>CM063171.1:179058920-181458920 GCA_031835075.1 Saguinus oedipus
TGGGAATTTAAAATGGAAGAGCCTCTCTGAGCAGCAGTTTGACAATTTCTTTGTTATTATTATTTCAAAGGTACTGCAAATCAAGACAATTTCTTACATGCAACTATAAAACACAGCAATTTTTTCTACTTGGCATTTATGCTAGCGAAATGAAGATCTAAGTTCATGCAAAAGCATGTACACTTTCATAGCAAATTTATTCATAATAGTTAATAACGGGAAACAATCCAGAAGTCCTACAACAGGTGAATGGGTAAATGAACTGTGGTATATTCATATAATGGAACACTACTCAGCAATAGCAAGAAATGAACTATGGATACATGCAAACATCTGGGTTAATTTCCACAGAATTATGCTAAGTGAAAAAAAGCCAATTGCAAGAAGTTACATACTGCATAATTCCATTTATATAGCATTCTTAAAATGACAGAGTTATAGAAATGGAGAACAAAGTAGTGGCTATAAAGGGGCGACATGATGGATCCTTGTACAGATGGAAATGTTCTGTAGCTTGACTACGTCAACACCAACATCCTGATTGTAAGACTGTACTCTGGTTTTGCAACATGTTACACTGGGGGAAACTAGGTGAAGGGTGCACAGACTCTGTGTACTATTTCTTGCAATTTCATGTATGTGAGTCTATAATTTGAAAAAACTTAGAGTATATGCAAATAAAGCAGCGTTACATTTTCATGCCTGATACAAATGAAGCCCAGGTGTTGTGGTGCATACCTGTTATCCCAGCACTTTGGGAGGCTGAGGCCGGTGGATCATTTGAGGTCACGAGTTTGAGACCAGCCTGACCAACAAGGTGAAACCCTGTCTCTACTTAAAAAAAAAAAAAAAAACAAAATTAGCTGGGTGTGGTGGTGCGCTACTGTAGTCCTAGCTACTCGGGAGGCTGAGGCAAGAGAATTGCTTGAGCTTGGGAGGTGGTGGCTGCAGTGAGCTGAGGTCGCACCACTACACTCCAGCCTGGGCAACAGAGTGAGACTCCATCCACCCACCACAAAAAAAAAGAAAAAGAAAAAATTGTATTATACACATGAAAACAATTTCTGCTTTAAATATTACCACATTTGGTTATAATAGCAACGACTAAAGATGGAAGCAAACCAAATAATTAGTTTCATAATCAGTAGATGCAAAAACCAAAGAAAATATTCTGTAAAGAATCTAGACACCAATAATGAAAGCAACAAAAACACAGAACTCTCTCTACTTATCTCGGGTTCTTATGAGAATTACAGTTTAATTTTTAAAAATTGGAAAATAGAAATAATGTTAAAAATGGCATTAACAAAATGCACCTTGTTAGTAGCAATGGCCCAGGGGAGCCACACATTTACAAAAAAACGGATGGTGTGGTTTTTTAAAGCCAACTGAAACTGGCAATTACAAACACAATGAATTAGACTATAAGAAAGCATGGAATCTTATGATGACATTTTACAATAATGACAAGTGAAAGCGCAGAGAAGCAACATTAAAAACATCCACCAGTTCAGATGCTTCCCCCCATCAACTTCCCTCTGACCACTGGCCTTGAAATAGATCTTCCCCTCTATTGAGCTCTCCTAGCACCTGGGGTCATCCCACTGATCCCCACTTGCCTGGCTCAACTGTTCTTGTTTGTTTGGCTGCTGAATTGGGCAGTGACCTCCTCAGGGCGTGTGTGTTTAAGGGGTATATTTTTTAATCTGTGGAGCCCTCCAGGACCCAGTGAGGGCCAGCATTAAGTGGGTGCTCACCATGTACGGGCTAATGGAATTAAGTAAACAAAAGGAAGATGCTGGGAAGACCCACTGCCCAGAGATCAGATCTCTGTCTCTGCCTGGGCTTGGCCTCGTCAGGAAAAGGTGACAGCACCAAGGCTTCTGGTGAAAGGTCCCACAGAGGGAAAAAAAGGATTCTGGTAGAGGAGGGTTCTTAGAGGCCAGAAAAGGAAGAAGAGTAAAGATAAAGAGAGCGCCGAGTGCTCCAGGCACCTGACCTAGGCTTTACACGGAGAGGAATGGCAAATTCATGGCATCCCAGAAACCCTCAGGCTTGTCAGGAGGCAACAGGAATAGCCACAGCCCCACTGCAGATGGCTGCCTCCACCTGTTCTGAACGCCTGGGCGCCACACCCTCGGGCCCTGAGCAGCAAGGAGCAGCCATTGTGCATTTCAAGGCCTGTCATATATCCCTGGTTTGCAGAGGGCTCAATGTATTCCAGGGATATTGGGAAATGGACAAGCTGGGTGCCTGCCCTCTACCAGCAGCTAGGTAGGACCAGCTTAGCCATTTATTAGCTATTTGGCCTTGGGCAAATTGCTGAACATCTCTGCTTGGGAACCATAGCTGTATATAATCTCAGAGCAACTGACAGGGTTAAATGACTAAATGTGTTGAAACAGTATAAGTGTTTGCCATTCTCGCTCTTCCAGGTCATAGCCCAGGCATGGCAGCTTCTCATTTGGAAAGGGGCCCCTGGATTTCTGCCTGCCAGAGAGAAATGGCTGTAGAGGCCCGTGTGCATCAGGTGGGGAGTCACAGCCGCCTGATGACTCAGGGCAATGACCTTGGATGCCTTGATGTCACCCCTATCTGCTTGGTGACCTTGGGTATGTCACTGAACCCAGCTACGCCTCTTTTCTGCTTCCTCCTTCACTGGAGAAAGCAAGGCAGGGCTCCATGACACCTGACAGCACATAAATAGCCAGTTTGTGTCTAATTTATTGGATCTATAAAATGCACCTGCTTCCAAAGCCCATGATCTCATCTTCAGGGCCAAAGTCTTCAGGCTTCAGGTGGGAGTCCCTCCCATCTAGGACTCCTGGCATCCCTCCCTCCCGGAGAATGTTTGCCCAACACTTATAAGAATGGAAGGTGCTATCTACATAGCAGTAGGCACTGTGTCCCTTCAAGAAAAGGTCAAGGGAACACACTGTGCCCAGAGCTCTCTCTTAAGATCAACAAAGCCCAGCAGAAGCAGGAAGAACAAGGAGGCTCTGTCTCTGGGGCCCAGGACTCTCTTCCCTGACTCCACCTTGGGATTACCTGATTCCCAGGTACCACCTGCACTGGTATGTCCTCTGCCCACACTGCCACTGCCACTCTAGCTGTGAAGAAGGCCAGACAGGAGGGGAGGAGACATCCAGTGCCCCAGAGACTGCAGAACACTAGCAAAGAGGCCGCAAGATGTTAGGGAAGGAGCAGAGGCCTGGAGTTCATGAAACCTCCTGGCCTTGTCCTGGGCAGTCCTGGGCAGTCACACATGCTCTCTGAGTGTCTGTTTCCTCATTCCTCCAAGGGAGGTGGGCTCAGTGCCCAAGTTCCCATCAGGGCTTTGATTCTCATGGCACAGTTCTTTTTAAGAGTGTCGGGATGTCGACCCCCACCGCAGCCCACCACTCTGCTCCAGGGCTCAAATCTTACGCCAGTAGCCTCCACCCGTCTCCTAGAAGTGGCTCAAAGAGCCCTCCCTTTGCTGATCTTTGTGGTCCCTCCCAGAACACTGGGGCCCCTTTGAGGACTTGGGAATATTGATGGGTGACAGCATGAGCTTTAGAACCAGACAGACCTGGTTCAAATCTCAACTTTGCACCTACTGACGGGGTTACCTTGGGGAGTCACAGGTTCTCATCTATAAAACAGTAAAAACCATGCCTACCTTTTGGGGTGGTTATTTAAGTGCATAGGAGGTGCTCAATAAACAGTCAATTGAATTATTAGGGAGGTCTGTTCTGTGACTATTTCCCAAATACTTCATGACAGTGGCTGGTGCTTTGTTCCCTGAAGGGGACACACAACAGAAAAATGGTGGGTAGTCAAACAGGCTTACACCCTTGTTCCATCACAAATGAGATACAGCTGTAGGATAAAATAATGATGGCTTATCATCTGACACCAAAGGAATTTCCAAAAGAGAAATTCTCCAAGCACTTGGAGCATACCAGACCATGGCTTCTCACATGGAGCTTCACCGTTTGGCTGTTTCTAATAATCAAACACATCTCTAAGGCTTGTCACCATGGAGGCCTCTTGGAGGAAAGGGCCAGGGATCTCCCAGGGCCCTCTATCACGTTTCAAACCTACAGCACCCCCAGCATGGCTTGGGTGGCTCAGCCTAGAGCTTCAGCCTGTGGATGCTGCTCACAGACATCAGATGGTGCAGGGTGAGCTGGGAGCCAGCCTGGGTTCCTGGACAACTGTCCAGGTTTCTGCTAAGTCATTCTGGGACTTAGTGACTAAGCAAGCTACTCGTCCTCTTGTGCCTCTGCAGCCCAGAATGGGAAGACGGCTCGTCATCTGCCCATCACTAGAGTGCAGTAGGATCAAGGGAACTTGTTTTAAAAGGGCTTTAATCTTGAGTGACAGGTGGCATATTGGAACTGGATAGTGGTTTTAACCATATAATATTCTTTCCAGGAGCTAACTCTGAATGTTATCTTGCTATAGATTCAAAATAACATTATTCAGATATTTATATGTTTATAGCATATATTTATAAACATATGCTCAGATGTTTATAAACCTGAGCATAAACACAGCCATCAGGAAAAAAGGTTGTTTCTAGTTGTTTATTTTTTTTTCTTTTTGAGATGGAGCTTTGCTCTTGTTGCCCAGATTGGAGTACAATGGCACAACCTCGGCTCACTCCAACCTCTGCCTCCCAGGTTCACAGGATTCTCTTGTCTCAGCCTCCAGAGTAACTGGGATTACAGGTGAGCACCACCACACCAACTAATTTTTTTGTATTTTTAGTAGAGATGGTGTTTCCTCATGTTGGCCAGGCTGGTCTTGAACTCCTGACCTCAGCTCAGGTGATCCACCCGCCTCGGCCTCCCTAACTGCTGGGATTACAGGCGTGAGCCACCGCGCCCAGCCTACCAAGTTGTTTCCTTCTTCATTCTGCTGGTTGATAAATTGGCCTCCCTGAGAAATTTTCCAAGCCCTCAATTCCAACTCAGTCTAGTAACCAGTTGAACTGGTGGCATGATCCATCCATGTCAGGATGGAATTTCTAGAGCTTCAGACTCCAAGTCAGTTGGAACCCCAAACATTTGGAGCTACATTAAGTAGCACAGGTTTTCTTGTCTGCTGACGTCTGCTGACCCTGGTGTCCAGGGAGTTAAAACTAGGAATGCAAAACTCATCTGAGCTGTTAGAAGTCTGGAGAGTAGGTGGAGACCTGAAAAGAAAACAGGGCAGGAAAAGAGGGATGTGGGGGGAGGGGTTCTGTGGTCTGGATGTTTTGTGTCACGATCTGGGTGCTGATTACTTCGGCATGTGTAATTCATGAAACTTCATCCTTACAATATGTACAGTATTTTTTCTATGTATATATACAATGTTTTAATTTAAAACACACACACGCACACACACACACACACGGCTGGGTACAGTGACTCACGCCTGTAATCCCAGCACTTTGGGAGGCTGAAGTGGATGGATCCCATCTCTACTAAAAGTACAAAAATTAGCTGGGCGTGGTGGTGCTCACCTGTAGTCCCAGCTACTCGGAAGGCTGAGTCCGGAGAGTCACTTGAACCTGGGAGACAGAGGCTGCAGTGAGCCAAGATTACGCCACTGCACTCCAGCCTGGAGGCAGAGCAAGACTCCATCTCCAACAAACAAAAACACAGCAGGGCCATGCAGGGTTTGGGGGCAGTCATGATGGAAACGCATTCCATAGGCTTCTTTGAGAGGCATTCTGCCACTTACTGCTCAGACCCTCGCTTCAGGAAAAGTCCTGTCATCATCCTTGACCAGCTGCCCACATTAATACGCTGTTCAATTTTCTTGCCAGCAGCTGTATGGGTCCATGGGTTCCAGCAAAACTGATGACCTCAGCGCAGCGTACCCGCCCCGTGCAGGGGCTTCTGGACGAATGCTGAACAGGCTGTGGTAAGATGGGGCCTCTGAAGGCCCTCAGCCCCACAGCGATGTCATTTCCTCCAGCCAGCATGCGCGCCCTTAAGAGCCTGTCCAGGTTCTGCGCTTACCTGTCCAGGGGAGTCAATGAGCTCATCTGAGGTTTCAGGCAGTTGTCCTGGAAAGAGAAAAACACTAAACAACAAACAAAGTAGCACCTGAGCCTCCAGCCCCTGCGAGGCCTTCACCTTGAACTTCACATAGGAGAGGCCTGCTAATGCCAGTGTATTACTTCAGACCCGGCGCCCATGTGCTAAGATAAACATGGCCAAGCCCTTTAAACAAGCACCGTGGAAATGTTAGGCCAAGCAGTCAGAAATTGGAACCGGGCAGAGCATGGAACACAAAGAGTGCCAGCTGGGGGCTAGAATCTTCTCCTCCTGCCACCAAGGAGCCGTGTGACTGGGGCGACTCACATGCCCTCTCTGAGCCCTGAGTTTCCCCGAAAGTGGGAAATTGGGTTGGAGTCATTTCTAAGTTCCCTGAAATGAATGGAATGACGTCACCGTGCCCGTGCCGTCAGGCTTTGTTCAGGTTCGTGGGCTGGTTTTGCATTGCCTTGTCTCGTGCTGGACTGCAGGAGCAGAAGAGGAAGCTGACCACACGTTTCCATTCTTGGTGCACAGTTATCAGTCTGTGCAAAGCCCTTCCACGCCAGGCATTATTTTATTCTCCCCTTTATCCCTAATCTCCTCTCCCATTGCCCTCTCCCCAGCAGGCACCCACCATAAGGTATTAGATACCTGTTCTTAGATATGTGTGTGTGTGTGTGTGTGTGTGTGTGTGTGTGTGTGTGTGTGTGTGTATCTGTCTATTGGTGTGTCCTTGTAAAGTACATAGCACAGTTTGGGGTGTGTTTTAAATATGCATAAATAGTAGCATGTTGCAAAGCTCATTCTGTTTCTTCATCTACACTCTGTTTGGGTGATCCCTCCATGTTGCTGTGTACATTTAGCTTGTTAATTCTTCCCAATGCATAGAATTCTTTTTCATTTTTTTGAGACAGAGACAGAGTCTCACTCTGTTGCCCAGGCTGGAAAGCAATGGCCAGATCTTGGCTCACTGCAACCTCCACCTCCTGGGTTCAAGCGATTCTCGTGCCTCAGACTCCTGAGTAGCTAGGATTACAGGTGTGCGCCACCATGCCTGGAAAATTTTTGTGTTTTAAGGAGAGACACGGGTTTCACCTTGTTGGCCGGTCTGGTCTTGAACTCCTGACTGCAGGTGATCTGCCCGCCTTGGCCTCCCGAAGTGCTGGGATTATAACCGTGAGCCACCCTACCCGGCCTGATGCATAGAATTCTTTGGTATGGGGTCACCACATTGTTTTTATCCATTTCTCTTACACTGGACACCTACGTCACTTAGAGTCTATGTTGCCACACGCAGCACTACTGTGAACATTTCCACATCATCCCCTTAAGGACCTCAAAGAGAGTTTCTTGGGAGCTGTTGCCTCATAAGGCGGATGTGTATGCAGTGTCCTGACTACACTGCTCTGAGGGGTGGGGGCAGAGGAGATGGCGGCACAGTGCTGGCGAAGGAGAGGCTGGAGAGGGGCCTGCTGAGCCAGAGCCGTTGTCTGGCTGCATTGTTTGCTGCTGGTTCCAGATGCTCTCCTCTGGGGAGAGAGTTGGCTCCTATTTTAAGAGCTGTGCGTCCCTTTCCTTTAGAGCCCGCATCATGGTTTCAGTTAAAGGTGAATTGATTTACTGCTTGACTGGCTGTCTCTTCTCCTAGACCATGAGTTCTCCGAGGGCAGGCACAGTGGTTTTCTCACCCACAGTTGTATTACGCCTCGTGCCTGAGACAGAGCTAACACAGTAGATGCCCAGCAAACAGCCAGTAGCTATATAAATCAGTGAGTGAGCTTGAGCTGTGACAAATATGAACAAATACAAATGAAGCCTCGAGGGACTGGGGGGAAGAGCAGGGTGTCCAGGCCACAAAGCTTAAGGAGCCCTTGCTCTCTGGTACCCATGCGCACAGGCGAGACCTGGGAATGGGGCCTCCCTTCCTCATCCCAGACACAGCTCTGAGCCTCAGACGCAGCTTTCACCTGAGGAAAGCTTTATTTTTTTCTTTGAGACTCAGTTTCACTCTTGTTGCCCAGGCTGGAGTGCAATGGTGCAATCTCAGCTCACTGCAATCTCCTCCTCCCAGGTTCAAGCAGTGCTCCTGCCTCAGCCTCCCGAGTAGCTGGGATTACAGGCACCTGCCACCATGCCCAGCTGATTTTTATATTTTCAGTAGAGATGGGGTTTCATCATGTTGGCCAGGCTGGTCTCAAACTCCTGACCTCAAGTGATCTACCAGCCTCAGCCTCCCAAAGTGCTGGGGTTACAGGCGTTAAGTTACCGTGACTGACTTAGGAAAGCTTTTGGCTTCAAGTTTAACATCTAACCTGGTGCCCCCTCTTCTTCCCTCTCTTTTTCTTTCATTGAGCGTCAGTTAAGTGACAACCCTATGCTAGCCCCTGGGCTTCGGAAACTCTCAGGGTTCATTGTCCAGTCGGGGAGGGAGTTGTGAAAATAAGTCATAATGATACTTAAAGAAGAGTTTTTGTTGTTGTAGTTGCTGTTTTGAGATGGACTCTCACTCTGTCACCCAGGCTGGAGTGCAGTGGTGTGATATCAGCTCACTGCAACCTCCGACTCCCTGGTTCAAGCGATTCTCCTGCCTCAGCCTCCCAAGTAGCTGGGATTACAGGTGTGCACCGCCATGCTCGGCTAATTTTTGTATTTTTAGTAGAGACGGGGTTTCACCAGTTGGTCAGGATGGTCTCAATCTCTTAACCTTGTGATCTGCCTGCCTCGGCCTCCCAAAGTTCTGGGATTACAGGTGTGAGCCATGGTGCCCGGCCAAGTTTTTTTTTTTTTTTTTTTAATGACAGACTTGTCACCTGGGACACTGGAGGCAGAGAAGGGGTGCTGGCTAACTCAGGCAGCATTGAGGAGGGGACTCTTGGGACTGAATTCTGTCACGAGGGAGGCAGTGAGGAGCTAATCTGAGCTGGGGCTGCCACGCGTAGGTCTGAGTGAAGACAGCACAGCGTGTTCAGGTGGCTCAAGGATCCTGAGTTTCTGGAGTGGGAGGCTGAGGCCAGGAGGCTGGGGAGTGATGGGCTGGGGCGCAGGGAGGGGAGACTGCAGGAGGAAAGGATGGCATCAGGGCCATAATTCTGGGGGCAATCATTCATCAAAGAACACAGAATCTGCACTTGAGAAGATTCTCTGGAGGTATCTGATGAGGAAAGACTGAGAGCTGGCAGAGATTGTGAGGCTATGACTTTGGTAGAGGTGACAGGAGCTGAGGCTCTGTCCCAGGGAGCTGTGGTGAAGGGAGATGGGCAGGAGGAGCAGAGGGGGGAGGTGTGACCCTGGGCGCCTGGGGCCATCTGAGTGGAGATGGGGTTTGGGGTGGGGGCAGCCTTGGAAACTCAGGGTCAGCACGTCACACGCCTTTGTGGAAAGGGGTAGAAATGTGCGGCCCTGGGAGTCCAGAGACCTGAGGCTCTGCGGTGCCCGTCGATAGGGCGTCACTGGAGCAAAGAATGAGAGAGCCCTTTTGAGCCAGAGAAGGGCCTCCCTTGTGGAATATGGGTCTTCAGTCTCATAAAGTAAACAACCACTGGCAAAGTTGTTTTCCAGAAAGAAGAAAAGGCCATCGGGCTGACTGTCAGCCTCGCCTGGAAGACAGACGACCTGCCTGCCCACTAGACCCTGGGAAAAGGTATGCAGGCTGCCTGGCTGCCCCCATCCTCAGGACGGAGGGAACGTGGCCCAGCCGGCAGGCAGGGGCTGCTGCCTGGCAGAGCACTTCCACGGGAACCCACACGCTGGGAGGATGGCTTCGCTTTGATCTTGTGCTCACAGGCTGTGACAGGGGAGCCTTTTCTTTCCCATCTCCTGAAGTGGAAACCTAAGTGCAGCCTCTGGAATTGGTAGGGCCATCTTGACTATACCCTGGTGAGGAAGCCTCATTACCTGCAGGAAAAACAATTATCTTTCTGCTTACTTCAACGTTCACTTCGCTGAAGAGAACTTTTCTTCTCCTCTCCACCCATTCACCAAACTGGACTTTCAGGCTCTGCTGCTGCTCTCAGGGAAAGTGTCTAGGGTTACCTGTGCCTCAGGTCTCTCTTCTCCTCCTCCCACGGCCCCCACCCCTGACAGCTGCGTTAGTTTGTTTGTTTCCTCTGAATCCCTCTTTTGTCCCCTGACCTCAGATCCGTGGCCAGGTGGCCAAGTTGAAGGCCACCACTGGTGCCATCCTCCTTCCCCTCAGCAGTGCCCTGCAGGCTCTCTCCGAGGGCCCTGGAGTCTGTCCTTAGCACGGCCCTGTCTGAGCAGGAAAACCCCAGGCCACAGCCAGCTTCCTGGCAGAAGTGAGCTCCCTCTACTTAGAAATGGTGCCAACGATCAGCCTCTACGGCCGTTTCAACGCAGGCCACGCTCGCTTCCCTCCTGGGCCCCCGCCGGCAGCCCTGTGCCCTTCCTGAAGGAGGGCCAAGTTCTCTACCCTCCTGCGGGAACAGGATTTGGGGGAATTTTTCAGGCCAGATTGGTTAGAGTGACATGTAGCTGTGGATCTCTGCTTAGGGAGAGGTCAACACCGCCGCGACACTTTTTAAATAAAAATTGAACAAATTGTTGGTGTTTTCAGAAAGAAGGTCACCCTGTGGTACTCTGGTGAACCCCGCTTCCTTCCCAGCCCCCTTCAGTCCCTCCTTCTGTCTTCCCTTGCTTCCTACCCTACCTAGGCTGCAGGAAGCCCCCTAGGAGGCTCAGTGGGTGCAAATCCTAGTGAAAGCTGGTTGAGGGGGGTGTAAAGCTTGGGAAGCTCAGCACCACTGCCTGCTGCAAGGGGGAAAGGGGGGCATGTCATTGAAATGAGGAATCTGGGCCTGAGTCTCTGGAGAGAAAAGGCCTGGGAAAGTGGGTAGGAAAAAAGAAGGCGGTTGTCTGGGGCTGGTGGGGCAATTTGTGTCCATGGAACCCAGTGAACTATTTGGCCCTTTGGTCAATAAAACCTTTGACCTCATTCCTCCAGGGGCTAAACGTTTGAAGCCCAGACCTTCTTCTGCATCTTTGAATTCGACCATTTTGCTACGGTTTCAGCCAGAGTTTTGAATTCCTGGGCCTACCTAGAGCCCAGGTAAAATAGGAAGACAGAGAGGGCTGGGTGTGGTGTCTCATGCCTATAATCCCAGCACTTTGGGAGGCTGAGGTGAGAGGATCACGAGGTCAGGAGTTCAAGAGCAGACTGGACAAGATGGTGAAACCCTGTCTCAACTGAAAAAAAAAATACAAAAATTAGCCAAGCACTTTGGCAGGCACCTGTAATCCCAGGTACTCAGGAGGCTGAGGTAGGAGAATTGCTTGAACATGGGAGGCAGAGGTTGCAGTGAGCTGAGATTGCACCATTGCACTCTAGCCTGGGCAACAGAGCGAGACTCCATCTCAAAAAACAACAACAACAAAGGAAGTCAGAGAGAAAGTAGAGGGGGTGACAAAGGCTGTGGAGACAGCACAGCTATTTCAGATTCCCGGAGGTTATTTATTTTGTGAGATGTGGTCTTGCTCTGTCTGTTGCTCAGGCTGGAGTGCAGCGGCTTGATCACGGCTCATTGCAGCCTTGACCTCCCTGGGCTCAGGTGATCCTCCCACCTCAACCTCCCAAGTAGCTGGGACTACTGGTGCACACCACCCTGCCAGGTTAATTTTAGTGTTTTTTGTAGAGATAGGGTTTTGTCATTGTTGCCCAGGCTGGTCTTGAACTCCTTAGCTCAAGTAATTCACCAGCCTCAGCCTCCCAAAGTGGTGGGATTACAAGTGTGAGCCACTGTGCCCTGTAAGAACTTATTTTTTTTAATTATTTATAGTTGTTTTTATTTCAAACATTTATGCTATGTAAATGTACAGTGTACAAAGTAAGAGCCACCCTCTCTGCATATCACACCCACAAACCAACTCCTCCCCTTTGGCCAGGCTGGTCTTGGACTCCTGACCTCAGGTGATCCACCCACCTCTGCCTCCCAGAGTGCTGGGATTACAGGCATGAGCCACCTTTCCCGGCTAGGGCACCCACTCTTAAGGAGGCGTCCCTGAGGCCCCTCTTCTCTGCACCTGTGCTCGGACTCGCCGTGTGCGCCATTTTGCAGTGGGGTCAGCCTCCACGTGTTGTTCAGCCCTGGCTTTGGTTTCTCGACACCGCCTCATGGACACGCAGGGAGAGCTTGCAGCTGGTGACGAGCTCTCCAGCAGGTGAGTAATCCAGCAGCTCTTCCTGCCTTGAGGTGGGTGAGGTAACCTCTCTAGGTGCCAAAAGCAGGGCAGTGATTCACAGAGCTGTTCTCCTTATTTGTCCAGTTGTGACCAGCCTGGTTCACTGAAGTAAGAGTCCAGGAAGGATGAGACGTTGTATTTACCTGAGTGAGTCTTTGGTTTAGGGTTTCTTCTTAAACACTGAGTTCAAAGGGCTCCTAAAGCAGACTGGAGTTGCAGACAGGGCACTGGACAGAGTCAGTCCACAAGTATCTGCTGAGGTCCTACTATGTGTCAGACACTGTGCAGACATAGGGTTGGGCTGAAGACGAGGGCAAATTTTGGCCTGAGATCCTGAACCATCTGGCTATGCCCTAAGCCTTTGGTGGTGGCAAATATGTTCTAAGCTCCTCCAAAAATTTGTCAGTCAAGGCCGGTCGCGGTGCTCATGCCTGTAATCCCAGCACTTTGGGAGGCCAAGACTGGTGGATCACCTGAGGTCAGGAGTTCGAGACCAGCCTAACCAACAAGGTGAAAGTCCCAAGGCGCTATCATGCTGGTGGATGTGTCATGCTGGTGGGTGAAAAACAGAGAAGAGTCAGGTAAACATATAAGTACCTTTAGACACTGGTCACTGCTTATGGAAAATACAGTTGGGTGAACTGATGGTCCCTTGAAGGAGAGACAGAATCAGCGCCTTGGGATCCAGCTCCCATCCAGCAAGAACTGCATATCATGGAACACGACACTCTCCTCTCCTAGACTTCATAAGGAAGGTGCTGGACCCAGTCACCTGGTGCCTCCTTCTAGCCATTGAAAGAGTGCACATGAGGTTCAGACACAACGTTCTGTGACTCTTTCTTCCCAGAGTTCCTGGTCTGTGGTTGCAGCCTCTGGGAAGGGAGATATTGATTCAGTCTTCTTCAACAAGTGGCAAAAGCTCTAGGGAACACAGAACAGCAGGAAGAGGAGCCCAGCCTTGAAATCAATATATTCTGTGTGAGATCAAAGCAACTTCCTGCTCCCTGGGCCTGTGCTAGAAGCCCAGGTGAGAGGAAGGTCAGGTGAAGCTAGGTTCCTGTGGCTAGAAACTGCAGGGCAAGGCAGAGGCCAGAGGTCGGGGGAAGAAGGCAGAGGGAGGCGGTGCTGGAGGAGAGGATGGCAGGAGCTTCCTAGGCCCTTGGGAACCAGAGTCCTCTGCCACAGCGCCCGTGGCTGAAGAGGCTCCCCATCTCGTGTCACCTCCCAGCTCGACCATGTTAATCCCCCATGGCATGGCCCCGCCACAAACAGGGCCAGCAGTTCTGGTTTGTTGAACACTCCCAGGACCAGTCTGAAAGGGGACCTGAGTTCAGGCACCACCAAGAAAATCCTGCTTTGCAAAGAGGACCAGTTTAGCCCTGGAGAAGCAGAGGTGGGAGGAAGGAGTGGAGAGGATCTCCGCCTTCCCCTCCCTCAAAGGACAGTGACTCATATACTTTCTTTCTTTCTTTAAATTCACACGTTCACATGCCATTTAGAAAGTGGGTTCAGTGCCTGGGGACTGGACCCTGAGTATTACAGACTCCAGCAGCAGTCGGATTGGAAAGTCAATGATGAGATTTTCCCACCTCCACCTGGCAGGAATGACACATGGCTTAGGAGATGGCAGTGGTGCTTTTCCTTTAGGGGAAGAAAGGAGGGCTCCCCGGACACCTTCTCTCCTATCTGATTCATGCTCATTCATAATGCAGTAGGCTTAGGAGCTGCAAATAACATACTAGTGCAAGAAGGCAAGCCAGCCAGGCAGCCTCATATATCACTGCTCCATCTGTCATTCGTGCTTCGGAGGCCTGTGGCTCTTCACAGGGAGCTGAGACAGCAAGAAGCAGAGGCATCTTGGGGAAGACGCCCATTGGGGGTTTTGATGAAAGTTGAGTGAAATAATGCTCAGTGAGATAGACACAGTATCTACTGTGACATGAGTGCCGACCATGTGGCAGGCACGGTGACCAGCCAGAGGCATCAAATATCAGGTCAAGTAAGAATCTGGCATGGGTGGACCTCAATGCCACATTTACCTGGAAAGGCCCCTGGCAGGTGCTTGGTGCAGGGTACAATGTGCAATAAATGTAAGTTAAAGGCCTGACTTTCCGAGACCCAGGATGGCACAGGAGTCCAATGGGAAAGTCCAAAGAGCAGCCTCGAGCCAGCAAGGCACCGCCTCCTTTTTCTCCTCTCAATAGCCTAGGGAAACACGCTCTTGGAATCATAGAAAGGACTAAAGATTTCTGCATTTAACAGCCAACAGACTTTGAGCGCAATCCTACCACTGTTGGAGTCCATTAAGCAATATGAAAGAAATACTTCCCTGGAGTGAGAGTAAGGACTAGAAATGTGCCCATTGTGTACCTAAAAGAGATTGAGATTCTTGGGAAATTTTGGCCTGAGATCCTGAACCATCTGGCTATGCCTTAAGCATTTGCTGGTGGCAAATATGTTCTAAGCACCTCTAAAAATATGTCGGTCAAGGCCGGGAGTGGTGGCTTATGCCTGTAATCCTAGAACTTTGGGAGGCTGAGGTGGTTGGATCACCTAAGGTCAGGAGTTTGAGACCAGCCTGACCAACAAGCTGAAACCCCGTCTCTACTAAAAACACAAAAATTAGCTGGGCGTGGTGGCAGGGGCCTGTCGTTCCAGCTACTCGGGAGGCTGAGACAGGAGAATTGCTTGAACCTGGGAGGTGGAGGTTGCAGTGAGCCGAGATCACACCACGGCACTCCAGCCTGGGTGATAGAGTGAGACTCTGTCTCAAAAAAAAAAAAAAAAATTGTCAGTCAAGCATTGATATATTTACAGAGAGAGTGAGAAAAAATATTATCGAGTTTGGGAGACTAAGTTCTTTACTCTGACTTTTAAAGGCTTACTAGGGTTTCTTATGGGCCTTGGGGCTTGGTTTATTTTCAAAGATGACCACTTCAAGCTGCACCCAGAGAAAAGCTCAAGCTGCCCAGCCTCGAGTTTCTGAGAAGGTTTCTAACAGCCGTCCTTGAAATATACAACCTTCTCGGCCTCATTCCTCCTCTGGAGGAGCTGTATAAAATGAGGAACCGTGGCGCTAAGGGAGTTGGAGAATAGATCTGGAGCTTTGTATGCATTTGCGGAAGCTCAAGGCCACCTCTCTCCCATCTTTCTGTCTTGAAGAGCCAGGCCCTTCCTCCTGGTCCTCACCAGGGTGATGGGGGTGGGTGGTGCATCAGAACACCCTGGAGAGATTTTATAAATAGATTTGCCATTTCCACCACCTCTTCTAGTTCTCTGCGGAAGGGGAGATGGGGGAGAGCAAGGCATTTGGAGGAGTGTCCCTGGGAGGCCTCATTGACTGGCCTGTCAGATGATTTGCCACCACCCCTGACCCCACAAACCCTTTGTTAATTCTTAAGTTTCAGAGAATGGGCTCTGGAGTTGGCAAGATGTGGATTTTAATCCCAGATCCACCACTTGCTTTTTGCTCATTTTCTTGCCTTCCCAGGATGGTCGGGAGGATCTTGCCATAACATAATATGCCCTGTGGGTAAAGTCCCCAGTATAAGCCGCCTCCTTCTTTCCCTCGGGAACATGGGCCAGGATGACAAAGAGAACTGTCTGCTGGGAAAGGCAGCTGCGGCAGAGTCGGCCAGGATGGCTACCCCCAGGAGCTCTGTCTGCCATGGCCAGGGAGGACCGGGGCAATCCTAGAAGGCAGAACCAGTGAGAGGGGCTAGGATCCTATGGCTGCCTAGGGGAGCCCTCAGGGAAAGACAAAGCTGGACGGCCAGAGAACGCTCTGGAGTGACCTAGGACCCAGCGGTTCCAGAACATGGGGTTTTCAATGCTCAAGACAGGACAGCTGGGCAAACCCCACATGTCAGCCACTCTAGCAGCTTTTGTCTTCCTGAGGGAAGCTGGGGGATGCTGCTTAAGGATGGTCACTCCAAGAACAGCACCTAGGATGAAGAAATATGGCTCAAGAGGACATTTAGAACAACAAACCTGATCTCACTGCCCCCCCGCTTCCCGGGCCACAGAGCCTACATGGATGGATGGGGCAGGCTGAGGCTACTCAGTGTGGTGCTGGGAAGCTGGGAGGCTTGTCAGGGGCCTGCTCTGGGGGACTTCTTTTCTTTCTGTTTCCTCCTTTTTTTCATTCAAATCTCCGCCTTCCAGGGAGGGGGCCTTAGACAGCTGTATCCTCTGGAAAGTAAAGAGTAGCTCTTTCTGGTCCTCCACCAGGAAGCAGAGGATTAGGGGACCCCACACAGCTTCCTTTGGGGGCTGGTGGGAACAGCCAGAACTCTTTTGGGCTGAGTCACATGGGGGTCCTGTGCGTCCTCCCCTTTTCCTGCCTGAGCCCATGATTTGCTGAGGCTGATGTGTGGCCTGTGGAATTGGTGCTGGGCAAGTCTGAGGCCAGGTCCCCAGGCTCCTGCTCCGGGCAGGCCTCTGCTCTCTTGCCTGGCTTCTCCACTCGTTTTCCTCTCCCGGGGCTCTTCCACCCCTGATAAATGAGCCCCTTTCTCCTCCACTCTTTACCCCACTTTCATTTCTTTCTCTTCCATCACTGAGGAATAAAGGAAGGTCTAGGCAGCTCCCTGGCCCCAGGCCTTCTCGCCCCAGAAGTTCTTAAATGTTTAAGGGAAAGATGGTTTTTCACAAAGGAAATGTTCACTCCTTCTCCACCGTGAGTTCCATGAGGTCAGGGCCCGTGTTTTCACTGTCCCTTGTCTGCTGGTGTTGGGCATGTAAGCATGTGTTCATGGATTATACAATAAAAAAGAAGACTGCTTTTAACAAGGCGGCCTGTGAGGACAAGTGACACCGAGAGAGAAGGAGAAGATGTTTGAACTTTTTATTTATTTACAATTTCCTTCTCTTAAAAGTGTTAACTTTGGTTAGGCCTTCGGGCCAAGTGGAATGTAGCCTGAGGTCATCGTCCGGGTTTCTCAAGAGATGGATGTTGCAAGGAAGGGCTGCTTCACCTCCAGTTCCCATGGGAGCTGCATTTATACAGGGGAGAAGTCAGGGAAATAAGAAGGAAGGATATAGGAGGGAGGTGTACATTTAGATGAACTTTCTTTATCACGCCATCTAGCCAGCATCTATGCTCTGTCGGTCCTGGCTCAGAAAAGCTAATTTCTCTCTAGAATCCAGACGGGGGAGGGAAGGAGCTAATTTTATTGAGCATCTACTGTGTGCCATGCACTTCACATAACTTATATCACTGATTCATAAGAATCTAGTTTGATTATCATCCTTATTGAACAGATGAAGTTCAGTAACTCACGTAAAGTCTCTCCCATGAGAAGTAAAACCAGGATTTAAACTGGCATTCCTATGCGTAAGCCTGTCCCCCTCTTTCCATTATGTTATGCTACCTGTGGTTATAAGTGCAAAGCAGAAGTAGAAGAGGGAAGGGGAAAGCATCGTCTAAACATTGGATGAGGCTCACAGGCATGTGAATAACGCTGGCCATAAGTTGGTGCTACTGTGGGATCCTATTTATATGAAGCTTAAGAACAAGCAAAATTAACCTAGGGTGCTAGAAATCAGAACAGCGGTTGTCTCTATTGATTGAAAAAGAACAGGAGGGAGCTTCACTGGGATAATGGAATTCTTCCATATTTTATTTGGGTGATAGCAGGAACAGTGTTTGTAGGAACGTACTCTGGGAAACTGCTCGGGTTGTTCTTATGTTCTCATCTAGGTTCATTAAACCAGGCCAGCCACAGTGGCTCACACCTGCAATCCTAGAACTTTGGGAGGCTGAGACAGGAGGATCACTTGAGGTCAGGAGTTTGAGACCAGCATGGGCAACATAGTGAAGCCCCATCTCTACAAAAAGTACAAAGAACTTAGCCCAGTGTGGTGGTGTGTGTCTGCAGTTCCAGCTACTTGCAAGGTTGAGGCTGGAGGATCTCTTCAGAGGCAGCAGCTTGAGATTGCAGTGTGCTATGATCATGCCACTGCCCTCCAGCCTGGGTGACAGAGCCAGACTCTGCCTCAAAAACAAACAAACGAAAGTTAGAATCATGTTTGTAAGTACCAAGGATTTGCATTCAGCTTTGGGCTCAAGACCAGCTTGAAAACTTGTAGAGTGGTTCCCACTGTACATTTTGAACCCAGCTACCGGTCCTGTGGCTACATTGACGTTCCATGACAGACTCATCAGCTGTCTGTTGATGTAAACTCCTCAAACTTATTTATAATGTCTTCAGCCTGCATTCTATCTTGGGCTAATGAACTCTTTTTCACCTGTTTAAAAAGCAGTACTTGCTTTTACCTGTCCTACAGGTACTTTTTCCAAGTCTCAGAAAAATACTTGTTAACTCAAGTATTCCAAAATGTTTTCCTTGTCTGAGATGCGCGTTTTGTCTTACATTTGAAGCATATTTCCTCTTCAGCCTCCAGCTTCCAGAACTAAGGTTTCCTCCTTTTTGTCTGGCCTGGTTGATTCTCTGGGCTCATCTAAATGCCACCCTGTAGTCCCCTTCAATGTGGCCCTTTGTGCCAATAATATCTCAGGACAGCCTCCCCACTGTGGGATTTAAGTGAACCTCTGGGTAATAAGATGCTCATGTCAAATTCGGTGATTTGTTGAGGGCCAGCTGGGCATTCAGTTTTAATAGAAAGCCTTCTATTCCTCCTCTGTTCCTTGAGGTAATCAGAAGAGAGAGCTCCAACAGGGCCATTCTTCCCCAAGAAAGCCTTGGGCACTTCCCCCAGAGTGTGTAGGGAGGAGGAGGAGGAAGGCCACACCCAGATACTTATGTCAGTGGGAGCCAGCGAGGCTCTTCACTGCATCAGCCCCAGAGGATGTGTCAAACTCATGCCCCAGACAAAAGACAAAGTCCTACCTGTCCCAGAGCTCTACTTCCCTAACTGTGATGGTGCAGGGGCTGCTGAATATTGAGAGAGAACTGATTTTTCTTCTGCTCAATCTGGAGCAGGTCCTGTGATGGAGAGCCTCCCCCCAACACCCCGGAAGAGAGCAAGCAAGTGTGGAGTGATTCTGTTTCTCCTCTGGGCAGGGACCTGAACTGCCCGTCCTTGAGCCCTTGGAGTCACCTCTCACCTCAGCTGGCCCCAATTCTGCTCTGTCAGGGATGAGACACAGTGCTTCATGGGCAATGCTTCCATGGGCATCCTGAGGGGACGGCCAACTTTCCAGTGACACCTGAGTCTGGGGAAGGTTTGGAGGGATGAGCTGGTTTTTCTAGCCTGGGAATGTGTGTTCTGGTTCACCCTGAGCTATACCATTAACCTCTTTCTAATCCCATCAAGGCTAAATTAAGTGTGGGAATATCTCCTTTTGCAGGTTGAATTGTGTCCTCCACCCCAAGTTCCTATGTTGAAATCTTTATCCTGGGACTTCAGAATGGGACCTTATTTGGAAATAGGGTCACTGCAGATGTAGTTAGTTAAGGTCATTCTGGAACAGGTGGGCCTTAATCCAATATGGCTGGACACAGGCACACGCACGGGAAGAGCGCCACATGAAGACGGAGGCAGAGATCCAGATGGCGCTCTTACAAGCCGAGGGATGCTGAAGACTGCCTGCAGCCTCCAGAAGCCGGGAGAGATGTCTCAGAAGGAACCAGAGTGCCGACACCCTGACCTTGGACTTCCAGCTTCCGGAACAGGGGAACACTACACTCCCATTGTTTAAGCACCAGTTTATGGCACTTTATTACGGCAGCCCTAGAAAACTAATACACCTGTGCCAAACATTTTCTCTACTTCAGAACTTCTCAGAGCCCTTACTAGAAACAATCTATGTGCAATGATTTCCGTGTTTGACCAAAGGACACTTTTTTTTCCACTGAGCATCTAGCAAGGATTTATTTACAGGAACACACCCTGGGAAACACTGTGATAGCTTCGTCAGATCTAGCCGTTAGAAAGAGAAGACACTGTTTTGGCTGGGCACGGTGGCTCAAGCCTGTAATCCCAGCACTTTGGGAGGCCGAGGAGGGTGGATCATGAGGTCAGGGGTTCGAGACCAGCCTGGCCAAGATGGTGAAACCTTGTCTCTACTAAAAATACAAAAATTAGCTGAGCATGGTGGCGGGCACCTGTAATCCCAGCTACTCGGGAGGCTGAGGCAGGAAAATTGCTCGAACCTGGGAGGCAGAAGTTGCAGTGAGTTGAGACTATGCCACTGCACTCTAGCCTGGGTGACAGAGTAAGACTCTGTCTCAAAAAAAAAAAAGAGAGAAAGAGAGAGAGAGAAGATACTGTTTCAAAACCACAGGCTGAGACTTGGGTCCTAGCACCCAAATCACTCAATGTCTCTGTGACTCAGTTTCCATATCTGGGTAGCCAAAGTAGGTAGTTTACTCAGCACCTGCCCCAGTTGCGATACATTGCAGGTGCTTTGCAGATATCTGGAGAATACCGAATAGTGTCATTTTCAGGAATGGCACCATAAATGATGCCGAGGGTGGAAGTGTGTTGGAGCTGGGATCTCCTGTCAACTTGGCTGTGGAGCTGGGAACACACAGAGCAGTGGCCGTGGGATGGGGAGAAGCTGCCCTGATCAGTCTGCTTGAATTCAACAACAGCAGCAGCGTGAGCCACAGGCCTTCAGGACAGCCTGAGACAACAGTTCCCAGAAGGCAGATTCACACAGTCGGGAGGCTGGTCCAGGGAAGGCAGCCTCCCTGGCTCCTCTTCTCTCTAGCCACCAGGCAGCTCATGCTTCCCCCAGGGCTCTGTGAAATGCGCTCTCCACGGTTTCCAGACAGAAACTGCCACCAGTGTGAGCTCTTGGAAGGGGCCGAGTCAGGCAGCATGGAAACTGGTGGCCGCGAGCTGAAAATAAAACAGCACTGAGCCAGGGAGTGTCACTTCCTAAATCCTAGCTCAGGATGGATCTGGCAGATAAATGGGAGGAGCAGGAGATGAGGGCAAAGGGGTGAGGGACACCGATTGTTATGCCGTAAAGACCCCGCCTCCAAAAGCACCCAAGTGCACCGGGGCCCCTGCGTTCACCTCGCAATAGTGAAACTGACTTCTAACAGCTCACACCCAGTGGAGGAGGAGAGGGCAGGTGGCAGGGCTGAGCAGCTGCTATATGAGTGAGATAGTGCTGTGACCTCAGGTTAATAATTCCCCCTACCCTCAAAGCCTCTGAGGGAACTTGGGATAAGCAAAGGAAGCCACACAGTTCTGTGGGCTGAGTGAGTGTGAGGCGCCTGAGGAAAATGAGGCTGGAAGGTGGGTGGAGGCTGGACCATGGGGTCCTGAAAGTCCAGCGGAGGATTTCAGGACTTATTCTGTGGACTATGGGGAAGTGACTTTTTGGGGACCCAGAAAGTAACAAGACAGGAAGCTCTGATGTGCCTCCCTGAGAAGTGGTCAGGATGGCACAGAAATCACTACAAATGCTCAGGGCCTACGAGGCTGGTGAAAGAATAAGATAACCCTCTTCCTCCTCATACCTGCTAGAATAGCTAGACTTAAAAAGGCAAACGACACCAAGTGACATCAAGAGCACGGGCAGCTGGAACCGCCACACACTGCTGCAGGAGGCCCTCTGAGAGAGGACACGGGAAAGGTGAGCCATGTCCTGCCTTTGCTTCTGAAAGATGAAAACTCAAAGCTCTGACCGAGGTCTTTCTGAGAAACTGCCAAACAGTTTTTCAAAGTAGTCTTGTCACTTTGGAAAGAGATTGTGAAACCACTGTGGAAAGCTATTTGAGAGTTTCTTTTAAAATTTAACATATATTTACCCTATCATGCAGCAATCCTGCTTCCAGGTATTTACCAGGAAAAATGAGAGCATATGCTTCAAAAAGAATTACATGAAAATGTCCATACAAGCTTTTCTCGCAAGGCTGAAAACTGGACACACTCCAAAATTTCAAGCAACAAAAGAATGGATAAACAAAGTGAGTATATTCATGCAATGGAATACTACTTAGCAATAAAAAGGAGCCAACAGCCAGGTACAGTGGCTCATGAGTGTAATTCCAGCACTTTGGGAGGCCAAGGTGGGAGGATCACCTGAGGTCAGGAGTTTGAGATCAGCCTGGCTAACATGGCAAAACCCTGTCTCTGCTAAAAATGCAAAAATTAGCTGGACATGGTGGCAGACACCTGTATTCCCAACTACTGAGGAGGCTGAGGCAGGAGAATTGCTTGAACCCTGGAGGTAGAGATTGCAGTGAGCTGAAATCACACGCCAGTGCACTCCAGCCTGGGCAACAGAATGAGACACCATCTCAAAAACCAACCCAAATGCCCATCAGTGATAGACTGGATAAAGAAAATGTGTCACATATACACCATGGAATACTATGCAGCCATGAAAATGGAAGAGTTCATGTCCTTTACAGGGACATGGATGAAGCTGGAAACCATCATTTTCAGCAAACACACACAGGAACAGAAAATCAAACACTGCATGTTCTCACTAGTTGGAGTTGAACAATGAGAACACATGGACGCAGGCAGGGGAACATCACACACCAGGGGCCTGTTGGGGGATGGGGGGCTAGGGAAGGGATAGCATTAGGAGAGATACCTAATGTAGATGACAGGGTGATGGATGCAGCAAGCCACTATGGCACGTGTATAACTGTGCAACAATTCTGCACGTTCTGCACATGTACCCCAGAACTTTATATATAAAATAGCCAGTTACTGAGGTGCACAATGTGGGCGAGCCTCACAGGCATCTGAACAATGCTGGACAAAGTGGGCACTTACTGTATGATGCTATTACAGGAAGCCCAAAAACCGGTGAAACCACCCTAGCCTGCTGGAAATGAGAACAGTGACTGAATTTGTGGACAACAGTTGATTGGGAAAGGGTAAGAGAGGCTTCGCTGAGATAATGAGATTCTTCCATATTTTATTTGGGCGATGCCAAGAATAGTGTTTGTAGGAACATACTCTGGAAAACTGCTCAGGTTTTTTCTAATGTTCTGGTCTGGTTTCATCAATCCTACCCATTAAAAAGAGAAGAGGATGATGCTGTTTCCAAACCCAAGCTTTGTGTAATGGATGCTGGCACCCAGGTCAGTGAACTTCCCCAAGCCTCAGTCTCCACCTCTGTACAGACAGAATAGGCAGTCCACTCAGGGTCTAGCACAGGAGGTGATGCATTACAGTAAGACCTTTTTTCAATAAAGGAAAGTTAGCTAAAACATTAAACCAAATTAGCTGTGGTCCATTGGAGTTCTTCACTTGAGCCTTTTTCTCAGCAGATTTGCGTTGTTCCCTTTAGAGGGGAGTGGGAGATGGCTCACCCTTCCCTTCCTCCTCATCCAGGAAAGGCCCTAACCACTTCTCACTGGCTTCCAAAAGACAACCTAAGAGAGGGAAGGTGGGGCAGGCCACAGCGGCTCACGCCTGTAATCTCATCACCTTGGGAGGCCAAGGTGGAAGGATCGCTCAAGGCCCAGTGCTCAAGACCAACCTGGACAACATAATGAGACCTTGACTTTACAAAAAATAAAAAAATTAACTGATCGTGGGGGCGTGTGCCTGTAGTCCCAGCTTCTTGGGAGACTGAGGCAGAAGGGTTGCTTGGGCTCGGGAGTTTGAGGCAGTAGTCAGTTAACGATCATAGCACTGCCCTCCAGCCTGGGCAACAGAGCAAGACTCTGTCTCTAAAACGAATTAAAAAAAAAGAGAGAAAGAGAGTGTGAAAAATAAACAACACAAAGCCTCTGTGTGTACAGGAGCTTTTACCCACTTCATCTCATTTCATCCTCAAAAGAGATCTGTGTGGTTGCAGGATAAACGCTAACCCTATCCTACAGATGTGTGAATTGCCCAACTAAAGCATCAGAATCCAAATTTGAACCCTGCTCTCCTGGCTCCTACCAGGTCAGGTTAAAACTGTAGTGGGAGTGGTACATCTCAGTTCCTAAAAAACTTGAGTGGCAGAGGAAATGGGGATATTTGCATGCAAACAGTGATTAAGAGAGGCAACTCTAAGGTACCTTTCCGTGAGTAGGTTCGAATTTCAGAAGGGGCTGCTGATTGTATACAGTTCACTTTGGTGCAAGATGGTGATCCGGGTGGGTATGAGCCCAGTTCTCACTGACCCTGTGCCCAGGCCTGGCAGCTGGCAGCTGGCCAAGGTGTATGTTGGTGAAGACTTCTCTCTCACCCCCATTCCCAGGGGAATCATTAGATGCAGGAGGGCACGTTCTAGAAGGTGCATTGACTTGGAGTTGTCTGGAGGAACAAATGCAGAGGCTTCTGGGGAGAGGGCTTGTCAGAATCCACCCTCTCTCCAGACAACCAGCTTAGTCAGCGTTTTCCTCTTTGGCCTGGCGCTCTGTGCAACACAAAATCCAAATGGGCTGGAAGTCCGTGAATATTCACATTCTTGCCTTCCTTCCCATAACTCAATTTAGGAGGTTTATTTTGTTTGTTGGGGTATGTTTTTCCATTGTAATTGCTCACTTGGGGACCGAGGTCTGACAGAAGATCAGAACCTTATGATTATGCCTAGTTTAGAAGTTGGGCTAAACCCAAGGATTGAAAGTGTGTTTTAAAGAAAAATGGATGCATCCTACTAATGGAATACTGCGTGGGGCACTTGAAAGAGGTGATACTGAAAATACTTCATAACCCACCAGGCCCAGGCTCTGACCGGTCCTAATGAGGATGCGGGATCTTGAAGAGCTCAGTGGCACCAGACATTTGATGGGTGGGGCGGGGGGTGTTGATGAAGGAAATTGGGGGAAGGCCCAGGGCTGCTGGAGCGCCTCCTAGGAAGACAGCAGTTATCCACCAACTGCTACCAAAGTATTTCATTTTCAGCAACCAGTTTGCCTTCACTTGTGCAGCCATCTGAATAGCAGCCCTGCAGCTAGCATTACATTTTAAGATGGAGAAACTAAAGCTAAGGCAGATTAAAGGATCCAACTAAGGTCATGCAACAACACCCCAGCTCCAGCTATGACCCTTCTTTTGAGGTCCTTGGCCTAATACCAGGAAAAGCATCTCACCAACATATGAGTATTTTGTAGTTACCTGCCTACCTGTAGGCCTTGTCAATATCATCATATTTTGAGTTATTTATAATTAGGTAGAAAACAGGCTAAGAGCCTGTCAATATAGGAAGTATTATCTATATCAAGGGTTGGCAAATGTTTTCTGTAAAAGGTCACCTAGTAAATATTTTTGGGTTTGTGAGCCATGTAGTCTCTATCATTCTGTCTTTGCAGCAGCAACAATGCAAATGAATAAGTAAATGGGTGTGGCTGTATTCTAATAAAATTTCGTTTATGGGCTATGCATTAAGCTGCTCTTGCATTGCCATAAAGAGCTACATGAGACTGGGTAATTTATTTAAAAAGAGGTTCAATGAGCTTGTGGTTCTGCAGGCTATACGGGAAGCATAGCAGCTTCTGCTTCTGGGTAGGCCTCAGGAAACTTACAATTGTGGCAGAAGGCAAAAGGGGAACAGGCATGTCACATGGTGAGAGCAGGAGCAAGAGAGAGAGGCAGGAGACAGGGGCCACGCACTAAAGAACCAAATCTTACCAGAACTCACTGACTGTTGCGAGGTCGGCACCAAGCCATGTGGCCCCCATGATCGAACATCTCCCACCATCTCCCACCACAACCCATCTCCATCTCCCACCTGGCTCCACACCAGGCCCCACCTCAAACATCAGGGGGTTACAATTCAACATGAGATTTGGGCAGCGACAAATATCCAAATTATCATTCAGCCCTTGGCCCACACCAAATTTCATGTTCTTCTCACATTGCAAAATACAATCATGCCTTCCTAACAGTTCCACCAAGTCTCAACTTATTCCAGCATTAACTCAAAATTCCCAAGTCTTATCTGAGACTAATCTCCTTTCACCTATGAGACTATAAAATGAAAACAAGTTATTTACTTCCAAGATACAATGGTAGGGTGCAGAGATATAGGCACTGGGTAAACACTAGGAGAAAAAAAGGGAGTAAATAGTTCTTTACCCAAATGTTTACCTTGGAGTAAACAAAGGGAGAAATTGGACAAAAGAAAGTACCAGGAAAAGCATCTCTCCAAAGATGTCAGTTGTGATCATACCACTGCCCTCCAGCCTGGGCAACAGAACAAGACTCTGTCTCTAAAACAGCCAGAACAAGGCCCCACACAAGTCTAGAACTCAGCAGGGCAGTCATTACATCTCAAAACTTCAAAATAGTCATTGATTTCATTTCCTGCATTCAGGACATGCTGGTGCAAGGGGTGGGCACCCAAGGCCTTGGGAAGCTCCACCCCTGTGGTTTTTCAATGCTGATATTGCAAGCTACTGATGGCTCTACCATTTTGGGGTCTGGGGTGCAGCAGCTCCCTTTCCTTAGTTCCACAAGGCAGTGCTTCAGTGGAACTCTGTGTGGGAGCTCCAACCCCACATTTCCCCTCCACACTGCTCTTGTAGAGGGTATCTGTGGTGGCTCCACACCTTCAGCAGGCTTCTGCCTGGGCACCCAAGCTTTTCCATACATTCTCTGAAATCTAGGTGGAGGCTGCCAAGCATTCTTCACTCTTGCAGTCTGTTTGCCTGCAGGCTTAACATTATATGGAAAATACCAACGTTTATGGCTTTCGTTCTCCAAAGTGGCAGCCTAAGCTGTACATGGGCCCCTTTGAGCCATGGCTGGAGCTGGAGTGGCCAGAATGTGTGAAGCAGTGTCCCAAGGCAGTGCAAGGCAACAGGGCCCTGCGCAAGGCCCACAGAAACATTCTTTCCCCCTCAGCCTCTGGGCCTGTGATAGGATGAGCTGCCACTAAGATCTCTGAAATACCTTAAAGGCCTTCAAGTTCTTGACTATTGGCATTTGGCTCCCTTTTATTTACAAAAATTTCTCTAGCAAGTGGTTGCTTCACAACCTGGTTGAATTCCTCCCCTGAAATCGCTTTTTCTTTCTCTGCTACATGGCCAGTCTGGAAATTTTCCAAGCTTTTACTCTCTGCTTCCTTTTTAAATGTGAATTCCAACTTCAAGTCATTTATTTGTACCCATATCTTAGCATAGGTTGTTAGAAGCAGCCAGGTCACATATGGAATGCTTTCTGCTTAGAAAATTCTCCCACCATATACTGTAAATTATCACTCTGAAGTTCAAACTTCCACTGACCCCTAGGGCAGAGGCACAATGCAACCGGGTTCCTTGCTAAGGCAAAACACATGTGACCTTTGCTCCAATTCCCAATAACTGCCTCATTTCCATCGGAGACCTCATCAGCCCGGACTTCATTGTCCATATCACTATCAGCATTTTTGTTAGAACCATTTAACTAGTCTCTAAAAAGTGGCAAACATTACCTAATCTTCTGAGCCCTCCAAACTTCTAGCCTCTGCCTATTACCCACTTCCAAAGTCATTTCCACATTTTCAGGTATCTTTATAGCAATGCTCCACTCCTGGCACTAATTTTCTGTATTAGGCTGTTCTTGCATTGTTATAAGAAACAGCTGAGACTGGGTAATTTAATTTTTTTAAAGAGGTTTAATTGACTCATAGTTTTGTTAGCTGTACAGGAAGCATAGCACCAACCTCAGGAAACTGAAAATGGTGGAAAGCAAAGGGGAAACAGCCACATCACTTGGCAGGAGCAAGAGGGTTGGGGAGGGTTGGTGTGTGCCATATGCACACACAGCTAGATCTTGCAAGAACTCACTCACTGTTGCAAGGACAGCATCAAGCTATGAGGGATCCACCGCGTGACACTAAACACCTCCCACCAGGCTCCACCTCTAACACTGAAGACTATAGCTCAACATGATATTTGGGGGGACAAATATCCAAGCTCTATCAGGCACTAAAATTTGAATTTCATATAATATTCACGTCAAAAAATAGTATTATTCTTTGATTTTTTTCCTCCATTTTTACCATTAGAACGTCTGAAAAACATTATTAGCTGCAGGTCATACAAAAACTGGCGGTGGGCAGGATTTGGGTCCTGGGCTACCCTTTTCCATTCCCTGGCCTGGATGGTTCAGGCCTGTCAAGATTCACCATTTCTCCAGCATAGTGTTGATATAAAATGGAAACTAATGGGCGGTGTGGATTATTTAACTTACCCTCCAGCATGGCTAAGCCTGTGGGAAACCCTGAATTCCAGAAACCTGGAGGCTGCAGGTGCATGGTGGAGCCCAGCCTGCCCAGGGGGCTGTGTGTGCAGAACTGCCCTGTGGAACCAGGCACAGGCTCCCCATCCAAGAACATCCCTCGCCAAGCCCAGCCACAGACCCTTGCCTGATAATTATCCCGTCCTGGTTCTCTCTATACTTATTCAAGAAGAGGCTTGTTAAGGGCCAGTATTTAGACTTCTTCTTAATCTTCATCATGTTATTTATTTATTTATTTATTTATTTGTTTGTTTATTTATTTATTTTTGAGATGGAGTTTCACTCTCGTTACCCAGGCTGGAGTGTAATGGCGCGATCTCGGCTCATCACAACCTCCGCCTCCTGGGTTCAGGCAATTCTCCTGCCTCAGCCTCCTGGGTAGCTGGGATTACAGGCACACACCACCATGCCCAGCTAATTTTTTGTATTTTTAGTAGAGACGGGGTTTCACCATGTTGACCAGGATGGTCTCGATCTCTTGACCTCGTGATCCACCCGCCTCGGCCTCCCAAAGTGCTGGGATTACAGGCGTGAGCCACCTCGCCCGGCCAAGTTATTTAACATAACAAAATCGGTGTCTGCGTGGGGACCAGACCGCCTGGGTTTGAATTTCAGCTATCACTGCGCTTGACCTTGAATGAGTTGATTATCTTCTCTGTGCCACGCTGTGGTGAGAGCTGAGTCAATATACAGAAAGGAGCGTTAATATGCCTAACAAAATTTAGGCGTTATTATGCTTCTTCGGCTTCCCTCCTCTTTCTCACCTGAATCCAACCATCCAACACTTATAGTGCCAGGCTCTGTTTGGGAAAGGAAATGCAAAACCAGGGGACACTTGGCCCTTGTCCCAGAGCCCTTCAGTCTGTTCAAGATTAGAGTTGTTTCAGTTAGCTATTGCTTCCATCCCCCAAACTTAATGACTGCAAATAGCAGCAAGTATTTATCTGCTTACAGTTCTGCAATTAGAGCAGAGTTCAATGCACATGGCTCATCTCTGCTCCACATAGTGTTGGCAAGGGTGGTTCTACCAGAACTGGAGAATCCAAGATAGCCTTGCTCACAAGTCTGGTACCTCCTCAGGGTGGCTGGAGCACCCAGGAGCTGGTTGAGTCAAACTCTCTCCTCTCAGCATCTCTATCTCCATGGGTTTCTCTGTCTAGCAGGATAGCTGGATTTGTGTACATGGCAGTTGGCGTCCATGAGGGCAAAAACAGGAGCATGTGTTTCTAAGAAACACACATCAAGGCCCAGAGTCACACAGTGTCACCTGCGCTGCATGCTATGGCAAGGTATAAGCCAGCCCAGATGTAAGGGGAGGCCAAGTCATCTCCACATCTGGGTGGGGAGAGCATGCAGGAGAGCGGGAGAAACCGTGGGTGCCGTCTTTGCAGCTCTTCAGCCACAAAGCTGGGGACAGAAAAACAAGGGGGTAAGCACCGCGTCTGACGGCTTTACCCTTTACCACCAGAGCCAACAAGAATGTTTTTGAAGTCATTCAGGAAATATTTATATCTCTGCTAGTGTTGAAGAGTTCTCTTAATTTTTGAAATGAATTGTCTTTTCAATGCTTTTTTCATTTTACTGAAAAAACACTGAAAGAATGCTAATGAAAAATTACAGTTTCCATTTGCTTATCCCACCCTCACTCAGAACGTTCGGCATGTCACTTTCTATTTGTATGCATTCCATTGTCATGATGATAAAGTTGCAAAACATTATGGAAGGTTTGAGAAGCAGAGAAGCCTTTTACTGTCTGTTCCTATATAATTCTGTATTCCGCTGTTTTTACTTATCATAACAGCAAACATTTTTCACTTCCCTACATGGCCTTCATAATTACCTTTAAAAAAACAGCTGCTATAATGTTCCATTGTGTTACTCTGCTGCAACCCATTACATCCTTCCCCTCATGGTCATCTAGGCTGTCTCTGCTGTGAAACATATTTCCATGTTTCGAGAGAGCCTTCCTGATGATGTCTTTTGAAACGACTGAATGATAGTTCATCATGTTTATCTTCCCTAATCTATTAAAACATGTGTCCCTCATTTTGGCTGTCTTGGCCGTGTGCATAGACTAGGCCAGAATCGAGGCTGCTCATGGAGACACGTGCTGGGACCAGGACAGGCTAAATCTTTGACTCAGGCAGAAACAATGGACAAGTCCGGGGGAATCAGGGCACCAAGGCATTGGGTCACAGAATAGCTTGGCCAGTCCTGCTGAACTACTTTTCCTCCTGTTATCAGTTATCAATCAGTCACACACGCCCAGGCTTTTGTCCCAGGATGGCTCAAAACGCCCCTTGCCTCTTCTCAGCTTCTTATGAGTTTTTCAATATTACAATAAACATACAGTGTCATGGGTTTTTTTTAATTTCTTTTGAATTATTTTATTAAGATAAATTTCCAGGAGTGAATTACTAGGTCAAAGGGTATACATATCTTTGTGGCTCGTGCTATGAATTGCAAAACTGCTCTCCAAAGCTGGGGTTGCTGTTGGATGTTAGCCAAAAGTCAGTCTGAATGCAAACGGGCGTCTCTGACCATGCGACTTTGGTTCTTCTCTCGTGCTCTGATCGCAGCACTCATCACTGTTGCTTTGAGAACTCACCTTTCTACCTGTTCCCTTACATTCCAGGTCTCCAAGGAAAAGAGAGGCATCTTATCCATTTTAACGTCCCCAGTTTCAGCACAGTGCCCATTTCTACAGAGTAGAATAGAAATATTTAATAAATCAATGAATGACTATCTGCAATGATAATGATTTCCTCAGACGTAGGTTCAGATTCCATCTCCCGAGGCCTTGTTCATACTCCTGGGGCCTCAGTTTACTCAACTGTAAAATGGGGAGAACATCTGCCTTGGAGGATTTGTGTAAGGATTTGAGATGGTGTTTTTGAAGAGTCTACCATGGAATCTGACAATGAAAAGCAACTATAGTTACTATGCTGCACCTGCTCATTCACTGAATTTCCCATTGTGATAACCGCTCATATACTTCTGCCTGTATGTTAGGATCTAGCTGTTTTGCCCACAAACTTAAATGCATTCTTCATCTACTCTAGTTTTGTAGTCTTATCACATATGTTTTGAACGTTTTCATATCATCATTTTTCTTATAGAAGTTTTATAATTTTATGTCTACATTTGTACATTTTTTTCCTTTGAGGATTTTTTTGTTGTTGTTATATTCTTACACATTTGACATATATTCCATTGTCTACCAGTTTTTCTGTGATTTAATTTTTTTAATCAAAAATCTTAACCCACCAGTCTATAGTAGAAGATGTGCCTCCAACTCGGTATTTCTCCAGGCTGGTGTATTTCCCCAGGCTGGTGTATTTCTCCAGGCTGGTGTATTTCTCCAGGCTGGTGTATTTCCCCAGGCTGGTGTATTTCCCCAGGCTGGTGTATTTCTCCAGGCTGGTGTATTTCTCCAGGCTGGTGTATTTCTCCAGGCTGGTGTATTTCTCCAGGCTGGTGTATTTCCCCAGGCTGGTGTATTTCCCCAGGCTGGTGTATTTCTCCAGGCTGGTGTTATTTCCCCAGGCTGGCATACTACCAGATTAGTTTACTCGAGCTGTTGAAACACAGTACCAAAAGCTGAGTGGTTTAAGACAACAGAAATGTTTTCTCTCACAGTTCTGGAAGTCAGAAGTCTGAAACCAAGGTGCTGGCAGGGCCAGCTCCTTCTGAAGTCTCTGGAGGAAGATATGGTTCCTGTTTCTTCCAGCTTCTTGTGCCCCCAGGCGTTCCTGGGCTTGTGGCTATATCACTCCAATCTCTACCTGCAACCCATGTTACCTCCTTTTCTTTTCTGTGTGCTTCTCAAAACTCCCTTTGTTTCTCTCTTATAGAGTCACTTGCAAGGGTATTTAGGACCTACTTACATAAACCAGGGTAATCTCATCTCAAAATCCCTAATTTAACCACATCGGCACAGCCCCTTTTTCAAATAAGATAACATTGACACCTTCTAGGGATAAGGACTTGACATCTTTGAGTGGCCACTATTAAATCTACTACAAGCACTTTTAAAAAATCCAACTCATTCTCTGTTCTTCAGGGAAAAGAACAGCTTATGTCCAAACAAGGTTAATACAGGGAGATGAACTCAGGAAGATTGAGGGTGGGCTCTGTAGGGTGAGGGAGCAGCCCGCCTGAGTTCTGATTTAGATCTTCAGTGCCACCTGTGGGGATGTGGCCAAGTTTAAATTTTATCCCCTCAGTGTTGTCAGTGGAAGCTTGTGCTCTTGGAGTCTGGAGTGGAGGCAGCTTTGAGACTCTGGTGGCATAGATGGCTAATTAGCTACCAATACCTTAGTGACAGAGCTCCCCGCTAGAAGATTATCTCTCTCTGCTTTCCTTGCCTTTTGTGGTGGCCATGTGACCAAGTTCTGGTTAAAGATATGTAAATGAGAATTCATCAGATGGAATTCTCAAGGAAATTCCCTCCAAGGAAGACACATAACTGGGCAGTGCCCTCATTTCTCCTTACCCTTTGTCTTCTTTCTGCCTGAAACACAGATGTGATAGCTGGAGCTCTAGCAGCTATATTGAGCCATGATGTGAATGTAAAGCTAGAATTCAGGTACTAGAAAGAGTAAAACAGAAGAGGAGAAAGAGCCAGGACCCCGATGAGCTACTGTACTAGTTCAGAGCTGCTTGCTTCTGCATTAGCCTATGTGAGAGAAATAAGCCTCTAACTTAGTTAAACTACTTTGGTTAGTTCTTGTTAATAACAATTCATCTCAGTGTGTAATTGGTACAATTTTGAAACTTAATTCCCTATCTTTCTTTACTGACTTTTGGCATGAGTTTTCTTTACTTATAACTTTCAGTTCAAAGGTGACTTCTTCGGCGCTACCTTCTTTTACCAACCACCATATCTAAGGTTGCCATGCATGTTATTACATGCTCTGTCATGCTGTTCTGGCTGATGCTCCTTATTGTGCCTTTCATACCAGCAAACACCAGCAATTCCTTCCCTCCCTTCCTCCTTCCTCCCTCCCTCCCTTCTTCCTTCCTTCCTTCCTTCCTCCCTTCCTTCCCTCCCTCCCTCCTTCCTTCCCTCCCTTCCTCCCTCCCTCCCCCTTCTTCCCTCCCTCCTTCCCTCCTTCCTTCCTTCCCTCCCTCCCTCCCTCCTTCCCTCCTTCCTTCCTTCCTTCCCTCCCCCTCCCTCCCTCCCTTCTTCCTTCCTTCCCTCCCTCCCCCTCCCTCCTTCCTTCCTTTCTTCCCTCCCTTCCTTCCTTCCCTCCCCATCCCTCCCTTCCTCCCTCCCTCCTTCCTTCCTTTCTTCCTTTCTTCCTTCCCTCCCCATCCCTCCCTCCCTTCCTCCCTCCCTCCCTCCTTCCCTCCCTCCCTCCCTTCTCCCTTCCTTCATTCCTTCCTTCCTTCCCTCCCTCTCCCTCCCTTCCTCCCTTCTTCCTTCCTTCCTTCCCTCCCTCTTCCTCCATCCCTCCCTCCCTCCCTCTCTCCCTCCCTCCCTCCCTCCCTCTTTCCTTCCTTCCCTCCTTCCTTCCTTCCCTCCCTCCCCCTCCCACCCTCCCTCCCTCCCTCCCTCCCTCTTTCCTTCCTTCCCTCCCTCCCCCTCCCTCCCTCCCTCCCTCCTTCCTTCCTTCCCTCCTTCCTTCCTTCCCTCCCTCCCCCTCCCTCCCTCCCCTCCCTCCCTCCCTCCCCCTCCCTCCCTCCCTCCCTCCCTCCCTCCCTCCTTCCTTCCTTCCCTCCTCCACTCCCTTTCCTTATTTGTTCTCTGTCTTCCTTGCTGGTGACTGTAAGTTCTATGAAGGCAAGGACCCTGCCTGCCTAGCACCATGCCTGCTGCTGGGAGAGAGCTTGGCACATGGCAGGTGCTGGATAAGTATGTATGGAATTAATGAGCCTGTGTGAGAACCAAAATGGGACACTGGAAGTAGGTGGTGCTGTTGAAAAGTTTCCTTCAGGGAAATCCAAGAAGTCTGAGTGGAAAACCTGTCCGTGCAGGTGGTTAAGAGTCCAGGGTACTAAGGAGGAGGGTGATGTTGACTTTTCCTAATCCTTCTTCTCCAGAGCATAAAGCACATCCACTCAGGGCCCCATTGCCCAAGCAGAACATGAGTTCACACTCATTGCCTGGCCCACTATCACATGGCCTCTGCCAGCTGGCTGTGCTGTATGGTCTCAGATTCCTAAAGCTTCCATGTCAGGATCTGGCTTGGTCCCATGGGGAAATAATCACCCTGAGTCTGGGGGAGGATGGTCACTAACTAACTGAGCCCCCAACAGCCCTAGTGGCACCGGCCTTTTTCTCCCTGGAAGACAGTTGACAGTAATGGCTCTGGTTTCTCCTTCTCATTTCTTGGTAAAATCCCACTAGTCTCAGTTGCTCAGCCCAGGTCTCACTCTGTATTAGTCCATGTTCACACTGCTATAAAGAACTACCTGAGACTGAGTCATTTACAAACCAAAGAAGTTTAATTGACTCACAGTTTCACAGGGCTGGAGAGGTCTCAGGAAATTTACAATCATGGAGGAAGGCAAAGGGAAAGCAAGACTCGTCTTACATGGCAGTAGGAGGCAGGGGAGGTGCCACACTTTTAAAACCATCCGATCTCATGAGAACTTACTCACTATCAGAACAGCTTGGGGGAACCGCCCCCATGATCCGATCACCTCCCACCAGGTCCCGCCCTTGACATGTGAAGATTACAATTCTAGATGAGATTTGGGTGGGGATGAAGAGCTAAACGGGATCACACTCCTTCACAGAGCCCGGCCAAGTTGCTTTGGTTCACCTGGGTCTTTTCTGTTCGATTGCCATGCCTCTCATTTTGATATCATTTGTTTGTTTACTCTCTTGTTCATTTAACTGTGCATCACTGGGTTACAAGGAGAGCAGACGCGGACATGGTCCCTACTGATCACATATTCATTTTCCAGCAGATGTTTCCAGTCTGCAGTGCTGTGGCTGTCTCCAAGCAGGATAAATGTAAGGCCCACAGTAAGGTGACATACACAAAGCAGGCAACACTAAACAGCTTTCAGCCACCACACTGCAAGCACTTGTCTCCTGTCAGCTTGGCGACAGCTGCAAAAAGAGCTTTCCCGTAGGCTACAACCTGTTTCATCTTTTTAGGACAGCAGACTGTGCCTATCTGTGAGCTGCTGTTTTGTGGGTCCTCCTGGGGCTGGAGCTGAGAGCAGGACTGTCAGAAGGTCGCGGTGGGCAGTGGACTCTGAAGGGCAGCCCTGTTTTCTGACAGATGGCTGCTGAGCACAAGTGTGGGAGAGGGAGAACTGTCACGCCACAAAAAAAGCAAGACTTAAGGTCTGGGGGACTAAGAGGCAGAAGGGGCAGAGGCTTTGATCCTTTCAGTGAAAGCTGGTGAGCCCACAGCAGGGTGGCATAAAAGCCAGCAAAGAGTCACAGAGGATCTTAAATGGCAGCACCCAAGGGGCAGAGAGAAGCTGTCCTTCTCCCGTATGTGAGTGTGGGTGGGGGTGGGGGGGCCAAGTCACACAGAGCCTGCCTTTTCCTGCTCAGCAAACTCAAACATGCTCTTAACACAACTGGTCAACCAGTGTGCTGTGTTCCATGACCTCAAATACAAATGCAATCAACTCTCCACTTTAACATTTCTTCTTAATCTAGAATCCAAACAACCCCAAAGCCTACTATTCCTGGTGTGACTAAGAGGCAGCTTCTATGTTATATCACAGGGCCAGCAAGAGGTAGCCAGTCCCCCACATGGCTCACAAGAGCAGTGCTGTATCCCTGAGTAATTTACACTCAGGGTGATGTCCTGGGCCCCTGCTGGATTCTGAGGTGTCGATGAAGCAGCATGGACGGGCTGCGTTCTGGAGTCCTTTTACCTCGGGTGTATTTCACTGGAACTTGATTCTTTGAAAATGGCACAGCGTCTCTGGCATCCAGTTAATTAGAATGTTGAAGCAACCAGACCAGCCCATGGCTGACCTTGCTGGACTGGCTGGGTTTACTGAATGCATGTGGAGTGCCCACTTTGTGATGATGTCTGTTTTTAATCCCATCTGGCTTCTCCCTGCCGCCCAGAAGACTTCGGGCTGCTCCCACCCCTGTGCTGCAGGCTGCTCAGGGAACATAAATTCATTTCGGAGATTAAGCAAAACATAATTAAGAGGGCAAATCTCTTAGAGGAAGGAAAACCATAAACAGTGATGCAGTCCAGCCAAAATTACCTGCTGCTTTAACCACCTGTTTATCCGCCCTTTGAGCGTGGTGAGCATTTGGAAGTTGACCTTCGTGGCTCTGTGGCTCTGGAAGCTTTGGCACGTGGTTTTGTTGGCAGATCTCATTCCCAGTGTTTCACCAGGCTGTGAACTCTCAAATGCTGGGGACCAGAGCTTTGGTGGACCTCACTCCAGCACATGCTCCACCCGCACGCGTGGGCCTGCCTTCACCGGCATGAGTACGGCTTCCAGGGGAAACCACCAAGCTTCCTTGGGACCAGCAATGTGATGCTGCGAGTCTGTGAGAGTAAAAATAAAGCAGCAGCACTGGCCGGCAGGGTGTCTGCAGATTCTGTTTCCTCCAGGTGGCCCCAGGAAGGGGTGGAAGCTGCTCTTATCCAGAGAGCTGAGGAAGCAGCCACTGGGGACCTCCCAACCCTAAGGCTCCAGAAGGATCCCGTGGCTTCCACCACTCCACTGCTACCGCACTCCCCTCCTGCACCTGTTATGGTTTGAATTGTGTGCCCCATCCCCAAAATAGAGATACATTGGAACAGAGAAGCTGTTACCCCAATTCCTCAGAATGTAACCTCTTTTGAAAACAGGGTTGTTGCAGATGTGGTCAGTTAGATGGAGTCATACTGGAGTAGGAGGAGCCCGTAATCCTGGATGACCGGTGCCCTTATATGTACCCAGCCACGTGAACACAGACGCAGGGAGAACACGGTGGGAGGACAAAAGCAAAGACTGGAGTGACACAGCTGCAAGCCTAGAAACTCCAAAGACTGCCAGCAAGCCTGCAGCAGCTACGAAGAGTCAATAAGGACTCCCTGTGGCTTTCAGAGGCGGCATGGCCCTGCCGGCACCTTGACCTAGGACTTGTAGCCTCTGCAACTGTGGGACAATAAATTTCCTCTGTTTTAATCCATCCAGTTTGAGGTACGGTGATGCAGCAGCTAATATGCAGAAAACCAATACACCCTCCCCCCGATTAGGTTGCCCCAGAGGGGTTTATTGTGAAGTTCATGAAGTGTGAGATTCAGACCCTTCCTTGTGCAGGCTCCTTCCAAAGCTCTGTACCTCATTTTGTGTTTGCAATTTTGTATGCTTTCTCCTAAAAAACGTTTCCCCCAATTGGATAAGATTTGGACTCCAGAAAACCCAGATCTGGATCGACAGCCCTCGCCCTGTTTGAGCTCCACCCCGAGCCCCTCCACCAGGGCAGAGCAGAGGCAGAGCAGGGCTCTGGGAAGCCCACTCCGGGCAGACTGACACGTTCGTTTCCCTTGGCATCTGCAGCATCCCTGTTCTGTGGACAGCATCACCATCAGAAGGCTGTGGGAAGAGAGCTCAGTATTAGATTGTTTTATCCATTTTTCGGGAGAAGGTTGAATTAGAAGCCCTCTGGGGTTTCTTCCAACCAACTGCCTTGGGGATAACTGCATAGAATCACTTTCCTTCAGAGTCCCAGTGAAAAGAAGTGAAAGTTCCAGCAGGCAGCCTCCATTTGAGCAGAGCCAAGAAGTCTGATCTGATGAGAGCCAGAGCCCCCGGGAGGCCTGTGGTGCCTCCAGTCTGGCCACCCTTAGCCCAAGCTATTCTGTTTCATGGCTTCCCCACCTCCAGCCACCACTCCTCTTCATCCCTACATTCAGTTCTGCAGAGAGGGCAGAAATACCCACTCACCACCGCGGTATGCACACATGCACACACGGACACATCGATTGTCCCTGTGGGGCTTTGTTCTCGTTCTGCTTTCCCACCTCCAGGCCACTCCTAATTCAAACCAGTATCTCAAACACTTATGTGGCATTCAGTCTGTGCTAGGTGCTGTGGCGAATGGCGCATGGATCCTAGGAAGGGTGCATTGTCTAAAGAGGGAGACGGATCTGAAAGTAAACAACCACACTGCACAGAAATAACACGTAACACAAAAGGATGTGGTACAGGCCCAGTGTGTAAGCAACATGCTATCTGACTTCTTTTTTTTTTTTTTTTTTTTTTGACAAAGTCTTGCTCTGCTGCCCGGGCAAGAGTGTAGATCTTGGCTCACTGCAACCTCTGCCTACCGGGTTCAAGCAATTCTCCTGCCTCAGCCTCTCAAGTAGCTGGGATTACAGGTACCTGCCATTACGCCCAGCTAATTTTTTGTATTTTTAGTAGAGATGGGGTTTCACCATGTTGGCCAGGCTGGTCTCAAACTTCTGACCTCAAGTGATCCGCCCGTCTTGGCCTCCCAAAGTGCGGGATTACAGGCATGAGCCACGTGCCCAGCTCTATCTGACTTCTTAAGAGGAGCAATTAATTCTGATTTGGGTTGGGGGGTGGGGAGGTTTTATGAAGGAGGTACCACTGACAATCATGTGATAGATTGACAGGGCTGACCCATCAGAGAAGAACAAGTTCCTGGAGGGCCCTGATATGAATCCTCGGCAGCTGGGCTTGGAAAGGTCCAGGGACCTCACAGAGGTAGGCGCAGGTGCCTGAGACATGGGAGGACTCCGGACAGCTGCTGTTTACCACACAGAACCAAAGCATTTCACTATTTCAACAAGCGGTTCAGCTGGGCTGGAGTATCCCTGCTGGTTCTCAGCCCTGAAGTGGCGTGAGGGCTGGGCACATGGATAGCTCACAATCGGCTCCTTCCCTCTGGAGATGCATTTTCTTCCAATACCAGAACAGCCTCTCACAGTATGAGGCCTGCCTCTTCTCATGCTATGTCGCAACAAAGCCACCTGCCTCCTGTGAAAGAGGGCATTGTTTTTCCACCTGGGCCGCCCACACCTGGGCAGGTAGAACAGCGGGTCCCCACTCCAGGGAGCTCTCCCACTCGGGCCTGTCACGCCTCACGCCCTGAGCAGCTGTGGTGCTTGCCTTGTGTGGAGGGTAGCAGGGTGCCTCCTGGACACCAGAATTGCGGGGTGCATCAGATGACGAAACAATGGGTGTGGCCCCCATGAAATAAACAACCCCTGGGCACTGCATATTCAGGCACAGTGCTGCAGTTTTCTTAAAGATGTAATTATCTTTGGGAAAGCTACTCTCCTCAGAGCTCACCGACCCTTGGGGGATGAAATGTTGACAATAGGAAGAAATGTATGAGGTTTTGTTTTATTTTGTTTTTCTTTAGACACTTGAGCCACCCACAATCACAGTTATGTAAAAATCTCATGCCTGTAATCCCAGCACTTTGGGGGGCTGAGGCGGGTTGATCACTTGAGGTCAGGAGTTCGAGACCAACCTGGCCAACATGGAGAAACCCTGTCTCTGCTAAAAATACAAAAATTAGCTGGATGTGGTGGTGCGTTCCTGTAGTCCCAGGTACTTGGGAGGCTGAGGCAGGAGAATCACTTGAACCTGGGAGGCAGAGGTCGCAGTGAGCTGAGATTACACCACTGCACTCCAGTCTGGAAGACAGAAAGAGACCCTGTCTCAAAAAACAAATAAAGAAACAAAACCAAAAACACAGTTAGATAAAAGCAAATTCTCATAACTGAAGTCTCTAGGAAAAGAGCAAAGACCAGAACCCTGAGCATGCGAGGGAGGGTCAGGCGCAGGCCCTCAGGGTGGGCTCGAGGGGCAGAAAATGCAGGCGGCTTCCACCGCTGGCTGCTCCAGGAGCTGGTGTTGCTAGGGGTGTGGCCCTGTCTTCAAAATGCCTGTTAAGACACACATTACCTGGGCAGAGCCTGTGAGATGAGTTTTTTAATTTAGTGGAGTGTCTTATCTGAGACCTTCAGGCAAGAGTGGAGTACAGAGGAAAGGGCGAACACGACATGGCATTCTACGTGTGGGGGTGATGGTGGGGGGAGAGAGAGAGAGGCAGAGAGAGAAGGTGCCAGCCACAAGGCTTGGTGGATAGGAGGTGGGCTGAAGACCCTGGGCCCTCAGGGCTGGCCCTCCCGCAGCTCTTGCTGTCTCTGCCCTGCCACAGAGCACATCTGCTCACACCTACAACTTCTCTGACATCAGCAAAGGGACAGCAAGTTTGACGCTTCAGGTTGTTTTCTTGCCTCTAGTCCTAGAAAAGCAAACCTGGAGGTGCTGGTCACGGAGCGCCTCTGAGCCACCCTGTCTGCGCCTCCAGGAGCCTGCGTGTCCCCGCAGGCCCAGGACTCCTCTGTGCTGGCTGGGCAACTCTTGTTCACTTCCTTTTCTCATAGCCTCCTCTTCCCCCTTTCTCCCATCTTTGTCATGTTTAATCCTCTCACTTTCCTCTCCACCTTCTCACGGCGTCTTTCTCAAGAGAGAAGCAGACTGAGGGTCAAGATGCATCACTGGCCACGAACAGGCAGCTTCCGAATCAAGTAGGGTGGGAATGGTTTCTTCCTCCAAAGACTCTTAAAAAAACAGCCCCTGCCACAGAACAGAAAGGGGCTCTGAGGAGCAGTGAGCTGGGGAAGCCCCTTGAAGATCCCCAGTTTCTGTATGCAGCTGCCTCAGGCCCAGACAAATTCCTCCATCTGGAGCGTGTCCTCGCAGGTCTTCCTGGCTGTGGCTGTGGTCCGCGTTATCTCAGGCTGTCAGGTCTCAGAAATGAGAAACCAATTCATCTCATCAGGGTCATCCCACACCATCTGCCACCATAGATGGAGAGGATTTCATGTGACGTTTTCTGAAGATGGTCGTGTCGTCCTGGAGAGCCCTTGAGGGATGTGGTAGCGCCAGTCAGAGCCTTTGACACTGCAGCCGGATGCTTGATTCGCCCAGTGACTTTCCAACCAGATACTCTCAGAGTGAAGGGCTCCGCTTAGAAACTCCCTTTCCTGTTAACTCATCAGAGTCATGCCATTAGTCTCAATTTTTAAACAATACTTATACCCGAAGAAATTGTATGGGGAGTGAGCACACACCAATCATATAACTGTCAAATGAAAGCCTTTGCTTAAATGTTCAAGGGCACTGGAGCAATTAATTTGGAGTCATGCAGATCTTGTTTCACGAGTGTGTACATGTGCATGAAACTTTATGTGGGTGGAAAACCAACAAGAGAAAAGAGAGAGCAGAAACTGTTGGGTGATTGATTGCATCTCTCTGCCCGAGACATCCTGTGCTCTGCATCTGATAACCTGCCACCAGTCAGTACTTTTTATGGGTTTTGGAGGACCCATTATGTGCATCACATTGCCATTGTTTGGGATTTTAAGACATGGTCCTCCTCCTCAAGCAGCATATGATCTTTGGGGGAAAATAGAAAACTTACATGTATGATTCATCATGGAGTCCCCTCCCCAGAATACCCCATAAATAAAGTTGATGTATGCAGTGCGCGGTGAGATGTGCCGAAAGGAAGTTTAAGGGGAAAGAGTGGCGTGGGCTCAGGTTCCAGGAGAAGGCTCCATGGGTGGGTGCTCCAGGTCATTTGGGGGAGCCGCAGGTGTCAAGGCACAGAGGCAGGAATGAACAGGAGTGGGGGCTTGGAGGGACTGCAACCCCACTGTCATTCTACTCCTTGATTCCGGAAAGATCGAGGGCCAGGCAAGGTGACTCATGCCTGTAATCCTAGAACTTCGGAAGGCTGAGGCAGGAGGACTGCCTGAGCCCAGAAGTTTGAGACCAGCCTGGGGAACAAGGCAAAATCCCATCTCTACAAAATTACAAAAATTAGCTGGGTGTGGTGGCACGCACTTGGGGAGGCTGAGAGGGGAGGATCACTTGAGCCTGGGAGGTCAAGGCTGCAGTGAGCTGTCTGTCTCTCAAAGCTGGGTGACAGAGTGAAAGCCTGTCTCAAAAAAATAAAATAATATTTAAAAGATTAGGGCCTTTGGGCCAGGAGTGGTGGCTCACGCCTGTAATCCCAGTACTTTGGGAGGCCAAGGCAGGCAGATCACAAGGTCAGGAGTTCAAGACCAGCCTGGGCAACATGGTGAAACCCCATCTCTACTAAAATACAAAAAATTATCTGGACATGGTGGCAGGTGCCTGTAATCCCAGCTACTCAAGAGGCTGAGGCAGGAGAATCACTTGAACCCAGGAGGCGGAGGTTGTAGTGAGCCGAGATTGTGCCACTGCACTCCAGCCTGGGCAATAGAGTGAGACCCTGTCTCCAAAAGAAAAAAAAAGATTAGGGCCTTTGATTCTTGAAAACTCTGATTGGAGAACATGAGCAGGACACGGTGGTACAGAGTGACACGGGGTGCTGGGGGCTCAGGGTAGCAGCTTTTACAGAAGCATCTTGTTATTTTAGGAGCCAGTACAAATGTGTTGATATGTGCCAGGAGAATGTCAGCCCTGGTAATCGTGATACTTGTTCTGCTGACCTTATATGGCTGTGGTGAAGATCAAATGTCATAAGGTACATGGGAGCACTTTGTAAAGTGTCACAGGCTATGCAAATAAGAATTGTTGCTAATCCTGTCATTACAGGGTGGTGTGATGCAGTGTGGTATGCTGGGTAGGAAACAGAAATGCAAACCTCTAAAATAACAATGTAACCAGAAAGAGAGATTGTTGTGAGCATTTATAATTGGATATAACTTATTTTATTTGAAAAAACATATAGTTTAACATAAAGAGCTAAATGTTAAACATTTCTAATATGTCACATTCACAGCAAGACTATAAACCCAAGAGCAAGAATTTGTGACTTACAGCACTTTGTATCCTTTAGAGCAGAGGTTCTCAAACTCAGGACTCTTCACATTGTTTTTTCAAGAGACAGGCTAGAGTGCAGCAACGTGATCACAGCAGACTGCAGCCTGGAACTCCTCGGCTCAAGCAATCTCCCCGCCTGAGCCCCCTGAGTAGCTGGGACTGCAGGTGCGTGCCACCATGCCCAGCTAAAGTCTTCACAGTCTTAACAAGCTACTGATGAATATTCTGCTTTGGGAGGATAGATTAGACAAAATTCCATATTCCTCCCATGATGCCCAGCTGACAACTCTAGACATTCTGTGTGAAACAAACATAAGAAAACTCTGAAAGGTGAACAGAAGATGGCAGCTTGACTGGGAGCCGCAGGACCCCAGGAGTCACACAGTGGTAAGTTCCTGGGATCGCTTTGTGCCCCACATATTCCAGACCTGGAGCTGAAGAAGCGGGCAACCTGGAAACATCGATGGGCACAGACCAGAAAAGCCCCAACAAAAGCCTCCTCTCTCTAGCCAATAGATCAGGAAAGGGGCAGCGAAACCAGACAGAAAACTTGTAGACAACAATCATTCTAGGCCAGCCAAAACCCACGGCCACACCCAAGCCCAGGCTAGCAAGGCAGGTGGGGAGCCTAGGCCTCTACACCCACGAGGCTATAACGAGGCACCTCAGCACCCTCAGCGGGCTATCGTCGGAGAAGACACCTCAGCACCCTCAGCGGGCTATCGTCGGAGAAGTCTGCGAAGGGAGCCAGGATGTCATTTCTGCCAGCCTCTGAATCTCTCTCTGTACAAACACACACACGTATACACACGTGCATGCACACACACATGCACACACCACATTTACACACGTGCACACACGTACACACACACCACATATATACACACCAAACACACACATCACACATATACATATACACATATGTACACTACACACAAGTAGACACACACCAGATACACATATACACACAAAACACATACATACACACACACATACACACACCACACACACATATGCCCACAAATACATACACACACACCAAACACACATATATACACACAGACACATACACATATACATACACTCACACCACACACACACAGTATTAGTCCATTTGTGCTGCTGTAAAGAAATACCTGAGGCTGGGTAATTTATGAAGAAAAGAGGTCTATTTTGGCTCATGGTTCTGCAGACTGTACAGATGGTGCTGGCATCTGCTTCTGGTGAGGACCCCACAAAGCTTCCAACCATGGCAGAATGTGAAGGAGGACAGGCACACCACATGGCAAGAGCAGGAGCAAGAGAGAGAGGAAGACGTTCCAGACTCTTTCAAACAAGCAGATTTTGTGTGAACTCACTCATTACCTCAAGGACAGCATCAGGCCATTCATGAGGGATCTGCCCTGATCACCCATGCACCTCCCGCCAGGCCCTGCCTCCAACACGGGATTACATTTCAACATGATATTTGGAGAGGACAAGCATCCAAACAATATCATTGCACCCCCAGCCCCCAAATCTCCTGTCCTTCTCACACTGCAAAGCAATCATCCTTCCTCAAGAGTTCCCCAAAGTCATAACTCGTTTCAGCACCAGATCCAAAGTCCCATGTCCAAAGTCCAGAGTCTCATCTGAGACTCAAGGCATGTTCCTTTAAGCCCGTAAAAGCTCGTAAGATCAAAACAAGTCATTTACTTCCAAGATACAGTGGTGGCACAGGCATTGGGTAAGCATTCCTGCTCCAAAAGAGAGACGTTAGGCAAAAGGAAGGGGCAACAGGCTCCACACAAGTTCAAAACCCAGCGGGGCAGACATTAAACTTGAAAGCGCCAACATCATCCTTGACTCCATGTCCCACATCCAGGGCACACTGATGCAAGGGGTGGGCTCGCAAGGCCTGGGCAGCTCTGTCCCTGTTGCTTTCCAGAGCGAAGCCCCTGTAGGTGCTTTCATGGGTTGGAGTTGAATGCCTGGCTTTTCCAGGCTCAGGGTGCAAGAGCCCCCAGCTGTGCGGGGACTCTGTGTGGGGCTCCCAACCCTACATTTTCCCTTGGCACTCCCCTAGAAGAGGCTCTCTGTAGGGACTTGGCTGCTGTGGCAGGTTTCTGCCTGGGCACCAGGCTTTCTCATGTATCCTCTTAAATCTAAGTAGAAGCTGCCAAGCCTCCTTCTCTCTTGCATTCCGGGCACCTGTTGGCTTAACACCATGTGGAAGCTGCCAGGGCTTATAGCTGTGTCCTCTGAAGCAGTGGCTTGAGTTGTACCAGGGGCCCTTTGAGCCATGACTGGAGCTGTAGCAGTGAGGATGCAGGAAGCTGTGTCCTGAGGCTGCAAAGGGAAGTGGGGCCGTGGGCCTGGCCCCAGAAACCAGTCTTCCTTCTGGCCTATGATGGGACGGGCTGTCCCAAAGACCTCCGAAATGACTTTGAGGCTTTTCCCCCATTGTCTTGGCTATTAGCACTTAGCTCCCTTTTAGCCAGGCAAATCTCTCTAGGATGTGACAGCCCGCTTGTGTTTCTCTGGCCAAAAGCTCTTTCCTTCTCTATCACATGGCGAGGTTGTGAATTTTCCAAAGTTTTATACTCTGCTTTCCTTTTAAACATAAATTTCAAGTTTAAGCCGTTCCTTTGCTCCTGTGTCTTATCATAGGTTGTGAGAAGCAGCCACGCCACTTCTTAAACGCTATTCTGCTTAGAAATTTCCTCTAGCAGACACCCTACATCATCACTCCTAAGCTCAGGCTTCTGCAGATCCCTAGGACATGGACAGATGCAGCCAAGTCCTTTGCTAAGGTGTAACATAGGTGACACTTGCTTCAGTTCCCAATAACTTCCTCATTTCCATCCAAAACCTCCTCAGCCTGTCTTTCACTGTTCATATTTCTATCAGCATTTTGGTCACACCACTTAACAAGTCTCTAAGAAGTGCCAACCTTTCCTTCGTCTTCCTGTCTTCTGAGACTTCCAAACTCTTCCAACCTCTGCCCATTACCCAGCTCCAAAGCTGCCCTCACGTTTTCAGGTATCTTTATAGCAATACCCCACTCCTTGGTATCAATTTTCTGTGTTAGGAATTCCTAAAGCTTGGGAACTTACAAAGAAAAGAGGTTTATTTGGTTCACAGTTTCACAGGCTATAGATGAAACGTAGTGCCAGCATCTGCCTCTGGTGAGGGCCTCAGAAATCTTACAACCATGGCAGAAGGCACAGGGGAAGCAGGCATGTCACATGGTGAGAGAGGGAGCAAGAGTGAGATCGGGGAGGTGACACACTCTTTTACAAGCAGATCTCACATGAACTCATAGAGTGAGAACTCACTCATTACCTCCTGGAGGGCACCAATCTCTTCAAGAGGTATCTACCCCTATAACCAAGTAACCCCTGCTAAACCCACCTCCAACGTTGGAGGTCACATTTCAATATATTTGAAGGAGACAAAACATTCAAACCATCTCTCTCTCTCTCTCTCTATCTCTCTCTCTCACACACACACACACACACACACACACACACATCATGTGTGGTACTTGAACATCCACCCCCACCTGGAAGCTGTGAGGCAGGAACCCCTGCCCCTCCCTGATAGGGTGATGTCAGAGAAAGTTTACTAGAGCATCACAACATTCATTGCCTAGAGGTAATGAGGTCACTTTCACCACTGTCAGTGGAGGGAGCTAGAACTCCCACCTTGCTGGCAGTACGACATTCCCACCTTAGCTGTCATTGAGCTGAGTAGGAACCCTGGGCCTCTTCCACTTGTAGTAATGAGGTGTTACTCTCCCTTATTTCATGTCAGAGTGGCGTCAGAGAGAGCCAGCCAAAACATATGATTTAAGTAAGATCCAGAGTCACATAATGCAAAGGAGTCCAGGTTCAATTAAAAAAATCAGTCACCATACCAAGAGCCAGGAAGACTTCAAGCTGAATGAAAAAAAAGGCCACCAACAGACTCCAATGCCAAGATGACAGAGAAAATAGAATTATCTGACAAAGATTTTCAGACAGACATGATAAAATGCTTCAACAAATAATTTTGAAGATGCTTTAAACAAAGGAAAAAATAGAAAGTCTTAGCACAGAAAGAGAAGATACAGGGAAGAACCAAATAGAAATCTTAGAACTAGAAGATACAATAAAAGACATGAAAAGCTCAGTGGATGGGCTCAACAGCAGAATGGAGAGAACAGAGGAAAGAATCAATGAACCAGAACACAGAGCGATGGGAATTAGTCAATCTGAACAGCAGAGAGAAAATGGACTGAAAACGAAGTGAACAGAGCCTCAGGGGCCTATGGCACTATCAAAAAAGCTCTAAGAGTTATGTAATTGAAGTTATGGAAGGAAGAGAGACTAAGAAGGCTGAAAAAGAACTTGAAGACCTAATAGCTGAAAACTTTCCAACTTGGCAACACACATAAACTGCAGATTCAAGAATCCAAGCAAACCCCAAACAGGATAATCCCAAATAAATCCATGCCAAGACACATTATAGTTAAACTTCTGAAAACTAAATTAAATTAATTAAATAAATAAATATCTTGAAAGCAGCCAGAGGAAACTGACACCTTGCCTACAACGTCCTTCAGTAGGTGAATGGCTAAGCAAACTGTAGTGTATCCATACATGGAATACTAGTCAGCAACAAAAAAGAATGAGTTGTTGACATATGCACCTGGATGAATCTCCAGAGAATTATGCTGAGTTAAAAAAAAAAAGCCAATTCTAAAACTGCAATTCCAAAATGCAATATTGTATAATTGAATTTATGTAACATTCTTGAAATAACAAAATTATAGAAACGGAGCACAGACTAGTGTTTGCCATGGATCAGGGAAGGGATCAGGGTGGGAGGAAAGGCGGGGTGGCTGTAAAAGGGCAACATGAGGAATCCTTGTGGGGATGGGAATATCCTGCATCTTCACTGGATCAGTGTCGATCTTCTGCTTGTGATAATGTACTATAGTTTTGAAAGATGTTATCACTGTTACTCAGGAAATTGAGTGAAAGGTGTCCAATATTTCTCTGTACTACTTCTTATAATTGCATATGAATCTATAATTATCTCAAAATAAAAAGCTTAATTTAAAAATTATTGGAAACAGCAAAGTGCTTGCTCACATTGATTATATCTCTTGATATTTAGTGTATTAAAAACTAAACCAGGCTGGGCACGGTGGCTTATGCCTGTAATCCCAACATTCTGGGAGGCCGAGGTAGGCAGATCACCTGAAGACAGCAGTTTGAGACCAGCCTGGCCAACAGGGTGAAACCCCGTCTCCACTAAAAATACAAAAATTAGCCGGGTGCAGTGGTGGTCACACCTGTAATCCCAGCTACTCAGGAGGCTGAGGCAGGAAAATTGCTTGAACCTGGGAGGCAGAGGTTGCAGTGAGCCAAGATCACACCATTCCACCACAGTGAGCCGAAATTGTGCCATTGCACTCCAGCCTGGGCAACAAGAGTAAAACTCCGTCTCAAAACAAAAACAAAAACAAACAAAAAATCTACACCAGAAGTCAGTTACCCTGGTTCATTCCTGTAATCCCAGCACTTTGGGAGACTGAGTGGAGAGGATCACCTGAGTCCAGGAGTTTGAGACAAGCCTGGGCAACATAAGACGACCCCATCTCTATAAAAAATAAAAAACTAGCCGGGCCTGGTTGTGCCTGCCTGTAGTCACAGCCACTTGGCAGGTTGAGGTAGGAAGATTGCTCAAGGTCAAGACTGCAATGAGCTATGATGGCACCACTCCACACTGGCCTGGGTGATGGAGCTGAGATCTTATCATGACAAAAAACCAAAACAGAGGCATTTAAAAATAGTTACTTAATTCATTTGAAAATAACAATCATGCCTAATAGATAGTAACACAAATTAATTAATATTAATTAATCATGCCTTATATATTAACACAAATTAATTAATATATATTAACACAAATAGTGTATTTTTAGGAAAATTACTGTATTTTCCAAAACAAAAATTAGTGAGAAAAGTGGCATTGTTTTTCATTTTTCAGACCTCTGTGATGTCTGGCTTAATAGAAGACAGCTGGATTCTCAGAATTGCTTTTGCATTCTATTGCTTACAATGTGTTTTTTGTTTTGTTTTGTTTTGTTTTGTTTTGTTTTTGCCAATCATTGAGAGCTTGTAAGGTTGCTGAGGTTGGTTGGCCTTGAACTCTTGGCCTCGCCTTCGCAAGCGGTTTTAATTGAAGTATGTTAAAACAACTCAGCCCCACTTGGAAGTGTAGTTGGAAAAGAGAAGAGCATTGTATTCGCCTTTCAAATAGTTGCAGATATTCTTTTTTGATACTACAGAAAAAATTGACAAATAATACTTCTTTTTAAGATTAGTTGTGCACGCCTATAATTCCCAGCACTCTGGGAGGCCAGAGTGGGTGGATCACAAGGTCAGGAGATCAAGACCATCCTGGCCAACATGGTGAAACCCCGTTTCTACTAAAACACAAAAAATTAGCGAGGCATGGTGGCACGCGCCTGGAGTCCCAGTTACTCAGGAGGCCGAGGCAGGAGAATCGCTTGAACCCAGGAGACAGAGGTTGCAGTGAGCCGAGATCATGCCACTGCACTCCATCTTCTCAACGGCAAGACTCTGTCTCAAAAGAAAAAGAAAAGAAAAGAAAAAAAAGATTAGCTGTGATATGGAAGTGACAGTTTCTTTTAAGGATTAGTTGCAAGTTGCAATCTGAAACTATATTGATAAACTTTTCATACTCTGTTATGTTAAAATCCACTTATCTTTTTACTTTTGGCTTTGTATTCCTGGACTCCTCTTTGAGAAGCCCTGCCCTAGAGTTTTTAGTCTGAGACCTGATATAGGGACCCAAACAAGCCCTGCCCTAGAGTTTTTAGTCTGAGACCTGATATAGGGACCCAAACAAGCCCTGCCCTAGAGTTTTTAGTCTGAGACCTAATATAGGGACCCAAAAATGCATTGATTTGCTGATGGAATGTCAAAACCCTTTGTTCAGTAGACTATCCAAAGATTGAGCAAATGAAGTGGTTACAGGCAGGGGGCAAAGTCTCCCTTAGGAGAAGTGGAAGTGGAAATACACATGGTAGAATCCAAGGCCTTTAACTCTTGGGTGTTTGCCCAAGCTGGCCCCACATTGATCTGTGTGCCATGATGCTGTAGTGTTTCCTCAAAGAGGAAAGGACTGTTCTGCCAGTACACAGGCACTGTGTGACATGTAAGCATATTTAAAAGACATTTCATTCTCCTCTCATAGATGAAGATGTTGAATGATTAAAATGGCTCATACAGGGAAGCCCAGATGGAGACCAGGTGCCAGAATCCCTGACCCTCTCTTCCCCATTCATATCCCCAGCAGAGCCATGAATGGTCCCTTGTAGCTGCTGTTACCGGCTTAACTTCGCTTCTCTCTCAACAAGAGAATAAAGGTTCCCCCATGAGTCTAAACCCATGAAACCAAATAGTTCTTTCCCTTTCACAGTGAATAGTCACCCAGGAGAACTCACTGCCACAAGATATTATTTTAGCAAATAACTAAGCAGGGATAAAAACTAGATCAGACACTGTCCGAATAGGGAAAACCGTAGCAAGCTTTCAAACCCCATTTGCTTTGAAACACTAAATGGTCTCTAACTCAAATCCGGGATGACATCTCAGTAAGAGATGATTAGGTGTGGTTCTAGTTTTATTCTTTTTTGTTAAGGGAAAGGTTTGCTTTCTTCTAAAACACTCTGGGCAAATCTAAGCAGGGATTTGTGTAAATTCTTCTGAAGGCCCTGCTGGGTTTTCACTTACAGCTATAGACAAGAGGTGCAACTTTGCACTCTCTAGCTTTTCCCTAAGGGAGCATGGGTATAGTGTCCATAACCGCCTGTCGACCTGCTGGTTTCTCTCTCTGAGAACTCTTGGTAAGCAGGAGCTGTGGCTTTCAGACTGTGACATCCTCACTGCTAGCACAATAAGTTGCACAGAATCGGTACTTCGTTACTTGTTGAATTTTAACGGATCACATTTGGCCAGTTAGACATTGAGGCATTATTTAGTACGTAGATAGGAGCTTGCCATTCCAGGTTGTTCTAGAACTCTATGGAAAATGTCCTGGGATTCCATAGAGGGGAAATTCAGTTGTGTGTGATGTTGCTTTATCTGGATTTCCTCAATTATTTTCACTTAGCTTAATTTGTTAAGCAAAGGGATTCGGGATGGATCAAAATCATGTCTTAAAATGCCTCTCTTCTCTTAGGACCTTACTTCAGGCACAAGGCTAGTATGCCATTAGAAATAATTTAGAAAGATAGTTTTTAAAACCAGAAACTGTATTCTTGGCGTTATGCCAGATCAGAAGCCAAGGTCTCCAGTCCCTGGAGGCATGTTGGAAGTTGCTGTGTAGGTTGTAGTTCTATCAATGGAAAAATATGGACATGAGATTATTGTCTTATATATTTTATTTTCATTCTCATGGGTTTTGTGAGTGTATGCATGCTTTAGAAGAGCTCTTAGTTAAATCTAATTATAACACACATAACAACAACAACAAAAATCTCCATACAATAAAACATTTCCAAGCCCCAGCTGGTGGCCTATGTACCACAGCAATTGCAGAATCCTCAGGTTTGTTCTAATGAGATCTGATTTGCATTTGGGAATCCCTGAGGAATGTATGAACAGATTTTACTTTGGCTTATGGCTGTTACTAGGAGGTCTATATATCATTGCCACTAGATTTTTTGATAAAATTGACTTCATTCATTCATTTTTTTCACTCAGTCATTACAACTCCTATAAAAGAGACATTATGCTAGACTAAAAAGTAATTTTTAGGAAAGCATTTGTGCATTCCTTACTATCGGCCAGGCACTGTTCTAGATGCTTGACTGTATGATATCACTAAATCTCCTCACAATCCTGTAGGTACTTTATTAGACCCCACCAGGAGTTTATAGTCTTTTGAAGGAGACAGGCACTTAACACGGATGAATGTGGAACAATATGACAGGTGCAGTGATGGGGCTCTCCCATGGAATGATGGAGACATGACAGGAAACACGTGACTCAACTTTCCCACAACACCAAGATTGAGGGTAAGGTGAAGGATGCTTGAACTATGTCAAATTTCTTCTTTCATTTATAATTACTCTCATGATTTGAGAGCATTCTTAAATATTTTATAACAGAGAATCCAATACATGCCACTGTGTTTGCATATTTCTAAATATTTAAGTATTATATTAAGTCATAAAATGTATTTTCTTCTAAAAATGTGGACTAAATCTGGCTTCTGCTGTTTTGAGCAACATATTGATTAAATCTGTATGGAGAGCTATGAGCTTTACTCTCAGAGAAATAAGAGTATGTGATCATTAGTTGAAATTATTAGAAAGCAAATCTAGATATGTTAGGGTAGAATATTTTCACCAAAATTTGCAACATGATGATTCACAGTCTAAATCTAGACTCCAGATATGTTTTGTTGACTCTCGATGTTTGCAAAAAACATGAGATAATGTTGAAATATTGGGAAATTTCACATAAAAAAATTGTAGGTAGATTTCTTATTAAAATATAAATTGTTTTATGTCCCTTAGGAATGAAACGGAATACCTGGTAACCTTGGGGCCACATTTTAACTTGAGCAATAACTGGCCAGCCCTAAGAAGCAGCTTCTTCAGTATACAGTGAATTGGTCTTGGAAGGATGAGTAGCTGGGGTTGAGGTGGGAGGGCATTAGAGACAGATTGTATAATATAAGAAAAGAAGAGGATTTGTATGTGTGTGGTGAACTACAAATGATTCTGTATGGTAGTAGTATAAAATTTGAGTAAAGATGAGGTTGGAGAGGTCAGAATGGGGCAGATTTTGGTGGGCCTTGCACACAATGGTAAAGAGCTTGAACTTGATTCTGTAGGTGGTAAGCAGCCATCCACGTTTTAAGCAGGTGAGTCTCATGTTAGATTTCTATTATTTGGGTGGCAGGTGGAGGGAGAGTTGAGGGCATCAAGCCTAAAGGCTGGGAGACTAGGTAAGATGTTGTTATAGTTATCTGAGAGAGAGAGGCTTGAACTCTGGGAGTGACCGTGGCAATGGGAAGAAATATACAAAGGACTTGAGAGATGTAAAGGAGCATTAAAAAATCCAGGGGTTGTCCAGGGGTTTTCCAGGTGCAATGGCTCACACCCGTAATCCCAGCACTTGGGAGGCCGAGGCGGGTGGATCACAAGGTCAAGAGTTCGAGACTAGTGTGACCAACATGGTGAAACCCTGTCTCTACTAAAATATAAAAATTAGCCATGCGTGGTGGCGCATGTCTGTAATCTCAGCTATTCAGGAGGCTGAGGCAGGAGAATCGCTTGAACCTGGGAGGCAGAGGTTGCAGTGAGCCGAGATTGAACCACTGCACTCCAGCCTGGGCAACAGATCAAGACTCCATCTCAAACAAACAAACAAACAAACAAAAACAAACAAATCAATGGTTGATAAATAGTAATATGGAGCAAGAGGATGAAGAATGGTGATAAGGGCAACTGATGATTCTAATCACTGGGGGAGTGGCAGTGCCATTTGCAGTGGGAAGAATCATAGAGAAAGGCAATGTAGAAGGGAAGACAAGGCTCATTTCCAGGCAGGTTAAGCCTGAGTGCCTATGTGAATGGACAAGTGGAGATGACCTCTAAGCAGTTAGAGAGGGGAGCCTGGGGCTCAGTCAAAATGACTTCTTGACTTATTTTAAGGTAAAACTTTGGTTATCATCAGCATATTAATGGTTGTTGAAACCGTGAGGATTTTTTTTTTAAGACAAGCCTCCACCACATTGCCCAGGCCAGCCTCAGACTCTTAGGTTCATGCGATCCTCCTACGTCAGCCTCCCAATGTGTTGGAACTACAGGTGTGAGCCACAGCGCCCTGTGAGGATGCTCAATCACTTGAGGACAGTATAAAGGTACAGCAGAGCTGCAAGCCACAGGTAAGACCTGCGGCCCCCCACAACAGCAGCTTCCTGTGCAGAGGCACACAGACCCTAACCACTCCTGGAAACACTGTGGCAACTCAGCCCAAAGCCTGATTCTTGTCTTTTCAGCAGGATGGCTTTCTAGTAGTCATCATTTTCTTTCTCACATGCAATCTTCCTCTATTCCTTCCTTGTTTTCCTTGTTATTTCATAATCTTCCCCACTTGAGGCTTTGAAAATATTATTATAAAATGCAACACTTAGGTTATAGAATGTTTAAATGGTTTAAAGAAGAATAACAAAATAAACATGCTGTACCCAGCTTAAAAAATAGAATATTCAGACTATAATCTCCCCACTCTGATTGCATCTTCCTGTTTCCCTCCTCCCAGAGGTGATAACCACTATTCTGAATTTTGTGGGTTTAGAAGTTTTTTTAAAATCATGTATGATATCACTAAACAATATTTTGCCTTCTTGCAGGGGGTCTTGGTACAAATGGTATAAAACTGTGTGTATTCTTTTTTCACAGCCTTTTGTGACTAATGCTGTTTTTCAATATTCTGCCTATGAGATTCATTTTTTCTAATCCACGCAGCTGTCATTCATTCTCTCACTACTGTTTAGTCCTTTACACACCACAATTTATCCATTCTCTTGTCAATGGACATTAGGATGTTTCTGAGTTTTGACTCTAAGGAACAGTATCTTCATGAACAGTCTTTTAAAAACATTTTTATTTTAAATTTTTGTGGGTGGATAGGAGGTGCTTCATGAGCACTCTCCATGTCTGTGGGGAACATCTGCACCTAGGGATCTACCTCAAATTAGAAAGCTGAATGGGTAGTCATTGCTGGTGTCCAAAGGTGTTATACCAAGTTATTTTATCCTTATTTTATTTTTTAAAGAGACGGGTTCTCACCACGTTGCTCAGGGTGGTCTTGAACTCCTGAGCTCAAGCAATCTGCCCACCTTGGTCTCCCAAAGTGCTGAGATTACAGACATGAGCCATCATGTCTGACTGATTATACCAGTTTATGATCTCACCTGGAATTATCACTTTTTTAAGTTAAAAATGTTTTTTTTACTCTGTATTGATTAATTTTTAGTTAGAAAAAAAGTTACCCACGTCCTATTACTCAGTTACCAAAAAATGATCACTTTCGGTGTCTTTTCTTCACATGTATTCTAACTTTTCCATTCTACATTATTTCTCCTTTCAATTAATTTGTTTTTCATACTTTCTTTCACACATCCCATTCTAAAAGCCAAAGTCCTCTTTATACTTTTAAAGCCTTGTTCTCTTATACTACTCTTCTTATTCATCCCCCCCCCCACAACCCCTAAACCTATTCTCTGCCACAGTCCCTTAGGGAAGCACCACCCAAGTTCCATCTCCAGGAACTCCCCGTGGATTCATAGGGTTAGAGCCAAATCCTAGCATCAGAAAAGCAGAAGAGGGCAGGGTGCTGATGGCCTCTGGAAAATCCCACCCTTGGCCTCCCCGTTGAACTCACTGCAGCCTGGTTCTTTTTCCTGTTTCTTTCTAACATGTGTCATCTGTATAATTAGCCTGTGGGGCCCACTGGATACTGGGTCTGTTGAACTCCCTGTCTGTTTCCTGAGCGGAAAGGTAAATAGCACTGGGGACTACTCAGTATTTCCCAGAGGTCGTTTATGAATGCAGCATGATGGCCTGAAAATAGAAGCATTGGCACAGTGAGGTTTCCTAAGGTGATGGGGAGTAGGGACTGCTCATTGCTAGAAACAAACAGCTGTGGCCCTAACAGAAGGCACTGACCAGGGCTTCCAAGTTTCCTGCCAGGCAGAGGGAAGCCGAGCACTTCCATTTGTCCATAGAGAGTGTCAGGGAGGGATACGCAGGCCACACAGTCCCCAGGCAGGGCTGGGCCCCTTTGCAGCTGGCAGTGTTCTCTACTCTGCTCTCAGCTGCCTGGTATTTGGGTATCTTGACTCTGGGCTATATGTGGTGTCTCCTTCAAGCTTTTGTAATCAGTACTGTGACAACAGAGAAGGTGCTCTGAGCGGGTTTATCACTCGGCTTCATTTCCAGTGCTTCCTTACCCAGGGTGGCCATACCGTGGAATCACCAGGAGAGCTTTAAAAAAGGCTGATGCAGCTGGGCACGGTGGCTCACGCCTGTAATCCCAGCACTTTGGGAGGCTGAGGCAGGCGTATCACGAGGTCAGGAGATCAAGACCATCCTGGTCAACATGGTGAAACCCCATCTCTACTAAAAATACAAAAATTAGCCAAATGTGATGTGGCACATGCCTGTAATCAGCCAGCTAATTGGGAGGCTGAGGCAGGAGGATCACTTGTACCCAGGCGGTGGAGGGTGCAGTGAGCTGAGATGGTGCCACAGTACTCCAGCCTGGTGACAAAGCAAGACTCCATCTCAAAAAAAAAAAAAAAAAAAACCTGATGCCTGAGTCTCACCCCCAGAGATTCTGATGTCATAAGGCGGGGGTAAGGTCTGGGCATCTGGATTTTTCAAAGCTCTCCAGATAATTCTGATGTGCAGCCGAAGCTGAGAAATGCTGCCTAAGCTCAAACAAAGCTGAACAGTTAGGGATACCTAGAGGCCATGCATTGTTTTTCATTGTGCTTTAATAACTACCATTCCCTGAAGCCCATTATGTGTCAGACAAGGTGCTAACCTCTGAACACACATTAGCTCAAAATGATTAGCCCTGCATTTAAGGTAAGGAAACAAAGGCTCAGAGAGGTTAAGGGACTTACTCAAGTTGACACAGCAAAGGTTGTGTTTAAAGTCTGGTATTTCTGACTTTCCTTCCTGTCCTCTAATCCCTTCACCACACTGTCTGAGGTACCTCTTGTTTGGAGGAATATCAAAGAGGGTTTGGAGAATGAGAGAGCCCTTTCATTCCATGCAGCAGGTTAGAATGATTTAAAACATGAATGAGGGAGAGACAGAAGAATGCAAGGGAGTGAGGAAAGAGCAGGGAGTTGCCCAATTTGAATTTGGGATCAAAATCCCCTTTACAAAGAAGCCTTTCTTTATGGAGTTCAGAGAAGCCACAGTCATCTGTTACAATCTGAGGCCCATCTTGCTGTGGTGAGAGGCAGGCCTGTGCAGAGCACTGACACAGCCTTGATGACAGAGATGAGAAGCACTCAAGCTGTGCCCACCGATGTCCACCAGACCCTTCAGTCTGGGGCCCTGGGATCAGCACAGCCCCCTCTGCACAGTGCTGGAGATGCCAATGCAATTTTGTAGGGCATAGCCAGGTTGGCCAGGGGGGAGGTGGAGACAAGAGAGCTGAAAATCTGGTGGTATGGCTTTAGTTTTTCTTATTATCCATTTTCTTGTGCATTAGTTTTTGATGAGAAAAACTAATATACAAATATTGATTATTGTGTGAGCACTTATTCCACAATTTGTTGCTCTTAAATTTATCATCTGCACAAGGGCACTTATTATAGACTGAGTATCAAAATTATAGACCTAAAGCTATTATTAACATGTATATCATTTGATCACCTAAGTTATATGTAAGGTTTGGATGTAACTGGGGGCATATTTACGGTAGGAATACTGATTTGTTCTTTTTGAGCCCAGATCCTCTGTTCCTTCAACCACTTCTAAAATTGTAGCATGTTTCTCTCTATTTCCTATCACCAGAATTTAGAATAATGATGGAAACATTATGCTCAGCCACTGTTCTCCATAACAATTGCAGTGCAGCCAAGCTGTTCTCCCACACTACCATTTCCTTGCCATGGCATCTGTCTTAGCCCATTTCTGCTGCTATAACAGAATGCCAAAGACTGGGTAATTTATAAAGGAAAGAAGTTTATTTGGCTCATGGTTCTAGAGGCTGGGAAGTCCAAGAACATGACACCAGCATCTGGTGTGGGACTTTGTGCTATATCATTCCATGGCAGAAAGGTGGACAGGGAAACTGTATTCAAGACAGAGAGAAAATGAGAGCTGAACTTACTCTTTTATCAGGATCTCATTCCCACCATAACTAACTTATTCCCCTGATAGCAACATTAATCCATTCATGAGGGCAGAGCCTTTATTACCTAATCGCCCTTTAAAGCCCTCACCACTCAATACTGCTGCATTGGCAGTTAACTTTCAACATGAGTTTTAGAGGGGACAGTCAAACCATAGTGGCTTGTGTCCTGCTCTCATTCTAGCTTGAACCAGAGATGCCCACTTCCTGATCTCTCAAGGCAGAGATGTATCTGATTTGTTTGTTTTCTAAGTTGGGCCTAGAATATTCCATGAAAGCACCTGCATAAAACTGCTCCATCTCTGCCAAGGAACTGAGTTTCTTGTATTCTGATCTCACTGGCTCAAAGGTCATTACCCCACATATTGGAGTCAGACACAGCTCTCTACACTCACCCTTTTGGTGTGTTTGTACATTTATGTTGAAGAGCCAGGAAATCCCAAGGAGTTGGCTTGCTGTCTCTCACTAAGTGGATTGAGTGCATATGTCTTTTATGGAGAGCCTGCCCAAGTCTTTCTAACTGTAACACAATGGATCAAAGACTCTTAGCTAATGGCAGCCAAAACACTATTTAGTTCTACTGTAATGATTCTCTCAAGTACCTCAATCACCTAGGTCATTGAAAAAGATTTTGAGAGTGTTTGTGTCTTATCTCATCTTATAAAGTCAGACTTAGAAAGTCTGAGCATGAGCATGTGTGTATGTGTGCATACATGGTTACACAGAAGAGTGACAATGGTTGTATTCAGTGTAACAAGTAGCCATAGTTTTGGGATCCGACAGTGGCTGTTGTGGCATCATCATTTTGTTGACAAGCAAAGACGTTTCTCAGACAGTATTTTTCTTCCCTCTCCAACAGTGAAATATACTGGCTGGTGAATTCCTAGAAGTGCTCACTCTTGGCTCTGTGGGGTGAAGGTCTAGTTCTCTCTGGCCTCTTACTGGGTCTTCAGTCCTATGATTCCTCTGCTGAGAGGGCACTTAAAGCTAAATGCTAAATATGGTACCTGTGCATACAGACCCCGCATAAATATTGGGAAATATTCTTTTTCCTTTGCTTGGCTTTTTCCTAGAGAGGCATAACATTGTTGAGAACTGCAGTACTTTGGAGGAGATAAAACTGCTTTCATTACCACAATTAAGACTCCCAAGCTTGAAGGTAAGACAAAGTTGTCTCTCATCAGGCCCACATAACAATGTGGCCTTAGCTTGTTTTTACTTCTCTGTGTGGAATTAAATGGGAGAGCTTTTGTTCTAGTTGAACACTGTGGAAATTGTGGAAAGGGGAAAGCATAAAGAGGCTTGAGATAGACGTGTCACCACAAGAAGACATTTGATCCCACCAAAAAACTAAATGGAGTAGGAATGTGGGGAAACCTAGAGCCAGCACACCGCACAGCTCTTGGGGCAGCAATCACACTATCATCTGTCTAAACATAATGATGACCTAAAACACTATGGACAGTTGTGCGCCTTGTGAGAATGCTTCCATCAACAATGAACTGCATATTAGATAGTAGTTCCATAAGATTTTAATACTGTATTTTTACTGTACCTTTTCTATGTTTAGATACACAAATACCATTGTGTCACAACTGCCTACGGTATTCAGTACAGTAATATGCCATACAGCTTTGGAGCTTTGGAGCAATAGCCTCTACCACAGAGCCTAAGTGTGCAGTAGGTTTGTGTAAATGCACTCTGATGTTTGCAGAACAATGAAATTGCCTGACAACACATTTCTCAAAATATATCCCCTTTCTGAGAAGTAGTTCTACTGTAATCCCTAATGCTGATGAGATTTTAAAACTGTGATTCAGGGCAGTGTTTTTCAAGTTGTAGCCCATAAACTTCTGGAAGTCTGCAAATATATTTTTAGGGGTCTATAAATTCTACAAGGATTTTGAAAGTCCTGGATCATTTGATGGCAGTTTAGGACAATAACCCTGTAGGATCATAGGGCTTATATTCGTTTTCGTGTTTACAATCACAAGGTCACCAAGTGATTAGTTAGAGAGATGGTGATTCATTTTTCTTTTAAATTGAAGTACCATTCATATATTAAATTGTACCTTTTCCCAAATCTACCAGGTGTCTTCTGTTCAACTTTCTTTCCCATCTTTCATTCCTGGGTCCATGGCCTCACCGCAGGCGATCACACTGAATTTCCATCTTTGGGGAAGGTCCTGCTGAGAAGTGGGGATGGAACTGAATCTTGAGGAAAGGGTGAGACTTAGATGGTGGGGGAAAAGGGAGTGGGGTAAGCTCAAGAATGTGATGCCTTTCATAGTGTACTCACTGCCAGTCTAGGCTGTCTCTCGTCCAGGGCTAGAGCCTTTGGATGGGAGTATTTGATAGTTTATAAAGTACCACAGTTAATGTGTTGTATGTAATAAAAAAAAGTTGTATCAGTAACATGCCTTCTACTTACCTTCATCTTAGCACAAGATTAGTAATACATTTTGCTGTAAGATAAATGCATGAAAAAAACTGAACTTTAAGAGAATGAAAAGACAAGCCACAGACAAACATTTGTGAAAGACATAGCTGATAATGGATTGATATCCAAAATATTCAAAAAAAGTCTTAAAACTCAACAATAAGTAAATAAATAACCCACCTGAAAAATAGGCCAAGGACCTGGACAAACGCCTCACTGAAGAAAATACAGTATATAGATGGCAAATAAACATTGGAAAAGATACTATATGTTGTATGTCACTGGGGAAATTCAAAGGAAAACAATGAGAGATATCACTATCCACCTGTGAGAATATCCAAAATCTGAAACACTGATAACACCAAGTGCTGACAAGGATGTGGAGCAACAGCTGTCATTCAGTGCAGGTGGAAACACAAAATGGGACAGTCACTTCAGAAGGCATTTTGGCAGTTTCTTACAAAATTCAACACGTTCTTATCATATGATCCGGCAGTCATAATTCTTGGAGTTTATTCAAAGGCGTTTCAAAGGAGTTGAATCCACACAGAAACCATCCAAGCATATGGATGTTTATAGCAGTTTTATTCATAATTGTAAAAACTTGGAAGCAACCGAGATGTTCTTCAATAGTCCAATAAATAAACTGTGGTATGTGTATATGGTGGAACATTATTCAGCAATACAAAGGAATGAGCTATCAAGCCATGAAAAGATATGGAGAAACCTCAATGCATATTACTGAGTGAAGGAAACCAATCTGAAAAAGCTACATACCATATGATTCCAACTATATGACATTCTGAAAAAGCAAATCAATGGAGACAGTAAACATTTCGGTAGTTGCCAGGGGTAGGAGGATGGGAGGTGGGAGAGATTAATAAATCAGAGGATTGAGAGGGCAATGAAACTACTCTTTATGACACTGTAATGGTGGATTCATGTCATTATAAATTTGTCCAAACCTATAGGATGCTTAACACCAAGACTGAACGCTAATATAAACTGTGGACTCTGGATATTATGATGTGTCAATGTAGGTTCATCAATTGCAATGAATGTACCCTTCTGGTGGGGTGTGTTGATAATGGGGGAGGCTGTGTGTGTGTGTGTGTGTAGGGTAGACAGTATATGGGAAATCTCTATCCTGCCTCTCAATTTTGCTTAGAACCCAAAGTCAATCTAAAAAATAAAGTTGTTTTTTTTAATTAAACAATTTTTGTATTGGAATCTGCTTTCTATTGCCCTGCAAGGAAGACAAAGGTAGTTGTGTTTTGGATTCACCCAGGAGCTGAGTGATTGACGGCAGGGAACTGGCAAATACTCAGGAAAAGTTTTGGTTGACTTGGTAACCATTTATACCCATGTTTTGGTTTTATTTTCATCACTTCACTAGGCTGAGTTCCACACTGGCACATCCTGGGTTTGGAGAGAGGTTTGAAGAATGCTCCAGAAAGCCACAGTGTGGGGGTTCTATGGTTTCCCAGGCTAAAAGCAGTGATCTGGGAGGCTGAGAATGTACAATTGGTCCATTTACTTTGAAAAAGCTCTCTTGTGCCCCCAGCCTTTCTCTCGGGTAACAATGCATTTTCTTCTGGAACTATGGTATTTGATTTGGAGCCATCTCTTCTTTTCAGCGTAAGTTGAAAAACAACCCATCGGGCTTGTTTGATGTTTTAGGTGTGATCAGCTATCTTAAGGTAGCATCTGTGGGAAAGTTTTCCTCCTAGTAGTCACTCCCCATCCTTGATACCTTCTTCCCCATCCCCTGCCCCCAAGATCCCTTTGCCCAGGCCTCCCCTTTTGTATGCACTGCAGGGGCAATCAATTTGAACTTCATCCTTACAAAGCCAAACTTTTGTTTTTATTCTTTTATCAAAGCTCAAGATACAGCAATGAAAGAGTTTTAATCCAGCCTGCTACTAACCAGCTGAGTGACCTTAAGAGGCCAGGATTGGAGACACCTAAAATACAAGACATGAGCTTGCTCTCACTCTCAGCTCCTGTTACCTTCCTGCCCCAGTCCCAGGATCCTGACCTGGCCGCAGCCCCAGTGTCCACACCTCCACTGGGCTGGACCAACTCCTACGCATGGGTTGCAACAACAGATCAGCTACTTATAACTAGGACATTGTTCTGGTGTTAATTATCTGTATTAGCATTGAGCAAGTCACTTTACTCATCTTCAGTTTTCTCATATGTAAAATAGGAATAATAATAGTATTACTTTATATGTGTAGGACTATTGCAGATTAAATTAGAAGTGCATGCTAAACATTTAGCACAGTTAGCTATTAATGATGATTGATGGTGATGATAACTCCTAATCTCACCCCACACCAGGATATTTTGAGGACTTCAGCCAATAATGGGCAGGAGAGAGCTCTGTCTTGACTCTAAACTAAGTCTTCTATCCTCTCTTGGGATCTACGTCCAGACTGTTGCATACTGCACGATCATACCCTGGCACCCTTGCTGGCATGCCTATTGCAGAGAGCACTCAGGCTCTTCAGCTGATTCACAGAATTCTACCCCTTTGCTTTTATTTTCTTGCCATCTGTTTTCCTTATTTCTGTAGTTCAAATGTGTCTATTATTGCAAAATGAAGGGTTCTTCCACCTGACTTCCTTGGAATGCCTGTCGATGCCTCTGGCCACCGTCCTGGCTGTAGCAGTCGGGGAGGGGAGCCAGACACTACAAAAGATGGAGGATGCCTGGAAGACTTCCTCCTCACCCACCACGTAACCCGCTATCACCACAGTGAAAAATTCTGCTGGAGTCTGACCATTTCCTTTATTTCCCTACAAATTGCTCCCTGCCGAGACTCATTTTTTTTTGGAATTAAGTTTACTCTCACCGAGCTGGAGCTCACTATTGAGACTTCACAATTTGAACCCACCGGTGGGTAGATTACAAGAGTTATCTGCAAATCTAGAGCTGTGCTTATGTGGAAGTCTGCTATAGACAAGTTACATGAATGACGTTTAAAAATAAACCTTTTGCATTTCCTGGGTTCACCACATTTTCCCCAGAAAATGTTTCTATTTTTCCTTTCCATTTATCCAAATCTAGGATAGAATCACACTTTTCTTCTGTGAATCAGCTAGAGTGAGACAAATTCCTATCTCAGAAAGTTTTTTTTTTTTGAGATATAGCATATATACAATGAGGAGCACAGATTTCAAGTACATAACTCAGTGAATTTTTGTACAACACCCACACACACAGAAAGGCATATGTATATCTGCCTCCCAGATCAAAATGTAAAATATTTCCAACATCCCAGAAGCTTCCTAGTGCTTTTGAATGCTCCTTCCCTGTTAATACCAACTGTTGCCCCAGACAAAATTACTGTCATGGTTTCTATCAATGTGGATTAGTTTTGTCTGTTCTTGAAATGCATATGAATGGAATCATACAGTATGTACTTTTTTTTTTTTTTTGAGATGGAGATTCGCTCTTGTCACCCAGGCTGGAGTGCAATGGCACAATCTCAGCTCACTAAAGAGAACATGCTGAGCCACTGCACCCGGCCTCAGCATGTTCTCTTTAGTGTTGGGCTTCTTTGCTTATCTCACAAGTCTGTGAGATCCTTTCATGTCATGTGTAGCGGTAGTTATTTTTTATTGCTGTGTTTTTCTATTGTATGAATGAATACCTCATTGTTTATTCATTCCAACCTCTACCTCCCAGGTCCTAGTGATTCTCCTGCCTCAGCCTCCTGAGTAGCTGAGATTACAGGCACCTGCCACCACTCCCAGCTAATTTTTGTGTTTTTGTAGTACAGACAGGGTTTTACCATGTTGACCAGGCTGGTCTCGAACTTCTGATCTCAAGTGATCCGCCTGCCTTAGCCTCGCAAAGTACTGGAATTACAGGCGTGAGCCACCGCAACCGGCCTCAGCATGTTCTCTTTAGTGTTGGGCTTCTTTGCTTATCTCACAAATCTGTGAGATCCTTTCATGTCATGTGTAGTGGTAGTTATTTTTTGTTGCTGTGTTTTTCTATTTATGAATGAATACCTCACTGTTTATTCATTCCACTATTGATGGACATTTACGTTATTTTCAATTTTGGGCTATTTTGAATTAAGCTGTTATAGACATTCTTGTGCATGCCTTTTAGGGGACAAACTCATTTCTCTAGACTGTATACCTAGTAGGATTTTTTTGTCCCAGGGTAGGTAGTTTAGCTGTAGTAGATACTGCCAGTTTCCAAATTGTTGTACACACACCTAATTTACACATCTACCAGTGAAGTATGAGTATACCAGCTACTCAGTATCTTGTCACCACTTTGCCTCATTGCTTTTTTAATTTTAGTCATTCAGGCGAGTGTATGATAGCATTTCATTGCAATTTGACTGTGCATCTTTTGATGCATACTGATGTTAAGTAAGTTTTATATGCTTATTGGCCATTTGGGTATCCTCGTTCTCAAAGCACCTGCTGTGGTTTGGATATGGTTTGTCTGTCCTCACTGAAGCTCATGTTGAAATTTGATTCCCAGTGTGGCGGTGTTGGAAGTTGAAGCCTGGTGAGAGGTGTTTGGGTCATGGGGGCGGATTGCTCATGAATGGCTGGGTGCTGTACTTTTTAAACTTTTTTTTTATTCCAGTTTTTATTTTAGATCCAGGGGGTACATGTAGAGGTTTGCTACATGGGTATATTGTGTGATACTGAGATTTGGAGTACGATTGAACCCGCCACCAGGGAAGCGAGAGCACAGTACCCAATAGGTAGTTTTTCAGCCCTCGCCCCAGCCTCCTCCCTTTTGGAATCCCAGGTGTTTTTTGTTTCCATCTTGCTGTCTGTGATTACCCAGTGTTTAGCTCCCAATTATGAGTGAGAACATGTCATATTTGGTTGTCTGTTCCTGCATTAATTTACTTAGGATAATGGCCTCTAGCTGCACCCAAGTTGCTGCACAGAACATGACTTCATTCTTTTTCATGGCTGCATTGTATTTTATGGTGTATATGTACCACATGTTCTTTATCTAATCCACGGTTGATGGGCAGCTGGGTTGATTCCATGTCTGTGGTATTGTGAATAGAGCTGCAGTGAACACACGGGTACATGCGTCTTTTTGGCAGAAAAGTTTATTTTCCTTTGGGTATATACCCAATAATGACATTGCTGGATCAAATGATAGTTAAAGAACTCTTAGTTCTTTGAAAAATCTCCAAACTGCTATCCACAGTGGCTGAACTAACTTACATTCCCACAACAGCGTATAAGTGTTCCCTTTTTTCCACAGCCCTGTCAACATCTGTTTTTTGTTTTGTTTTTTTAAATTTTTTAACGAAGGGCATTCTGACTGGTTTGAGATGGTATCTCATTGTGGTTTTGATTTGCACTTCTCTGATGATTAGTGATGTTGAGCGTTTTTTCTTGTTTGTTGGCCACTTGTATGTCTGCTGAGAGGACATACATGTCCTTTGCCCACTTCTTAATGAGGATCTGTTTTTTGCTTGTTGATTTGTTTAAGCTTCTTATAGATTCTGGATAGTAGACCTTTGCCAGATGCAGAGTTCTGTGAATATTTCCCCCATTCTGTAGGTTACCTGTTTACTGTATTAATAGTTTGTTTTGCTGTGCAGAACCTTTTGTCAATTTTTGTTTTTGTTGCAATTGCTTTTGAGGACTTGCACTCCTCCAGTGATGCATGCGAATTCTAGTCACTCATATTATCTTTTCCATAGTAGCCGATCTGCTGGTGTGTAGTGGTCTCTCGCTATGGTTTGAATTAGGATTTATCTGACTCATAAAGTTGAATATTTTTTCATCGGTTTATTTACCATTACCCTCTTTGGTGAAGTGTCCATTTAAGTATCTTACCCTTTTTTCTGACTGAGCTGTCTGCTCGATATATCTATTAGATTGTGCTGGATAATTGTGCCATTAAATTATTCTCCATTATTACATATGTCCTGTACACATGATTTATCAGCGTTTTAAAAATATCAGAATCACAGGCCGGGCGCAGTGGCTCACGCCTATAATCCCAGCACTTTGGGAGGCTGAGGCGGGTGGATCACAAGGTCAAGAAATCGAGACCATCCTGGGCAACCTGGTGAAACCCCGTCTCTACTAAAAATACAAAAAAATTAGCTGGGCATAATGGCACGTGCCTGTAGTCCCAGCTACTCAGGAAGCTGAGGCAGGAGAATCTCTTGAATCCAGGAGGCGGAGGTTGCGGTGAGCCGAGATCGCGCCATTGCACTCCAGCCTGGGTAACGAGCGAAACTCCATCTCAAAAAAAAAAAAAAAAAAAAAAAAAATCAGAATCACCTGAGAAATTTACATAAATGCTTTTGCTGAGATCCCATCTCTGATTAATAAATCAGGACTTCTGATTAATGGAATCAGTGTAGCACAAGCATGGGTATTTTTTAAAACTTTAGAAATTTTTATTTCAAACATACAAAAGAGTTGCAAAATAGTCCAAAAAAAACTCCATATCCCCGCTCCCAGTTTTCCAAAATGTTAACATTTTATCACTCTTTACAATTTATTATATCTATATGTATGTTTAGATCAAGATCTAATTTATTCTCTGAATAATTTGGGCTAAGTTGCAGATATGATGCCCCTTTATCTCAGTCTAGTAGTTTTGAGAGAGTTTTCTCCTTCTAATTTGATAGATTTTTTATTTTGTAAATTCCCAAGTTATATTGTTGGTCTAAATAGACTTATGATTATTCTGTTTTCCTGGTGAATTGTTTCTTACTTTATCTTTTTATTTTTTAACCAACATATAGTACTCTTCATTAATTCTATTGATATTTGTTTCCCTAAATTCTAAAATATCCAACATTAAAATTACTATATTATCTTTCTTTTTAATTCATATTTGCTTGCTGTATATACATGTATTTCCCCATGCCATTATTTTAAAATGTTTTCTCTGAATTTACTTTGTGTGACTATTGTGAGTCTGGATTTATTATTTCTTTATTTATTTACTTCTTTTTCTTTTCCTTTCATTGAGTGCCTCTATGGCCTAACTAGAAAGAACAACATTCTTGATATCATTAATAGTGATAAATTTCGATTTACACTTGCCATCTTATTTAGTGGTTTTTATTTATCATGTCTTTTTCTTTCCTTTCTTCTTTTAGATTGATTGTGTTTTCTTTATTCTTTCTTCCTTCTTTCAAAAAGGACTTTCCCTTTTAAATTTTAAAGTTTTATGTTAACTTTCCAACAAATGTGTTCACCATTTATTTACTCATCACTACCCTTTGCATCCCATACTTGCTTTTGGCTTTTGTTGTTGTTGTTGCTGATGTGCATTATTTAGCAGTTCTTTGACTGAAAATCTATAACTGGTAAACCCTCTAAATCTTCATATGTCTGAAAATGTCTTCATTTTCTTTTAGCTTTGAATGACACTGTGGCTGGCATAGAATTTTAATTAGAAAAATAATTTTCCTCTCTTTTTCCAAAATGACATCTTATGTTTCCTAGAATACATTATCACTGATGAAAAGTCAACTGTCAATCTGTCTTTCTTTAAAATATACTGCCTTAACTCTTTGGTAATTTTTATAATTTGTGTATGTTTTGAAGTTTCAACATTATGTATTTACATGAAAAATGTGTTATTTATTCAGCACACAATACAGATATTCTTTCAGTTTAAGAATACTTGTCATTCTTTAACTCTGGAATATGCTCACTTGTTTGAACATTATTTCTCTTCCATCCTCTCCTTTGAAACATGTTAGAGCATTTCAGTATAGACTCTTGGTTGCCTCTCTCCATCTCTATGTGACATTCTGGGTGATTTTCTCAGATTTATCTTCAAAGTGACTAATTTTCTTTTTGACTGTATCCAGTCAATTGTTCCACTTTGTCCATTTATGTTTCTATATCAATAATTGTAGCTTTATTTTTCATTATTTTTAGAAATATAGTACTACCTTTTATATGCTTTCCAAATGACTTTCAATATTATTTTAATATTTTAGACATTTATCTTAAATATTTTTTCAGGTTTTTTTCCTATTGTTTGTAATTCTTGACTCTCCTTATGGTAGTTTGTTTCTCTGTGTAATTTCTAACTACGAAATATAAAGTAATTTTCAGAGAGATTTTTTTGTAGAAATTCCATTCTCTGGGCTATGAAGGCATCTTTAGAAGCTAGTCTTTCCTTTGCCTCTGCTAGGATCCTACATGATTCATGGATTCTGGAGTAATTTTTAATGTTAATTTCTCAGTTTGGGCTTCTTACATCACGGCCTGCATGGCCCTGATCAGGGTTCTAAATTTTATGATTGATTACTTTTCTACACACAAGACCAGGTGGAAAGCAAGTTTCCTCAACACTATCTTAGTAGGCAGAGATTTTCTAGTGTCTTTTCCTGGATATATGTTTGAATGTTGATTTTACTCAGGTAGCAGAGTTCTAGTTCCCCTTCCATATTGCGCGTACAGCTTGGACTTCCCTCTCTATGTGTGAGTTAAAACCTCAGCCTCCGGGGAGTTATGGCCGGTCCTTTGCAGGGCGGTAGGTCCCGGGCCCTGGATCTACTCCGGGACCTGCGCGTGTGAGCCTGGCCAACTTAAAGCCGAATCCCGGCTCCAGGGAACCGGAGAGGCGACCAAGAGGTCGGAGAAGAGGTAGAAAATGTGGCAGAGGCCACAAAGGAGAAAGACAAAGAGGAACCCGGCCTCGTCTGGGCTTTGAGGGAGGCCAGACTCCATTTTACATCTGAATCCCAAAATACGGGTTTAACGAAGGACATAGCTTCAGACGCCAGTATAAGCCTTTGAGTCTCAATAGACTGCAGTATCTTATTGATTTGAGTTGTGTTGATCCTACTCAACCTATTGACTTAACCCAGCTTGTCAATGGGAGAGGTGTGACCATCCAGCCACTTAAAAGAGATTATGGTGTCCAGCTGGTCAAGGAGGGTGCAGACACCTTTACAGCGAAAGTTAATATTAAAGTACAGTTGGCTTCAGAACTAGCTCTTGCTCCAATTGAAAAAAATGGTGGCGTTACTACAGCCTTCTATGATCCAAGAAGTCTAGACATTGAATGCAAACCAGTTCCATTCTTTCTTCGTGGACAACGCATTCCAAAAAGAATGCTTCCACCAAAAGAACTGGTACTGTATTACATGGAAGCAAAGAATCGTGGATACCTGGCAGATCCTGCCAAATTTCCTGAAGCGCGACTTGAACTTGCCAGGAAGTACGGTTACATCTTACCCGACATCACTAAAGATGAACTCTTCAAAATGCTCTGTACTAGGAAGGATCCAAGGCAGATTTTCTTTGGTCTTGCTCCAGGATGGGTGGTGAATATGGCTGATAAGAAAATCCTAAAACCTGTAGATGAAAATCTCCTTAAGTATTATAGCTCATGAATTCCCATCCAAGAAAGCAAAGTTGTTAAAGAGGACTGGAATAGGGACCGAAAGAGGTATATTTGTCATTGCATTTTCCTTATAAATAACTTTCCAGATGATGATGTTACTTTTCAGTGTGCTCATATCTCTTATTTTCATCTAAAATTAAAACAGCAGGAAACAAGGACTGCATAGAGAAACTGAGTCTGTGTGGGTTCTGTCTAGAGATACAAACTCTCTGATAGTCTATGAAAGGTAAAGGACAACTATTTTGGAATATTTCTTGTTTTTTTAATGATCTTTTCATCCAGGCCTCGTTACTGTTACAGATCAGAATGAATATGCAAGTGGAATGGGAATGACCTGTAGGCCTGCTCTGCCAAGATGAGAGCAGAGGGAATGAGTTGGTGACTTCTCTTAATCTGTAGCCTCAGGGAAGCACTGCTACCCACTGTCAAGATGGTAAAACCTCTGCCCCAAGAGTAAGATCAGGATGTATGCTTAAGGTGTAAGGCTGATGAGTAGCTGCTAGGCAGATTTGCTAGCAACATCGAAGGTGAGAGAAACAAAAATTGCAAGTGAATTTATTTCCTCAATTCTATGGTCAAAGTGGACAATGATGATTAAGCCATTAACGTATTTTTTGAGGAAGGTAAGTGTTCTAGTTTAAATGGATATAATTTTACTTATCTGACATTGGAGACCTTCATCTTTCAGTAATTACAAATGATTTTGAAAAAACGGTTCAAATATTGTATGAGCAATAAAAACAATTGGCAACATGAGAATTAAACTTAGTTAATGTAAAAGATTCAGCAGCTAGTAAGATGTTTTTTTGAGGTAGTCTCCCTCTGTTGCCCAGGCTGGAATCCAGTGGTGTGATCTCGGCTCACTGCAACCTCTGTGTCCCAGGTTCAGTCAAGCAGTTAGTATGATTATTTAGCTTCTCAAAGATACTTTATATCCAAATCATGTGAAACCTTAATTTACATTGAACAATTAAAGATTGAACTTTAATAATTCATAATTCTTCCACCGTAGAAATGAAATGATTCCTGGCTGGCTATTTTCTTAAAAATTAAAAAATTTGAAAAATTAAAAAAAAAAAAAAAAAAAAAACTCAGCTTCCAGTGGCTAAAGATTTTTTATTTTTATTTATTTATTTTTTTAGACAGAGTCTCACCCTATTGCCCAGGCTGGAGTGCAATGATGCTTTCTCTGCTCACTGCAACCTCTACTTCACGAGTTCAAGTGATTCTCCTGCCTCAGCCTCTTGAATATCTGGGATTACAGGCACGCGCCAGCATGCCTGGCTAAGTTTTTTGTATCTTTAGTAGAAACAGGTTTTACCATGTTGGCCAGGCTGGTCTTGAACTCCTGGCATCGTGATTCACCTGCCTAGGCCTCCCAAAGCACTGGAAGCGTGAGTCACTGCGCCTGGCCGATTAAAGCTTTTTCTAAAGTTTTTACACCCTTATGAGCCATTATTTTTTAGCTCCTGTTCTGGCTTTGAGATCTCATTTTATATCTGAAAGCTGCAACGTATTAGATATCTATTTAAGCTGATAATAGTTCAGAATTTATTGGTGTTTGAAATGGTAGATATTTCTCTGTCAGTCCAGTTTGCCAACCATATTGACTGAAAATGTATGAGCGTGTGTGTGTGTGTGTGTGTGTGTAAAGATAAAATACCAGGAAGGTAGCAATAGAACCAGAGAATAGTTTTGATATAGAAGCCAAGAGGGGAAAGAACTTCAAGGAGACACTATGATCATTGGTTGCCATTAAGGGGAACAAAGAAGAAGAAATGAGGACTAGATGTGAACACAGGATCTAGTAATGAGTGACCCAGAGAGTGCCGCTTCACCAGCTGCAGGGGGAAGAGGGAATGGTGGTGCGGAAATTGAAGCATTGGCGTCTATGCCGCCTAGTTGAAAGTTTGATAGAAGGAAAATTACAATGACCACTTCAGGGAACATTGAATTGTGTGGATTTGTCTTTCAGAGTGAGGGAGACCTCAAACTCGAGCCAGTAATCCACTTCTCCATCTGGCTGTCCTTTCCTTCTAGCCCTATCACGCCTATTCTTCTAATCATCCTTGTTCTTTTTTTCTTCCTCTATAGAAAAGTAATGTTTCTTTTTTATTTGATAAGTTATTCCAGCCCAGGGTGGCTTTCACAAAACCTTCTTTTCTAGAATCTCCTTGAGGCTTATGGTTTGAATTTGGCCTCATTAACCTGAGAGTTCTGATTTCGAGTCTGAGTCTTATCTTCTTGGTGAGGTTGATAAGGATGTGATTGATATGGTAAAGGCAAATTCAGTCATATCAAAGCTAAGCAAGTGCCACAGTAAAATAGACCATAAACAGTAGGAGGAATAGGAGTGAAGGGAGAGGAGAGTTGTGATAGAGTAATAGATGGAAGTGAAGAAAGAGGGTGAGGAAGAGGAAAAGGGCAGGAAGAGGAGAAACAGAAGTGAGAAAGGAGAGGGCATGGCTATGATTGATTAATTGAAGAAGGCAATTGCAGAACTCGTCACACTTGAACTTCTGAGAGGCTACTGATACTATAATACCCCACACCTCAACAGATGTGCTCAGGCTAAAGATACCCTCTTCCACTCCAACCTACTGTTAGCCATCCACCTTAACCTTTCACATATCTAGTTGCTGTTCCCTTCAAGTGAATCTTCTCAAATTAAATGCATCTGGAGTTTGGGGGAGTGTAATGCTTGCAGGGTTCCCGCAGCCAGAAGAAATCCTCACTTCCAAATAGAGGAATTGCCCTTAAGGTTCTCTTTCTTGGACTGCGAGCCTCTGGGTTTATATTTCCTCCCTGATGTTGCTCCTTGGTGGTTTCACCCTTGAGGTTTTATTGGGTAATCCTCCCTGAAGACTCTTACAACTGACTCAATTTCAACCATTTTAGTTGAGTTGTAATGCCCTCCAAGTGCAAATTGAGTTGGGTGGGCAGAGTGAATGTTGATGTGGTTGTCGAGGGAAGTGGCTATAGCAGTGGGGGTCAGACAAGGTCTCTGAGCTGAGAACAGCCTTTACGACCAGGTCCTTGAGCAGAAATACTGGTAAAAGCCCAGTTGGTGGTCAGAATTCTTAATTACAGCTGAGCTGCAGAAAATGGAGACACACAAAACAACTGAGCAGCCCCCCTAAGCTGCTGGTTTCACAGACAGCCTATTCAGTGTTAAAACAAGAAAGAATAAAGCTGAACGCCGTGGAGAACAACCTCACTAAAGCTTTTCAGTAACTGAAATGGGATGGAAGCACTAGGATCTCTCTGAAACTCTCCCAAAATTAATTAATTGCTTGGCTGAAACCAACAAATAGAAAGCTTGAGAGAGGGGACTCCACTTCTCTGTCTACTCATGCTGGTAGACTTTTAAAGGCAGACTCAAAAGAAACTGAGGGGCCAGAAGAGTAGGGAAGATAGAACTGAGCCAGTGTCCTCACTTCCCAACATCAGCCTTCGTTTGCATTGAGCTTCTACTGTAGAGCCCTGCCGAAGAAGACATGTCCTTGTTGAAATCACCTTGCTGTTTCAGACCTTGCCAGGAGTCGCTGCCTTCAGGAGGCCTTCTTTGTCCCCTGCATACGCCCCTTCCCCAATCCCACCATGCATGGGTTGGGTTATAGCCATCCCCTGCGTTCCCATGCGTCCTCTCTTATGGCACAAACCACTTTGTGCTGTGACTGGTTGTTCTGCTGTCAATCTTTGCTGATTAACCATAAGCTTCTCTGTGAGGAGGCATATCTTAGCTGTCTATATACTCTAGCTTCTATCCCATGGTCCAGCATGTAATAGTGCTCACTGTGTTGGGAAATGAATTGACATTATAAACTTACAGAGATGATGCTTTGGGAGGCCGAGACAGGAGGATCACTTGAGGTCAGGAGTTTGGGATCAGCCTGGGCAACATAGCAAGACCCTGTCACTACAAAGAACAAAAAAATTAGTAGGACATGGTGCCGTACACCCATAGTCTCAGCTACTCTGGAGGCTGAGGTGGCAGGATCGCTTGAGCCTAGGAGCTCAAGACTGCAGTGAGCTATGAGATGTTTACATGGTTTATTTTGGTATTACTGTAATCAGTTGCCAGAAGAGCCCCTAAAGGTGGGAGCTGGTTGTGCTTGTGTGGATCACTGTGTGTATTTGAATGGTGCTGAATACATTGTCTACTACTGACTTCATGAGCATCTGAGTATGCTAGAACCCACAAGCTGAGCAGGTATTACTATTCCCAGAGCTAACCAAAACCCCTGGCACATCGATGAGGTGCAAGCTCTCCTTGTCTCTGCCTCCTTGAACCTGGACCACAAGTGGCTTGAACTCAGTTAGACTGGAGCTCTGCAGTTTTCATTTGGGGTTTTCCACAAATAGCTCCACTCTGGGAGTCTAAGTATTGTAAAAATAGAACACCAGGCAGGGGATTTGAATTTACCATTACACAAAGAGTTCTTGGGGAGTTTTTTTGTTTGTTTGTTTGTTTGTTTGGTTGGTTGGTTTTTTTTTTTGCAGAAATGTTCTTCCTCTCAGAAGATCTGCAAGGTGAGGATTCTTAGCAGAAGTGAGCAGTCATGAGCATCATGGGCTCCACAGCCTCACATAGCCCCAGTGCTGGGCAGGCACACCCCACGCAAGAAACACTGCCATTCTCTCTGGCCGCCACCTGTCCGTCTTCTTTCATTCTCTTCTATTTTCTTTCTTTCTTTCTCTTTCCTTCCTTTTTTCTCCCTCTTTCTTTCTTTCCTTTTTTCCCTCCCTCCTTCCTTCCTGAAAGGGTCTCACTCTCACCCAGCCTGGTCTCGAACTCATGTGTTCAAGTGGTCTCCCGCTTCAGCCTCCTGAGTCATTGGGATTATAGGTGTGAACCACTGTGCCTGGCTACAACCTTCTTTCTTAATTATGTTAGTCCACTGCAAAAAAAAAAAACAAAAAAAAAGTGAGTGTGGCTGAGAAGAGGTCACATTTGAAGCTTATCAGCAGCTAACGCCTTCTATTTATCAGTTAGTGCTCAGCCAGGATGAGTTCGTGATCTGGAAGAAGGCTGTCCAGGGATGGGCAGAGTGATGAGTAGAAACTGCAGAGAGATGGAACATGCCACAGATATACCACCTCTGCTTTAGGATGATGTGATTTTATGACTGCTCAAAATCACTTCATGATGTTTTAGTACGTGTGCCCCAGGCTGCCAACTTCTTCCCTTGAAGGTTGGAGAGCATGGCCACCTCAATTCCCTGAGGATTCCTTCTCTTGGCAGAGACAAGGAACTGGGACTACAAACAAAGAAAGAAAGAAATGAAAGAAGCCAGGACAGATGGGCTAGAGTTGCCAGATAAAACACAGGACGCCTAGTTAAATCTGACTTTTAGATAAACACTGAATTATTACTTTTTAGTGTAAGCATGTCTCAGATATTGACTGGGACATACTACATGAAATTTTATGTTATGACCAGGTGCAGCAGCTTGTGCTTGTAATCCCAGAACTTTGGGAAGCCAAAGAGGGTGGATCTCTTGAGCCCAGAAGTTTGAGACAGCCTGGGCAACATGGAGAGACCTCGTATCTATGAAAAACACAAAAGTTAGCTGGGTGTGGTAGCACACACCTGTAGTCCCAGCTACTTGGGAGGCTGAGGTAAGAGAATCACCTGAGCCCGAGAGGTTGAGGCTGCAGTGAGCCATGATCTTAGCCACTGCACTCCAGCCTGAGTGACAGAGTAAGACCTCATCTAAGAAAAAAAGAAGTATTTGTTGTTATATAAATACACTCTTAGTTTAGTGCTACTAAACTTTAATACACTTAAAAGTGGCTAAGAAGTTTTTAAAAAATGTTTTATTTTGTTTTTTGTTATCTGGGAGTCTAATTTAACCAAGTGTCCTGCATTTTTATTTGCTAAATCTGGCAACTCTAAAATGCGGGTTAAGAACTTTCCTTCCCTTCTTCCTTCACTCCAAGTCAGATGACCATAAGAATTCTTCTGGGTGCAGAAATTCAAAGGCTTCTCCTGATATGACTTGAGGCGCAGACAGTCTGGGATGAAGGATGGGGTTCCACGTGCAGAGCCTCACTCCTTCCTGGGAGAAGACTGATTGGGATGCCACATAGGAACCCTAGGTTCCATGAGCCCACTGACTGCCCTCCAGGGAGGGAAGAGACTGAATCTCAGGTACCAAAAATCCTGCAAGACAGGCCCTGACAGAAGTCAGAAATCAATGGGCCGAATATGCCTGTCATCACCTCATCTCATACTGATGGTCACACCCAAGTCTCTCAGCTGCAAAGACGTGCCTAGGTGCACTCCACTTTAAGCAAAGTCAATGCCACCTATAAAAATCTATATTTACCAAAAATACCATAGTGAGTGATCATTTTATCCTGTTGGCAACGAGACGATCATAGGCTTTCTTTAATTATTAAGCTCCCCTCATGCATTTAAAATAGGATTCCATTTGGAAGGAGAAAAAAAAGAAAGATTGGCCAGGGGCTTGCAAAAGCAAGTTATTCCTGTAAGAAGGACAGGCCACTGGCAGATACCTTCAGGGAGCAGGGACAACAGGTGTGCATGTGGCAGGTTTGGTGGGTGTTCGAAGAGTGGATGCACAGTAGCAAGTCGCTTCCCCAGGAGGCTTGCAGAGCCAGCCTCATTATGTTCTAGGTGCACTGCAAGCCTGAGAGGGCAGCCTGCTGTCTGCTTTCATTTGTGGTGTCCCTGCTCCCCTGGATGTGGTGGGCAGAAGTCAGAGAGATGGTGACAATGACGTGGAGAGCGGTGAGGGTGAGGGAGCTCCTGTGGTGGAAAGAAGTAATTTGCTTTGCCCAAGTAGTCCCTTGATAGATGGATGGGAGCAGCCAGTGGAAGCCTGTGTGGGAAACTGCTCATGAAACTACCATTCGGCCGGCATTTGGTGATGGTCTGCTAGTACCACCACTTAGGCTGCTAAGTTGGTTAATAGAAAAATAATGAGGCCAGGCATGCCGGCTCATGCCTGTAATCCCAGCACTTTGGGAGATTGCAGCCGAAGGATCGCCTGAGCCCAGGAGTTCGAGACCAGCCTGGGCACCGTGGCAAAATTATTTCTATTTTAAAAAGAAAGAAAAGAAAAGAAGAAATAAAGAAAGAAAGAAAGAAGGAAGGAAGGAAGGAAGAAGAGAAAGGAAGGAGGAAGGAAGGAAGGAGGAAGGAAGGAAGGAATAAGAGGAAGGAAGGAAGGAAGAAAGAAAGAAAGAAGAGAAAGGAAGGAGGAAGGAAGGAGGAAGGAAGGAAGGAAGGAAGGAAGGAAGAAAGAAAGAAAATTAAAAGAGTAAGAATAGTCATAACAACAGACAAAATTGTATCTTCCAGGTAACCAGGTAATTAGTGGAATTGTGTCCCCCAAAATAAGATTTGTTGAAATCCTAAGCTCCAGTACCTCAAAATGTGACCTTATTTATAAATAGGGTTCTTATTAAAAAGTGGACAAAGTACATGAATAGAGATTTCTCAAAACAAGACATTCATGCTGTCAACAAACATGAAAAAAACTCAACATCATTGATCATTAGAGAAATGCAAATCAAAACCACAATGAGATACCATTTCATACCAGTCAGAACAGTGATTATTAAAAAGTCAAGAAACAGATGCTGGCGAGGTTGCGGAGAAAAAGGAATGCCTTTACACTGTTGGTGGGAGTGTAAATTAATTCAGCCATAATGGAAGACAATGTGGCGACTCCTCAAAGATCTAGAAGCAGAAATACCACTTGACCCAGCAATTCTATTACTAACTAAATACCCAAGGGGTATAAATCATTCTATTATAAAGATACATGCACACATATGTTCATTGTGGCACTATTCATAATAGCAAAGACATGAAATCAACTCAAATGCCCATAACTGATAGACCGAATAAAGAAAATTTGGCAATATACACCATGGAGTACTATGCAGCCGTAAAAAGGAATGAGATCATGTCCTTTGCGGGAACATGGATGGAGCTGGAAGCTGTTATTCTCAGCAAACTCATGCAGGAACAGAAAACCAAACACTGAATGTTGTCATTTATAAGTGGGAGCTGAATGATGAGAACACATGAACACATGGGGGGGAACAACACACACTGGGGCCTTTTTGGGAGGCTGAGGGAGGGAGGGAGGGCATCAGGAAGCTAGCTCATGGATGCTGGGCTTAATACATGGGTGATAGGCTGATCTGCGCAGCAAACCACCATAGCACACGTTTACCTATGAAACAAACCTGCACATCCTGCACGTGCACCCCAGAACTTAAAATAAAAGTTGAAGAAACAAAAAAGAAAAAATATATCCTATATGATTTTAGAGAATGTTTAGTTTCAAACCAGATAATTTTGTACAAGTCGTAAGGGTCATATCCAATACTTGCAAAGGAGAAAACATACAGATTGAATTATGCCCCAAACATGTATACAGTCTCATATTGCCCACTGTGCTATGCTAATACAGACCAAAAGTAGGATGGAGAACATCTGGCTTACTAAGCTGCTCTATTAGTCAAGGCTTTACAGGAAAATAGAACCAATAGATTACATATATAGATGCAGTTTAAAAAAAAAAAAAAGAAGAAGAACATCTAACGATATTTCCCAAATGAATTTAGAGGACATTCAAGCAACCATTAAATGACTTGTCATGTTTCAGATGACAGCTGACTTAGTGATCTAGAATTTGTGTGAAAATTCAGCTATACCTCAAGAAGCCCTAGATTAAAGCTGCTGGTGCAGCTGTCCCTGAGAAATCTTGAGGCTGCGGCCTGGGATGGTGGCTGGGACATACTTACCACGTCACGCAGCCATATGGCGCAGGAAAGACAGCTCTTGCCTGCAATCAAGCCCAAGGGCAAAAGATGACATCTGTAGAGCCTCAGCTTGAAATGTATGAGCGCATAAAAATATGCACACCGATTTGCTTTTTTCTTTTAAAGTATAAGGCTTTTTTTTTCTTGTAAGATATAAGGCGTATTTTACTAGGTAAAGTACGTGGAGTGGCAAATGCAGGTAGCAACTGAGAAGAAGGGCAAGGAGAGCCAATTAGATTTAGATTTGTGACTGTTCCATTACAATGTTGCTAAGAGAAAAAAAAACCTATGCTAGTGGCTGAACTACGGTAAGTTTGTCACAGATTAGATGTGTCAGGATAAATATGATACCCATTTAAAACTTTTGTTTTATGTTGTTCACTTTTGAAATATTCAAATCTTTTATTCCGAATAAGTGATCATTACATCAAAGAAATATTTATCCTGAATGTAGTAGATGCTTACTTAGTGTGTGTTAAATGACTAAACGAAATGAATAGTAGGAGTTTGTAGTATGAAATGAAATATAGGTAGAAATAGGCCAAAAAAGTTCCCTGGAAGGCTTTTCTCTCCTGAAGTTTGAGTTTTCATGGGCCAGTATAGTCTAGTAATTAGTTTCTATGTTATTTTTTCCTAGTGCCATTCACTTAAATGATTTTTTATATTATAAAATATTTCTTCAAAATATTTATTGAAAAAAATGTGTGTTTATTGAGGGAAATCCATGTTTAAAATTAAGAAGAAAAACAGAGATAAGCAAAAAAGAAAATAAAATCGGGTTGTTGCAGATGAGATTAGTTCAGATGAGGTCATGCTGGAGTGGGGAAGGGGAGCCTTAATCTGATATGACTAGCGTCCTCACAAGAAGACACATGGGCCGGGCGTGGTGGCTCACACCTATAATTCTGGCACTTTGGGAGGCCGAGGTGGGTGGATCATGAGGTCAGGAGTTTGAGACCATCCTAGCCAACATGATGAAACCCTGCTTCTATCAAAAATACAAAAAGTTAGCTGGGTGTGGTGGTGGATGCCTGTAATCCCAGATACTCAGGAGACTGAGGCAAGAGAATCGCTTGAACCCAGAAGATGGAGGTTGCAGTGAGCTGAGATCACGCCATTGCACCCCAGCCTGGGCAACAGAAAAAAAAAACACACACACACACGAAGACAGAGACACAAGGAGAACACTGTGTGATGACATAGGCAGAGACGAGGGTGCTGCAGCCACAGCCTGGGGAAACCGAGGACTGGGGGCCACCACCAGAAACTAGGAGAAAGGCCAGGAACAGACCCTCCCTCTCTGAAGGAAGGAACCAACCCTCCCTCAGAAGGAACCAACGCTGATGACACTTGACTTTGAACTTCAAGCTTCAACCGTGTGACAACACATTTCTGTAGTCTAAGCCACCTAGTTTGTGGTGCTTTGTTATGGCAGCTGTAGCCAAGTAATACACACCAGAAGAACCATCGCCACCCACTGAGCTAGTGCTCTGTGGTTTACACACATTCTATCAGTCATTCCTGAGCAGAGTCCTGTGAGAAAGGAACTGTTATTATCCCCACATCATGGTCCAGGAAAGGGAAGGCTGGAGAGGCCTGAGGTTGCCTGAGGTTGAGCCAAGGAAAGGGAAGCTTGGCAAGGCCTGAGGGCTCAACTCCAGAAATGTCTAAGATCAAGCCTGTGCAAGCCACACAGACAGCAATGCAGGCCAAAGTCTCAACAAGTGCCATGCAGAAAGCATGAAAACCTAGGAGCTTTTAACTCTTAAAAGAGGATTAAAGGGAGAAGGAGAGCTGTAATTGTTAAAAAAAAAAAAAAAAAAGGTGGAGGGGGGAAAGTCTGATGGCTCACGCCTATAATCCCAGCACTTTGGGAGGTCAAAGTGGGAGGATTGCTGGAGGCCAGGAGTTCAAGACTAGACTGGGCAACATAGTGAGACCCCCATCTCTACAAAAAGTCTTTAAAACTTAGCCCCATGTGGTGATGCACGCCTGTAGTCCTGCCTACTTGAGAGACCGAGGCAGGAAGATTGCTTGAGCCCAGGAGTTCTAGGCTACAGTGAGCTGGATTTCACCACTGCACTCCAGCCTGGGTGACAGAATGAGACTCGGCCAAAAAACAAAAAAAACACTTCAAACACTTTTGGCAGAAACTTAGATAACAAAGAGAGAAATGGTTTGGGGGCAATTACCTACTTCATCTAGGTGTTAGGTTGGCCCTACGCAGCACTCAGAGGGAAAAAAGTTTAAATGGGTCAAGTCTTGGTATGAAGCAGGATTGCCTAGGCTCTGCTGCAGCAGCGAATGAATCTTAAAGTCCAGTCTCTGGAAGTCTCCACCTCATTCATTAGGTAAAGTACTTGGAGTGACAAATGCAGGTAGCAACTGAAAAGAAGGGCAAGGAGAGCCAGTTATTTTGGGGAGCTTTAGGTTTGTGACTGTTTAGTTACAATGTGGTAAGAGAAGAAAAGGCCTATGTTAGTGCCTAAACTATGGTTAAGTATGTCACAGAGGGGATGTGTCAGGGTAAATATGATACCCATTTTAAAACTTTTGTTTCATGCTGTTCACTTTTGAAATATTCAAATCTTTTATCCTGAAGAAGTAATCATTACATCAACAAAATATTTATCTGAATGTAGTAGATGCTTACTTAGTGCCTGTTGAATGACTGAATGAAGTGGATGTTAGGAGTTTGTAGTATGAAGTGAAATATAGGTAGGCTAATCACAGATGAAATAGGACAAAAAACACCCCCTGGAAGGCTTTTCTCCCCTGAAGTTTGAGTTTTCATAGGCCACCAAAATTGAAAAAAAAAAATGAAAAAGCCAGTAAGGACATTAAAAACAACAGCAACAACTATCACCCATCAAACATCACCTATCAATAAAGTGAATCAAAACACAAACTTAACCTGGAATTAGAATAAGAACAATCTTCACATTAAAAACATTTAGCTTTGTGAAAATCTCACTACCCTGTGCTTAGTTTTCTCATTTTGTCATAGCAAAGGGCAATAATCAGGCTAACTGCCCTGGTTCCACGCATCTGGCTCCAGAACTGTGACAGAGCCCCGGGGCGGTAGGCCCTGACTCCGCTGTGCAGAAGGGACTGTGGTGAGTTGCTGCCCACCTTGTTGGGAGGCGTGTGCTTTCAGGGACAGTGCCCTGCCTGGTTCCTGGCAGTCTCCCAGCCTACCCATGACCCTCTCCCGCTGAGCAGGGCGGTGGCATTAGCTCTCTCATGGGGCAGCCCAGGGCCCTGGCTCCTGGACTCCTGCCCTCGCTCTCCCTAGAGAACATTTCTCACAGGGATTAGCCGGAGGCCCAGTCTCCCCGTCTCTCAGGGCAAAGCGCACATTTCCCTTCCCAGCTCTCTGCACTCACCTGGAAAGATGACCCTCCTTGCCATCTGCCTGGCCCGCCTGGCCCTGTTCTTCTCTGTGGAGTTTTCTGGAGCAAAGAGGCTGGGGGAAACAGCTGCACAGGCTTTTGGGGGCTGGGCAGGGTCTCTCAGAACTTGGTCCTTTTCTCTCAGCTTGCTCTTGAGGCCTCAGATGCCTTCAGCCTCCCGTGGAGCCTTGGGAAGGGGGTGCTGCCTGCTGACAGCAGGACTTAAGGGCCTGGGGGACATGCAGGCTCCAGTGCAGGAGCTCCCCTAGGCTGGGAGATGCACCCCGCAGTACTGGACATAAGAAAGAGAGGCAGAGATGAGTACAACCGACATGTATAAGAATCGTCACCTTTATTTGCACACAGGGATGACATTCAAAGGGCCCTGGGACGCAGCAGACACTGTTTAATTAGTTTGATGGCACCACCATTTGGACAGCCGAGAAGACAGGCCGATGTAATCATTAATACCTCGTATTGCTTTATGGGGCAATAAACTAAGGAAACGGGATCCAGTCTGCGGTTTCCTCCTTTTACCTGGGCTGTCGTTTGTGTATGTGTGTTGTGTTTATCCAAGTTTAAACTTTCAGAGTTATATAACCATTCCCCTTGGCTTATAATCAAACTTCCAGATTAGCTGGAGGTGCCCTGCACAAGTTAGTTGGTGTCGGGGTGAGCCATGTGACCAGGTCTGGCTTCCTGTTGGGGCTGCTCTCTAAGCAAAGGTGTTTGCTTGCAGGTCCGGGAAGAGCGTTGTTTGCAGATCCTGGTACCCATTCCTAAGGCTTTTGGGACAATGCCCTGAGCATCTCCATTTCTCAAAACTGTAGCCATATAAAGTTTGGAATCCTATCACGCTTTGTCCCTTGTTAACAATGTTCAGTGCATTGAGATGTCTATACTGGCAGGAACCACTTGAAAGGAAGTCAAAATTTCCAGTTATTCAAGTTCTTTTTGAAGTAGCAAGTTCAACCCTCACTGGATTGAAACAATGTGATTCTTGGGAGGACTATCTTATGAGTTCGGATTCCAAAGGTTTCCTTTCTTCTCTTGCTTGCCTCCTTCTTTCAACTGAGTGAGTATCTCCTAGATGTTGATTACAGTGAAAATTATGGCTCTCTTTGTAGGATTTGTCAATGTGGTGAGAGACAGGTGATGAGTGGGGCTGAACATTTCAAACTTCTTTTAGTAGAACACCCATCACCCAGTCGTCTGTGCAATGATTAATTTTATACGTCAATTTGGCTGGGCCACACTGTTCAGATATTTGGTGAAACCTTATTCTGCGTATTTCTGTAAAGGTGGCTTTGGATAATACTAACATTTAAATCAGTAGACTTTGAATGAAGCAGTATACTCTCCACAACACAGGTGGGCCTCACCCCATCAGCTGAAGGCCTCACGGGAACAGACTGACCTCCCTGTATAAGAAGCAATCTGGGCCAGGTGCAATAGCTCATGCCTGTAATCCCAGCACTTTGGGAGGTCAAGGTGGGCAGATCAGGAGGTCAGGAGATCAAGACTCTCCTGGCCAACATGGTGAAACGCTGTCTCTACTAAAAATACGGCTGGGCGTGGTGGTGGGCGCCTGTAATTCCAGCTACTTGGGAGGCTGAGGCAGAGCTACTCGGGAGAATCACTTGAACCCAGGAGGCAGAGATTGCAGTAAGCTGAGATCATGCCACTGTACTCCAGCCTGGAGACAGAGTGAGGCTCCATCCAAAAAAAAAAAAAAAAAAAAGAAAAGAAAAAGCAATCTGCCAGAGGTCTGCCTTTGGACTCCAACTGCAACGCTTCCCTGGGACTCCAGGATGCCAGCCTGCCCTGCAGACTTTGGACTTGCATCTCCACAACCATGTGAGCCAATTCCTTAAAATCTCTCTCTTTATGTACACACACACACACACACACACACACACACACACACACACACAGAGTTGCCCTTCAATATCCATGAGTGATTAGTTCTAGGACCCCCACAGACACTAACCATGACTACTGAAGTCCCAGGTATAAAAGAATGTATTATTGGCACATCTCTTACACACATCCTCCAATGTACTTTAAATCATCTCTAGATTACTTATGATACCTAATACAACAAAAATGCTATGTAAATAGTTGTTAGACTATACTGTTTAGGGAATAATGGCAAACAAGAAAAATGTCTATATGTGTTCAGTTAGGTGCTTTTCTTAAAAAATATTTTTTAGCCCCACTTGGTTGAATCCACAGATGTGGAGTCTCCAGATGTGGAGGACCCAGTGCAAATATATGTACATCCTGTTGCTGCTGTTGATCTGGAGCAGCCTGACTAATTCAAACAGTATATGGGTTGTTGGTAGAACCTCATGTTCCCCCTAAAACCCAGACCAGTTTGTCCCTTCCTGCCTCTCATGGGCCTCCAGAGTTTACAATGAGGATTAGTGGTTCAGATGAGCACAGTGGCCCACACCTGTAATCCCAGCACTTTGGGAGGCCAAGGTGGGTGCATCACTTGAGCCCAGAAGTTCAAGACAAGCCTGGGCAACATGGCGAAACCCCATCTCTGCAAAAAATGCAGAAATTAGCTGGGTGTGGTGGCACACACCTGTTGTCCCAGCTACCAGGGAGGCTGAGGCAGGAGGATCACTTGAGCCTAGAAGGCAGAGGCTGTAGTGAGCCAAGTTCACACCACTGCACTGCAGCCTGGGTGACAGAGTGAGACTCTGTCTCAAAACAAAAGAAAGAAAAGAAAAAGAAAAGGATTAGTGGCTCCCAAATCTTAGATCCCTAGTGAAAGGCCAATAAAAATGCAAAGCCCCAACCCAGCCAGAACTCCTCCCCACTCAGAAATAACCAGCTGGAGTCTTGAGGACCCCCAGACATGATCTCCTGCTCTGCAGCCCTCTGGAGGGGGCCTGAAAGGGAGACACAACCCCCGGCAGCTGGTGAAGGCAAACATTCAGTCCAAACAAAGCATCTCGGTCCTTTGCAGCATGTATGGCGCAGAGAAGGCCTCCAGTCACTGTGCTGAGACTCTTAAGTGTGCCACTCTCTGTAAACTCAGCAAAGGCATGAGTCACTTTGAGTTCCAAAGGTCCCCCCATTCCCCAGTCCTTTCCTTCTCAGTTTGGTTTGCTATTTAAGTAGGAAGTTCAGAGGGTACGCTGGAAAGACAGCAAGCAGCATAGGAGTGTGACAGCGCGGCCTGTGACTAATACAGACCAGATTATTGTCCCCCAAGCTTTTATTTCTCACAAGAGACTAACTTTTTTTAATCATAAAAATGATGTATTACTTATTGGAAAAAAAAATCAAATACTGAGGTAAGTCTTAAAAAGAAAGCCAGACTCTACCACTGTTCCAATTTGGTGAATATTTTCCCAGATATCTCTGTAGGTGTGTGTGTTCGTTTGCTAGGGCTGCTATGACAAACTACTAGAAACTGGGAGGCTTTGACAACATCAACTTACTCTCTCACAGTTCTAGAGGATAGAAGTCTGAGGTCAAGGTGTCAGCAGGTCTGGTTCCTTCTAAGGCCTCTCTCCTTAGCTTGTAGAGGGCTTTCTCCCTGACACTTCACCTGGCCTTTCCTCTCTCAACCTCATCTCTGTCAAATGTCTTCTTGCAGAGAACACCAGTCGTATTGGACTAGGGTCCCTCTAAAGAACTCATTTTCGGCTGGGCATGTTGGCTAGTGCCTGTAATCCCAGCACTTTGGGAGGCCAAAGGGGGCAGATCACAAGGTCAGGAGATGGACACCATCCTGGCCAGTATGATGAAATCCCGTCTCTACTAAAAATACCAAAAACAAATTAGGCGGATGTGGTGGCACGCGCCTGTAGTCCCAGTTACTCGGGAGACCAAGGCAGAAGAATCACTTGAACCCAGGAGGCTGAGATTGCAGTGATCCAAGATCGCAGCACTGTACTCCAGCTTGGCAACAGAGCAAGATGTCTCAAAAAAAAAAAAAAAAAAGCGAAGAACTCATTTTCACTTAATTAGTTCTTTAAAGACCCTATTTCCAGCTGGGTGAGGTGGCTCATGCCTGTAATCCCAGCACTTTGGGAGGCCAAAATGGGTGGATCACAAGGTCAGGAGTTCAAGACCAGCCTAGCCAAGATAATGAAACCCCATCTCTTAAAATTAAAAAAAATTTTTTTTAAAGAAAAAAGACCCTATTTCCAAATACAAACACAGTCTGAGGTACTGGGTGTTAAGACTTTAACATGGAAATTTTAAGGGGACACATGCTAGCCTGAAACTGTGTGTATATGTGTACCTATAGGTAGATTTACATCAAGGAGATGTTGCCTTTGTTTTTTTGTAACAGCTTTTTTTGACTCATCAACATATCTTTCTAAAGAGATAAATAGAACCATTTCTCATAACTACTTAGTATTCTGTTGTATGTGTCATAATTTATTAACCAACTCTGGTTTGATATAAATTTTTTTCCTAATAGTTTACTATTATCAATGAGTTGCAATGGACATCCTTTGGATATTTGGCTGGTTATTTACTTAAAGGTAAATGTTTCCAAGTTATATTGCTGGATCATAGAGTTTATTTTAAATTTTGATACAAATACAATAGTATAGAAGGCTTTGATTTTTAAAGAGGTCAAATTTGTCAGTACTTTAAGGGCCTATGCATAAAAAACGTTAGAACTATGACATAATTATCAGTACAGTCTTAAGATTAGCCTAACGGTGTCTCCTTACATATTTTAAACTTGATCTGAAGGTTTCTTCTTGCATGGTGAACTCTAACCTAAATGGACCTGTAAACAGACTGTGATCAGCTCTTGTAACAAGTGGGCGAGTTTCAGCTAATCACAGCAGCTGTACTTCAACCACTGGCAGGCAGCTAGCTATTCAAACTGTGTTCCAATAAGGCAAACGCAGAGCTGTAACCAATCTGGCTGACCATGTATTTCACTTCCATTTTCGCATCTCACTTTTCTTGTTTTGTCCATAAGTTCTCTCCAACCACAAGGCAGCAATGGAGTCTCTCTGAACCTATGCTGGTTCTGGGTACTGCCCAACTCATGAATGGTTCTTCGCTCAGTTAAACTCAATTACATGTAATTGTGAATATAGTTTGGATATGTGTCCCTGCCTAAATCTCATACTGAACTGTAATCCCCAGTGTTGGAGGTGGGGCCTGGTAGGAGGTGACTGGATCATGGAGAAGGATTTCTCATGAATGGTTTAGAGTCATCTGCTTGGTACTGTTCCCATAATAGTGAGTTCTCACAAGATCTGGTCATTTAAAAGTGTGTGGAACTTCCTCCCCCCGGCCCCCGCCCTTGCTTTCTCCATGTGACGTGCCTGCTCCCACTTTGCCTGCTGCCATGATTGGAAGCTTCCTGAGGCCTCCCTGGAAGTAGATGTCTCTATGCTTCCTGTACAGCCTGCAGAACCATGAGCCTCTTTTTTTTATAAATTAATCAGTCTCAAGTTTTTTATTTTATTTTATTTTTCAAGACAGAGTCTCCTTCTGTCACCAGGCTGGAGTGCAGTGGCACGATCTCAGCTCACTGCAGCCTCTGCATTCCAGGATCAAGCGATGCTCCTGCCTCAGCCTCCCAAGTAGCTGGGATTATAGGCACCAACCACCACACCCGGCTAATTTTGCATTTTTAGTAGAGATGGGGTTTCGCCGTGTTGGTCAGGCTGGTCTCGAACTCCTGACCTTAGGTTATCCACCCACCTCGGCCTCCCAAAGTGCTGGAATTACAGGTGTGAGCCACCATGCCTCACCCAGTCTCAGGTATTTCTTTATAGCAATATGGGAATGGCCTGATACATTTTCTTATAGGTTTCATTTTTAAACAATGGCATAGTTATTATAGTTTGCTCTAAATTGCAAATTTCTGCTCTGACAGAATTTCCTTTGGTGTATAATGTATATTTTATTTTTTATTGCATTTTAGGTTTGGGGGTACATGTGCAGAACATGCAAGATAGTTGCATGGGTACACACGTGTTACTGTGAATTGCTGCCTTTCTCCCCTTCACCCACATCTGACATTTCTCCCCATGCTATCCCTCCCCTGCTCCCCGCCACTGTCCCTCCCCTATTCCCCCCAATAGACCCCGGTGTGTAGTGCTCCCCTCCCTGTGTCCATGTGTTCTCATTGTTCATCACCCGCCTATGAGTGAGAACATGTGGTATTTCATTTTCTGTTCTTGTGTCAGTTTGCTGAGAATGATGTTCTCCAGATTGATCCATGTCCCTACAAAGGATACAAATTCACCGTTTTTGATTGCTGCATAATATTCCATGGTGTATATGTGCCATATTTTCCCAGTCCAGTCTATCATCGATGGGCATTTGGGTTGGTTCCAGGTCTTTGCTATTGTAAACAGTGCTGCAATGAACATTCATGTGCATGTGTCCTTATAGTAGACCGATTTATAGTCCTTCGGATATATGCCCAGTAATGGGATTGCTGGGTCAAATGGAATTTCTATTTCTAAGTCCTTGAGGAATCGCCACACTGTCTTCCACAATGGTTGAACTAATTTACACTCCCACCAACAGTGTAAGAGTGTTCCTATTTCTCCACATCCTCTCCAGCATCTGTTGTCTCCAGATTTTTTAATGATCACCATTCTAACTGGCATGAGATGGTATCTCAATGTAGTTTTGATTTGCATTTCTCTAATGACCAGTGATGATGAGCATTTTTTCATGTTTGTTGGCCTCATGTATGTCTTCTTTTGTAAAGTGTCTGTTCATATCCTTTGCCCATTTTTGAATGGGCTTGTTTGTTTTATAATCTGTTTTAGTTGTTAGTAAATTCTGGATATCAGCCCTTTGTCAGATGGGTAAACTGCAAAAATTTTTTCCGTTCTGTTGGTTGCCAATTCACTCTAATAACTGTTTCTTTTGCCATGCAGAAGCTGTGGAGTCTGATTAGGTCCCATTTGTCTATTTTGGCTTTTGTTGCCAATGCTTTTGGTGTTTTGGTCATGAAGTCCTTGCCTACTCCTATGTCCTGAATGGTTTTGCCTAGATTTTCTTCTAGGGTTTTTATGGTACCAGGTCTTATGTTTAAGTCTTTAATCCATCTGGAGTTAATTTTAGTGTAAGATGTCAGGAAGGGGTCCAGTTTCTGCTTTCTGCACATGGCTAGCCAGTTTTCCCAACACCATTTATTAAACAGGAAATCCTTTCCCCATTGCTTGTTTTTGTCAGGTTTATCAAAGACTGTATGGTAGTAGATATGTTGTGTTGCCTCCGATGCCTCTGTTCTGTTCCATTGGTTTATATCTCTGTTTTGGTACCAGTACCATGCTGTTTTGATTACTTTAGCCTTGTAGTATAGTTTGAAGTCCGGTAGTGTGATGCCTCCTGCTGTGTTCTTTTTGCTTAGAATTGACTTGGCTATGTGGGCTCTCTTTTGGTTCCATATGAAGTTTAAGGTAGTTTTTTCCAGTTCTGTGAAGAAGGTCATTGGTAGCTTGATGGGGATAGTGTTGAGTCTGTAAATTACTTTGGGCAGTATGGCCGTTTTCACGATATTGATTCTTCCTAACCATGAACATGGAATGTTTTGCCATCTGTTTGTGTCCTCTCTTATTTCATTGAGCAGTGGTTTGTAATTCTCCTTGAAGAGGTCCTTTATGTTCCTTGTTAGTTGTATTCCTAGGTATTTTATTCTCTTTGTAGCAAATGTGAATGGCAGTTCGTTCTTGATTTGGTTCTCTTTCAGTCTGTTATTGGTATATAGGAATGCTTGTGATTTTTGCACATTGATTTTGTATCCTGAGACTTTGCTGAAGTTGCTTATCAGTTTCAGGAGTTTTTGGGCTGAGACGATGGGGTCTTCTAGATATACTAACATGTCGTCTGCAAATAGACACAATTTGGCTTCCTCCTTTCCTATTCGAATACCCTTTATTTCTTTTTCTTGCCTGATTGCTCTGGCTAGAACTTCCAGTACTATATTGAATAAGAGTGGTGAGAGAGGGCATCCTTGTCTAGTGCCAGATTTCAAAGGGAATGCTTCCAGTTTTTGCCCATTCAGTATGATATTGGCTGTTGGTTTGTCGTAAATAGCTTTTATTATTTTGTGATACGTTCCATCAATACCGAGTTTATTGAGGGTTTTTAGCATAAAGGGCTGTTGAATTTTGTCAAAGGCCTTCTCTGTGTCAATTGAGATAATCATGTGGTTTTTGTTTTTGATTCTGTTTATGTGGTGAATTGCATTTATAGACTTTCATATGTTGAACCAGTCTTGCATCCCTGGGATGAATCCTACTTGATCATGGTGGATAAGCTTTTTGATGTGCTGTTGCAATCAGTTTGCCAGTATTTTATTGAAGATTTTTGCATCTATGTTCATCATGGATATTGGCCTGAAGTTTTCTTTTCTTGTTGAGTCTCTGCCGGGTTTTGGTATCAGGATGATGTTGGTCTCATAAAATGATTTGGGAAGGATTCTCTCTTTTTGGATTATTCGGAATAGTTTCAGAAGGAATGGTAACAGTTCCTCTTTGTGTGTCTGGTAGAATTCAGCTGTGAACCCATCTGGACCTGGGCTTTTTTTGTGTGGTAGGCTCTTAATTGCTGCCTCAACTTCAGACCTTGTTATTGGTCTATTCATAGTTTCGGCTTCCTCCTGGTTTAGGCTTGGGAGGACACAAGTGTCCAGGAATTTATCCATTTCTTCCAGGTTTACTAGTTTACGTGCATAGAGTTGTTTGTAGTATTCTCTGATGATGGTTTGAATTTCTGTGGAATCTGTGGTGATTTCCCCTTTATCATTTTTTATTGCATCTATTTGGTTATTCTCTCTTTTCTTTTTTATCAATCTGGCTAGTGGTCTATTTTGTTGATCTTTTCAAAAAACAAGCTCTTAGATTTATTGATTTTTTGAAGGGTTTTTCTTGTCTCTATCTCCTTCAGTTCTGCTCTGATCTTAGTTATTTCTTGTCTTCTAGGTTTTGAGTTTTTTTTATCTTGCTCCTCTAGCTCTTTCAATTTTGATGATAGGGTGTCAATTTTGGATCTCTCCACTTTTCTCATATAGGCACTTATTGCTATACATTTTCCTCTATAGACTGCTTTAAATGTGTCCCAGAGATTCTGGTATGTTGTGTCTTCGTTCTCGTTGGTTTCAAAGAACTTCTTTATTTCTGCCTTCATTTCATTGTTTATCCAGTCAACATTCGAGAGCCAGTTGTTCAGTTTCCATGAAGCTGTGCGGTTCTGAGTTAGTTTCTGAATTCTGAGTTCTAACTTGATTGCACTATGGTCTGAGAGACTGTTAAGATTTCCATTCTTTTGCATTTGCTGAGGAGTGATTTACTTTCAATTATGTGGTCAATTTTAGAGTAGGTTTGATGTGGTGCTGAGAAGAATGTATTTTTTGTGGATTTGGGGTGGAGAGTTCTGTAAATGTCTGTCAGCTTTGCTTGTTCCAGGTCTGAGTTCAAGTCCTGGATATCCTTGTTAATTTTCTGTCTGGTTGATCTGTCTAATATTGACAGTGGAGTGTTAAAGTCTCCCACTATTATTGTGTGGGAGTCTAAGTCTCTTTGTAAGTCATTAAGAACTTGCCTTATATATCTGAGTGCTCCTGTATTGGGTCTCTATATATTTAGGATCGTTAGCTCTTCTTGTTGTATCAATCCTTTTACCATTATGTAATGACCTTCTTTGTCTCTTTTGATCTTTGTTGCTTTAAAGTCTATTTTATCAGAGATGAGAATTGCAACTCCTGCTTTTTTTTGCTCTCCATTTGCTTGGTAAATCTTCCTCCATCCCTTTATTTTGAGCCTTTGTGTATCCTTGCATGTGAGATGGGTTTCCTGGATACAGCACCCAGATGGGTTTTGGCTTTTTATCCAATTTGCCAGTCTGTGTCTTTTGATTGGTGCATTTAGCCCATTTACATTTAGGGTTAATACTGTTATGTGTGAATTTGATACTGCCATTTTGATGCTAGCTGGCTGTTTTGCCCGTTAGTTGATGCAGATTCTTCATTTTGTTGATGCTCTTTAGGAATTGGCATGTTTTTGGAATGGCTGGTACTGTTTGTTCCTTTCTATGTGTAGTGCCTCTTTCAGGAGCTCTTGTAAAGCAGGCCTGGTGGTGACAAAATCTCTGAGTACTTGCTTGTTCACAAAGGATTTTATTTTTCCTTCACTTATGAAGCTCAGTTTGGCTGGATAAGCAATTCTGGGTTGAAAGTTCTTTTCTTTAAGTATGTTGAAAATTGGCCCCCACTCTCTTCTGGCTTGTAGGGTTTCTGCTGAGAGATCTGCTGTGAGTCTGATGGGCTTCCCTTTGAGGGTGACTCTACCTTTCTCTCTGGCTGCCCTTAGCATTTTCTCCTTCATTTCAACCCTAGTGAATCTGACGATTATGTGCCTTGGGGTTGCTCTTCTTGTGGAATATCTTTATGGTGTTCTCTGTATTTCCTGGACTTGAATATTGGCCTGCCTTGCTAGTTTGGGGAAATTTTCCTCTATAATATCCTGAAGAGTATTTTCCAGCTTGGATTCATTCTCTTCATCACATTCAGGTACACCTATCAAACGTAGATTAGGTCTCTTCACATAGTCCCACATTTCTTGGAGACTTTGTTCATTCCTTTTTGCACTTTTTTCTCTCATCTTGCCTTCTCATTTTATTTCATTGAGTTGATCTTCGACCTCTGATATCCTTTCTTCTGCTTGGTCAATTCAGCTGTTGAGACTTGTGCATGCTTCACGAAGTTCTCGTGTTGTGTTTTTCAGCTCCATCAATTCACTCATATTCCTCTCTAAGTTGTCCATTCTTGTTATCATTTCCTCAAATCTTTTTTCAAGGTTCTTAGTTTCTTTGCATTGAGTTAGAACGTGCTCTTTTAGCTCACGGAAGTTTCTCATTACCCACCTTCTGAAGTCTGATTCTGTCATTTCATCACACTCATTCTCCATCCAGCTTTGTTCCTTTGCTGGTGAGGGGTTGTGGTCCCTTGTAGGAGGCAAGGTGTTCCAGTTTCGGGTGTTTTCCTCCTTTCTGCACTGGTTTCTTCCCATCTTTGTGGATTTATCCACCTGTTGTCTGAGTAGTTGCTGACTTTCCAATTGGGTCTCTGAGTGGACATCCAGATTATTGATGATGAAGTATTTCTGTTTCTTAGTTTTCCTTCTAACAGTCTGGCCCCTCTGCTGAAGTCCACTCCAGGCGCTGCTTGCCTGGGGAACACCTGTAGCAGCTGCGAAACCGTGAGGGTTGCTACCAGTTTCTTCTTCTGCTATCTTTGTCCCAGAATGATGCCTGCCAAATGTCAGTCTGATCAGTCCTTTGTGAGGTGGCTCTTTGGATATACGGTGGACAGGGAGCTGCTTGAGGAGACAGTCTGTACTTTATAGGTGCTCAAGTGCTGAGCTGTGAGCTCCATTGTTCATTCAGGGCTGCTAGGCAGGTATGTTTAAGTCTGTTGCAGCAGAACTCATAAAGCCCCTTTTTTTCCTCACGTGCTCTGTTCCGGGGAGTTAGGGCTTTATTTATGAGTATCCGTTACACTGTCCTGCCCAGCAAGGAGGCAGTCTAGTCACTACCTGCTTGCAGAAGCTAGGCTGAGCTTCTCTAGGCTCTTCCCTGCTGCTGTGGGCCCTGCCCTGTTGCCATGGGCTCTGCCCTGCTGTCGTGGGCTCTGCCCTGCTGCCATGTGTAATTCCCTGTAGTCCTGTTTATATGGGTATGGTTAGAACTGCCGTGGTGATGGTGGCCTGCCTCTGTAATGGCGAACTCTCTCTGTTATGGCAGGTTGCCTCGGCAACGGCAGGCTGCGTCAGCAATGGTAGAGTACCTCCATAGGGGTGGAGTGCCTCGGTAATGGCGGATGCCCCTCCCCCACCGAGCCGCACCATCCTGGGTTCAGCTGTGCTTGCTGTGAAACTCTCAACCCCAAGCGTTTCCAATTGCTTTTTTGTTTGTTTTTGTGGGGGTGGGACCTGCCGAGCCTGATCACCTGGATCCCTGCCTCAGAGCCCTTTTATTTTTTTTAAGTTGAACGGTTGACTCTCTCCCAGTTGTTCCAGTTGCCTGCTGAAAGGGCGCTGGGATATGTGTGATTTCCCATGCAGCGACCCACTGCGCCACTGCAACGTCACTACCCGGGACTCTCCTGGCCTGGCTTACTGTTTTAGTCCCATTTAATCAGATGAATGTGCTAATCTGCCTTTCCAAATCTCAAATTGCCAGTTTAACAGGGCAACCAGACCAGTGTATTTTGTACAGAGTGCTGCTGTGCTGCAGCACCAGTCGAAACAGCCACGCCAGTCCCGTGGGGCTCCTACACCTGGGAATCTCCTGGTCTGTGGGCAATAAAGATCCATCTGGAAATGTGGCATCCACTCACCCTCTGCGCTTTCACTAGGAGCTGCTATCCTGAGTTGCTCCTATAGCGCCATCTTCTCCTCCTCATTTTAGGCTTCTTGACACCCAAATAATTGACCATTGCCTCAGTATTATTTATGGATAATTGATCTTTTCCTCTTTGATTTGAAATGCCTCATTGATCACATATTAAATTCTCATTTATTACATGGTTTTGTTTTTTGTTTTGTTTTATTTTTAGAGTCAGGGTCTGATTCTGTCACTCAGGCTGGAGTGCAGTGGTGTCATCATAGCTTGCTGCAGCCTCAAACTCCTGGGCTCATGTGAACCTCCCACCTCAGTCTTCTGAGTAACTCCTTAGCCTATGCCACCACGCCTGGCTAAATTTTTTATTTTTTATAGAGATGGGGGTCTCACTTTGTTGCCCTGACTGGTTGTTTTTTGGACTCCGTTTTTGTCCATTGATTTAATTGTCTATGTCTGTGCCAGCAACCACACTCTTTTAATAGTTGTATAATGTATTTGGATATCAGATGAGTCCCATTCATTTCCAAAAGAAAAGAAAACTTTGGCTATTATTATGTGTTCTACTTTGACTTATTTTTAAAGTAATTTTGGTAGAAGCACATAGAAAAGCACACAAGTCAAAGTTTATGGCTTGATCATATTCAAAAGCAGAGACACTCACGTTCCCACTACCAGGTCAGGAAATAGAACCTTCCCAGAACCTCCAAAACCCCTCATGTGTCCCTCCCAGTCACTAGGGGCTCTCCAAAGGTAACCACTATACTAATGTTAATCACCACATCCATTTTGCCTTTGTCTATATATATTTAGAAATTTTTTAATTGTGGTAAAAAAATACACAACATAAAATTTAGCATCTTAAGCCTTTTTAACTTACAACACAGTAATGTTGAGGGCATTTACACTACTGTGCAACCAGTCTCCACAACCCTTTTCATCTTGAACTCCCGACCTCAGGTGATCCACCCGCCTTGGCCTCCAAAGTGCTTGGATTACAGGCGTGAGCCACCGCGCCCGGCCTTTCATCTTGCCAAAGTAAAACTCCACATCCAATAAACACTACTCCCCATTGCCCTTCCCATAGCCCCTGGCAACCACCAGGCTGCTTTCTGTCTCTATGAATTTGGCTATTCTGGGTCCTTCATATAAGTGAAGTTATATTTTTTGTGACTGGTTCATTTCACTTAGCATAATTTCTTCAAGGTTTATCCATGTTGTAGCATATGTAAGAACTTTATTTCTTTTTAAGGTTGAATGATATTCTACTGTATGTATACTCTACATTTTATTTGTCTATGGGCACTTGGGCTGCTTCAACCTTTTCACTATTGTGAATAATGCTACTATAAACATGGGTGTGCAAACATCTCATCAATACACTGCTTTCAATTCTTTCGGAGATATATATCCAGAGATGGAATTGCTGGATTATTAGTAATCCTATTTTTAATTTTTTCAGGAACCTCCATTGTATTAGTCTGTTTTCACATTGCTAATAAAGACATACCTGAGACTGCACAATTAACAAAAGAAAGAGGTTTAATGGACTTACAGTTTCAAGTGGCGGGGAAGGCCTCACAATCATGGTGGAAAGGGAAAGGCACATCTCACATGGCAGCAGACAAGAAAAGAGAGCTTGTGCAGGGAAATTCCCATTTTTAAAACCATCAGATCTTGTGAGACTTATCACTATCACAAGAACAGCCTGGGAAAGACCTGCCCCCATGATTCAGTTACCTCCCAGAATGTTCCCCCACAACACGTGGGAGTTCAAGATGCGATTGGGTTGGGGACACAGCCAAACTATATCAGCCGTGGTGTTTTCCAAAGCAGCTGCACCATTTTTAATTCCCACCAATGGTACACAAGAGCTTCAAAGTCTTGCCAGGCATGATGGGTCACACCTGTAATCACAGCATTTGGGAGGCCAAGGCGGGTGGATCACCTGAGGTCGGGAGTTCAAGACCAGTCTGACCAACATGGAGAAACCCCGTCTCTATTAACACAACAAAAAAACAACGTCTCCACATCCTTGCCAACACTGGTTATTTTCTGAATTGTTGTTGTTTTATTTTTGTTTTTGTTTTAATAGTGGCCACCTAATGAGTGTGAGGTGATTCACTTTGTTTCTGAACTTCGTGTAAATTGAACCACTCAACACATATTTTTAGCCTGTTTTGCTGAATATTATTTTGTGAGAATCATCCATGTTATTACAGAGAAAAATATTTAATTAATTTTCGATGCTTTATAGTATTTCATTAGGAAAATTTATTATCATTTACTTATATAACAAATTGTAAATGTTGAAGGACATTTGTGTTGTTTCTTGTTTTTGTTATGAATAGTACTCCTATAAAGTTTTTCACATCTTTTTATGTACACATGTATGCGTTTCTATTGACTCTAGGAGTAGAATTTCTGAGTCACAGGTATGCATAGGTTCAGCTTTAGCAGATGCTGCCAAACAGTTTTCCAAAGTTGTACTAATTTGCATACCCACCAACGGAGTTTGAGACTTCTAGTTGCTCCTCATCCTCACCAACACTTAATTGTTTACTATTGGCTATTCTGGTAAGTTAAAAAGTGGTATTTAATTGTGGCTGACATTTGCATCTTCTTAATGAATAGATTGACTACCTTTTCAGATGCATATTGGCCATCTGGATAATCTCTTGGAATGTACATGCTAAGTCTCTTGCCCATTTTTTAAATAGTTTTCTTTATTTTTTCTCTCAGTAACTTAAAGGACTTCTTTATTCACTCTGAATGAGTCCTTTGTTAGAAATATATATTGCATATCTCTTCTTTCAGTCTCTGGCTTGCTTGCCTTTTTACTCTTTTAAAGTGGTATCTATTGATGAACAGAAATTCTTTATTTTAAATAGTCTAATTTATAAATGTTTTCTCTTCTGGTTAGTGATTTTCATGTCCTGCTTGAGACTGCATACCTTACTATCATAAAGATATCTCCTGTGTTATCCTTTAGAAGTGTAGTTGTTTCACTTTTCATGTTTTAGATCGACTATCCAGCTGGCTTTCTTTTTAATGATGTGAGATAGATTAAGATGAGGTTTTTTCCGTTCGCATGTCTGTTGGCCCAGAACCACTCATTATGCAGACTGTCCTTTCCCTTCTGTACCACAATACCATCTTTGTTACAAATCAAGTGTCAGTCTAGTTTTTGTACTTTATTCTGTTCCATTGATCTATTTGTCTCTCTTTCTGCCAATACCACAGTGACTTAATTATCCAGCATTCTTATTACTTGTGTTATCTAGCGTAAGTGTTTCAATGTTGTTCTTCAAGATTGTCCTAAACACTTTTGATCCTTTGTATTCCACATGCAAACAAAACAAGATTGCCAAGATATCTTTGAGGTTTACATTGAATCTGTGGATGAATTTGAAGGGAAATTGACATTTTTACATTATGTTTTCCATTCCACAAGTATCATTTAAATTTATTTAGATTTTTTTAGGTTTTCTTTAATGTTGCAAAATGTTTATAGTTTCTATATAGAGATCTTTTATTTGTTCGTTGAATTTATTCCTAAACATTCGATTCTTTTAATGCTATTGTAAATGGTATCAGGTTTTAAATTTAGCTTTCTAATTATTTGTTGTAGATATTTTAAAATATACTTGATTTTTATGTATTAACTTTATAGCCAGCAAATTTATTGAATCTATTAATTCTAATAGCTCATCTGTAGATTGTATTGGACTTTTGTAAATAAAAATGGTAGTCTTATTTCTTCTTTCCCAATCCTTTTATATCTTTTTTTCTTGTCTTCTTGCACTGGCTAAGGCCTCTAGAACTATGCTGAATAAAAGTGGTAATGGGGGCATCCTTGTGTCATTACCAATCTCAGGGAAAATATTTTATTATTGGATGATTAAATATGATGTTTGCTATAGATTTTCTTATAGGTATCCTTTATCAGATTAAACAAGTTCTTTTCTATTTTGTCATCAATGTATACTGAATTTAACCAAATGCTTTTTCTGCATCTATTATGTATTAGTCTTTTCTCACACTGCTAATAAAGACATATCCAAGACTGGATAATTTATAAAGGAAAGAGATTTAATTGACTCACAGTTGCACATGACTGGGAAGGCCTCAAAATCAAGATGGAAGATGAAGGAAGAGCAAAGGGACTTCTTACATGGCAGTGGGCAAGAGACAAGGAGAGCCAAGAGAAAATTATCAGATCTTGTGAGACTTATTCTCTACTATGAGAATAGTATGAGGAAAACTGCCCTTATGATTCAGTTACCTCCCACTGGGTCCCTCCCACAACACGTGGGAATTATGGTGGGGACACAGCCAAACCATAGCATATTATATGATAGTTCTTTCTTATTCTACTAATATGGAGATTTATACTTACCGATTTTTGAATATTGATCAAACTTTGAGTTCTTAGGATAAAACTGATTTAGCTATACCGTCTTCTTTACATATCACTTAATTTAATTTGCTGTCTTGCTTAGAATTATTGCATCTATGTTCATAAGAGAAATCAGCTTATAATTTTACTTAATCTTGTCAGATTTTGTTATCAAGGTTATAGTAGCCTCATGGAACAGGTAGGGAAGATTTCCGCTCTTTCTATTCTCTAGTAAAGTTTGTGTGTTATGATAGGGGTTATTCTCCTGAAACTGTTTGGAAGAATTTAGTCATAAAAAGAAATAGCGTAGAAATTTTTATTATAGGAAGATTTTTAACAGATTTCGTTTTTATAAATGGAAAATTAACTTCAGATTTTTAATTTTTTTATTGATTTTGTTAAATTGTGTTTTCCTAGGAATTTATTTTATTCAGATTTTAAAAAATAGTGACATGAAGATGTTCATAATTTTCCCATATTATCCTTTTAATACTTTAAAAATCTGTAGTGATATCCCCTTTTTGATTCCTCATATGGTAATATACATCTTTTTTTCTCATCAACCGTGGCTTTGTTGATTTTTCCTATTGTTTTGTTATTTTCTAATTTCTTAATTTCTGTTCTTTTATTTACTATTTCTGTATGCTTTCTTGGTGTTCAACAATTAAGTTAGGCAATTTAATTCTTGAGCTAGATGGGTCGTTAATTTTCTATTTTTCTTCTTTTCTAAACTATCCATTTTAAGCTATACATTTTCCTCTGAGTATGGCTTTAGCTGCACCCCATATGTTTTGTAATGTAATATTTGTATTATAATTTAGTTAAAACATTCTATAATTCCATTAAGAATGCATTTTTGATCCATAGGGTATTTAGCAGTGCATTGATTAATCTACTATTAGGGAAGTATCTATTTTTTCTGATTGATTTCTTGCTTGCTTCCATTGTGGTCATAGACATAATCTATATGATTTTAATACTTTGAAGTTTTAAATTTTGTTTTATGGCCCCATATAAGGTCATTTTTGATAAACAATCCACATAAACATTAAAAAATTATGCAGCTAATTGTTTGCAGTATTTAGAAAATTTCAGTTAGAACAAGTTTGTAAACTTTGTGTTTCAGATCTTCTGTATTCCTCATGAGTCTTTTTTCTTTTTGTTTGCTTTTGTCTACTTTTTCCATTTATTTTTTAGAGAAGTTTGCTAAAATTTCCCACCCAGATCATGGATTTGTCTATTTCTTGTCTTGGATATGCCAATTTTTGTATTATATATTTTTGGACCTTTGTTATTAGAAACATAAAAATAAGAACTGTTATATTTGCCTGGAAACTGTTATATCTGCTAAATAATGTTCCATCATATAGAGGTACCACAGTTTATTTATTGGGCTATTGAAGAACATCTTGGTTGCTTTCAGGTTTTTGCAATTATGAATAAAACTGCTATAAACATACATATGCAGGTTTCTGTGTGGATTCAACACCTTTGAATAAACACTAAGTATTCAAGTCCTTTGAGTAAACTCCAAGAATTATGATTGCTAGATCATATGATAAGAACATGTTGAGTTTTATAAGAAACTGCCAAAACGCCTTCCAAAGTGGCTGTACCATTTTGTGTTTCCACCTGCACTGAACAAGAGTTCCTGTTGCTCCACATCCTTGCCAGCACTTGGTGTTATCAGTGTTTCATATTTTGAATATTCCAATAGGTGTATAGTGATATCCCTTATTGTTTTAATTTAAATTTCCCCAGTGACATATTATTTATAGCATCTTCCCTTCCCCATGCTTATTTGACATCTATATACTTTTAAGATTTTTTTCTTTGTGTTTTGTTTGTTTTCTTGTATTTTGTCTTCCTGTGTTATGCCTATATATAGTCTTCTTTGAATTTATTCTGCTTCAGCTTGCTGAGTTGGAAGCTGTAGTTTAATGTCTTTTGTCATTTTTGGAAAGTTCTCAGATGTTGTCTTCAGTATTGCTTCTGCTCCATGCTCTCTCTTCTCCCCTTCTGGGACTCCAGTTACATACTCTTGAGATCTTTTTACACTGTGTTCACTGTGTAAACATTCTTCCCTGTATTTTCTAATCTTTTTGATGTCCTTCCTTCAGTTTTGATTTTTTCTTCTGAACTCTCTTCTAGATTACTAATCTCCTCTTCAGGTGTATCTAATTTGCTGTTAAATTCATCAACTAATTTCAGTTATTGTATTTTCCAGTTTTATCGTTTCTATTTGGTTAATCTTTTTTTATAGATTCCAATTCTGTAGTAAAATTCTCCATTTTGTCTCCTATTTTCTTGGTCATATTGATTGCAGTTAAAGTCCCTATGTGATAATGCCTATGTTTGGATAATCTGTGAATCTGTCTTTATGGCTTATTTTTATTTTTCCTAGTTCTCTTTTTTGTGTGACTGTTAATGTTTGGTCAAATATTAGATGTCACATATAAAAATGCTAGATGCTCTGGTGCTCAAACCTTTGAGCTAAATTCTCTTGCTTCTTTTCTATTCTAACATGTCCTCAAATTCTAACCACCTTCAGAGCCTTGAAAGCCTCAAACTAATTTCAGTCTCCTCAGTCCAGTGTGATTGTTGAAAGCTCTATTCAGCATTTTTGTCTTTTTGTTTGTGCTATTTATGAAGGTCAAATACCATAAAGAGGGAAATTAGGAGAAATTTAAGCTTATCACATCTCTTGTTCCTCAGGTCCTCATGTTCTGACTTTATAGCTCTTAGATGCCTTCAAATAAATTGTATGTTTGTGTATCTCTGTGTGTCTGTGTGTTGTGTGTGTGTGTGTGTGCATGTGTGAGTAATTGTGCTCAATGGGAGAATTGATTGGCTACTGGCTGCTTTGTCATACCCAACAGTGGAAATTCATCTTTAACTTTTAAGCTTTGTTTTCTTCTCTTATGGCTCCATTTAACCTTCTACTTCAGCAGACCCCTGTTTCAATAATGCCATTAATTACACAATATCTGGTTGCCAATTCCTAACCTGAGAAATTCCAACTTCTCTCTCTCCTCATATTTACTTTCTTTGCTTCTGAGTACTCCTGAAGAAGGTCACCAAATTATACTAATTGGGTCTGCTACAAATCCATGTAGCAAATTTTAGGCCTTATTATAGCCATCTAATCCATCTCTCTTTAACTCTTATATTCTTCACAACAGCCAACTATTTCTCACACTCTCAAATGTTCAATCCTATTCCTGCCACCCACAATGTTAGCTGATGATCTAGATCTCTGAATTTATTAGAGGCTGAATTTATTGACGTTTCCACTTCAAGAGTTCTCTATTTTCTCTTTTTAATTTCTTTTTTAAATAGAGACAAGGTTTCACCATGTTGGCCAAGCTGGTCTCGAACTCCTGGCCTCAAGTGATCCACCCACCTTGGCCTCCCAAAATGCTGGGATTACAGGCATGAGCCACCATGCCCAGCCAAGTTCTGTATTTTCTCACCTATCTTCTCCTTCACTCCTGACTCAGAGGAAGACACATCTCTCCTTTTTCATCAAACAGTCTCTGTCCTTGATCTCATCTCACTTGATTTCTGCTAAGCTTTTCCCTATCAGTTATTACTCCTCTTAAATGTCTTAATATTCTGTTTCTTTATATTTTGTCAGTAAATATGCTCAAGTTTCCCCATTCCAAAACAAAGAATTACTGATTCAATCCTGTTCTCTTCCCTGGCCTCTGTCTTCTAAGCAATGATAACCAACTTAACAAAAAAAGTAATCTGTATTTATTGTCTCAACTTCCTCACCACCCATTCACTCCTTGTAATTTAGTTTCTATACCCATTACTCAATTGAAACTATTCAAAAGCCTCCTTTGACCTAAGTCCTAAGTCCAATGGCCTCTTCCCAGTGTTAATCTTCTTTGACTCTCTGTAACATACGGTCAATCGCTTTTTGTTATTCCCTCCCTCCTTGGCTTCTCTGACACTACTTTTCCTTGGATCTTCTTCTTCAACAAATTCTCTGTCTCCCTTGCTGCCTCGTCTTCCTTCACTCACTCTGTCAACGCAGCCATGTTCTAAGTCTCTATTCTGAGCCTTCTCCTTTCTTCTTTCCCGCCTCTTCTCCCATTGGCTACCACAGTCAATTCACAGCTTATATTATTACCTTGAGGAAGGTAACACCACAATATTTATTTGCAGGGGCAAGTTTACTCTTCACTCGTAATTCTAGCTACCTTCTGGATACCTATTCCTGGATGTCCTGCCAACATCTCAAATTCGAAATGTCCAAAATGAGTTACTTTCTTCACAAATCTGCTACTTTTCCTGACTATTCTTTCTCTGTTGAAGATACCAAGAAGCTCCCGTGACTTGGGCCTGAAAAGTCAGTTATCATTGACTTCTTTTTTGTTCTACCCTGCAACAAATCAGACATTATATTCTGTTAATCTCTAGATATTTGTTACCTGTGCCCCTTCCTTTCATCATTATCACTCTCAAGTCTTAAGTTATTGCTTCTTTAGTAACAAGGTGCTTTGGTTCCTGTTTCTACATCTTCTAATCTATTTGGCTTGCTGCCACCAGACTAATGTTGCTTAATATCTGTTGAATGAATAACTGAAGCATAGTTTTAATCATCTTACCTCCTGGTTACCTCCCTTTTGTTGACTAAATAAAATTCAAACTTCTTAGCTTAGTTTCAAGCCCTTTAACTCTGGTTCTAGACTCCATCAGTATTTTCTCAGCTTTAAACCTTTCATGCACCCTATATTTTGGTTGAATACAAATCATTTTTCAAGTTGTGTACTGACATACAATAGAGGCCTTCAGGAGGCTAATACTGTTTCTTGAACAAAAATGTTCTGTGGTAATTAAATTTAACCAAAGTCAGACAGACTTCTTGCACAATCTCTCAAAGCATTTTCTATTCTAATATACATTGTGAGCCTCCAATTGAGGGGAAAATATGTGGTATTTCTCAATGCCATTTGACCATGAATCCTGTTTAAGGGACTACCGCTTATCTGACAAGACACTAATGTTCCAAGAAGTACATTTCAAACAGGCTGATACAGATGCCTCTTTATTCCCCAAACATACTCTCTTTCTCAATCATTCTCTTAGATTAGAACAGTGGATCTTAAAAGCGAAATTCAGCAATGTCTGGCGACATTTCTGCTTGTCACAACTGGAGGCTGTATCTAGCACGCAGGGACCAGAGATGCTGCTAAACACTCTACAGTGCACAGGACAGCCACCCACAGCAAAGAATTGTCCACCCAAAATATCAGTAGTGCCAAGGTAGACAGCCTGAGCTAGACATCCTCTTCTCACTTCCTCCCCCTGCCTTTCAAAGCCGTATCCATTCTTAAAGCCCAGATCAAATATTTTCTTTTCAGTGAATGCTTGATTTTACCACTTAGATTTTTCTCCTTCTAATCTTCTCCAGGACTGTATATGTTGCTTTTACATCATTTATCTAATTCTTTTCTAGATTATACATATTAATATATATTTATAACATCTCATACTCGACTGTAATGTTATGAGTAGAGGGACAATATTACAGTCACTTCTTTCCTTCTCCAAAGAGCTGGCACAGTAGTAACAGTAAGTTCTTGCTTGAAGAATAAAGTGAAGCTTTATTTAACTTCTTTTTTAAGCACCTCCCAAACTTCATTGTTCACCCAGTCTTGTCAGTTTTTCCTCCATGTTTTCCTACACCTTTCTTGATCTTTCCACCTCTCAGGCTGGCATCCTGGCTCCGTGCCCCACTACAGCAATAGGGAGGGAAAATGGTGTGCCGGAGAGAGCCCCATCCTTGCGGCTGCTAGGCTTCCACTTGACCCCCAGCTCTGCCCCTTCCTACCTGCCTGGCCCAGGCAAAAGATCTTCTCCCTGGGAGCTGCAGTTCTTCAAGCAATAGTGGAAGTGATTGTATCCAGCTCGCAGGCTTCTGGAAGGATTCAAGTAAATAAATGAAGTTGCTGAATCACAATGGGTGTTCAATAATGAACTCTACTAGTCAATAGCCTGAAGGTCCTTTCCTACCCCAGCCTCCACTCCAAAGCTTTCTCACATTCTCCATCACCCACACAGCCCAAGCTACTGGAATTCAGGGCTCTAGGCCACTGTGACCAACTTTCCCAAAGAAATGTACCTCTAATTCTCCTTTCCAAACCCTCAAACTCTTGATGAACCAGTCCTTTCACTGTAGTATTCAAAGAGGCCTGAGCATTCTCATCTCCATATTCTGATTCATGGCTTCTTTCCTCTTGGAAACCACAGTTTTTGTCACAAATCCTACCCAAATCCCATCCAGCTTTGCCTATTGGTTCAGCAAAGTCTCAGCCTGCCCAGCCTACGGGGGATCCTTTCTTTTCTGAACATTTGGAGTTCTTATAGTCTGTTTCACTAACAAGCAATCAACTTCTATTACCTATGATGTATCTCACCTGGAGAACTATGCAAATATACCTTCTAGGACCTTTTGCGCTTTCTCACTTTAGATGGTAAGCTGCTTGAGGACAATGACCATGTTTTATTCTTCTTCAACAAAGTTACCTCGCATATGATAGAGGCTACAGAAATATTCAGTCCAAATATTCTGTCTACTTTCACCTTGGAGTGTGTCTTTAAATGCCCTTTTTTAAAAGCCTCATGCCCACCTTTGGAGGGTTCCTCAGGCACGGGCACAAATGAAGGTAACATCAAGGCCCCGGGTTTCACTTGGGTTAGATGGGAGTGCGGAGAGAGAGGTGCCACACACCAGGATCTGAGAGAATTCTTATAAACAGAGAATAATGGCAATCAGACACTAACATTTTAATTAACAATTTTAATGGCTTATCCAAAATAATCTCCTGATTTGGAAGGATTAAATTCCACTTGACAAAACTGCCAATCCATGTGGAAAGAAATCTCCGTGCTGCTCTTATAGTTACAGCAGGGCCTGGTGGGACAGGAGGGGTTGTCCAGCAAAGTGCACAGCTGGTGGGAGCTGCTATCCCCAGGCAAGGAGGGAAAACAGCCCTTGCACTAGCACCAGCATCATAAAACGAACAATAGTTTGAAATGTTCAGAGGAGTTATAAGAATAGGAATAGCACATAGCTTACATACTTTATATGTTTCTTTCTCATAGGTATATAAACACCATATACACTTTTATCAGATTCACCTTTTTGTCCCATTTTATTATTTGTGCTCATTATCTTTCTCCTCCTCCCTATCTCTCTCCTTCTCCCTCTACCATTCCCTTGCTCTATCTACCTCTTTATTTTTTGAACCATTTGAGAGTGTCATATTTCAAAGCTCTCTGCCCCTAAATATTTTGATGTATATTTAATATGAACATTGCTATTTCCTTGCAGAACTACAATGGAGTTATCAACTTCAGGGAACTAAATAGTGGTACTATTCTTTTACCTAATCTATCAAGTTGTTCTCTAATTTTGTTAATTGCTCTAAGAACGTCCCTTATCATTTTTACCTTCTCCAATATGGGATGCAGTCTAGGATCAGGTATTGCATTTAGATGTTGTGCTTCTGTAGTCTTCTTTGTTCTGAAACAGTTCCATAATTTTTCTTATATTTTTATAATTTCAACATTTGCAAAGAATAGGCTTCTTTTTTAAAAACCAAAACATTCTTATGTGGAAAGCCCTAAAGATTACACACACATGTGCGCACACACACACACAGAGTTATAACTAACAAATGAATTCCATAAAGTTGTTGGAGACAAATAACCACAAAAAAATCAGTTGCGTTTCTTTATTCTAACAACAATTCAAAAGGTAAATTAAGAAAGCAATCCCGATTACAATAGAATCAAAAAGAATAATACATGTAGGAAAGACTTCCACCTGAAAACTATGGACCATTGCTAAAGGAGATTAAAGAAGCAGAAATAAATGAAAAGACATCCCATGTTCATGGATTGAAAAGATTAATATTGTTAAAATGTCCATACTATCCAAAGTGATCCACAGATTATATGTAATTGCTATCAAAATCTTTATTATTATTACTTTACAATGATGATTTTTCAACATGAAAAAATTTCAAGCGTTTTCAACAATGATTTTCTCCACATTTACTGGTTGGCGCTTGATATTCTGCTGCAAGTAAAGCCCTTCCTTTTCCTCTATTTATTTACAGATGATCCCCAACGTATTTACCAACTGATTCATCAACTTTACAATGGTATGAAAGTGATATATATTCAGTAGAAACCATATTTCAAGTGCCCATACAACCATTCTGTTTTTAACTTTTCAAATTACATGAGATTTTCAACACTTTCTTGTAAAATGGGATCTGTGTTAAATCATTTTGCCCAGCTGTGGGCTAATGTAAGTGCTCTGAGCAGGTTTAAAGTAAGCGAGGCTAATCTATGATGTTTGGTATGTTAGGTGCATTAAAAGGATTTTCAACATGATATTTTCAATGTTCAATGGGTTTATTATGACATAATACAATACAAAGAGCATCTATATTTGTTTGTTGGTTTGTTCATTCATTTTTTTCATTCACCTATTTATATACTTATTACTGGTGTGGACTCATAGATTCCCATTTTAATGATCTATTAGCATAATTTATTATTGCCCCTCCCTCATTATTCTGTGCTCAAATTGCTCCAGAATTGCCTAGGGAAAGCCCCTTCCAGATGCTCCTTGTGTGACATCATCATGTTTTTTTAACATTTTCTTACTTTCTGTAAGATGTTTGGCATCTTTTAAAATCCTCAGTAAAATTAAGAAAGAAGGAAAGGAAAGAAGCTTAAAAAAAAAAAACAGAAAACTGGATGGGGGAGTGGAGGAAAAAAGGACAAAAGTTTTTGGTATATACATTTATTTTATTGCACTTTAGGTTCTGGGTTACCTGTGCGAAACATGCAGGATTGTTGCATAGGTACACACATGGTAATGTGGTTTGCTGCTTCCATCCCCCAGTCACCTACATCTGGCATTTCTCCCCATGTTATCCCTCCCCAATCTCCCTACACCCCCACTGTCCCTCCCCTATTCCCTCACAACAGACACCAGTGTGTGATGTTCCCCTCCCTGTGTTCATGTGTTCTCATTGTTCAACACCCACCTATGAGTGAGAACATGCGATGTTTGATTTTCTGTTCTTGTGTCAGTTTGCTGAGAATGATGGTTTCCAGATTCATCCATGTCCCTACAAAGGACACAAACTCATTGTCTCTTATAGCTGCATAGCATTCCATGGTGTATATGTGCCACATTTTCCTTGTCCAGTCTATCATCGATGGGCATTTGGGTTGGTTCCAGGTCTTTGCTATTGTTAACAGTGCTGCGATGAACATACGTGTGCATGTGTCTTTATAATAAAGCAATTTGTAATTCTTTGGATATACACCCAGTAATGGGATTGCTGGATCAAATGGAATTTCTATTTCTAGGTCCTTGAGGAATTGTCACACTGTCTTCCACAATGGTTGAACTAATTTACACTCCCACCAACAGTGTAAAAGTGGTCCTATTTGTCCACATCCTCTCCAGCATCTGTTGTCTCTAGATTTTTTAATGAACACCATTCTAACTGGCATGAGATGGTATCTCAATGTGGTTTTGATTTGCATTTCTCTAATGACCAGTGACGATGACCATTTTTCCATGTTTGTTGGCCTCACATATGTCTTCTTTTGAAAAGTGTCTGTTCATGTCCTTTGCCCACTTTTGAATGGGGTTGTTTTTTTTTCTCTTGTAAATCTGTTTTAGTTCTTTGTAGATTCTGGATATTAGTCCTTTGTCAGATGGGTAGATTGCAAAAAAATTTTCCCATTTTGTTGGTTTCCAGTTCACTCTAATGATTGTTTCTTTTGCTGTACAGAAGCTCTGGAGTTTAATTAGATCCCATTTGTTTATTTTGGCTTTTGTCATCAATGCTTTTGGTGTTTTAGTCATGAAGTCCTTGCCTATGCCTATGTCCTGAATGGTTTTGCCTAGGTTTTCTTCTAGGGTTTTCATGGTGTTAGGTCTTTATGTTTAAGTCTTTAATCCATCTGGAGTTAATTTTAGTGTAAGGTGTCAGGAAGGGGCCCAGTTTCTGCTTTCTGCACATGGCTAGCCAGTTTTCCCAACACCATTTATTAAACAGAGAATCCTTTCCCCATTGCTCGCTTTTGTCAGATTTGTCAAAGATCAGATAGTTGTAGAGGTGTGGTGTTGCTTCTAAGGACTCTGTAGGACAGAAGTTAAATAAGGATGGGCATTGAGGGGATATTGCCAGCACAGATTCATATCCACTAGCCACTCTGGGAGAGGCAGCCCATCTCCTGCTGCCCCAGAGGACAAAGCAGGGTATACAAGAGGCTGTGGTGGACTCTGTTTACTAAGCCTTTGGAGCTGTTGGGCTTTGTGTATTGGTCATGACTGTCTGTTGCAAATGATGGAAACATAACCCAATATGGAAAAGAGAGAGATATATAATTTACTGGCTTGTATGACTAAAAAACATAGTATCAATTTTAAACAAAGTTGGGTCTAGACATTTGAATGGATGCCAAAAATCTCACCCAACCTCCTGCCCAGCTACCCCATCTCTCAGCTCTGTTTAGCTTTGTTCTGCCTAGCTTTATTCTTGATCAGCCTCTTTTCCCAGTCTTGCAGAGGTGCCCCTGGCCCTTCTAGGTAATCCTACTAGTTTAGCAACTCTAGCAGAAATAAAGCACCCCTTTCCCAACGACTGTGAACAAAATCCCAAGAATGTCCCCGATTGGCCCATGCCTGGGAAGGGCAGTATTCTCACTGGCCAGGCTGGGCTACGAGCTCCCTGATAGGGGTCATACGGTCTGGGCTGGGAATGGAGGAACGGGTGGTTCCCGAAGAGGATGCAGAAGTGCTCGTACTAAAGTGGGGAAATTTTCTGACATTAAAGATGTCAGAAAAGCTGACACAAGACTTCATTGCATGTGGCTCATAAGAGCACCTGATGGTGTAAGAATTTTGACTTTGAGATGCAGAAATGAACCACAGCCCAGCCATTCTGTCATGACATCTTCTCTCCCCTTCACACAAGACCATTTACAAGAAAAAACCTTGAACTCCACCTGCTCAAGACTGAAGCCTCTGTCCACCTGACCTTGCCTCTGGCCCGGGAAGTGCTGGTGGACACCAGGGGCCTACCCAAAGGAAGGAGAGGAAGGAATCGCCCTGGGAGCACAGAGGAAATGAACAAGCCCGGGGCACTTTGTGGGGTGGCTCTCCCTCCATGTGGACAGGTTCTTGTTTCATCATTTCTCCAGTGGCCCAGCAGGCCCAACAGGGACATGTCTGTCACAGTGGTGTGTTACATCATGTCAGATGGCAATCGAATGGGCTGTTAACATAAGCTGACAGGAAGGCTCTAGCAATCTGCTTATCTGGATGCCACCCTTGCTGAGTAAAGGGTCATTATCAGAATTATTCATACAGAATTAGAGCAGTTGGAAGTCTGCAGATTATTCATTACATCACCCTCATTTCAGTCACTCAGCACAGATGGAACCACCTCAAAGGAACCTGCTTCCCCTCTCCCCGTTTCGCTCTCCCCCTCCTCCCTTTCCTGCCACATTAGAGGCTTACCCCAGCACCAGTAGCAGCAGCAGCAGCCAGGAGTGTAAAGCTACCCTAGGTCAGCCTCAGGGTATGGCTTTTTCTTCGCCCAGGATCCCTTTTCTGAGTTCATGGCACCGGTGTGAGCAGAGTTACACACCAAGAGGCGAATGGATACAGAGGGCTCGGGATGCTTCCCAGTTAGACCCATTCCCGGAGTAGTCTTGCCGACCTCGGTACCAAAATGTCAACACAAGGTATTTAACTGACCTGTTACATTTCAGGTCTGACTTCCACAGCAGCTGCCTGTTTCATACACATCTCGCAAAGGAAAGTATCTTGTAAAAGGGGAAATTCACAGGAAGAATGCCATGTGAAGCATCCCGAGCCGTCCTCACAACGGAAGGAAAGTATCTTTTCCTTTGCAAGGTACTATGAAAAGTATTCATAGGAAAAGGCACGTGCAGGAATCCACAGACCCTCCAAAATGTCCCCAGCATGCTGTCATGTTAGAACCTTGGCCTCCACCCTCACCACTCCCTTCCTGCACCTCCTCATCCAACAAGCCTACACCTGCAATCCGAACACACTCAGAGTTCACCAAACACGTGCCCATTCCCAGGCAAACCCCAACACAATCGATGGTAGACGCTGTGGGAAAAGGGGGTAATAGAGAATGCGGTTAGCAAGATGGATTCAGACGTGCGCACCTCTTCACCACCCTCCAATAATGGCACATACCAACAGCGTGCCCTGAACCCGAAGGCCAGCATGGCTGGAGGGGGGAAAAGGCTTGCAAGGAGAGAGAACTCTTCAACCGATTTACTGATTTATTTTCATCAGTTCCAAATTCTACCTCTATACTATTTTAAACAACACTTCAGAACCAGGCAGTAATTCCCAGCCCATCTCTGGGCCCAGCTGCTCCAGAAAATGGTGCCTTTGGAATGTGGTGGTTTGGGGTGTATTGCAAAAAGCAGGGCTCAGTCTGTCAGCTCTTTCGGTTCTGAAGGGGCCAGACGTTCCCCCTTGTTATTTAAGTCCCAGAGGCCAGAAGGAGAGCGCTGCGCTGGAAGGGATTCTGAATGTGTCTGGTTGAACTTCCACCCAGAGTGGTGGAGGGACCTATGCGAAGACAGAGACCCTGCGTGTGCGACTCTGAGGGCCGCCATCGTGAACTACCACGCAGTGCTGGCTTACACGGCAGCCACGTCTTGCCTCTCAGTTCTGGAGGATACCAGTCCAAGGGTGCTTCCTCCTGAGGGTTATGAGGAAGGCTCTGTTCCAGGCCTCTCTCCTTGGCTTATGGGTGGACAGGTTCATGTTCACATGGCATTCTTCCTGTGAATTTCCCCTTTGACAAGGGCATTAGTCAAGTTAGATTAGACGCCCCCACCCCACGGCCTCTTTCTAACTTGACTTCCTCTGTAAAGACCTTATGTTCAAATAGTCCCATTCTGAGGGCTGAGCTACTAGAAAGCCCATATGTATCTTGAGGGGACACCACTGCACCCCCCCACACTCTGGCTCTCCTGACCCCTCCTCCAGGTGTTTCTGCTCCCAAGGTGCCTTGGTGCTAACACCTCTTAGTTTTTCTGTCCAACATTTCCAGGGGCTGAGTATATTCGACGAGCCCTGGCATCCGTGGCTTACGGGGAGTAGCGGGTATCTGAGGAGCCATGAGGTCAGAGGTGGGAGGGAGTCCTGAACCGGCCGGGTAGTGGCGTGCTCCGAGCTGTGGGGTCTCTGCCTTGTCCTCTCTCTGAGCCGGTCTGGGGCAGTGGCTTCTGCGTTCCAGAAGGCGGCTACAGCACAGCGGGCAGCCCCAGGATGCTCTCCTTGGTCACTTAGAAGTTATTCCAGCTTAAAAAAAAAAAAAGGTACTGGAGTGCCCTGTGTGAAACTCCGCTCTTTCTCCTTATTACCTGGAGTCCAGCTGCATTCGGCCTCTTAAAACGGCAAACTGACGAGTGGTGCCAGCCTTTGGCCTTTGCAAATGGGGGTTCCCTGGTGACCCCTCTAGCATTAACTGTAGTGTCCAGGCAAGTGAGTGAGAAGGAGTTGCCCTCCTTTCTCCCCTTCTTGCCCCAAACAAGGAAACCGAAACCAGTTTGCGCTGAGAAACTTTTCCTCTCAGCGGCACCCCGTTCCTTGCTCCACACCCCGCCCCCTCCCGCACCCCGTTCCTTGCTCCACACCCCGCTCCCTCCTGCGCCGGGTTACTCCTGATCCGTGAGGTGAGCAGCGCCTCTGAGCTGGGTTCCTGTTTCATCTTCTTCCTGTTAATTAGAGTGAAGTACCCGTTTCTGAGAAGTGCCAGACTATTTATTTCAGAACAGGCAAGTCTAAACACAGCTCTACCAACCACAGCAGGAGAGAGACGTGGTGAAGTTTCTTCACTCTTGCAGACGAGAGCCATGGGCTCGGGGCTGACACCAGGAAGACGCACGTTCATTCATCCACCAGGAAGAAACGCGTTCATTCATGGGGTGCGAAGCTCGGAGTCTTGAGGTCCTTTCTGTAGGGCCAGCCTTACCAGCAGGCAAAGGCGTGGCTCTCCACAGGTGGGGGCTTCAAGCAGGGTCTACTGCCCAGGGTCACGTGTCACAACTTGTCACCCCCTCCCCGGATAACACGATTGGAAATCCTATCCTTTGGCTCATACAGGTGTTATGGAACCCCTCCCTCCTAATGTGGAAATCCTCTGAGAGAGTATTTCATCCAAGCAAGCAAGACTTTCCAGAATGAGACACACCCCACACCTCAGTCAGGATGGGCCATGGTGGGGTGAGGGAGAGAAGGGGATGAAGAGGATGGATGCCGCGGCTGGAGCCGGGATGAGGGGCGCCAGGGAGGAACTTCACTCACTTGGGATTTTGCTCAGGGATGGCCTTGCTCTGTAGTTGCTGATTGAAAAATGTCACATTGGGGTCACTTTAGTCATTGCCATCTGTCAAGGAGGACAAAGGCCAGTCTGTGACCAGGGAGCCCAAGGGGACAGGGTGCACTTGGGGAAGGGTAAGTCTGTAGTGTGTTTGTCTTGTAAAAATGGTCTTTAGTCAATGAAGAACGTTTTAAATGAGAAGAGAAACCAGACAGGATCTTTATGTTTTTTTCTATTTACTGCAGAATATTCATGCCAAAAAACAATAAGGATATCTTGGGCACTTTTTTCTTTCAAGAACCCTCTAAAATGTTACAGCCCAAACGACTCTTGCTCTTTCCCAAGCTGCGAAGACCTCAGAGGGGCGCTCCCTCTCTGGGCTTTGTGGTGAGGATGTTGTTATAAAACTTGGGGCTGAGGACTTTTCACTGGGACAAACCTTTAAACAAGGCCCTCCCCGCCGTTCTGTGGAAGTTTGGGTATTCTCCAGCTTTCCCAGGTCAGGCTGACCGCTTCCCGGCAGCCTGCAAATCAGAAGGCAGGGCTCCTTTGTTCCTGGAATTTGCATCTGAGGCAAAGATTTATAGTAAACGGCCACCAGATGGTGCCTTAGTCCTCCTCAAGCTAATATCTTGGCTGGCTTTGTTCTCTGCTGATGAGAGCTGACATTTCATGGGAAGAACAGTCAATCCCCAGGAAGATGCTGGGACCAAAGGAGCCACGAGTATTATTTTATTTGTTCAGCCTGACAAGACTCCAAGCTCATCAACCTGGGGGAGCCACAGTCACTGACCTAGAGCTAATATAAGTGCTTATTTCTTCACACGGTGGGATGCAGCGATGAAGGTCGGATCGGCTCCCAGCATGCATGCGGACCTGACTCAGTGCTAACTGCTCCCAACAAGTGTGTTGATGCTGGATTCATAGCTGACTTCTAGCTCTCAGAGGGTCCGGGGACTTTGCTGCAGGGACAGATAAACGTTTCATTCTTTACACACCACACTGGCTTTCTAAAGAAATCATTTCCGTTTAATTTTTTAAAAAATAATCTTTTAGAGATCAATATTGGGTTTTTTTCTCTTTCATTAAGAAAACAGGAATTTAAGTTTGAAAACTCACTTGTAAATGAACATAGCGAACTTTGTGATTTTCTTTTCCATAGCAAACATGTTTTACTGCTTTTCTGAGAGACCGAAGTTAGCCAGGATTACGACAGATATAGCTTCTCACTTTATGAGAGTTTAGTGAAATGTCTCAATCTCCCCACAGTCATTTCCAAAATCTGGAGAGTGTCCGTGAGCTGACAGTGCAGTACCAGTGGAGGCAAGAACGATGCCTTTGGAATTTGGAATCCTTGTACCCTGGTGAAATAGTCCTGCTCACCTCTCTGCATTTCACTCTCTCTCCTTGGCAACGTTTGATGTGGGGCTGTCACACAGTTTGATTATTTAGCCTGCACGCACACACTCACCCTTAGGCAGAGGACTAAGAAAGAAGAACCCATCGCCACTTTTACCCTTCATTTCCCAAGTCCTGAGGCATCTGTTCCATTTCCACCCTCCAGGATATATCTCAGAGTCTGGGGATGACGCAGGCCACCACTGGGGTGGCCAGGATGTCCCTGACTCCATCACCAAGGACAGACCCTGCTCCTTCCCACTGGCCAAGGTAGTCAGAGCATGCACATGGCCAGACCGTCATCCATGGTTCGGTTCCGTGACACCTCCCTGAAGATATCATCTGTGGGCTTAAAAGCTGGATGCATAGGAAGCTAGCCCCGGGCTGTGCGTCTGCCACAAACTGTGTCTTCTTCTTGGCAGGCTAAGTTCAATTCATTCTTATTTTCACATATCCAATTGGGTGCTACCAGTCAGAGGCCTTCCTGGGGCTTCAGGACGTGGGTGTCAGTTACTATTGGCAGCAAGTCGTTCAGTCTTTCACTGATCAGGAACATCCACCTTGGGATGCCATGCCCCTACTTCTTTACCTGGCGTTATTTTGAATGTTGGTTCTAACACACCCTTTGCAGGAACAGAGCTGCCAGGAACTGGTGGTGTGAAACCCCAGGGTCTCCCGCGTTACTTGTCAACTAAGCAGTAGCAGTTGCAGCTGATGGAAATACATGCCCATAGCATTCAACCGACTGGTTAAACTCTTGACTCTGCCACCTTAGAAGCTTTGTGGCTCTACAGCAATTACTACTGGGAACAAGTTTCCACTCCATTCCCACGCCACAGTCAGACAGGATTGAGGGGGATGATAGGTCTTGGCCCTGCAGCCCGGGCAACCCGGTTGCACTGCTGGCTGCGCGCCACCTGGTGGTAGACGGAGGTAAAACAGCCTCCTGAGACGAACTGCCTGGGTTTGGAGCAAGAGGGACTTAAAAAGTGATTCAGTCTTTCGCTGTCATTTTCAGTGGAGGAAATTCAGGCTTAGAGATGATGGCAGGCTTGTCTGAGCTCTCACAGTGGTAGAGTCCGGTGGTTAAGAGCAAGCATTCTGGCGTCTTTCTGTCTGAATCCGGGCTTGGCAGTCAGGAGCTAGTGTAACCTTGGAGAAATTTCGTAATTTCTCAGTAATCACTTTTCTTATCTATGAAATGAGGGAAATCAGGCTCATTACCTCAAGGGTTTTTAAGCAGATTAAATTAGGCGGTGCATGTGAAAGTGCTGAGTCCTGTGCCCGACCCCGGTAAGGGACACATCTCTAGAGGACTCTCTTCACCCTCAAGCTATTTATCTGTATTTGTAACGCCCCCGACCATGAGTGACATAACGCACATTCCCCATTTAGATTTGAAAGTAGGAGTGAGGAATCCAAAGACCACTGAAGAAGGCAGTGGAAGATATTTCGCTTTTGCATGGAACATGAGACTTTGGTTATTGAGTGAAGGAAGAGTGCAAATGGCATTTTGGTGCCAACATGGCTCAAATTCATTGTCATAGATGGAATGTGTTGAGTATTCTAAAACTATCTGTTAGATGAAGGAAGCGGAAGGGGCCTGAGCAGAGGGCTTGTGGTCAGGAGTGGCCCCTGTCTCAGGACAGGCCCCTGTCTCAGGAGAGAGGGGCTGGAAGGGAAACTCAGAAAGTCTCATTTTACACTGTCCGCAGTCGCCCAGAAGACCAGCTGGGAACCCTTGCGGTAGAAATCCCCTGGCATCCTCTGTTTTTCCAACAATGACATTTAGAAAGACCACGTAATTACTCCTCTAGATGACATATTCTTTAAGTAAATGTGGACACCTTAATCCGTTTGAGACTGGACTGGCAGTTTGGTTGAAAATAGGACAGGTGAGCCTTGCCAGGAGCTAGGGAGACAAGGAGGGAGAAAAAGAAGTGAACACCTCGACTTTCTACCCTTCTCTCTGATTGACTAATGGTGTGTCCTGGTCATGATCTAAGTCAGAGCCAGGGGTAAGGAGCCCAAATGACGCAGCTTGTGGGTGCCCTCCTCCCAGGGCATGGAGCAGGGCGGAACTGGATCTCAGAACATAGAGGAACACGCACAGCCCATGGCTTATGCATATGCATCCAATATTTGGATGATTTATATTCAACTCTACTTCTCTCAGTTTGAAGAGGTTCCTCATTTGTAATACTGTATTTCTAATGGTATTACCCAAAAAGTGTGTGTGTGTGTGTGTGTGTGTGTGTGTGTTTTTACTCCTCTTCTCTCCCTACCCCATCTCTGTTCTTCGCCTTTTTGTAGTTGTTCTCACTCAATATCCAATACGATTGGTGTTATTAGAAACGAAGATGGAAGTAGATGGTGAAAGAGACAGACATTCCCTTTCCTACGCCATTGCCCAACACCAGCATGTTCTTGAGCCTGCTGATGATGCTGGTGCCTATGTTGAAATGGGGTAAAATGGGGTAGAGGAAGAAACGGGGTAAAATGGGAGAGTTGTGGAGAGAGAAGACAGCTTGATGGCGTCTGGACCTGCAGTTGGCATCATAGGTACAATGCCTTCACTCCATTTCTGGCTGTAGATCCATTTAATCAACAGTATTTACTAAGTCTATAATTTGTGCCAGACATCGTGTCGTGCACTGGTGAATAATGCACAGCCTGCCTACAGGGAGGATCTTACAGTCTATATTCTCCAGGTGCTTACAGCACACCACAGTTCACATCAACCACACGGTGAGATGAACTCAGCACAGGGGCATTCTCAGGCACAGGGAGAGGTGGAAGAGTCAGGCAAGGCCTCTCGGGTTACTGACTCTTAGCAACAGATTTAAAGGCCAAGAAATTGACAAGTGAAAGGAAAAGAGGGCAGGGAGAATGCACTTGGCAGAAAGAGATCTTGGCAAAGGAATAAAAATCATGATGTGTTTGGGGCTGATTCTGGATGAGTGAGGCAAGGAAATGTGTATGAAGCTGCAAGAGGAGGTGTGGACAAGTAGGCAGGCCTCGGAGCAGGGAGAATGTGAGGGCTTAAGGGAAGGAGTTCAATTTTATCCTGAAGGCCACGGGGTGGTGTCAAGAGTTTCCATAAGAGACTAACTAGGCCAACACCAATTCTAGAGCAATCGTAGTGGCAATAGTATGGAGGCTGAACAGGGCATAGAAATGGAAATAGTTTTGACCAAGCGCGGTGGTTCACGCTTGTAATCCCAGCACTTGGGGAAGCCGAGGCGGGCGGATCAGGAGGTCAGGAGTTGGAGACCAGCCTGTTCAATATGGTAAAACCTCATTTCTACTAAAAAATACAAAAAAGTAGCTGGGTTTGGTGGTGCACGCCTGTAGTCCCAGCTACTCAGGTTGAGGTAGGAGAATAGCTTGAACTCAGGAGCCAGAGGTTGCAGTGAACCAAGATTGTGCCACTGCACTTCAGCCTGGGCGACGGAGCAAGACTCCATCTCAAAAAAAAAAAAAAAAGAAAAGAAATGGAAGAAGTTTCTTCCAGTAAATTCGCAGTTAATGACAAAATCGCGACCTGAGCTAGCAGCAGGAAGAGATGAAGGGGTGCTGAGGTCATAAAGGGAGGCCAGCGATAGGTGGCGTCCCGGAGCGTCGCCTCAGATTCTGCTGCAGGTAATGCATTTTTCTGACTGCACAACTTTGTGAATTTTGCTACCTGTTTCAGTTAAATTCAACATGGAGAGGGGAGAAGATGCTTTCGGGATGAATATTCTTTTCAGAACACAGAGCCTCTATTGTCTACTTTCTACACAAATTTCTACTGGATATCAAAGAAGCCTTTCAGATCTTGTTCTGGGAGAGGCTAAGCCCCATGAATCCTCGCTGGCTTGAAATGCAGAAGCGGCACCGAGAGGGGCAGGTGCACCAATCTCCGGTCTCGGATATGACATGTTCCCTACATATGCCTAGGTATGCTTTAGGTACACCATACATATGCTCTACATAAACCCTACATACACCCTAGATATGTCCTAGGCATACCCTACGTATGTCCTACCTATGCCCTACATACACCGTATGTATGCCCTAGACATGTCCTAGGTATGCCATACATATGCCCTATGTGTACACTAGATATACGCTAAATATATCTCCATATGCCCTACATATACCCTGTGTATACCCTGCATATGCCCTAGATATGCCCTACACATACCCTTATCCTCTAGATATGCCCTATGTCTGCCCTAGATGTACCCTACATATACCCCACATCTGCCCTAAGTATACCTTAGATAAACCTTATATACACCCTACTTACGCCCTAGATACACTCTACACATGCCCAGTTGCTTTGCGTCTGGGCATCAATGCAGATCATCTCCTTAAGTGGGGCAGGGGGGACCCTGGCTCCATTTGTTTTTACTGCCTCCCATCTTTAACTAGACAACTTTCTTTTTAGGTTCTTCCTGTGAATTGATGTGGAACAGCTAAGATGAACACATGTTGTACAAATCGACTTGACAAGCTCACCTGGTTTATCACTGACTGGCTGGGTGTCAAACTCCTGGCTTATGCCCTGGAGATTGGATGCTGCTTCCATTTACAGGAAAGAACTGTTTGGGGATGAGGGCTGAGGCTGCTGGCCATTTTCTTTGGGAGCTTTTTCCCAATGTGATGAAACGTTTCAGGTGGACACTTTGGAGCTATCTACAGCCTGTACGCAGGAGAGCTTACCATATCTGCAAATTTTAAATCAGAGTTAAGATTGGCTGACCTCTGAATGAGAAAGGTTTGTTTTGTAAGTACTGACTTAATTTCTGTTCCAGTTATAAATAGCAAGATTAAAGCTCTAACTGAGGATTCTAACAGTACATGTTTTTTAAAACCCAATTGACGATAAACTAGCTTAATGAACTAGTAAACTTCTTTGCAGCAAGTGTACAACTTGTAAAATCATTGAAGAAAAACTTTAAGATAGCCTATAAATATAGTATGCATTGTTAAACTGTGTTTAATTATGCCAGTAGATTGTTATTTTAAAGCAATTCCAAAAACAGTTGTATAGGTTAATCGTAATAAAGACAATTAGTATCCTGATGCTTTTGAAATGAGAAGTGTTATGTTTTTAAGAGCATAATTATGTTCCTGAGTCTACACAGAGAAAGGCAAAGGAATGTCAGGGCCTCTGCTTGAAGCCCTCAGATGCTGAGTTAGAATTTGCAAGTTCAAACTTACTTGCGAATCTAATTCTCAGAACAGATTAAAGAAAGTCACAAAAGCTTACTTTAAGGAGAAATTCTAAAGATTATTAGAAACTTTTTTAGAGTAAACCGAGAGAAGGAAAACAAAGCAGGGAATCCAAGTGAGACTTGCAGTTTTGTCTACCGTATCTAAATGTGCAGATGGTTGGCGTATCTAAAGCCATCCTGGCAAAGATCTTGCATGCATCATCCTGGTAAGCACATTTATGACAGACAGCCCATGTAGCCGGCTAGACTCAGGATGCCAAACCTGTATTAGACGTGGCTCACTCCAGACCTGGTCCCTGGCTTCAAGCTAATTCACCATGCAGTTGGCAATATAAGGCACACGACAAGTGGACACACAAGTGCAGGCATACAGTTAACGCCACAGAGCAGCCCTGCCTGAGATCTGAATACATCCCTTTCCCCTTTTGGAACTGAAACCACACAATGAGGCATTTCAGGCACGACAAATGGGTGACAGAGGCATAACGAGCCTGGCTTTAAAGTTATCTTAAAACAGCTTCAGGGGCTGGGCGCGGTGGCTCACGCCTGTAATCCCAGCACTTTGGGAGGCCAAGGCAGGTGGATCACGAGGTCAGAATATCGAGACCATCCTGGTCAACATGGTGAAACCCCGTCTCTACTAAAAATACAAAAAATTAGCTGGGCATGGTGGCGCGTGCCTGTAGTCCCAGCTACTCAGGAGGCTGAGGCAGGAGAATTGCCTGAACCCAGGAGGTGGAGGTTGCAGTGAGCCGAGATCGCGCCATTGCACTCCAGCCTGGGTAACAAGAGCAAAACTCTGTCTCAAAAAAAAAACAAAAAACAAAAAACAGCTTCGGTGTTTCAGCATCATCTTTCATAAAGGCAGAATCGGTACACTTCCCACTATATATGTTTTCTCGTTGCTTTCTCTAAGTAGGGACACTGAGGCTGGCTGAACTTAGAGGGTTTTGGAGACAATGAATCTCTGGTCAAGCAAGGTCACAAATGAGGGTGGTTACAACTGAGGAGAGAGGGATTATCAGCTTTGGCTAAACCTGAAATAGCAGCAGTCTCGTGTAAAAGAAGACTGAAGGCAGGCAGTCTATGCCCATGCTTCAAGGACCAAAGCGGCTTCTCTTCTGCTCCTCCACCAGCCCTTACCATGAGGCTTCCACCTCATTGCTTCAAGATGATTGCGTGGACTCCAGCCCTCATGTCTGGATTTTAGCCAGTAGGAAAGAGGGTGGAGTGGCATGCCTCTCCATTTAAGGTTGCTTCTGAAAAGTCTCACACAGTTCCACCTCCATCCCATCAGCCAGAAGTTAGTTGTATGGCCCCACCTAGCTGCAAGTGAAGCTAGAAAATATGGTCTTTATTCTGGTCATCCATGTGCCCAGCTACACACTAGGGCCTATGTTGTGAAGCAACAAGGGGAGAACAGATACTGGGGGTCTGTCACACAGAATTCACATGAAGGAGCCTGGGCACTGTTCTTTGAACTGGCACGATTTCTCTGCTTGTCTAGAACAGGAAGTTGCCCCTGTGTCAGCAGAGGGCAAAGACCTGCAATGTCACCTGGTGCCAACCTGTACAGGAAACCAGCTCCCACATGGCACCAAGCAGCCTCTCCTGTCCAGCTCGATAGGTTTGCATTTATGTCTTTATTAAGGAAGAGCCAAACTCTGATGTCTATTCTCACTTTTTCTTCCAAGGATCACTTATAAATCCGATTCTCAGTGATGTCATTCCAGACCAGGACCCACCGGAACCCTCCAGGTGCTGCAGCGAGAAGAAGCTGGAGCACCAGGTGCTGGCATGCGCTGCTATAGTTCTCGTCCGTAGAGGACATGGACCATCAAGGGAATCACCTGCAGCTGACAGAGGAAGCCCCCCAGGCCCGTTCGGACTGGGGAAGCCCCAGACCCTGGGGATAATGGCTAAACTGCCGGAGAACATGGGCCAAGGCGGAGCCTAGGTGACTCTCTTCTGCCTTGGAGCAAAGCTGCCTACCTTACACACTACAGCAATGTCCTAACATCTGCTAGGTTCCCAGGTCCTCTCAGCAGCAGGCAGAGGCATTCAGAGCCCAGACCCCAAACATACACTGATCTGGTTTAAACCTGGCTGTGCAAAGGGGGACTTAGGCAGGTGACATCATCTTTTTCTGCCTCGGTTTTCTCATCTGTAGGATAGGGGTATACTAGTTTCCTGTGATTGCTGTAACAAATTTACAACCTTTACAACAAACTACCGCAAATTTGGTGGCTTCAAACAACAGAAATGTATTCCCTTCCAAACCTGGAGACCAAAAATCTGAAGTCTCTATCACTGGTCTGAAGTGAAAGTGTGGGTGGGGCAGCGCTCCCTCCAGAGTCGCTAAGGGGAAAACCCCCTTGCCTTACCTGGTCCAGCTTCTGGCTGAGCCAGCATTCCTTGGCTTAGGCTGCAGTCCTGCAGTCTCTGCCTCCACAGTCACGTCGAGTTCTCCACCCTGCGCATCCGTAATGCCCCACATTTATCTTCTAAGGACCTTCATGTTGGCATTTAGGTCACACCTGGATAGCTCTGGATAACATCACCACCTAAAGATTTTTAACTTAATCACATCGGCAAAGATTCTTTTTCCATATTACCATTAGTAATAGTACCTTTTTCCTTATTACCATTAGTAATAGTACCAACTTCACAGGGTTGTGGGGAGGATCAAAAGAGCCAATGTACATAAAACACTTTGAATGGAGTCAGGCCCACTGAAATCACTGTGGAAGGGCTGGGTTTTATTATCTCCTATTTATTTATTTATTTTATTTTTACATCGAGTCCCGCTCTGTTTCCCAGGTTGGAGTGCACTGGTATGATTTTGGCTCACAGTAACCTCTGCCTCCCGGGTTCAAGTGATTCTCCTACCTCAGCCTCCTGAGTAGCTGGGATTATAGGCACCCGCCACCATGCCCAGCTAATGTTTGTATTTTTAGCAGAGACAGAGTTTCACCATGTTGGCCAGGCTGATCTCAAACTCCTGACCTCAGGTGATCTGCCTGCCTCGGCCTCCCAAAGTGCTGGGATTACAGGTGTGAACCACCACGCGTGGCCTTATTAGCTTCTTTAAAAGGTAAATGGTACAGAAAGGATAGAGCCAGGGAACTCAGGTCTGCAGATGGGTGGTGCAGGGACCTTTCCACTAATTCTCCAGTCCCCCTGCAAAACTTGCTTCTGCATTCCAGCTTCCACTGAAAAGACCTCGGAATCAGTACGACTGTCAACTCTTGCAAATCAGCACTCCCAAAATGCTCAGGCATCCTTTTCAAAATGCCTGCCCTTTTGCTGTGCCTATATTCCATCTCTATTCTCCCTCTCCACATTTTCGCCACTGTCTGCATTGAGATTTCTTTCTTCCCCACAAAGAAAGATCTAGCATAGGCCGGGCGCGGTGGCTCAAGCCTGTAATCCCAGCACTTTGGGAGGCCGAGACGGGTGGATCACGAGGTCAAGAGATTGAGACCATCCTGGTCACATGGTGAAACCCCGTCTCTACGAAAGATACAAAAAATTAGCTGGGCACGGTGGCGCGTGCCTGTAATCCCAGCTACTCAGGAGGCTGAGGCAGGAGAATTGCCTGAACCCAGGAGGCGGAGGTTGCGGTGAGCCGAGATCGTGCCATTGCACTCCAGCCTGGGTAACAAGAGCCAAACTCCGTCTCAAAAAAATAAAGAAAGATCTAGCATAGCAAATAGAGACAGTATTATGAGAAAGTAATTACAGGGCCTGAAAGATGTATATATTTTCTTAAACTTCAGAAATGCAAAGGGGTGTCAGAGAGAGAATGTATACGTGTGTTGTATATAAGTATATATGTATTGATAAATATAATTTTCTGTATTAATCAGAATAGCGTAGGTTAAATAGGCTAGATTACATTACTTATCCAAGGTCATATAATTTCAAATTGACCTCCAAATTTCAATGACTCATTACAGTATCGTTTTCTTATTCATGCCCCTGCCAAAGTGGGTTGCAGGTAGAGAAGTCCTCTGCTCCATACGGTCACCCAGGAGTCCAGGCTGATGGAGCACTGCCGGTCACTGTGGCAGAGAGACAATATGCTTTGTCCAAAAGTCATGTGTGTCACTGTGCTCACAGCGCATCGTCCACGCCTAACTGCAAGCGGGGCTAGGAAGTCCCAGGGAGGGCACATGGCTATTTGGTGAGCCAGAAATATCTCTGCTACAATGACATAGGGAATTGAAATATATTTCTTTTCTGTCCTAGAATAGTTTCACATGGGAAAAAGGGTCTGAGTCATAAGAATTAAGAGCTGCAGAAACATGAATGAACTACTTCCATTCATATTTATGTCCATTCCCTAAGTATAAAGGATGTTATCAGACTTGCCTTGCCTTTTATGGTTCTATCGAAAGTACTTCCACCGTGCCCAGCTAATTTTTTCGAAGAGATTTTTAAAAATCAAGAAGATACGTTTTCTCCTTAATTTTTCCTGAAACAGCAGGCAGACTTTATCCTAATTAGGACAAGCAGTATGTGAAAGCTCAAGTGTCTCGCTCTGCCATGCTCTGGTGGTGGGGGTAGAGATCCTCTGTACTTATTCACTGGTGAGAATCTCCCACCTTCCCCTGCTCTCCTCAGCATGCCCCTCCCTCCCCCAGCTGCCCATTAGTGTGTATTCAGTCCTGGCTGAAATCTGATCACTGGGTTTGCAATTCTTTCTTTGAACGGAAAGTACAAAAAGCACTAAGCCTGAAACTTAGAAGTAAAAGAGGCTTAAGTATGCACACCACCTCAAACCGCTTGAAATCACATCCCCAGATCCTCATTTCCCTCCAATTTGCTGAGTCCCAGTTAAAGCAGTGCTCCTCTGAGGACTGAGGACTTGGTAAAGGGACTCTCAGAGGCAGTGGAGAGAGGTCTGCTCTTTGGGGCCAAGGGGTGGGGGTGGGGTGTGGAGTTATTTCCCAGGGTACCTGATTTCCTGTAAACTCCAATCATACTTTCAACTGAGTAAACAATAGCACAACCCTCAAGCAGGGCCTGCAAGATGTTTTGATGTTTGGACTAGGAATTGCTGACTTTAGAATGGCAGGTTTCCAGAGCTGTGATTCCAAAAGAGAAAAAGAAAAAAAAGAAGGATCTTCTCTGAAATAAAATTCCAAGCAGAGAAATCTGAATGAATGGGCCTATTGTTGGGGAAAGGGCGTCTGTGGAAGCCGCAGGCGTCCTGCTAGTTCTGCCCTGTGGTCTCTCTTTCTTGGATCAGCCCTGCTTCCCTCTGGTGTCCTGCAGGCCTGGAGTGAGGCCCTGTTCTCATCCTCATCAGACCTGCGCCCACTGTGCTTTTGGTTTCTCTCTCCTCCAAATCCCTGGCTGAGTTGGACAGTCCTGAGGCTCGATCTTTTTCCTGCCACTCTTACAAATCTGCATCCAACCCCTTGGGAGTAAGGTATTTTACTGGCAATTCACTGAGAAAAACAGAAGAGGCTCAGATGTAGGCAATGATAAAGAAATCCCAGAGGCTCCCAACATCTCAGGGCCTCAGAGCAGCCATCCCACAACGGACACGAAGATCAGCTGCCCCCTGTCCCTGCCCCCTCCTGCCTTGCCCTCCTGCCCCACCACAGCCTCCCCCTGCTCCAGACACCTGGGTGGCTCTCCTCGGGGTGGGAGTGGCTGTCCAGTTGTGTGGAAGGCAGGAGTGAAGGTACAGGTGCCATTAGAGTGTCCCAGGTGGTGATTCACATCTCAGGGAACTTCTGATGAGAGGTTTAACATCAATGAGAGATTTTCTCCCCAAAGGAAAGTCACCCTCAGATGCTTCCTCATAGGACCTTAAAAGGTAGATACACTTTACAGGGTGCCCATCAGAGAGCTCACATTTTTTTTTTCTGAGACAGAGTCTCACTCTGTTGCCCAGGCTGGAGTGCTGTGGCACAATCCCGGCTCACTGCAACCTCTACCTCCTGGGTTCAAGTGAGTGATTCTCCTGCCTCAGCCTCCCAAGTAGCTGGGATTACAGGTGCCTGCTACCACACCCAGCTAATTTCTGTATTTTTAGAAGAGACAGGGTTTCACTGTGTTGGCCAGGCTGGTTTCAAACTCCTGACCTCGTAATCCACTCACATGTTAAAGCCTGGAGGAGGGAGGCAGAACAGCAGCATGACGAAGGAGGGCACAGGACCTCCAGCCTAACTCAGATGTCCAGGGCATGCCAGGCGACAAGACAGAGCCGCCCAGAGTCCATACGGCATCTGTGGGTCACTGATGCAATGGGGTCCTTCTTCTGGGACATGCATCCCTGGGTTGGGGCCACCGATTGGCAAGCAGAGCCTGGGCACCTTCCAGACCCCGGTACCATGGCAAGGAGCCTTGCACGTGACACACCTGCTCTCTGTGTGCAGTGCCCAGGTATGGCAGCAGGGAGGACTGTGGGGTTCACCTTCTTTTTTTTTTTTGAGACAGAGTTTCACTCTTGTTGCCCAGGCTGGAGTACAGTGGTACCATCTCACCTCATCACAACCTCTGTCTCCTGGGTTCAAGTGATTCTCCTGCCTCAGCCACCTGAGTAGCTGGGATTACAGGCATGCACCATCACACCCGGCTAATTTTGTATTTTTAGTAGAGACGGAGTTTCTCCATATTGGTCAGGCTGGTCTCAAACTCCTGTCCTCAGGTGATACACCCGCCTCAGCCTCCCAAAGTGCTGGGATCAGAGGCGTGCGTCACTGCGCCCAAGCCCATGGGGTTCACTTTCACTGGGGTTGTCACTCAGCCACATGCCCTATGGGCCTGATATCAAATCTTCCCATTTTGCAAGAGACACTAAGGTCCAGACTGTAATAGGAACTCTTCTGATATATAAGCCTAGGCGACTGTTTCAAATATTTAAACATCATGTGGGCCCAACAACATAATAAGTGGCTTTTGAAGCAGGAGGTCAGAGAGTCCAGGCCCCGAGTGTGCTCAGGCTTGAGGGAAAGTTCTAAAGGTGACAGCAGTGGGTTTCCAGAGTGGGAAGCAGAGAGGAAACGCGAGCGAAGAAGCTCTAGGCCTTTCACTAGGGGTGGACCTTGAGGAAACAGACTGTGGGAATGCTCTCCTTTTTCTTGTTGCTGATGCCTTCTGTTATGAGGAAGGCTGGAGGCCAGGCCTGGTGGCACAAGCCTGTAATCTCAGCCCTTTGGGAGATTGAGATGGGAACATTGCTTGAACCCAGGAGTTCAAGATAAGCCTGAGCAACATACCAAGACCCCATATACAAAATGTATAGGTATGGTGGCGCACACCTGTGGTCCCAGCTACTGAGGAGGCTGAGGAGGGAGGATGGCTTGAGTCCAGGAGTTTGAGCTGCAGTGAGCTGTGATCATATCACAGCACTCCAGCTTGGGAGACAGAGCAAGACTTCATCTCAAAAAAATAAAAATACGAAAGAGGAAGGCCGGAGAGGGTGCAACAGGCTAAGAGGGAAAGGAAGGTTCACGTTGAGGAAGCACTCAGCTTCTGCCGCAGTCCAGACTTCTGGCCTAGCAAGGCTATCATAAGAGCTGACACATCAGTGTAGACAAAAAGGCAGACGCAATTTTAGGCATTTCCACTCATTTAATCCCATCAAGATCCCTATTCGACAGGTCTTGTTATAATCCTCACTTTACAGATGAGTACATTGAGGCACAGAGAGGTTAAATCACTTCCCCAAGGTCGCACAGCTAGCAAATGGCAGAGCTGTGATTTGCACCCAGGCAACCTTACTCCGGAGCTCATGTACTTAGCCACTACCTCCGCTTAGCAAGAGAAACACGGCAGACAGAACACTCAGCTTCGGGGGTCTCTTTGAGACTCCTGGGGAAACGGAGGGAACCAGAAGACTGCAGAGAGATGTGATGTGTCCTGATTTTTTATATTAAAAAGTTTTAAATAAGGTATATTCAAAAATACAGACAATAATACGATGGCATACCTGCATACCCACCACCCAGCTTAAGACATAAAAGTTTCAGGTATTTGTTGCATGTGTCCCTTCTACAGCCATTCCATTGCTCCCTCCTCACTTCCTCACATGTTTGTACAATTTTGTCACATCCGTGTATATTCATAGATGGCATTTCAAATAGATGGGCAAGTTTTAAAACTTTATAGACATGGTACTACACAAACACACACACACACACACACACACACACTTTTTGAGACAAGGTCTCAGTCTGTCACCCAGCCGATTGGGGTGCAGTGGTATGCTCACAGCTCATTCCAGCCTCAACCTCCAGGGCTCAAATGGTCCTCCCACCTGAGCCTCCCCAGTAGTGGGACTATGGGCACGCACCACCACGGCTGGCTAATTTTAATATTTTTGTACCTAGTTTCACCATGTTGCACAGGCTAGTCTCAAACTCCTGGGCTCAAGCAATCCACCCACCCACCTCAACCTCTTGAGTAGCTGGGACCACGGGCTCACACCACCACATCCAATTAATTTTTAATGTTGTCATTGAGACAGGGTCTCATTATGTTGCCCAGGCTGGTTTCAAACCTCTGGGCTCAACTGATCCTCCCACCTCGACTTCTCAAAGTGCTGGGAGTTCAGGTGTGAGCCACTGTGTCCAGCTGTACTATATTTTATGCAGCCTTCAGCAACATACGTTTTTTGAACCCTGAGGTTTTGAGATTGACCTACGCTGACACATGAATATTACATTCATTCATTTTTGTACACTTTTTTAATTGGAGCATAATATCCATTAATAAAATTCACAAATCTTCAAGGTGCAGCTTAAGGAATTTTTCAAAGTGGTTACACCTGTGGAATCATTATTTGTTTAAAAAAATTAAACAGGCCGGGCACAGTGGCTCACACCTGTAATCCCAGCACTTTGGGAGGCTGAGGCAGGCAGATCACAAGGTTAGGAGAACAAGACCAGCCTGGCCAACATGGGGAAATCCTGTCTCTACTAAAAATACAAAAATTAGTCAGGCGTGGTGGCGGGCGCCTATAGTCCCAGCTACTCGGGAGGCTGAGGCAGGAGAATTGCTTGAACCCCGGAAGCAGAGATTGCAGTGAGCCGAAATATCACGTTACTGTACTCCAGCCTGGCAACAGAGTGAGACTCCATCCCCTTCCCCTGAAAAAAGAGAAAATTAAGCAGCAATTACCAAGACTTAGAAGCTTTCCTTCCACCTTCTTTCATGTTCATTCATTTAAATTGCTCAATAGTATTCTTGAATAAACATTGTGATTTCTTAATTCATTTTTTTTGTTGATAAACTTGTAAGTTGCTTGCACCGTTTCTCTTAATAAGCGTCGCTGTTGGAACTTCTGAGCTTATCTCAGGTGTATACCTGGACGCTGTCTCGTTGAGGGTGGGGTCTGTAGCTTCTCTGGCTCACCGGAGTCCCGATTCACACTCCACTGCAGTGTGTGAGGGTTTCCATCCTCCGCATCCTCACGGTGCTCAAAACTGTCAGACTTCTACAGTTTCTAACATAAAGGGTGTGAAACAGTTGCTCACCGTGGTCTTAATTCACGCTTCCCTGATTACAAATGAAGTCGAGCATGTTTTTGTATTTTCACGGGCCATTCAGCTTTCCTCTTCTGTGAATTGCGTATTCATGTCCTTTGCCAGTTCTTCTACTGGGTTGTTTATCCTTTTCCTCTTGATTTACGGGCTTCTCTGTATGATCTGTGTACTATTCTCATGTCAGTTATAGATCAAGGCGTGGTGCTTTACTTCAGCTTCCAAAAGAGGAAAGAGGATTAGTTTTATGAGCGATAGGCCACTGCTTTTGTAATACATTTCCAGCAAATTCTAGAAGAGATTATTAAGTGGATGATTTGCGAGCACTGAGAATGGAAAGTCATGATCGTTGGGAGAGACGCAGATGACAAGAAATAAGTCATTCCAGACGCTCAGCCTTGCCTCGGTAGGATTTCAACTGCCAACGACGCCATTTGGGTGACGCTTTTAAATTATGAGCCACAAAGTGCTTTACATACATCATCTCACAGCAGCCTCTGAGACTGCTATCAGCCTCATCTTTATTTTACAGACAGGAAGAATGCGGCTCTACGTTGCTCAGCAGCACGGCAAGTGAGGAAGCAGCCTGGCCTGGCAGACCAGGGTGTGCTGTGTACCTGTGCTGCAATTTCAGCACGGCCTTGGAACTTGGCGTTGTCAAGGTGTGGAGAACGGTGGACTGAATCACAGACATTAGATGGGTGCAGTTACTGTGTTCTGTGAGTGTTGGTCCTGCAAGGATTTCTAGAGACCTGCATGTGGACTCTGTTTTCATCTAGTCAATAACCTCACCAATGTCTTCTCAGAAAGCAGACAAAGCTGGGCGCAGTGGTTCACGCCTGTAATCCCAGCACTTTGGGAGGCCAGGGCAGGAGGAATGCTTTAGCCCAAGAGTTTGAGACCAGCCTGGACAGCATAGCAAAAACCTGTCTGTACAAAAAAAAAAAAAAAAATCAGTACGGTGTGGTGGCACACGCCTGTGGTCCCAACTACTTGGGACACTGAGTTGGGATGATCACTTGAGCGCAGCAGGTTAAGACAGCGGTGAGCCACGACTGTCCCCCTGTACTCCAGCCTGAGTGACAGAGTGAGGCTCTATCTCAAAAAAAAAGTAGGGTGGGGATAAAACACAAGAGAGCTGAAAGAAGCAACTAGCGTGTGCCACTCTCATGGAGAGAAATAAAAGTAAAGACCGCACTTTCTTTCTTTTTTTTTTGAGACAGAGTTTTGCTCTTGTTACCCAGGCTGGAGAGCAATGGCGCCATCTCGGCTCACCGCAACCTCCGCCTCCTGGGTTCAGGCAATTCTCCTGCCTCAGCCTCCTGAGTAGCTGGGATTACAGGCACGCACCACCGTGCCCAGCTAATTTTTTGTATTTTTAGTAGAGACGGGGTTTCACCATGTTGACCAGGATGGTTTCTCTTGACCTTGTGATCCACCCGCCTCGGCCTCCCAAAGTGCTGGGATTACAGGCGTGAGCCACCGCGCAAGAGCACTTTCAACTGAAATACCCAGGTTCGTGCATTTGAATTCATCAAGAAAACAACGGCCAGGCATGGTGGCCAACACCTGTAATCTCAGCACTTTCAGAGGCCAAGGTGGGCGGATCACTTGAAATCAGGAGTTTGAGACCAGCCTGGCCAAAATGGTGAAACCCTGTCTCTACTAAAAATACAAAAATTAGCTGGGTGTGGTGGTGGGTACATTTAGTCCCAGCTACTCGGGAGGCTGAGGCAGGAGAATTCATTGAACCCGGGAGGTGGAGGTTGCAGTGAGCTGAGATTGTGCCATTGCACTCCAGCCTGGGTGAGAGAGCAAGACTCTGTCCCTGCCCTGCCAAAAAAAAAAAGAAAGAAAGAAAACAAGTCAACCCATGGAGAACAGAGAAAAGCAAGGCAAGATGACAGCACAGCGGGGAGCAACATGGAGCCAGGGAAGCCTCCCCTGCCTAGGGAAGTGGTAAGTGAATGAGCAACCCCAGGGCCCCACACTTTTTGCCCATAAATCTTAGCAACCTTAAGGTCAGAAGATCCCCTGTGAACTCCTCCACCAGGGCCTGCAGTCTGACACATGGAGCTATGTGGAGTCTTGGGAGAGCAGCTGCTCAGGCATATGTGGAGCCCCAGAAGCTTTAGATACCTGGGCTTCTAAAAAGCCCAGGTATCTAAAGCCCAGGTATACACCTGGCAAAAGTGACTGCAACCCTAGAAAAGTGGGAGGTTAGAAGCTGGAACCTACCCCTAAGAAAGGGATTGAATCCAGAGGGCTGAGGAGTGATGGTCTGCAGACCCTGCTTCCATTGCACCTTGCAGGATAAGACCCACCTGTTTGAAACTCCAGCCAGCCATGGGTAGCAACATTACACCTCCCTGAGATGGAGCCTCCAGGGAGAGGGGTGAGCAACCACCTTAGCTGTTTAGTAGCCTCAGCTGTTCTTGCCTTCGGGCTTTGGAGAGTCTGAGGCAACTGGGGGCTCGTGCAGGCCCCAGCACAGCACAGCTGCTCTACAAAAATGTGGTCAGCCTGCTTTTTTACACAGGTCTCCATGCGATTTCATGGAAATTAAACAACTGACTCCTGAATGACTTTTGGGGTAAATAATGAAATTAAGGCAGAAATCAAGAAGCTCTTTGGAATTAATGAGAACAGAGATACAACATGCCAGAATCTCTGGAACACAGCTAAGGCAGTGTTAAGAGGGAATTTATAGCATTAAATGACCACATCAAGAAGTTAGAAAGATCTCAAATTGACAACCTAATATCACAACTAAAAGAACTAGAGAAGCAAGAGCAAACCAACCCCAAAGCTAGTAGAAGACAAGAAATAACCAAAATCAAAGCTGAACCGAAGATCAAGACACGAAAAAAATTCAAAAGATCAACAAATCCAATAGTTGGTTTTTTTTAAAAAAAATAATAAGATAGGCCACTAGCTGGATTAATAAAGAAGAAAAGAGAGAAGATCTAAATAAATACATTCAGAAATGATAAAGGGGATGTTACAACTGACCCCACAGAAATGCAAACAACTGGCCGAGCGCAGTGGCTCAAGCCTGTAATCCCAGCACTTTGGGAGGCCAAGGCGGGTGGATCACGAGGTCAGGAGATCGAGACCATCCTGGTCAACATGGTGAAACCCCGTCCCTACTAAAAATACAAAAAATTAGCTGGGCATGGTGGCACGTGCCTGTAGTCCCAGCTACTCAGGAGGCTGAGGCAGGAGAATTGACTGAACCCAGGAGGCAGAGGTTGCGGTGAGCTGAGATGGCGCCATTGCACTCCAGCCTGGGTAACAAGAGTGAAACTCCGTCTCAAAAAAAAAAAAGAAAAAGAAAAAGAAGAAGAAGAAGAAAAAAAAGGAAATGCAAACAACTATTAGACCGCTATAAACACCTCAATACACACAAACTAGAAAACCTAGAAGACATGGATAAATTTCTGGACCCAGACACCTTCCCAAGACTAAGCCAGGAAGGAAATGATTCACTGAAAAGACCAATAATGAGCTCTGAAATTGAATAATAATAATAATAAACAGCCTACCAATGAAAAATAGCCTAAGACCAAATGGATAAATAAATTAACAGACAAATTGTACCAGATGTACAAAGATGAGCTGGCAGCATTCCTGCTAAAACTATTCCCAAAAATTGAGGAGGAGGGGCTCCTCCCCAACTCATTCTATGAGGTCAGTATCATTCTGATACCATAACCTGGCAGAGACACAACAAAAAAAGAAAACTTTAGGCCTTGATGAGCATTGATGTACATATCCTTAATGAACGTTGATGTAAAAATCTTCAACAAAATACTTGCCAGCTGAATCCAGCAGCACATTAAAAAGCTGATCTACTTGGCCAGGCGTGGTGGCTCAAGCCTGTAATCCCAGCACTTTGGGAGGCCGAGGCGGGTGGATCACGAGATCAAGAGATCGAGACCATCCTGGTCAACATGGTGAAACCCCGTCTCTACTAAAAATGCAAAAAATTAGCTAGGCACGGTGGCGCATGCCTGTAATCCCAGCTACTCAGGAGGCTGAGGCAGGAGAATTGCCTGAACCCAGGAGGCGGAGGTTGCGGTGAGCCAAGATTGTGCCATTGCACTCCAGCCTGGGTAACGAGAGCGAAACTCCGTCTCAAAAAAAAAAAGCTGATCTACAACGGTCAAGTAGGCTTTATCCCTGTGATGCAAGGTTGGTTCAACATACACAAATCAATAAACGTGATTCATCACGTAAACAGAACTAAGGACAAAAACCACATGATTATCTCAATAAATGCAGAAAAGGCTTTTGATAAATTTCAATATCCCTTTGCTTTAAAAACTCGTAATAAACTATGTCTTGAAAGAACACACCTCAAAATAATAAGAGCCATCTATGACAAACCCACAGCCAACATCACTGAATGAGCAAAAGCTGGAAGCATTCCCTCACAGCACAAGACAAGCATCCCCTCTCTCAGCACTCCTATTCAACATAGTATCGGAAGTCCTGGCCAGAGCAATCAGGCAAGAGAAAAAAATAAAGGGCATTCAAATGTGAGAAAGTCAAACTATCCCTGTTTGCAGATGACATGATCCCATATCTAGAAAACCCCATCGTTTCAGCCCAAAAGCTTCTTTTAAAAAATTTTTTCCATAGGTATTGGGGTACAGGTGGTGTTTGGTTACATGAGTGAGTTCTTTAGGGGTAATCTGTGAGATTTTGGTGGACCTATTACCCTAGCAGTATACACTACCCCATATTTGTAGTTTTTTATCGCTTTCCCCCTTCATGCCCTTCCCCACAAAGCCCCAAAGTCCATTGTATTGTTCTTATGCCTTTGTGTCCTCATAGCTTAGCTCCCACATATCAGTGAGAACATATGGTGTTTGGTTTTCCTGAGTTACTTCACTTAGAATAATAGTCTCCAGTCTCATCCAAATCTTTGCAAATGCCATTAATTCATTCCTTTTTATGACTGATAGTATTCCATCATATATGTATATATATAATATATATGTGATATATATAAATATAACAGTTTCTTCATCCACTTGCTAATCGATGGGCATTTGGGTTGGTTCCATGATTTTGCAATTGCAAATTGTGCTGCAATAAACACGAATGAAGTATCCTTCTTCTATAATGACTTCTTTTCCTCTGAGTAGATACCCAGTAGTGGGATTGCTGGATCAAATGGTAGTTTTACTTTTAGCTCTTTACAGAATCTCCACACTGTTTTCCATAGTGGCTGTACTAGTTTACACCAACATCTTCTGTTTTCTGATTTTTCGATTATGGCCATTCTTGCAGGGGTAAGGTGTTATCACATTGTGGTTTTGATTTGCATTTCCCTGATCTTTAGTGATATTGAGTATTTTTTCATATGTTTGTTGGCCATTTGTATATCTTCTTTTGAGAATTGTCTATTCGTGTCCTTAACCCAATTTGGATGGGATTGTTTGTTCTTTTCTTACTGATTTGTTTGAGTTCATTGTAGATTCTGGATATTAGTCCTTTGTCAGATGTATAGATTGTGAAGATTTTCTCCCACTCTGTGGGTGTCTGTTTATTCTCCTGTTTCTCTTTCTGTGCAAAAGCTCTTTAGTTTAATTAAGTCCCAGCTATTTATCTTTGTTTTTATGGCATTTGCTTTTGGGTTCTTGATCATGAAATCCTTGCCTAAGCCAATGTCTAGAAGGAGTTTTCCAATGTTATCTTCCAGAATTTTTATAGTTTCAGGTCTTATATTTAAGTTTTTAATCCATCTTGACTTGATTTTTGTATAAGGTGAGAGATGAGGAGCCAGTTTCATTCTCCCACATGTGACTAACCAATTATCCCAGCACCATTTGTTGAATATGTTTTCCTTTCCTCACTTTATGTTTTGTTTGCTTTGTCAAAGATCAGTTGGCTGTAAGTATTTGGGTTTATTTCTGGGTCCACTGGTCTATGTGCCTATTTTTATATTGATACCATACTGTTTTGGTGACTATGTCTTTACAGTATAGTTTGAAATCAGGTCATGTGATGACTCCAGATGTGTTCTTTTTACTTAGTCTTGCTTTGGCTATGGGGGCTATTTTTTGGTTCCATATGAATTTTAGAATTGTTTTTTTCTAATTCTGTGAAGAATGATGAAGGTATTTTGATGGAAATTGCATTGAATTTGTAGATTGCTTTTGGCAGTGTGGTCATTTTCACAACATTGATTCTACCCATCCATGAGCATGAGATGTGTTTCCATTTGTTTGTGTTGTCCATGATTTCTGTCAGAAATGTTTTGTAGTTTTCCTTGTTGAGGTCTTTTGCATCCTTGCTTAGGTATATTCCCAAGTGTTTTATTTTTGGGCAATTATTGTAAAAGCGATTGAGTTCTTTATTTGATTCTCTTCTTGGTTGCTGTTAGTGTACAGAAGAGCTACTGATTTGTGTACATTAATCTTGTATCTGGAAACTTTGCTGAATTCTTTTGTTAGTTCTAGGAGCTTTCTGGAGGAGTCTTTAGAGTTTTTGAGGTAAACAATCACATTGTCAGCAAACAGTGATCTCCTCTTTACTGATTTGGATGCCCTTATTTCTTTCTCTTGTCTGATTGTCCTGACTAGGACTTCCAGTACTCTGTTGAAGAGGAGTGGTGAGAGTGGGCATCTTTGTCTTGTTCCAGTTCGCAGAGGGAATGCTGTCAACTTTTCCCCATTCAGTATTATGTTGGCTGTGGGTTTGTCATAGATGGCTTTTATTACATTAAAGTATATCCTTGTATGCCAATTTTGCTGAGAGTTTTAATCATAAAGGGATTCTGGATTTTGTCAAATGCTTTTTCTGCACCTATTGGGATAAGTATGTGATTTTTGTTTTTAATTCTGTTTGTGTGGTGCATCACATTTATTGACTTGTGTATGTTAAACCATCCCTGCAACCCTGGTATGAAACCCACTTGATCATGGTGGATTATCTTGTCGGATTTGGTTAGCTAGTATTTTGTTAAGGATTTTAGCATCTATGTTCATTGGGGTATCGGTCTGTAGTTTTCTTTTTTGGTTGTGTCCTTTCCTGGTTTTGGTATTAGGGTGATGCTGGCTTCATATAATGAATTAGGGAGGGTTCCCGCTTTCTCTATCTTGTAGAATAGTATCCGTAGGATTGGTATCAATTCTTCTTTGAATGTCTGTTGGAATTCTGCTGTGAATCCATCTGGTCCTGGATTTTTTTTGTTGGTAATTTTTAAATTACCATTTCAATCTTACTGCTTGTTATTGGTCTGTTTACGGTATTTAATTCTTCCTGATTTAAACTAGGAGGGTTGTATTTTTCCAGGAATTTATCTATCTCTTCTAGGTTTTCTAGTTTATGTGCATAAAGGTGTTCACAGAAGCCTTGAATGAGCTTTTGTATCTCATTGGTGTCAGTTGTAACATTTCCTGTTTTTTTTTTTTTTTTTTTTTTCATTCTTATTGAGGTTATTTGGATTTTCTCTCTTCTTTTCTTGGTTAATCATGCTAATGATCTATCGATTTTATTTATCTCTTTAAAAAAACCTGCTTTTTGTTTCATTTATCTTTTTTATTGTGTCGTTGTTGTTGTTATTTCAATTTCATCTAGTTCTGCTCTGATCTCAGTTATTTCCTTTCCTCTGCTGGGTTTGGGTTTGGTTTGTTCTTGTTTCTCTAGTTCCTTGAGGTGTGGCCTTCAAATGTCAGTCGGGGCTCTTTCAGACTTTTTGATGTAGATGTTTAGGGCTATGACCTTTCCTCTTAGCACCATCTTTGCTGTATCCCAGAGGTTTTAAGAGGTTGTATCACTATTGTCATTCAGTTTGAAGAATTTTTAAATTCTATATTGATTTCGTTTTTTGGCCCAATGATTATTCCAGAGCAGATTATTTAATTTTCATGTATTTGCATGGTTTTGAAGGTTCCTTTTGGAGTTGATTTCCAGTTTTATTCCACTGTGGTCTGAGAGAGTGCTTGATATAATTTCAATTTTCTTAAATCTATTGAGGCTCGTTTTGTGGCCTATCATATGGTCTATCTAGGAGAAAGTTACATGCACTGTGAAATCAAAGGTGTATTCTGTGGTTGTTGGATGGGATGTTCTGTATGTGTCTGTTAAGTCCATTTATTTGTTCCAGGGTAGTGTTTAAATCCATTGTTTCATTGTTGACTTTCTGTCTTGATGACCTGTCTAGTGCTGCCAGTGGAGGATTGAAGTCCCCCACTATTATTGTGTTGCTGTCTATCTCATTTCTTAGGCCTATTAGTAATTGTTTTACAAATTTGGGAACTCCAGTGTTAGGTGCATATATGTTTAAGATCCCTGATATTTTCCTGTTGGACAAGGCCTTTTATCATTATATAATGTCCCTCTTTGTCTTTTTTAATTGCCGTTGCTTTAAAGTTTGTTTTGTCTGATATAACAATAGCTACTCCTGCTCAATTTTGGTGTCCATTTGCATAAAATGCCTTTTCCACCCCTTTATTTTATATGAGTCCTTATGTGTTAGGTGAGTCTCTGGAAGGCAGCAGATGGTTGGTGAGTTCTTACCCATTCTGCAGTTCTGTATCTTTTAAGACAAGATAAGTTCTGTATCTTTCTGGTGGTGGTGGCAGGGGAGTGAAATGGACTCCATGAGGTTTCTTAGCTTCGGTGGTTTCATGCTCTAATTTTGTACTGCTTGGCCTCCTGCCGGGAGGTGGTGCTTTCCAGAGAGCATAGGCTGTGGTAGCGTGGAGAGGAACTGGTAGTAGGCAGGGCCCTGGAACTCCCAAGAGTATATGCCCTTTGTCTTCAGTTACCAGAGTGGGACCATCAGGCAGGGCTAAGCAAGTCTGAGCTCAGACTCTCCTTGCGGGGGTCTTGCTGTGCTGCTGTGGGGGATAGGGGTGAGGTTCCCAGATCAACGGAGTTGTGAACATAGGAGGATTATGGCTGCCTCTGCTGAGACCTGCAGGTTATCAGGGAAGCAGGGGAAAGCCAGCAGTCATAGGCCTCACCCAGCTCCCACACAATCCAAAAGGCCAGTCTCACTCTCACTATGTCTCCACCAACAGCACAAGTCTGTTTCCAGGCAGTGGGCAAGCAGAGCTGAGAACTTGCCTTAGGCTAAATGCCTCCCAGCTACAAAAGAAAAGGGTTTTAGTTCTTCCCTCACCTGTGGAGTGTGCACACCAGATTCGTGCCCTCCCCTGAGGCTTCTCAACTGGTTCAAATTGTTACAAAGTTCAGCTACAGACTTTCTTCTCCCTGTGGCACTTCTTGCGCACTGCTGGCTGCACTCCCGAAGTATCCCTTTGGTGCCAGGCAGGAACGGCCTGCTTGGGGACCCAGCAAGCTCACACCTACTGGGAGCCAGAGGCAACCACGAGAATCTCTCCAAATACTCCTCTCAGAGAGAGGGAAACATGTATTTGAGAAGCGTGTTAGGACTAATGTTCTTTCTTTTCTTCTTCAGATCATAAAAGTGACAGACATTCATTATCATTTTGGGAAATACAGTAAAGTAGGAAGAACATACAGATTTCTCTCACTCATGTCCACACAGGATTGCTGTTCTTTTCATGTGTAGTCTATTTCCAGGTGTAAGTACGCCTGTGGATAAACGTTTGTTCAGTTTTGCGGGGTTGGGATCATCTTGTAGGTTTTTTGCACTTAACTACCTGCTATAGTCAGAATGTTTGTGTGCCTGCCACATTCATATGTTGAAACCTAAGCCTCAAGGTGGTGGTCTTAGGAGGGGGTGCTACTGGGCAATGATTAGGTCATGAGGGTGGAGCTATCATGCATGGGTTTAGTGCCCTGCGAGGGGAGGCCCTGGAAGGCGCCTGGCCCCTTCCACCAGGTGAGGACACAGGGAGAAGGCATCACCTGTGAACAAGGAAAAATGCCCTCATGAGACACTGAATCTGCCAACACCTTGATCTTGGCCTTCACCCCTTCCAAAACTGTGAAAAATACATTTCTCTTGTTTATAAACCACCTTGTCTACGGCACAGTGTCACGGCAGCTGCCCAAACAGACTAAGACACTAACTGTTCTGAGCATTTTCCCGTGTTTTCCAACCGCATAATTTGTAATGGTAGCATAGCCTTCCATCATCTGAATGTATCGTAATTTATTTAACAGATGGCTTATTGTTAGACTTGCATTAATATAAACCCTGAGATATAATCTGGACATCAATCTAGACAAGCTCCAAAGCTTTAGTTTAGCTCTGCCCTTAGGACAGTCTCAGAAGCTGTCAAGGCAGCTGGGAGTCGGAGCAGTCCGGAGGCACCCACACGCAGGTGTGCAGGGGAAGCCTGTGACTGCCCCAAAGGCATCCTCAGCTGTCAGAGGGAGCAGCCTTCAAAGGTCAACAAGGAAGCTTCGTGCCAGGAAGCGCAGCCCCTGAACGTGGCCCGCAGCTCTCTCAGGACAGAAGAACTCGGTGCAGCAGGCTTCAGGCGCCCACTGGCGGGATCCCAGGAGAGGTCCAATAGCTTCCGGGCAGCTGTCCCCACACCCTGCTCCACTCTGCTCTCTCCATACTCCCGCCCCGGGAGCACGGCCCCTTCTCACCACGCCCAGCCCTGCTGTGGTCTGCACACTCCCACATCTTCAGCCCCTTCCCTGCATCTCCCTAGTGTCTGTGTGGACTGAAGGCCAACTGTCCCCTTGGACACTGCTCACCTCGGAGCCCCCACCCCTACTGCCATTTCCAAATTACATCTCCTTCTTTTTTCTCTAGAACCCACAGTTTATGCGAAGCTGCGCCTTCCAGCTCCACCACGTCCTGCCTTTTTTCATCAGAGTCCTTACCAACCTCTGATCATCCCATTCATTAAAAACTCCAGTTCTGCCTCACTGCCTTCTCCTCCACATTTCCACTGATTTTTACATCTGTGTGGTGGAGCTGACCAACACTAGAGCTTCTAAGTCCCAGCAGCAGCTTCCTAGGGCTGCCAAAACAAATTGCTACAAACCGGTGGCTTCGCATAACAGGAATGGATTCTCTCACATCTAGAGGCTGGAAATCGAAAATCGAGGCATGGACAGGGCCACAGTGCCTCTGGAGGCCTAGGGCGAATCCTTCCTGAAAACACCTGGTAAAAAGAAATTGACAGAGTGAAACACAGCTGTCAAGTGAAACACAGCTGCCCGCCCCCTTCTCTTCCAGCTTCTGGTGGTTCCTTGGCCTGTGGTTGTGTAACTCCAATCTCTTCACTTGGTCTCCTGTGCCTGTGTGTCTGTCTCCTCCTTTTCTTTCTATTACAGGGATACTTACTGGATTTAGGGCCCACGCGGCTGGGCCAGGATGATCTCATCCGCAGATCTTTAACTGAATTTTATCTGTAAAGACTCTTTTTCCAAATAAGGATGTAGTCCCAGTGTCACAAGTTTCAGGACACTGACGAATTATTTTGGAGCCTACAATGCAACTGACCTCAGTGCCTTATCCTGTTTCCCACCTGAGCCACTGCAGACTCATGGTCACACCATAGACCTTGTCACAATAAGCATCTCAGCCACCTTTAAAATGTCAATCTCGGCTGGGCACCGTGGCTCATGTCTGCAATCCCAGCACTTTGGGAAGCCAAGGTGGACGGATCACCGGAGGTCAGGAGTTCGAGACCAGCACGATCAACATGGAGAAACCCCACCTCTACTAAAAATAGGCAAAATTAGTTGGGCGTGGTATCACGTGCCTGTAATTCCAGCTACTCAGGAGACTAAGGCGGGAGAATCACTTGAAACCAGGAGGCAGAGGTTGCAGTGAGCCAAGATCGCACCACTGCACTCCAGCCTGGGCAACAGGAACGAAACTTCATCTCAAAAAAATAAAAAAAAAAAACGCCGATCTCAAACATCTTCCCAGCTCTCTTGTGCTCTAGGACTCTAGCCCAAGGGCCCTCATTCACTGATGTCCCTGCCTGTGCCTTCTTTGTCCTTCCTCCCGTCATTGCTGCCCTCCTTACTCAGCTCAGACTGCAAGGTGCCTCATTACAACCTCTCCCTGGCAGAACTCCTCAACCTTTGCCTTCTCTCTTCTCTAAGTCATGCTTAACCTGCAGAACCCCAACCCTGACTGATTCTAATATCGACCTGGGTGCACAGCTGACCATGACAGGAAAAGAATCACACCATCGGGCCGACTGGTTTCACTTCAAGTTCATGGCCACAAACCTCCAATGGGCTCTGCTTAGCTACCCTGTCATTTCCATTGTGAGTTTGTTTTCCCTGGCAGCTTCACGTCTCCTGTGGTGAATGCATGACCTGCGCCACTTGGAGCTGAGTAAATACACCTATCAGAGGGAGTGCAATTCTCTGCTCATCTCCAAATGCACAGGTAGACTCACAGCTCCATCTGTCTTGTCATACCGCAAGCACCCTGCTCCCCCAGCTGAACTCACTCCAGCACAGGCGCGCTTGAGAGGGGCAGCCTTGCTTGGGCCACTTGGTGCTCTGTGGCCCACACTCAAATAATGCCTAGCATGGGAAGCTCTTGCTGTTGGTTGAATGAAGGAGGACTTCCTTCCTCCAGTTATCTCCTCCTTCACCCTCGATCTCCTCTCCACTGAAGCATTCACACTCACACACAAAGATGTGCTGGAATCTCTCATCATTAGAAGGAAAGTCTTTCTGTGGCTTGACAGACCCTTAGTGTTGTTCCCTCCCATTCTCCATCCTGCTTCATAGCAAGACTTTTCTCACAAGCAGTCTGACCTAACGTCTCGACTTCACCTACTCTTCCCCCTGCTTCTTTATCTACTCTTCAGTCTCCTCCAGTCTGGCTCCTGGCTTCTCTGCTCCTCTGAAACTCCTTCTGTCAAGGGCATCAATGACCTCTGTGTTTGTAAAGGGCATCAATAAGCTCCATGCTGTCAAACCCAACTTGGTCTATTATAAAAACACCTAGAGGCTGGGTGCGGGGGCTCACGCCTGTAATCTCAGCACTTTGGGGAGCTCAGGCGAGAGAATTATGAGGTCAGGAGTTCAAGACCAGCCTGACCAACATGGTGAAATCCCATCTCTACTAAAAATGCAAAAGTAGCCAGGCATGGTGGCACATGCCTGTAATCCCAGCTACTTGGGAGGCTGAGGGAGAAGAATTGCTTGAACCGGGGAAGCAGAAGTTGCACTGAACCAAGATGGTGCCACTGCACTCCAGCCTGGGTGACAGAGTGAGATGACATCTCAAAAATAACAAAACAAAACAAAACAAACCACCTAGAAAAATGAAATTGACAGAGAAGGCTGCAAGGTGAAACACAGCTGCCCCCCCGCTTTTCTTGAACCACTATTTTCTCTCATTGTCCATGATACAGCAAATAGACTTTTCTCTTACCCCACCAGACACTTCTTTTTTTTTTTTTTTGCAATTTTTAAAGTTTATTTGATGTATTTGATGATCAGCGATTAGTTCTCATCCACATTGACTGTCTGTAGATTTTTGAAAGTGGTAACAGGTACATAGGTAACCAAAGGATAGAGCTTATTTGGTGAATCTTCATCCTCATTACGTTTTCTGGACAACCGCACACGGATTCGGTGTGGGACATTCCTTATTCCCTTGGCCCACACAGCTCTGTTGAGCCTGGAGTTCCCATCTCCTTCATAGCAAATTTCCGAATCTCTTTGCGTGCCCAAGGGGCACGCTTCTTGAAGCCCGCTCCGTGGATGCGCTTGTGAATGTTGATGGTGTATTCTCGGGTCACCACCTCGTTGATGGCAGAACGGCCCTTTTTCTTCTCTCCACCCTTCTTTGCGGGAGCCATTCTGTCGGGTCCGAGGCAGAAAGCCCCACCAGACACTTCTAATCAGCCTTCTTCACTCGGTAGCCCTGTCCCTGACCTCTAGTTACCACCTCTCATTCTTCTCTATCAGTTTCTTTTCCATTCATAGCTCTAAACACCATCCATTTGCTGATGAAGTCCAAATTGATTTTTTCGTTTGAATCTAGACTCTGAAGCTCTCCAAATACTTGCTTGGTGTCTTCTTTAGGTATTTCAGAGGCATCTGAAATTAACATTTCCTAAATGTCACCCTTGATCCCCCACCCGCACCCCACCATCCAACTGGTTCCCTCCACAGTCCTCAGAAAATGGTGCCACCACCTCACTTGCAGTCATGCCTAACAGCTAGCATAGTCATTGTGGGAGTGTCTCTGGAGATAAAGTCATATACCAGGAAATGCCATGCCAAAAGGCGTGTGCCACTTCTTAAAAGTATAGAGAGCTCTGATGCCTATTGACCACGATAATAAACGAGGCTTTGAAGCTCCTGAGGTTATCATCTCTGAAGCTGCGGGATTTTTTTAAAAATTGGTAGTTTCCTTTACCTGGAACTCTTCCCTCCTCTGAGGCATTGCTGAGCCAGCTGGAGCTCTTAGATGTAAGCAATGGACACCACGCTCTGGCTGATACAAGTAGAAAAAAGGGACTGAATGGGGACAGGGTAGCTCACAGGGCCACTGAAGACTGAAAAACTGTGGAATTAAAGGGAGCCTTGAAGCCAGCCTCAACCAAAAAACCGCGCCCTAGAACATGTGCACACCAGACTCTGAACGTGGTCACTGCCTGCTGCCATCATTACCACTGCCTAAAAAACAGCCTCCTCATCTCATCCCTGACTCTGCTTCTCTAGGGTTGGTGCCTGTGCCCTGGCTTCCCACGAGTGGGGAAAGGCAATGGGCCACTTTGACTGTACCCCTACGACTCATCAACTGTCACTCTGGGTGGCCGCAGAGATGACTGCCACCTATGGCGCTCATCCTGAGGGGTTCCCAGGTCTCATCACTGTTCAGCAAGACAACACCGGACCTGTTGGCTGTTACAGACTCTGGGACTTTAGGCATGGCACGTAGCTGGAGCAGGGGCGGGAGGCAGGGTGGCACAATGTTTAATTATGCCATTCCAAAGTTCTGGCCACCAGTCTGTCCTGTCTGTCTGTCCTGCTAGCAAGTTCTGCGTGTGGCATGTCAGTGGCCATCTTCATGTTCCTGCTGGGCCTCTTCTTTGATGTCATAACCATGAATATGTTGCCCACATTTTGTCCCCTTTTTATCAGAGAGGCTGCAAGCACTTTGCAAACATTAGTAAGTGATTAGGCATCAGTACACAGCTGTGAATAAATCAGGGACCTTCTCAGCTGGATTCCTCCTTGTTTTCTCCCTCTGCCCATCAAGATGGGAGATAGGGTGGCAGGGGGAAGGGACTGGACTCCTCTTTCTTTCAAGCACGACCTTACCATTCCTTCACCACCTCTGGCACTTGCAGTGGAAACTTGGTGCTTCCGTTTCTAGCTACAGAGGTAATCCACTTTCATTCTGGTGACTGGGCCGGTATTTTTTTCCATGAGGCTGGGTGATGAGCCTTGCCCTGGTTTCTGAGGTTTCATGTTCATCTGCAGCAAGCCAGGCCTCCTTTTTTCCCCCAGTTTCTTTTTCTTTTTTTAAAGAAGAAGAAATCGAGGCAAGTATTTAGTGAAAGTGGCCAAGACGCTGAACTTGTTCTCGGAGTGCAGGCTGCAGGCCAACACATTGGCGACATCTGAAGTGCATATTAAAACGGCTCCATCACCACTTCCCACATCAGCACCCACAATTCCCTCCATTCCACCTCCATTCACCAAATCAGTGTCTTTGCCAGCAGAACCAAGGAAATGGGATTTTTATTAAGTTCTCAAGTGACACTCTGATTTGAAAACCACTAGCCTAGAGCAGACATAGGCAATAGAGCAATGACATAATTTGAAGCCACAGGCCTCAGTCTACACACCTGCATGGTAAGTGACGAACAAATGAATGCAATAGGCAGTGCATGGACACTTTTGGGGGACACTTCTATATCCATTATAGAAGCTTGTTTTTGTTTTGAGATAGGATCTCATTGTGTGACCCAGGCTGGAGTGCAGTGGCATGATCTCAGCTCACTGCAAACTCCACCTTCCAGACTCAAGCAATCCTCCCACCTTAGCCTCCTGAGTAGTGGGACTGCAGGTGCATGCCACCACACCTGGCTAATTTTTGTATTTTTTATAGAGACAAGATCTCACTAAGTTGCCCAGGCTGGTCTTTAACTCATGTAATCTGCCTCTCTCAGCCTCCCAAAGTACTAGGACTACAGGCATGAGCCACTGCGCCCAACCTCCATTTCACAAGTATTTGAATGACTGCCTACTGTGTGCAAAATGTATGCCAGAAAATAATCAAGAAATTTTCAACCTAAAAATGGTTAGATAGATAGATAGATAGACAGGCAGACAGATAGACAGACAGATAGATAGATAGATAGATAGATAGATAGATAGATAGATAGACAGACAGACAGACATAAACATTAGCCCTACTGTTTTCTGTCTTCTAAGATAAGGGAGCTCAATAGATGGAGTTGAAGGGTCTTCTAGTTCCAATTTCCTACAATTTATGAAGTGGTTGAAATTAGCCATGACCACTTCCTAAACACTCTAAGAAAAGAATCTTCAAACACACACAGAAAAGCACCAAACAAAAAAACTCAGATGCCCATGTTTCAACCTCCAACATTTAACACATTTTAATGTTGTTTCAGTAAGTCTAAATCTTTATAGATACAGTTGAAGTCCTCATTTCCAACCCATTTATCTCCTTCCCTTCCTTTCTCTCCAGAAGTGATGATCCTGAAACTGGCATATGTCTTTTACCAACGGTTTTATAATTTCAAAATGTATACTACTGCTCAGTGCTTTTATAAACACATACATAGTTTGTACATCCACCATGTGCCTTTTATGCCTATGTAGCAGTATTTTCACATATATATATAGATACATGTACATCTACTTTGTTCATTTTCAATGTATGAATATCACTATAATTTATTTAACCAGCTTCCTACTGGTTAGCGCTTTCATTTTACATGTTTGCTGTTTAGATGATAACAAATTGCTCTCCCATGTGATGGCGCCATTTATATTCCACCAGTGCTAAATAAGGGTCCAAATTTACCCATATCCTTGCCAATACTGTGCTTGGTTTTAGGTTTTTAACATTTTTGCCGGTTCAGTAGGGATGAAATGCTATATCATGGTTATGCTGGTTTTGCGTTTCCTTGATTACTGATGAGGTAAAACGTATTTTTCATTTTTCCTTTTTTTAAAATTTGAGACAGGGTTTCACTCTGTCCCCCATGGCTAAAATGCAGTAGTGTGACCTTGGGTCACTGCAGGTTCGACTCTGCAAGCTCAGGTGATCCTCCTGTGGGAGGCGTTTGAACTGGAGCAACTCCATCTTGAGTAGGAGCTGGGTACAATCAGGCTGAGACCTACTGGGCTGCATTCCTAAGAGGTTAAACCATTCTAAGTCACAGAATGAGATAGGTGGTTGGCACAAGATCATAAAGACCTTGCTGATAAAACAGGTCACGGTAAAGAAGCTGCCTAAAACGCACCAAAACTAATATGGCCACGAGAGTGACCTCTGGTGGTCTTCACTGCTACACTTCCATCAGCGCCATGACAGTTTACAAATGCCATGGCAACGTCAGGAAGTTGCCCTATATGGTCTAAAAAGGGAAGGCATGAATCCACCCCTTGCTTTGTATATTATCAAGAAATAATCATAAAATGGGCAGCCAGCAGCCTTCGGGGCTGCTCTGTCTATGGAGTAGCCATTCTTTTATTCCTTTACTTTCTTAATAAACTTGCTTTCACTTTACTCTGTGGACCCACCCTGAATTCCTTCTTGTGTGACATCCAAGAACCCTCACTTGGGGTCTGGATCAGGACTCCTTTCCTGTAACTCTCCCACCTCAGCCTCCCGGGCAGCTGAGATGATAGGCGCCTGCTACCACGTCTAATTTTTGTATTTTTTGTAGAGAAGGGGGGTCTCACTATGTTGCCCACGCTGGTCACGGACTCCTAGGCTCAGTCTAACTGCTTCGGTCTCCAAAAGTGCAGGGATTACAGGCATGAGCCACTGCACCGCCTGTTTTTCATTTTTTAATAGCTATACACATTTTTCTCTTCTGTGAATTGTTAATTTCTTTGTTCATTTTTTAATTGAATTGCAGGATTTTTCATTTTTCTGGAGTCAAATGTTTCACTAAGTACACAAATTGCAAATACCTTCTCCTAATCTGTGAGTCTGCCCATGGAGTTGGGGCACATCACCCTCCTGGCACATGCATGTATTGATCAACCCAGAGACTCTCCGAACCCCTCTATGTAGGGGTTTTATTGGAGGTTCTATTTATTACATAGGCACGATTGGTTAAATCATCAGCCATTGGTGATTGACTCAATCTTCAGTCCATCTTCCCTCCAGTCAGGGGTTGGAGCTGAAAGTTCTAACCCTCTAAGCCTATGATTGGTTCCTCTGACACCAGCCCCCATCCGGAAGCCATCTAGGGGCCCGCTGAGAGTCACCTTACCAGCATAATAAGGTGTGGTTGAAAGGGGCTTATTAAAAGGAACAAAACGTGTTCCTCTCAGCACTCATGCTCAGGAAATTACAGGGGTTTTAGGGGCTCTGAGCCAGAAACCATATTACAAAGACCAAATATGTGTTTGTTATCATGTCAGTGTCACACATCTTATTCCCTTTGAGTTCAGATATGAATGTTATGAATTCATGTTACAGTTTAACCAGCATTGCCGTGGATTTTTTATGTGGGAGGTAGTGGTGGTGTAGTGGGACTGACCAGTATCAGTTCACAGGAACCAACTGTTAAATATTTAGGAATTTTGTGAGTGTTTGATGAAACTGCTGCGTTTGCAAAGCAGACCCCAAATGCTGATGGAGCCAAGAAACCAAAGAACAAGGCAGACAAATTCAGTCTGTTTATTTTACGGGGGAACTTACAGACAGAAGCGTGGTCTTGGGTGGCCCAAGACAGGTGGATCTCCACACTATTCCTCCCAGGCTGAGGGCTTACGTATGGTAGAGAAAGGGTATATGTGCTCCAGTGAGGCAATTAAAAGCAACACTTTGGAATAGGCAAGAATGCTGTGCGTCACAGCTTATAATTTGTGTGATAACATCAAGGTTGCATGTTCTTATGCTAAGGACAGTAAATAAAATAGGAATCGGGAGTCATTCACAGGACTGGGGGCTAATCAGAAGTCAAGATGGCAGATTAGCATCCAAAATGGAGTCACTTTCACCTCCGCAAGGAGGCAGTTGTTGAACAGAGCCATTATTAAAACTTAAATTGTATAAACTCAAAAATCAATAAATTGTCATAACAACAAAGGTAAAAGGAACTCAAAACTTGTTACTCCAAAGTTTTGTACTACATTTTACTGTTCTCTCTGCTCTGAAGGTCATTAGCATGTATTGTATCTGTGTGTATAATGGTGTTTTACTGAGCACCTCTCCCTGACTGGACTTCAGTGACATCACACCAGCAGCTTGAAACTGACCATGATGCGCGTATTTCCTGCTAACACAATGAATCAGGGCTTGATTTATTGTTCTGACGATCAACTAGATTAAGGGTGGACAAACTTGTTCTGTAAGGGTCAGATAGCAAATCTTTTAAGCTTTGTTGTCCATAAAGTTTCTGTTATAACTACTCAGCTCTGCCCTTGCAGTGCAAAAGCAGACATAAACCATTGGTAAACAAATGGGTGCAGCTGTGTGCCAATAAAACTTTATTTCCACAACAGTCTGTGAGCCTGATTTGGCCCACTGGCCATGGTTTGTCAATCCTGGTCTAGAATTAAGAAAGTGATGAGAAAATGTTAATAATTCAGATTAAAGTTAAAAGTATGTCATCTCTAGTGCTGATGCTTAAGGAGGTTTTTGCTTAATGAATATAATTTATGTAAGTCTAAGAAATAGTTTAACAGTAGATCACATATCAGATTTTATAACAATAAATTTATCAGGAAAAGCGTTAGCAGATCACAACGCAGCTCTATTTGTCAAATCATGGTTGAATTTTAACCACAGGTTGGCTACAGTAAATGTTCTGCAAAACTCAACAAAAATACTCTGTGAGAATCAATTCTGTACAGAATTCACAATAAAGAATATCATGTATTTAATTATTATTTGTAAATTGTATGCTATATACATCCTTTATATCAATAAATTGATACACACACACACTCACAAATATATGGCATTATTTTGGAAGAGCTGTTGTTAAACATTTACCAGCTGCTGGGAAGTGGTCATCTTAGTTCAGTCAGCCATGTTGTCAAAACTGCTTTCCAAATTCTGTTGATTTAAACATTCAGATAAATCTAACACCTACAGCTAGAATGCTCTCGAAATATCTAGATATTTTCATATTGTACCTTACTTAGGCAAATCTGTCTCTCATCTAGTGTCTTTCCTTCGTTGTGCATACTGTATGCACCATGTAGGCTGTGCTTTCCTGAGCCATACATAGGCATGAAAACAGCAGAATGAAGGTGGAAACCTCCTGGTAAATGTCTTCATTTTGCCATATGGAATAAAGCCAATATCAACAAACACCTCCAACGCTTCTTTGGCACGTGGCCAGCAGCAGTGGGATGCCACAGAAGGGTCTCTGCACAGATAAGCTTATTAATACAAAACACAATTGGCTGACTTTTTGTACTTGGGTTTTATAAAGCATCACTCTGGACAAATTTCTTTTCTAGTTTGTAATCTAAAATACTATAATATGCTGGCTAGGTGTGGTGGTTCATGTCTGTAATCCCAGCACTTTTGGAGGCTGAGGCAGGAGGCTCACTGGAGGCCACGAGTTAGAGACCAAGCCTGGGCAGCATAGTGAGACCCCATCTCTAAATAAAAGTAATTAGCCAGATGCAGTGGCTTATGCCTATAGTCCCAGCTATTCAGAAGGCAGAGGTGGTAGGATCCTTTGAGCCTAGGAGTTCAAGACCAGCCTGGGCAACATAGAGGACCCCATTTCTACAAAAAAATTAAAATTAGCTGCACACACCTGTAGTCCCAGTTACTCAAGAGGCTGAGGTGAGAGGATATCTTGAGCACAGGAGTTTGAGGCTGCAGTGAGCTATGACTGCACCACTGCTTTCCAGCTTAAGCAACAGAGAGAGACCCTGACTCTAAGAAAAGAAAATAAGGCTGGTCACAGTGGTTCACACCTGTAATCCCAACGCTTTGGGAGGCTGAGGCTGCAGTGAGCCACACTTGCACAACTGGACTCCAGACTGGGCAACAGAGTGAGACCCAGTCTCAAAAACTTAAAATTTAAAAATTATACAGTATGCTAATTTTGTGATAATTACAGAGGAAGCCTTTATTTCCCCTCTGGTTTTCCAAGTTCAGTTTTGAAGTACAGGCCAGAGAGAGAGGGATTAAAGAACATCCCCCCCACCACCACTACCTTTGGTTTTTCTAAGTGTGCAGTAGTTACAGGGTCAAAATTTACAGCCTCTGCCGGGCCTGGTGGCTCATGCCTGTAATCCCAGCACTTCGGGATGCCGAGGCAGGCAGATCACCGAAGGTCAGGAATTCAAGACCAGTCTGACCAACATGGTCAAACCCTGTCTCTACTAAAAATACAAAATTAGCCAGGCATGGTGGCACATGCCTGTAATTCCAGCTACTCAGAAGGCTGAGGCAGGAGAATCACTTGAACCCAGGAGGCAGAGGTTGCAGTGAGCCGAGATGGCATATTGCACTTCAGCCTGGCAACAAGAGCAAAACTCTGTCTCAAAAAAAAAAAAAAAAGGATTTACAGCCTCATATGGGGTACTCTTATATATCGTATTCTGCTAGAGAGAGAGAGAAAAAAAAAAGGAACAAAATTTGAAGTGACCCAGAGCCTCACATGGTGTCAGTTTTAAAGATAAGGTCATTTTTAACCTAAGATTTACTACCTTTCCTTATTCCAAAATATCAAATGAATCTGGTCTTCTAAAATGAAGATGTAAGTGAAATCATGAGCCCTAGGCTGTGAATTCCACGAGTGTAGAGACCGTGACCCTAGCACATGGTCAGCACCCAATGAATACTTATCAGGTGAGGGGAGAAATGCAAAATAAGCCCAGAGCACTGGGTCTAGAACATTTCTTATCAAGATCCTTAATTTGAACCCCCATTCCTGGTAAAGTGACTAATAACAGCTATGTGATGGTGAGTGAGAAAAATACAGTCTTCGACAGGGTGTGGTGGCTCATGCTGTAGTCCCAGCACTTTGGGAGGCCGAGAGGGGCGGATAACAAGGTCAGGAGTTCGAAACCAGCCTGATCAATATGGTGAAACCCCATCTCTACTAAAAATACAGAAATTAGCTGGACATGGTAGTGGGCACCTGTAATCCCAGCTACTCAGGAGGCTGAGGCAGGAGAATCGCTTGAACCTGGGAGGCAGAAGTTGCAGTGAGCCGAGATTGCGCCACTGCACTCTAGCCTGGGCAAGAGAGCAAGACTCCATCTCAAAAAAAAAAAAGAAAAAGAAAAATACAGGTTTCTATGAGCACATTACACAGAACATTACATAGAAGAGCAGTACTCATTAATGAGGCATGATGTGTGTTTCAGTAAGTTCAATGTTAACACAAACATACAGGCCGTCTGCCACCTCAGATGCTGGGCTCTCCTGGCATCAAATTTGCCAGGCAACTTGAATTCCTTTTTTTTAATTGGCGTAGAGGCTCAGGTGGAATTCCAAAAGCAGAAATTTCGTCACCAAATACACATCTTAAGTACTAACTCTGCACAGTAGGTACAATGAAAGCTAGGCCCTGGCTTGTAAAGGTTGAAAAAATGAACACACAGTTAGCACACAGCACTCACAGGATCACAGAGGCAGGCCGCAGGCGCGCAGGTTCACAGAAGAGTGGGGTGTAACTCACAGCAGGGGTCAGAGGGCACCGTCTAGGGGAGGCGACAGGTGAACCAAGAGTTCAGAAGAAAAGGTTCAGATATGCTAGGGGTTTTTGTTTGTTTGCTTGCTTGCTTGTTTTGTGGGGGTTTTTTTGAGAGGGATTTTTGCTCTTGTCACCCAGGCTGGAGTGCAATGGCACAATTTCAGCTCACTGCAACCTCGGCTCACTGCAACCTCCACCTCCCAGGTTCAAGTGAGCCTCCTGCCTCAGCCTCCGGAGTAGCTGGGATTACAGGCGCGCATCACCACATCCAGCTAATTTTTTGTGTTTTTAGTAGAGACGAGGTTTCACTGTGTTGACCATGCTGGTCTCAAACTCTTGACCTCAAGTGATCCACCAGCCTTGGCCTCCCTAAGCGCTAGTGGCATGAGCCACTGCACCTGGCCCAGATATGCTAGGGTTTTAAACTAAAAGCCTCTCCTTCCCTCCTGACTTTAAGTGCCCTCACACAGCCTTTGGTCCACGATAGAGTCAGAGGGTGTGATGGTGAATGTTATGCATCAACTCTGCTAGGCCAGCCCAGCTGTTTGGCCAAACACCAGTTTCACTGTTGCTGCGAAGGTAGTGTTTAGATGTGATTAACACCGAACCAGTAGACTTTGAGTAAAGCACATCACTCCATACCATATGTGGATGTAATGGACGTAATGGTCTCACCTGTTACACCTTGAACTAGGCTGCCCGGTGAGGAAGGCATTCTTCCTCAATGTGGTAACATGGAAGTTCTGCCCAACTGTCCAGCCTCTGGACTCAGGACTGCAACATCAGCTCCTGCCTGAGCTTCCGGCCTGCTAGCCTGCCCTACAAATTTCAGGCTTGTGAGCCCCTACAACAGCATGAACCAATTCTTTAAAATAAATTTCCAAGGCAGGCGGATCACGAGGTCAAGAGATCGAGACCATCCTGGCCAACATGGTGAAACCCTGTCTCTACTAAAAATACAAAAAATTAGCTGGGCATGGTGGTGTGAGCCTGTAGTTCCAGCTACTCAGGAGGCTGAGGCAGGAGAATCGTTTGAACCCGGATGGCAGAGTTGCAATGAGCCAAGATCACGCCACTGTGCTCCAGTCTGGGTGACATAGTGAGACTCCACCTGTAATCCCAGCACTTTGGGAGGCTGAGGTGGGTGAATCACGAGGTCAGAATTTCATGACAAGCCTGGCCAAAATGGTAAAACCCTGTCTGTACTGAAAATACAAAAATTAGCCAGGTGTGGTGCCAGGCACCTGTAATCCCAACCAATCCAGAGGCTGAGGCAGGGAATTGCTTGAACCCGGGAGGCGGAGGTTGCAGTGAGCTGAGACCACAGCACTGCACTCCAGCCTGGGCAACAGAGTGAGACTCCATCTCAAAACTAATTAACTAAATAAACAAATCTCCCTTTATACATCTATGTATACATTTGATTGATTTTGTTTCTCTGGAGACCCTTGACTAATACAGAGAGCTTTACGTTTACCCCATAGGGTTGGTGAGCTTGGGGCCCTAGCCGTATGCTTGCAAAAAAGGTCACAGAACGCACAGCCAGGATAGAGGAAATGAGCCCAGGCTGCTCCTGTTTTAATCCAGCTCTGCTTCTCTGGGTTTGCTCCTGTGGGCCCATAAACTTTGGGCATAATCAGATCCCAGGCTCTCCTGGCTGCTTTTGCAATGCATCATCCTCAGGCCGCCACTTCCCAGCCCCATACCTTCAAGCCCCATTCCCTCTTACCCCCAGTTCCGATCTATTACTTGGCAACAGCTGTCAGCCCTGTTCTTGGGGTTGCCGGATAACTAATGTCTGTGTGCTGGTAGACCGGACACCCTCAGGTCACTCCAGAGTGCCCTGGTAAGTAGCTCCAGAGGGCATGCTATGTTTGATCTGTGTAGGTTTGCGTTTTGAGTCTCAGGGGAAATTTAAGAGACAGGATGTTAATTAGTACCTCTCCAGTTACCAAGAGCATGGGGCTGGCCACTTTCCGGGCTCGTGTCACAACGTATTTTAATTAGCTGTGGCTCCCCACTGCCCGCTCCTGACTGGGGCCACTAAACTGAATCTTTTATGTTTATATCTTTGGTATCTGGCACAATGCTTTGAATACAGTAAGTGCTTGATAAATGCTTGCTAAAATAGAATAACAGATGACGATGAGGAAAAGGATGAGTGTTTAATACATGTCAGACCTTATTTTTAACTCTGTATGTATTGAGTGACTATGAGTGCAGGCGCGCGCTCACACACACACACACACACACACACACACTCCTCACAGCAGTCTTGCTGGGTGCCTGCTACCATCGCTCCCTCTCTACACTAAGGAAACTGGAGCGCATACGGCAAGATCACTTCCCTAAGGACACGCAGTGGGAGGCAGAGTCAACCCGAGAACTCGGGCTCCAGTCTCCACCCTCTTAACCAGATGCTGCTTATATAAACCCGTAGATTCTACTCTACAACAACTCTGAAGATACAAGACTCATCTCTCTCCTGCAAAGTCTTCCCAGTTTCCGGGACCAGAACTAGAAGAATTTGACCCTCGTGAGCGATACCACAGGAAGCAGGGTTGAGAGGAGATTTGGATGCTGGCCTGACGCCTGCCCTGTGTTACTTGGAGACTCACTTTCCTTATTTATAAAATAAAGGGGTTGGACTCAGTGATCTCCAAGGTCCCTATGTGTCATCTAAATGCCGGGGAAGGATCTGGCAAGCTCTTCTCTGTTTTTTGAGACAGAGTCTCTCTGTCTTGGCTCACTACAGCCTCCCGGGCTGTCTCCCAGGCTCAGGTGATCCTCCCACCTCAGCCTCCTGAGTAGCTGGGATTACAGGTGCATGCCACCATACTTGACTAATTTTTGTAGTTTTTCTTTTTTCTTTTTAATAAAGATGGGGTTTCACCATGATGGCCAGGCTGGTCTTGAACTCCTGACCTTGGGTGATCCACCCACCTCAGCCTCCCAAAGTGCTAGAATTACAGGTATGAGCCACCACACCCTGCCAATTTTTATAGTTTTAATAGAGACAGGGTTTCACCATGATGGCCAGGCTGGTCTTGAACTCCTGGCCTCAGGTGACCTGCCCACCTCAGCCTCCCAAAGTGCTGGGATTACAGGTGTGAGCCACCACACTCAGCCCAGTGATCTCCTTAGACTCTTCTGCCTATCACAACTCGACAGCTGTGGCTTATCACTGACCCAGTGCAGTGTCTCCAGCCTCGGTTCATTCACAATCCCTCTGGATTGGTTTCTATGGCCCTTTGGTGGCTGTAAATTCCTTTGAGAATCCAGTGAAAAAAAGTGTCACCTCTCAGGAAAAAGGTAAACATATTTATAACCACACAATTTACATATGACTTTAGAGCATTCCAGATCCAGAAGCCAGTCCATCCTTAAGACTCCAGGATCAAAACTCCCACACCAGAAAATCGCCGGAAGTAACTGGAGTTGAAGCTAAAAATGGCACCAAGGGAAGATGTGATCAGAGGGAAGGATGAGCTTGGGTTGAACAAGGTTTGGGTCTGCAGCGGGTGGTGGCAGGCTGCCTAGGCCTCAGCCTGGTTTCCTAGGCCAAAAGGCAGGCAGGCAGGCAGCTGAGTGAGCCAGACAGCTGATGTGGGGAAGGCATGCTGGGAAGGGCTCTCTCATTTGCCTGCCTTCTAATTCTGCTCATGGAGACTGTCCTGGGAGAGGGCAGGCAGAGAAGCACCTGAGTCCTGCCTCACACCTTCACAGGACCCCTACTCAGCAATCTGCCCAGGGAAAATGACTGCCAAGACCAATAGCTCTCACCTCCTTAGTACCCCTAATACCGAGGCAGACCCGACCTTTTCCAAATGCCTTCAAGCTTGTGTGCTCCAAGCCTAGCTGCTTGCTTTTTTTTTTTTTTTTTTTTTTTTTTGAGACCGAGTCTCACTCTGTCGCCCAAGCTGGAGTGCAGTGGCACGATCTTGTCTCACTGCAACCTCCGCCTCTCGGGTTCAAGCAAATCTCCTGCCTAAGCCTCCGAAGTAGCTGGGATTACAGGCGAGCACCACCACGCCCGGCTATTTTTGTATTTTTAGTAGAGATGGGGTTTCACCACTTTGGCCAGGATGGTCTGGATCTCTTAACCTCGTGATACGACCACCTCAGCTTCTCAAAGTGCTGGGATTACAGGCGTGAGTCACGTGCCTGGCCACTGCTTTGTTTATATATGGAGGCTCTTGCATTTTAAAAGGAGACTCAGCGAGGGGCTGTGACTCACACCTGTGATCCCAACAGTTTGGGAGGCTGAGGTGGGAATTTCACTGGAGCCCAGGAGTTTGATAGCAACCTGAGCAACATGGCAGAACCCCCATCTCTACCAAAAATTTAAAAAGTAGCTGGGTATGGTGGCTGGAGTTCGTAGTAGTCCCAGCTATTGGGGAGGCTGAAATAGGAGGATCACTTGAGCCCAGAAGTCTGAGGGTGCAGTGAGCCATGATCAGGCACCACTGCGCTCCAGCCTGGGAGACGGAGCAACACCCTGTCTCAAAAAAAAAAAAAAAGGCTGGGGAGACTCATTTAATTCAATACCTTAAGGTCCCCTAGGCCAACAGGTATCTGTATAGATAAAACTCCAAAGAGCACAAAGCTTTTAACCTAATTGCTTCTAAATATACATTGTGGAAAGGCATGCTGAAGTTAAATGTAGTACTTTCAAACAGACCCCAAGAACACGCTGTAGCTGAATACTTCTCAAACACGAATCGGGCGGATGTCTCCAGTTCCGGGTCTGCCCTAGATACGCCAACGCAGCACTCTAGCGCATGCAGAGGAGCTTGTTTTCCTAAAAGACTTCTTGTTTGTTGCTCTTCAGTACCTGTGGGGGGACAGTTAACCCACCTTTCTGGGGTAGCCGGATCTACCTCTTTATGGGTTAAAAGCCCTGCTGTTTGCTATAGAAAAGGAAATGCCCAGGAGACCTCAGAAACTCATGTCAATATTAGGAGTTTAAAGACCCGTAAGTAAACAAAGGGGCTGGGTTTTCCTTTTGTGTGCTTGCTTTGAGGTGCTTGCTCTGAGATATTGCTATCTTTGCCTCTGCTGAGGAATATTTACTGCTCTCTTAAAAGCTAACCATGAAAGTGGCTGTAACTAAGTTTTAAAAAGCATTGTCAGGCGGAGCGCCATGGCTCATGCCTGTAATACCAGCACTTTGGGAGGCTGAGGTGGGCAGATCACTTGAGGTCAGGAGTTCAAGACCACCCTGGTCAACATGGAGAAACCCTGTCTCTACTAAAAATACAAAAAATTAGCTGGCTGTGGTGGCACACGCCTGTAATCCCAGCTACTGGGGAGGCTGAGGCAGGAGAATCACTTGAACCTAGGAGGCAGAGGTTACTGTGAGCGAGATAGCACCCCTGCACTCTAGCTCCGGTGACATAGTCAAACTCTGTCTCAGAAAAAAAAAAAAAAAAAGCATTATCGTTTGAGTGGAACTATTCATATGGATGAGATGCGTTTTTCACTGGTTAAACACAGTAAGGGGTGAGAAGGCAAGGCATTATTTGGGGGAAGGCAGTGTCCCACCACGATCTTACAAAATGGAGCATCTATACTTTTGTCTCTACTAAACGCAAAACTTGTGTTCCAATGTACTGGTTTGGATTCTGCGATGCCCACCTGCATCTCATTCTGGGAAAACACAACTCAGGCAGAATTGACTGTTGAGTAAATAGGCATTACTGGGACAGAATTACACCAAGCAAACAACATCTGTTTTAAAAGCAGGTGCTCTCCAGTTTGTTTTTTGCTATGTAATTTTCAGCCTGCCTGTGACAAGTTGTGGCTGAGTTGTAGGCTGTTTGTGGAGATTATGGGAGGCAGCGTTAAATGTATTTCTTTTGCGTTTTAAAATCCACCCTTTTGTTCTGTCTCCGGAGAGGAATGTGCATCTTTTGTTATTACTCAGCTTCCGCCCAAGCTGGCGGCGTCTTTGAGTAACCTGGGCAACGCGCGCCCTCTTCTGGAAAATTCGCTAATTGCAAATTCTGTAATTTGGTCTGGTTATCATGCTGGCTCTGAATGTGAATGTTCTTGGTAGAGAACACAAAAGAAATTATGACATGTTCCCTGCATTCAAAGGACCTGTTTTTATGTTAGAAGATAAAAGTTTGTTTTTGGATTTTCAGTGTGATTTGGAGAGACCAGGGAATCTATTCCTTTAATCATATTTCTTAAAAAGATATGACTTTCTTTTATAGCCAAAATGTTATTTTAAAAATCTAACGACTTCTTTCTCTATCTGAATTATTTTTGAATTTCTATGATTAAACGGCTTCTTGGCCTGGTATAATAGCTCTCACCTGTAATCAAAGCACTTTGAGAGGCTGAGGCAGAAGGATCGCTTGAGGCCAGGAGTTCCAGACCAGCCTGGGCAATATAAAGAGACCCTGTCTGTACAAAAAATTACCCAGGTACGGCAGCCGTTTCTCTAGTCCCAGCTACACAGGAGGCTGAAGTGGGAGAGCCCCTTGAGCCCAGGAGTTCCAAGCTACAGTGTACTGTGATTGCACCCCTGCACCCCAGCTTGGGCAACAGAGCGAGACCCCATCCCTAAACAAACAAACAAAGCTTTCCTTTTTAAGGAATAGAAACAAGATAAATAGCAAAGATGTGTAGGAAATTTGTTTTCATTACAGATAACTGGATCTTTAAAATCACTCCATGAAAGTAAATTCGTCTTTGTAAATCCCAAATCAAATCAGTAATTTTTCACAAAGTGCTTAGAGCAATATTCTCCACTCCCCTAAAGTGCTGTTTATCAAAGGTGAAACATTTATTTCAGTCTCTCCAGACTGAAGATTAGAGAGCAAAATACTCTGTATTTATTTATTTTTCTCTCAGCAGAGAAGAATAGAATCCCCATGGCCTTGCCATTCCCTTAACCTCACTTGTGGGAGTGTTCAGTTCACGGATCATCAGCAAATTTCAGGTCCATCACTCAGCAACATAAGACCTTGGGAAGATTACTTAATGTTTGTAAATCTCAGTCACATTATATGAAAAAAGGGGATAATAGTGGTAGGAATTAAATGAGATAACCTGTGGTAGGTGCTGGGCACAGTGCCTTGTATTTAATAAGCGTTCATTAAATGTTAGCCAACACCATCACCATCACCACTACCACCATCACCACCACTGCCACCATTACCCCCACCTCCACTACTGTCACCACCACCGTCACCACCACCACCACCATCACCATCACCACCACCACCACCACCGTCACCACCACCACCATCACCACCACCGTCACCACCACCACCACCACCACCGTCACCACCACCATCACCACCACCACCGTCACCACCACCATCACCATCACCACCACCACCACCATCACCACCGTCACCACCACCACCGTCACCACCGTCACCGTCACCACCACCGTCACCACCACCACCACCACCGTCACCACCACCACCACCACCATCACCACCGTCACCACCACCACCACCACCACCGTCACCACCACCACCATCACCACCACCGTCACCACCACCATCACCGTCACCACCGTCACCACCACCACCATCACCACCACCGTCACCACCGTCACCACCACCACCACCACCACCACCGTCACCACCACCACCACCACCACCATCACCACCACCGTCACCACCACCACCGTCACCACCACCGTCACCATCACCACCACCACCAACATCACCACCATCACCACCGTCACCACTGTCACCACCACCACCGTCACCACCACCGTCACCACCACCACCACCACCGTCACCACCACCACCACCACCGTCACCACCACCATCACCACCACCACCACCACCATCACCACCACCACCACCACCGTCACCACCACCACCACCACCACCGTCACCACCACCACCACCGTCACCACCACCACCACCGTCACCACCACCACCACCATCACCACCGTCACCACCACCACCACCACCACCATCACCACCACCACCACCATCACCACCGTCACCACCACCACCGTCACCACCACCGTCACCACCACCACCACCACCATCACCACCACCGTCACCACCACCACCACCATCACCACCATCACCACCACCGTCACCACCACCACCACCACCACCACCATCACCACCACCATCCCACCACCACCACTTCTACTGCCACAACTACTACCACCATCACCACCACCATCAAAATCATTTTCTTTCTGTATTTCTCTGCTTCTCTTTTTTTAAAGTTTTTATTGTAAAATAAACATACAGAAACCTTCCAGAATAAAAGTAGAACGTAATGAGTCATAATAAGGTGAACGCCCATGTAACCAAAAGAACCATTCACCCCAAAATGCTCCATTGTGCTGTTCCAGCCTCCACTCCCTCCCTTCCTCAAGAAGGAACCACTGTCCTTTTATTGTAGTGACTTTCTTGTTTCTGTGTGGTTTTATGGTCCAAATGTGCATGCCGAGACACTTTTTAGTCTGCATGTCCCCCCAGTTTTTCCACTTTATGTCTTTTTGTTTTTTTGTTGCTTTGTTGCCGAAGCTAAGGGCAGTGGTGCGATCTCAACTCACTGCAACATCCGCCTCCTGGGTTCAAGCAGTTATCTGCCTCAGCCTCCCGAGTAGCTCGGATTACAGGTGCCCACCACCATGCTTGGCTAATTTTTTTGTATTTTTAATAGAGACGGGGTTTCACCATGTTGGCCAGGCTGGTCTTGGTAACTCCTGACCTGGTGATCCACCTGCCTCGGCCTCTCAAAGTGCTGGGATTACAGGCTTGAGCCACCGCTCCTGGCCTACTTTATGTCTTTTAAGTTTATGTAAAGTATAGGCTTCTCTCCATTCCTTGCAGTTTGCCTGCTAAAGAACCTGGGGTATTTGATATGTAGAACATCTGAGTCTGGCTCTGAGGTGACTGCAGGCTCATGGTGCAACTGAACATGTTGCTCTGTCTGTCTTTCCTGCAACGTGGAAGCTGAGGCCAGAGGCTGTTCTATCCCTAGACTCATGTTCAGTCTCTTTGGCAAGACTCTAGGTGGTGCTGTGTCCTTTCATCAGGAGACATATGGTAACTGGTTGTCTCTCTTGTAACGTCTGGAGATGTTGATTGCTCAATGGCTAAATTTATGTGCTCTGCAAAATGCCAATATTCTAATGTCGCCATTTATTTTTCATCTTTTAGTTAGAATACTTTTAGTAAGAATTTCTGCCCTTCATGCTGTATTTGATTTCTCCGTAGTACAGTTCACATTGGGAAAAAAATTGATTTCCTTTGCTTTAATTAATTACCCAGTCTTCAAGAAAGTGAATGTATTCCTGCCGTGATTGTAAAACATGACTGCAAATTTGGCAGCACTCTGCCTTCAAGAGATGGGGTCTACATCCTGCTTGTTAAATCTGGGTGGGCATGGGAGAGCATTAAAAATGACAATTTGAGGCTGGGCGCGGTGGCTCACGCCTATAATCCCAGCATTTTGGGAGGCCGAGGCGGGTGGATCACGAGATCAAGAGATCGAGACCAACCTGGTCAACAAGGTGAAACCCCGTCTCTACTAAAAATACAAAAATTAGCTGGGCATGGTGGTGCACACCTGTAGTCCCAGCTACTTCAGAGGCTGAGGCAGGAAAATTGCTTGAACCCAGGAGGTGGAGGTTGCGGTGAGCCGAGATCGTGCTATTGCACTCCAGTCTGGGTAACAACATCGAAACTCTGTCTCAAAAAAAAAAAAAGGCAAATTTGTTGGCTAGCATTTTGGGAGGCTGAGGTGGACAGATCACCTGAGGTCGGGAGTTCAAGACCAGCCTGACCAACATGGAGAAACCACGTCTCTACTAAAAATACAAAATTAGCTGGACATGGTGGTGCTTGCCTGTAATCCCAGATACTTGGGAGGTTGAGGCAGGAGAATTGCTTGACCCCCAGAGGTGGAGGTTGCAGTGAGCCAAGGTCATGCCATTGCACTCCAGCCTGGGCAACAAGAGTGAAACTCTATCTAAAAAAAAAAAAAAAAAAAAAGACAATTTGTGCTGGGCGCAGTGGCTCACACCTGTAATCCCAGCACTTTGGGAGGCCAAGGCGGATCACTTGCGAGCAGATCACCGAGGTTAGGAGTTCAAGACCAGCCTGATCAACATGGCAAAACCCCATCCCTACTAAAAATACAAAAATTAGCTGGACATGATGGCAGACACCTGTAATCCCAGAAACTTGGGAGGCTGAGGCAGGAAAATCACTTGAACCCTGGAGGCAGAGGTTGCAGTGAGCTGAGATTGCACCTCTGCGCTCCAGCTTGGGCAACAGAGCAAGACTTCATTCAAAAAAAAAAAAAAAAAAAAAGACAATCTGACTTCCACGTCTACATCATAAAAGGCCACACAGCTTCTGTCTCATTTCCTAGAACACATTTCTCAAGGAGCCCGTGGCTGCCTTGTGAGAAATCCAGCTCCGCTGAGAACATTGCCTCTGAAAGGCCACATATGCGCACTCTAGTTAGCAGCCCAGCTGAGCACAGGCTTCAGTCATGACAACCCAGACCCAAATGTGCAAGTGAAGTGGCCTCCAGATGACTCCAGTCGCAGCCATTTGGTCTTTCCAGCTGAGGCCCCAGATGTCATGAGGCCATTCCACCAGGCCCGTCTGACGTCCTGAAATACAGAATCCATAAGCATGACAGAATCATTGTTTATACTGCTTAGTCTTGTGCAGAATTTGTTTTCCATCATAGTTAATCATAACAGTTTCTTATCACCTTCTAAAGGTGACCAATAATAAGATTTATATCCTTGTAAATTCATGAATTTTAAAAATATTTCATGATTTCAATCAATAGACTCATTATGCTTCTTGATGCTCAAATTGTCCCTTACTTGACCAATGGCACGTCTTCAAATTGGTTTCTGAGTCCTTTTGCCATCACTCTGTGAATATACAAAAAACGACTGAATTATATACTTTCAGTAGGTGAACTGTATGGCATGTAAGTTTTTTCTCAAAAAAGCTCTATTTAAGAGAAGACTATTACAAGAGACAAAAGAATAACACAAATCAGAATTAGACAAACTCAAACTGCGGTGATAGAACTCAGAAAAGATTAGAAATTAGCAGTCACTACCTATTTCTTTCCCTGCTCCCAAGGCAACCACTAATCCACTTTCTGTCTTCATAGATTTGTCTATTCAGATATTTCATATACATAAAATCATATAACATGTGGTCTTTTGCATCTGGCTTTTTGGCACAATGGTTTCAAGGTTCATCCATGTTATGGTATGTATCAATACTTTATTATCTTTGTGGCTAAATACCATTCCATGTATAGACATAATATTTTTCTATCCATTCATTCGTTGATATACATTAGGGTTATTTCCACTTTTCAGTTTTTATTAATGACACTGCTATGAATATTCATGTACACATTTTTTTGTTTCTTTTTGAGACAGAGCCTTCCTCTGTTGCCCAGGCTGGAGTGCAGTGGCACAATCACGGCTCACTGCAACCTCTGCCTACCAGGCTCAAGCAATTCGCCCACCTCAGCCTCCCAAGTAGCTGGGACTACAGGTGCACACCACCACGCCTGGCTGATTTTTTGGATTTTCAGGGACGGGGTCTTGCCATGTTGCCCAGGCTGTTCTTAAACTCCTGGGCTCAAGCGATTCTCCTGCCTCAGACTCCCAAAGTGCTGGGATTACAGGCTTGAACCCCGCACCCAGCCTCATGTGCAAGTTTTTATGTAGATATATTTTCAATTCTCTTGGGTATAAACCTAGGAATAGAAATGCTGGATCATATGGTCCTCTATGTTTAACTTTGTGAGGCACTGTCAAGCTGTTTTCCAGAGTTTCTGAACCATTTTAAATTCCCACCAGCAGTGTGTATGAAGGTTTCCATTTCTTCACATTCTTGCCAACACTTGTTATGATCTGTCTTTTTTACTCTAGCCATCCTAGTGGGTATTCAAGTGGTTTTTCATTGTGGTTTTGACATGCATTTCCCTGATGGCTAATGATGCTGAACGTATTTAAAAATGCTTATTGGCCATTTGTATGTTTTCTCTGGAGAAATGTCTATCCAATAGTCATATCATCTTCCTAATGTCTCTTGTCTCATTTTCAAAGAGAAAGTTACAGCTGTGATTTTTTCTGTGGACTTTTTTTTTTTTTTTTTTTGGTCCTGGTGTGTTTACGATGTCTGTAGTATAGTTATTCTGCATTTATTCTTTTTTTTCCTTAAGAGTTTTTCTGGCCGGGCGTGGTGGCTCACGCCTATAATCCCAGCACTTTGGGAGACCGAGGCAGGTGGATCACGAGGTCAGGAGATCGAGACCATCCTGGTCAACAAGGTGAAACCCCGTCTCTACTAAAAATACAAAAATTAGCTGGGCATGGTGGTGTGCGCCTGTAGTCCCAGCTACTTTGGAGGCTGAGGCAGGAGAATTGCTTGAACCCAGAAGGTAGAGGTTGTGGTGAGCCAAGATCATGCCATTGCACTCCAGTCTGGGTAACGAGCGAAACTCCGTCTCAAAAAAAAAGAGTTTTCTATGAAATTTGGTTTTATTTTCCTATTATTCAGTGTTCTTAACTTTAGAAGGAGGCAGCAGGGTGGCTTTTCTGTCCTCACAGAGCACCCTCTGATTGTGTGTGTGTGTGTGTGTGTGTGTGTAACATGCTTTCTGAGATTTCCTGGCGCTGTTCCTCTCCACTGCTTTTATCTGAACCTTGTCTTTTCCTAAGTAGTCCATGTCCTGGTCTGTTTTGACCGTGCTGCCACAATTTGTCCTCAGTGTGGAGTTCTGTGCCTAAAGGGTGCCCTGGCTGGTTGGTTGGTTAGAGAGCTCATCGGGGTTAGAGGCTCTGGCCTTCTCTGAGCGACCAGGGACCTCTCATGTGTACCCGCCATGGGACCCATCAAGGCCCTTCTGGTTTCGGCTGCTCTTCTGAAAGGGCTCTATCTTGCTTTCCAGGGAACGTCTGATGACTGCCTCGGGGATCTCCTGCACTGATGCCCCACTGCCTCCCTCACCCTTCTTCCACACCGATGCTGATTACCATGCAGGCCTTGTGGGTGTTGGTGGTTTGCTCTTTGTTGCTTGTAGTTTGGGATTTGTGGGGACAGCTTAACTTCTGGTTTCATTCTAAAGGTCTGTGGGTTTCGGTTTTGCTGCTTGGTTGCTCTTCTGGTTTTATGGGGCAATTGGTGTGATTAAAAGACTATGCTGTTGTCCCCGCTGCTGTCTTTCCAGAATCCTTCTCGGACCATTTCCTTGACAATGAAAATTCAATTTGCCGGGGCCGGGCACGGTGGCTCACGCCTGTAATCCCAGCACTTTGGGAGGCCAAGGCAGGTGGATCATGAGGTCGAGATCATCCTGGTCAACATGGTGAAACCCGGTCTCTACTAAAAATACAAAAAATTAGCTGGGCACGGTGGGGCGCGCCTGTAGTCCCAGCTACTCGGGAGGCTGAGGCAGGAGAATTGCTTGAACACAGGAGGCAGAGGTTGCGGTGAGCTGAGATCGCGCCATTGCACTCCAGTCTGAGTAACAAGAGCGAAACTCCGTCTCAATAAACAAAAAAAAAAAAAAAAGGAAAACAAAATTCAATTTGCCTTTCATTTTGCTATTTGTTTAAACTTGATCAGTGTGAATCATACAGGTTCAGGTTGGGATTATTAATCACATCGAGGATCGTGAGTTACCTCAAAAACGTTCATGTTCTTTATTACGAGGGCGAACTAGATCTGAATGCTGTAGGAGCTCTGGGTGCTTGGAAATCTCAGCCGGCAATCAGCAATCCTCAAGGCCGGTGATTCAGCAAGTCCACCTAAGGCCTGAGCCACTCCACACCAAGCTTTGGCTCTTGTTGCCCCGTGCCTTTGCATGTCTACCCAGTGTCTTGCTGCTAGATTCTATCTTTCTAAGAACTTGCTACAGGCATGCTTCTTGCAAATTTCGGGCTCTCCCCGCTAATCCCATATGCTGAATGTCAAGGCTTCCATGGACTCTGGACTCTGTACAAACAGCCCCTTGAATAGCAAAACCTCCAGGCTAGACTCATCTTCTCTGATAACATTGTACTTGTAATCACTCATTCAACAGGCATTTATCAAGTGCCTACTATGTACCGGACACACTGTGCTGCACACTAGGAACGTAAGGATAAATATGACCCTTTCTCTGTCCTTCAGGAAAAGGGAAGATAGAGCCACAAATATTAATTGTGGTGCAGAGAAATTATTGCTAGAATAGAAATACAGATTATATGATATGCTGTGGAGGCAGATGCAAGAAAAAAAACAACTGTCAACTGGAACTCCTATGTCAGTAAATAAAACTCTATATGTTCTGTGACCCAACATATAAAATGTATGCATTTGGCAAAGGTGAGAATGGAATACACCATTCTGAATATAGTTTTTACTTACTCCTGTAATCCCAGCACTTTGGGAGGCTCAGGTAGGAGGACTGCTTGAGCCTAGGAGTTCAAGACCAGCCTGGACAACATGGTGAAACCCCATCTCTACAAAAAATTTAAAAATAAGTTGGGTGTATTGACACGTTTCTATAGTCCTAGGTACTCAGGAGGTTGAAGCAAGAGGATCACTTGAGCCCAAATGTCTGAGGCTGCAGTGAGCTATAATCATGCCACTGCACTCCAGCCTGGGCAACAGAGTAAGACCCTGTCTCAAAAAAAAAAAGAAAAGAAAAAGGAAGAAAGAGGGAGAAAGATAAGAGGCTGGGCGCAGTGGCTCATTTAGCTCATTAGCCTGTAATCCCAGAACTTCAAGAGGCTGAGGTGGGCAGATTGCAAGGTCAGGAGTTTGAGACCAACCTGACCAACATGGTGAAACCCTGTTTGTACTGAAAAAAAAAAAAAAAAATTAGCCAGACATGGTGGTGCACACCTGTATCCCAGCTACTCAGGAGGTTGAGGCAGGAGAATCGCTTGAACCCAGGAGGCGGAGGTTGCTGTGAGCCAAAATCCTGCCATTTTCACTCCAGCCTGGGTGACAGAGGGTGACTTCATCTCAAAAAAAAAGAAAAGAAAATTGTTGCATCAATGAAAGAATAGTAGGTAATTCTTTTCCTTTATGTATTCTATTGTAGTTACTTCTAATAATACTATTATTTTACGTGTAAGTACATGGATATATACTTGCATACATATACACACAGCTATTTTCTTGATGCACTTTCACATGATTGATAAAGCAAAGCTGTTAGCCCTATGGTCGACACCTGTGAGGGTTTTCATCCTCTTTTCCTTGCCATATGTGCTAGTTGAAAAATACTGTGGGATTTCAAATGTATCACCCTCATTATGATTTTCAAAAGTGAAAAGTCAAAAAAGCTGACTAGGAAAATGATTGTGGCATAAATTCCAGATAGAATGGTTTTGAAACAGATACTAGAGAAGGGAGATGTCAAGTGAGTGTTTCCAGAATTGCAATGAGACTGCAGGCAGGACAGCGTCTTAGCTGACAGAGAGGCACCTGCGAAATGGCCCCTGCGAAATGGTGTGAAGCTGCTGCAGCTGTGAATACGCTCGCTCTTCACAGTGGGCACTGAGCAGCTGATGTCATTCCCCTGAAAAGTCCACAGGCCCCGCTGGCTGCACATGGCTGGAAGGAGCATGGGGATGTTAACAGAGATGGAAGTAAAGTTGCGATTTGGAGAAATGAGTCACTTGCATTTTTTATCCAGACACAATAGGAGAATCTGAGCTGTGCAAGAGAGAGATGGCTGGGCACAATGGCTCACACCTGTAATCCCAGCACTTTGGGAGGCTGAGGTGGGCAGATCACAAGGTCAGGAGTTTGAGACCAGCCTGGCCAGAACAGTGAAACCCTATCTCTACTAAAAAAAAAAAAATTATCTGGGCATGGTGTCGCACACCTTGAATCCCAGCTACTCCAGAGGCTGAGGTAGGAAAATTGCTTGAACCCGGGAAGCGGAGGTGGCAGTGAGCTGAGATGGTGCCACTGCACTTCAGCCTGGGAGACAGAGTGAGACTGTCAGAATGAAAGAAAGAAAGAAAGGGAGAGAAAGAGAGAGAGAGAGAGGGAGGGAGGGAGGGAGGGAGGGAGACATTAGGTTCATCATGGGGGACTGTCAGCCAGATGCCAGAAGATACATCTTCGATGGCCATTAAAGCACCCCCAGGAGTTGGTTTCCTAAAGCCCAACTCCTTCTTCATCCAGTGCCTGGTCCCATTTCAGCCGCGGTGGGACAGATAACCTTACACTTGAGCAGTGTCAGGAACTGCAGAATAACCAAAGCAGGTAATGCCCCTTTCTATTGAGTTGGACCGTATCTGAAAACCACAAATGAAGGTCTGGAAGCCTTAGGAGTCACACTCTCCAAGTCCCGCCTCTCCTGGCATGCTTCTCACTCCTCCCCCGGGTCAAGGATGCAGGATTGCAGATGACTCAATCTTCAGGAGACTGCTAGACAGAGGGCGGTGCTAACTTGGCATCGAACTTGCCAAATTACAGCAAAAGAATTGCTGTGCATCTGACAAATGGAATCCTTCCAAATTAAATTGCATTTAATATGTCTTAGGGGAGCTCTCTATTTTTTTTCTAATGTTTCAATAGGAGAAAGAGGGAAGGTCTCAAGAACATTGTTCCCCCGTTAGTTTATTGAGCTTTCTAAAAGAGGTGAGTTTTTAAATATTATGATTATTCAGCGGCAGAGATAGATAGGGCAGGTGTTTAACACCAAGAATCCTTCAGTCTGAGTTTCTGAGAAGGAACACTGTAGGAGAAAGGGCGGAGGATGCTGTGTGGGAGGGTGAAAAACAAAAGCATGGCTGGGCGCAGTGGCTCATGCCTGTAATCCCAGAGTTTCAACTGGCAGAGGTGGGAGGATCACCTGAGACCCGAGTTGGAGCCCAGCCTGGGCAACACAGCAAGATCCCATCTCTACAAAAGTGAAAAGAGAAAACGGTATGGTGGTGGGTAACCGTGGTCCCAGCTACTTGGGAGGCCAAGGAAGGAGGATCCCTTGAGTGCAGGAGTTCAAGGCTGCAGTGAGCTGTGATTGTGCCACTGCACTTCAGCCTGGGCGACAGAGCAAGATCCTCTCGCCACCCCTCCACGAAAGGAGAGGGAGACCAGAAATTAGCAGAATTAGCAGCTGTTTCTCAAGCCAAAGCGGCCCAAGAGCCTTCTGAGGGAGAAATCTGCTTCTCAGGTTTCAGGGGCCAGGCCCTGGATTCCACCAGCCCTGAACAACCCCGATCCAGTGTGCGCCAAGAATCACTGACTACACACATCAGAAGTCTGGCGTTCCTGGAAGACGAGTCAGGCTGGCATTGGTTAAAAGGAGAACGTACCCAAGGACCTCATTAGCATCAGCATCTTTATGCCCTTCACGACCGCTGTTTGGGTTTTATTTTATTTCCTGCATTGGTTACATGCAGTCCTTATCTGAATGGGGACACCCACCCCTCGCCTGTGGGTTCTTGTTGGTAGCTTATCTAAAATGACAGAAGGCCTCTATGCCTTAGAGAGTTAAGTGCCCCTATTCTTCTTTTAAACAAAAGCCATTGGTAGCAGAGATATTCATTTCTCTTAATTTCTGCAGGGTATAAAAATTACTGAATTGCGATCATTGTTTTGACAATGCAATGTTAAATTTGCCACAAAATATCTTGAGTGAACTATATGAAAGTGTGCTACACTTAAAATCTGATAAAATAAAAATAAAATCTGATGAATGAAAATTGAATAAACAGAATGGAAAGATTTAAGGTACGATTATCTTCAGTACTTAATGTTTCTCGTTTTTTAAAAAAGGGATTCATCAATAACCTCATATGTAGCAAGTCCCACTGTACTTTTATATAACAGAAGGCATGAGGGGCTCTGATATCAGGCCACCTGCAGTGGCTTTGCCACTTATTGTCCCCCGGAATCTGGAGTAAGCTAAATCATCGCTTTGTGCCACAACTGCATCATCTGTGCCACCAGCCTGCCACATAGAGCTGGGATGATTACATAACCTAAAACATGAAAAGCAATTAGCCCAGTGCCTGGTACAGAAAAACACTCAGTAATCTTCGCGGTTATTATCATGTTTTAATAACTAATTTTCTCCCCACTCCTTTGTAATATAACATAGAATCATACCTGGAGCACTTTAATATGCTGCCTGTTTTGAGTCAATTTCTGAATTTTACAAACCAGCAAATGGAAATAGAGGCAACATGAACAGAGAACTTTGTTATGCTCGCTGAAATCAAGGAAGAAACTAGACACTATAAAACATCAGACAGGGGTCCTCCGTCTCCTCCCTCAGAAGTTTCCACGCCCCGGGGCCTTTCCTGTGCCATGTGTTGGAGAATATGCTTTGCTTCTAGTATCTGCAGGAAAAGTGATTTTATGCCTAGTACCTGCCTTAGAAATTCCACTGCCGCCAAAAGCTCTACATATGCATGCACTGTGCCTTCTCAGGCCAGTGACTGCTATGCATGCCTTGATTTATTTTGTGTCTAAAATTGCAGACCCTGGCACCAAACCTTCACCAGGCCAAGAGGAGCAGGGACCACTGCTTCTGTTTTGACAGCAAATACTTTGTGATGGTTAATATTGCGTGTCAACTTGATTGGATTGAGGGTTGCAAAGTACTGCTCCTGTGTGTGTCTGTGAGGGTGTTGCCAAAGGAGATTAACATTTGAGTCAGTGGACTGGGAAAGGCAGACCCACCCTCAATGTGAGTGGGCACCATCAGCTGCCAGCACGGCTAGGATAAAAGCAGGAAGAACATGGAAGGCTTGCTGAGTCTTTCAGCCTTCACATTTCTCCCATGCTGGGTGCTTCCTACCCTTTCTTCACGTTCAAATCACTAGTGAGAAATTTAAGGCAAAGGGCAAATCAGACCTTGATTATCTGTCTTTGGTTACAGATATGATATGGTTTTTGTGCTATTGATGTTCTTCAGAATTACTGTGTGCATTTTGAGGACCCAGCTTTCCCAAGTGAGTCAGACCTAGTAGCAATAATGATCTCTCTTCCTTTGTTTCCCAGTTTTTCTCCTTGCCCTTTCTAGGGTTTTTTCTTTAAGAATTTGAACACGTGTTTAATATTGCATAGCAGTAGAAAAGCCTTTTGAAGACCAGATCAACAAGAATGATGGAGTGTCAGATGTGGCCAGCAGTCAACTTGATGAACAGATGTTAGAAGTCTGAAACTTTGAAAAACACTTGTAAGACTTTGTAAAAGATCCATGAAAGGCCTGGCGCAGTAGCTCACGACTGTAATCCCAGCACTTTGGGAGGCCGAGGCAGGCAGATCACAAGGTCAGGAGTTCAAGACCAGCCTGACAAACATGGTGAAACCCCGTCTCAACTAAAAATATAAAAAATTAACTGGGCATGGTGGCGCGCACCTGCATTCCCAACTACTTAGGAGGCTGAGGTAGGAGATTTGCTTGAACCCAGGAAGTGAAGGTTGTGATGAGTCAAGATTGAGCCATTGCACTCCAGCCTGGGTGACAGAGCAAGACTCCATCTCAAAAAAAAAAAGATCCATGAAAAAGTAAGATCTTGCCGGACGCGGTGGCTCACGTCTGTAAAACCAACACTTTGGGAGGCCGAAGCAGGTGGATCACGAGGTCAAGAGATCGAGACCATCCTGGCCAACACGGTGAAACCTGTCTCTACTAAAAATACAAAAAATTAGCCGGGCATGGTGGCACACACCTGTAATCCCAGCTACTCAGGTGGCTGAGGCAGGAGAATTGCTTGAACCCAGGAGGCGGAGGTTGCGGTGAGCCGAGATCGCGCCATTGCACTCCAGCCTGGGCAACAAGAGCAAAACTCTGTCTCAAAATAAAAAAGAAAAAAGAAAAAGTAAGATCTTTAGGTGATGTCTAAATGATACTCGACTTTTAATCTGAGGATCTTACAGGACTAAACACACATTTTTTAAAATTACAGATGAAAGGCCGTGCACAATGACTCAGGCCTGTAATCCCAGCACTTTGGGAGGCCAAGGCAGGTGGATCACCTGAGGCCAGAAGTTCCAGACTAGTCTGGGCAACATGTTGAAACCCAATCTCTACCAAAAATACGAAAATTAGCTAGGTGTGCAGGCACATGCCTGTAATCCCTGCTACTTGATGGCTGAGGCACGAGAATTGCTTGAACCCAGGATGTGGAGGTTGCAGTGAACTGAGATGGTGCCACTGCACTCCAGCCTGGACAACACAGCAAGACCTTGTCTCAAAAAATATATATATATTACAAATAAAATTGATTTGTTCAAAGTACAAAAGGAAATTGAAAGCAGGCTGGCTTATAAGAGAAAGAGAGTTTATTGACTTAATGCTAACTAAAACTCTAAAGGTAATAATTTCAGGTGACATTTGATCCAGCAGTTCAAAAAATGTCACCAACAGTCTGGTTTCTGTCCTCAGTCTGCTTTATAAGATATTGGTTTTATCTGCAGATTCCACACGGTGGCCCCAGAGGCAGCTCCAGGATCTCCATTGCTGGAAAAAGGCTGTAGCTGCTCCAAAAATCACCATCCCGGGAATAGGGATGGTCTCTTCTTCAGAGCTACTCTAAAATAGATTTATTTTCCCCAAAAGCTCCAGCAAACGTCTTCTCCTGGCTTGTTGTCTCCGATTTGGGAGTGCCAGTCTCCAAACCAGTCCATTTGCCTTGGGGGCACAGTGGGTGTGTCCATTGGTTTAAGCCAGCCAAATTTATACAAAGTACCCCACTCCAGGTACTTGGGGAGGTTTCAGACCCACTCAAGCCAAATTCACTCTGGAAATCTGTGTTCTTGTAGCCAGGAGAGAATATAGATGCAGGATAGCAAATAGCCAATGGGTACTACATCACATTTTAAGAGAATCCACCAAATTTATACAATTTGTGCTTACAGATTTCTGTACTAAGAACAAAGACAAAAGAAATGCCTGATTCTTGTGGCTTTTTTGTTTTTGTTTTTGTTTCCTGTTGATCGATCTCAACAACAAGGAAGGATTTTGGCACTTGGCATTTTTGCACATTGATTCTGACCTGGAAAGGAGGGTGTGGCATTTACAGATAAGTAATTGGAGACCAAGGTCAAATGGATGGATGGTCTAATTTGTTCCCTAAACAGAGAAACGTCTGGTGCCTTCCTGGCCTCATTCCTCTCCAAGGGGGCTGTTGGCTTCCATTGATTTCTCACCTGATTCCAATGACATTGCTCTCTGACTAGTACTATTTTTTAATGCTTAGATGAATCATGTATGCATTAAAAGGAAAACCTTGAATTTAAGCCTTGAGGTGAAATAAGGTGCTTAGTCTGTGATGACAAAAGAAGACTGAAATGGAAGGAGATCAGCCGGGTCAGCCAGAGCAGCTCACAGACGCTGAACATCCTCCCTCTCAGCCCATATGGTGACTCTGAGTGCACGCTGGGCATGCAGCCCAGATAACGGCAGCCAGGATAAGTGGTTTCTATAATGCAATGGGGTTAAGTGAAAGATCTCTAACTCTCCCACTTTCCTTTGTGGCTCAGAAAAGATTTTAGTAATGAAATCGAAAGTAATCAGAGATCAGCTGGAGGAAAGATGTATAATCAGATTTTCCGGTGTTCAGATTTGCTCTGGGGGAGGGCTTATACATTTATTCAACAAATATTTCTTAAAGGTCCAGTATGTGCCAGGTACAGGGTACAACGGTGAGCACAGACATGCACCGCCTGTCCACATGGGTTTACAGTCTAGTGCAAGGGAGCTAGGTAATCAACAAATGCCTATGCAAGCCCACCTACAGTATGTGCCATCAGTTAAAATATAGAGATATTTAGGCATGTTAAGAAAGTCTCACATGAATTTTGTGAATTAAATGTGTAGAGAAACTCCCACTATAGAGACTCTTAAACTGCTGGATAAAATATGTTTAAAATATGCTTTTTGCCAATTTTGTTGTTAAACTTTACATATAATGAAATGCACTGATTTTAACTATACAATTCAATGAGTATTGACAAATGTATAGAGTCCTGTCACTGCCACCACGTCATGAAATTACACATATCCATCACCCCCGAAGTTCCCCTGTGCCCCTTCACGGCCAGTCCCTTCTGGCTACCTTCAGACCCCTGGCATCTACTGATCTGCTTCCTGTTCTGCTTTTTCTAAAACTTCCTATAAATTAAATTATATGTAATCTTCTGTGTCTGAATTCCTTCATGTAACACAGTGCTTCTGGGATTTCTTCTTGTGATGCATGTCTGGAGTCTGTGCCTTTCTCTTGGTGAATAGTATTCCACTGATTGGATATACCACAATTTGTTTTATTAATTCACCAATTGATGGACATTTGAGTTCGTTCTGGTTTTCAGCTATTATGAATAAAGTTGATCTAAATATTTACCTACAAGTCTTTGGGTAGATAGGCGTTTTCACTTCTCAGGTAGATATGTAGGAGTGGAATGGCTGGATGTGGTAAGCAGAACTCTAAAAATGACTCCTAGTGACCTAGCCCTTTGATAATTGCCTCCCCTTTGATTGTGGGTGAAATTTAGGATTATACAACTTAAGCTATCACTCCCCTGATTATCTTACATGGTAAAGGAAGATCGTCTGAGGTGGTCTAATCTAAATCATGTGAGCCCTTTAAATGCTGGTAAGCAAAAAGAAAGAGATTTGAAGCACGGGGGGATTCAATGTGTCCTTACTGGCTTGAAGATGAAGGGGTCCCCTAAGAAGGAATGTGGGTGGCCTTAGCAGCTAAGAGAGGCCCCAGCTGACAACCAACAAGAAAATGATGACTGCAATCCTGCAACTGCAAGGAACCAAATTCTGCCAACAGCCTCAATAAACTTGGAAGTGGATTTCATTCTAGAACCTCCGGAAGACAATTCAGCCCAGTCAGCACCTCCATGTCAGTCCTGTGATACCATGAGCAGAAAACTCGCCACAGTGTTCAAGCTTGCTGAACTATAAGAACTGTGAGTTGGCAAATAAATGTAGTTTTAAGCCACTGTTTGTGCTGATTTGTTACATGATAGAAAACTAAGACATATGGTATGTGTATGTTTAACTTCATAAGAAACCTGCTAAATTGTTTCCAAAAGCAGCTACACCATTTTGCACTTCTACCGGCAATGTAGGAGAGTCCCAGTTGTTCCACGTTATTGACAATACTTGATATTGTCAGTCTTTGATTTTTAGCCATTCTCATGTAGTGGCATTTCATTGTGGTTTTAATTTTCATTTCCTCAATGACTAACAATGTTAGGCATCTTTGGGAGGCAGAGGCAGGTGGATCACCTGAAGCTGGGAGTTCGAGACGAGCCTGACCAACATGGAGAAACCTCATCTCTACTAAAAATACAAAATTAGCTGGGAGTGATGGCACATGCCTATAATCCCGGCTACTCAGGAGGCTGAGGCAGGAGGATCACTTTAACCTGGAGGCAGAGACTGCAGTGAGCCAAGAACATGCCATTGCACTCAAGCCTCGAAAACAAGAGCAAAACTCCATCTCAAAAAAAAAAAAAAGACTGAACCATAGGAAAGCTTGATTGCACAGAAGGAAAGAGGGTAGAGGAGACCTTTTGGGGGGTGAGGGTGGAAGATGTCTGCTAACCCTACAAGGCTTAGGATTTGAATTTGAATGAGCCACATACAGGGACAGGAGATAAAAAGCCTGTGGCTTGAGCAGGGCTGAAGACCAGATAAGAGATGTCCCATCTGAAGCCAGAACCCCTGAAAGGCGACACAATGATAATAAGAGGAAAAAGTGTACCTGCATAAGACCATGTTACCTATCTCAGGCTTGTCCTGGGTGAAGTATGGAGAAATCCTCCCCTCATATGCTCCCGCTCACAAGTGTGTGAGCCTGAAATTTATACTTGCTAGTGGGCTTGAAAACTTCAAACATAAAATTCATTTTTAAGTGGTTTCATGTGGGAAGTGTCCTAATCTTCCTAATTCACCCACCTGGGCATTGCACTTTAACACAGAGTTCCCACAGGATAAAGTTTCCAGGTACAAGAATTCACCATAATTAAAAAATCACTAAATAAATGGGAAAATAAGACATCATGAATAAGTGTCAGCTGAGACAAAAAGCTGCTGAGTTAAAACTGCAAAGACCGAATACTAGCGTGACTGGTATAGAATATGAAATAAGTGTGTTTGATATTTTGTAAAAATAATATAATGGAATACAAGCATAACATGAAGCAAAACACCTAACGTTGACAGATTACCTGGAAAACAAGCAAAAGTTAGATGACAGCTGATTCCTCAATAGAAACAGTGAAGCTGTGAGAGAGATCCAAGATGGCTGATCGCTAACAGCTCGGGATTGTAGCTCCCAGTGAAAGCTCGGAAAACGTGAGGACGCCACATTTTCAGAGGAATTTTCGTCACCCACGGACCAGAAGATTTCCAGTGGAGGAGCCCCGCGGGTCGCCAGCGCGACTTCTGTGGCCGGCGCGGCAGCTCTTCGTGCACAGTAAACGGGACTGGTTCCCCTACTGACTGGTGTTTGGAGCTCCGGGAAGGCAGAGCCGCTTGTTGCAGACTCAAGAAGGAAGCCAGACCGGAGATTCCCAGGCAGAAGAGCATCATCAGTCTTATCGCTGCTGTTTTGGCCGGCGCAGTGGGTTGCTCGGATTCCAGCACTGGGAATCAATAAATTGGACATCCTCTCAGGAACTTAATCAGAAAGGCGCTAATTGTAAAGACATCAGATGGATAAATTCACAATAAAGGGAAAAATAAGCCTAAAAAGGCCGAGAAAACCGAAAGTCAGAACCCCTCTCCCTCTACAGGGGATAGTAATTCCTCATCAGCAATGGAACAAGCCCTAATGGAAGAGGACTGTGTTCCAGTATCTGAAGTAGGCTTTAAAAGGTGGATGATAAAAAATTTTTGGGAGTCGAAACAACTTGTTCTAACCCAATGTAAAGAAACTAAGAACTTTGAACAAAGGTTTAATGAAATGTTAAAAAGAATGGACAATATAGAGAGGAATATAAATGAACTAATGGAGTTGAAAAATACAACACGAGAACTTAGTGAAATATGCACAAGTTTGAATAGCCGAATTGATCAAGCAGAAGAAAGGATATCAGAGGTCGAAGACCGACTTAATGAAATGGAAGGAGAAGACAAGAATAGAGAAAAAAGGATAAAAAGGAATGAGCAAAGTCTCCAAGAATTATGGGACTATGTGAAAAGACCTAATCTACGTTTGATAGGTGTACCTGAATGTGATGGAGAGAATGAATCTCAGCTGGAAAATACTCTTCAGGATATTATCCAGGAGAATTTTCCCAATCTAGCAAAGCAGGATACTATTCAACCTCAGGTAATACAGAGAACACCACAAAGATATTCCTTAAGAAGAGCAACCCCAAGACACATAATCATTAGATTCACCAGGGTTGAAACGAAGGAGAAAATACTAAGGGCAGCCAGAGAAAAAGGTCAGGTTACCCACAAAGGGAAACCTATTAGACTTACAGCAGATCTCTCAGCAGAAACCCTACAAGCCAGAAGAGAGTGGGGGCCGATATTTAACATCCTTAAAGAACAGAAATTTCAGCCCAGAATTTCATATCCTGCCAAACTAAGCTTCATAATTGAAGGAAAAATAAAATCTTTAATGAACAAGCAAGTACTCAGAGATTTTATTACCACCAGGCCTGCTTTACAAAAACTTCTGAAAGAAGCATTACACACAGAAAGGAACAACCAGTATTAGCCTTTCTAAAAATATACCAAAAAGTAAAGAGCATCAACATAAAGAAGAATTTACATCAACGAATGGATAAAATAGCCAGTTAACATCAAATGGCAGTAATCTTAAATTGAAATCGACTAAATTCCCCAATCAAAAGATAGAGCCAAAACCTAACGGTATACTACATCCAGACCCATTTCATATCCAAAGATACACAAAGACTCAAAACAAAGGGTTGGAGACAGATTTACCAACCAAATGGAGAACAAAAACAAATAAACAAAAAGGAGTTGCAATTCATGCATTTGATAAAACAGATTTCGAACCAACAAAGATAGAGTGGTATAAGGATCCATGCCTCCTAACACCCAGATACATAAGACCCAAAAGAGATTTAGACTCAACGAGACAGAAAATTAATAAGGATATCCAGAATCTGAACTCAGATCAGTAACAAGTAAATTTAATAAGCACTTGTAGAACTCTCCACTTTAGATACATAAAATATACATTCTCCACTTTAAATACACAAAATAATGATCGGCCATTATTAATACCCATTCACAGAATAAAGCAATATTCCTGTTCTCTCTCCCTCTTTTTCTTCCTCTCTTTTCCTTTCCTTCTAAAAAAAAAAAAAAGAAAGAAAGGATATAAAGGATGGTTGCAGAGATTCTGCTACAAGGGTATTCCTCACTATGCTGTTGATAATAGAAAAAAGAAAAAAAGAGATGCAGTCTGAATATCTGTTACAGAATTTTCTGCATGATTCAAGTTTATAAATTCTTCCTACTTACAGGGGATTACTTATACTGTTTAAGAGACAGGGTCTCACTGTTGCTCAGGCTGGAGTGCAGTAGCATAATCATTGCTCACTACAGCCTCAGTCTCCCAAGCTCAGGCAATCCTTGTGCAAAAAAAAAAAACAGTGAAGCTGTAAGACAGCGGAATTTTATTTTCAAAGTACTACTTGAAAATAACCATGAGACTGGGTGTGGTGGCTCACATCTGTAACCCCAGCACTTTAGGAGGCCAAGGCAGGTGGATTGCTTGAGGCCAAGAGTTTGAGATCGGCCTGGGCAACATGGTGAAACCCCATTTCTACAAAAAAAAAAAAATACAGAAGAGTAGCTAGGCATGTGGCATGTCCCTGTAGTTCCAGCTACTTGGGAGGCTGAGGCGGGAGGATCACTTGAGCCCAAGAGATTGAGGCTTCAGTGAGCCATAATCTCAGCATTGCATTCATTCCAGCCTGGGTGATGAGTGAAAGCAAGCAAGCAAGAAAGAAAGAAAGAGAGAGAGAAAAGAGGAAAAAACCATGAACCCCAAAACCATGTCAAGTGAAACTATATCAAGAACGAAACCAAAATGAAGACATTATCAAACCAAAACTGAGATAATTCAGTAACAAAGCAATCTATGCATCTTCCTAGGGATGTACTTTAACAAAAAGAAGAATAATCCCAGGACACTCTGAGAAGCAAAAACGAATGATAAGAAATATAGTGGGTCACACCTGTAATCCCAGCACTTTGGGAGGCAGAGGTGGGTGGATCACCCGAGGTCAGGAGTTCAAGACCAGCCTGGCCAACCTGGTGAAACCGTGTCTCTACTAAAAATACAAAAATTAGCTGAGCGTGGTGGCATGCTCCTGTAATCCCAGCTACTCAGGAGGTTGAGGCAGAAGAATCACCTGAACCCAGGAGGCGGAGGTTATAGTAACCTGAGATGACGCCATTGTACTCCAGCCAGGCTGACAGATCAAGACTTTATTTCAAAAAAAAGAAAAGAAAAGAGAAATACAGGTAAAAGCTGTGGACAAATATAAGCAATTTTGCATTTATAAAATAATAATAGTGGGTTGGGCACTTTGGGAGGCTGAGGTGAGACAATTGCTTGAGCTCGGGAGTTCAAAACCCACTTGAGCAACATCACAAGACCTCTTCTCCATTAAAAATTTAGAGAATTAGCTGGTAGTGGTGGCACGTACTGTGGTGCCAGTGACTCAGGAGGCTGAGGTGGGAGGATCACTTGAACCCGGGAGGTGGAGGCTGCTGTGAGCTGTGATCTCACTGCTACACTCCAACCTGGGCAACACAGTGAGACTATGTCAGAAGAAGAAAGACAAAGAAGACGAAGAAGGAGAAGAAGAAGAAGGAGAGGTCTGATTGAAGGGTCAAAAATACCCAACATGGAACTAAAATGCTGGGGGGAATAATAGCCTACAAGTTGGGGTTAACATATTTGCCGTAATGAACACACTGTTCCGTGTGTCGGCCCTGCGCTGAGTATTCTTTAGGCATCATCTCACTTAATCCTTCCAACCATGCTGAGGAATATGCCATTATTACTCCCATTTTTCAAATGAGAACCCACAGGAATTAGTAGCTAAGACTTAAAGCCAGATCTATCTGACTATTTGGGTTTTGTTTGTTTGTTTTTTTAGAGCAGAGTCTCACTCTGTTGGAATGTTTTTTTAGGGACAGAGTCTCACTAGGCTGGAATGCAGTGATGCAGTCAAAGCTCATTGCAGCCTCAGCCCTAGGCTAAAGGGATCCTCCCATCTCAGTCTCCTGAGTAGCTGGAACTACAGGCACCCACCACCACACCCAGCTAATTTTTTATTTTTAGTAGGACAGGGTCTCCCTGTGTTGCCCAGGTTGCTCTCAACCTCCTGGTCTCAAGCAGCCCTCCCACCTCGGCCCCGCAAATTGCTGGGATTACAAGCATGAGCCACTGCACCTGCCCTCTGACTTTGAATCTACCATCATCTTAATCACTCTACCACACTGCTCTCAATGGAAATGTTTGTCATGGAAAATATAGGGGTCAAGGCAGGAGGATCCATTGAGGCCAGGAGTTCAAGACCAGCCTGGGCAACACAGCGAGACCTCATCTCTAAAATAAATAAAATATAAAATGAAATGAAATAGAAAATATTGCCAGACACGGTGGCTCACATCTGTAATCCCAGCACTTTGGGAGGCCAGGGTGAAAGAATTGCGAATTGCTGGAGCCCAGAAGTTTGAGACCAACCTGGGCAACATGGCAAGACCCTGTCTCTACCCCCCCAAAAATTTTTTTTCTTAATTAGTCAGGCGTGGTTGCACCTACCTGTAGTCCCAGCCACTCAGATCGGCTGAGGCAGAAGGATTACTTGAGCCCAGGTCAAGGCTTCAGTGAGCCATGTTTGTACAACTGCACTCCAACCTGGGTGGCAGAGTAAGAACCTGTGTCAAAAAAAGAAAGGAGGAGGAGGAGGAGGAGAAAAGAAAAGAGAAAAAGGAAAACATAAGGCAAAGATAAAGCCAAGAATTCCCTTAAAGCATCATAGTCATAAGTATACACACATTATTTTGAAAAAGATTGGAATCATAACTATCTACTGTTTTGTCAGTGACAGTGAGTCAACTCTCACTTAATATTATCAGTCAATATAATATTCTCAATATAATCATCCTGCTCTTAATTATTCTTTAGAAAGACATTTTTCAATTACTGCATTGCTTAATATCTTTTATCTACCTTCTACAATGTTCACTGTTAATTTTTGTTAAAAGTAAAGATGACCTATTTAGTATTTTCCGTTTTCTAAAACTTGAAATGTATTAGCAGATGCCTATGTATGGATGTCTATTCTATTGCTGGGTATACACATTTCTGTTTTAGAGATCTCCATTTGCAAATAAACACCTGTGTCACATGTTTACAAAATTTGTGCTTCAAAGCAGATTCAGGATACAACATTGGGAACTTTTAAAACAGAAATTAGACTGGGCCCCATGGCTCGCACCTGTAATCCCAGCACTTTGGGAGGGTGAGGTGGGCAGATGACTTGAGGTAAGGAGTTTGAGACCAGCCTGGCCAACATGGTAAAACTCCAACTCTACTAAAAACACAAAAATTAAGGCCGGGCGTGGTGGCTCACGCTTATAATCCCAGCACTTTGGGAGGCCGAGGCGGGTAGATCACGAGGTCAAGAGATCAAGACCATCCTGGTCAACAAGGTGAAACCCTGTCTCTACTAAAAATACAAAAATTAGCTGGGCATGGTGGTGTGCGCCTGTAGTCCCAGCTACTCGGGAGGCTGAGGCAGGAGGATTGCTTGAACCCAGAAGGTGGAGGTTGCAGTGAGCCGAGATCGTGCCATTGCACTCCAGTTTGGGTAACAACAGTGAAACTCCATATCCAAAAAAAAAAAAAAATTAGTCAGACGTGATGGTGAGCACCTGTAGTCCCAATTACTTGAGAGGCTGAGGCAGGAGAATGGCTTGAACCTGGGAGGCAGAGGTTGCAGTGAGCCAGGATTGCACCACTGCACTCCAGCCAGGGTGACAGAGCGAGACTCCATCTCAAAATAATAAATAAATCAATAAAAATAAAATTAAAAAACAAAAAGATGATTTTTCTTAACAAAAAGTTTTTTTTTTTTGCTTTATGAAGAAATTTTCTCATGTATGTTTTATTTTACATAAACAATTTTCCTAAAATATAGAAATATCACTTGCTTTGTGAAAATTGGATGGGTATGAAACTTTTCAGAAATGAATTTATGACTTTTTAAAGGATGGATTTGTATGCACATATTTCAGTCTCAACCCAGAGATTAATATAATCATATTACCATAATGTGTGTAGTAAAATCTCATTAATTCAAACATGCCACTGATTTTTTAACTTTTAATAGCTCAAATATGGAATGTATAATTGATCATAGGAGAAACCAGTATGGGACATGTATAATTTTTTTATGTACAATCTTCTTATGCCTTGAATGCAAGCTCATTAACTTGTTTCATTTTACCTTTTAGCACCTATTTGTGGTGTGATTAGTATGATATGCCTGTATCCAAAAGTAACAAGATAGAGGCCAGGTGATGGCTCACACCTGTAATCCCTGTACTTGGGGAGGCCAAGGTGGGCAGATCATTTGATGTCAGGAGTTTGAGACCAGCCTCCTGACTGGCCAACATGGTGAAACCCTCTCTCTACTAAAAATACAAAAATTAGCCAGGCATGGTGGGGCGCGCCTGTATTCCCAGCTGCTCCGGAGGCTGAGACTCAAGAATCGCCTGAACCCGGGAGGCGGAGTTTGCAGTGAGCAAAGATGGCACCACTGCACTCCAGCCTGGGCGACAGAGTGAAACTGTGTCTCAACAAACAAACAAACAAACAAACAAACAACAGCAACAAAACCAAAACAAAAGGAACCAGGTGGCATGTGGACATTTAAATGTTTAATAAATAGGCATAGTATCATCTATACTTCCTCTTTTGTCCATGGAAACCAACTGAAAACATGAGTGAAATTTCATAACCATCATAGCCTGATGGTGCAAGATTGTATTTGAAACAATTCTTGAATTTCTGTGCACGAGATCATCTATAGCCAAATATTCCCACGAAGTCTCCCCTCTGTTTCATACATCTGTATGGGCTTCTCCTCACTCCTACCTGGAGCCAGCTAGTGCTCTGTCGATGCAAAAATAACTGTTAATAACTGTTTAAATAGTACCTTAAGGAAAATAAGTAGAGAAAAGAAAATAAGCTGAAGAGAATGATGAAATTCATTCTAAAGCCAGGTATTAACTGACTGGTAGGGAAGGGTGAGCGATGCATTCCCTTCGCCTGCGAAAGCCACTGACCCCACTCAGGCTCGTGCAGCCCCTCTTCCTTTCCCCCAAATCACTGCCGTCTATTCCTGCCCAATCACCCTCGTGAATCTCTTTGAATCGGTGATTTAAAACAGGCATTCATGGACATTCTTCTTAGAAGGCCTAGTGCTAAGTCGCAATTGTCAGGGGAACCGCGTGTCTGGAGGGAGAACCAGCTCTCCGGAGTTTCCAGGGAAACCACACCCCGCAGAGGCAGGTGCGGTTGTCCGGGCCGCGCGGGAAAGGGTTCTCGGGGAGGAGCCGGGGCACTGGGGGCCTGGGGTGTGGCCGCCGGGCTGCCGCGCGCTCGGGATCAGTCTCTTATACATATATACATATATATATATAATATAAATATATATAGTATTTTATATGTTATAAAATACTACTTTCGGTGGAGTACTTTACTTTGATATTCCACTTGCAAAACAGAACCACTGATTCCTTCCTGCTCGATAAGGTTCAGTCGCCCTCGAGGAGCTGCCCGCGCTTTGGAAATGAACCAAATCAAGGAGGAACTGCCAAGGAGCCCCTTCAGACAGTAAGGTTCTGTTGGCCAGGGTCCTGGGGACAGACGCGAGCGTTGGTACGCGCCACCGAAACGGGAGCGGAGCATTTGAATGAGCTTCTTGAGCTTTGCATGGTGCGCAGAATGTACTACCGATGCCCAGGAATCCAGTAGAAATAGGGATGAAGGTTGCTGCGAAAGCGCCTTTTGCATTTGAAATACAGGTTAGGTTAACTGGAAAGGCGCCTGCCTCTTGTTTTGTTTCAGAAATGCTGTTAGGAGAAAGATCCGATTTCTGCTCGGAGTTAAGAAGGAGGTTTCTGGAGAATTCCTAGGTCAGAGCTGGCAGTCGCCCCTTTCTCTGGTGGTTCCCCGCACAGTCATTCCGGCGGAGGCGTCGCTGGGACTGAGGCCGGGTGACTGCGGCTGGGCATGCGGATTTAGTGCCCCCGCCTGTCATCTTTGTGGCTCCTTGTGGGGGAGGGGCGGGCTGTCTGACACAGTTATTAAACCTGGCAGCTGCGCTGGCGGCACTGAGGAGCATTTTGAGTGAGCTTGCTGAAAATGAGGGGCTTTTAGCTGGCCGCCTGCTTATCACCTCTCGCTGCCTGAAAGGCGGCTCTCAGAGTGCTTTTCGCGTCTTCCTAATTACAGCGGCGGGGGCCGTGCGCGCTTCGGGACACAACTGGAAACGTGAGTATCTGCGGCCCCCGCGCTGCTGGCAGGCGGCTGGGCGCTTAAAGCTTCCAAACCCGTGGTGGGGACGGAAAGGCAGGGACAGGAGAGGCGGGCGCGCGTGCGGCGGGGCTGCGGGAGGGCCCCGAGACGCGCGTCGCCACGCCTCGTCTGGAGGTGTTGCGCGCTGGAGAGGAGGCGACAGCCGGAAGGCTTCAGACGGGGGCGTGAGCGCCGGGTGGCCAGCGCCCGGCTTGGAACGGCCCTGTGCTTTGGGGATCCACACACAAAGGAAAGAACCTTGGGCCTAGGCAGCCAGGGCAGGCAAGCCCCGTCCCGCCCCCTATCTTTCCGGTCCTTTTTGAAAATGGAGAGAAGCCGCGGTTTACGGTTGGCTCAAAACAACGAGATGAGACCAGCGTTCCCGCCCGTGGGGACCTTTGTGCGCTGCGCAGTGGCGGTCGCGGCCGGTCCTCCTGGGACACGGGCGTGGCGGAGTCTCAGGGAGCAGCGCGCGCCGCGGAGTCCCTGCCCTAGAGGGGGCGCGTCCGGTTTCCTTTGAGATCTCATCGCCTTTGGGATTTCTGAGCCCTGCGAGCCTCAGTCTCTCGCCGCGAGCAGAACTCGTTTCTTCCTTCTCTTCGCACAAATGTGTTTGTTTTAACAGGGCAGACATTTTTTTGCAGACCAGACATAGTGAAAAGACCTCAGTCCCCTCTTTTCTCCCCAGTATATGAATGTGAGTGGGTGTGGACTTTTTTCCCCCTTATTATCGATTGCTAGAAGGAATCCTGAAGTTCAACTTAGTTTTATATTTAGTTCTAGTCAAGGTTTTCAGTTTACAGAGCTGGCATCATGCAAGGGTCTCTCCGTGGTTTACACATTTCTTAAAGAACCTCGGCCCCTTCCTAAAGGTTCCGAGGAACGTTTCACAGTCACGTGGTTTCAGAAAGTCCTGTTTAATGTTTCAAGTCCATTTCTGTGTTGATTTGGCTCAAGTCCAGATATGTGATACAGAGGCAGGCTCAGGCCCAAATATGTGATAAGAAGCAGGCTCTTCTCTTACGGGACCTGAAGTCTAACTACTTGCAGTCTCTGAGGCTCAGGTTTCTTGATGGTGTCTGGCCTCCACGGTCAGGGGCTGATGGCCAATGGAAGACCTCGCCTTCCCTAGAGGGGCCTGCCAGAGCCAGGACCCTGTGTTGGGAGTGTGAGCAATGAACGGTGAACAAGCTGCTTAAACTTTCCAGGTCTCCGTTTTGTCAATCATAAAAGGGGTGTAGCAGGGTAATATCTATCCATCAAAGTAATATCTAACTCCTAGCCTAAGAGATAGGCTAAGATTTCTGTGTGTCTTCCATCTCTCACCAAGCAGCTTTTCTTTTAACCTGACATTTGAGGATTGACTTAATGAGAGCAAGCAGAAAAGAAAGACTATAAAGTGGAAAAATTAAAATATAACAATCCTCAGTAAACTAGTGATCAGTATAGCTTAGAATTTGCCTAAAAATACACTAACCAATTGCTTGTAAATTACTTAATTTATAGGTAAAGAACTGAAATCATTATGGACATATATGGTCTCTTTAATTTTATTTATCAGGTTATGACTTTAGGGAAAGGTTGATGTCTGACTACCTCAAAAATAATACTTGACATTTGGTGCTTAAATTTGCCCCAAATGGCCAGGCACGGTGGCTCAACCTGTAATCCCAGAACTTTGGGAGGCTGAGGTGGGCGGATCACAAAGTCAGGAGTTCAAGACCAGCCTGACCAACAGGGTGAAACCCCGTCTCTACTAAAAATACAAAAAAATAGCTGGGAGTGATGGCAGGTGCCTGTAATCCCAGCTACTCTGGAGGTTGAGGTAGGAGAATCAGTTGAACCTGGGAGGCGGAGGTTGCAGTGAGCCAAGACTGTGCCATTGCACTCCAGCCTGGGCAACAGGAAGAGACTCCCATCTCAAAAAAAAAAAAAAAAAATTGCCCCAAATTCTGGTTTTGCATCCTAGAGTGGGGTTTCTCAGATTTTTGCACAAGTTTCTTGTTAATAAAAACCAGATGATGACTAGGTAGAAATGTGGTTAAAAGAAATAAATGTGATTCTGAGATACTACATATGACATTAGAACTAGAAATAAATACTTCTACTGAATTCTACTCCAGTAAAATAATGGTTAGGGTCTTGTTCCTAATTTTGTCCACAGTACCTCAAAAAGAATATGCAGAAATTGGAGGGAAGGGGTTCAGAATCAAATAATGAAGCAGAAAGAGGACTAAAAGGACCGAGGCTATTTTAGGGAGAGAAGGTGTAGGGGCCACTTAGTTACTGTCACATGGGTGAGGGGCTGAGAAGAATGGAGTGAGAGAAAACCAGATTTTGATTGGACATAATGAAGACTTATAAAATGGTAAAAGAGTAAAATTAACCACCAAGAAACATCTAAAAGAGAACAATTTATTGTCTGCCTTTCATGGCCCCAGCCCAGCCATTCTTTACCCTGGCTGCAGGCTAGAATCATCTGAGGACTTAAAAACTCCTCTGAGCCTCTTTCCTTCCCCAGACTCCAAGATTCTGACTTAACTGGTCTGAGTGCAGGTATGGATATGTTCTCAGAGCTCCCTAGGCAAAACACTAAGTAGAGAAACATTGGTCCATGCCCAAGAGAACAAAGTCTACCACTGCAGGCCCAGGTGGGGAGCATAGATGTCTGAAGAGGGCCAGGACCTGCTGGGGTTCATTTGGTGGGGAGGCAGCTGTGAGCCACACTCAATGTCAGCTAGCTTCGCCATATCTTCCTACTGGCCAAGGGAAGCTGGAATTTTCAGTCTTTTAGTTTGCAAATATGACATCTCCAGATCTTTAGAGAGTGGCAACCAATATAACCAATGTTATATTAAGAATATAACATTTTTAAATGTTTTGTGCTTGCTGAATAAAACACCCCAGCCGAAGCTGGACCCTGGCCAGACTAGGCAACCACAGCCAGACTTTTGCCTTCTTTGTGGGTAAGGGGTGTTAATGGGAGCTCTCCCAGGGCCTCTCCTAGCTTCAGTTTTATGATGTGATGCTTTCTTTTTAACCTGAAGAAACACTTCTTGGCCTCAGTCTTTCTAAAGGCATATCATGTCTTCCTGGCCGAGTGTCTACCACTCTATAGATCTCTCTGGATCGTTTAAATAAAGGAACATTTTCTAGTTCCCTAATCTTCTCCTGGCTGTAAATTAAGGAGGCTGCCCTGGAGATTGTGAGATAGTGAGAATTCTAACCATTCTTAACCACACCTGCCACCTCCCCCACATCCAGCACTCACAGCTCCCTTGCTGCCTCCACTGGTGGTGAAGATGGGGTGAGTGGGGTTCAGGGGGCCTGGGAAGTGTCCTGGAGCTGCCTCCTGGTGCCCTATCTGTTGCAGGGGAGGGGAGGAATATGGATTGACCATACATACAAACTTATAAGCAGCACCAATGTTGAAGTATGATTCTTACAAATGAGATTCCAAAATTCCCAGTTCACACATCTCTTGAATTTCCCTCTAGCCTTCTGTAAGCCACACAAGCCGTGGAATATAGTATGTCTCCATCACCAAAGAGGAGCACTCGACAACTCTCTGCACGGACAAGAATGTCTTGGCCAGAGGTAAAAAAAAAAAAAAAAATCCAGGAGGACTAGCACTGTGCCTTGGCTGGACTCTCCCTGCCTCTCCTCTGTGGGTTAGGGCTGTTGTACTGTGGATGGTGGGGCTGGGTGGTGAAGTAACAGGAAGGCAGTCACCTGCCTCTCCAGTGTTCCCTGCCCCTGCCTGCCCACCCTGCTGTAGTGCGAAGACCAGGGTGACACCTCCCTTCCTTCCCAATGACAAGGCACTGAGAGCCTTCCAGGGTGACACAGAGACCTGTGTGTGCGAGGTGGCAGAGATGCAGCAGAGAGGAGATGGGCACTTGCGCCAGCGCTGATACACAGAAGCCAGCTTTGTTCAGAACCGCATTGTTTAGCAAGGTTGCACTGTATATAAATGAAATCCGCATCCTTAAGCAGCTGCCTGTTTTCAATTCCCACAGGCTAAGGAGGCAAAAGCAGAGTGACTGTGAACAGGTGTCACGTTTCCCTCCAGAGGTCACAGAAAACCTCCCAAAGCCATGGCCATGCTGTCTCCAGGCCTTTTGCCAGCCTTCTTGTTCTCCAAAGTCAGATCTTTGGCTTGCGGTCCAAAGATTTCACTATCAATGAAAAGGGAAAAGTCGTTTTGAAGTTAGAATATATAAATGGCCCAGGGAAAAGGAAAGGAAGTAAGATCCAGGTGTTTGGTTGGATTCTGATTGTCAAACACAGAAATATGTTTCTTGGAAGAGCAGAAGCCACATTAGCCCCAATATTGATTGAGCTGCCAAAACCATAGGTTGGGGCTGAGATGCTCTACCCTGGCATAATCTCTCTCTCTCTCTCTCTCTCTCTCTCTCTCTCTCTCTCTCTCTCTCACTGACTGCCTGAAAAAAGTGGTTGATTCTTTTCCTTGAACCATAGATTAGCACATTCCACTGCATCAGCCTCTACCCCCAGCTAGACCAGATCCCAAGGACCAGGCGATGTATAGTGGGGTGCTCTGAGGCCCATTTAACAGTTTCACAGTGCCTCACTTCAAGCCACTAAGCAGCCTCACAGCTGTGCCCCAAAATGGGCTGCACTCAGGGTTCTTCCAACATGTTCCTTTCAGGCATGGGACCAACCCAGGGGATCTGTATTCCTGTCTTCCTGTCTTCCTGTCCAGGGCGGTGGTTAAATATCATCCACTGCTTTGCACTGGCATCTAGAATGTCAGGCTCTGCCCATTTCTAGCTTGATAATGACAGGTTCCCTGTGGAGAATTCTGGCTGACAGGCTTGTCAGCCAGGATGTACACAATCAGCTCGTGTTTTTTCTTGACATAGTTTATCCAGTTGCCTCTATTCGAGAGCTTTCCTGTTGGCTCTTTCTGGCAAATTTACTGCTTAACAGAAGATCTACTTAATTGTGTCCAGGGACAGAGCGAGAAGGTAAAACTCCAGTCTTTTGCTTTGAACCTTGTCATGGTGGTAGTAGAAAAATCAGTGAAGGGGAAATTTCATACTGTTGGCTAAAATGCAGCTATTCAGTTCATCCCTGCCCTGAATGATCAATAATTCTTGTTATATTAAATTAATAAGTATATTAGTAAAACTTAATTATGCAATCCTATGAACTATTAATTGGTTTGTAAAAATGATTTCATTGGACATTTTATTTAAAGTAGATTATTTTCATCATCATATAGTGGCAAATCAAAAAGTAAATTCTCCTCTTAAGGTATAGTGATATATAATGGGCAACAAAAATGCAGAAAACTTAGCTTATTGTACTATGAATTTAAAAAAAGGAAGCATGTGACAATTTTTAAAAAATACCTCCTGCCATCATGTTTATAAGAAAGATTTACACCAATTAAAAACAGATTAAAAAATACAGTATCAGGTGGAGTACTAGACTGGCTAATCAAATGCTGGGACAAGTGAGCGGATAGCCTGTTCTACACCAGGCTAGAAGAGGGGAGATTGACATTCTTGGACACAATCAGGTTATAAGTGCTGGCTCTAGGTCTTCAAGGGGTGATCTTGAACTGGAAGGGTAAGCAGAGAAGGTGGAGATGCTTTTCACCTAAAGGCAAACAGCTTGAGCAGTGGCTCAAGCACAGATTTGGCAACTCACTTGACATGGGGAGAAAGAAGACAGGCTTTCTTCCTCGAGACTAGTGGTTGGGGTTTGTATTCCAAAGGCGTGTGACCTTGAGCAATTTACTTAAGATGCAGTGTCGTGTCCTGTGGTGGCTCACGCCTGTAATCCTAGCACTTTGAGAGGCCAAAGTGGGTGGATCATCTGAGGTCAGGAGTTCAAGACCAGCCGGCCATCATGGTGAAACCCCATCTTTAAAAAAAAAAAAAAAAGGATACAGTGTCTCAGTTTTCTTATCTGTAAATGAACTTCCCAGCCATTGCAGGTTGTTTTAAGGATTAAGAAAATTGTCCAGCACTGTTAATTGCATATAGATGATTAATCTGTGATGAGTATTGTTTTCAGGACAAAGACATAAAATGGGACTCTATTTTACTTCAGTATCAGAATGAGGACTTTGAACTTGTTCTCGAGACCATATGAAACCACCCTATGGTGGCTTTGGGAAGTAAAAGCTTACTTGTACCACCTTGCATTAAAAGTTCATTGAATTTTTACAAAATCTTTTTTTCTTCTTTTGTAGAGACAGAATCTCACTCTGTCACCCAGGCTGGACTGCAGTGGCATAATCATGGCTCCCGCTGCCCGGTCCTGGGCTCAAGTGATCCTCCCGCCTCAGCCTCCTGAGTAACTGGGACCACAAGTGTGCACCACCACACCTGGCTAATTTTTTTTTAATTATTTTTTGAAGAGAGAGGGTCTTGCCATGTTGCTTACGCTGGTCTTGAACCCCTAGGCTCAAGCAATCCTCCAGCCTTAGCCTCCCAAAGTGCTGGGATTACAGCCATGAGCCACTGCACCTGGCCTAAAAATTCTTATATGACCATTTGAATCTCTGCTTAGAGTTTTTTTCTTTGCTCTTGTGCTTGTAACTCAAACTTTAACACTTGAAAAGATTCATCAAAATTTGAATATACTTTTCTAAATCTGTAAGAAGACTGTGTCCCAAGATGGTTTGTCAGTAAGCTGTGTGGTCTACGGTCAGCACTGCATTATCTCCAGCCTTTCTGAAGAGCTAACAGTAGCTCTGCGTTTAATAACATAATAAGCTATGCCTACTAGTTGATGACACAAGAAATAAACTTTATAAAATTCAGTGCTCGAAAATATTTATCAAATACATATGATCATCTATTTCCATTAGTGTGATATTCTTGAACATTTTCCCACAATCCATTGTTTTTAGCTATTTTATTTAAGAGTTACAACTTTGCTATGCTTTGGTTTGGTGATGAGTAATGTTTCCATTGTTGCATCTCTATTTTACAACTTCCCTGAACTGCTCAGTGCAATTTTTAGAGTATGAGTCAGTTACCATCTTTACGCTGCATTTTGAACCATCTTTTTATGACCTTCTAAGTGAACTATATCTCTGAAAATTTCCCTTGCTTTTCCTCTCCCCTTTCCTTAACTCCCTTGAGTTAATCGTTGTTAAACATTATAATCGAGTAGAATAAGCTGTGTTCTCTAACACTTTTCTACCGCTTTTACAAGCACAAAGATGAATCCGAGATAAAACAAAGCTTCAAGGTTCTAGAAATAAACACTTTTGAGACAGTCTAGCAAAAAAATCACCAATCTCCTTAGATTCTTCAAAGGAAACAAATAAGTCTTGTGAGCTACTACAGAGATTTTTAGAGTTTTCCAGGCATCATTTTTAAGAGATGAGGTTTCACTATGTTGCCCAATTTTAGGCATGAGCCACCATGCTGGCCATCTAGGCCTCAAGGAGTTTTTTGTTTATTTGTGTTGAGACAAGGTCCCACCCTGTTACCCAGGCTGGAGTATAATAGTGTGATCATGGCTAGCTGCAGCCTAAACCACCCAGGCTCAAGTGATCCTTCTACCTCAGCCTCCCAAGTAGCTGGGACTACAGGTGTGTGTCACCACACCTGGCTAATTTTTTTTTTTTGAGACGGAGTTTTGCTCTTGTTACCCAGGCTGGAGTGCAATGGCACTATCTCGGCTCACCGCAACCTCCGCCTTCTGGGTTCAAGCAATTCTCCTGCCTCAGCCTCCAAAGTAGCTGGGACTACAGGTGCGCACCACCATGCCCAGCTAATTTTTGTATTTTTAGTAGAGACGGGGTTTCACCATGTTGACCAGGATGGTCTCGATCTCTTGACCTCGTGATCCACCCGCCTTGGCCTCCCAAAGTGCTGGGATTATAGGCGTGAGCCACTGCGCCCAGCCAAATTTTTTAAATTTCTTTATTTTTTGTAGACACAGGTCTCTACAAGGGTCTCCATATGTTGCCCAGGGCTGGTCTCGAACTCCTGGGCCCAAGTGATCTGATCCTCCCACTTTAGCCTTCCCAAATGCTGCGATTACAGGAGTGAGCCACCATGCTTGGCCAGGCTTCATTTTTAAAAAGGGGAGGGGAGGGTTGGGAGCTGCTCTCTGGCTCAGAAACAATAATGACTTCAATTTCTGTTCTTTCAATTGCATTTTTATGTTTCCCTGGGAGGGAGAGGAAGACTGGGCATGCTCATCCTGCCAGTGTGATTAACTCTTCACTGACCAGACTCTTTGGACATCCATTTACTGCTCATTCTCTAGTATTCTGAGGAAGACTAAAATAGCTCCTTTGTTCTAAAACCGCAATACAAAATTTTGAGATGGAGACTCTATTTATATGGAAACACTTTGCAAGCAAATGTTTATAACCAGCCCCTACTGCTTTTACAAGCCCAGAGATGAATCAAAGATACACCAAAGCTTTGTGCTAGAAAGAACTTCCATGAATTGAACATGCATGCTATATAGTAGGCATCATTCCTGACACTGTGCGTGATCCCATTCAGCCCTAACAGGAATTCTATGAAAAGGTATTGTCCTCATTTTAGAGATGGGAAGACTGAGGCTTAGAAAGATAGAGCACATTCTGCAAAGTCGCTAGCTATTCAGAAGTAGGTGCAGGAGCTGGAGTCATATCTGACTTTAAAGGCATTGCTTTTTCTGATATACTCTACATATGACATGATGCACAGCAGAATCCTCTGGAGTATTTTGCTCCCCTTAGAGTTCCCTGCTTAGTGAATGGTTCATGCTCAAAGAACTCTCACAGACAAAACTAGTCCACTTAGTAGTTTTCTTTGTAGCATTTGGTTCTCACAGGCCAACCACTACAAGGCAGGTCCAACAAATTTCCTAGATGACTGAATATTGGGCAGTATTCCAAGATGGTCAATTATGTCTAAGACTGACACAGAAGCATTAGCAAGGGTTGCTCCATGGATCAAGAGCAAATCAATGTACAATTGTCCTCTGTAGCTAACTTATTAGGGAATGAAAAGTTGTCATATTTCACTGGAAACTTCCATCCACTGGGGAAAAAAATGAGTGGTTAAGCAAATTTGGCCAGACTCTGATTATGATTAAGCATAAACCTCCTAAATGAAATTCATGTGCACATTCTCTCTGTGTGGGACAAACTTGGCCAGCTTACTTTAAGGAAAAGCTATTTGTTGTCTGCATTCTTGCCAAATTTCTAAGCTTTCAAGGGTAAGGACTGTAGTTTTAACTCTTTATTCTGGCACTTAGTCATTTAGCTTGCTGCATGGCAAGCTAAATGACTAAGAACATCTTCAAGAAATATTTGTTTGAATTGAGTGTATCAGTGTTCTCCAGAAAAACAGAACCAGTGGGAGATATATACATATAGAAATATAGATGATACGGATATGGATACTGATATATAAAGAGATTTATTATAAGAAATTGGCTTATAGGATTATGGGGATGGACATGTGTAATCCATAGGGTGGGCCAGCATGCTAGAGATCCAAGGAAAGCCAGGGTTCCAATTCCAAGGCCTTCAGAGCCACAGTTTGTGGCTTCAGCGTTCAGGCAGGAAGAGCTAATGCTGCAGCGGAAGTCCACAGGCCATCTGCTGGAAAGTTCTCTCTTACACAGGAAAGCATTCATCCTTTTTTTCTAGTGGCACCTTCACTAGTTAGATAAGACCCACCTGCATTATGGAGGGTGATCTGCTTTACTGATGAAAATGCTAATCTCATGCAAAAAGACTCCCATAGAAATACCCAGAATAATGTTTGACCAAATATCTGGGCACCATATGGCTCAGGCACATAGATACATAAAATTAGCCATTGCAATGAGTGAGTGAGTAAATGAGAAACAGTAGTTTCTGAACTGTGGCAGAGCAAGTGGACTTCAGGCATTGGCCTCTGTTGTAGCTTGAGTTAACACCACACCTCAGTAATAGGAAGGCCTCTTCTTCCCAGTGAGGCAGCTCTAACAGCTCCAATAGGGCTCAAATCCAAGATGCCTCCTGAGGGGAATTTTCATGTGGCCACTTGTGCCCAAGTGATCAGTTGCCAGTGAATTATGTGAAATTAGAGAAACAGGTTGGGACATGTACCATGCTCTCCAGAATTGAGGGTGAAAAGGATGTCTTTCTAAGAGGTAAGATTTTTGGAAGTGGAATCCTATCATGTAAGAACCTAGTTTTTCTAAGACTTTATGAAGAAAAAAAAACTTTTATATTACTGAGCGTATGTAGCCACAGCTGACTACTTTGTTTAGTTGATCTAATACAGTTCAGTGGTTACTGTAAATATCTGAAACTTGTAGATTATTGCTTCTCTAAAATTATAATAGGATTAGTTTCTAGATTTATGTCATTTTTTTTCTTTGAGACAGGTCTTGCTCTCTTGCCCAGGCTGGAGTGCAGGGGCACAGTCTTGGCAACCTACACATCCTAGGCTCAAGCGATCCTCTCACCTGAGCCTCCTGAGTAGCTGGGATTACAGGCATGAGCCACCATGCCTAGCTAATTTATTATTATTATTTTTTTTTTTGTAGCAATGAGGTCTCACTATGTTGTCCAGGCTGGTCTCAAACTCCTGGCCTCAAGCTATCATCCTGCCTCAGCCTCCCAAAGTGCTGGGATTATAGGCATGAACCACTGCACCTAACCTAGGTTTACGTCTCTAAACTTGTGCTGCAAACTAAAGAAGCCTAGGAGACGTATACCTACTTTGTGATTTCAGCTGCATTTTTGTTATTCACATACAAATCCATTTTAGACTGTACCCTTTAAGACAATGTTGTGGGAAAACAAAAAACCGTTATTAAGGGCATTAGCATTTTGCTCACTTGGCTTGGGATTGCACAAATTTCTTACTGTGGCAAGTTTGTGTTTACCTAATTTAGTTTATCCGTACATTAAGTTAACTTCTCCCCGAAAAGCAGTTCTCATATTCTAGCATTGTTTTAGTAACTTTTTACTTATATAAACATATGCACTTAATTGTTTTGTTTTGTTTTGAGATAGGGTCTCTCTCTGTCACCTAAGCTGAAGTACAGTGGTACAATCATAGCTCACCGTGACCTTGAACTCCTAGGCTCAAGCAATCCTCCCAACTCAGTCTCCCAAAGTGCTGGGATTACATTTACAAGCATAAACCACCATGCCCAGCTCACATGGACTTAATTTTTTAAAATAAAGTGGTACTTTTAAAAGCTCATAGCACTTAATTTTTTTAAATAAAGTGGCACTTTCAAAAGCTTATAGCTAAATACAGCAGTCTCTTTTCTCCTTACTGGAAGCGTCTTCTACCCTAAAGGCAGCCCCTTTCAACATTCTTAGCTATTTTTCTGCTAGTTGCTTCCATGTTTCTAAAAACTATCTTTTTTTCTCTTACATTTTTCCTTCTTTTATTAAAATAGGTAATATATTTATATAGTTCAACATTCAAGAAGAAAAGATAAAAACAGGGCCGGGCGCGGTGGCTCACGCCTGTAATCCCAGCACTTTGGGAGGCCGAGGCAGGTGGATCACGAGGTCAAGAGATCGAGACCATCCTGGTCAACATGGTGAAACCCCGTCTCTACTAAAAATACAAAAAATTAGCTGGGCACGGTGACGTGTGCCTGTAGTCCCAGCTACTCAGGAGGCTTGAGGTAGAATTGCCTGAACCCAGGAGTCAGAGGTTGCAGTGAGCCGAGATTGCGCCATTGTACTCCAGCCTGGGTAACAAGAGTGAAACTCCGTCTCAAAAAAAAAAAAAAAGAAAAGAAAAAAGAAAAAAAAAGAAAAGATAAGAACAATCAAAGTCTCTTTCCTACTCTGGTCCCAAGCCTCCTAAATTTTCTATTGGCAGGCAACCATATTACCAGCCTCTCATATATCCTTCCTGAAATGTCCTTACATATACATATAACACTGATTACTGATCAATTTTTGGTATTATCTGTTGACTCTCAGTTATAGTAGATGAGAACTTAGCTTTCTCTCCTACACTCTACTTTCTGTCTTTCCTTTCCCATAACTTACTTATAGTGCAGTCTGTTACTAGGACCATGTAAATATTGTCACTGCTGAGTCAAGTAGTTTATTATAGTTATGTTTTCTTTTATAGGCTGGATTTTTTTTTTTAATTCAGAGCTAATTATTACTTCATTTTTTTTTTGGCTAGATTTTCTGTGGCTTTATTGTTAGTTTTCTTCAAGTGTTCCAACAGATATGTCACATGAATATTAAACTTTTTTGTTTTATTCAAAACATTCCAAATACTTTACAGGTTCCACTTCTCCACTCCCTCTGAGATTTTCCCCTCCCAGTTCTCAGTCCCACCCATTTGAAATGGTTTTATTCCAGCCCCAAGATGCTATTGTTTGGGGCTTGCTTTCGTAATTCTTCTACATTAGATTTTCTTTTCCTAGAACCCCGTATCTTTTCCTTTCTTGGTTTAATTTTATTTTTCTGAAATAAATCTTCCAGTAGTTTCTTAAGAAAGGGTACATGGAAGGTAATTTCTGAGTCCCTTGCTTTTTAAATTTTAAATTTTTATTTATTTATTTTGAGATAGAGTCTCACTCTGTTGCCCAGGCTGGAGTATAGTGGCATGATCATGGCTCACTGCACCCTCGACCTCCTGGGCTCCAGTGATCCTACTGCCTCAGCCTCCCAAGTAACTGGGACTACAGACACATGTCACTATGCCTGGCTATTTTTGTTTGTTTTTCGAGATGGAGTCTCACTGTGTTGCCCAGGCTGGTCTCAAACTCCCGGGCTGAAGCCATCCTCCCAGCTAAGCCTCCCAAAATATCAAAATGTCTTTATTTTACCCCAACCCTTCATAGTTTGGCTAGATATAGAATCCTCAGTTAAAAAATTGTTTTTCTTCAGAATTCTGTAGGAGACTCCATGCTTCTGTACCATTCTCCACTATACCCCATATTCCTTCCTTCTAGTCTCTACCACTGCTGCTGGGTCCTCCACAGCCAGCCCCACTCTCCTTTTCCTTAGTCGTCAGCTGTTTTTCTCAACATGTATTCTCATATTTCATGGTGATTTGCCATGATTTAAGGGATTTTTCCATTAATTATTTTAATCACTTGGCTTATTTTTTTTAGATGGAGTCTCACTCTGTCACCCAGGTTAGAGTGCAGTGGCATGATTCTGGCTCACTGCAAGCTCCACCTCCCAGGTTCAAGCAATTCACCTGCCTCAGCCTCCTGAGTAGCAGGGATTACAGGTGTGCACCACCATGCCATTGGCTAATTTTTTTGTGATTTAAGTAAAGATGGGGTTTCACCATGTTGGTCAGGCTGGTCTTGAACTCCTGACCTCGTGATCCATCTGCCTTGGCCTCCCAAAGTGCTGGGATTATAAGTGTGAGCCACTGTGCCCAGCCACTTGGCTCTTTTAAATATGGAAGTATATGCTTCTCATTTATGGGAAGCTGTCTTCCTTTTTTTTCTTTTCTAAGATGGAGTTTCACTCTTGTTGCCCAAGCTGGAGTCCAATGGCATGATCTCGGCTCACTGCAACCTCTGCCACCCAGGTTCAAGTGATTCTCCTGCCTCAGCCTCCAGAGTAGCTGGGATTACAGGTGCATGGCACCACGCCTAGCTAATTTTTGTATTCTTAGTAGAGACGTCATTTCTCCATGTTGGTCAGGCTGGTCTTGAACTCCTGACCTCAGGTGATCCACCCACCTCTGCCTCCCAAAGTGCTGGGATTACAGGTGTGAGCCGCCATGCCCAGCCAATGTCCTCTACTTTTATCTTTGCTAATCTTCCTTTTATTTTCTCTGTTCTCTCTTCTGGAACTGCAGTTGGCTGAAAACTGCACCACTTAGATTGATATTCTAATTTTTTTATCTTTAATGCCATTGAGATCTTGTGTTTTCAGACTTTTAATTTCAAGTGGAAATTAAAAGTTTTTGTTTTTTTTGTTGTTGTTGTTGGAGTTTCATTCTTGTTGCCCAGGCTGGAGTGCAATGGCACAATCTTGGCTCACCTGGGTGCTCAACCTCCACCTCCTGGGTTCAAGCGATTCTCCTGCCTCAGCCTCCCGAGTAGCTGGGATTACAGGCATGTGCCACCACACCCAGCTAATTTTGTATTTTTAGTAGAGATGGGGTTTCTCCATGTTGGTCAGGCTGGTCTCCTGACCTCAGGTGATCCACCCGCCTTGGCCTTCCAAAGTGCTAGGATTACAGGCATGAGCCACCATGCCCAGCCCCCTTGTTCTTTTTTAAAAAAATATCCTGTTCTTATTTCATGCATGAAGTATCTTTTTTTAATCGGAAGATATTAAATATAGTGAATTTTAAAACACTTTTCTTCCACCCCTTGTATTGTTTCTGTGTCCTCTGAGTTCCTTTTTTCTGTTTGTTTGTTTTTGTTTGCTTCAGACTTTTTCTTTTTGAAAATGGTCTAGTGATCTCTGTCCACTTGTGTTTAAGAATGAGGCTCTATAACACTTGATTGGAGTCTGTGTGATTGATAGGTTTGGTAACTGGTAGACCTTTGTAGGGTGATCTGGCAGTAATCTAGGTTTTTCTTTGGGTGACCCCAAAAGGCAGTACTGGAAGGGCCTTCCTTCCTTTCCTTTTCTTTTTCTTTTTGGAGATGAGGTCTCACTGCGTCACCCAGGCTGGAGTGCAGTAGCACAATCATAGCTCATTGCAACCTCAACCTCCTGGGCTCATGTGATCCTCCTATCTCTGCCTCCCTAGTAGGTGGAACTGCAGAGGCCTACGCCACCATGCCCAGATTTTTTTTTTTTTTTTAAATGGGACCATTTAGTTTCTTCTAAGACCAAGAAGCCTCCTACGAATGCTTCTGCTTTGGGTAGATAAAAGTGACTTCCACCATTCTAGGAGCACGAAAGGGAACAGAATCTGGAACGCCTACCATTTAGTATACAGACTTCACTCTCATCTTCAGCTTTCAGTTTGGTATGCTTCCACCTCCCAGGGGTCTGTCTGGGACTTCATATTAAATTTCTCCTCTTGAGTAGAGGCTGTTAATTTTTCAACATTTTACTTAACCACAGGGCTGGTGGTTAAATTAGCCATATATATATATATATATATATACTTTTTTTTTTTTTTTTTTTAGTGATCTCAAGAGTGTGGACCCTACAGCCAGAATGTTTGAGTTTAAATCCTGGCTCTCCTCCTTACTAGTTGCTTGACCTTGGTCAAGTTCCCTAAGCCCTGCGGTTGGCGACTCCACACTAACAGTGAATAGCACAAGGTCCAGGGAGGTAAAGAACACGTTTAGATTTTATTTCTTTTCGTCACGGTCTATCAGTTTTGTACTGTAAGAATGCTTTGTTGGTTCGGACGCGGTGGCTCAAGCCTGTAATCCCAGCACTTTGGGAGGCTGGGGAGGGTGGATCACGAAGTCAATAAATCGAGACCATCCTGGTCAACATGGTGAAACCCGTCTCTACTAAAAATACAAAAAATTAGCTGGGCACGGTGGCGCGTGCCTGTAATCCCAGCTACTCAGGAGGCTGAGGCAGGAGAATTGCCTGAACCCAGGAGGTGGAGGTTGTGGTGAGCCGAGATCCCGCCATTGCACTCCAGCCTGGGCAAGAAGAGCGAAACAACGTCTCAAAAAAAAAAAGAAAGAAAAAAAGAAATTAAAAGAATGCTTTGTTTTATAACACATAACCAAACCAATGAAAGCACAAAGGAATACAATTGCACACATGATCTTGCGGCGAAGACGGTGTGGCGTTTCCCACTGAAGTAATTCATTGTTCACAGAACTTGGCAATAAGAAAAGGAAAAAAGTCTCTAAAACAAATAGCCCATTGAAAAACATACTGTGACTTGAGGATGATGCAATGGCAAATTGCAACATGGAAAGAAGTCCTGAATGAAAATTTTCTTACAAAAGGATCAAAAACTGTCCAACAAAATGGCAAAGAAACAATGTTTGTTTTGAAGTCTTACTCAGTTTTCATGTTTGACTTTACTCCTGCAGTCTTACCAAGTTGTTTTCAGTTCCCTGCCATACTAAGAATTAGCATGGGATCTTTCTCAGCTCTTGAATTCCCTTTGCCTCTGGGACAAGTATAAAACTATGGAGGTGCAATGAATCCTACACCCTCCACAGTAACTGGAAGGAGAAGAGCAGTCGCTTGGAGAAAAGGGCAGGAGAAAAAAGATGCAGACTTCGGTCAAACCTTCACAAACAGCGCCTAATTCAAAGGACACAGGCGTGGGGTTCTCTCCCCCAGTGGTCCTAGGCTTGGAGGGGTTGTTGAAAGTGATCCTGAATCCCTCCGCCCAGAATTTCTTTTCTGCAGATTTTCTGGATTGGAAATACATGTGTTGAATAACATGAAGTATAGAAACACGTACTTTCCGAGGCTCATTTGCCAATCCCTTTGTCATTTATGTAATTCTTGGTTTATTTATAGGATTTTTTGTTGTTGGTGGTGGTTGTTTGTTTTGAGACCCAGTCTCTCACTGTCGCCAGGCTGGAGTCCCGGCTCGACCTCAGCTCACTGCGACCTCAGCGCACTGCAACCTCCGCTTCCCGGGTTCAAGCGATTCCCCTGTCTCAGCCTTCGGAGTAGCTGGGACTACACGCCCACGCCACCACCCATTTTCTCTATTTTTAAAAATCATCAGTCTGGACGCGGTGGCTCATGCCTGTAATCCCAGCACTTTGGGAGGCCAAGGCGGGCGGATCACGAGATCAAGAAATCGAGACCATCCTGGCCAACATAGTGAAACCTCGTCTCTACTAAAATATAAAAATTAGCTGGGCGTGGTGGCGCGCGTCTATAGTCGCAGCTACTCCAGAGGCTGAGGCAGGAGAATTGCTTGAACCCGGGAGGTGGAGGTTGCAGTGAGCCAAGATCGCGCCACTGCACTCCAGCCTGGCGCCTGGCAACAGAGAAAGACTCTGTCTCAAAACAAAAAAAACACCAGTTTGGTGGGAGGGAGGGGAGTGTCAAAAAAGTTTTTATGAAAAAAAAAAATAATCAAAGAAAATCAGTTGAGTAGGCTTAGAGATAGAAAGTAGTGTTTCTTAAAATTAGAAACTATATTTGCATACAGTAGTTGGTTTAATTGCATCTTTAGAAGTTCTTTAAGGCCAGGTGTGGTGGCACACACCTGTAATTCCAGCACTTTGGGAGGGATTACTTGAGCTCAGGGGTTCAAGGCAGGAGGATCACATGAGCTCAGGAGTTCAACACCATCCTGGGCAACAAAGCAAGACCCTGTCTCTACTAATCAATCAGTCAATCAATAGCTGGGCATGGTGGCACATGCCTGTAGTTCCAGATACTCAGGAGGCTGAGGTAGGAGGATCACTTGAGCTTGAGAAGCTGAGGCTGCAGTGAGCCGATTGCACAGCACTCCCACCTGGACAAGAGAGTGAGACTCTATCTCAGGAAAAAAAGGTCTTTAAAATACATTCTCAAAGTGTTGATTCTTCCCAGCTCTAACCTAGCACTTATTCAAAATTCTTTTAAGAGTTTTATTTGATTTTTTAAAAATCCTTTGTCTGGGTGCAGTGGCTCACATCTGTAATCCCAGCACTTTGGGAGGTTGAGGCAGGGGGATCACAAGGTCAAGAGTTCAAGACCAGCCTGGCCAACATAGTGAAACACTGTACTAAAAATACAAAAATTAGCCAATGTGGTGGCACGCACCTATAGTCCCAGCTACTCGGGAGGATGAGGCAGGAGAATTGCTTGAACCTGAGATTCGGAGGTTGCAGTGAACTGAGACAGCGCCATTGCACTCCAGCCTAGGCAACAGAGCAAGACTCTGTCTCAAAAAAAAAAAAAAAATCCTGCAACAGTGGAGGTATCTTGTTCTCTTCAAGAACTTGATACGTATTAAAGAGTAGAGAGGCTGTTATTCATGACACACTTGGGGACAATATTTTAGGCAGAGTCTTGAAAGAAACTTCACTATGACTGACCTGCCTCAGAAAATGTAGACACACACCGTGCTTTAATGTATACATTTAACATATCTTATTTGCTTTAAGAATTCCCTACACTTGTTATCTGGGAGACAGCAGGCTTAGTTATCAAATTAGTCTAAGACCAACTGTGTAATATGCTCTGCTTATTACGATCTATCTTGATATGTAACCTTTGATTTAATTTCATTTGCCTATTTGAGGTAGCATTTTTTGACCTATCATTTTTCTGGTGTATTTCAAGTTTTGTACATGTGTACAAGTATATGTGTGTGCATATTGTATATATGAGTGAATATGTATTTATATGATGTTTTACTAAAGCCATAGAATTTGTAAAGATTTTAATGCTGATGACAGCTCTCTGTGATCCTTCACTCTAACATTGACAAAAGAACCAACTTTGTGAAACATTTCTCCAGCCTTGCACATAGTCTATAATTGGAATGTATTTGAATTTTTAAGATTTCCAAATGTCTACAAGTGGTATCTTTCCATGTCTAAATACGGGACACATGAACCATGTTCATTTTCCTCTATAGCACAGCACTTTGAGTGAGGCACGTGTCTCTCTGCAATGGCCATCTACAATCAGGCACATTCTAACTTCATCTGCATCTAAAAAACAGATGTGCACTTGTGTGGCCATCCATGGAAGTATTAATGGCGCCTGCAGCTGGGATGTGGATGGTACATTTCAATCCACTGCATAGCAAAATACATGCTACAGTGAATGGCCTGATTGTTGAAGATAACAGTGTTAGCCTTTTAACTGAAGAAGAAGAAGGAGGAGGAAGAGGGGGACGAGAGTGGGGGAGGAGAAGTCCAATGAAGAGTGAGAGGCAAGGTTTAATCAACCTCAGTTATAAAGTATCTTTCATTCCGATTATAACAAGCAAATTAATCTACACTGGTAAATTAGTCACCATCTCTGTTGCCACTTTTTAGTGAATATGAATATGCTTATTAGAATATGTTTTTAAACTAATCAATATAATTGTCTGGTATCCCTTGAACACTAGGAATGGCGTGTTTAACAAGACCCTAGCCTGGTGAGCTTCAGACTGATGGTGGCAGGGCAGTGTGGCCGTAAGAGGGGTGGTATTGGGGGTGGGGGGGAGCAGATTAGTTGGAAAGCATCTGCCCATAGTTACTTTTTTTTAATCCTGAAGTTCTGCCACGGCGACCCCCAAGCACAAGCTGGTTATTACCATGCAACTGCTTTTTGAATGCTGAGCACATTCACCCACATTCTAAATTGTAGGCAAGCTCTGGAGCTTTTACTTCTCTTGGGAAATTTGGTGGGGATCGGGGTGAGCCTGGGAAACTTACTCAGAGGCCCTGTATATGATGTCCAGATTGAACCCTATGCCAGGGAGCTCAGCCAGGGGGGTAAAAACAGCTGTTCCTTCACTCACCAAGCCCTTCACCCTGTTGAGGGCTATGCCAGTCCTGAGAAAGGGATACCTTTTTCTAATCACACAAAGGACTACTGGTGGGCTGCCCAACTAGATATGCTGTTAGCCATGAACACTGACACCTGATCAGTAGACTCGGCCGGCACCAGGCTAAAACTATTATTATTTTACTTTACACTCAGAACTATCATTAGCCGCTTTTTATAAATGAGGAAAAAGTAAGTGCCTTTCCCAAGATAGCCTTCATAGTCCTCCCTTCCCTTTTTTGGTAAAGGTGAGTTGTCAGCCTTAGGATCAAGGCTGTGAGACAGCAGGTCCCAAGAGTTTGTTGAATCAGCATATCCAGCATCTGGGAAGAGTCAGGGTTTTCCATGCCCGGGTGGCCAAATGCAAACTATTATAGATACTTATTTTGTACATACTTGATATTTGAGTCTGATGTAGCTCTGTACCCTACATAAATCCTGTCAGCACACTTTAACACAGCAAAGTTTCAATCAATATGAATTGAGGTTGGGTGTGGTGGCTCATGCCTGTAATCCCAGCAATCTGGGAGGCTGAGGCAGGCGGATCACCTAAGGTGGGAGTTCCACATCAGTCTGACCAACATGATGAAACCCGATCTCCACTAAAAACAAAAAAATTAGCCAGGAGTGGTGGTGGGCACCTGTAACCCTACTATTCAGGAGTCTGAGACAGGAGAATCGCTTGAACCCAGAAGGCAGTTTGCAGTGAGCTGAGATTGCATCACTGCACCCTAGCCTGGGCAACAGAGGAAGACTGCATCTCAAAAACAAACAAACAAACAAACAAATACACACACACACACACACACACACACACACACACACACACACATGAGTTGAGTTGAATTGGTTAATGGAAAAAAGATGGTACATCCTGGTTTAAGGGCTTCAGTGACATTTAAAATGTTTCTTTTGGAAAATTGGAAAATTACAAAAAGTAGAAAGAGCATGAAACCTCCATGAATCCAAATTCAGTGTCAACAATTACCAACATTTTGCCAGCTTTGTCCCTCCACCCATCCCAACTTTTTGCTGTATTTTGGTTTGGGTTTTTTTTTTTTTTTTTGCTAATGTATTATAAAGAAAATCTCAAATATGTTGATTCATATGTCAGTATGGATAACTAAATGGATGAGGATTTTTAAGAAATAACCACCATGCAATTATACCTAACATTAACAATAACTTTAAAATATAACATAATACCTAGCCCATATTCAAATTGATTACCTCAAAGGTGTCTTTTTGCAGTTAGTTTGTGGAATCAGAATGGAAATTATGTGCACATTGTATTTGGTTATGTCTCTTATATTTTCTCTCATAGCCCCACCTCCCCTTTTATAATGATATTGGTTTGTTTTTTTTTTTAGAAACCATGCCATTCGTTTATTACAGTGAGTTTTTAACTGACTCTGGAAATACTTCCTGGAAGGGAGTTGGTGCTCAATTTTCAGGAGATTTGGGAATTCTGGATTAGATCATAATTCACTCAGTGCAAATGCGTGCTGAATACCCACTGCGTGCCTGCCCTGCGCCTGACCCAGGAGATATAGTGGTATCCCTGCGTATGTCTGCTGGGAAGTGATGAGTGGCCATAAAACAGGATAGGAGTATAGAGAATAACCAGACTCAGGGGAGGACGGCAGCGGCTTTAGAGGGGGCATTTCGAAAAGGAGTGAAGTGTAATATTTTGAGACCTCAGTAATGAAGGTCTGGAGAACAGTGTTCCAGGCAGAAGGAACAACAAGGCTCAGAACAGAAACAGCAAGGAGCACAGTGAGTTAGAGCCAGAGAAACAAGCACCGTGCATGAATGTGGGAGGTAGAAGGGCTCCTTGGGGCCACATCCACAGGGGCTTGGGAAGAGAATGGATTTTAACCTGGGCACAGTGCAAAATGAATGATGTCATGTTATTGCCCCTGATTTAACTAGGTTGCAAAAATGTCCTTACCAGCTGAACGCATGGGGATGTGACTGGAGTGCAAAGTGACACTCTTCAGCCTGGGTTTAGGTGTCTCTAATCTCCCTCACCTGCACTTGTGCCATTGCACAGTCAAGGCTTAGGGGTTGAGGAGGGAGTGCTGGAAGGGCCCAGTGTCTCCTCTATCAGGTTCAAAGCCCAGAAAGGCCAGGCATGGGGTAGCTCAAGCCTGTAATCCCAGTGCTTTGGAGGACTGGAGAAATGCCTGAGGCCAAGTGTTTAAGCCCAGCTGGCTAACATGGTGAAACCCTATCTCTATTTAAATTTTATTAAATTAAAAAATAGGCCGGGCATGGTGGCTCATGACTGTAATCCCAGCACTTGGAGGGCCAAGGCGGGTGGATCCCCTGAGGTCAGGATTTCGAGACCAGCTTGACAACATGGTGAAACCCCATCTCTACTGAAAATACAAAAAATTAGCCAGGTGTGGTGGCAGGTACCTGTAGTCCCAGCTACTTGGAGGCTGAGGTAGGATAATCGCTTGAACCTTGGAGGCGGAGGTTGCAGTGAGCTGAGATTGCATCATTGCACTCCAGCCTGGGCGATGAAAGCAAAACTCTGTCTCAAAATAATAATAATAATAAGGCATGATAGCTCACACCTGTAATCCTAGCACTTTGGGAGGCCAAGGTGGGCTGATACCCTGAGGTCACGATTTCGAGACCAGCCTGACCAACATGGAGAAACCCCATTTCTACAAAAATACAAAAATTAGCTGGCATAGTGGCACAGGCCTGTGGTCCCAGCTACTTAAGAGGCTGAGGCAGGAGCATCACTTGAACCTGGGAGGTGGAAGTTGCAGGGCCAAGATCGTGCCACTGCAGTCCAGCCTGGGTGACAGAGTGAGACTCTGTCTCAAAAAATAATAATAAATACATAAAAACAAAAGGAAATGCAGGCAACACATTCTCAAGGTGGCCACAGGAGGGACAAAAGCAGAAGCCCAGGTCCCCGGGTGGGAGTAGCCCTTGTGGGTGCCCGAAGTGCCCGATGGCAGAGCATCACCCAGCAGCGAAGGTCTGGCATCCGAGGGCTGCCATCTTGAGGACAGCACCATTGCCAGAGGAAACCCTGTGTTGCCTATGGGTTTTATTTCTCCTTCACCTTACACTTCTGGTGATTCTAAGTCAATGGCACTACAGCTTGAAGACGTGGCAGTGTCATTGACTTAGAATCAACAGAAGTGTAAGGACAGTGGCCCTTCCTGAAAGTGCGGTCAGTGCATTTCATTTGCCCGGAAAGCCGGACCTTTCCATCCCCACCCTTTTTCTTGCCTTTCCTGGGATAAGATCCAGGAATCAAGCCTGAGACTCAGGGTGAACAGAGAGAGGACATAAGCACCTCCCAGACCTCCCAGTACCTGCTGTTAGTGGGGGGGGGGGGTTTCTCTGGCTCCTGGTCAGCTCCCCACCCCTACACCGGGTGTGCAAAGGAGCAGGGCCTTGTCGCCCACAGATCAGTCAGACTGCCCTTTCCTAGGACTGCGGCCAGCCTGCCAGCACCCGGATTCCTCCAGAACAGTTTCCTGAGAGCAGGGCGGTGATTTCAGCAGCAATACACTCACCAATTATTTCTCTCAGTGAGTTTCATTAGTTTAAAAAATTATGTTTCTCTTTATTATAAAATGCAGGCAATTGACTACTGCCTGAAGAATAAGCTCCGTGATGCTAGAGAGAGCTCTGCTGGATGTGACTAAAAGGCCATTAGCAAGCCTAGTTCTTGCCATAAAGACAGATGAGAGGAAAATAAACTCTCAAGGAAGAGTAAATCATATCTCCTCAGCTACCTTTGTCAAATGCAGGGCAAGATAGCGATTGCCACTGTTTGTGAACAAAACGTAAGCTGCCGTTAAATAGCTGCTTCCATTCGGGAGGCTTAGATGATCCAAGTTCCTACCTCTTTGTCAACTGGTGCAATTTTTCTGGTGTATTGATTCCCTTGGGCAGTTATCAGAAATGATGTGCACAGACGGATAGTCCCTACCCTTGAGCAATGCGAGAACTCTAATAGTGCTGTGACGGTGGCCTTCACCGTGACCGGATTCCCTGAAAATCAGGGAAACAGCAGGAGGAGGGGGTGCATGGCTGATCTAGGAAAACACACTCAGGAGGCTTCCATGGACAGGGCCTAGGTGGAGTTGAATAGCAGGAGAAAGGCGGATGGTGAAGTTTGAAGAGTAAGGAGGTCAAGGTGGCAACAGGCTATATATGCAAACAACATGATGTCTTTTTAATTTGGAGTTTTCTCCTCTTTCTTTTTACAAAATACTCCCTTTAAAAGTGATATCTGAGACATGATTAAGTGTGTGATCTTGATTGGGTTCTGGACTGGAAAAGACTTTATCGGGATAATTGGTGAAGTTGGAATCCGGGCTATAGAGTAGGTAACTGCTGTATTATGAAAAATCCTGAATTTTATTAAGTGTGGTTATGTGGGAACTCTTGTCCTTGAATGATAAAGCAGGGCCAGGCACAGTGGCTCACACCTATAATTTTAGCACTTTGGGAGGCCAAAGTAGGCGAGTTATGTGAGCCCAGGAGTCCCAGCCTGAGCAACATAGTGTGAACTCATGTCTACAAAAAATAAAAAATTAGCTAAGTGCAGTGGTATGCACTTGTAGTCTCAGCTACCAGGGAGGCTGAGATGGGAGGATTGCCTGAGTCCAAAATGTTGAGGCTGTAGTGAGCTCTGGTTGAACTACTGGACTCCAGACTGGGCGACAGACTGAGTGTCTCAGAAAAAAAAAAGAAAGAAAAAGGAATGATAAAGCAAATGTGGCAAAATGTTAACAACTAGTAAATCTAAGTCAAGGGTATACCAGAGTTCTCTGTATTATTCTTGCAACTTTTCTATGGGTTTAAAATTCTTTCCCAATAAGGAATTTCATGTGCTATTTATTATTTTTATTTTATTTTATTTTAGTGACACAGTCTCACTCTGTTGCCAGGCTAGAGTGCAGTGGCACAATTTCGGCTCACCACAACCTCCACCTCTCAGGTTCAAGCAATTCTCAAGCCTCAGCCTCCAGAGTAGCTGGGATCACAGGTGTGAGCCACCACACCCAGCTAATTTTTGTATTTTTGGTAGAGACAGGATTTCTCCATGTTGGCCAGGCTGGACTCATACTCCTGACCTCAGGAGAACCACCCACCTTGGCTTCCCAAATTGCTGGGATTAGAGGTGTGAGCCACTGAGCCTGGCCTATGTGTTATTTATTCTATTATTTAAGACTTAATTCAGCTGTGACAGAAAACCTATGAAAATAGCTTAATTGGTCAGGCGCGGTGGCTCACGCTTATAATCCCAGCACTTTCGGAGGCCGAGGCGGGTGGATCACAAGGTCAAGAGATCAAGACCATCCTGGCCAACATGGTAAAACCCTGTCTCCACTAAAAATACAAAAAAATTAGCTGGGCGTGGTGGCGCGCGCCTGTAGTCCCAGCTACTCGGGAGGCTGAGGCAGGAGAATTGCTTGAACACAGGAGGCAGAGGTTGCAGTAAACTGAGGTCACGCCACTGCACTCCAGCCTGGCGCCTGGTGACAGAGTGAGACTCTGTCTCAAAAAAAAAAGAAGAAGAAAAGAAAATAGCTTAATCAAGAATGAAGTTTACTTATTTTTTTTTTCTTTTTCTTTTTTTGAGACGGAGTTTCGCTGTTGTTACCCAGGCTGGAGTGCAATGGCACGATCTCGGCTCACCGCAACCTCCGCCTCCTGGGTTCAGGCAATTCTCCTGCCTCAGCCTCCTGAGTAGCTGGGACTACAGGCACGTGCCACCATGCCCAGCTAATTTTTTGTATTTTTAATAGAGACGGGGTTTCACCTTGTTGACCAGGATGGTCTCGATCTCTTGACCTCGTGATCCACCCGCCTCAGCCTCCCAAAGTGTTGGGATTACAGGCGTGAGCCACCGCCCGGCGAGGTTTACTTCTCTTCAAGTGAAAGGAATCCTTCAGAGATGAGCAGTCTAGTTCATAAAGTTGCCAGGTCTCAGCTGCATCTCTTTTATTGTTGGAGACTCCCCAGCAACTGGCTTCCGCCTCAGGAGCTAGCCTGGCTAAGTATCAGCCATTTCCCACATTCCAGCCAGCAGGAAGGAAAAGGCTTGAAGAAAATGGGGAAGGAGGCCAGGTGTGGTGGCTCACGCCTGTAATCCCAGCACTTTGGGAGGCTGAGGCGGGTGGATCATGAGGTCAGGAGTTCGAAAACAACCTGGCCAACATGGTGGAATCCCTTCTGTACTAAAAATACAAAAAATTAGCCAGGTGTGGTGGTGTGCGCCTGTAATCCCAGCTACTTGGGAGGCTGAGGCAGGAGAATTGCGTGAATGCAGGAGACGGAGGTTGCAGTGAGCTGAGATCACGCCATTGTACTCCAGCCTGGGGGACAGTATGAGACTCAAAAAAAAAAGAAAAGGAAAGAAAATGGGGGAGAGAACAAAAGGGCTCCTGTTGGTTCTTGTCAATAAAATGAGGTTTCCTGAAAGTTGTCATTCAGTATTTTTATGTACACCTCATTGGCCAAAATATAGTCTCATGGCCACAGATTGCACAGGAACCAGGAAATGAAGTCTTTATTCTGGGTATTCCTAGGCCCACTTAAAAAACAGGAATCAACTGGGCACAGTGGTTCACACCTATAATCCCAGCACTTTGGGAGACCGAGGTGGGTGGATCAGGAGTTCGAGACCAGCCTGGCCAACATGGGGAAACCCCATCTCTACTAAAAATACAAAAATTAACCAGGCATTGTGGCACATACCTGCAATCCCAGCTACCTGGGAGGCTGAGGCAGGAGAATCACTTGAAATCAGGAGGTGGAGGTTGCAGTGAGCTGAGATCGCGCCACTGCACTCCAGCCTGGGAGACAGAGCAAGCCTCCCTTAAAAAAAAAAAAAAAGCCGGGTGCGGTGGTTCACGCCTGTAATCCTAGCACTTTGGAAGGCTGAGGGGAGTGGATCACCTGAGGTCAGGAGTCCAAGACCAGCCTGGCCATGGTGGAGAAACCCCATCTTTTTAAAAAAAAAAAAAAAAAATCAGGAGTCCTAGAATATGGAAGAAAGGGAAAATGGATGGTGGCAGTTTTCCTTCCTTCCTTCCTTCCTTCCTTCCTTCCTTCCTTCCTTCCTTCCTTCCTTCCTTCCTTCCTTCCTTCCTTCCTTCCTTCCTTCCTTCCTTCCTTCCTTCCTTCCTTCCTTCCTTCCTTCCTTCCTTCCTTCCTTCCTTCCTTCCTTCCTTCCTTCCTTCCTTCCTTCCTTCCTTCCTTCCTTCCTTCCTTCCTTCCTTCCTTCCTTCCTTCCTTCCTTCCTTCCTTCCTTCCTTCCTTCCTTCCTTCCTTCCTTCCTTCCTTCCTTCCTTCCTTCCTTCCTTCCTTCCTTCCTTCCTTCCTTCCTTCCTTCCTTCCTTCCTTCCTTCCTTCCTTCCTTCCTTCCTTCCTTCCTTCCTTCCTTCCTTCCTTCCTTCCTTCCTTCCTTCCTTCCTTCCTTCCTTCTTCTCGTTTCTCTCCTTTCTGTTGCTCTCTCTCTCCTTTTCTTTCTTTCCTATCTTGATGGAGTCTCGCTGTCACCTAGTCTGGAGTGCAATGGGGCGGTCTCAGCTCACTGCAAACTTCACTTCCAGGACTCCAGTGATTCTTTCTCCTCAGCCTCATGAGTAGCTGGGACTACAGGTGCATGCCAACATGCCTGGCTAATTTTTGTATTAGAGATGAGATTTTACCAGTTTGCCCAGACCATTCTCAAACTCCTGGGCTCAAGCAATGTGCACACCTGTACCTCCCAAAGCACTGGGATTACAGGTGTAATCCACCTGGCCATGATTAGCAGTTTCTACCAAATCAAGTCCCCTTCAGAAGATAGTTTGGCTCCTCAAAGCCTCCATAAAATCTGGGACCCAAGAGCCCAACTGAAAGGTCAAGCTGGTCCTTTCTTGTAATGCAGCTCAGTTAACACAGGGGGTGATGTGCAGGCTGTATGTTCCATAAAGCCCTGCCATCTCAAGCATGCACCCCCAGCAACCCAACCCCACACTGCCTAACTCTGTGAACTGTAGGAGACCCACCTGTCAATGACCAGTTACTATACATGAAGATTAATCCCTTATGTGGCTTTTGTCTAAAAGAAACCACCCCCCCACAAAAAAAAAAAAAAAAAAAAAAAAAAAAAAAAACAAGAGAATATCTTGAGGCAGAATAAGGGCTCTAGTGCCTTCTGGCTGCCTCCTGTGCTTATAGTGAAACAGAAGTAACACTTATTTTGCAGTTGAGAGAGTGTAAAAATACTTGTTGAAAAGCTCACTCTGCTAGCTAATAAACAGTGTTTGTTTCCTCGAGATGTTAGCTTTAAGGCAGGGAGTAATACAGAATGACTCCTGGTCAAAAATATTTGAGACTCAGCTGGGTGTGGTGGCTCATGCCTGTAATCCTAGCACTTTGGGAGGCCAAGGCAGGTGGATCACGAGGTCAGGAGTTCAAGACCAGCCTGGCCAAGATGGTGAAACCCCATCTCTACTAAAACTACAAAAATTAGCTGGGCACATCCATAATCCCAGCTGCTTGGGAGGCTGAGGCAGGAGAATCGCTTGAAACCGGATGGCAGAGATTGCAGTGAGCCAAGATTGCACCACTGCACTCCAGCCTGGGTGACAGAGTGAGACTTCATCTCAAAAAAAAGAAAGACTCCTCCATCCTAAAGCCTTCTCTTAGAGATTCACAATGCACATTAATACTTTAAAGGCTCTGAAAGGCCCTACTATTCTTGCAGCTTTTCTGTAAGCTTAAAATTATTTCCCAATAAGAAAAAATGTATGTGCTATTTATTGTTATTAGTTAAGACTTAATGCAGCTGTCACAGAAGGCACATGATAGTAGCTTAATCTAGTAAAATTGACTTCTCTTCAAGTAAAAAGAACCTGCCAGAAGTTTCCTGAAGGTTATCAGGTCTTAATCGTCAACACTTTGGGAGGCCAAGGCAGGAGGATTGCTTGAGCTCAGGAGTTTGCGACCAGCCTGGGCAACACAGTGAGACCTCATCTCTACAAAAAATTTAAAAATGAGCCTGGATATGGTGGCACTTACCTGTGGTCCCAGCTACTTGGGAGACTGAGGTGCGTGGAGGTCAAAGCTGCAGAGAGCTATGATCACACCACTGCACTCCAGCCATTAATTAATATCAATTAAATATCCATATCAATTTATTAATAGCAACTTTAATACATTAATTTTGTTTTTAAATAAATAATTAATATTAAGTACTTATTTAATAATAAAATAAATGTATTAATATTAATACGTAAGGCCAGGCATGGTGGCTCATGCCTATAATCCCAGCACTTTGGGAGGCCAAGGCTGGTGTATCACGAGGTCAAGATATCGAGACCCTCCTGGTCAACAAGGTGAAACCCCGTCTCTACTAAAAATACAAACATTGGGCCAGGCGCGGTGGCTCAAGCCTGTAATCCCAGCACTTTGGGAGGCCGAGGCGGGTGGATCACGAGGTCAAGAGATCGAGACCATCCTGGTCAACATGGTGAAACCCCGTCTCTACTAAAGATACAAAAAATTAGCTGGGCATGGTGGCGCGTGCCTGTAATCCCAGCTACTTAGGAGGCTGAGGCAGGAGAATTGCCTGAACCCAGGAGGCGGAGGTTGCGGTGAGCCGAGATTGCGCCATTGCACTCCAGCCTGGGTAACAACAGCGAAACTCCGTCTCAAAAAAAAAAAAAAAAAAAAAATACAAACATTAGCTGGTCATGGTGTCGTGTGCCTGTAATCCCAGCTACTCAGGAGGCTGAGGCAGGAGAATTGCTTGAACCCAGGAGGTGGACGTTGCAGTGAGCCGAGATTGTGCCATTGCACTCCAGTCTGGGTAACAACAGCGAAACTTCGTCCCCCAAAAAAATTAATACTTAAATAAAATAAATAAATTTATGTTAAAATAAATTAAATAATTGCATATTTAATATAGTATTTTGATATTAAAATTAATATTTAATGTTAAATTTATTAATAATAAAATTAAAGCTCTAAGAAGTCCTTCAAAAAGATGTCTATTTAATTCACAGCCTCCCAGACTTATTTCCCCAGCTCCTTCCCTCTGTTGTCACTTACTTGCTTTACTACTGCAGAGCCTCCCTTGGAAAATGCTGTACCAGGGCGTGCTTTTGGATCTCAAAGCCCGCACTGCACAGCCTTTAACCTTTATTCTGGAGCGGGGATTCTGGGTTCTGGGTCTTTCACAGAACAAGGGACTTAAGTCACTGTTTAAGCAAAATAACAAGATTTTTTTTTCACGTGGCTGAATGTGAAAGCAGACGGAAGCTGCATTCTCAAGGTGGGGATGGTGGATTGACACCTGAGAGTGTTTTAAGGGCTGTTTAGAAAATCAGCATTTTATTTGTGGCAAGGCTTTACTGCAGTCACTGTGTGTGTGACCCTCGGGCGGGTCGTGGCCCTCCTGTGGCTCACAGCGGGAGTCTCTATGCAGATAGCCAGCCGCTGTATTGCCAAATCTATACGGTTAACTGGCCAAGCATTGGAGGCATGGCGTTTTAATCTAAACCATGTCAAATTCTCAGAATTCTGTACTCAAGTGAGTTTTATGTAGGCTGGTGAGAAGATGAGGACAGATATTTTCACTTTCCATTTGCAACCTGCAATGAATGAAATGTGTTTTCTTTCTCTTGGGAGACTCGAGTGGTAACTGCAGCCTGTCCTCTGACGCTAACTAAACAGGTGATTTGTCTTCAAGAAATCAACAGCCCCATTAACTCTACCCATTTTGGGTACATTTTTCATTATTTTGCTGTATAGTAATGTCAGGCTCTCTTTTATGACCCTCCCGGCACATTTCACATGCTGTCTCATTAATTTTTAGAATACCCCTAGGATAAAGGTGTTTGTATTTTTGCCAGGAAAAACAAGGCTCTGGACAGCCTGGGGTCATGCAGCTAATTAGGACCTAGCCAGAGACAGAGCCATGAGCCCCCTTGTTCTGAGTGTTAGCCGTCAGGACACACAGCCTGTGAAAGACATGTTTTCCCAGTTGCCATCTTACCTAGAAATATTTTTGTTTGGTTTTTTTTTTGAGATGCAGTCTTGCTCCAGCAGCTAGGCTGGAGAGCAGTGGCGTGATCTTGGCTCACTGCAAGCTCTGCCTGCTGGGTTCAAGTGATTCTCCTGCCTCAGCCTTCCGAGTAGCTGGGATTTCAGGCATGCACCACCTCGCCTGGCTAATTTTTGTATTTTTGGTAGAGAGAGGGTTTTACCACGTTGGCCAGGCTGGTGTCTTACTCCTGAGCTCAAGTGATCTGCCTGCCTCAGCCTCCCAGAGTGCTGGGATTACAGGCCTAAGTCACAGTGCCCACCCTGCCACCTAGAAATATTTTTAAGAGTCCCTTGGGGAAAATACTAACACTTCTCTGCCAACCCCTGTAGGCATCCACAGAGCACTCCATCCACCCATCCATTCATACCATAAATACCTGTTATCGCCTACTTGTGCCAGGCATTGTCCTGAGTGCTGGGGAAGCCCCACCCTTAAAGAGATTGCCTATACACTTGTCCCTAAGGGTCACAAAGAGCCCCAGTAGGGGTTGGCGAGCCGCTTTGCATAAAGAAAAGTGAGAAGGGCTGAGGAGTTGGACCTAAGGGTGGGTAAGTGTTCATAATTCCAATAATAATGATTTTAAAAAAAGCAAACTCAGCCGGGCGTGGTGGCTCACGCCTATAATCCCAGCACTTTGGGAGGCCAAGGCAGGTGGATCACGAGGTCAAGAGATCGAGACCATCCTGGTCAACATGGTGAAACCCCGTCTCTACTAAAAATACAAAAATTAGCTGGGCACAGTGTTGCGTGCCTGTAGTCCCAGCTACTCGGGAGGCTGAGGCAGGAAAATTGCTTGAAACCAGAAGGCGGAGGTTGCGGTGAGCCGAGATCGTGCCATTGCACTCCAGTCTGGGTAACAAGAGCGAAACTCCGTCTCAGAAAAAAAAAAAAGTGAACTCTTAACAGGATGAGCTGGCATGGTTCTAAGTACAAGCTTATGTATTCTCCTAACACTCTTTGATGTGGACACCTTTATTGAATTAGTCTTTTCAGATGAGGAAATTGACACCCATAGCAGTTCCATGACTTGCTCTGGCCTCATGGAACAGGTGGGATTCAGTACAGGCATTTAGCACTAACCACTGTGCTCTCCTGCTCTCTAGAAATAAATCAATGCCTTTAAAAGGCAGGCAGGGAACAAAGATGGTTCTGGAGGCCCTGTGGGCCCTGGTCACAGTTTCGGGAGAGAGGAATGGTTCTAACAACCAAGGTAGTGACCGTGTGATGGCCAAATTCTGTGTCAGGCTGAGTCGCCTTTTGAGCAGAATGAATGCTCACTTGCCCTTCTTGCCCCAGGGAACAGGCCAGGTAAACCTACCCCATGCAGAGACCTCCTAGGCCACGAGGGGCTCATGACCATACACGCTGCCACCTCCCAGGCTGAAGACAGCTCTGGCATTCAACCTTCCCTCATGTACCAGGGATGAGATGTGTGTATGGAGCATAGGGCTGGACACCCTCAGAGCAGGGGAGGTGGGATATGGCAGCGATGAGGCCCCAGGGCCCTTCTTGTTTTGTGTGGACTCATCCCAGCAGCCTCATACACCTGGGCTGGAGGTGGGCAGGTGCAGAGCATCCTCTCTACTCAGGACTGCTGAATGCCTGTTCTCTGCCTTGCCCTTTTTATTTTATTTTATTTTATTTTGAGATGGAGTTTTGTTCTTGTTGCCCAGGCTGGAGTGCAATGGCGCAATCTCGGCTCACCACAAGCTCCACCACCCAGGCTCAATCGATTCTCCTGCCTCTGCCTCCCGAGATATCTGGAACTACAGGTGCCTGACACCACACCTGGCTAATTTTTGTATTTTTAGTAGAGACAGAATTTCACCATGTTGGCCAGGCTGGTCTTGAACTCCTGACCTTGTGATCTGCCTGCCTCGGCCTCCCAAAGTGCTGGAATTATAGGTGTAAGCCACCGCACCCGGCCCCTGCCTTGCCCCTTTTTTGGCCCAACTCATGTCTCCCCTCCTCTCTCCAGATGACTCAGGAGGGGGCTGCATGCCAGGGTGGATGCCTCACAGGTGTCAGAAGACAGAGGGTCTGGCAATGGAGCACTTTGCTTTTAGAAATATATGTGTTCAGGCCAGGCACAGTGGCTCACCCCTATAAATCCAGCACTTCAGGAGGCGAAAGCAGGTGAATCACCTGAGCCCAGGAGTTCAAGACCAACCTGGCCAAGATGATGAAACCTCATCTCTATTAAAAATAAAAATTAAAAAATTCTCTGGGCATGGTGGGTGCATATAATCCCAGCTACTTGGGAGGCTGAGGCAGGAGAATCACTTGAACCCAGGAGGTGGAGGTTGCAGTGAGCCAAGATGGCGCCACTGCACTCCAGCCTGGACAACAAGAGCGAAACTCAGTCTTGAAAAAAAAAAGAAGAAATGGGTGTGTTCTAGAGAAAGATGTGACTGTGTTCTAATGAACAGCTTTACACCACCCTCAACTCTGATGTTTTCTGCATTTTTAAGGGAAGCAGGGTGCTTGAGGCTCCGCACCCATCTCAGTCTACCGAGTGCCCAAGCAACCCATTTTGCAGGTGAGGAAACTGAGGCCCTCAGAGAGATAAGAAGTGGTAGAGGGAGGTGAGGAAGAAGCTCTTTGGTTCAGAATCAGAACCAGAAGTGAAGCCAGAAGGGGTAAGAGCACCAAGGAGGGGCACCTCCTAAGGCCATAGCCAGATACCACTGGATCTGCAGACACTAGGTACTTTTTGTTATTTTAGTGCTTGAAAATGGCAAGTGAAGAGACTGGGGTCCAACCAGGCTTCTTGATGTAACTGCCCACAGACGGGACCTTGGGAAAAAGAGTCCTGAGAGGTGTGTTGTGTCTCAGCTGAGCACCACCATGGAGTCCACCTGCACGGCTCACGCCCACGGACCCCACTTCTCAGCTCTGTGACCTTGGGCAACCTGTTGCCTGTGGCTCAGTTTCCTCATTTATAAATAGGAACATACCCCATGGTACATACCCCATGGGACTGTTATTAGGGCTAAGTTAACTGATTCACATAAATAAAAGCTGTGAGCACAGCGCCTGCCCTGCACTCAGTGTTCGAACTGTGCAACAAGAGTTCATTTCAGTATTTAGGGTGCATACAAATATGGAATGGCTTATTTTATGATTTTATGGATTTCTCCTGAAATCTATTAGGTGTTACACAATAATTTAATTATTGGGTTAAACTATGTAAAGTGCCGCTTAGATTCCTCCAGCCCCACCATCCTCCTTTTTGTTCCTTAGTCTCCAAATGTGCTTCCCTGCCTGGGGGCTGTTGCACTCCTTCCTTTCCCCTCCCTAAGATGCTCTACCCACCTTCTCAAATGCCTTTTTCCTGGGACTCCCTATCCCAATACCCCGGTTATTCCTTAAGGGCTGCTATCCCAGACCGAAACTTTCTTATTTGTTTATTGTCTAATTTCCCCCAGGAGCTTGTTCACTGCTGTGTCACCAAGCATAGCACTTGGAACATACTAAAAATTTGATGAAAGAAAGAAGGAAAGAAGGAAGGAAGGAAAGAAGGGAAGGAGGGAGGGAGGCAAGGAGGGAGGGAAGGAGGGAGCGAGGAAAGGTAGCTGAATAGGAAAAGTGCCCTGGTGAGTTTAGCTTCAAAGCCTGTGATCCACTGACAGAACCTGCCATAGTGCACTTCCCCCAGGACCTGTCCTGTCCTGCCAGCGCAGAGCTGCCCCTCTCCTCCGAACACCCAGTGATGCATGGGCTGCTTCTCTTCCTTGCACCTGCCTTGATGATTTGACAGTTGCATTATTTCACATTCCCCATGATAAGGCCCAGTGCCCAGCTGGATGATAAATGTTTTTTGAAGGCATGTATTATGAAGTAGAAGAAAAAGTCCTCTGCTGAGGAGTGGAGGATGGCTGCTTTAAGAGTGACACGGGTTGGAGCAGTGATGTGGAGCTTGTTTGAGGCTCCAGCTCTGAGCACAGGTGTAGGAACCTGAGCAACACCCAAGGGATGGGGCATGACTGTCCAGAGGGCTGTAGACAGAGGGAGAAGGGTGCCGTAGGATCAGGTTCTGCAGCACAGCTGAACCTGAGAAGGAAGCAGATAATATCCTTGATCACGGTTGTGCAGGGTTGAGCAGAGGCTGAAACTCGTATGAGAGGGTGGGCTCGGTTCAAGACATCATATCAGTGCATCTGAGTTTGCACCAGCGTGTAAGAAGTTTGGCCAAAGGAGGAGGCCTGGAGTGCAGGGGCTTTAGCTAAGGGTAAGAAAGAGCCAGAGGATCCACCGAAGGAAAAGCTAGAAGATCAGAGACTGGGGACAAGCAAAATCACCCTGAACGGAGATTAGGATCCTTTGTAGGTATAAGGCAAACAATCTCCTTGCAGACCTGAGCTCTAGTTTCAGCTCCTCTGCTTAGATCAGCCTTAAACTGGGCGAGTGTCTTAACTTTTCTGAGCTTTGGCTTCCTCCTCTGGGAAGTTGAGATAATATTGCTGACCTCACAGGGATTAAATGGGAGGACCAAGGTGACGCATGTAACTCTGCCCAAGAATGTGATGTCTGCAGTGGTGGAAGGCTAAGCTGCATGGGGATGAGCTTCCTGAAGGGCATAGGTGAGCCAAGGGTCTTTACCTGGGGCAGAGATTCTAGCTCATGGAGGAGAGGGGGTGTCTTAGTCTGCTCGGGCTGCCATAGCAAAATACCATGGACTGGGTGTCTTCAACAACAGAAATATATTTTCTCACAGTTCTGGAGGCTGGAAGTCTACCACCAGGGTGTCTGCATGGTGGGCGCCTGGTGAGGGCCCATTTCCTGGCTTGCAGACAGCTGTCTTCTGACTGTGTCCTTCTGTCTCCTTTCCTTGATGTGCATGCACATGCTCTGATGTCTCTTCTTATAAGAACACTAATTCTATCGAATCAGGGTCCCACCCTTCTGACCTCATTTAACTTAATTACTTCCTTAGAGGCCTCATATCCAAATACAGCCACACTGGGGACTGGGGCTTCAATGGATACATTTAGGGTTGACACAAACATTTGGTTCATAATAAGAAGGATAAAGGGTAGCTTAAGTGACAAGAAGTCCTCTGAGCACTCTGAACAGAGCCCCATTCTCCCCAGTGTGGTCTGGCTTTACATACAAGGTGTAAGAATGGATGAATACAGTTTTGCTCACTGGGAATTGTCCTTAAAGTGATATTCCACTGTGTGTACTGGAAAACTCAGTTTTCAGAGTTCACTAGGCCATCACCATCAATACTGCTGCTTTTATCCTGTCTGGGAAGTGGAGAAGGGTCTCTCAGGTACGAGAGACCTCAGCAGAAGGAAAGCACAGGCCGTGCCGCCACCTTTACACCCAGTGACACATTTCTATCCGGAGCAGACACATGCACCTGTCATTTTCCCTATAGGGAATGCCATTTCTTCTTTTTGGAGTCAGATTGTGACCGATTCCATTTACAAATACCATTTTCTAGGACAGGTTCCCCAGACAGGAATCTTGTCTTTCTTTCAGCAGCATTGTTCCACAGCAATTTGCCCTTTCATTCATTTTCTTAAGGCATTCTTCCTATATATATATTAAATGAATTTCAAAACAAATGAGTGAGCAAATGAATGAATGAATGAGTTGTTTTCATTGTGATTGTAGTTTCTCCAAGAGCAGAGTTTATTCTTAGTTTTCCACACACATAAAAAACCCTACTGGCCAGTAGATCACCCAGTAAGGGTTAGCTTCTTACATGACAGGCTCCCCGTCAGAGAGCTACCCACTCAGTTCATACATTTGGAAATCTCAGGAACATTTTGATTTTCACTGCATTGCCCTTTTTACTCTGTGTTTACTCAGTTCCAGCCTTACTTCAATGAAGCCGAGGCTTGAGCGTGCTCTGCGCAGCCTATTGCATGTCTCAGTGTGAGGAGGGGATCTTGAGCCGCTGCGGGGACAGCCAGTCTGTCATTTTCTGATCAATATTCCTCTTTTGTTGGCTCTGATGTTTTTATGTGTGATCTCAGCAGCTGTGCCTTTGTGTTTGGAAAGAGCCAGGCCTCACTTAGGAGCTGTGTAGCTAGTAGCATTTATTGAGTTTCTGCTTTATCCTTCCATGTAAGCAGTAGGGACCCCGGGATAAATTATGCCCATCAGGGAGGAGATGCCTCTACCTCTGGGGAGCTCAGGAAGGAGTGGGGGAGACAGGACATATACATAAGAGGTTCCATGAGGAGCACTGAGAAACCAGAAGATGATTTCATGATTCCCGGGGGCCAGTTAACCAGCCAGGGCTTCTTTCTCTCTAAGGAGGAGTTTGAGAAGAAAGATTGGTTCAATTAGCAGCTGATTGGGAGACGTGAACCAAGTAGAGTGCACTTTCCAGACAACTATTGCTGACCACTCCTGTGGGCAGAGGGCTGAGGAAATTGCTAGATTTCCTCAGGGGGGATTTTGCCCCCAGTGGACAATTTGGCAATGTCTAGAGACATTGTTGGTTTTCACAACTAAGGTGGGGGATATTGTATGAAGTGGGGAGAGGCCAGGGAGGCTTGTACACATCCTGTAATGCACAGCACAGACCCCCACCACAAAGAATCATCTGTCTTACAATATCAGCAGTGCCCAGGCTGGAAAACCTCACGGCGGCCTGAGGGAGCATCTGGGCCCTGGTCTGAGTGCTGGGAACTGGGTCACTTTTCCTCCTTGGGTCTCAATTTACTTGTCTGTGACGTCATGATCTCTTAGGTTACATTTGGCCCTAACATTCTGTGATTCGGTGAAGCTAATTTTAACTAGAGATTACAGGTGGGATGCGAACGTCTTTAGAATATTGTGCTTTAAAAAAAAAGCAGAAGAAATACGGAGGGTGTTTAAGAGACTTTCTGGGAAATAGTGCTGAACTTCAGGTGAATCCTTAAAACTTGGAACCATTTCATCTTCATAAGGAGCTGTAAAAGGAGCTGAAAGGGCCTCATTCTCATGCTTTGTCTCTAAGAAAGGAATTTTTGTTGGGGCTCAAGGGACAGCCCAGAGCAGAATCTTCTCCTTGAGTTACACAGGACTAAGATGCCAGCCAAGGGCACCTGAGGGCCCCTTTTCAAGTCTTGTCCCCACTGCCAAGTCCCCGAAAGGGGAAGCCTTTCCCACACCTGTGCCATTATTCCACACCTTCTGGCTGAATTAAAGCCACACCTGACACCTGTCTCTCTTCTTATCAAAAAAAGCCTGCTCCTCCAGACCTTAAGAAATGACCAGAAGGAGAAAAACACAAGCTCTGCCTGTGTGGGGAAGCTGGCCTAAAGAGAACACAGATCATCAGAGTTGTCAAGACAGAGAGATGCTGCAATTGCTTCTAATAGAATCCCCTTGCCACAAAATAGTAAAGGCTGTTTAAAGAACTATTTTAAAAATCCAATGTTAAAAATTCAAATCATACTTATAAACTGTGCTGTTAGGGATGGGCACGGTGTCTCACGCCTGTAATCCCAGCACTTTAGGAGGCCAAGGTGGGCAGATCACGAGGTCAAGAGATCGAGACCATCCTGGCCAACATGGTGAAACCGCATCTCTACTAAAAATACAAAAATTAGCTGGGCATGGTGGCTCACGCCTATGGTCCCAGCTACTCGGGAGACTGAAGTGGAAGAATCGCTTGAACCCAGGAGGCGGAGGTTGCAGTGAGCCAAGATTGCGCCACTGCACTCCAGCCTGGTGACAGAGCAAGACTCTATCTCAAACAACAACAACAACAAACCATGCTGTTTATGAAGAAAAAATTCCACAGGAAGATAACTTTAATGAAGGATCTATCACCAGGTCATAAAATATGATCATTTTAAATTTCAGAATGCTTGGCAATGTTTTCGCGGAAGTGTCAGGAATTTTGTTACTGTCACAAATCGATGTGTGTAATTAGAATGCTAAAACAAGGCCGGGCGCGGTGGCTCACGCCTATAATCCCAGCACTTTGGGAGGCCGAGGCGGGTGGATCACAAGGTCAAGAGATCGAGACCATCCTGGTCAACATGGTGAAACCCTGTCTCTACTAAAAAGACAAAAAAAATTAGCCGGGCATAATGGCATGTGCCTGTAGTCCCAGCTACTCGGGAAGCTGAGGCAGGAGAATTGCCTGAACCCAGGAGGCGGAGGTTGCGGTGAGCCGAGATCGTGCCATTGCACCCCAGCCTGGGTAACAAGAGCGAAACTCCGTCTCAAAAAAAAAAAGAATGCTAAAACAGCATTTTTTGTATCAATGTAAACTGAGGCCCAAAGGACGAGAACAAATTTGTAGAACAAGTTACTCTCATATTTCAAAACAAGGTAAGTCCACCATGAAGGACTTACTAAGAGGGCAGCCGGTAGCTGTTTGGCAACCCTAAGGCCATTTACCCTCCTGGAGGGTTACTCTAGATCTTTGGAAAGGTTGTCAGTGTGTGAGCGTCTCTGACCCACCAGGGCCATGGCAGAGGGAAGAGGTGCTTCCTTCTCACCAAGTGACAAAGGAAAGGTCAAGAGGATTTCTGAGAGAGCCTGATGTTCATCCGCAGGTTGGAAGAGTGCAGGACTAGGTAAGAGCAGAGAGGGAGGAAGAAGGCTGTGTTGAGAGCCACTGCTGTTCCCCAGCTGTTGGAGCAAGAATGCAGCTTTTCAGTGGGCCAACCAGACTTCTCCTGAGGGTCCAGTGGGGAGCCTTTCACAGAGCCTCGTCCAGGTGGGCTACATAGAGGAGTGCTTGGGTCTGACAAAGGGAAAGTCTGTGTGAGTAGACCCCTGGACGACCCAGCACTGAGGTTCAGTGACAGGCAGAAAAATGGCGGTCACATCATAGGTACTCAGATTCCCAGCAGAGCCATCTCCGAGACCCTGCACACACTTTCCTGGAGACAAGTGCCAGCCTCAGACGTTCACCAAGTCCTGAGTGCACACTTCCTTTTATATCTGGTCCTATTGCATAACCCAAAGACTATGGCTATTTTTGCCTAACTCCCCTCCTTAGGCCAACTCTGAGAGGACCTCACGGGCTACAGGAGAAGGAAGTAGAATCTAGAAGAAAGAGAAGCAGCCAGGCTTTCCCATATTGCCCTTCAGGTTTCTAGAACAAAAGCACCGAAGCTCTAATTCAAAAGAAGTTGGAGTTACTATCATAACACTGAAAGGAACATTTTGTCTTTTTGAGGTGGAGTCTTGTTCTATCACTCAGGCTGGACAGCAGTGGCACCACCTCAGCTCACTGCAACCTCCATTTCACAGGTTCAAGTGATTCTCCTGCCTCAGCCTCCCAAGTAGCTGAGATTACAGGTGCCTGCCACCATGCCGGGCTAATTTTTTTGTATTTTTAGTAGAGACGGGGTTTTATTATGTTGGCCAAGCTGATCTCGAACTCCTGACCTTGTGATCCACCCACCTCAGCCTCCCAAAGTGCTAGGATTATAGGTGTGAGCCACCACGCGCAGCCTAGGAACAATTTTAAAGTGCACAGAATACCTGTAGAAACCTCAAAGTGAGGGCTGGGTGGAATGGCTCACGCCTGTAATCCTAACAGCTTGGGAGACTTCAGTGGGTGGATTGCTTGAACCCTGAAGTTTGAGACCAGCCTGGGCAACATGGTCAAACTCCTCTACAAAAAATACCGATATTAGCCAGGCATGGTGGTGCACCCCTGAAGTCCCAGCTACTCAGGAGGCTGAGGTAGGAGGATCATCTGAGCTGGAGAGGTAGAGGCTGCAGTGAGCTAAGACCGTACCACTGCACTCCAGCTTGGGTGACAGAGTGAGACTCTGTCTCAAAACAACAACAACCCCCTGACCCCCAAAAAAGCAAAAAACTGGTGGCTCCTCAGTCAGTCTATTAGCCTTGTTCTTCCATGGGGTTCCCTGAGGGATATAAGCCCATGCCCCAAGGCACCCATTTCTGAATTCATTCCTCTCTTTTGCGGTTAGAATGGTTCTCTGACCATCTTTGGAAGGGATGAGGGGCTGGGCACAGTGGTTTATGTCTGTAATCCCAGTGCTTTGGGAGGCTGAGGTGAGAGGATCATTTGAGGCCAGGAGTTTGAGACCAGCCTGGGCAATATAGAAGGATTCTGTCCCTGAAAACAGAAAAAGGAAGAGGTGAGAAAACAGTCATCCAAATCATTTTCTATCCTGTCCTGTGTTCACACAATGAACGCTGTTTTACATTAAAACACTTTACTTTCAGAAGAAGATTAATTTTATTTCTCAAACTGGGCATTTTGTACCCAGGAAATCCAAAGTCTTTCATAACCTGGCCCCTGCCTGCCACGCCCCATACTCTCTTTGTGGATAATCATTTACATCTCCATGGCTTTGCGCTGTCCATTGCTTTCTTTAAAAATTTTTTTTTTTTAATTTTTTGAAATAAAGATGGGGTCTGTTGTCCAGGCTGGTCTCAAACTCCTGGGCTCAAGCAACTCTCCCACCTCAGCCTCCCAAAAGGCTGTGATCACAGGCATGAGTCACCGCACCCAGCCTGGAGAGGTCATTTCTAACTAGAATGCTGCTGGCTTCTTGCATCTTGGTAAAGAATAAAATGAAGACTGAGAGACCAGTGATTGAGAGATGAGAAACGTTTTACTGCCAAGTAGGAAATCTAATCCAAAAGAGTTGTTTCCCTGGTGGGTGAGATTCAAGGGAGGGGAAATAGGGTAGGTCTTTAAAAGCCAAAATATATTTAACTGTCTCTATCCTATTTCAGGAGAGCAAAGTCTTGGCATGTTCTAATTGGTGACTGATATCTGGGCTTGTTGATTCAGAAACCAGAGAGCTGGCTGAAGGTGACCTGCTATGATCACATCTGGATCACGGCTTGTACTTGTCTGTGATGTGGCCATGAGGCACTCTAATGGGGATCATGGTGTCTGGGAAGTTTTCCTGCCTAATATCCCTTGTCCACTACTCCACCCTACACCACAACTTGGCTGAGGAAGGCCCCTTCCTCTGTGCTGCCATAACTCTCAAGCCTATGCCTTCCCTGTGATGGCACTCACCTTGCATCTTGTTTAATCATTGATTAATCCTTGTATGTCCAGCACCCAGAACAATGCCTGGAACACTGTAGCCACCTGAGGCTACATGAATCGGTAATATGCCATATGCCAATAGCATATGCCAATTGGAGACTTGTTGTTTATGTTGTTTCCTCTAAAGTATATGCAACAGACATTTCCTTAGAAGTGACATTTCAAGACTCAAAAGAACAGTTTTGAATTGAAGTGGGGTATAGAGAATGATGGTATGAGGCCGTATGAATATCTTGGGGGAAGATCAACTCATCCTAACTAGTGATTTAAATTAATATTTATGTAGATTTGATTTAAATCAAATCCATCTTGGAGGGGAGAAATGTTTATAACAGATGGGCATGTAACAGAACCGTATAATAAAATCTAAGTTTAAAGCTCAGCAAATTCCTTTCTGCTTGCAGATAGAGTTGGGAAAAACGGTTGTCATTGGTGAGTTACAGTTAGTTTCTCAGGAAAGCTAGTGATTCAAGAATGAAGGGTGTTTTTCTGCTAGAAAGAAAGTACTGAAGAGAAGATGAATTCTGTACCCAAAGACATGTAAGAGAAGATGTGGGAATGAGAGCAGGAAAGAGACACTGAACCTTGATATTAGCCAGATGGAAACAAATAGAATAGCAGATAGTGGTGGGTGTGACTTGGTTTTTAGTACCATTCATTAGGTTGGGTGACATTTACTGAGCACCTACTTTGCGCCTGGCACTGTGCTAAGTACATGTTATGATTTATCTCTGTATTCTTCACAGGAGGCTTATGGGAGGATACTAATATTATCACCAGTTTACATATGAAGAAATTGAGGCTTAAAGATTTTTAATAAATGGCCCAAAATCTCAAAGCCTGTAAGTTATAGGTTCTGACTCCAGAATCTACTGTTTGCCATCTTTTCATGACAAGATATAGAAAGAAAACTCAAACTAACTCAGAAAAAAGATGGATGTCATTGGCGGGAATACTAGGGCATCTCACAAGACACAGAGATGCATTTGGACATTAGGGACAGCTGCAGCCAGGGTCTGCAATGCTATTCTTTTTTAATTTTTTTATTTTTGGAGATGAAGTCTCGCTCTGTCGCCCAGGCTGAAATGCAGTGGCATGATTTCAGCTCACTGCAACCTCCGCCTCCTGAGTTCACGCAATTCTTCTGCCTCAGCCTCCTGAGTAGCTGGGATTACAAGTGGCTGCCACTACACCCAGCTAATTTTTGTATTTTAGTAGAGACAGGGTTTTACCCTGTTGACCAGGCTGGTCTCAAACTCCTGACCTCAAGCAATCCACCACCTCAGCTTCCCAAAGTGCTGGGATTACAAGCATGAGCCACCATGCCCGGCCTGGAATGCTGTTCTTTCTTCTGTCTCTTATTTCTGCTTCTCTATGCCTTTTAGCTTTATTCTCTCCTCGTGAAAGTTAGCTTTTTTCACTTGGCAGGAATACAGATGATTAAAGCTGATGACCTCATACCTTATGGAGTCAAGCAGCAGAGAAAGATTGCTTCTTTTCCCTTAGTTTTTGTTCAGAAAGTCCAATGATGGGCTTAGTTTAAGTTGTGTCCTCCCTTGTTTTCCACAGACCCCTTTCCCAGATCAATTGGCTATGGCTAAATAGGCAGAGAAAAATTATTGGCTTAGCTTGGATTAATTATGAGCAGGATCATACAGCACAAACACAGTCTTGGGGCTATCCCTGTCTTGGGAAGTCCCAGAGAAAGAGATAACACTTTAAATTGAACAGCCAGCACCCACTGGGTGCTTAAAAATACGGTAATGAGGAACATGGGTAACTTTAAACTTAAATTTTTTTTTTTGAGACAGAGTTTTGTTTTTATTGTCCAGGCTGAAATGAAATGGTGTGATTGGCTCACCACAGCCTCCACCTCCCGGGTTCAGGTGACTCTCCTACCTCAGCCTCCCAAGTAGCTGGGATTGCAGGCATGTGATACCACACCCAGCTAATTTTGCATTTTTAGTAGAGACAGGGTTTCTCCATGTTGGTCAGGCTGGTCTTGAACTCTGACCTCAGTTGATCCACCTCCCAAAGTACTAGGATTACAGGCGTGAGCCACCGCACCTGGCCTAACTTAAAATATTTAAGTGAGAAATGCATAGTTGTACAACTGAGATGTATGGGGATTCACTGGAAATCAGACAAGCTGTGCTTTCAGAAAATATACCCAGATTTTTTGTTCTTAGGCACAATTCTGGAGAGGAATTCTAAGCTATCGGTTGATAATTTTTATTTATTTTTCAAACAATAGATTTCCTTCATGATGATATAGTTCTGAAAATAAGTGAGCCTGATAACAAGGTTGAAAGGATTTTTTTTTTCATATGCTTCCTCATTTCAGTAATTTTGGAGCCTAGGGGTTACACAGTCTGCAATGTTTAACAAGCCTTCCAGGCCGGGCGCGGTGGCTCACGCCTATAATCCCAGCACTTTGCGAGGCCGAGGCGGGTGGATCACGAGGTCAAGAGATCCAGACCATCCTGGTCAACAAGGTGAAACCCCGTCTCTACTAAAAATACAAAAATTAGCTGGACATGGTGGTGCGCGCCTGTAGTCCCAGCTACTCAGGAGGCTGAGGCAGGAGAATTGCCTGAACCCAGGAGGCGGAGGTTGCAGTGAGCTGAGATCGCGCCATTGCACTCCAGCCTGGGTAACAAGAGCGAAACTTCGTCTCAAAAAAACAAAACAACAACAACAACAAAAAACAAGCCTTCCTATGGTATATAGAAGCTCTTTTTCATGAACACCCCTAAAGTCATCAAGCCACAAGTTACACCTGTTTTCTTTCAGTTTTTTCTCAGAAGTAATGGGTATAAGCATAGTAGCTTCCCTTTATCAAACTGCTTAGTTGCATGCTCAGTTCCTACCATGTCCCCTCTGGGTTTGTTGTCCAGTCAGCCCTTTTATTATCTCGGTTACTCTCTGTGAAGCTCCTCAGCCATCTCCACATCCCCTTTTTTGTTGCCAAGCCCAGATCTAATTGGTCAGTCTTTTAGTGAAACCCCAAAGCAGCAAGGGCAATTCCTCACTCCACGCTCTTCCCCAAGCATCCCTTGTCACGGTGATTGTTTAAGCACAGGGCCACAAGGCCAAATCGTTGCATTTGAATTTCACTCTAACCAGTATTGTATCTGTATTCCAAACAGTGTCAAGGCTCTAATAAGTATCAACCTTTAAATATTTTTGAGGAGAAAATGTACATGAAGGTTAAGAGAATCTGGGCCGGGCGTGGTGGCTCACGTCTATAATCTGAACACTTTGGGAGGCCAAGGCAGCTGGATCACTTGAGCTCAGGAGTTTGAGACCAGCCTGGGAAACATGGCGAAACCCTGTCTCTACAAAAAAATACAAAGATTAGCCGGGCATGGTGGTAGGTGCCAATAGTCCTAGCTACTCTGGAGGCTGAGGTGGGAGGATCACCTGAGCCTGGAAGGTCAAGGCTACAGTGAGCCAGGATCATGCCATTGCACTCCAGTCAGGGTGACAGAGTAAGACCCTATCTCAAAAAAAAAAAAGTTAAGAGCGATTCTAATGGCAAGTAGAACAAATGGAATTAATACCAGTTGAACATATCGTGCCCATCATAGTCAGCTGATTTGAAACAGCCACTGAGCACTGGTTCCAGGAGTCCCTGGGTCTTTGCACTCACTATTCCAAACACTGCCAAGGATGCTCTTTCCCCAGTCAGCCCACGGCACATGTGCTGAGCCCATCTGGAACTTCTCACAGAAGGTGCTTCTCAGTGAGGCCTTTCTTGACCTTCCTATTTAAAATTGCAGCTTTCTGGTTCAGACCAGCCTGCCCAAGTCCACCATTGGTAATTCCCAATCCTCTTTTTTCCCAGCAGCACTTACAGGACAGGGTCTATAGTTTTAGCTGTCTATCTGTAATTGTCTATCTGTCTACCCCAGTAGAATGTAACTTGTGTATGTTGTATTCACTACTGTATTCCCCAGCTCTTAGGAGCATGCCTGCTACAGAGGGGTCCTTAATGAACAATCTTTAAATGAAGAAATCTATGCATGCGAGTAGAATTCTTTGTGGTGAGGAATAGCACTTATTTTTTTATTTATTTCATGGAAAATATATATAAAGATTGCTATATGGTAAACACTATTCTGAATGATTGACAAATACATCTTATTCAATCCTCACAACAATCATATGGGGTAGAACTATTACTGTCCCCATTTTGTGGATAAGGAAACATAGACACAGTCATGAATCACAGTGGGTATGTGGCTTGTTCTGCGTCTGCTCTCAAACACTACCACGCCAGGCACAGTGGCTCATGCCTGTAAACCCAGCACTCTGAGAGGCTGAGGCAGGTGGATCACAAGGTTAAGAGATCGAGACTATCCTGGCCAACATGGTGTAAACCCATCTCTACTAAAATTACAAAAATTAGCCAGTTGGTGGCACGCACCTGTAGTCCCAGCTACTTGGGAGGCTGAGACAAGATAATCACTTAAACCTGGGAGGTAGAGGTTGCAGTGAGCCGAGATCTCGCCACTGCACTACAGCCTGGGTGATAGAGTGAGATTCTGTCTAAAAAAGAAAAAAACACTACTATGCTGCCTCCATTAATTAAATAACTGAAATATAGTTGGCAAAAACACAAAATTGGACAGATTTGGTCTGGGGCCAGGCACAGAGAGCTTTCTGGGCAAGGTGAATTGAGCACAGATGTTGCAGAGGAGGCAGTGAATCAAATCCAAGTGTAGGAGAGATGAAGTGGGGGACTCAAGTGACAAAAGAAATTGAGAGAAGGACAAGGATGTGCAAGTGAGGACAGGGATGTGGGGTCCAGGATATACAAAGAGAGCACTAGGAGAGGCTGATTGAGAAGCCCAGACGAACTGAATGAGGCTTCCACTGGGGGCCCCCAGGGATGCTTCACTATGGCCTGGAATTCAGGAGCCAGCATCCAGCCAATGGCTTACGCAAAACAAGGGCTGGGGAAGCAAGTGTGGGCATGAGCCTTAGTATATGTAATTTAACAGTGAGGTGGGGAAAGAGTGAAGAAGGAAAGAGAGAGGAAACACAGATTCTCAGAAATTTGCCTTCATATTCTCTCATCTCTCCCCTAATCTTAAATTATCAAATGTATTCATTGATTAAAACTCCTTTAAGAAGTGAGTGGATAAAACAATTGTGGTATGTGCTTATAAAGAAACCCTGCTTAGTAATACAAAGAATGAACAACATTTTGGTTTCTTTCATTCCACTTAATTAAAATGACATCATTTTCATTCCACTTAATTAAAATGACATCCACTAGAGTGAATCGGCAACCATCAGAATGGGAAAAAATCTTTGCAGTTTACACAACTGACAAAGGGCTGATATCCAGAATTTACAAAGAACTCAAACAGATTTACAGAAAAAAAAAAAAACAAGCCCATTCAAAAATCAAAAATGGGCAAAGGATACGAACAGAAACTTTACAAAAGAAGACATACATGAGGCCAACAAACATATGAAAAAGTGCTCATCATCATTGGTCATTAGAGAGATGCAAATCAAAACCACATTGAGATATCATCTCACACCAGTTAGAATGGCGATCATTAAAAAATCTGGAGACAGCAGATGCTGGAGAGGATGTGGAGAAATAGGAACACTCTTACACTGTTGGTGGGAATGTAAATTAGTTCAACCATTGTGGAAGACAGTGTGGCGATTCCTCAGGGACCTAGAAATAGAAATTCCATTTGACCCAGCAATCCCATTACTGGGTATCTATCCAAAAGACTATAAATCGTTCTACTATAAGGACACATGCACACGAATGTTCATTGCAGCACTGTTTACAATAGCAAAGACCTGGAACCAACCCAAATGCCCATCGATGATAGACTGGACTGGGAAAATGTGGCACATATACACCATGGAATATTATGCAGCAATCAAAAATGATGAGTTTGTGTCCTTTGTAAGGACATGGATGAATCTGGAGAACATCATTCTCAGCAAACTGACACAAGAACAGAAAAAGAAATACTGCATATACTCACTCATAGGTGGGTGAGAAAAATGAGAACACATGGACACAGAGAGGCGGTCTCCTATACACTGGGTACTGTTGGGGGAAATGGGGGAGGGACAGCGGGGGGGGGGGTTGGGGGGGATAGCCTGGGGATGAATACCAAGTGTGGGTGAAGGGGAGGAAAGCAGCAAAACACACTGCCATGTGTGTACCTATGCAACTATCTTGCACGTTCTGCACATGTACCCCAAAACCTATAATGCAATAAAAATTAAAAAAAAAAAAAAATTAAAATGACATCATTTTCATCCCACTTAATCATTTATGCAACAACATGGATCAACCTCAAAATGATTAAATGGAATGAAAGAAACCAAACCAAAAGTTTAATCTGTGTGATTCCATCTACATAAAATTTTAGACAATGCAAACCAATCAACAGTGACAGGACCATGGATGCCTGAGGATGGGACCGGGGGATGCAGGAAGGACTGGAAGGAAGTTTTGGGGATGATGAATATATTCCTATTTTCATTGTGTTGATAGTTTCACAGGTGTTCACTCATGTCAAAATGCATCCAAATTTACCCTATTTTCCCAAAGTTTTTAAGTTGAGAATGCTCATCTTCTCCTAAGATTTGATAAATAATTTATTTTCCTCTGTTTTCTCTTAAGTTGAAGACGAGGGGTGGTGGTTAAAAACTCCTACTTAGCTTATTTCCCTTTAGGGGTTGATTACACTTATTCCTGTCTCCCTTGCCTATGTGAGGAAATCTCTCCTGCCCTGGAGCAACTTCTTGGGGTTTTGAAGTGGATTGAATTCTGGTCCCCAGAATATATGTCTACCTAGAACCTCAAAATGTAACCTTATTTAGAATTAGGGTCTTGACCGGGCGCGGTGGCTCAAGCCTGTAATCCCAGCACTTTGGGAGACCAAGGCGGGTGGATCACAAGGTCAAGAGATCGAGACCATCCAGGTCAACATGGTGAAACCCCGTCTCCACTAAAAATACAAAAAATTAGCTGGACATGGTGGCGCGTGCCTGTAATCCCAGCTACTCAGGAGGCTGAGGCAGGAGAATTGCCTGAACCCAGGAGGCGGAGGTTGTGGTGAGTTGAGATCATGCCATTGCACTCCAACCTGGGTAACAAGAGCGAAACTCCGTCTCAAAAAAAAAAAAAGAATTAGGGTCTTGACCAGATAGGGTGGCTCACACCTGTAATCCTAGCACTTTGGGAGGTCAGAGCAGGTGGATCACCAGAGATCAGGAGTTCGAGACCAGCCTGACCAACATGGAGAAACCCCATCTCTACTAAAAATACAAAATTAGCCAGACATGGTGGCACATGCATCTAATCCCAGCTACTAGGGAGACTGAGCAGGAGAATCGCTTGAACCCAGGAGGCAGAGGTTGCGGTGAGTCAAGATTGTACCACTGCACTCAGCCTGGGCAACAAGGGTGAAACTCTGTCTCAAAAAAAGAAAAAAAAAGGGTCTTTGCCATTGTAATTAAGCTAAGGATCTCAAGATAAAATCATCCTGGATTAGAGCAGGCCTTAAGTCCAATGGCGACTGTCCTTATCAGAGACAGAAAAGGACAGAGAGACACTGTAGGGGAAAGGCCATGTGAAGAGAGACAGAGATGGGAGTGATGCAACTACAAGTCCAGGAACACCTAGAATTCCTGGCAGCTGGGCATGGTGCTCAGGCTTGTCATCCCAACACTTCGGGAGGCTGGGGCCGTGGATTGCTTGAGCCCAGGAGAGCGGCCTGGGAAAACTGGCCAAACCCCATCTCTACAAAAAACACAAACATTAGCTGCGTGAGATGGCATGCACCTGTGGTGGTCCTAGCTACTCAGGAGGCTGAGGTAAGAGGATCATCTGAGCTTGGAAGGCGAGGCTGCAGTGAGCTGAGATTGCATCACTACACTCCAGCCTAGGGGACAAAGTGAGACCCAGTCTCAAAAGAAAAAAAGAAAAAGATTGCTGGCAGCCACCAAAGCTAGGAGAGAGGCAGGTTCTGCCTCAGAGCCTCCAGCAGGAGCCCTACCTTTGTGTTGTTTTAAGCTCATAGTAATATTTTACGGCAGCTCAGGAAATGAGTAGAGGGCTGCTAGGTATTTTGACTGCTACTGCCCTTAGTTCTACTACTATATTTTATTTCTGCTGTTTGTTCTTCATTCTCGGAACTAATCCTGTTAGACTTTATTCTCTTGGTATTTGACCATTTCTACCTAGCTGAACATGTTCATTAACTCCTTTTTTTTTAAAAGATGGAGTCCTGGTTTGTCACCCAGGCTGGAGTGCAGGGGCACAATCTCATCTCACTGAAATCTCTGCCTCCCAGGTTCAAGCAATTCTCATGCTTCAGCCTCCCAAGTAGCTGGGATTACAGGCATGCACTATGCCTGGCTATGTTTTGTATTTTTTATAAAGATGGGAATTTGCCATGTTGGCCAGTGTAGTCTCAAACACCTGGCCTCAAGTGATACATCTGCCTCAGCCTTTTAAAGTGCTGGGATTACAGGCGTGAGCCATGGCGCCTGGCCAGGAAACTGAAACTTTGAGAAGTTAATGAACATTGACTGGACAGGGTGGTTCACATCTGTAATTCCAGCACTTTGGGAGGCTGAGCAGAAGGATGGCTTGAGCCCAGGAGTATGAGAACAGCTTGGGCAACATGGCAAGACCCCATTCCTAGCGCGCGCGCACACACACACACACACACACACACACACACAGAAAAGCTGGGTGCAGTGGTACTTGCCTATAGTTCCAGCTACTTAGGAGGTTGAGGCGGGAGGACTGCTTGAGCCCAAGGCTGCAGTGAGCTATGATCACACTACTGTACTCCAGGCTGTGGGACAGGGCAAGACCCTGTCTCTTAAAAAAAAAAAGCATAAAAAGATAAAGTTTCAGGTTCCTTGTCTGCAGAATGAATGTGAGTACATATGCCTGGGGTTAATTGTGAGGATTAAATGAGTCTCTACATATGCATGCTTTAGAACAGTACTCAGCACATAATGAATGCTCTATACGTGTCATTACCATTATTACTAGGTGCTGCTCACACTTTCAAAGGGGTGGCTCAGCTGGTAGCTTTTTCAAAATTAATGGTACATTTTCTTCCATCAGGGTTACTGATGAAATGTTGCATCACTCTTGGATCTTGGGTGATGGTGTGAGAAAGTCTTTGTGTGGGTCCTGGGATTAATTCTGAACTAGATTTTCAGCAAATCCCCTTACGATCTCTCCCAACAAATGGAAAACCTTAGTGGTGTTAAAATTAGTCATGGTTTACCTCAATGGGTTGGGGATGAGCAAAGGGGTCCCAGGCCATTACTTGGTCCTCCATTGAAGCCAATTTACTGTTCTTTTTTCCATGGCTGCAGCCTAACTTTAGGCATCCTTTTACATGTGTGGGCCATTGGTCATATGGGGAGAGAACAAAAAACTGTAGGAGGCTTATTAAAAAACCCATTGGCATGTTTGGAAAAACAGAAGTCCACATCGTGTTGATGTGTGGCTAGCAGCATCACCGCTTGACTACATATGAAACTGACTTTAGGCCTTGCCATCACTTTCTTTCTTAAAGAAATACACAGGAATTATGTAGAATAATACATATGGAGCTTCCAAGTAGTTAATAAGTTTAATGGAATGAGTTTAGAACTTTATGTCTCTTTAACAGGTTGTGAGCTGACCTAAGAGTATTTTTTTATCCATAATTTGCAATGCACTGAGGAACAGCTAAGAAAAACAAAATCAAAAGCCCTGTCAAAGCCAAGAAAGATTGCAGCTTTCATTCCTCTGTTTACAAGGCTCCTTAGTGTCACTGAAGGCTAAGTCTCTAGCTACCCTCTTTATCAAGCCATGCTGCCTGTGCATCTGCTGTGGACTCAGTGTTTGTGTCCTCCCATAATCCATCACTGAAGGTGATGGTTTTAGGAGGTGGGGCCATTGGGAGGTGATGAGGTCATGAGGGCAGAGCCCTCATGAATGGTATTAGTGCTTTTATAAAAGCGACCTGAGTGGCTCACAACTGTAACCCCAGAGCTATGGGAGGCCGAGGTGTGTGGACTATCTGAGGTCAGGAGTTTGAGACCAGCTTGGCCAACATGGTGAAACTCCATCTTTACTAAAAATACAAAAAATTAGCTGGGCATGATGGTGGATGCCTGTAATCCCAGCTACTCAGGAGGTTGAGGCAGGAGAATCACTTGAACCCAGGAGGCAGAGGTTCTAATGGGCTGAGATTGGGCCACTGTACTCTACAATACAAGTGAAACTGTCTCAATAAGAGGAGAGAGAGAGAGTGGGAGATCTGAGAGCTTTCTTGCCCCTTCTACCCTGTGACGGTGGCAAAAAGACAGCTGTCTGTTAATTAGAAAATAGGCCGTTGGCAATGTGGAATCTGCCAGTATCTTAATTTTGGACTTCCAGCCTCCAGAACTATAGGACATAAATTCCAGTGGTTTCTAAGCCACCCAGCTTATGGTATTTTGTTATAACAGCCCAAATGGGCTAAGACAATGTTCTTTTTATTACTTTAAAAAAGAAATTAAAGGATTTAAAAACACATAATTTAAGCTTAGAGATCTGTGATTTCCAGGATTATTTGAGACTTAAGAAGTCTGAGCATTTGATATGGTTTGGCTGTGTCCCCACCCAAATCTCAACTTGAATTGTATCTCCCAGAATTCCCACATGTTGTGGGAGGGACCCAGGGGGAGGTAATTGAATCATGGGGGTGGGTCTTTCCCCTGCTATTCTCGTCATAGTGAATAAGTCTCACGAGATCTGATGGGTTTATCAGGGGTTTCCGCTTTTGCTTCCTCCTCATTCTCTCTTGCTGCCACCATGTAATAAGCACCTTTCACCCTCTGCCATGATTACGAGACTTCCCCATGATTACAAGCCCTCCCCAGCCATGTGAAGCTGTCAGATTAAACTTCCCTTTCTTCCCAGTCTTGGGTATGTCTTTATCAGCAGCGTAAAAATGGACTAATACATCATTCATCCATATATTATCCAAAGGGCCTCTGTTGTGACAGAGTCACTCTGTTGTGACTTCACCCAGTTCCATTCACCATATCATATATGGTCTCTTGACATGAGAATATAGTTTTATGTGTATATCATTTTTTAAAAAATCAGTAAGCAATTTAATGTTTTCCCCTGGTTAAGTGTTTTGTATGTTGGCAAATCAGGGACTTGATAATTAGTGCAGTACTGGATATTGAGCTAAGTCAGTTAATTGGGCTTCGGCTCTTTAGATGGGTTTGGTGAAGCTCTGCTTATGGGTAATTGAAGCTTCAGGTTGCCAGGAGTTGGATGACTAAGAGGTAGCTGTTTTGGATCAAGGGTAAAATTTTAATTAGATGATGAGCATTCTCAAAGGGCATGTTGCAATTTTCTGAATTGCATAATCTAATGGTTTGAAATTTAGAAAGAAGTGATGTCATATCTCCATCTTTTAAAAGAACACACATCTGCCTCTAATTATTTTGTGTATTATTTTTAATAACAGCAACAGGTCAATGCTAAGTGATATGGTGGTGAGGAAAGAAATAGCTCTTAGGGATGTGTGAAACAGCTTTGCCAGACAGTTTCAGCTCTACAGAGTTGTGTTTTCTTGATGAAATTCCTGGAAAAGCCTTCTTTTTGTTTTCAAAGTCTCCTCTTCCTCCTTGTTCTCAGTTCATTTCCTGTTTCAATCTTCCAAGGGGTTTACTTATAATAAGAGTTCAAATATAGTCCTTCCCACATAAGAACTTGTGAATCTCTCTCTTCTTGATTGATTTTTAATGAAATATATGCTGCAAGAAGTAGTAGACTCGGCCAGGCCTGGTGGCTTATGCTTGTAATCCCAGCACTTTGGGAGGCTAAGGCAGGCAGATCACTTGAGGCCAGGAGTGTGAGACCAGCCTAGCCAACATGGTGAAACTCTGTCTCTACTAAAAATACGACAAAAAAATTAGCCAGGCGTGGTGGCAGGTGCCTGTAATCTCAGCTACTTGGAAGGCTGAGGCAGGAGAATCACTTGAACCTGGGAGGCAGAGGTTGCAGTGAGCGGTTGTCACCTAGGTGACAAGAGCGAAACTCCATCCCTCCCCCCCAAAAAAAGAAGTAGTAAACTCCATCTCAAAAAAAAAAAAAAAAAAAAGAAGTAGTAGAATGTCAAACAGTTTATAGAGGGTAGGAATGATATCTATTAATATTATGAAGAATCTGTTTGCTTGCAGAGTGGCTTTCTGCCTTGTTGCTGGCCTGTGCCTGATCCACTTATATTTTTTGACATTTAAAATGCTCCTTAATAAATCTTAGTTATTTTTTTCTTTTTCATTGGAAAACAGCATTCTGCCTTACCTTCCATAGAAAGGGTGCGAGCAGGTCTACTTGCACCCACCTGCCTCACAGTGCCTGGGACTTAATAGATGCTGAGTGATGCATAAATATAATGGATGAATTAATTTAATAAATCCTCTTTTTATTTATTTTTTAATTTAACATATTTTTGTAGAAACAGGGTCTTGCTCTGTTGCCCAGGCTGGAGTGCAGTGGCACCATCATAGCTCACTGAAGCCTCAAATTCTTGGTCTCAAGTGATCCTCCTACCTCAGCCTAGGGAATAGCTGGGACTACAGGCAGACACCACCGTGGCCAGCTAAATTTTTTTTTTTTTTGAGGTGGAGTCTCATTTTGTCGCCCAGGCTGAAGTACAGTGGCATGATCTTTGCTCACTGCAACCTCCGCCTCCTGAGTTCAAGCTATTCTCCTGCCTCAGCCTCCCAAATAGCTGGGATTACAAGCACCCTCACCATGCCCAGCTAATTTTTGTATTTTTGGTAAAGATGGGGTTTCTCCATTTTGACCAGGCTGGTCTTGAACTCCTGGCCTCAAGTGATCCACCTCCCAAAGTGCTGGGATTACAGGTATTAGTCACCATGCCCCAGCCAGCCAGCTAATTTTTAAAATTGTTTCAGAAAAGGGGGTCTCCCTATGTGGCCCATAATCATACAATATGTGACCTTTTGTGTCTAGCTTCTTTCATTTAGCATAATGTTTTAGGGATTCATCTTTGTTGTAGAACTCCATTTCTTGTTATAGCGGAATAATATTCCATTGTATGTATTACCACAATGTGTTTATCCATTCATCTGTTGATGGACATTTGGGCTGTTTCCATCCTTTGGTTATTGTGAATAGTGCTGCTGTGAACATGGGATGTACACATATTTGTTTGAACATCTGTTTTCAATTGTTTTAGGTATCTATCCAGAAGTAGAATTGCTTGGTCACATGGTAATTCTGTTTAGCTTTTTGAAGAACTGTAGAGCTATTTCCCACAGCAGCTGATCCATTGGACATTCCACCAATAATGTACAAGGGTCCTCATTTCTCCATATCCCCCTAAACACTCATTTTCTTCCTTTTTATTAAAAAAAATTGTAGCTATTCTAGAAGGTGCAAAGTAGCACCTCATTGTGTTTTTTTCTTTTTTCTTTATTATTGTTATTATTATTTTTTGTTTTTGAGATGGGGTTTCACCATGTTAGCCAGGATGGTCTTGATCTCCTGACCTCGTGATCCACCCGCCTCAGCCTCCCAAAGTGCTAGGATTACAGGCATGAGCCACCACGCCTGGCCTATTATTGTTATTATTATTATTTTATTTTTATTTTTATTTTTATTTTTTGCCAATCAATGAGAGCTTGTAAGGTTGCTGAGGTTGGCCTTGAACTCATGGCCTCGCCTTTGCAAGCGCCACGACATCCGGCCAGAGCCACTTTGGGCCCTATTGTTATTTTTTAATAGATATGGGATCTCACCATGTTGCCCAGGCTAATCTCTAACTCGTGGGCTCAAGTGATCTTCCCACCTCAGCCTCTCAAATTCCTGGGATTGCAGGTATGAGCCACCATGCCTAGACTCATTTGGATTTTTGGCAGTTTTGTTTTTTTCTTTTGAGACATAGTCTTGCTCTGTTGTCCAGGCTGGAGTGCAATGGCACGGTGTCAGCTCACTGCAACCTCCGCCTCCTGAGTTCAAGCGATTCTCCTGCCTCAGCCTACCAAGTGGGATTATAGGCATGCACCACCACACTCGGCTAATTTTTGTATTTTTAGTAGAGACAGGGTTTTGCCATGTTGGCCAGGCTGGTCTTCAACTTCTGACCTCAGATGATCCACCTACCTCATCTCCCAAAGTGTTGGGATTACAGGCGTGAGCCACCGCACCTGGCCTCATTGTGTTTTTGATTTGCATTTTCTTAAAGACTAATGTTGAGCATCTTTCCATGTGTTTGTTGGACATTTATATATTATTTTTGGAGAAATATCTATTTAAGACCTTCGTCCGCCCTTGGTTGGGTTGTTTGTCTTTTTGTTGATGAATCACAGGAGTTTCAAAAATATATCCTGGATACTAGAACCTTATCAGATATATTATTTGCAAATATTTTCTCCCATTCTATAGGTTGTCCTTTCACTTTCTTGATAATGTCCATTGAAGCACAAAAGGTCTTAATTTTGGCTATGTGCTGTGGTTCATGTCTGTAATCCCAGCACTTTGGGAGGCTAGAGCAGGAAGATGGTTTGAGGACTGGACATCAAAACTACAGTGAGCCATGAAGCTATGATCTGGCCACTGCACTCCAGCCTGGGTGACAAAGTGGGACTTTGTCTCTAAAGACTAAAAGAATAAAAAATAAAAAAAGTTTTAAATTTAATGAAGTTCCAATTTATCTATTTTTTTCCTTTGGTTGCTGATAGTGTCCTGAAGCTTTTTGAAATGACAGGATCCTAACACTTGTGAAGGCTGTGTCACAGGCACATCCTAACCTTGGAAAAATAAACTTTCTAAGTTAACTGAGAACTGTCTTTTTCTGGGTTCACACATTTTAGAAGAAAACTAGATTCTTTCAAGAAGGTAACTTGTACCTTAAAGTCAAAGCTGTGAAAGTATGGACGTAACAGCTCTTTGGAATAATTAGAAGGATACAAGGGCCAGAAGAAACCTCATACATCATTTAGAAAAGGTTCTGGAGGAATTTTACTTTAACACAAATTAAACACCAGTGGAAGAATCCTATCAGACTAACATTGATTAGAAAGGACGGCATTTTGGGATTATTATTTTTTTGATCACATCAGAAGGGCTTGAGAAAAAGTTTGTGGAAAATAAATACATTTCAACATTTTTCTCTGATAATTCATTTTGACAACGACTGTGTTCATTTTGATAACTGCTATATCACTTTATAAATGATGAAAATATTCAAAAATGTAATGACTGTGCTTTTCACAGTCTGTATGCCTTTAATTTATTCAATGCCACACAATCAACCAAATAGCTCTTAACTTTGTTTTTACTTCAGTGTATTATTTAGAAATTACTTAAGGGGAAAAAAAACCCCTACAGTTTATTTTCTGGTTCTTGGTTATTATCAAAGTGTATTGGAAGGTTAAGCTGGTGTAGTAGCTTTAAAAATGGAATTTAGTTAAGTTTGGGGGACAGAAAGAAGCCATGGCTGTCCTGCCTTCTTCCAAATATACTGAACTTCTGATTGTTTGATCAGATTAAATGCTCATGGTCTGGCATGATTACAGGTGCAAGCCTATAATCTCAGCTACTAGGAAGGCTGAAGCAGGAGGATGACCTGAGCCCAGGAGTTTGAGGCTGCAGTGCACAATGATTGTCCCTGTGAATTTCCAGCTTGAGTGATATAATGAGACCCCCATCTCTACACATACACACACACACACACACACACACACACACACACACACACACACACACACACAAAGAAGAAGAACATAGGCACATCAACTGTGAGCCATTTTGCTGATTTAAGCATAAAATAAGTCCATCTCTTTGGGTTCTAAAGATGTACCAATCTTGCAGTGAGCCAAGATCACCTCACTGCACTCCTGCCTGGGCAACACAGCAAGACTTTGTCTCAAAAAAAAAGGGGGGGCCGGGCATGGTGGGTCACGCCTATAATCCCAGCACTTTGGGAGGCTGAGGCAGGTGGATCATGAGGTCAACAGATCGAGACTATCCTGGTCAACATGGTGAAACCACGTCTCTACTAAAAATACAAAAATTATTTGGGCATGGTGGTGCGTGCCTGTAGTCCCAGCTACTCGGGAGGCTGAGGCAGGAGAATTGCTTGAACCCAGGAGGCAGAGGTTGCAGTGAGCCGAGATCGTGCCACACTCCAATCTGGGTAGCAACAGCAAAACTCTGTCTCAAAAAAAAAAAAGTAGGCTGGGCATGGTGGTTCATGCCTATAATCCAAGCACTTTGGAGGCCAAGGTGGGCAGATCACCTGACGTCAGGAGTTCAAGACCAGCCTGACCAACATGGTGAAACCCCGTCTTTAAAAAATAAATAAAAATAATAATAAAAAAAGAAAAGAAAAAAAAAGTAGTTCAGATTTGTTGGCACACTTCTGTAATCCCAACACTTTGTGAGGCCAAGGCAGGCAGATCACTTGAAGCCAGGAGTTCGAGACCAGCTGGGCCAACATGGTGAAACCCCATCTCTACTAAAGATACAAAAATTCACCAGGCATGATGGTGCATTCCTTTAATCCCAGCTACTCGGGAGGCTGAGGCAGGAGAATCACTTGAACCTGGAAGGTGGAAGTTGCAGTGAGCTGAGACCGTGCCAATGCACTCCAGCCTGGGCGACAGAGAGACTCTGTCTCAATAAAAAAGTAAATAAAAATAAAAAAATAAAGATGTACCAATCAAACAAGCATTTGCTCTGTAGATGAGGTGAATGCTTCTGATCAGATAGTGTGTTCAATAAAATAAACATGTCCTCAAACTAACTTCCTTGGCCTTTGTTCTTTGGTTGAAAAACTCTTGTGGACCTTATGAATACTACATGTATTAACCCAGGAAGACAAAAGATAGCTAATGCAACATAAGTGCCTGTGGCTTTAAAAATACATATTATTACATGTGCAGTGTACAAACCCTTTCCTGAAATTGGTCTTCTGTGGGCAGTGATTTAAACTTTTCAACTTGGACGCTTTTCCTACTGGGGGCTGTAAAGATGAAAACTCGGCCCTTAATCTTTCTCATTCCCGTCTTCCCTCTTCGGAATGAAACACAATATCTTAAGCAAACAGAGGCCAAAGAGGCTGATCATTGGCTCCCATTGTCCCCTGATTCTGCAGCCCCGCCCCTTTGGCTTGTGCTGACAAGCTGTTTATATTTTAGTAAGGGCCACCCTTTAACTCGGCAGCTTGATGACTATAATGGGCCCAATTGTCTGCGGGCTGCAGGGAGCTGAGTCCCCAGATCCGAGGAGGCTGGCACTGGTCTTTGATGCACAGGAGTGGCCGTTATGGAACGCAGGTAAGGACGCTTCTAAATGTGTGATTATTCTTTTTCTGGGCCAGCTGGGTAATCCGGGGCTGGGAGAAAGAAGTTGTGATTGAGTTGCTACTTTTTCCTGGTTTTAATTTTTTTGCCGGCTGAAGATGAAAGAAAAGACCGGTTCACTGGGATTTGGGATTTGCTGACAAAGCTCACAGTGAGCTCCCTCAGCCCTGGCAGGAAGGGAGCAAGGAAGCAAAAAAATCGCGGGAGAGTCACGGCCGGATTTGACACCAAAGCAACATGAATGTGGCAAAGCTTAAGGCCAGTTCCAGTGATGTTGTGAGACTCAAATGCCGTTTTATTTCCTAACTTAGCTAATCACAGTCAGCAGCTTAGCTGTGCCTCTCCGCGGTTTCAAGCCAGCTGCTAGCCGATGTAACTCAGTCGACCCCATTTGAAAGGACCTAATATCTGCCAGTATTTTCAAAGGGCAAACCGTAGTAGTCTCGCATGTTATAAATAGGTCTATTCAGAAATGTGGGAACGGTTTCGAGCTGGCAGGAGGCTGTAAAGTTTTACTGCCCCATAAAAGTGCTCAAAGGGTACTATGGCCCTCTGCAGTGAGGCTGTGGAATGAAGGAATAGCCCCAGGCAAATAGACCGTTTGTCCTTGACTACCCAAGTGAGAAGTCAGCAGAGCCTGGGACACCATGTGAGTGGGGGGTGAAGCCTGACGTGGGCTCGGCCAGCCACACCTCGGGGTGCTCGCTGGTTTCCGGGGTGTGAATGGGGGAGGGTGGAAAACCAACAAAGACCGGGGCCTGCTTTATCTTCTTGGCTGGCCCATTTAGTGCTGAGTGAGGCACCTGTCACAGCTCAGAGGGTGAGAAGCGGGCAAGGGAGGGGTTGTGGCAGGGGAGGGGTTGTGTCGTCATTACGACCGGCAAAGTGGGGAGGGGGCTGCAACATTTAGAGTCCCAGGAATGGCTACCTGCCTGGGTAGTCATTGTCCTGCCTCCTGCTGAACAATAGAAGTACCTAGGGCAGGCTGGGCGCGGTGGCTCAAGCCTGTAATCCCAGCACTTTGGGAGGCCGAGGCGGGTGGATCACGAGGTCAAGATATCGAGACCATCCTGGTCAACATGGTGAAACCCCGTCTCTACTAAAGATACAAAAAATTAGCTGGGCATGGTGGCGCATGCCTGTAATCCCAGCTACTCAGGAGGCTGAGGTAGGAGAATTGCCTGAACCCAGGAGGTGGAGGTTGCGGTGAGCCGAGATTGCGCCATTGCACTCCAGCCTGGGTAGCAAGAGCGAAACTCCGTCCCAAAAAAAAAAAAAAAAAAAAAAAAAAAAAAGAAGTACCTAGGGCAGCTTGGATCAGGTGAGCCTAGTGGTGCTAAGTCAGTGAACTCGAGGTCTGTGTTTGATATCAGCGGGAGCCTGATAAAATGAAAAGGTGAGGTTTAATTTTTAGATAAAGCTAAAGGTGAACCAGGGGACTTTAATACTTCGAGTGCTTTGAAAGTCTCCCTGCCTCTCCAGATTCCCATGACTTGTATCAATGATCCAGGTACACCTTGTTTAAAGCCATCATGCTGTTTGTGGCTCCGGGAGGTATTACGTCAGAATAGAAAGGTTATTATTCAAATGAATTTGGCCCCAAGCAACACAAATGCTTGAGCCTATTGTATGAAAACAGACAGTCTCTGGCCGGGTGCTGTGGCTCATGCCTGTAATCCTAGCACTTTGGGAGGCCGAGGTGGGTGGATCACCTGAGGTCAGGAGTTCAAGACCAGCCTGGCCACCATGGTGAAACCCCTTCTTAAAAAAAAAAGAAAGAAAGAAAACATTCTCTCTCTCTCTTTTTTTTTTATTTTTATTTTTATTTTTTTAGAATAAAGATGGGGTTTCACCATGATGGCCAGGCTGGTCTTGAACTCCTGACCTCAGGTGATACACCCACCTTGGCCTCCCAAAGTGCTAGGATTACAGGTATGAGCCACCGCACCCAGCCCAGACAGTCTCTAAGTAAGGCCAAGACCTCCTGGAGTGGTCCTAGAGTCCTGAAGAGGGATGAGTCGCTCCACGGGGAGGTCCGGACAAGGAATGGAACTTCCGACTCTGCCAGTGAACTTTTGACTGTCCCAGGTAGGGTGGAGGCTCCAAAGGGAAAGAACTGGCGTGCATCATTCACCCTCCAGGCCTCACAAATCCTGTTTGGTTAGGTCAGTGCATTCTCACCTTCCCACCTAAATGGGTGTCCCACAGTTTAATTCAGTTCTGACACTAACTGTAGTGAGTGCAGACCCCTGAGGTTTAAGGGCTTAGTCCTACCAGGCTGCCCGACTTCAGAGGCCCAGTTGCAAGCTGAAGGTTGTCACCTGTGCTTCTGACCAGCTGGCTATCCACGGGAACTTCCCATGATCTCTCCTCGGGTAGATTACAAGCTGTGTAACTTTGTCTAATTTTGTGCCGTAAGTCAGAGATTGACTTCTGGAGGTCACTCTTTTGTTAGAATGGCTCACAGAACTCAGGGAAGCATTTAATTACATTCACCAGTATATTATAAAAGGTATTACAAAGAATACAGATGAATGAATATATACAGCCAGGTGAAGAGATGGCTATGGAGAGGTCTCAGAGCTTCTGTGCCCTATCCAGGTGCCACTCTTCCAGCATCTCCATGAGTTAAGCTATCCGGAAGCCCTCCAGACCCGCTCCTTTGGGTTTTTATGGAGGCCTCATTACAAAGGCATGATTGATCAACTCATTGGCTATCGGTGATTGAGGCAACCTCCAGCCCCTCTTTGCTCCCTGGAAACAGGGTCAGGGGGTGTGCATGGGTGGAGTAGGGAGAATGGGGCTGAAAGTTCCAACTCTCTAATCACATGCTTGGGTCCCCTGGCAATCAGCCCCCCTCCAGAGGCAATCCTGGAGCCCTCAATCATCAATCATCTCATTAGCATATAAAAAGGCTAATCACTTTGTACATTCCAAGGGTTTTCTTTCTTTCTTTTTTAAATTTGAGACAGGGTCTTTCTCTGTCACCTCGGCTGGAGTGCAGTGGCAGGATTAGGGCTCACAGCAGCCTCAACCCTCTGGGCTCAACCGATCCTCCCACCTCAGCCTACCAAAGTGCTGGGATTACAGGTGCATGCCCCCACGATCAGCCAGTTCCAAGGGTTTTGAGAACCATGTGACAGGAAGCAGAGACAAGGTCACATATATATTTCTTATTATAAATCACAATATCACACCGTCCTCATGATTCATTTCAGATCACTTACTCACTGTGTAACTTTGTGCAAGCTCCCTAACCTCTCTGTGCCCAGTTTCCTTATCTGTAAAATTTGCTAAATACCAGGAAGGGCCAGCTGCACTGATGGGCCTATGCTATGCAGTGTGGTGGCTGATGGGGGACGGACGGCACACTGAGGCAGAAGCCTCAGTTAAAAACACAGGGTTGCTGAGTGTGGTAGCTCACGCCTATAATCCCAGCACTTTGGAAGGCTGAGGCAGGCGGATCACCTGAGGTCGGGAGTTTGAGACCAGCCCAACCAACATGGAGATACCCCATCTCTACTAAAAATACAAAATTAGCCAGGCCTGGTGGCACATACCTGCAATCCCAGCTACACGCAAGGCTGAGGCAGAAGAATCGCTTGAACCCAGGAAGCAGAGGTTTCGGTGAGCTGAGATCATGCCATTGCACTCCAGCCTGGGTATCAAGAGTGAAACTCTGTCTCAAAACAACAATAACAACAAAAACAAACACAGGGTTAAGAGCAAGAGCTTTGATTCAGACAACCTGGAGTCCAGCCTCACTTTTGTTGTTTTACTTGTATGTTATTGGGCAAGTTACTGAATCTTCAGCCAGATAATGGGAATGACAATCTATTTCACTGGATGACTGTGAGGTTTAAATGTGGTAACATCTCGAAGTTCCTTATACAGCAGTCAGCACACAGCAAATACTCAGCAAATATTAATTATTTTATCATGATTACTACCAGCACCCAGCGACAGTCCTAAATGTCATCTAAGTTTACCAAATGTCTCTCTGATTTACTGGTGACATTGGAGAAAGGAAATGGTAAGAGAATGCAGTGCAGTGGAAAGAATGGCAGGCTGGACATCAGTGTTCTGGTCTTTATCCAGGACTGGCCAGCAGGTGGCTCTGGAAAAGGGATTCTCTTGGGGTCACGGTTTTCTATCTGTCCTGAGGCGTGATATTCAACATCCATTTTAGCTTCTAATCTGTGACTTTAGATCTAATGGAAATTTCACCTTGAGGAACTCATGAACCATATGTTAAACATGATTTTAAATCACCCTTGAGCTCCTTGCTGAACATGCTTATCCATGTCGAAGGCTCATCCAGGAATAATAGATAGGTCTTATGTGTGGTTTGAAAAGTCCACTTCTGACCGGGTGCAGTGGGGCACATCTGTAGTGCCAGCACTTTGGGAGGCCAAGGTGGGAGGATTGTTTGAGGCCAAAAGTTCAAGACCAGCCTGAGCAACATAGTGAGACCCTGTCTCTAAAATATAAAAATAAAAAAATAGCCTGGCATGGTGGTACACACCTGTGTTCCCAGCTACTCAGGAGGCTGAGGTGGTAGGATCACCTGAGCCTGGGAGGTAGAGGCTGCAGTGAGCTATGATTGTGCCAGTGCACTCCAGCCTGGACCTTGTCTCAAAAGAAAAGTACATTTTCACAGGAGGTAATGATACATTCAAGTTGGGTACTTAGAAGTGTACTTCTTGTGTCAAGTAACCAACTTGAATGTGTTCTTTTTTTTTTTTTTTTTTGAGATGGATCTCCACTCTTGTTGCCCAGGCTGGAGTGCAGTGGCAACCTCAGCCTCCCAGATTCAAGCGATTGTCCTGCCTCAGACTCCCGGGTAGCTGGGACTACAGGTGTGCCATCATGCCTGGCTAATTTTGTATTTTTAATAGAAATGGGTTTTCTCCATGTTGGTCAGGCAGGTCTCAAACTCCCAAACTCAGGTGATCCGCCCACCTTGGCTTTCCAAAGTGCTGGGGTTATAGGCGTGAGCCACCACATCTGGCTGTTGAATGCATCCTTTATCAAAAATTATAATAAATAATTTTATTATTTAATAAATAATACATAAATCTGAAACTTACTTATCTAAAAATTGTCTTTATATAAAATTTTCATAGTAAATTGTGTGAAAAATATCCTCGGCCGGGCGCAGTGGCTCATGCCTATAATCCCAGCACTTTGGGAGGCCGAGATGGGTGGATCACAAGGTCAAGAGATTGAGACCATCCTGGTCAACAAAGTGAAACCCTGTCTCTACTAAAAATACAAAAATTATTTGGGCATGGTGGTGCGTGCCTGTAGTCCCAGCTACTCGGGAGGCTGAGGCAGGAGAATTGCTTGAACCCAGGAGGCGGAGGTTGCAGTGAGCCGAGATCGTGCCACTGTACTCCAGTCTAGGTAACAACAGCGAAACTCCGTCTCAAAAAAAAAAAAATATATATATATATATATATATATATATATATATATATATATATAATATCCTGTATGTGTCAAGACCAGAACATAGGTCAAACAGAGCTGAACTGGAGTCCCAGATCTACTGGTTGACTCATAGTGACCTTGGGCAAGTCACTTACCCTCTCCAGTTCTTGTTTTCCCCACCTGAAAATGGGAACGATACTGTCTGCCTTATCGGGCTATGATGAGAAAGGAAAGCTAGAACATGTAGCCTGCCCTCCATCATGCTTGGCATGGGGTTGTTCCTTTTCCCTTTCAGATGGAACACCAATTCCATCCTGATGGAAGTTTCTAGATGATGCTTCAGAGGATTCCAAGCAGAGAACATTTAAAATTTCCATACATTCCAGAAGTATGAGCCTGCAAGGCAAGGTCTGCAGCTGGGAGCACATCTGGAGCAGTGGGTGGGGACTGAGAACCGTATCCACACACAGGAAGAAATGTGTTCTTTTAGAAGATCCAGCATCAATTCCTTCTTCCTAGGATTTGACAAGACTGGAGTCATTTCTTCACCAGGCCCATTTTGTAAAACACCCTGGGAAAACTGATGTCCAGCAGCCGAAGATCTAACACAATGGAATCAGGAAAAATGGTGGACAGGTCCCTGAAAGCATGTAAGGAGCAGGGAGCCTGGTGACCTTGGTGCACCCAGAGCCTCCCTAACTAGAGTAATGGAACACTGATGTGGTTTACATTCATAATCCCTTGCATTTTGATTATTTTTCTACTTACACATTTTCAAACAAGGGACACTCACACCACTTTGCACTTATTAGCATGTTGTTTTATCATTCTGATATGTTAAAGGGATCCACCCCCCTAAAAGATTGAAGGTGAATCAGAAAACTCAACTGGAATTGCACTCCCTAGAGTGGCCCTGGGAGTTACTTGTGCCCTGGGGTCCGGCACGTCTGCCGGTGGGGGGCTTCTGACCAGCGGAGAGCCTCAGCCCCACTCAAATGTTCTCAACTTGGAAGAGGGAGTGCGCGGAAGAAAAGACAAATAGAAAGTGGGGTCTGGAGGACTGCCAGGCAATACCAGGACAGCAAGTGCCAAAGCAGCAAGTTTATTTGTGCAAACCACAGGTTATACACCTTTTAGTGCTTGAGGAGTGACGTAGATTCCATTGTATCTTGAAATAAAATCAAGAACAAAAATCACAAGAGAAGGGGTACAGAAAGTATGACTCATAATCATAGGGTGTACAGCAAAGGGACAATAAAGTTTGCAAAAAAGGGGGTCATAAATCTAAACATATACTTATCTAAAATAATCAAGCAAGCAATAAGATCGTTAATTAGGTACAGCTGGACATTTCCAAATGTCATTCTAACCTTGCCTATTCATACAGGATCATATGCAAACAAGATGATTGAGTTAGCAGAAGTAAATAAAGTCATACAGTTATTGTGCAGAGAAGGAACTAGGAGGCACACAATGTCTAACTATACAATGTCTCATTAGACCACAAGGCCTGAGCTCAGCCATTCTGTTGCAAATGTCAGAGGCAAAAATAAATGATTAAAGAATCAGTGCAACCAGACTTCCTCTTTCCCCTTAGCTCAACAGCCTCCAGGAGAGGAGAAACGTGTATGGGCTCAAGCTCAAGATGGCGAGGGTCCTGTCAAGGGCCCTTCGCAGTAGCGATCCCCACAGTTACTTAGTTTCACCTCAAGGGCACCTGCTGGGAACAAGATCCCTTATCACACCTCCAGTTCTGCTCAGCTTTTCAAGGGAGCATTTCCTGATATGCAGGTCTTTAACTTCCAGGTGTATTTGCCCACTGTCCACCGGTGCCTTCAAGTACCATACTTAACAAGTGGGAACTGAGGGAACATATTTTGCAAATAGAACTTCAGTGAAATTCCTCAAACTATGGACTATAGAAACTGACAAAGGGTCAGTCTCTGACTTCACAAATGTTACCAACTTGAAAAATGAGATCTATTTCTTAAGGAGTGTGTGAGAGGAAGACATTTAAATCTGTAGCACCCTCAAAGACTCACTCTAAACCTGGGCTGGTACTTCTCAATGTGTGTTCTTTGATATGATAAGTAGCTAAGTAAATCCCACCAGAGACCTTCCAAGGATGGGGTTCTCACTGGGTCATTTTCCTCCATATGACTTCTCTCACGCTTCGCAGGAGATTAAAACAGAGTTTAAACTGATCTTTGAAGCTGTAACCTGACCTCAGAACCATGTACCATAAAGAGCATTTGTGCTTTTCAAGATACTTTCAAATCCATATAGTTTTCTTTTCTTTTTTTTTTTTGAGACGGAGTTTCGCTCTTGTTACCCAGGCTGGAGTGCAATGGCGCAATCTCGGCTCACCGCAACCTCCGCCTCCTGGGTTCAGGCAATTCTCCTGCCTCAGCCTCCTGAGTAGCTGGGATTACAGGCACGCGCCACCATGCCCAGCTAATTTTTTGTATTTTTAGTAGAGACGGGGTCTCACCATGTTGACCAGGATGGTCTTGATCTCTTGACCTCGTGATCCACCCGCCTCGGCCTCCCAAAGTGCTGGGATTACAGGCTTGAGCCACCGCGCCCGGCCTCCATATAGTTTTCTAAGATATTCCTAGTTGCCACATTGGGTGATTTAATTTTTTTTTTTTTTTTTTTTTTTGAGATGGAGTCTCACTCTGTCACCAAGTGTGGAGTGTAGTGATGCACTCTCGGTTCAGTGCAACCTCCATCTCCCAGGTTCAAGCAATTTTACTGCCTCAGCCTCCCAAGTAGCTAGGATTACAGATGCCCACCACCATGCCTAGCTAATTTTTGTATTTTTAATAGAGATGGGGTTCTGCCACGTTGACCAAGCTGATCTCAAACTCCTGACCTCAGGTGATCCACCTGCCTCAACCTCCCAAAGTAGTGGGATTTCAGGCAGGAGCCACTGCTCCCAGCCTGGATGACTTAATTTTGAATATAGAGACTTCGAGCAAAATGTTGCTGAGGAGGCTTTCTGCGGCAAAAGTCCTGTGAAATCTGCAAGGCCATCTTTTTCCATGAGTCCCCAAATGCTTCAACTGGGCAATAATTGCATTTCCAGGAATGTCCAATGGAGCCAAATCCTTTTACTAGATCACTGACATGCAGATTCTTCCATGGGGGACCAAAAGGAAAGAACTCGAGCTCTCAAAATGTATGATTCTTGATTTGTGCTCTTCATTGGATGATTTTATTTTCTTGAGAGCATTTTTAACAAAACATCAGCCATCAGTGATTTCTTAGAAATGTGGCCCCTTTAAATACTCCTCAGTGAGGCTAGCGCTTGTGTTTTCTGGATACTCTCTGTGTTCTGAGCACACTGGAGGCACAGCATAAATATTAATTAATGCTGGTTCATTACAAAAAGAAAATGAAAAGACCCCTATAAGGCAGCAGTGACCCCCAGAAGCCCCAGAAGTTATGTTGGAACTGTGACAAGGAAAAAATAGTGACAAGACCTGAAAAAAGCAGCTCTCTTTCCACACTCAACACATGTAGTAAACGAAGGGGCACCATTGTCTGAGCTGTCACTGGAGGGCTGGGAGGAGACAGGGGATGGGGCAATGGCAGCCTGCCCACCCCTGCCCATCTGTCCACGGGCATTCAGGAAACACAGGCTTCCAATATGAGGCTGCCTTTTTTCTCACAAGCCATGCTCACCAGGAATCCACAGTGACCATCTGCACACAGACCTGGTGGTGCCTCAAGCTTCCAGGTGCGGTTTTGGAGTCAGGGCCCTTGGAGAACGGAGAACTGCTGACAGTGAGGTAACCTGAGGTCAGTTCTGGACGGGGCTGGGTGGAAGAAGGGTGTAGTGACTGCTGATCCCTGTTCTTTCCAGGAATTGGGGTTACTGGGTCAGAGAAACATCTCAATACCTTCCAGGCTTCCAAGGCTGGTTGTAAACCTGCTCCTTGAGAAGAGAAACCACTTCCAACTTGTATCCACACCCCACTGAGACCTTTAGGAGCAAGGTGGGGCAACATGGGAGCAAATCCTGATTCATTTGTTCATTTGTTTTTGTTTGTCTGCTTTTTTTTTTTTTTTTTTTTGAGACAGGGTTGTACACTGTTGCCCAGGCTGGAGTGCATTGATACAGTCATGGCTCACTGCAGCCTCCATCTCCCAGACAGGTGATTCTCCCACCTTAGCCTCCCACTGGGACTACAGGCATGCACCACCTTGCCTGGCTAAATTTTTTATTTCTATTTTTATTTTTTGTAGATATGGGAGTTTACCACATTGCCTGGGCTGATCTCAAATGAACTCCTGGGCCCAAATAATCTGCCCATCTTGGCCTCCCAGAGTGCTGGGATTACAGTCATGAGCCACCACCACTCTGGGCCTACGAATTCTTATATAATCATTTGAAACACTTCTTGGATTTGTTTTCTTCTCTCTTGTGCTTGCAACTCAAACTTTAATACTTGGCAAGGTTCGTCAAAATTAAATATGCTTTTCTAAATCTGTGAGAAGACTGTCTCCCAAGATGGTTTGTTATTGCACATTTTACCCCCAATAGATGGAAATTTCCCTTCCCTATTCTCTTTCCCTTAGTCTTTCAAAAACTCAAAGTGAGTTTGGGGGAAGTGCCTGCTTCTACCTTCTGGCAGTAGGCTACACTTCCTGGCCTGTCAGAATGGTCTCTCTGTGGGCTTCAACCGTTTAAGAGAGATAAAGCTGTCCTTTAGCAAAGTCATCAAGCTAAGTGGCTGTCACCGGATGATTAGATTAAAATGTGGTGCATATACACCATGGAATATGTATTTTATCAGCCATAAAAAGAATGAAATCATGCCTTTTGCAGCAACGTGGATGAAGCTGGAGGCCATTATTCTAAGTGAAATGAGTCAGAAACATAAAGCCAAAAACTGCATGTTCTCAGTTACAAGTGCAAACAAGGTACACAGTGGGTATATGTGGACACAGAGAGTGGAATAATAGACATCGGAGGCTCCAAAAGGTGGGAAGCTGGGAGGGGATAGAGGATGAAATACTGCCTATTGGGTGTAATGTACATTACTCAGGTGATGAGTACACAGAAAGCCCAGACTTCTTCATTATGCAATATTTCCATGTGAGAAAACTGCACTTTTTAGTGGTGTGTGCTTATGGTCCCAGCTACTCAGAAGGCTGAGGAGAGAGAATTGCTGGAGCCTGGGAATTCGAGGCAGTGAACTGTGTTCGCACCACTACACTCCAGCCTGGGCAACCAATCAAGACCTAAGGAAAAAAGAAAAAAAAAGAAAGAAAGAAAAAGAAAAGAGGTGGATGCAGACTGGAGATTTAGGAAAGCCTTTTCCGCTCCTTTCTCTTGCCACGTCTTGTTTGTTGCTGTGGTGGGTGTTTTTGTTTGGGGGCCTGTCTTCTTCTTCCCTTTTCTTTTTTCTTTTAATCAAAGCAGTCTGTTCTGGTACTGCCAGTGAAATAACTTTCCAGTTCCTTTGCCTGGTGGTTGTGCACGTAGCCTACAGGCCTGGGCTTGCCTCCGTCATTTAGTCTATTAATACAAAGGGAAATTTAGGTTTTGCTCAGTTCATCTCCGACCAGAGCCTGTACTTTCACAGCCACTGCCTGGGAAGCTCTGTGCGCATGAGGTATCAGCTGTCTTCCAGGCCACCAACCTAACTGTGAGTGGAGAGATTAACTGATGAAGGAATGACTGTGTGCCGGGAGCTGTTCTAAGTGCTTTATGTGGATGAGCCAGCCAGCCCGCTATTACTGTTCTTCTCCATTTTCAGATGAAGAAACTGAGGCTCAGATTGTTGAGAAAGTTGTCCCAAGCCACACAGCTGGTCAGGGGCAGGCCAGAACTCAGGTTCCAGAGTCTGCATTTTTAACCATTATGTGACACCTCCAGGGTATATTATATTCTTTTGTATGAGTGTGCAAAAATCTGTCCTCATGCCCCTATTTCTGTTCATTTGTTTCAATTTTTTTCTATCATAAATAGCACAGCAATGAATGTTTTTGCAATAACAGCTGATAATAATAGTTAACATTTGTTGAATTGCTAACTATGTGATGAGCCCTGTTTCAAGTTCTTTATGCATCTTAACTAATTTAAATCTTTGTGGCAATCCTACTGTTATTTATTTATTTATTATTTTGAGACAGAGTATTGCTCTGTTGTCCAGGCTGCAGTGCAGTGGTGCGATTTTGGCTCATTGCAACCTCCACCTCCCGAGTTCAAGTGATTCTCTGCTTCAGCCTCCCCCAAGTAGCTGAGATTATACAGATGCCACCACACCTGACTGATTTTTGTATTAGTAGAGATGGGGGTTTCATAATGTTAGCCAGGCTGGTCTTGAACCGCTGACCTAAGGTGATCCACCTGCCTCAGCCTCCCAAAGTGCTGGATTACAGGCATGAGCCACCGCCCCTGGCCAATCCTACTATTATTACTATTTAACTAATTTAATCTTGTAACAATCCTACTATTATTACCACTTAACAGAAGAGGAAAAGGATGCACAGGCTAGTTGGCTACATTTGTAGCCAATTGTGCAATCAGTAGTTGTTACTGATTGCACAATTAGAAACTGTCAGGTCAGCACCACGGTGAGGAAAAAGAAAACGAAGTGATCTTAGTGTATAGACGTTTTGCAAGTCATATAAACAAGTATTGACTTATGTATTTTGCCTCAAAAGTGAAAAATTGTATTGTCTAATTATGATGAATTATTTTATTGTATCAAGCTGAATTTTCTAAAAGTTAACCTTGTGGATTATTGCCAGAATAAGAGTATTTAGAGGACAGTGACTAGTTGTCAATACTTTAGCAAGCCCACTAAAGGTAAATATGTTCCTTTTGTATGTGCTTGGATGATCAGTTTTTATATGGGTTGCAAAACATAGTATTTATTAAATAAAGACATAAATTCAGAATTGAAGAAAAGAAAAAAAGAAAATGAAAAGTGGCAGGGCTGGCATTGAAACCCAGAACTGGTACTCTTATGACAGTGTCTGGACAATATCTGTGGTCACACCTCTGATAGTGCCTCAGGAAAGATTTTTAAAGTGAAATTACTACAGCATAAGATATAAACATCTTAAAGTTTCTCGATACACCTAACAAAAGTGCTTTTCAATAACACTGGTTAATCATACTCATTTGCATTTCCGTGAGCACTGTGCAATTGATCAGGGATGCTAAAAGTTAGATAAGCCACTGATAAATAGAGATGCCCCTTTAAGTCCTTAGGCAGTAAAACCTGACCAGCACAGCTTCTAAGAACCTACATAACGTTGAGGAGAGCTTGGATTTAAGAGATTAGGGTCGGCCCGGTGCAGTGGCTTGTGCCTGTAATCCCAGCACTTTAGGAGGCCGGGGCGGGCAAATCACTTGAGGTCGTGAGTTCGAGATCAACCTGGCTAACATGATGAAACCCTACCTCTACTAAAAGTACAAAAACTGGCCAGGCATGTGTTGTATCGAACCGAGCACAGAAAATCAACACCAAGACAAAAGTATGCCAAATTGCAGGGTTTATTGCCGGCGACCACGGAGGACTCACGTCTCTCCAACCCGTGGCCCCGAAAGAAGGGTGACAAGCCCTTTTTATACTTGCAAAACCACCTTGGGAGTGGGGGTGAGGACTGGAGATGGGAATGAAAGCTGTCAATCACCTCCTGGGCTGAGATGAGGTTGAGGGGGGCTCTGGGCCAGGGGACTTTTGCCATTCCAATTGCCACTTAAGTGGTTTACAGAGGTTAAGATAAACATTAGCTTATTCATTATTTGGACAGGTGTGGGGTCCACAGATTTTTCAGTTGCTTGGCGCCAGGATGAAACTATCTGGGGGTGCTTACTCTAGTCAGTACCGGTAAACAAACGCCAGCAATTCTGATAGTTACAGATAAGAGAAGGCATGCAGCTTTACTTCAATTTGCATCCTGCAAACAATCTAGCAGTTTACAGAAACCAAAGTTAGCAATCACTGTGAGGAGAATGGAAACAGTTTTGTTCTTTATAAAATGACATTGTACAGGTTCTAACTCTAGGCCAGCTATATCACACATGGTAGTGCACGCCTATAATTCCATCTACTCGGGAGGCTGAGGCAGGAGAATTACTTGAACCCGGGTGATAGAGGTTGCAGTGAGCTGAAAACACACTGCTGCACTCCAGCCTGGGTGACTAGAGTGTCCGTCTCAAAGAAAAAAAAGGGGGTCAAATTCTGTTTTGTCCATTTTAGAAAATAAGTTTCATTTGAGAGGAACTCTGTAGTATACTGAAGACAGTATCAGGTATCTGCAAAATTGCTATTTGTAATTCAGTATCTTGGAACAAAAGAAACAAGAAAACTTGGAACCAGAACTGTTTAACCTAAGGAAAACTTTTGTCTAAAGCAGCCTCTTAGCATTCCACATCATTTTCATCATTATGAGTAATGACAACAGCAACTAAGGTTTATATTGCACTTTTTTTTTTTTTTGAGACGGAGTTTCGCTCTTGTTACCCAGGCTGGAGTACAATGGCGCGACCTCGGCTCACCGCAACTTCCGCCTCCTGGGTTCAGGCAATTCTCCTGCCTCAGCCTCCTGAGTAGCTGGGATTACAGGCACACACCACCATGCCCAGCTAATATTTTTTTATTCTTTTAGTAGAGACGGGGTTTCACCATGTTGACAAGCATGGTCTCGATCTTTTGACCTAGTGATCCACCCACCTCGGCCTCCCAGAGTGCTACGATTACAGGCTTGAGCCACCGTTCCCGGCTATATTGCACTTTTAACTGAACACATGCCTCTCTCATATTTCTTAGACCAAGCCAGTGTTTCTTATACTTTCCTGAAGCTAAGAAATACCAAGAGGCGTTGTTAACTAGATCATCATAAATAATCAGGCCTCCCCTAGGGAAGTTCTGATTTAGGATGTCTGGGTTGGAGCCTTAAATCTGTGTTTTGACAAGCTTACAAGGTGATTTTTATTTTCTGGGAATTTTAGAAACTACTGGAAAACAATAAAATAGCTGTACTAAGTTCTTTTTTCAATGTTAAGATATTAACATTAGAATGCTTGCTTTTAATTGCAATCAGGTGTTAAAGAGAAAATCTACAATGATCAGTTACTGCAACAGAAGTAACAATTATATACTAGCTTCACTTTGCATTCTTCACCCACACTGGATACCTAAAAGTACATCTCTGAAATCTCTTGAACGTCTATTTTTTTTTTTTTTTTTTTTTTTTTTGAGATGGAGCTCTTGTTACCCAGGCTGGAGTGCAATGGTGCGATCTCAGCTCACCACAACCTCCGCCTCCTGGGTTCAGGCAATTCTCCTGCCTCAGCCTCCCGAGTGGCTGGGATTACAGGCACGTGCCACCATGCCCAGCTAATTTTTTGTATTTTTAGTAGAGACAGGGTTTCACTATGTTGGCCAGGATGGTCTCGATCTCTTGACCTCATGATCCACCTGCCTTGGCCTCCCAAAGTGCTGGGATTACAGGCTTGAGCCACCACGCCAAGCCTCTTGAATGTCTATTATACAGGCAAATGCAACTTACAAATCACCACTAACTCGAACATACACTTCCAGTGCCACACTAGAACCCCTAATTGGCATCTTTTTCCTAAGTCAGAATATGTGGCATATGCCTGGCTAAAGTGCTGCTTTTTCTTGTTTAGACTCTGAAGCTGATGTAGACTGGGAACTGATTACTGAGATCCAGACATAGCTCCTCCTCTCCTCCCCGTAGGCCCACCCACCAAGAATCCCTGCAGTGGAAACACTTGGGATTCAAGGATCATGAGTCTGGGGCATGCCCCCTGGTATCACTGTTCGGAGCTGAACATGCATTTCCCCTGGAAATGTTAATGTTGATGTGGTGCCATTTTGCTAGAATCCAGGTACATTTTTTTGTTTTTTTGTGGGCTGATCTGGGCATTTGCTGCCATTCATATGCTATGAAAAAATTTCATATACTACGAAAAAAATTGGCTGGGCGTGGTGGCTCACACCTGTAATCCCAGCACTTTGAGAGGCTGAGATGGGCAGATCACGAGGTCGGGAGATTGAAATCATCCTGGCCAACATAGTGGCACCCAATTTCTACTAAAGATACAAAAAATTAGCCGAGCCTGGTGGCAGGTGCCTGTAATCCCAGCTACTCAGGAGGCTGAGGCAGGAGAATCGCTTGAACCCAGGAGGCAGAGGTTGCAGTGAGCCAAGATTGTGCCACTGCACTCCAGCTTAGCAGCAGAGCGAGACTCCATCTCAAAAAAAGGGAAAAACATATCAAGCTCAAAACTACATTAGTGAGGGGAGCATCTGGGGTATTGGAAATGTCCCATTTCTTGTTCTCAATGGTATTTTTACCCTGTCATGGTCCCTTTGTGATATTTCTTTCTTTCTTTTTTCTTTTTTTGAGACAGAGTTTCACTCTCGTTACCCAGGCTGGAGTGCAATGGCGCGATCTCGGCTCACCGCAGTCTCCGCCTCCTGGGTTCAGGCAATTCTCCTGCCTCAGCCTCCCGAGTAGCTGGGATTACAGGCACACGCCACCATGCCCAGCTAATTTTTTGTATTTTTAGTAGAGACGGGGTTTCACCATGTTGACCAGCATGGTCTCGATCTCTTGACCTCGTGATCCACCTGCCTCAGCCTCCCAAAGTGCTGGGATTACAGGCTTGAGCCACCGTGCCCGGCCCCTTTGTGATATTTCATTGAGCTGTTGCCTTAAGACTTGTGCACTTCTCTGTTTGTAAATTATATTTATTAAAAATTTCAACGTATGGGGGTTTGCAAGAAAAAAGTTTCTTGATAAAACCCTCTGTATGGAATATAGTAAAAACAGACATTGAAATCTATGATTAATATATAGAATAAGAAAATAACTCGGTTATCCTATTTTTTTCACACGTTGGATAAAAGATTTCAAAAGAAACCCTTCCATGGTTCCTTTTGTTTGTTTTTTCATCTGTAATTTGAGAATTAAACAGACATTAGGTCACAATAGTCCCAAGAAATACGTTCAAAAAACACTTTTTTGCCTGTTTTTATTTTTTGTTGTTGTTTTATGCAAGTAAGGTTTTTAGCTGGAAACTTCAAAAGCCTGACACATATTAAAAATAAGCAGATTTATGATGAGTGGATTTTTGGCAAGCAATTGAGAAAAATCACCAAGACTCCAAAGAGAGTTGTTCTCTTTCTGTCTAGGCTTTCTCATGTGCTCTTTCTGAATATTTGAAGCACTGTATGGTTCTGTAATGCGGCCCCTATTGAGTAAGCATCCCTAGAGACTAAGGAACATCTTTCTATGCTAATGGATTAGGCCAAGAAGATCAACATATCATCATTTCAATAAAATATTACAAGAAAGTATCCTTTTACTCTAATGGAAGCCAGTAGCAATTTCCTTGTCCATTTCCCAGCTATTTTAAGATATTATTTTAGTACTTATTTTCCTGGACCGACTCTATGTTCAATCTAAAGTTAATTGTTTGTCCCAGTTCACTTTCTTAGTCCCTGGACTCCAGTTGCAGCTTTCAGGAGATTCTATTCCTCTCCTGCAGAAGGTTTAAAGGGCTGCAGAATAAAAGGGCAGCTTGTACATTTTTTTGACAAGACAAAAGGAGGCATGATTCTCAATTCTTCCTTTAGTTTCTATCCCCAGAAGTTGTCAAGATTTGTGCTGCTACAACAAAATAAGGCCAGGTACTTTATAGACAATATAAATTTACTTTTCCGTTCTGGAGGCTGGAAAGTTCAAGATCAAGGCACGAGGAGGTTTGATGTGTACTGAGGGCTGCTCTCTGATTCCAGCGTGGTGCTACATGGTTCTATGAGTGTCTTTACATTGCAAAGCGGGTGGAAGGACAAAAGGGCTTGCTAGTTCCCTCAAGTCCTTTCATAGAGGCATTAAACCATTCATGAAAGGGAAGCCCTCATGATCTAAACACTTCCTAAAGGCCTCACCTCTTAATACTATCACATTGGGTAATTACGTTTTCGCATATGAAGCTGGGGGCACATATTCAGGCCATAGCAAGGAGATTCTGTGAGTTGATTGAGTTAGTGATACTCCTTTGTTTAGATGAACTTCCTTTTATTTCTTTTTTTTTTAATTTTTAATTTTTAATTTTATTTTTTTAAAAGACGGGGTTTCACCATGTTGGTCAGGCTGGTCTTGAACTCCCGACCTCAGGTGATCCGCCTGCCTTGGCCTCCAAAGTGCTTGGATTACAGGCGTGAGCCACCACGCCCAGCTGTGAACTTCCTTTTATTTCTCCCCAACATCTTACCATGAGCACAGTCAATACAATTGAAAAATTAAGGTTTGCTTTTTCCTTTCAAAGTGACTCTTTTTTTTTTTCCTGCTCATATTTCTGTTAAATGACATGATTTTACTTTTCAATTTGTAAAATGTTTTGGGGTTTCTGCTAATTGAATGATGGGACTGTAGACATAAAGAAGACACAAACTCCTCAAGGAGTATACAAGGTAATAAGGAGATGCAGTGCATGTAACAGATAACCCAAGTACCTGGGAGGCTGGAAGTGCTGTCACTGGGATACAGCATGTATGGGATTCAGAGGATGAGGTCGTTCTCATCCACGGGTACCAGCTGAACTTCATCAGGTATCAAGATTTGGACGGGGGAAGATGAAGAAAAGGCCACACCAGCATCAGCAGGAACAGACACTTCAAAGGCAAGAAAGTGCTGGTCAGTTGAAACTGAAGGAGTCAGTGTAAGAATACTGTAAAGTTTAATTTTACAGCGTAGGAGGAGATTAAGTTCTAAAACCAGCACTTAAAAAAGAGAATCACTTAAAAAAAATGGTGGCTCAGTGAGCTTGACAGTCTGAACATACTGCCTCTCAGTAATTCCCATACCACCAAGGTCTCCTTCCAGTATTGCAACAAATCATGCTTCTTTGATTGATCACCAGACGAAGCAGTCAGCTGTGTTTAGCTGCCAAGTTGGAGAGCAGGGAGAGACATAAGAATGTATTTTTAAAAAGTAAGATCACACTTACCATGGCAGGACGCTCACACAGTCATAGCCACAGGAGAACCAAGATTGAGAAAATTGCAGATTTTTTCCAAGTTCTCCAAAGAAAAATGTAACAAAGACTATGAATAGGCAATTTAAAGGAAATAGTAATGGTAATGATCACATGTAAAACATGCAACATCATCAATGATCCCATAAATCTAAATTTCAGAAACAAGTTATTATTTTCTCCCTATCAAATTCACAGATATTTAAAAATAACACTCCGGTGAATATGTGTATCTTAATTTTATGCATTGCTAATGGGAATGTAAATTGGTACAACTTTTGTAGAAAGCAGTGGTGCACAGGAAAAAATAGAGACTATAAATGGTAATGTAATTTATTCACTTATTCAATTGCAAATATCTATTAAGCATATTGCATATCTGGCAATGGATTTATCTGTAGGCAGTGGATCTGTAAATGATTTCTATTTTATGTCTTGCTCTGTCACCCAAGCTGGAGAGCAGTGGTGCAATCACAGCTCACTGCAGCCTTTTGTTCCTGGGCTCAAGCGGTCTACTCACCTCAGCCTCCCAAGTAGCAGGGACTACAGGCATGACCACCACACTCAGCTAATTATTTAATTTTTTTTTAGAAACGGGGTCTCACTATGTTGCCCAGGCTGGTCTCCAGTTCCTGAACTCAAGCAATCCTCCCACCTTAGTCTCCCATAGTGCTAGGATTCAGGTGTGAGCCACTGTGCCCAGCCCATTTTATTCTTTATACTTTTACGGGATTTTAAAATTTTCTAGAGCTCCTCTCTTCCTTTCTCTGCCATTGTGGTGTGTGCTTTATTCCGTTTCTCGCCATGTCTTCTCACAAGACTTTCAGGATTAAGCGATTCCTGGTCAAGAAACAAAAGCAGAATCGTCCCATTCCCCAGTGGATTCGGATGAAAACTGGTAATAAAATAAGGTACAACTCCAAAAGAAGACATTGGAGAAGAACCAAGCTGGGTCTATAAGAAATTACACATGTGATGGCACACATATTTATGCTGTCTGAAAGTCACAATCATGTTACCAAATCAAGCTGAAAAATGTCACCACTATCTGGAGAAGTTTGAACAGTTTCCTGTCTGGATCTGTTATGAAAGCATTAGTTAGTACAACCCACAGTGCTTCCATTATTCATGTTAAAAAAAAAAAAAGGCTTTGGTTGCCTGGGTTCAGTAATAAATATGTGAGACCTTTCACTTAAAAAAATAAAATAAAATAAAATAAAATTTTCTAGAATATTTCATTGCTTTTTATCAAAAACACACATTTTAATAAATGCTTTCCATCTTTTAGAGCCCAAGTCAAGTCTACAAGTCTACCCTTTCTATAAAGTCTTTCCTAGACTTTAGGAAGTACTCTCTCATCTTTCTGTGACCCTTCCAAATGAATCTTATTGTACATGGTCTTGAATTATAGTCACTAGTATGTATGACTTTCTTCCCAGCTAGTAAGGGAGTTACTGAAGAATAAGGATTGTGGTGTAGAAATCCTAATTTTCAGGCAAAAGCCTAGCTCTCCTTCCCTACCTTCTTCCTGAAGCCTTTTCTACTATTCAAAAAAAAAAAAAAAAAGGTGATTTCTTCTTCCCTGAATTCTCAAAACAGTTTTTTATGCCTCTATTATGGAGAGTAAGACACCCTGCTTTGCTTTGGATTACAGGCGATTGTCCTTGTCCTTACCCCGTCATTCTGCTTTGGATTATAGTTAATTGTGTTTATCTTAACCATAGCGCTCATTAGTCATCCAACTCGTTACTACAGGACATGAATCTCATGTCTCTCTGTGCCCAGGATAGTGTTTTATATAAGGTGTGTGCTTGGTAAACATTGGTTTATCTTATGGCAGAATGAATGCCAGCTCTTTCCAGCTACTTCAAACAGGTGCTTTTCAGTTAGTCCAGAATGCAGAGTTTCAGTGTCATGCAAGAAGCCAACCCAGCTGTTAAGGGGTGGCAGTCATAAAGCCCGATCCACCAGAAAAATCTACCAGGAAATGAATTCACCTTAGAGTTCTGATGCCACAAATAATACTATTTAGTGCCTCTATAGGTCCTGAGAATTTTATCTGTGAAGCCCTACCTTCTTTCACTATCCCATAAACTCCTAAAAATTATTTCCAAAAAGAATTCCACCCTTTCGTTCCTAAATTGAACACCATAGATTTGCCCTGAAACCCTGTTTCAGGCCCTTATCTTTCACATGTGGCCATTTAGAGAAAAGTTTAAAATCAAGAACTGCATAAATATTATTTTAGAATTAAAAAATGGGCCGAGCATGGTGGCTTATGCCTGTAATCCCAACACTTTGGGAGGCAAAGGTGGTGGATCGCTTGAGCTCAGGAGTTTAAGACCAGCCTGGGAAACCAAGTAAGACCTTGTCTCTATAAAAAAGACAATAAGTATCCAGGTGTGGTGGCACATGCCTATGGTCCCAGCTACTTGAGAGGCTGAGGTGGGAGGATGGCTTGAGCTTGGAAGGCAGAGGTTGTAATGAGCCAAGATCGTGCCACTGCATCCTAGCTTTGGTGACAGAGCCAGACCCCCCACCCAAAATTAAATAAAATAAGTAAAATAGAGAGAGATCCAAGATGGCCGATCACTAGCAGCTCAGGCTTGTAGCTCCCAGTGAAAGCGCAGAGAACAAGAGGACGCCACACTTTCAGACAAATTTTTGTTGCTCAAGGACCAGGAGACTCCCAGCGGAGGAGCCCCATGGGTTGCCAGTGAGACTCTTGCAGCTGGCACAGTGGTTTTGCCGGTGCCCTGGCATGGCAGTTCTCGGTGCAGAGTAAACGGGACTGGTTCCCCTTTTGGCTGACGTTTGGAGCTGATTGAAGAAGGGATTCAGGAGGGAAGCCAGACCCGAGACTCCCGGACAGAAAAGCACCAAGAATCTTGACGCTGCTGTTTTAGCCAGCACAGTGGATTGCTCAGATTTCGGCGCTGGGAATTAACAAGTTGGACGTCCACTCAGAGACCTAATTTGAAAGTTGGTAATTACAAAGATGACAGGTGGATAAGTTTACAACGATGGGAAGAAACCAGTGTAAAAAGGCTGAGAATACTCAAAATCAGAATGCCTCTCCCTCTACAGAGGATCACAGTTCCTCATCAACAAGGGAACAAGGCCTAATGGAAAACGAGTGCATTCCATTAACAGAATTAGGCTTCAGAAGATGGATAATAAGAAACTTCTGTGAGTAAAAAGAACATGTTCTAGCCCAATGTAAAGAAACTAAGAACTTTGAAAAAAGGTTTGATGAAATCCTAATGAGAATAGACAATTTAGAGAGGAATACAAGCGAATTAATGGAACTGAAGAATACAATACGAGAACGCCGAGAAGTATGCACAGGTTTTAACACTCGAATTGATCAAGCAGAAGAAAGGATATCAGAGGTCAAAGACCAACTTAATGAAATGAAATGAGAAGACAAGATTAGAGAAGGAAAAGTAAAAAGGAATGAGCAAAGTCTCCAAGAAATATGGGACTATGTGAAAAGACCTAATTTATGTTTGATAGGTGTACCTGAATGTCATGAAGAGAATGAATCCAAGCTGGAAAATATTCTTCAGAATATTATTCAGGAAAACTTTCCTAACCTAGTAAGTGGGGACAACACTCAACTCCAGGTAATACAGAGAACACCACAAAGATATTCCTCAAGTAGAGCAACCCCAAGACACATAATAGTTAAATTCACCAGGGTTGAAATAAAGGAGAAAATTCTAAGGGCAGCTAGAGAGAAAGGTCAGGTTACCCATAAGGGGAAGGCTATCAGACTCACAGCAGATCTCAGCAGAAACCCTACAGACTAGAAGAGAGTGGGGGTCAATATTCAATAACCTCAAAGAAAAGAATTTGCAACCCAGAATCTCATATCCAGCCAAACTAAGCTTTATAAATGAAGGAAAAAGAAATTTTTTCGCAAACAAGCAAGCACTCAGAGATTTCATCACCACCAGGCCTGCTTTACAAGAGCTTCTGAAAGAAGCATTACACACAGAAAGGAACAACCAGTATCAGTCATCCCAAAAACTTACCAAAAGGTAAAGAGTATCCCCATAATGAAGAATCTATGTCAACTAATGGGCAAAATAGCCAGCCAGCATTAAATGACAATATTAAACTCACAAATATCAATATTAATCCTGAATTTAAATGGATTAAACGCCCCAATCAAAGACACAGACAGGCAAACTGAATAAGAAGTCAAAACACATCGGCACTCTGTATCCAGATCCATCTCATAAGCAAGGACACACAAAGACTCAAAACAAAAGGGTTGGAGGAAGACTCACCAATCAAATGGAGAGAAAAAAAAAACAACAGGATTTGTAACTTTAGTCTCTGACAAAATAGACTACAATAGTAACAAAGACTAAAACAAAGAAGGACATTACATAATGATAAAAGGATCAATGCAACAACAGGAGTCAATGATCATAAATATATATGCACCCAATATAGGGGCACCCAGATACATAAGACAAGTTTTCAATGACTTATAAAGAGACCTGGACTCCCACAAAATAATAGCGGGAGACTTTGACACCACTTTGTTAGTATTTGACGGATCAACGAGATAGAAATTTTTTTTTTTTGAGACGGAGTTTCGCTCTTGTTACCCAGGCTGGAGTGCAATGGCACGATCTCAGCTCACCACAACCTCCGCCTTCTGGGTTCAGGCAATTCTCCTGCCTCAGCCTACTGAGTAGCTGGGACTACAGGCACGCGCCACCATGCCCAGCTAATTTTTTGTGTTTTTAGTAGAGATGGGGTTTCACCATGTTGACCAGGATGGTCTTGATCTCTTGACCTTGTGATCCACCCGCCTCGGCCTCCCAAAGTGCTGGGATTACAGGCTTGAGCCACCGTGTCCAGCAAGATAGAAAATTAACAGGGACATTTATGATTTGAACTCAGACCTGGAACAAGTAAACTCAGTGAATATTTATAGAATTCTTCACCCCAGGTCCACAGACCATACATTTTTTTTTAGTATCACATTACACCTATTTTGAAAGTGACCAAATAAATGGAAGCAAATCACTCTTCAGCATTTGCACAGCATTTCACAGATTTAAATGAAATATTGGTTGGCTGTTTGTTAGTTATTTTCTTTCCTTATTCCTTCCTGTCTCCTATGTTAAGCATAAGTATCAGCATAAAAGAGGTTTTTAATACCTACTTTTAGGTTGCATTCCAGCCTGGGCAATAGAGCAAGACTCCTGTTCTCTCTCCCCCTTTTCTCTTTCTCTTTCTTAAAAAAAAAAAAAGTAAAATAAAATAAAATGAAGGAAACAGAACATAAGATTTGTTTCCATTTAATACACACTTATTGTATTCCAGGATTTTGCAAAGCCTTGTCCTGGGCACTAAGGAGGATCCAAAGATTAAACAGGACTTTGATCTTATCCATAAGATCCCCTGCGGCTATGGCAATGTAGTAGAGGAAAGGGCAAACAGTGTGAAAGGATCTGAGCGGGGGGAGGTCGTTACCCATGACTGCAGGGTTCTGGGCCAGAATTGGGTAGAAGTGGGAAATAAATAGGAAGGCCACTGGTAACTCCGCTCATAATTGTGTTAGTGGTGACTGTTGATGCTTTGAGTCTGCCCAGTAATGTAAGATGTAGGTAGGATTCAGATAGAAAATCAAAGTTCTAAGGCTTTTCTTCTACCCAAAGAAGATATGATGGGTAGAAGATATGAGAGACAGGCTGTTATAGGAAAGGGTGGCATTTAACAACACAGAGCATCTGTTAGTGTTCTTAGCGTTTGACAACAGACATCAGTCTGAAAGTAAAAGGAATTTATTAAAGACTATTAGGGCACCATCAAGAAAGTGAAAGGACAGCCCATAGAATAAGAACAAATATTTTCAAAGCATTTATGTGATAAGGAACCCACTTCCAGAATATGAGAGTTCAACAATAAAAGACAAGTTTAAAAGGACAATTTAAAATGGGCAAATGGTGTTGGCTGTACAACAATGTGAATGTACTGTTCACAGTATATATGCATTTCGATGTAACGAGTAAATTTTATGTTATGTATGTTTTAACCCCAATTTAAAAAATAAATTTTCAAAAATTTCAGTAGGCATTTCTACTCAAGTGGTCAATTAGCACATGAAAAGATGCTTAACATTATTTGTCATTAGAGAAATGCAAAGCAAAACCACAATGAAATACTACTTCACACCCGCCAAGAAACTGAAACCCTCATAGATTGCTTGTGGTAGTGTAAAATGGTTTAACTGCTTTGGAAAACAGTCTGGTAGTTCCTCAAAATATTGAACATAGAATTACTGTATGACCCAGCAATTTCACTCCTAGGTAAATAACCCAAGAGAAATGAAAATATATGTCCACTCAAAAACTCGTGTACAAATGTTCGTAGCAGCATTATTTATACTAGCTACAAGTGGAAACAATCCAAATGTCTATCAAATATTGAACAGATACGCAAAATGTGGTGTATTTATATAATATAACATTATTTTGCAATAAAAAGTCATGAAGTACGGACACATGCTACATGGATACCTGAGTAAACTGAAAAATTTTGCTGTGTGAAAAGAAGCCAGACACAAAAGCCCACACATATTATATGATTTTATTTATATTAAGTGTCTGAGCATGGTGGTGCGCCTATAATCCCCAACTACCCGAGAGGCTGGGGAGGCTGAGGTGTGAAGATCGCTAGAGCCCAAGAAGCCAAGCTGCAGTGAGCCACGTTCCTGGCACTGCACTCGCGTCTGGGCAACAGAGCGAGACCTTGTCTCAAAACAATCAAACAAATGCAGTCTCTTCTGGGAAAGATTTCCTGCTTCTGTGTTCCTATAACCCTCTGGGCATACATTTCTATCATTTTATAGTGTTCTGAAATTGTAAGTCGTTCCTCCCCACCTTCCCACCTTCCCCCCGCCCCCCGCTCCGCAAAGGCAATAAGGCCCTTGAAAGTAGACTCATGCTTTTTCCAGCTTTCTATTCTCAGCCTTGTGACTGATGAAGGAAGGGAGGAAGGAAGGGTAGGAGGAAGGAAGGAGGACGGGAGAGAGGGAGGACGGAAGAAAAGAAGGAGGGAGGGAAGGAAGGAAGGAAGGAGGGAGAGAGAGGACGAAAGAAAAGGAGGGAGGGAAGGAAGGGTGGAGGGAAGGAAGGGAGGAAGGGAGGGAGGGAGGGAGGAAGAAGGAAGGAAGAAGGGTCATTACTCCAACTTATTTTAGGGAGTGAAAAAGACCTATAGAGGCAGTCATGGCTCATCATTTTCAGGACTGATTGTATCATACTTGACTCATTTGTTAGAATTTACTTGAAGGAAACAGATTTTTTTTCTTCGCTCACATTCAGAAGCTGTGCTTGCTTATAGTGAACTGTCCCATGAAGGAGGCTGGCCCATTTCAGCTCTCTCAGCCCCATCAAGCTGAACTCACTTCCCCTGAAGGGACAGTGCTTGCATTTGTGTTGACGAGACTGGGGAGGAGGATGCGTTTTCTGGAGACCTGATAACCGAGCCAACCCCCTTTTTCTGCCCCCCTGCGCTGCGATTGGCCCATCCTGGAGGCCGGCTGCGAGAGCCTTTAGTCATCGCACAGGGAAATCTTTCTGGAACCGGACTCCAACTTGCGTGTTTGTTTTCCTGCTGTTTGTGCGGGGATTAGCTGTCGAATGCCGCGAGCGCCGGGCGACATCTAATCCAGGATTTGCCTCTGCCTCGCGGTTGATGGAAAACAGATGTCTCACTGCTCTGGGCCTGAGCGCAGCATGGAAATGACCCACTCAAGAGCCACTGGGAGCCGAGGACGCCCGGGGAAGGCCCTTCAGAGTCCAGTCAGGAGGCCGACTTTCCTCCTTGGGTCTGTTTTCACGACTTGAGCCGCTCGCTCAGAAAACGGCCTTGGATAAGGCAGTTTCACCTTCAGATCGCCTCGGGCTGCAGAAGCGCGGCCGCGGGGGAGGCCAGAGGAGGCGGAGAGGAGCTGGCGCCTAGTCCTGGGTGGCCTGCCCAGCGCCTGATGTCGTGAGCGAGCGCACCTGGGCCCTGGCTGGGGGCGCAGCGAGGCCCAGGCCCGAGGGGTGAGGCCCAGGCCCCTCCGGAGCGCGCGCCGTTCCTGCGAAGCGAGTCGCGGTCTCGCAGTAAGTCGTGGCCCTGGCAAGGTCCGGCGGCCAAGAGCCTGCGGGAAGCCTGTCCAGAGTCCGTTTCCGGACGGCCGCTGCGGGGCTGGCGGCAGGCCCGGAGCGGGTGCCTTGGGGACGCGCGGCGCGGGCTGCAGAGCTCGGACGCGGCGTGGCTCCCAGGCCCTGCCCATGGGGCGACCCCGGGAACCGCGGACCCCGCCGTCCTCACTCACCCGCGTCACGCAGGACAGCTTTCAAAGTCATTTTGCACTGAGAAAAAAAGATACTCAGCGATCTGAAAGCAGGACTGTAGTAATTTTGAAAAGATCGGCTTCCTCTTTTTCTTTAAGAACGTTTGGTCATTGTCCTAAAACTTTCTTTCCTTTAGCCTCCTCTCTCTTTCATCCTCTGCCCCAGCTTGTACTACAGTTCGTGCTTATTAGAGCAGGGGGGTGGTGACTTTTGAGGGTTTGCAGGGCTCTTTCTGTTTGATGTATTTATTGCCTGGTGCTGAAAGCTGCATGCCGCCGACAAAATAGATAAAAGGCTGGGGGTGTGTAGGGCGGTTCGTCTCACTAAATGCCTGTCAGATCCAAAGCATTCTCCAAAGCATTCTGTGAACCCCAAATTCGTTCCCACCTGTAATACAGCCCCATGGAGCAACTGATGCCTTCTGCTAGGCCCCTTCGCTTTCCCGGGAAATTACCGGCTTTAATTTATGGAACAGAGACAGCTTTAGATTCGAAGGGTTTTTAAATAGTTAATTTTAGAACACTTAGAATTCCAGTCATCCGAAGATTAGGCTAGCCCGGAGGGTGTGAGGGGTGGCTGTTCTTCTGGCAGTATGAACATCTATGCCTTTTTTCATTATTTTCTTCTAAAAATGCAGATTGCATTTGGCATCTATATTTTTAGAATGTAGTCAAGGGTCGTTGTCTGACAACTTCTATTGAGGATTCCTTTCCCAGGGGATGGAAGTATTGTGCTGTATTCACTGCTTCCCGGCTCCACGTGATTTTTCCTCTTAAATTTCCACTTGATTTCATCCTTGGCAGGACTGGTTCCTGCCCTTCAGCTCCAAGAAACAAAAGAGCAGGGGGTGAGTCAGAAGACTTTGACTACCTCACACCCTTAACTAGAGATAGAGAGCATTTGATTAAATTCTTTATGATACACATTGCATTTCCTTTCCTTTCCAACTTAGGTTCATATGACAACGAAGGATCAATTAAAGTAAACTCCACCTCCCTTCTCCCTTAGGGTGAATATGGATTTCGTTGAGTTGTGCAGGGCTATCCACTCTAATGAAATGTCTTTTCAGTGAGGTAATCTGGCCTGTTCTGGGCTAGATACAGAATACCACGTCTCATTTGCCCTCATTAACACATTCTTTTCCCAGCAGCCTCCCTTTTCTTTCTACCTTTTGCATATAATCCCATTTAGTTACCCACCATGACTCTACTTTGGACCATGGAATCTAGGAAACCATCACTGACAAGGTTTGTTTAGATGACTGTCCCTTATCAGTATTCCCTGAGAACATTTTTCCAATTCCTGCCTTTATTTTCCTGGAAAATTCTATGTCCATTAAATCGTCCACTAGAAATTCCATTGTATCTGTCAGAAATAAGCATGACACTCACATCTTGAATATTTTTATTGCATCATCATTTTAATCCTGACAGGCATGGCTTCCTCATTTCTACTTTAAATTTAAATAAAATGGAAGGAAGTTGTTATAAGACACTAAATATAAATAGGTTAGAGAGTCTCAATGAGAATTAACATCTTATCCTCCGACCTTTTCTTTGGTTTCTCCTTGGGTTGAATTCTGTCCTTTCAATTTCTGTCCACTGACTACTCTCTAGAAAGAGGTTGGATAGTTACTTTGTGTGACAGGAATGGTCTGTTTATCTCACCTTTCTGAGCAGCAGTAACTCACTACCTCTCCAAGCACTGACTGATGAGAATTTGGCCTATTCAATAATAACCCAACTGGGTAATATAGCAAGGCCCTAGGAACCTTTGAAAATGACATCTTGAAGCCCTGAAATCCTGGTGCAAGAACATTATCAGAACTTTCTTTTTCTTTCACCACTCCATGAAAAGTGACACTGCTTGGTTTATACCAAATATATCTTGGAGTATTAATTCCCAAAGACAGCTTAAGCTTGATTTGTACAGGTGCTGAAAGTTTATGCTGGCAGGTCAGCACCTGGCAAATGCTTTTGATGCTGCTACTAAATGAAGACAGGAACAATGACTGTTTTCCTTTCGGGGTTCTTGAGAAGAGACTGCCTGCTTAGAGTGTCTGTTCGAGAGGCTATTCTGTGAATGTTATCTTAAAAGGCTTGAGGCAAAAGCTGGCATAATATTGTTAAAAACACGCTTTGAATGAAGAGACCCCCCCAAACAGACTTTGTGTGAGCAACATGGCTGTTTATTCACCTGGGTGCAGGTGGGCTAAGGCCGAAAACGGCATTAGCAAAGCGAAGTGGGATAGGAGTTGGTTTTATAGGTTTGGGGTGGGCAGTGGAAAGTTACAGAGTAAGATCAGTTACAGTGGTGGGGGTGGGGACAAGGAATATACATTACCACAAGTTCAGTTACGATGGGTGGGGTAAGAGTAGTAAAGATGGCAGAGTGGGGTGAGGGGCTTGTCCGGGGAAACTCCGCTGTGCGATTAGGGACCACGGCTAATGCGGGCGGGGAGTGGGAGACCATCAGCCGAGGCAAGCAGGACTTCAGACTTTCAGGCTCCAGGCTTGCGTCTGGAGACCTGACAAATACACTTTGTCACCAGCATTATTTCTTACACTCTTTTTAGAACTTCAGACCCACCTGTTAGTTGGCATGTCTGAAAAAGTCCTTGCAAGTTATCTATGAGTTTAATTTATTATTTCCTCTGGAAGAAAACGACAGGTCTTTTGAAATGGATAGTATTTGCATTTAAAGAATTGATAAGTGCAAACTTTGAGATAAATAGAGATGAAATTAAGGGGAATAAATTTCATGACCTTGAGCCACTGTTTACTAGACACTCAACTTTTATGGCTGGTTTGAAGGTTTAGTGGAAATTAACCTCAGAAACTGAGCTTTTGTTGGCAAATATTTTCTATTACTAATATGGTTCTTTCCTATGTAACACCATATTATTTTTGCTTATCCTCCCTTTGCTTGTTTTTTTGTTTTTAATTTTTTAATTTTTACTTTTATTTTTAATTTTTTTTAAAGACTCTGTCACCCAAACTTCAATGCAGTGGCACAATCATAGTTCACTGCATCCTCCAACTCCTGGGCTCAACCTATCTTCCCACCTCAGCCTCCTGAATAGCTGGGACTACAGGCATGTGCCACCACACCCGACTAATTTTTAAATTCTTTGTAGAGATGGTGGCTCACTGTTGCCCAACTGGCCTTGAACTCCTGATTGCAAGCAATCCTCCTGCCTTGGCCTCTCAAAGAGCTGGAATTATAGGCATGAGCCACCTTGCCTGGCCTATGTCCTGACTTTGAATCTCACCTTAATCTTTGAACAGAAATATCCTCTCCCTAGAATTTTCAATATTTTCCTTTTTCACAATATACTGTATATGTAGATGAAATTTGTTGGTGAGGAAGGACTGGCCTAAGAGATTATAATGTGTTCTTGAGTCTAACAAAAATACCGTAAATGTCAGCCTCTTTGTTAACTTAAGACTCTTTCGAAGTGCTCAAATAGGAACTGTGGATACACTTTTGCTTTTGCCTCAACTGCAGTTAAAAAAACTAACCTAAGACATGCTGACTTCTAGAACCAGAGCAATTTGTAGAAATACGCTGCAGGCAGTTGGAGTTCTGAGAGATGATTCGCCTTTTAAATCGACATCTCAGTGTATGTGTTTTTCAGGTTTTGGAATGTCTGCTGTTTGAGGAATGCCTTTTTTAGTTTAATGTAGTCATTGGTCCAACCTAAAATATTAAGAAAGGCAGTCTTGCTCACCTACTTATCTTCCATTAGCGTGACAACTACCGTTTTAGGACTCTCATTGCTGACCTTCAGGCATGATGACTTTGAGGACCAGGAAGCAAACACAATGGAAAGCCTTTCAGATGAAGACTCCTGAAAAGGTAGATCTGATGTAAGACCAAAAATGTGAAAGATTAGAACGAGTTTCCTTTTAGAATGTTCTGCCCAGTCAGAAAGGAAAGAGAATTTTCAAGCCCATACCCCAGTCTGTTAGCCAACAAGGATTAATTGAGCAAATGCTTTTGTACTGAACCGAGCATAGAAAGTCAACACCAAGACAAAAGTATGCCAAATTGCAGGGTCTTTATTGCTGGCGGCCACAGCGGACTCACGTCCCTCCAACCTGTGGCCCTGAAAGGAGGGTGTCAAGACCTTTTATGCCCCTAAAACCACCTCGAGAGTGAGGGTGAGGGGCTTCAGACATTCCGAGAGCTAGTGATTCTGTTAATCACCTCCTGGGCAGAGATGAGGGTGAGGGGCCCCGGACATTCTGAGAGCCAGGGGACTTTTGACATTCTGATTGTTACTTAAGTGGTTCACAAAAGTCAAGATAAGCATTTGTTTACACATTGTCTGGGTAGGGTAGAAATTACAGTCCTTAATTACTTATTGCAAGTCGCAGGGGTCAAGATGGGGTGGGTTTGGACTGTTTGCCTGTCACATTTGGGTTACAGAGAGCAGTTTCAACAGAAAGCCGATGTATGGCTGAGGTATGCGGTTTTATGGAGCTTTTACCATGTCACAATACTATGTTCTGAGCCCCCTGCTTATGATCTGGAAAGTACAATAGCCTAAAAGGCAAAGAACAAGGCTTGAAGGAATTTTCAGGACTTGGTGGTACCTTTAGGCATTAGTGAGCATTCTTTTCCCTCCTGTCTTTCCTCAGCAAGGAAATAGGCCTGGCTGCAGTAGAACCCTCTGCAGTGATTCAGCTACAAACACTTTCTGAGAGAATCAAGGTGGCCCCAACCTAAGATTTGTTTCCTTTGGCATTGAAAGGTGTGTCACTGAAAGGCTCTTTCAACAGGATCTGGGTGAAGTGGCATTTGCCGTTTAACCCCCAGACTCTTGTTCAGTTCTGTTCCTAAAATGTCGCCTCCCCAGATGCCAGACAATTCAACTGTGGCCCTGGGTAGTGCCAAAATAACCCAACGTAGAAACACTGCCTGAGGGTAAATAGTAGATAGGCTTGAGCTTTGTCTTAATTAACAGGATGAGATCCGGTCTCTTTAGTTGCCAAAATAGCCTCTCAGTCTAAACAAAGATAGAACTGTCTCTTTTGCTGACTACATGCAATTTATTTAAATTAGTGTTGCACATGCAACAATGCTGTGGAAGCCATATTGGAAAATCACCAAATCAAATGAGTTTTCTAGGTCTTTGGTTGGGGATAAAAAAGGCATTAGTCACATTGAATGGGATTTGCATCTCATTAGGCTTGCCTGTATGTCCTCGGCTATTCGACACAATGGAGGGTGCACATCTCTCTTTTCAGCTGGGTAGTCTGCTTTAGTTGTGATTCTGCTGGGAATTAAAATTGTGAACTAGAAGCATTGGTTGGGGAAGGGGAAGGGCTGGAACTTGCAAGGATACTCAAAAGAAGGGAAGGCTGGGGTTAGGTCTGACCACACCCTTCCTGGCTTTTTGTAGTTCAAGGTTATAATAGTTTGCCTTAGAAGCAGCAAAAGATATTATCTCAGTGTGTAGTACTCTGCTTGGTATTGGCTGTGAATGATCTCCTTGCAGATTTGGGGCAGCTGGCTCTCCTTATTGTTCAGCATATGTCCAGCATTTCCTCCAATGCACTGGATTGTGCTTATGGAAGGCAAAATAATTACCCTGTTATTCCAAGAAAGAGTTTATAAAAGTGAACCTCTTATGCAAGGTAAGCATTTTGGATATCCCCTTATTTAGCATGACCAATGAGAGTCACCCACAGAAAGTGGATAAAAGGGTACCCACATGGAATGAAGGCCACAAGAACAGCTACTCTCTATCCATAAACGCCCTTGTCAACTGTGTGGAAGCTCCATTTGACACCCTCTCCTTCCTCTCCTTCCAACCCATCCTTGTCACCCCATTTCCTTCACCACACAAATTCTAGCCATATACTTAGGACTTCCTGAGACCTCTAGAACAGAAATACCCATGGGTCCTCTGCCACTTTACCCCAACTGTTGGTCTAATGGCTAAGATGAGCAGGCCTGAGTAGCTTTAAAAGTAACTCCAGGGAGAAAAGCTAAATGTGGCTCGCTAAAAGATGACACTCAATCTGTACTGTTTCGTAGAGGGTGTTCTGGATGTTTGGATCTGGGTTGCTGCAGAAAACAAATGCAATAACTGAGTGTCTTTAGCTTCTCAATCATAGCCAATAACGAAGACAGCGATCAAAACTCAATTCAACAGTTACAGAATGTGGTGTCCAGATTCCTGCCACCATTTAAATAGAATTCTTTCTTACAAAGCTGTTTTCCACTTTATAAAAACAATGCTTTGTCCATCTGTTTGTTACATGTACACACTCTGTACAATAAATGAACCTTCAGTGATAAATGCTCTCTTTTGCCCCAGGTCACACGGCAGTCACAGTCGTGTATAATCAAGTGACCATTTATTTAGAGGAAGGATGACAGAGGCTAACTGCAGTCTTTTTGCCGTTTTTCCCTGTTTTCTGCCTTCAGGTAGCAATTAGCCTTTGAGTATCCTTCATCCTTTTCCCCCACAAATGATGTCTCAATCTAGTAACCTCACATATAAAGTAACTGATGACTGAAGGCTAAAATCCCCTCAGAGACCACAAACCACCCACTAAAACAACATGAAAAGACCTGGGAGCCTGGAGAGGGAAGAGGTGGGAGCGGGCTATGTGGGGCCCTGTGCAAAGTGCTACTTTTCCTTGTGACATTTACTCTAGAGTCTCTGCTTAAGCTACAGACCCTGGAGAATGACATATATTTTATTCATTTTTAACACAAATTCATTAAAGGACAAAGAAATTCGATTTCTCAGGGATTTCCTCTGTAAGTATTTTACTTATAGTCCACATATATTGTTTCACTTAAAGACTGAGTTTTTTTGTTTCGTTTTGTTTTGTTGAGACAGAGTCTCACTCTATCACCCAGGCTGGAGTGCAGTGGTACAATCTCGGCGCACAGCAACCTCCACCTCCCAGGTTCAAGTCATTCTCCTGCCTCAGCCTCCCAAGTAGCTGGGACTACAGGTGCATGCCACCACGCCTGGATAGTTATTATATTTTTTAGTAGAGATGGGGTTTTGCCATGTTGCCCAGGCTGTTCTCAAACTCCTGACCTCAGGTGATCCGCCTGCCTTGGCCTCCCAAAGTGCTGAGATTATGGGCGTGAGCCATTGCACTCGGCCAGATTCTGAATTTTTAAAGAGTATCTATTAGAAATCAAATTCATTTTTCTTTCTAAAAAGCCTTTAAACATCAAGAAAGGGAAATAATTATTAAGCATTTGCTTGGAATAGTTAAAGCAGTTTCTGTTATAGAAGGAAGACAGATTGTGGGGGTATGAAATTCTGAATCCCATCTGCATGGAAGCTGGTTTTCATTTGCGGTACAAAATATTCTTGGCATCTTTGGGGCTTATTGCACACAGTATACTCCACGCTAAAACTAAATCTCGATAGAACTAAATAGATTTCTTTTCTTAGATATTTTTTCCTAAGCCATTTCCTCTCCTTCGAGTCCCTAGGATACATGCATTCACCAAGTACTGCTGGGTCTTTCTATTTCTGCAAGGAGTTTAGTCTTCAGTTTTCCTTATTCAACCAATTCATTCAGCTACTATCTGTTGTTGGGGGCTGAGGGGGACACGAGGTCACAGGCTGACCCGAGAGAAGAATGCGAGGCACACATAACTCCTGCCTGTGTTCTAGATTTACCTTCCAAGTCTCTAGAGGGGTAGGTCCTAGCTTTCTGAATGTTACACACGATGACTGCTACAGTAGTTACAGTCTCAATATGTTTGCTGTCCACACTATTTTTTTGTAAGAGACAAGGTCTGGTTCTGTTGCCCAGGCTGGAGTACAGTGACATGATCATGGCTCACTGCAGCCTTTGCCTCTGGGGCCCAAGCTATCCTCCTGTCTCAGTCTCCCAGGTAGTTGGGATTGCAGGTGCACGCCACCATGACTGGCTACTTTTTGTATTTTTTTGTAGAGACAGGATTTTGACATGTTGCCCAGGCTGATCCCACTTCTGGGCTCAAGAGATCTGCCTGCCTTGGCCTCCCCAAAGTGCTGGGATTACAGGCGTGAGCCACTGCACCCAGCCCATGTTCAGCCTTAAAACCAGTAGAATTCAGTTACAAAAACAAAAATCACACCAAACAAATGCTTGGCTTAGGCATAATATATTACCTTGTGGATTTATTGTACTAGAGCTGGAAATATGGGGACTGTCAGTGTCTTCTGAGAACCTGGGATACTGCATGCCTTAAGGCAGATTGAGGTGACAATATGCTATCTGTCTTTTATTTTTGAAGATAACCTTATTGACCCACCAGGATATGCTTTGTAGTTTTCTCCATCCATTCTATCAATTTTTATTAGTCATAAATTTATTGACCCCTGTGGCATAAATCTAGAAAAACCAGCTCACTTGGTTCAAGCCTATAATTTCATCAGCATAGCATGTAACTAGCTGAGCTCACGTGGCACTCAGATCATAATAATGATTTAACTTCTCATTTGGCAAGTCTTTACTGCTTAAAAATCACTTTCACATAAATAATTCCATCTTATCTTTATAATGTCTCTGAGAGGAAACACCTTAGAAGTGAGGAAACTAAGTTTCCAAGAAGTTGAGTGACTTTTCCAGTAAAGGGGGAGTCAGGACTCACACCTAGGCCGTCTTTCTCTCTAAAACATGACATACGATAAATGGATACCAGAACTGTGGGAAGCACTGGAGGAAAGGTTGTTATATTCAGAAAACAGATCTAGGAAGATGTCTGGAAAAGTGGTTTCTGGTAGAAACTGGTTACTTTAAATTTAATTCTAGACCCAAGAATATCACATAAGAAACCACTAGGGAACCATGTGAACAAGACAATCAAGTGTCATCTCATATGAAACAGATAATAAGTACAATCATGGTTCAGAAAAGAGAGAGAACACAGTAAGGTAAAAAATCAAGGACAGTATAGTTGAGGAAGAGGGACTAAAGTTAGAACTTAAAGAATGAGCCAGGCGCGGTGGCTCAAGCCTGTAATCCCAGCACTTTGGGAGGCCGAGGCGGGTGGATCACGAGGCCAAGAGATCGAGACTATCCTGGTCAACATGGTGAAACCCCGTCTCTACTAAAAATACAAAAAGAAATTTAGCTGGGCATGGTGGCGTGTGCCTGTAGTCCCAGCTACTTGGGAGGTTGAGGCAGGAGAATTGCCTGAACCCAGGAGGCGGAGGTTGCGGTGAGCCGAGATTGCGCCATTGCACTCCAGCCTGGGTAACAAGAGCGAAACTTCGTCTCAAAAAAAAAAAAAAGAACTTAAAGAATGTGCAAGATTTAGATGGAAGGGGGAAGTCGGAAGGGCACAGTGGGTATTGGGAACATCCCAAGCAAAGGCGGAGAGCCGTTTTCCAGACGGGGATTAGGAGGCAGACACATCTGCTGGTAGGAGAGATGGAGAAGGTCTAGGTGAGGAAGTCATGGGCATTGAGGTGGAATCAAAGAGGATCTAAAGTGCCTATTGGTGAAACACAGCCTTGATGCTTAGGTGCTGCAAAGGGTGACAGCGTGAGGGAGAATCTGCTCCATGCCTGTGTTCTAGCTTCTGGCTGACCCCCGCATCCCTTGGCTTGTAGATAGTGTTCTGTGTCTTCACATCTTCTTCTTTCCATGCCTGTCTCTGTGTCCGAATTTCCCCATTTTGTAAGGACATCAGTCATACTGGATTACGGCCCACTCTAATGACTTCATTTTAACTTGATTACCTCCCTAAAGACCTACACTGTACAGGTTAAGCAACCCAAATCCCAAAATCTGAAATGCTCCAAGTCCAGAACATTTTGGGAACTGACATGATGCTCAAAGAAAATGCTCATTGGAGGATTTCACATTTCAGTCTTTTGGATTTGGGATGCTCAACCAGTCAGTATCTGCACATACTCCAAAACATGAAAAAAAAAAAATCCAAAATCCAAAACCACTTCTGGCCCCAGGCATTTTGGATACAAGCTGCTCAATCTGTATTTTCAAACACAGTCACACTCTGAGGTACTGGGAGACATCAACATATCTTTTTGGAGGGAGTGGGACACAATTCACCTCATAACAGGTATTTTTAAAGAGTCATGGGTGACAGAGTGAGGGGGAAAGAGGTGTTTCCATGGAAGTGAACTGACCCCAGCATGCAGAATACACTGGAGAAAAGGGAGGTAGCAAGAGGCTATGGGTAGGGGATGTAGAAAAGTAGGTAAAAAATCAAGACACATTTCAAAGGAAGAGTTGAAAAGATTTAAGTAGTAGCAATGGTAATGTGTCGTAAGTCTAGAACACAACAGTTTACAAAGCATTCCCAGTCTCCTGCCTCCTTTGATCTTGGTACCTGACCTAGGGGCTTAGTGTCTGGTGTTGTCAGGGTTTTTGGCCCCAGGAGAAGCTCCATTGATCAGGTCATCCACTCCAGTGAGAGTGGCTGGCAAAGGGGAAGGGGGAGACTCAGAGCTGCAGGTGCTGAATTGGAGGTGGTGACAGAGCTGGGTGGAGATGTCCCCTGGGCCACTGGAAACCTAAGCCAGCTTTCCTCTCTAGACATGGATTTGGAAGTCAAATGCATTCTGGCAGTGGTCTAATCACAAGAGTGGGTGCAGTCTGGTGAGTAAGTGAATGTAGGAGACGAGCAGTGACTTGATGTTTTGGCAAATTCCCGGAGTTAGAGGATTGCTAAGAATGAGGATAAGAAGCATTTAAAGTAGAGAAGGAATGGTAAAGTTCTCTACCTCCAAAGCTGAAGAAAAAGAGTTTCCAGTAGAAGGCGGGAGGAGAAGAGAGCCGACTGGGAGAAGCTAAAACGAGGACATGGGGAAAAGAAAGTGCCAAAGAAAGGATGGAAGGAAGTAGGATGGTAATTTTGCGGGCAGGATTTAGAAAATGGTGGTGGGGGGCTTTTATTGGAAAGTCATGGGGTTTTTTTTTGAGATATTGTTTACACACAGTCAAATGCACCCTTTCTGGTGTTCAATTTTGTGAATTTTGACAAATGCATATAGTTCTATAACCATGACTACTGTTATATTACACCTAAAATTCCTTCTTGCTAATGGGCTTTTTTTGTTGTTGTTCTTTTTTTTTTTTAGAGGAAATCAATGTGTATTTGAAGTCAGAAAGGAAGAAACCCATGGGAAAGGAGGAGATGATGGTGTTAAAGAGGAAAGGGTTGAAGGGGTGAGGTGTGGAGGTGGTGGGGAGTCAGATGGGCCACTGAGAATGCTTCAGTTTTGGTGGAAAGGAACATTTCCTCTCTTGTTATGAAGTAGAATGAAGGATGGATGCATACATTACAGGTCTATGATATCTTTTCATGGTTAATTCCAAAACTCCTGCCAACATTGCATAACTTCTGCCACCAAGGTGTTATTTCCTGTTGCAATCACTGTCTGCAGGAATTACATTCAAGGGGAGTACAGGCACAGGCTGCTTTTCTTTGGGATGTGTGCCTAAATCCTTCTCCCATGTAATACTGTAGCAATTTTAGAACTAACAACTTTAAAATTCTCCATAGTTAACTGCAGCTTTTCCTGCACCATACAGTGGGAAAGCTTGGCAGCAATAATGGCTTCAATCCCCATAAATACTCCTGACAGGTGTAAATGAGTCACTGCTGAAGAGCTAGCTTCCACAGACATGTCCTTGGGGCATGATTTGGCAGAAGAGATTCAATTCTCATCATTTTTTGATGAGACTCGCAGCCACTCAGAAGTGCAGTTTTCTCCTTGACATCTATGATGCCACTTTTATCTCCTTCACCTTTGCAGTCGCACTGCAATCACCTCCTTCAGGGGTGGGAGGCAAGAGGGCGTTGGACAGCGATCTCAAACTGTAGGTTTCATGAGCGGGTTGTGAATCATGATAGTGAGTTGCATCCAGGCTACTGAAAAATGAAATAGAATAGGAAATAGCAGAGGGCATTAAGCTAAATGTGATCTCATGCAAACTTTGTTTCAGTGAAATATGTATGTCTATACTGGACCACAACATAAAATACATGTCTGCTGTGGATCTCAATCACAGAAGTTTGGGGACTGAATGTAGAAATATATAGATCCTTTATGACCCTAAGCAGGCCACTGAATGTCCTTGTGGCTTAAGTCATTGTCTGTAAAATAAGGCTCATAAGTTACCTACTCTGTATAGCTGTTGAGAGAGCTAAAGAGAAAATGCATAGGTAGCATTAGGTACTGTGCCTGGTAAACAGTCAATGCTTATGATGTTGATTTGTTTTCCTGCCTAGATCTATAGGTCAAATTTTTGTTCAATGCCCAGACCTTTCTTCTGAGCTTAGAACTGTAACTCAGCAGCTGCTTGACATCTCCATGCAGTCATTCCACGTGCATCTCCAGCTCAGCGTGTCCAAAGTGGAGCTCAATTCATTGCCACTTTCTCTCTCCAATTCTTAACCCCCTCAGTGTCCTGTCCCACCTTCGAGCACACAGACCCCTCTGCTGCCCCCAGCTGTGTACTTCATATGTGGTACTTCTAAACTGCTGGTATTTGGTCTTCCTTCACTAACACACATGTATCTTCAGGTTTCCTCTGCCTTGAATGCTTGTTCTACATTTTTGTTGTATGACTCACTCTTTCTTATCCTTCAGGACTTAATACAAATTGGTTTTCCAGTCAGAAAGATGTAGGCTTGTAGTCACTAATCATTGGTGACAGCTGTGTGACTCTGAGGAGCAAATTTCTGAAACACTCAAAGTCAATTTGTGCCTCTGTAAAATGGGAAAAACAGTGCCTGCTTCATAGAGTTAAGATTTTTTGTTTTTTGAGACAGGGTGTTGCTCCGTTTCCTAGGTTGGAGTGCAGTGGCATGATCATAGCTCACTACAGCATTGAAGCAATCCTCCCGCCTCAGCCTCCCAAATAGCCAGAACTACAGGCAGGCACCACCATACCTGGATAATTTTTTTGTATATTTCATAGAGATGGGTTTTCACCATGTTACCCAGGCTGATCTCAAACTCCTGAGCCTAAGTGATCCCCCTGCCTCAGCCTCCCAAAATGCTGGGATTACAGGCGTGAACCACAGTGCCCCGCCAAGTTAAGAAAATTAAATCAATTCTTGTGTTTGTACAATAGTGCCCAGCACATACAAAATAGTTAATATATGGCTGTGATTCTTTTCCATTTTTAAAAAAGGGCTCAATTCACCCCTTTCTGGAGCTTCTTACAGACCTGAATGTGTCAGGTTGTTGAAGAGCTCTGCATTTTTGTACCAGCAATTCCTCTGATCAGATTACCTTTTCCACATGTCTTCCTTTGACCAGGCCCTATCCATTTCTCAAGGCTTAACCCAGTGTCACTTCCTCTGGGACCCTGCCAACACCCTGTGCTCACCTCCGTCAGAATTTTTGGCCACCTGAACTATGATACCTTCTTTCCCCCTAGATTCTGAGTCTCCTGAGGGCTCCATGTGACATACAGTTGGTCACTGTATCCAAGGCTCCCTCAACACATGCAAGTACCTGACATATAGTATATAATCAGTAAATGTTTCCTTGATGAAATAATGCATGAGTGAATGAGCAAATGGTTGTAATAACTTCCTTACTGGTGACCCTGCTTTCTCACTTTCAGGAAATTTATCCTATTAATTGGAGCCAGATTAGTCTTCTTAAAGCAGAGTTTGGTCACTTGCTTGTGCTTCTCAGAATGCTCTGATGAGTATACTCTACCAACATTCGCAGCTAGTGATATGGTTTGGCTGTGTCCACACCCAGATCTCAACTTGAATTGTATTAGGTTTGCACAAAAGTAATTGCAGCTTTTGCCATTGAAAGTATCGAATCATGGGGACAGTTTCCCCCATGCTGCCCTGGTGATTGTGAGAGAGTTCTCACAAGATCTGATGGTTTTATAAGCATCTCGCATTTCCCCTGCTTGCACTCATTCTCTCTCCTGCTACTCTGTGCAGAGGTGCCTTCTGCCATGATTGTAAGTTTTCTGAGGACTCCCTGGTCCTATGGTACTGTGAGTCAATTAAACCTCTTTTCTTTATAAATTACCCAGTCTTGGATATTTCTTCATAGCAGTGTGGGAATGGATGAATACAGTTAAGGCCATCCCCAAGATGGCTTCTATTTCATGTTCTAGCCTTTTCTTCTACTTATCCTCATCTTGTACCTTATACCATGGAAAACTAGGCAGCTTATTCCCTCACTATGCCCCATACCTCATTTTCTTGTATGCCTATCCATGCTGGCTCTTTCTGCTTAGTCTCACAAACCCAGTGAAACCCTCTCAAATGCTATCACACATGACAATTCCAGAACCTTTGCTGATACACTTTTTTTTAAACAAACAGTAGTAGTTGTCCTCCATCCTGCCTTACATCCCATTGCAACCCACTATGGACTTTTCTTATGGAGAAGATTGTTCTTTATATAGCAATTTATTTACATATTTGTTTTTTATGGCAAGTTTTTTGAGTTTGAGGATTATGTCTTTTTCTTTTCTTTTTTTTTCTTTTCTTTTGAGACAGTGCTTACTCTGGCACCTTGGCTGGAGTGCAGTGGTACAGTCACAGCTCACTGCAGCCTTGACCTCCTGGGCCCAAGAGATCCTCCCACCTCAGCGTCCTCAGTAGTTGGGACTACAGGTTTGTACCACCATACCTGCTAATTTTTAAATTTTTGTAGAGATGGGGGGGTCTCACTATGTTGTCCAGGCTGGTCTCGAACTCCTAGGCTTAAGCAATCCTCCCAAAGTGCTCATGTTATATGCATTTGCCACCTTGACCTGCCAGAGGATTGTGTCTTAAACATCTTTGCAAACTTACAGCATCTAGAACATAGCATTGCTTGTCTTTTCTCATAAGTGTTTGAGGAAACTAATAGAACTGAAAATCAGCAAGATCTGATTGTCCTTTCTGCTTGCTAATTTAACTTTTGGGGGCTGGGGGGTGGGAAGTTAAGGTTTAACTGGTCTTTTGACTCTCTCTCTTTTTTTTTTTTTTGAGACGGAGTTTCGCGCTTGTTACCTAGGCTGGAGTGCAATGGCGCAATCTCGGCTCACCGCAACCTCCGCCTCCTGGGTTCAGGCAATTCTCCTGCCTCAGCCTCCTGAGTAGCTGGGATTACAGGCACGCGCCACCATGCCCAGCTAATTTTTTGTATTTTTAGTAGAGATGGGGTTTCACCATGTTGACCAGGATGGTCTCGATCTCTTGACCTGGTGATCCACCTGCCTCGGCCTCCCAAAGTGCTGGGTTGACTCTTAAATAGATTTATTTTACATGCAATTGGAGCTGGAATTGCTACATTTAGCAATTAGACAGATAGACATTCGTACCATTTTATAACCACATTGTTCTAGGCATTTTTGATTAATCGATGATTGATAATTAATTTTAGTACTAATATGCCTTTAATGCTACTGTTTTATGGCTCTTAGTTACTTAAGAGTGTGTATACTAATAAAAATGATTCAAAGTATGAAACATGAAAATATAAACACATAAATACATTGATGAGTGGTAGTTGTATACGTACATGCATCTTTTCTACTTTATCAATCAAAGTCATAGGATCAGGACATCTATGAATGGTCATATAAGTATTGAAACATAATTGTATCTTTATATATATGTGTGTATATATATATATATATATATATGTATATATATATGTATATATATATATATACGTATATATATATATATATATTTTAATTTTACTTTAGGTTCTGGGGTACATGTGCAGAACATGCAGGATTGTTGCTTAGGTACATACACGGCATTGTGGTTTGCTGCCTCCATCCCCCCATTACCTATATCTGGCATTTCTCCCCATGTTATCCTTCCCCAACTTCCTCACCCCCCACTGTCCCTCCCCTATTTCCCCCCAACAGACACCAGTGTGTGGTGCTCCCCTCCCTGTGTCCATGTGTTCTCATTGTTCAACACCTGCCTATGAGTAAGAACCTGTGGTGTTTGATTTTCTGTTCTTGTGTCAGTTGGCTAGGAATGATGGTTTCCATATTCATCCATGCCCCTAAAAAGGAAACAAACTCATCATTTTTTATAGCTGCATAGTATTCCATGATGTATATGTGCCACATTTTCCTTGCCCAGTCTGTCATCAGTGGGCTTTTGGGTTGGTTCCAGGTCTTTGCTATTGTAAACAGTGCTGTGATGAACATACATGTGTGCATGTGTCTTTATAATAGAACAATTTATTTATTTGTTTGTTTTATTTAAAGACGGGGTTTCACCATGTTGGTCAGGCTGGTCTTGAACGCCCTACCTCAGGTAATCTGCCCGCCTTGGTGTCCAAAATGCTTGGACTACAGGTGTGAGCCACCATGCCCGGCCTAATAGAATGATTTATAATCCTTTGGATATATACCCAGTAATGGGATTGCTGGGTCAAATGGAATTTCTATTTCTAGGTCCTTGAGGAATCGCCACACTGTCTTCCCAATGGTTGAACTACTTTACACTCCCACCAACAGTGTAAAAGTGTTCCTATTTCCCACATCCTCTCCAGCATCTGTTGTCTCCACTTTTTAATGATCACCATTCTAACTGGTGTGAGGTGGTATCTCAATGTAGTTTTGATTGACATTTCTCTAATAACCAGTGATGAGCATTTTTTCATATGTTTGTTGGCCTCATGTATTTCTTCTTTTGAAAAGTGTCTGTTCATATCCTTCTCCCACTTTTGAATGGGTTTGTTTGTTTTTGTTTTTTTCTTGTAAATCTGTTTTAGTTTTTTGTAGATTCTGGGTATTAGCCTTTGTCAGATGGGTAGATTGCAAACATTTTTTCCCATTCTGTTGGTTGCTGTTTTGATTGTTTCTTTTGCTGTGCAGAAGCTCTGGAGTTTAGTTAGATCCCATTTGTCTATTTTGGCTTTTGTTGCCAAAGCTTTTGGTGTTTTAGTTATTAAGTCCTTGCCTATGCTTATGTCCTGACAGGTTTTGCCTAGGTTTTCTTCTAGGGTTTTTATGGTGTTAGGTCTTATGCTTAAGTCTTTAATCCAACTGGAGTTAATTTTAGTGTAAGGTGTCAGGAAGGGGTCCAGTTTCTGCTTTCTGCACATGGCTAGTCAGTTTTCCCAACACCATTTATTAAACAGGGAATCCTTTCCTCATTGCTTGTTTTTGTCAGGTTTGTCAAAGAGCAGATGGTTGTAGATGTGTGGCATTGCCTCCAAGACCTCTGTTCTGTTCCATTGGTCTATATCTCTGTTTTGGTACCAGTACTGTGCTCTTTTGATTACTGTAGCCTTGTAGTATAGCTTTTAGTCAGGTAGCATGATGCCTCTAGCTTTGTTCTTTTTGCTTAGAATTGACTTGGCTCTTTTGGTTCCATATGAAGTTTATGGTGGTTTTTCCAGTTTTGTAAAGAGAGTCATAGGTAGCTTGATGTGGATAGTGTTGAATCTTTAAATTATTTTGGGCAGTATGGCCATTTTCACAATATTAGTTCTTCCTAACCATGAGCATGGAATATTTTTCCATTTGTGTCCTCTCTTACTTCCTTGAGCAGTGGTTTGTAGTTCTCCTTGCAGAGGTCCTTTACATCCTTTGTTAGTTATATTCCTAGGTATTTTATTGTCTTTGTAGCAGTTGTCAATGGCAGTTCGTTCTTGATTTGGCTCTCTTTAAGTGTGTTATTGGTATATAGGAATGCTTGTGATTTCAGCACATTGATTTTGTATCCTGAGACTTTGCTGAAGTTGCTTGTCAGTTTCAGGAGATTTTGGGCTGAGATGATGAGGTCTTCTAAATATATAATCATGTTGTCTGAAAATAGACACAATTTGACTTCCTCCTAAAGACAACTTGACTTCCTTCTTTCCTAATTGAATACCCTTTTTTTCTTTTTCTTCCCTGATTGCTCTGGCTAGAACTTCCAATACTATATTGAATAGGAGTGGTGAGAGAGGGCATCCTTGTCTAGTGCCAGATTTCAAAGGGAATGCTTCCAGTTTTTGCCCATTCATGATGATATTGGCTGTGGGTTTGTCATAAATAGCTTTTATTATTTTGAGATACGTTCCATCAATACCTAGTTTATTGAGAGTTTTTTAGCATAAAGGACTGTTGAATTTGGTTGAAGGCCTTCTCTGCATTTATTGAGATAATCATGTGATTTTTGTCTTTGGTTCTGATTATGTGGTGAATTACATTTATAGACTTGCATATGTTGAACCAGCCTTGCATCCTGGGATGAAGCCTGTGTGATCGTGATGGATAAGCTTTTGGATGTGCTGTTGCAATCAGTTTGCCAGTATTTTATTGAAGACTTTTGCATCTATGTTCCTCATGGATATTGGCCTGATGTTTCTCTTCTTGTGGTGTGTCTGTCAAGTTTTGGTATCAGGATGATGTTGGTCTCATAAAATGATTTGGGAAGGATTCCCTCTTTTTGGATTGTTTGGAATGGTTTCAGAAGGAGTAGTATCAGCTCCTCTTTGTATGTCTGGTCGAATTTGGCTGTGAAACCAACTGGACCTGGGCTTTTTTGGCTGGTAGGCTATTAATTGCTGCCTCAACTTCAGCCCTTGTTATTGGTCTATTCTTCCTGGTTTAGGCTTAGGAGGGTGCAAGTGTTCAGGAATTTATCCCTTTCTTCCAGGTTTACTGGTTTATGTGCATAGAGTTGTTTGTAGTAATCTCTGATGGTAGTTTGTATTTCTGTGGAATTTGTGGTGATATCCTCTTTATTGTTTTTTATTGCATCTATTTGATTCCTTTCTCTTTTCTTTTTTATTAATCTGGCTAGTGGTCTGTCTATTTTGTTGCTCTTTTAAAAAAAACAGCTTCTGGATTTATTAATTTTTTGAAGGTTTTTTTTGTGTGTATTTCTATCTCTTTCTATTCTGCTCTGATCTTAGTTATTTCTTGTCTTCTGCTAGCTTTTGAGTTTTTTTTGATCTTGCTCCTTTAGTTCTTTCAATTTTGATGATAAGGTGTTGATTTTAGATCTTTCCTTGCTTCTCATGTGGGCATTTATTACTATAAATTTTCCTTTAGACACTGCTTTAAATGTGTCCCAGAGATTCTTGTACGTTGTACCTTTGTTCTCATTGGTTTCGAAGAACATCTTTATTTTTGCCTTCATCTCATTGTTTATCCAGTCAACATTTAAGAGCCAATTGTTTAGTTTCCATGAAGTTGGGCAGTTCTGAGTTAGTTTCTTTTTTCTTTCTTTTTTCTTTTTTAGATGGAGTTTCGCTGTTATTACCCAGACTGGAGTGCAGTGGCACGATCTCGGCTCACTGCAACCTCCGCCTTCTGGGTTCAAGCAATTCTCCTGCCTCAGCCTCCCGAGTAGCTGGGATTACAGGCACGCACCACCATGCAAATTTTTTTGTATTTTTAGTAGAGACGGGGTTTCACCTTGTTGACCAGGATGGTCTCGATCTCTTGACCTCGTGATCTACCCGCTTCGGCCTCCCAAAGTGCTAGGATTATAATCGTGAGCCACCATGCCCGGCCCTGAGTTAGTTTCTTAATCCTGCATTCTTATTTGATTGCACTGTGGTCTGAGAGACTGTTTGTTATGATTTCTGTTCTTTTGCGATTGCTGAGGAGTGATTTACTACCAATTATGTGGTCAATTTTAGAGTAGGTATGATGTGGTGCTGAGAAGAATGTATATTCTGTGGATTTGGGGTGGAGAGTTCTGTATATGTCTATTAGGTCCTCTTGGTCCAGATCTTAGTTCAAGTCCTGGATACCCTTTTTAATTTTCTGTCTTGATCTAATATTGACAGTGGCATGTTAAAGTCTCCCACTATTATTGTGTCAGAGTCTAAATCTCTTTGTAGGTCATTGAGGACTTGCTTTATGTATCTGGGTGCTTCTGTATTGGGTATGTATATATTTAAGATCATTAGCTCTTCTTGTTGCATTGATCCTTTTACCATTATGTAATACCCTTCTTTGTCTCTTTTGATCTTTCTTGGTTTAAAGTCCATTTTATCAGAGACTAGGATTGCAAGTCCTGCTTTTTTTTTTTTTTTTCTCTCTCTGTTTGCTTGGTAAATCTTCCTCCATGCCTTTATTTTGAGTCTATGTGTATCCTTGCATGGGTTTCCTAGATACAGCACAACAATGAGTCTTGACTTTTTATCCAATTTGCCAGTCTGAGTCTTTTGACTGGGGCATTTAGCCCATTTACATTTAAGGTTAATATTGTTATATGTGAATTTGATCCTGCCATTTTGATGCTAGCTGGTTATTTTGCCCATTAGTTAATGCAGTTTCTTCATTGTGTCAATGGTCTTTACCATTTGGTACATTGTTGGAGTGGCCAGTACTGGTTGTTACTTTCTATCTTTAGTGCTTCTTTGAGGAGCTCTTGTAAGGCAGGCCTGGTGGTGACAAAAATCTCTCAGCAATTACTTGTTTGTAAAGGATTTTATTTCTCCTTTGCTTATGAAGCTTAGTTTGGCTGGATATGAAATTCTAGGTTGAAAGTTCTTTTCTTTAAGGTTGTTGAATATTGGCCCCCACTCTCTTCTGGCTTGTAGGGTTTCTGCTGAGAGATCCACTGTGAGTCTGATGGGGTTCCCTTTGTGAGTTACCTGACCTTTCTCTCTGGCTGCCTTAGCATTTTTTCCTTCATTTCAACCATGGTGAATCTGACGATTATGTGCCTTGGGGTTGCTCTTCTAGAGGAGTATCTATGTGGTGTTCTCAGTATTTCCTGTATTTGAATGTTGGCCTACCTTGCTAGGTTGGGGAAGTTTTCCTGGATTATATCCTGAAGAGTGTTTTCCAGCTTGTATTCATTCTCCCCATCATCTTCTGGCACACTGATCAAGCATAGATTAGGTCTTTTCACATAATCCCATGTTTCTTGGAGGCTTTGTTCATTTCTTTTCACTCTTTTTTTCTCTAACCTGCCTTCTCATTTTATTTAATTGAGTTGATCTTCAGTCTCTTGATATCCTTCCTTCTGCTTGGTCAATTCAGCTATTGAAACTTGTGTATGCTTCACGAAGTTCTTGTGTTTTTCAGCTTGATTAAGTCATTTATATTCTTCTCTAAGCTGTTTATTCTCATTAGCATTTCATCTAACCTTTTCTTCAAGGTTCTTAGTTTCTTTGCATTGGGTTAAAACATGTTCCTTTAGCTCAGAGAAGTTTGTTACTACCCACCTTCTGAAGCCTATTTCTGTCAATTCATCAGACTCATTCTCTATCCAGCCTTGTTCCTTTGCTGGTGAGGAGTTGTGATCCCTTGGAGGAGGAGAAGCATTCTGGTTTTTGGTGTTTTCATCCTTTTTGCACTGGTTTCTTCCCATCTTCACAGATGTATCCATCTGTGGTCTTTGTAGATGGTAACTTTTGGATGGCGTCTCTGAGTGGATGATGTCCTTTTTGTTAACGTTGAAGCTATTTCTTTCTGTGTTTTAGTTTTCCTTCTAACCAGCAGGCCCCTCTTCTGCAGGACTGCTAGAGGTCAACTCCAGACCCTGCTTGCCTGGGGATCAGCCACAGGGGGCTGCAGAACAGTAAGGGTTGCTGCTGGTTTCTTCTGTTATCTTTGTCCCAGAGGGGTACCCACCAGATGACAGCCTGAGCTCTCCTTTTATGGGGTGTCTCTGGATATTTGGGGGCCAGGGAGCTGCTTGAGGAGACAGTCTGTCCCTAATAGGAGCTCAAGTGTTGAGCTGGGAGCTCTGTTGTTCCATTCAGAGCTTCTGGGCAGGTACGTTTAAGTCTGCTGCAGCGGAACTCATAACTGCCTCTTTTTCCACGAGCTCTGTGCCGGGAATATGAGGCTTTATTTACAAGTTCCTGATGTGCTGCTGCCTTTTTTCAGAGCTGCCCTGCCTCGTGAGAAGGTAGCCTAGTCACAGTCTGCCAGCCAAAATGTTGCTGAGCTGCTGCAGGCTCTGCCCATCTACTGATTAAACTTCCTTGTGATTTTGTTTACAGAGGTACAGTTAGAGCTGTCTCAGTAATGGTGGTCTGCCTCAGTAATGGCAGACTACCTTGGTAATAGCAGACTACCTCAGTAATGGCAGACTGCCTTGGTAATGGCAGACTGCCTTGGTAATGGCAGACTGCCTCGGTAGTGTTGGACTGCCTAGGTAATGGCAGACACCCTTCTCCCCACTGAGCTGGACTGTCCTGGGTCCAGCTTCACTTGCTACAAAACTCGCAGTCCAGAGCGCTTCAGATTGCTGGTCTTTGTGGGGGTGGGACCCATGAAGCCAGATCACCTGGCTCCCTGTTTCAGCCCCCTTTTTTAGTTGAATGGGTGGCTCTGTCTCCCAGGTGTTCCAGGTGCCAGTTGAAATGCCCACCCAGATTTGTGTGAGTTTTTGTGTGGAAGGCCATGGCACCTGCTGAAACAGCTGTGCTGGAAACTCCTGGCACTTTTTGGCCCAGGAATCTCCTGGTGTCTGGGCAGTAAAAACTCCTTTGGAAATGTGGTGATCACTCACCCTCTGCGTTGTTCTCACTGGGAACTGCACTCCAGAGCTGTTCCTATTTGGCCATCTTGGCTCTCTCCCAACTGTATCTTTTTTTAAAAAAAACAGAAGTTCCATGGATAGTATGTTTTCCAGTTCCCTCGCTCTGTAACTGACACCTTTGCTGGTCATTCAAAAGCTCTACGGGTGTGTGTGTCGAGTGACCTGCCATGATGGGGAGTGGAAGCAGCATGACCTCAAGAGCTGGTTCTAAGTCCAGATGAACCAAAGCTCAGTTTCTTTCATCTTTGAACCTGATTCTCTTTTCTCCAAGAGAAAGGGCCCAGGAAGTTGGACCTTCTTGTTTATTTTTCCTTCTGCCCTCTCTCCCTATCTAACCCCTGGGTAAGGGTGAGCCTGAAGGTGATAGTGGCAGTAGCTTCTCTGTGTGTGAGTCCAACCTCTAAGCCGTGTTCAAAACATGTCCATAAACCAACCAATTAACACATCATTTTAGGGCAGATTTGCAAGTTCTCAGTTGTTTACATGTTTCATTGGGTATTAACCTCCAAATTAATAAAGCATGACACATGACATCACACGTTTCACAATTTGTACCCAAGCAAAGTTCATGGAGGTAAAGGTAATGAATTAGCGGTTGTGAAAAATTATGTATTCCTTTACCGGAGATAGGAGAGACACAGAATATATTGTCAATGACCAAAAATGGACTTCCAGGTACTTTTGAGGTTGGCCCTGGAAGCATTGTATGAATCTTTGGGAAGGGAACAAAGGACTGGACTCCAGGGAGAGGAAAAGCATGTATAAAGATATAATGGTTTAAGAAAAAGAGAAAACTGGAATAATCCAGGATTCTCTGGAGGCATAGAATGAGTGTATTTAAAAATCTTTTAAAGAAGACTTGTTGGAAGGCAACAAGCCTGGAGCCAAGAAATGTAGCAATTCCAGCTCCAATTGCATGCACTGGACCAGCTGTGCTTAAATGTCCTGTGGTAGGGTCATGAGACCACAGCATGTCCAGCACCTGAAGAGGTTTGGATGCTTTAGTCACAGCAAGGAGGCCGGGATATGGGGGGTCACAGAGACAGAAGAGATAGACTGTCCTGTACAGAAACTGAGGAGCTCTCTATTATGAACTGGATATTCATGAACCACCCTCCCTGCAAATCATATGTTGAAGCCCTAACCCCCACTGTGATGGCGTTATCTGCAACCTCCTGTCTCAGCCTCCCTAGGAGCCTTTGGAAGGTGATTAGATAAGATTGTGAGAGAGCGGGGGGCAGTGGCTCACACCTGTAATCCCAGCACTTTGGGAGGCCAAGGCGGGTGGATCACGAGGTCAAGAGATCGAGTCTATCCTGGTCAACATGGTGAAACCCCGTCTCTACTAAAAATACAAAAAATAAGCTGGTCATGGTGGCGCGTGCCTGTAGTCCCAGCTACTCCGGAGGCTGAGGGAGGAGAATTGCCTGAACCCAGGAGGCGGAGGTTGCAGTGAGCCGAGATTGCGCCATTGCACTCCAGCCTGGGTAACGAGCGAAACTCTGTCTCAAAAAAAAAAAAGATCATGAGAGGTGGGTGAGGCCTTCATGACAGGATTAGTGCTCAGTCTCTTTAGTTAGAAAATAACTCTGGCTCTGATAGAATTGTTTTGGAGATATTATCATAAAGATAGCTCTCGATCTCTCTCTCTCTCTCTTTGCCTTTCTGTTATTTTCTTTCTATTTCTTTCTGACTAAGAGAGAAAGTTACCATCTATTCGTAAGCATTAAAGAATGCAGTCACCATGATACTGCTTCACATTCCCTTTAATGTAAAAGTGCCTTGTGTCTAGCAAGCAGTAGCATCATTGTTGCATGAAAGTTGAATGAGTTGAATGAATGGATGAATACATGAATGTCAGAAATACATGGCCTGCATGAGGTTTTCTTCTCATTCTCTATTCTCTCTTGTCTTGCCTATTCTCCTTTCTCTTCAACAAATAACTTTTTTTTAGGTATATAAATATCTCCTTTGTTCATCTTTGTCTTAATAAGATACAAAATTTTCAAGCAATATAAAATACCTATACATGACAGCATCCTAACTTTCTTTTTTTTTGAGATGGAGTCTCGCTCTGTCACCCAGGCTGGAGTGCAGTGGCATTATCTGCAACCTCCTGCCTCAGCCTCCCTAGTAGTTGGGACTGCAGGTGTGCATCACAGGCCCAGCTAATTATTGTATTTTCACTAGAGAGGGGGTTTCTCATATTGCCCAGACTGGTCTTGCACTCCTGGGATTATAGGCATGAGCCACCACGCCCGGCCAGCATCCTAACTTTCTGCAGCAGTTAGTAGGGTCCCTAATAAAGGCTGAATATAATACCCATACCCATAATTCCTTATGTGGCTTAAACACAAAAGATTATCACTGCCAAACCGTGCATAAGAATTGTTAGACTATGTTTGAAAATGTTTTTCTTTAATAATCCTGCCAATACCTGAAGCCAGGCAATAAAAGTAAGACACAATATCTTATTTGGTAGTGTTTTCTTTTCGATATTGTTTTCAGACTCCCAGTTGGAAGGAAGAGGTTTTGTATCATAGTTTATACTACATATTTATATAAGCAGTAAATATTCTTCTCCTACTTAAAATCAAATAATGTTTAGTGATTAGACTATCTTCAGCCACTGTGAAAGGACATAGTTTAGGAGTAAATGGTGTCCTTTCCTACATTGCTTCTATTATCAGTAGGAAGTTACTACCTATGCTTCTAAGGCTCTCCAGATTGTAAGCGCTCATAAATTCCGGCTGGGCATGGTGGCTCACCCCTGTAATCCCAGCACTTTGGGAGGCTGAGGTGGGTGGATCATGAGGTCAGTAGTTCAAGACCAGCCTGGCCAATATGGTAAAACCTCGTCTCTATTGAAAATAAAATTTAGCTGGGCATGGTGGTGTGTGCCTATAATAACAGCTACTCTGGAGGCTGAGGCAGGAGAGTTGCTTGAACGAGGACCTGGGAGGCGGAGGTTGCAGTGAACTGAGATCGCACCATTGCACTCCAGCCTGGGTTACAGAGCAAGAGTCTGTCTCAAAAAAAAAAAAAAAAAAAAAGCTCATTAAGTCAGAATACATGAAAAAGCAAGAGCGAACTACAGAATATCTAAACAGCTGTTTTAATTTTATTACCTCCAGTATTTGCATGTATCCAATAACCATATAACCATGTAAATGTATCATAAAGCTTACCTTAATGACTGGAGGAGAATATTTTCAGTAAATTGTATTAAAACCTTTCTCATAGAGTATGTGTCACTCTGAAGTAGGTTACACTGTCCTGATGAACTTCCTTACACCATTTTCCTAACAGATCCCTTCTACAAGAGCTCAAAGGGATCTTCAGCTGATGTCCAATCATAACAAGTAGTTCTGAGGTGTTTCACATGAACAAGTAGTTCTGAGGTGTTTCACATGAGGTGTTTCACATGGTGTAGGAGGCTGTGTTCTCCAGAGCAGCATTGGTCACATAGCTCTGGCTAATGTCCAGACTGGCTGGACACTCGGTCCTTCCTCATCTCACACTGTTGGAAGCCATATGCTAAGACTGCATTTGTGCTGCACCATCGTACGGCCCTGCCCCTCCCCCATGGAGATCACATGTTGGTTGGTGAGACACATCCCTAACTAACCAAACAAATATTCCCTTACCAACTGTGATAACTGCCATGAATGATTCAAATGGGGTAGAGTGATACATAACAAAGGGCACACCCACTTAAGAGGTCAGGAAGGCCTGAGAGACAGTATTTGAGCATTTGAGCATTTGAGCGGAGAACCCAGGAGCAGAGAACCCAGGGAGCAGGAGCAACATCGGGGCTAGGAGGAGCCAGAACCTTGCATAAGAGTGCCTCATTGCTCAAGGCCAGGCTTGGTGGCACTTTGGGAGGCACTTTGGGAGGCTAAGGTGGATGGATCACATAAGGTCGGGAGTTCAAGATCCGCCTGACCAACATGTTAAATGCCCGTCTCTACTAAAAATACAAAAATTAGCTGGGCATGGTGGCACATGCCTGTAACCCCAGCTACTCAGGAGGCTAAGGCAGGACAATTGCTTGAACCCAGGAGACAGAGGTTGTGGTGACCTAAGATTGTGCTATTGCACTCCAGCCTAAAAAAAAAAAAAAGAGTGCCTCATTGCTCATGAAGAGTGCCTCATTGCTCATGAACTAAAGGAATGCGGCCTCCTTTTCTGAACTTATGATCTCAGAATTTGTACCTGAGGAAAACGGGTGCACGGATTCTTGAAAAGCCAGAAACTGTGCAGAGAGAATGGAGGAGAGCAAAATAGCCAGAGGCCATGTATGCTGGATAAGGGTCCCCGGATGCTGCTAGGAGAGCACTGGCCATTAGAGTAAACAGCAAAATAGAAATGAAACCTGTTTTTGTAATGAATAACTTTTGGAGTGTAAGTTTAAATGAAGATTGGGTTTTCCCATTTCTGGGGGCAAACAAACATGTGTTATGATAGCTTTTTAAAAATAGAATGGGAATTCTACCGAGGCACATTATGGAACAAGGGGCAGGCCAAGTGCCGGAACCCGCTGGCCATCTGATGCCAACCACGTGGTTCCTTTGAGTAAATCCGGGTGCTTTTATCACTTCACCCTGCTCACCAATTTGATTGAATTAAAAGACTGTACAACTGCTAATGATGTTAACTCTGCTCTTACATGTTTATTTTTAGTGTTGGATTTTTATTGTCAAGGTTACTCTGAGGATATGGGGCTTCTTAACTACACAAACTTGGTACTTAGCCTTGGTCTATTTTGTCTGGTATCTTTTGCTTGCCTTTTCTGTTCCCAAGAGTCTGTCTTCTCTGTGAATCCCCCTCTAACAGGATGTTGTGGTTTATTTATTCCCTGCCCTTTGCCATGTAGATGGGCGGATTTTTAACCTTTTAGTACCATAATCCTTTGTGGTAGATTCCTGTTTCTCTTCTGTCTTGGGAACTCCTGCTGTTCGACTGTGGTGTTTGCATATTTATAAACTCTTAACCATGAACTCTTCAAGCCGACCAGCTGTGGCATGAGAGCCACTTGTTATTCCTCAGCCTCGTTTTCTAGTCTCACTTAGCAAGACCTTTACTTATTGTATTTCCAGTTGTGTTTGTTGCAGAACAGGCTCGACAGAACTACTGAAATTGTAATGAAACTCAGGCAGCCTGCACAGACCTCCAGTTCCCCAGGTCTGCCTGTAAAGGGAGGACGGTGGGGCAGATGGAGAGCAGCAGGCACTCGCAGTCAGGCCTGAGATCCATGAATGGCTTTGCCACTTGCTGGCTGTAAGGCATGGTGGGGGCTGGGATAAAATCACCTCCCCAGCCCCGTGGTTCTTTGTCTATACAATGGTGATCAGACTGGATATGTACACCGAGCATCAGGTGTCCTGAAGAAATGGGCAGGGGCAGAGGCAGCACGAGTGAGAGGTGAGCATGTTGGCAGGGGCCCCAGGCCTGGGCCGTTTTCTACACAAAGGATTTCATGGTTTTAAAACCATAGGACTTTGTCACCTCTGAGGTCCAATCCAACTTCAAATACACCTCTGATTCTATGAAAGGATGAGAGTCTTGTGCCTTCCTGCTTCATTACTGGTGGAGAGGCCCTGCCAAGGCAAGGAGGGAAGTGGATTAGGAGCTAGGCCTGGGACTAGGGTGGAGCCCCCAAGCTTCCTATCAGCACCACCAACCTGAACTGAAGCCCCCGCCCCGGCCCATGTGATTGGAAAGCGTTAGAGAAAGTGAGGGAGTTTATGCCCTTCATTCAGGTTGTTGGGTTTAAAACTAAAGATCTATATGACAGGTGACTTTTACTCCTTGAGAGAGTACCAATGCTGTGCCATGTGATAGGGCAAAGATGAAAGGCAGTGCCAGATTTCTTGACTGTGGGCTTGTGCTTCATGGGTAGGGTAAGGGATCACTGGATGCAGTTAGTTACATCCTTGCTAGATCCCAGATCCTCACTTTTTCCTTTCTAAAGAAGTCTAAGGTAATAGACTTGCTTGCTTTCTTCAAGAGATAGTAGTAAAAAACAAGTGGCTGTCGGGCATGGTGGTTCATGCCTGTAATCCCAGCACTTTGGGAGGCTGAGGCAGGCGTATCACCTAAGTTCGGGGGTTCAAGACCAGCCTGACCTACATGGAGAAACCCCATCTCTACTAAAAATACAAAAAAAAAAAAAAAAAAATAGCCGGGCATGGTGGTGCATGCCTGTAATTCCAGCTACTCAGTAGGCTGAGGCAGAAGAATCATTTGAATCCAGGAGGTGGAGGTTGTGGTAAGCCGAGATCTCACCATTGCACTCCAGCCTGGGCAACAAGAGCAAAACTCCATCTCAAAAAAAAAAAAAAAAACAAAAAACAAGTGGCAATTTGGTAGGCAGCCAGCTGGTTATCTATTACTCAAACTATTAAATATGGAGACATTTGTACCTGGGCCATGTTCTTCCCAGAGGAGAGTCCTTACTAAGTCAGAGGGTGTTATTATGACATCTGACCTTGAGGATGCTTTGACATGTTAATCAGGCTAGATAAGCATATTCTTTAGTAAAAATGGCTGGGCATGGATAGTATGTGGTTTCTTCTCCTTCCTCCTTTTCCTCTACTTCCTCCCCTCCTCCTTCTTTTTTTTTTTTTTTCTTGAGACAGGGTCTTACTCTATTGTCTATACTGGAGAGACAGCAGTGGCACAATCACTGCTCACTGCAGCCTCAACCCCCCAGGCTCAAGTGAACCCCCTGCCTCAGCCTTCTAAGTAGCTGGGACCATAGGCATGCACCACCACTCCCTTACTAATTAAAAAACACATTTTTTTTGTAGAAATGGGGTCTCCCTCTGTTGCCTGGGCTAGTCTAGAAATCCTGGCCTCAAACAATCCTCCTGCCTCAGCCTCCCAGTGTTGGGATTACAGATGTGAGCTACCATGCCGTCCCCTTCTTTTTTTAATTAGAGATGAGGTCTCACTATGTTGCCCAAGTTGATCTTGAACTTCTGGGCTCAAGCAATCCTCCTGCCTCAGGCTCCAAAGTAGCTGAGATTACAGGCGTGTACCACTGCACCCAGCAACACATAGTTTTTTGAAGATGTACAAGAACAAATTTGATTCTTGGAATGGATTTATAAGACAGCTTTGCATTTCCTTTGGGTCAAAGGAACCAAGTTTATTAATTGCAGTGTCTTTGGAACAGGTACATATTTTAATATTATTAGAGAAAGAATGTCTGGCCTGCAAAGAATTTGATATGAACTAGAGAACAAATATCTTCCTACACTGCAGGAGAAAGTAAAGCATAATGTCCTATTTCTATCCACAGATACTTAAGAGGGAAGGGAGAAGGGAAGGAAAGAATGGAATTAGGAATTATATGGCATGACCTGGGATACCTGTTTTACAGTTACATCATTTGTGATCTGATTTCCATGTTGGTGGGGCTTGGCCTGTTTCTGCCAGGTTCCTCCTGGCTTCCCTCATTTTCCCCTGCTTTCTTCATTCAGCACATTCTTTTTTCTCCCATCCTCTGTTGGCAAAATCTAGGGGGCTTACGACCCTCTGAGATGTTTCTTGCTGCACTACTCTGTGCATAGCACTGAGAAACAAAGTACCCACATGCAGTCAATTCTTGCACCTGTCAGGAGCAGCCTGCCTCCATTTGCAAAACACAGGGTGATCCTATGTTTAAGGAACTGATTGTTTTTTCCATTTCTTATCTTGTGCACAAGCCAATGGTAAGTTCTGTTTACTTATCTTGGCTTATACACAAGTAAACTGTAGGTACTGTTTTTCATTTAGGAGGCTTTTTGCCATCTTTGGGTTGGTTTATAATATTGTTAGTCAGACCAGATTGTGTCTTAATGTCCAGACACTGAATTATGGACCCACCAACTGGATTTTCCTCTGAAACAAAATCTACAAAAGGTGTGTTAATCATTTTGTTAGGCTTGAGCAGGGGTGGGCAAATTGTGGCGTGTGAGCCCAATCTGGCCCATGAGTACAGCCAGCGAGCTAACAATGGTTTTTACATGTTTAAATAAATTGGGGAAAAACAACAGAAAAATAATATTCTGTGACATAAGAAAAGAATTTCAAAGTTCAGTGTTTATAAATATAATTTCATTGGAACAGCTATAAGCATTCCTTTACCAACTGTTATTTGTTTGTCTATTTATTTATTTATTTTGAGATAGGGTCTGGCTTTGTTGCTCAGGATGGCATTGCAGTGGCACAATCATAGCTCCCTGCAACCTCTCCTCCCAGGTTCAAGCGATCCTCCCACCTCAGCCTCCTAAGGAGTTGGGACTACAGGTGTGTACCACCATGCCCGGCTAGTTACTTTGTATTTTTTTGTAGAGACAGGGTTTTCCCATGATGCCCAGGCTGATCTCGAACTTCTGAGCTCAAGCAGTCTGCCTGCCTCGGCCTCTCAAAGTGCTGGGATTACAGCTTTGAGCCACCTCACCCAGCCCCTTTACCTACTGTTAATTGCTGCTCTCATACTACAATAAAATTGAGCCGTTGCAACAGATACTGTATTGACTCACAAGTCCATAAAGTGTCTGCTATACTGGCCCTTTACAGAAAAGGTTTGCCAACTCCTTTGCTTGTATAACAAAACAGCAATAATAGTTGACATCTTTGAGTCTTCCTATGTGCCAGGCAATGTGCTACGCATCTTCTGGGCATTATTTTGTTTAATCCTCATAACAACCCTATAAAGTGCATCTCTTTTTACTGCCATTTTACAGATGAAGAAAAGGAGAGTCAGAGAGGTGGTGTAATATGGCCAAAATCACACAGCTGGGCAGTATCAGAGCTGAGATTTGTACCCACGTGTGTCCGATTCCAGAGCCTGGATTCTTGTCCACCACAGAACACCAACACCCATGCATTTCCTTGGTGGGTCTGAAGTAGAGGCCACAGATAAAAATTGTTAATTGTCTGAGGCTTAATTAACTTTTATTTCAAGTAATTTAATTTAGTTTAATTTATTATTTGAGATTTAGTATCTGTCTGTCTTATGAGAATTCGTATGTTCCTTAGGATAGTGACTATCTGTGGCTCCTAACACAGTGCCCAGCATATAGTAAAAGCTAAGTTAAAAGCCTGTTGAATAAAGTGGATGTGGAGTAGGAAAAAGAGGGCAGGAGAAAGGGAGATGAAAAATGGAGGATGAGAGACATTATCAAGGAAGAGTCAGGGTGCCCAGCATTGGCCCTGAGGTCATGGATGGCTCTGCCTTGACACTGGGCTCACCATGACCCAGGGCTCACAGGTCCAGGCACAACACCCTTGGGTCAGGCCTCACCTGACCGTGCACACATTTCTTCTGCTGCTGCTTGGCTTCTATTATTCTGCTCTTGCTCCTCCCCTCTGCCTCTGACGGCCTTGTAGCTTCCTGGCACTGGTCCATATGCAATGCCAACTCTTGAAAGGTGAGTCAATATTTGTTTAGAGGGCATTCATTTGGAGGAGGACTTGGAAGTGACACCTCCCACTCATGTCTGGAGACGATGACTACGTCAAAGGGCAAAACTGACACTTGAAGGGGACCAAAAGGAATAATTTCTCTTCTGATCTTTTTAAGAAGGCTGCTGGCTCTAGATGCTGGCCAATGAGGACTCATTTCTACAGGCCGCTGACCAGCACAAAAGTCCAGGTTTCTTTCTCATGGGAACCAGTGGCAGGTAGGCATGAAGACTCTCTTCCTTCCTGGGACTGGCCTGGGATTAGAGTTAGTGTGAGACCTCAGCAAGAGTAACAAAGTAGCACTGCAGCCTCTCAGCTGTGTCAAAACCAGCAGGGAGACACCAGTGCTAAGTGGGTGAGGAGGTGGAGGGAGGCTGTGTCCAGCCTGGTGTGATAAAAATGTATAGGTGCCCTGCGGTGGCTCACGCCTATAATCCCAGCACTTTGGGAGGCTGAGACGGGCAGATCATTCGAAGTCAGGAGTTCGAGTCCAGCCTAGACAACATGGTGAAACCTCATTTCTACTAAAAACACAAAGAAAATTAGCTGGGCATGGTGGACATGCTTGTAATCCTGGCTACTCGGGAGGCTGAAGCAGGAGAACTGCTTGAACCCAGGAGGCTGAAGTTGCAGTTAACTGAGATAGCACTACTGCGGTCCAGCCTGGGAAACAGAGTGAGACTCTCTCAAAATAAAAAAAGTGTATTGGCATATCTCTTCTGATTTCACATGATTCTGTCCACTCTCATGTATTGATGTATTTTATTTGGCCTATGAAAAGATGATGAGGTGTAGTGTATTAGTAAGCTACTCATATGTCTAAAAACACCCCACAAATGCTTAATGAATCCTTAAATGAGCCCAGCTCCAGGAGTAAAAAAGTGAATTATCAGTCATTTTTAAAGGAACTCATAAATCTACTAGTGGCCATAATAATGACAGTAATAATTTATGTTCTGACTGATTATGATGCATCAGACACTGGATCAGTGTTTTTTTTTTTTTTTTTTTTTTTTTTTTTTTTTTTTTTTTTTTTTTTTAAATTTTTATTGCATTATAGGTTTTGGGGTACATGTGCAGAACGTGCAAGATAGTTGCATAGGTACACACATGGCAGTGTGTTTTGCTGCCTTCCTCCCCCTCACCCACACTTGGTATTCATCCCCAGGCTATCCCCCCAGCCCCCCCCCGCTGTCCCTCCCCCATTTCCCCCAACAGTCCCCAGTGTATAGTAGACCGCCTCTCTGTGTCCATGTGTTCTCATTTTTCTCACCCGCCTATGAGTGAGTATATGCGGTATTTCTTTTTCTGTTCTTGTGTCAGTTTGCTGAGAATGATGTTCTCCAGATTCATCCATGTCCCTACAAAGGACACAAACTCATCATTTCTGATTGCTGCATAATATTCCATGGTGTATATGTGCCACATTTTCCCAGTCCAGTCTATCATCGATGGGCATTTGGGTTGGTTCCAGGTCTTTGCTATTGTAAACAGTGCTGCAATGAACATTCGTGTGCATGTGTCCTTATAGTAGAACGATTCATAGTCTTTTGGATAGATACCCAGTAATGGGATTGCTGGGTCAAATGGAATTTCTATTTCTAGGTCCCTGAGGAATCGCCACACTGTCTTCCACAATGGTTGAACTAATTTACACTCCCACCAACAGTGTAAGAGTGTTCCTATTTCTCCACATCCTCTCCAGCATCTGCTGTCTCCAGATTTTTTAATGATCGCCATTCTAACTGGTGTGAGATGATATCTCAATGTGGTTTTGATTTGCATCTCTCTAATGACCAATGATGATGAGCACTTTTTCATATGTTTGTTGGCCTCATGTATGTCTTCTTTTGTAAAGTGTCTGTTCATATCCTTTGCCCATTTTTGAATGGGCTTGTTTGTTTTTTTTCTGTAAATCTGTTTGAGTTCTTTGTAAATTCTGGATATCAGCCCTTTGTCAGATGCGTAAACTGCAAAGATTTTTTCCCATTCTGATGGTTGTCGATTCACTCTAGTGACTGTTTCTTTTGCCGTGCAGAAGCTGTGGAGTTTGATTAGGTCCCATTTGTCTATTTTGGCTTTTGTTGCCAATGCTTTTGGTGTTTTGTTCATGAAGTCCTTGCCTACTCCTATGTCCTGAACGGTTTTGCCTAGATTTTCTTCTAGGGTTTTTATGGTGTCAGGTCTTACATTTAAGTCTTTAATCCATCTGGAGTTAATTTTAGTGTAAGGTGTCAGGAAGGGGTCCAGTTTCTGCCTTCTGCACATGGCTAGCCAGTTTTCCCAACACCATTTATTAAATAGGGAATCCTTTCCCCATTGCCTGTTTTTGTCTGGTTTATCAAAGATGATATGGTTGTAGATATGTTGTGTTGCCTCTGATGTTTCTGTTCTGTTCCATTGGTCTATATCTCTGTTTTGGTACCAGTACCATGCTGTTTTGATTACTGTAGCCTTGTAGTATAGTTTGAAGTCTGGTAGCGTGATGCCTCCCGCTGTGTTCTTTTTGCTTAGAATTGACTTGGCTATGCGGGCTCTTTTTTGGTTCCATATGAAATTCATGGTGGTTTTTTCCAGTTCTGTGAAGAAATTCAATGGTAGTTTGATGGGGATAGCATTGAATGTGTAAATTACTTTGGGCAGTATAGCCATTTTCACAATATTGATTCTTCCTAACCACGAACATGGAACGTTTCTCCATCTGTTTGTGTCCTCTCTTATTTCGTTGAGCAGGTGTTTGTAGTTTTCCTTAAAGAGGTCCCTTACATTCCTCGTGAGTTGTATTCCTAGGTATTTTATTTTCTTTGTAGCGATTGTGAATGGCAGTTCGTTCTTAATTTGGTTCTCTTTAAGTCTGTTATTGGTGTATAGGAATGCTTGTGATTTTTGCACATTGATTTTATATCCTGAGACTTTGCTGAAGTTGCTTATCAGTTGCAGGAGCTTTTGGGCTGAGGTGATGGGGTCTTCTAGGTATACTATCATGTCGTCTGCAAATAGAGACAATTTGGCTTCCACCTTTCCTATTTGAATACCCTTTATTTCTTTTTCTTGCCTTATTGCTCTGGCTAGAACTTCCAGTACTATGTTGAATAGAAGTGGTGAGAGAGGGCATCCTTGTCTAGTGCCCGATTTCAAAGGGAATGCTTCCAGTTTTTGCCCATTAAGTATGATATTGGCTGTTGGTTTGTCGTAAATAGCTTTTATTACTTTGAGATATGTTCCATCAATACCAAGTTTATTGAGGGTTTTTAGCATAAAGGGCTGTTGAATTTTGTCAAATGCCTTCTCTGCGTCAATTGAGATAATCATGTGGTTTTTGTTTTTGCTTCTGTTTATGTGGTGAATTACATTTATAGACTTGCGTATGTTGAACCAGCCTTGCATGCCCGGGATGAATCCTACTTGATCATGATGGATAAGTTTTTTAATGTGCTGTTGCAATCGATTTGCCAGTATTTTATTGAAGATTTTTGCATCTATGTTCATCATGGATATTGGCCTGAAGTTTTCTTTTCTTGTTGAGTCTCTGCCAGGTTTTGGTATCAGGATGATGTTGGTCTCATAAAATGATTTGGGAAGGGTTCCCTCTTTTTGGATTATTTGGAATAGTTTCAGAAGGAATGGTACCAGATCCTCTTTGTGTGTCTGGTAGAATTCAGCTGTGAACCCATCTGGACCTGGGCTTTTTTTGTGTGGTAGGCTCTTAATTGCTGCCTCAACTTCTGACCTTGTTATTGGTCTATTCATAGTTTCAGCTTCCTCCTGGTTTAGGCTTGGGAGGACACAGGCGTCCAGGAATTTATCCATTTCTTCCTGATTTACTAGTTTGTGTGCATAGAGTTGTTTGTAGTATTCTCTGATGATGGTTTGAATTTCTGTGGAATCTGTGGTGATTTCCCCTTTATCGTTTTTTATTGCATCTATTTGGTTGTTCTCTCTTTTCTTTTTTATCAGTCTGGCTAGTGGTCTGTCTATTTTGTTGATCTTTTCAAAAAACCAGCTCTTAGATTTGTTGATTTTTTGAAGGGTTTTTCTTGTCTCTATCTCCTTCAGTTCTGCTCTGATCTTAGTTATTTCTTGTCTTCGGCTAGGTTTTGAGCTTTTTTGATCTTGCTCCTCTAGCTCTTTCAATTTTGACGATAGGGTGTCAATTTTGGATCTCTCCACTTTTCTCATGTGGGCACTTATTGCTATATATTTTCCTCTACAGACTGCTTTAAATGTGTCCCAGAGATTCTGGTATGTTGTGTCTTCATTCTCGTTGGTTTCAAAGAACTTCTTTATTTCTGCCTTCATTTCATTGTTTATCCAATCAACATTCAAGAGCCAGTTGTTCAGTTTCCATGAAGCTGTGCGGTTCTGAGTTATTTTCTGAATTCTGAGTTCCAACTTGATTGCACTATGGTCTGAGAGACTGTTTGTTATGATTTCCGTTGTTTTGCATTTGCTGAGGAGTGCTTTACTTCCAATTATGTGGTCAATTTTGGAGTAGGTGTGATGTGGTGCTGAGAAGAATGTATATTCTGTGGATTTGGGGTGGAGAGTTCTGTAAATGTCTATCAGGTTTGCTTGTTCCAGGTCTGAGTTCAAGTCCTGGATATCCTTGTTAATTTTCTGTCTGGTTGATCTGTCTGCTATTGACAGTGGAGTGTTAAAGTCTCCCACTATTATTGTGTGGGAGTCTAAGTCTCTTTGTAAGTCATTAAGAACTTGCCTTATATATCTGGGTGCTCCTACATTGGGTCCATATATATTTAGAATCGTTAGCTCTTCTTGTTGTATTGATCCTTTTACCATTATGTAGTGACCTTCTTTGTCCCTTTTGATCTTTGTTGCTTTAAAGTCTATTTTATCAGAGATGAGAATTGCAACTCCTGCTTTTTTTTGCTCTCCATTTGCTTGGTAAATCTTCCTCCATCCTTTTATTTTGAGCCTTTGTGTATCTTTGTGTGTGAGGTGGGTTTCCTGAATACAGCACACTGATGGGTTTTGGTTTTTTATCCAATTTGCCAGTCTGTGTCTTTTGATTGGTGCATTTAGCCCATTTACATTCAGGGTTAATATTGTTATGTGTGAATTTGATACTGCCATTTTGATGCTATCTGGCTGTTTTGCCCATTGGTTCATGTACATTCTTCATTTTGTTGATGGTCTTTAGCATTTGGTATGCTTTTAGGATGGCTGGAACTGGTTGTTTCTTTCTATATGTAGTGCCTCTTTCAGGAGCTCTTGTAAAGCAGGCCTAGTGGTGACAAAATGTCTGAGTACTTGCTTGTTCGTGAAGGATTTTATTTTTCCTTCACTTATGAAGCTCAGTTTGGCTGGATATGAAATTCTGGGTTGAAAGCTCTTTTCTTTAAGGATGTTGAATATTGGCCCCCACTCTCTTCTGGCTTGTAGGGTCTCTGCCGAGAGATCTGCTGTGAGTCTGATGGGCTTCCCTTTGTGGGTGACCTGACCTTTCTCTCTGGCTGCCCTAAGTATTTTCTCCTTCGTTTCAACCCTGGTGAATCTGACGATTATGTGCCTTGGGGTTGCTCTTCTTGCGGAGTATCTTTGTGGTGTTCTCTGTATTTCCTGGAGTTCAGTATTGACCTGTCTTGCTAGGTTGGGGAAATTTTCCTGGATAATATCCTGAAGAGTGTTTTCCAGCTTAGATTCATTCTCTTGATCACATTCTGGTACACCTATCAAACGTAGGTTGGGTCTCTTCACATAGTCCCACATTTCTTGGAGATTTTGTTCATTCCTTTTTGTGCTTTTTTCTTTAATCTTGGTTTCACGTTTTATTTCATTGAGTTGATCTTCAATTTCTGATATTCTTTCTTCTGCTTGGTCAATTCGGCTGTTGAAACTTGTGCATGCTTCACGAAGTTCTCGTGTTGTGTTTTTCAGCTCCTTCAATTCATTCATATTCCTCTCTAAGTTTTCCATTCTTGTTATCAATTCCTCGAATTTTTTTTCAAATCTTTTTTCAAGGTTCTTAGTTTCTTTGCACTGATTTAGAACATGTTCTTTTAGCTCAATGAAGTTTCTCATTATCCACTTTCTGAAGTCTGATTCCGTCATTTCGTCACACTCATTCTCCGTCCATCTTTGTTCCCTTGCTGGTGAGGAGTTTTGGTCCTCTGTAGGAGGTGAGGTGTTTTGGTTTCGGGTGTTTTCCTCCTTTTTGCGCTGGTTTTTTCCCATCTTTATGGATTTATCCGCCTGTCGTCTTTGTAGTTGCTGATTTTTCAGTTGGGTCTCTGTGTGGATGCTGAGATTGTTGATGATGAAGTATTTCTGTTACTTAGTTTTCCTTCTAGTGGTCTAGCCCCTCTGCTGTATGAGTTCTGAGGTCCACTCCAGGCCCTGTTTGTCTGGAGTATACCTGTAGCAGCTGTGGAAGAGTGAGGGATGATACCAGTTTCTTCTTCTGCTGTCTTTGTTCCAGAATGATGCCCGCCAAATGTCAGTCTGATTAGTCCTTTTTTTGCGGTGACTCTTTGGATATACAGGGGTCAGGGAGCTGCTTAAGGAGACGGTTTGTGCTTTATAGTAGCTCCAGTGCTGAGCTGTGAGCTCCGTTGTTCATTCAGTGTTGTTGGGAGGTTGTTTATGTCTGCTGTAATAGAACTCATAAAACACCACCCTTTTATTTCCCCCCCGTTATATGCACTGTTTCAGGGAGTTGGGGCTTTCTTTATGAGTATCTGTTGCACTGTCCTGCCCCACTAGGTGGCAGTCTATTCACTATTTGCCTGCCGGGGCTCTGACCCACTCGCGCGGTTCTGCCCTGTTGCTGCTGGGCTCCCTTCTGCTGTGGAGAGCTCCCGTCTCCTGGGAGTCTCTCTGTTATGGCAGGTTGCCTCGGCAACGGCAGGCTGCTTCGGCCCTGGGCGGTACTTCAATAGGGGCGGATTGTGTCAGCGGTGGTGGACGCCCCTCCCTCACCGGGCTGCACCGTCCTAGATGCCGGCAGCAAAACTCTCAGCGCCAAGCGTCTCCAGTCATTGCCCTGCTTGTCCCTGTGAGGGTGGGACTCACTGAGCCCGATTACCCAGCTCCCTGCCTCAGAGTCCGTCCTCTCTCTCTCTCTCCCTCCCTCTCCGCGAGCTTAAAGTTCGACTCTCTCACTGGCGCCCCAGGAGCCTGCCGATAGGGCACTGGGATCCGTGCGATCTCCCGTGCCGCTGCCCACTTCACCGGCTCATATCACGCTTCCCAGGAAACTCCCAGGAAACTCCTGGTCTGGCTCACTGTCCAAGTCCCGTTCAATCAGATGGACGCGCCAATCTGCCCTTCAAACTCTCAGATTGCTGGTTTAACAGGGCGCCCAGACCAGTGAGTTCCGTGCCGGGTCCTGCTGCGGCGCCGGCCGAAGCGGCGCCGGCCGAAGCGGCCGCGCCAGAGGGCTGCGTTAGCCGGTTTTACTTTACTAGCGTCCTGTGGGACTTTCAACGCTCTGTGGGCTAGAAAAGTTCATCCGAGAATGCGGCTAGGACTCACCCTCTGCGCCGTCACTGAGAGCTGCAATCCTGAGTCGCTTCTACGACGCCATCTTGCCGGGTCTCTGTTTTTTTTTTTTTAAAGGAGTCTTGTTCTGTCACCCAGGCTGAAATGCAGTGACACAATCTCTGTTCACTGGTGCATCTGCCTCCTGGTTTGAAGCAATTCTCATGCTTCAGCCCCCCGAGTAGCTGGGATTACAGGCGCCCACCACCACACCCAGCTAATTTTTTTGTATTTTCAGTAGAGACAGGGTTTCACCATGTTGGCCAGGCTGGTCTTGAACGCCTGGCCTCAGGTGATCCAATAGCCTCAGCATGCTAAAGTGCTGAGATTACAAGCATGAGCCACCGTGCCTGGCCTAGATCAGTTTCTTTGCATAGACTAAACATTTCCTTCTCCCAACAAATCGATGTAGTAGGTACCCTTGTCATACCCCATATACTTGAGGTAATTGAGGCATAGAGGTTAAATTACTTACCCAGGGTTATACAGCTCGTAAGTGGCAGAACCAGGATCCAAATCCATCCTTGGCTCTAGAGCCCATCCTCTTCTCCTCCACCGCACCATATCATGCTTCTGATGATAGCAACCTGAGACTTACTGTGTGTTAGGTGTGGGGCTGACACTGACACACTGGACCATTTTAATCATCACAATGGTATCAGGAGGCAGCATTTTACAAACGAGATAACAGAGAGGCAAGGAGCAACCTGCAGACAGAGCAAATCCAGATGTGTCTCCAGAGCCGGTGCTTCAATCGCAGTTGCATGCAGACTTTCATCGCAGGATTCTAATAGTGGATGAAAGTGACCCTGAGTTGCCGTGCCAGGCAGACTGCTTAGGAAAATACTCTTCTGGTAACTTGTTGGAGGGGCAGCCTTCTGAGGATGGTGGCAGATTTCCCTGTCGTCAGATTAGCTCAGTGTCATCTCCAGGTTTTAAAGCATGGACACCCAGGCATGATACTTGGACAAAGCCCCACCCCACTATGGGCGCATCGGCTCAGATGCTGGAAACCGTCAGGGTTGGCAGGCAGAGAGCTGTCGACCCCGGACGTGGGAAAGGGCTACAGTCTGGATCACCCCAGTTGCTGGAGGGCCAGGCCAGGGAGATCCGCGGGGTTCACAGTTTTGATGCCGTCACCGCGGACCTGACTCCCTCCACCTCCCCGCATTCACCACCACTTGAATGAGGTCTTTTACAGAATGGTTCTGTTTCCCGGTGAGACAAAAGTTAGAAAAGGAAACCTAGAGGGGGTGGGGGAGAAGACAGAGGTTCGGATTCCCGGCGCGCAATCGCCATCTCGGTGGAGGGGACCCGCCTGCCTTTCTTCCGCCCGAGCGTAGCTCCGTTCCGCCTCAGGGCGGGGCCTGTTGCCATGGAGCCCGGGCGCCCGGCGGAGCGTGCGCAGTGAAAGCGCCCTGGGCTCCGCCTGGCCTGGGAGGCCGGGACTGAGATTTTCCCAGGTCTGTGGTTATGACCGTAGGATGGAATCCTAGAGGTCGGGTGATTTGGTCGGCAGAGAGGAACATTTGTGAGGTTCTCTGTAAACTACATGTTGGTCTAAAAGTAACCCACTGTCTGGGACCCAGAGGGAGGAATATGTGGAAGAGGCAGGCATCATTAGCAGCGCGCCCGCCTTGGCCACCTCCCTGCTCCCGCCTGGGCCCTGGGGGCTCTGCTCCGCCTCCGCCGGCTCAGTCGCCCACGGAGACTCCCGGACTCATAAATCCCAGCCCTGTAGTCAAAACCCACTGCATTAATTAAACAAGGTAAATTGGTGAGGCAAGCAGGAACTTGGCACCGTCTTTAATTTAATTGTTAAAATGAAAAGTGTGATCATGGAGCTCTGCTTAAGAGAAAAACAACACTTGATACAAACGTCGGTGTAGACCAGATGCAATCAGGAACCCATAGTTAGCACTGGGAAATTACATTCCGGGTGTACTCAGAATAGATAGAGTCCAACTTTGAATTCTCCAGGCCAAACAATGGCGAAACAAAAGAGCCTTGTGTTTGCTTGCTTTTGCTTTTTGTTGTAGTTAGAGCAGGCAAAGAATAATGAAGGGGTAGACACGTTATTACTCGGGTATTTAGTAATCAATGCATGGCAGAGCTTGTGTTTTGCTTCAGTCTTTTTTTATTTTTAAGACAGGGTCTTACTCTGTCACTCAGGCTGGAGTGCTGTGGCCTGATTTCAGCTCACTACAACCTCGGCCTCCTGGGTTTAAGTGATTCCCCTGCTTCAGCTTCCTGAGCAGCTGGGACTACAGGGACGCACCACTATGTCTGGCTAATTTTTGTATTTTTAGTAGAGAAGGGGTTTTGCCATGTTGTCCAGGATGGTCTCAAGCGCCTGACCTCAAGTGATCTGCCTGCCTCAGCCTCCAAAAGTGCTTGGATTATAGGTGTGAGCCACCACACCAGGCCTGCTTCAGTCTTTTCTACAAAACTACGGAACTCCCTATAAAGAGTAGTGCTAGAGAAGGATTATCAATCGGATGGTTTGTGAATACCTAGAAAAGAAAAAAGCATCCTGAGTTTCATAAGAATAAATGATACCAGAACAACCAAAATTCCTCATTGGATAGCTGTGAATCTATGTTCAATATGAGTCAATATGAGAAAAGTGCCAAGAAAGGTACGAGCACCTCGGAGGCAATTAATAGAAGGATAGAGCCTGGAGCAAGGAAAGTGATGGTCTTGCTCTGCTCTGTACTGAGCAGATATCATCTGGATATGTCTTCAGTTTGGGGCAGCTCCCTGTGGGAAACACACTGGGCAGGGAGTCAGGGGTGCAGTACTGGGGTCTCTTATTGCAGACACAGCCTGGCTGCAAAGGGCTATCCTGATTCTTGAGACCCAGTCAACATGACTGTGAGTTAGAGATAGAAAACTCAGTCTCCAGGCAGTCACCGCGGACCTGACTCAAAACAGATTTTGAGAGGTTCTATTCATGTCATTTATTTTTGTGCCACCGGTGCCTTGTATACCACCTGGCACACAATCATTTTTGCAATATTGTGTTATCATTAAAGGGTCATCCCAAGGCCAGGCCAGTTCTGGTGTGAATTCTTGGGTTGGAACTGGATGGGCTGATTCCCAATTCGTCTATCTTCATAACCCCAATAGGTTAAGGCCAACTTGCACCTTATCTCTTTTAAGGATGCTTAAGAGAAAGGCCTTTCTGCTTCATTCACCATTACTTCCTGACAGTCCTGTTTGTCCTAAAACCTCCCCCACAGCCTCTAATGAATGATCCCAACCCCTGAATATAGGGGGCCTCACCAAGGCTACTGTTAGTAGAGAGGGAGGGGCTCAGCCTTTTGGGATCCAAACCAAACTACTCAATCAAACTGACTACAGAGCGTCTGGACTGTTCAGAAGGAGCTCGGCTTTGAGGACCACACCTGGAGTGCTGACCTGTGAAATCCACCATAACAGTACTTCCTCTTCAGTTGCTCATACCTGATCTGAAGGCTGGAAATAATTATTTCTTACCATCTTCTTTCATAAAACCATTGGGCAATCATTTTCATAAAGTTTTTATATTTGTTTGTTTTTTTAATATCTTTAAAATTTTTTTTACTTGACATGTTAATGAGGTACAATGTGATCTTTCAATATGGCTGCACATTATGTAATAATTAAATCAGGATACTTAGCAGATGCATCACCTCATAGCTTTATTATTTCTTTGTAATGAGAACATTCAAAATTCTCTCTTCTAGCCATTTTGAAATATGCAGGCTGGGTGCAGTGGCTCATGCCTATAATCTCAACACTTTGGGAAGCTGAGATGGGCATATCACTTGAGACCAGGAATTCTAGTCCAGCCTAGGCAGCATGAGAAAACCCTGTCTCTACAAAAAAATACAAAAACTTAGCTGGGCATGGTGTTGTATGCCTGTAGTCCCAGCTACTGGGGAGACTTAAGTTGGGAGGATCACTTGAGTTGAGCTCAGGAGGTTGAGGCTGCAGTGAGCAGCAGTCATGCTACTGAACTCCAGCCTGGGCGACAGAGTGACACCCTGTCTCAAAAAATACAAATTAAAAAATGAAATCCACAATACATTATTGTTAACTTTAGTCACTCTACTGTACAGTAGAACATCAGAATTTACTCCTTCTATCTAACTGTAACTTTGTTGACTAATCTCTCCCCATCTGCCTCCTCCAACCCCAGTAAAGCTTGTTGAAATCAGACACTCAGAAAATGAAATGATGATTGCATTAGGCAGAGTTGATAAGCTCCTGATTTCAGGTTGCCTCTTATAGTTGGTTATATTTATCTCACACTGAAACACATCGCCTCTCAGCTCAGCGGGTTTTGTTCTACTCTGAAGTTGCCTGATTACCATTCCTCTTCTTGCACATCTGGGGCAGGTGACACACTGAAAGAGGAATGGCGCCAGCCAAAAGACCTGGACTGTAGTTCACCTCTATTAAATTGTGGCTGCTCCATCCTGGGCTGCTCACTTTACCTTTCTAAATCTCTATTTCCACTAAAATAATAATGCCTGCTCTACCTGTTTCTGGGTTAGCTTTGAGGATCAACAAGAAAATCTATGAATGTATTGTCTATTTTTTTTTTTTTTTTGAGATGGAATCTCATTCTTTCACCCAGGCTGGAGTGCAATGGCACAATCTCATCTCACTGCAACCTCTGCTGCCTGAGTTCAAGCGATTCTCCTGCCTCAACCTCCTGAGTAGCTGGGATTACAGGCACCTGTCACTGTGCCCAGCTAATTTTTGTAGTTTTAGTAGAGATGGGGTTTCACCATCTTCATCAGGCTGATCTTGAACTCCTGGCCTCACGATCCACCTGCCTTAGCCTCCCAAAGTGCTGGGATTTCAGGTGTGAGCTACCGCATCCAGCTTATGAAGGTACTTTCTTTTTTTTTTTTCTTTGAGACGGAGTTTTGCTCTTGTTGCCCAGGCTAGAGTGCAATGGCATGATCTCAGCTCACTGCAAACTCGACCTTCCGGGTTCAAGTGATTCTACTGCCTCAGCCTCCCATGTAGCTGCGATTACAGGCACCTACCACCATGCCCAGCTAATTTTTGTATTTTTGGTAGAGACAGGCTTTCATCATGTTGGCCAGGGTGGTCTTGATCTCCTGACCTCAGGTGATCACTTGCCTTGGCCTCCCAAAGTGCTGGGATTATAGGCATGATCGACCACGCCCAGCTGAAGGTACTTTCTAAATCATAAACTACCAGATATTAAGAATTGCCTGTCCATAATGGTCTTTGATCCAGTTAATTTTTTAGTTCTGAGATGAATTTTCACCTTTGTGCCATGTTATGTCATTTGTTCATTTGTAGGACTGTCATCGTTCCATATCTACTTATTGGGCACCTAGTATGTGAGAGGCACTGCACTAAGGGTTGGAGAGTTAAAGGTAAAAGATGGAACCTTCGGCTGGGCATGGTGGCTCATGCCTGTAATCCCAGCACTTTGGGAGGCCGAGGCGGGTGGATCACCTGAGGTCAGTAGATTTCGACCAGCCTGGCCAACATGGTGAAACCTCGTCTCTACTAAAAATACAAAAAATTAGCCGGTGTGGTGGCGGGCGCCTGTAATCTCAGCTACTCAGGAGGCTGAGGCAGGAAAATCATTTGAACCCAGAAGGCAGAGGTTGCAGTGAGCTGAGATGGTGCCATTGCACTCCAGCCTGGGCAACAAGAGTGAAACTCCATCTCAAAAAAAAAAAAAAGGATGGAATCTTCAACAGTTTTCAGCAAGAATGCTGTGAAGTACCCAGGAGTGGTACTGAATCCAGACTGTGGGTGGGAGTATCTGGGGGGGTCAGAGAATCCTTCCTAAAGTGAGTGAGTGGTGGCTTTCCTGAGGTTTTGTTTGTTTGGTTGGTTTGGTTTGGTTGGTTTTTTTGAGATGGAGCCTCGCATTGCAGCCCAAGATGGATTGCAGTGGCGTGATCTCTGATCACTGCAACCTCCGCCTCCCGGGTTCAAGCAATTTTCCTGCCTAACCTCTGGGGCAGCTGTGATTATAGGTACCTGCCACCACGCTGGCTAATTTTTTGTATTTCTATTAGAGACAGGTTTCACTATGTTGGCCAAGCTGGTCTTGAACTCCTTGTGATCTGCCCTTCTCAAAGTGCTGGGACTACAAGCTTGAGACAACGTCCCCAGCCAGCTTTGCAGAGTTCTAAAGAGTCAAAGAAGTTAACCAGGGGCAGGAGGCAGGAGAGGATGAAAGTGTTCCTGGCAGAACAAGTGGTGGGTGAGCCTAGAGATTAGTGTTTCTCAAAGGGGATGCCACTGACAGTGTTGTGGGGACGGATGTATTTTTAAGGCACTCTCCCATGCATTGGAGCAGGTTTGGCATCCCTACACCCAGGCACTAAATGTTAGTAGTTACCCACCCCCACATGCACTCAGTATGACAGCCACAGTGCCCCTTCACATTTCCAAATGCATAGCGTACTACCCCATGGGAGGAGGTGGTACCATTCCTTGGCTGAGAGCCACTGCTAAAAAAAAATACATGGTGGAATTTTCAGGTGTTTGAACCAGAGCAACTCCATCTTGAATAGGAGTCAGGTAAAATGAGGCTGAAACCTACTGGGCTGCATTCCCAGATGGTTATGGCATTCTAAGACATAGGATGAGATGGGGGTCGGCACAACATCCAGGTGATAAAGACCTTGCTGATAAAACAGGTTGTAGTAAAGGAGCTGACCCAAACCCACCAAAACCAAGATGGCCACGAGAGTGACCTCTGGTCCTCCTCACTGCTACACTCCACCAGCCCCTTGGCGGTTTACAAATGAAATGGCAATGTCAGGAAGTTACCCTATATGGTCGGAAAAGGTGAGGCATGAATAATCAACCCCTTGTTGAGCATGTCATCAAGAAATAATCATGAAAATGGGCAGCCAGCAGCCAGCAAGGTTGCTCTGTCTATGGAGTAGCTTATCCCTTTACTTTCTTAATAAACTTGCTTTTATTTTGCACTGTGGACTCACCCTGAATTCCTTCTTGTTCGAGATCCAAGAACCCTCACTAGGGAGGAACAGAAGGTGGTGAAGAATCAGGAAGCAGATGCTGGATTATAAATTACCTTGTATGCATCCTAAGGTGTTTACTTTCTGGGATAAATTTTCTTGAGCAGGGATAGGCAGACTGTATATAAAGTGTACTGGATTGAGCTTGGCACATCATACAGGGTCAGTAAATACTGGATCACTATCTCTCATGCTCCTGCCAATTCCAGTTTAGTAGCATACATCCTCTTCTTATGCATAGGTACTGTCTGTATACTTCCCCAGTGCACAAATCATAGTCAGACTGGTTGATGACAGTTTAACTCGAATGTCCGTTCAGCTGAAGGGAAACAGTGGGGAGAGCCAAGACAGCTCCAGAGTCAATAAGGTGTGCAGTGGCTGTAATCCTGAGAATCTTGGGCTCTTCTCTGCCCTTGAGACCCCCCAATCTGACCACTTTAGGCTGCAATATGGGAAACTCCAATTCAGAAACATAACCAGCAGCCACTACCACCATCTACCTATCTGTTTTCAGAAAGTGCCAAGGAGATAGATGATCATTGCCACTTCTGTGGGGGCCCCCCATGGTAACCCAAGCCCCAACTTATAAACAGTTGGGTTTATTTGCCAAGACAGATGATAGATGTGAGGCTGTATTTTCCTATAATAAACAATATTATGTGTGTTAAATCACAGCTGAGCCCCCAAAATCCATTTAACCTATACAGTAGTTAAGCCATGGTGGTGAGGGTATATATGAAACCCAGCTATCCTATGTAATGCTATTTCCATGGAAGAAATATTCCCAATTCCAGGTAAAAGATCAGAAACAGATATCATTTGCGTTTGTTCTACCTTTACCCCAGGCTTCAGCCATACTTAGGTATTACTCTCAGGTCCCATGAGCCATCTCATGCCTTTGACTCTGCTGCATTCAGTGCCTGAAATGCTCCGCACTCGTCCCTGCCCCCGCATAACCCTTCTATGGGCACCCAGAGCATTCACTTCCTCTTGCTGTCAAGCATTTACCACTCTGCATTGCAATTGCCTGTGTACTAATCCTTCTCCCACACTACTAGATTGTGACCTCCCTGAAGGCTAAGAAATACTAAATTCTTCTCTGTATCCTCAATGCCTACTCAAGTGCTTGGAACACACGACACCCAACAAGTGTTTATTGGAATGAATGACTGAATGAGTAAGTTAACATCCTCTGGCTAGAAGTCCAGCAACAAGACCGATCTCTCCCACTTCTCTATACCTTCAGGGAACAGAGACCTGAACCAGTTATAGGTCTCAAGAATCTGGGTTGACTGGAGGAACAGAATGAGAGAGATCAGGAGAAAGGATGTGCTGGGGAGGGGTCAGCATTTGATGAATTCGGCTTTGGGATAGGCTTAGTAGCAGAATGAGAAGAAGAAAGGACTGCTGGTCACAGTAAGTCAGATACCTGTCCGATGGCCTGTCTTAGAAAGAAGACTTGTAAAACTGAGTGGGGGTAGCCTGCCTCTAGTTTTAGGAGTGGGTCCGAATTAAACTGTAAACTTCTAAAGCAGAACGTATGTCCACACAAAACCTTGTACACAAGGTCGGGCACGGTGGCTCAAGCCTGTAATCTCAGCACTTTGGGAGGCCGAGGCGGGCGGATCACAAGGTCAAGAAATCGAGACCATCCTGGTCAACCTGGTGAAACCATGTCTCTACTAAAAATACAAAAAATTAGCTGGGCATGGTGGCGCGTGCCTGTAATCCCAGCTACTCAGGAGGCTAAGGCAGGAGAATTGCCTGAACTCAGGAGGCAGAGGTTGCGGTGAGCCGAGATCGCGCCATTGCACTCCAGCCTGGGTAACAAGAGTGAAACTCCGTCTCAAAAAAAAACAAAAAAAACCCCTTGTACACAAATGTTTATAGCAGCACTGTTCTTAATGGCCAAAAAGTGGAAACAATCAGTGTCCATTGACTGACTAACAGGTGCACAAAATGTGCTAAATCCATCCAATGGCAAAGGAACAAAGTACTTACACATGCTACCACATGGATGAACTCGTAAAACATTCTGCCAAGTGAAAAAAGCCAGATATACAGGACCACATATTATATGATTCTAGTCCAGAATAGGGAAACCTATAGCATCAGAACGTAGATTAGTGATTGCTTAGGACTGTGGATATGTGATGCCAGAGGGAAGAGAGTGATAGCTGAAGGGTACGAATTGGGTGGTTGGTTGAGGTGATGAAAATGTTCCAACACTGGCTATGGTAATAGTTGCCCACATCTGTGAATATACTAAAAGTCATTAAATTACATAATTTAAATGGGTGAATTGTATGATATGTGAATTATAATTCAATGAAGCTTAAAAAAAAAAAACAGCTGGGTGCGGTTGCTTAGGCCTGTAATCTCAGCACTTTGGGAGGCCGAGGCGGGTGAATCATGAGGTCAGGAGTTTGAGACCTAGCCTGGCCAACATGGTGAAACCCCATCTCTACTAAAAATACAAAAAATTAGCTGGGCGTGGTGGTGGGCACCTGTAATCTCAGCTACTCAGGAGGCTGAGGCAGGAGAATCACTTGAACCTGGGAGGTGGAGGTTGCAGTGAGCCGAAATCGTGCCACCCCAGGTGGCAGTGTGAGACTCTGTCTCAAAAACAAAAACAAAAAACCCCACAAAATCTCTAAAGTAGGGTGAACTGGGATTTTGAGAACTGTGAATTACCTAAAATGGCACACCAAAGTTGGCATGTGTGTGCATTTCTGGGGTCTGTCAATTTCGACGCATTCTCTATGATCCTCCTCCTTCTACCACCAAAGGTAATCATCCCTGCTCTGCAGAGCTGAGGCCCCTTCAAGGGCTCATTGTAATGCCTGACTGCGTGGAAAGAATGTGATAAATATTAACGTAATCAAATATGCAGATGCCCAGTTTTTAAAAATAAACATTATCGATCCCTTTGAAACTAGTAACTAACCAAAGAATAGAATGCAGTACTGTTCCCTGCCTTTATTGATGCAGAAAAAGTAATGGTTATGAATGCTACTCTGATATGTAAGATTTTTATTCTAAATTATTATTTGTAATATGGAGGCCTAATCATTATCACATAGCTACTTGCTGACCATTTTTACGCTATAAACACCTTTTAAAACTAAGTTTAATGACTTGGCAGGAAATTAAGTTATGTTATTTGTCGTTTCTCAACTTTTAACAGAAAATTTCATGATCCGGAAAAGAGCAGGGTCTGGTTATCCCCGAATCAAAAAATGTACCATATGATTTTTCTCTGAATCTTTAGAACTGCAAAAAGCAGAGAAATGTCCTTGCATGATTCGACTTTGTGGAACCATATTTTATAGATAGACCCTACCCTAGGTAAATACCTAGAGAGGAAAAGTAGTAGGGGCTTGTGGAACTGGACCTTTTTTTTTGCATTAAAAAATTATATGTTTCAAGCTACTTGAAACATCTGAGGAAATCAGTCATCTAACGAGCAAATGTGTGCTCTCACACTCACGCAAAGCATTTCTCTAAATGTGAACTTTTCATATTGAGGTACCTACCATATGCCTAGTTTCTTCCTAGAATCTATTCTCACTGCGTTCTCCGTTTGCGTCCCAGCCTTCCCTCCGTCTGATTTGTAGCACTCCCGCTACCTGCCCCGGCTGCGACGCGCGGAGACTGTGCTGGTTGCCTCTCCCCAGGTTAATCCTGCAGTCACTTTCTGGTGATGGAGCTCAGCGGCCCAGCACGAGAGCATGGAAACAGCTGACTGCTGACTCAGAGGGAAAGCAAGCCACCCACGAATCTCATTGCAGCTCGCTGCTGCATCCCTATCCCATAATCCCTTGCCTGGTTTGCTGCAGTCTTTTCAACAGACGCTCAGTGAGAAAAAGATGTCCTGTAAGATCAAGACCGATTGGTGTGAATACCGAAGGGGGTCTTCCACTTGTTAATGACCCAGAAACATTCCTGCCGGCTTTCCAGCCTTCTCTCATTTCCTCCATTTTTCTCTTCCTCTGTTCTGTGCATGAACTGGCACATCACTACTTAGAGCAGAAGATATGCTGGGCTTCTGATGATGGCTGCACTGCATGGTAGGGAATTTTAACCGGTCTCTTTGCATGGTGCTTCCCAACTTGAGGTGTTAGCAGAAACGTGCGTTGTTCTTTTGGATTGCCGCGTAGATGCAGCGACAGACTTGGGAGGATTTAATTCTTTGCCTCATTGATTAGTCTGTTTGTCTTCAGAAATGGGTAGGTCCTAAATGTTCAGACTGCTTCGCATTGTGCCAGGTGGATAGCTGATTTTTCCTGCTCTCTCGGTTCTTTTTCCTCTCTTCCTCTCTCATGGCGATGCTGCATCCTCTACAGCTGTAAAATAGAGACCCATTCTTTGCTTAAACAAAGGCATCAAATTAACAAGTATGGGGAGAAAGTCATGCAAAATTTTCTTATCAAGTTCTAATGTGATCTGACTAGATTTGTATTTTTACCAGTCTTTATTTTAATGTGAATCTTGGCTTATTTTAAATAGAAGAATTTTGCCCCCTGCATCTCTGTGTTGGGCGCAAACATGGAGATAAAAGATTTAATTTGCAGGATTCCTTCCTTGCTACCCCAGGGTGGAGGAGAACGTGCGATGCGACCCTCCCCCCACTCTGCCCTCTGTTAAAGAACCCTGGGTTGAGTTCCATGGCTGGCAGTTACCATTGGAAACTCATTCATTCATAATGCATGACTCGACCCTCTGAATTCTGAATGCCATTGAGAACCAGCGAACAAACATGTAGGAGATAATTTGTTGTTGTTGTTGTTGTTTTCTGACAGTTTTTTTTTCCTGCCTTTGAAGTACAGTCAAATCTCTGGGTGGAGCTCAATGATAGCACTACACAGGAAAAAAAAAAAAAAATTCTTGGGTTGGTCCTTAGGTTTGCTTCCTGAAACAGTAAGGGATTATTTTTGTGTCAGAGCTTTTTCTACAAGTATGCCCCACCCTGTCATTATTCCTTCCTTTCAGGAGATAGGAGAACAAGTAGCAAGGCTGTTTATTTTAAATTAAAAACTGAATGTTAATAAATGGATTTTTGAACCAAAAGATAAAACGGTATTTTTGTCTTAAAGAAAAGATAGTTTCAATGTAATCGCTTTCAGAATGAGGTGTTTAAAGGATTGTTTCTTCGGCTTAGATCGTGTTACAGCAGCTTTATTCCCTATGAACATTTGTTTTAAAAGAAGGTTTTAAGACTCCAGTATCTACGTAAGGAGAGCCATTTGTTCATGCAGAATTCTTCAAATGGTTTCTTAAGTGTTAGGATTCAGTTCTGCCAAGTGTGAATGTGTTTTCCGGTGTCTTTCATTATTTCAGGCAGAGGCTTGAGACCCACTGTTCCTAACCCACTGTAACGTTAAATAATGCATGCCGCTCCCAAGCAGCACACAATGAGAAGTTTCATGTGTGCTGTGGTATGAGAAAGCAGCCTTCAGATGGGGAGACATGAGTAGTAACCCTTCCTAAACCTTTAAGTGTTTTGGTCCAGTTTTCTCCTAGGAAGACACAATTGATTTGCACTGGGAAGGTTAAAACACGGCTGAATGTAAAGATGTTCTCTGTTAGACAGTGTTGTTTCAGAATCGATGAATGCAGCATATATAACCCACACATGTTTAGTCTTAAAATCTATACACATTTTTTGCCATAGTAAATACTTATAGTCCTGCAATGACTTAATTTTTTTAATTATAACAAAAGTTTAATGGATTTTGTTGCTTGAAATTGGATTGAAATGGATTTTGTTAACTTGGAGTAAAGTTAAAACATTCTTGTCTTACTAAGAAATGAAAATGTTCTTAATCTGGGTATCCATAGGCATTAATTTCTTCTATTTAGGAGTTTCTTTCATCTCTCTTTATTAAGTAGGGAAAAATCCCAAATATGTAGCAGTTTTAAAGACTCCCTTGTGCCTTTTTAAATTATTTCTTTTATAAAACTAAGACTATATCCAAATATTTTATGTATTATCAAAATATATAGAAGAGAAATACTTTCAAATTTAAAAAAATTTGCTGCCAAATTATTTACTTTTGTCGTTTTTTCTTCAAAACATGTGACTTGAATTACTTCTTACTATGGCAAAATTATAATTTGCACATATCTGTGATAGGCTTTTTATTTAATCTCTGATGCCATCTGTGTCCCTTTATTACTTACATGAAGGCTTTAGTTCAGAGTAGAATTTGCTCCATTATAGGGTTGGCTATTAGGGTTTTCTGATGATTTTTATTGTGCAGGTTGTCTGAATTCAGCGGATTAGATTTCCTCATAGAATTCGGAGCTTTAGATTGGATCAGACAGTGAGAAAATAATGAGCCAAGTATTCAAATAGCATCATCGCAGGAAACAGATTTCTGCTTTTAGTATGCAAATCTTTCTATTCCCTTCTACTTTACCTCTTTCATCTTCACATTCTCGACAGCCTCCATTTTCCCATTAAGTGCTTTTTATTAATGTTTTTAAATGCTTATTAATTTAAGTACTTATTCTAATCAACAACAGAATTAAATAATATGCTTCCTATATATCAGGAGCAAAAAGGAGATTCCTGTTATGTAGAGCTGTGTCTCTCAGTTCTGTTGAGAAATAATTTTCTCTTCTCCCTTCTTGCTAGTTTCTTCCAACCTCCAGAATTTAGCCAGTGCTTAGCCCGCTTGCTGACCTCTGCCTTTTTTGTGGTCCCAGAATACTTCGCTTCTTTGTGTAGCCCCCAAGCAAAGCAAGGGAGGAGACCTGGCAAAGTGATGGATGCGGGGAGAGGAGACCCCGAGCATCTTGACTGTCCCAGAGTGCTGTGAGATGAATGTCTATTAGCCTAACCACTTAACATTCCACCACACAGACACAGCCTGATCTTAACAATTGGCTGCCAAAGGTGAGGCAATGACCTTCTTTATATACTAAAGAAAGAGGTAGGGGAAGTAAGTATCCATATCATAAAGACAAGTTGAGTGCTCATTTTAACAACCGCCTTCCATTTAGTAAAAACCAATTCATCTGAGAAAGCTGTCATACATCTGACTCAGAAAATAAGGAGAATCAGAATCTTGGGGAGCTTGGACACACCCTGCCGGAAGACAAAAGTTAGAGTGGATGGCTTCTGAATGCCTTTCCCCCAAACATGGCGCGCGTGCGCGCACACACACACACACACACACACACACACACACACACATCATCATCATCATCATCTTCATCATCTGGAAAGATAATGCATCTAGCCTTCTAATTTACAAAATGGCCCATCTGGGATAGAGACTTTAACTGGAAATGGGTCACCCTGTTTTAATTTCACTGAAGATTGTCCTCTTTTCTTCTAATTGAGACCTCAGTAACAATGCAATTCAATTGCAGGCAAATGATAATAGGCTCATAATTTTAAAAATTAAAAATACCTTTTTCATCGTGTTTTAATTTATGCCACATGTTCTGGCAAGTACAGGGTAGCATATTGTGATTTATAGATAATCCAAATGGTTCAGGATTTCCTTTCTATAAATGTACCAGAAGATTTGTAATTGCTTGGAGAGCTGATGTTTGCATATCCTCACGATAGCAATAAAAAATGGGAGGGCCTGGCGCAGTGGCTCACTTCTGTAATCCCAGCACTTCGAGAGGCCAAGGCCGGTGGATTGTTTGAGCCCAGGAGTTCAAGACCAGCTTGGCCAACATGGTGAAACCCTGTCTCTACTAAAAATACAAAAATTAGCTGGGTGTGGTAGGGCACAGCTGTAATCCCATCTACACCAGATGCTGAGGGAGGAGAATCATTTGAACCTGGGAGGTGGAGGTTATGGTAAGCCGAGATCACACCACTGTACTCCAGCCTGGGAGACAGAAGGAGATTCTGTCTTGTAGGGGGAGGAGAGGGGGAAGGCATCTTAATAAATAAATACAACTAAAATGACACCAAAGAGAAGCAATGGTTCAGGAATACTATAAAATTAGACTGTAGGAATAGAATTGAGTACCTTTAAGATGATGTATAATCAAATATGCAACCTCTTACCCACAAATCACATGTTAAAATTTTATTTTTCAGTAGAGTCTTGGCCTCTGTTTCCCCACCACATTCCCTAGAGCAGACAGACAAGATTTTGCCAGCTCCCTCCCCTTCTCAAGAAGAGTGGTTTAACTTTGGCTTTTCTCTGCCATCCTTTCTTCCTGCTCTTCCTTACCATGCTGTCAGCAGTAAAACAGTTTGGATAGTTTTCCGGTCTAAAGGCTATAATTTGGGATGGGAAATGTGGTCTAAATCTTAGAATTGTGGACATAGGCATTTTTTTCTCATTTCAGCTTCTCCTATCAAGTTCTTTTGCATTTGGTGGTTAATTTCCACCAAATTGTAGGAGATTTGAGACAGTGAGCCAGGAAAAACACCAGAGATTATGTGAGAGAAGAAATGCTCGGGCTGAATTTTTTTATGTCCAAGGATTTGGTTATGTGATTATTGAATTGCTTTTTCCACAACAAGCTCTGTTAGAATGGCAAGCCCCCATTAATAAGGAATGTGTGTGCCAACCTTCTTAGACTTTTTGTTTCCATGCATACGTGCCTGTAATTGCCCAATGGTTCTTCTTGCCCAGTGCACAGATAGCCAATTTACCAAGACAACTGTATTGCAATAGAGAAAGAGTTTAATAAATGCAGAGCCAGCTAAGCGGAAGACTGGACTTTATTACTCAAATCAGATTCCCCACAAAATTCCAAGTCTAGGGTTTTTCAAGGGTAGTTTGGTGGACAGGGGGCTAGGGAATGGGGAGTGTTGATTGCTTGGGTCAGGGAGGAATTCATAGGAGGTTGAAGCTGTCTGCTGGCTGTCTTAACTTTCTGGATGGAGTTACAAAACTCATGGAGCCAGCTTACTGCCCTGGGTGGTGCCAGTTGGTATTAGAATACATGTTGTGAACACTAATCTTAGGTTTTACAATAATGATGTTTTTTAATTTTTAATTTTATTTATTTATTCAATAAAATCCAGACCCTGCACAATGCAATAGTGATGTTGTCTATAGGAGCAATTGGGGAGACCAGGAATCTTGTGACCTGTGGCTATGTGACTCCTGTCTGAACTGTAATTCTAACCCTGTGGCTAATTTTTTAGTTTTATAAAGTTGGTTTTGATCCTGAGCAAGGAGTAGCTTTTTTGGGAAGGGGCTGTTATCATTCCTGTTTTAAAGTTAAACTATAAACTAAATCCCTCCCAAAGTTAGTTTGGCCTATATCCAGAAATAAAAAAGGACAACATGGAGGTTAGAAGCAAGATGGAGTCAGCTATGTCAGATTTCTTTCACTGTCATAATTTTTCTATGCCAGATTTTTCTCACTGTCACAATTTTTGTGAAGGCCACTTTCATGTACTCAGTAGTTCTGTTTCTTTCCTGCATTTATGAACATGTTAAAATATGTCACTAATGTTTACCCTCTAGATGATGGCTTATGTAGCTGAACACTAGACTATCACATGGGAGGCTGGGCATGGTTCACAACGATAATCCTAGCACTTTGGAAGCCTCAAGCAAGAGGATCACTTGAGCCCAGGAGTCTGAGACCAGTTGGGCAACATAATGGGACCCCATCTCTACAAAAATAGAAAAATTAGCTGGGCATGGTGGTGCCCACTTGTGGTCCCAGCTACTTAGGAGGCTGAGGTGGAACTCTAACTTGAGCCTCGAGGTGGAGGTTGCAGTGAACTGTAATCATGTCACTGCACTGCAGTCTGAGTAACAGGGAGAGACCCTGTCCAAAAAAAAAAGATTATCACATGGGGAAGCAGATAACGTCCCAGTTCAAGTGCAAACATTCAGATGACTGGTAGCAACCATGCTCTTTATCATGGAATTCAACAAGTACTGCTCTTTGCTGCTGCTGTGAGTAAGTCCCTTTCCATGTTACATTTTGGTAGTTTGACTCATTTAAAAAAATAATGTGTACCAGGCATAGTTCTAGGTGCTGGAACTACTACAGTGAATAATCAGACACAAATCCCTGCCCTTGTGGGCCTTACATTCTAGGGGGAGGGCGGAGACTATATCTCAAATATATAAATTGCATAGTATGTCAGAAGGCTTACTTCCAGCAGCTATAACAAAAATATCATAGATTGGGTGACTTAAACCTAAAGAATGTATTGTCTCACAGTTCTAGAGGTTAGGAAATCTGAGGTCAGGGGACCAGTATGGTGGGTTCTAGTGAGGCCCTCTTCTGGCTTTATAGGCAGCAACAGCCCACATGGCAGAGATCAGAGAGAGTGGGAAAGCAGTCTCTATCTTATCTCTTCTTACAGCGGCACTAATCCCATCATGAGGGCACTACCCTCATGACCTAATCATCTCCCAAAGGCCTTACCTCCTAATCCCATCACACTAGGGGTTAGGGCTTCAATGTATTTATTTGGGAGGGACACAGACATGGCGTCTGTAACAGAAGGTGACCAGTGCTATGGAGAAAAACCTAGCAAGGACTGGGGATAGCAGTGCTGGGTAACTGGAGGCAAGATACAGTTTTAAACAGAATGGTCAGATTGAGAAGGTGACACTGAGCTGGACAAAGGGGAGTGAGCTCCTTTGTAAGGGGTCTTGTCTTGCTGTTTGTTTTCCATGGACAGGGAACCTCAGCTACTCTCCCATATGAAAGCTCTTATTGGCTAAGGTCAATATCAAGTGAATGTTGACCATTTGTATTATTTTAAAGTGGTTCTTTTTGCCTTCTCTACCATTTCCTTTCTATTGCATTTTTGTCATTGTGTCTGATGTTAGTTCCTACATCCAAAAGCATTCGGGCTTCTTTACAGGCAAAGTCTGCCCCAGGCATGTTTTCACACGGATCCCTTCAGAAGTGACTTTTGCAACTCTCCAGCATATAGAATAGCAGTTCTGTATTCTGATCTCTTTCATTATAGTCTGCTGATTTCCACTGGTTAGGTGGGTAAGAAGGGTCTCTGACAATTTAGAAACCTAGATGGGAAAAGGAGACCAGAGAAGTATCTAGGTAAAATACTTGTTGCTTTTCTAATCAAGGAGACCAGAAACTTGAAGTTTCTCCCCAACAATTTGATTGAAAGCTGTTGTATATTGAGTGTATTCCTCATGGCATATTTGGACCGATTCAGACTTCCCATGGTGCTTATTAGCTCATTCTGTGTCTCAGTTCTTCTGAGCACATTGTCCCTTTAGGAGTAGTCAGATTTTCTTCCTAGTGTGGGTATCCAGTTATATTCAGGGAAGGATCATTATCCTGGCAAATTTGGGGCTCTTTGAGGATTGGACGCCTTTTGTGTTGATTCTGGGAGTTCTAAAAATCCAGATGCCTTCAACAGGACACTTGTGACAGATCTGTGATACTGTCATGATTTTAAACTATTGTTAATGAGCAAACTTAATTAATTCACCATGTAAATTAACAATACTACAATACAACACTTGCTCTCACCCACTATGATAATTATCATAAAATTAGAATGAAATGTTTTTATTTTTGGTTTTAGAGCATAAAATATTGGCTCAAGAAATTTCATTTAGTCAGTATATATCATTTGATTAAAACAAATTTTTTTTCTTGCCAAAAATCCAAAATTCTAAGATTAAAAAAAAAGGAGTAAAATTCAATATGATGTTTTGCCTCTGCTTTTTTAATACTCAGCATGGCTCTGATTATTTTAAAGGGTGCTATGAAAAATTTCAAAAGCTATTCAAAATAGAATTATTTTTAACTGATTACAATGGAAAAGTTTAACATCTTTTTAAATAAAAAATAGAAAACTTCACAAATTTGCATGCCATCTTGCTCAGGGGCAATATTTTCTGTATCGGTCAAATTTTAGTGCTGCCAAAGTGAGCACTCTTATCATTTTTACAAGTCACACACACACACACACACACACACACACACACACGAGTGAAATGTTAAAGTGACATCATCGATTTATCAGATAAGGCAGAAAACTTGAAATCTGACCTTTCTGATTCACTGATTTTGTTGAATGACCTTGGACCAGTCATTTAAACCCTCAGCTTTGGTTTTGATTAAGACTGACAAGTCCATTCCTTCCCTATGTGGTTAAGAAAACAGACAGGCTGCCAACATTTTGAGCCCCTGAGAGATGAGCTACTTTGAGAGATACTCTTTGGAAAGTCTAGCAGATAATGCTGGCTGATTGGATGTCATACCTATACCATTTAACTACATAGTGAGTTCTGTCTGAATGTGACTGACACTCTTGTATAGCAGGTGCTTTGCAAGGTTGTGTATGTTATTTTATTTTATTACTTTGTTTTGAGCCAGAGTCTCACTCTGTCCCCCAGTCTGGAGTGCAGGGGCATGCTCACATGACTTGACCTCCTGAGCTCAAGCAATCCTCCCACCTCAGCCTCCTGAGCAGCTGGGACTACGTATATGTGCCACCATGCCTGGCTGATTTTGTACTTTTTTGTAGATATGGGGATTCGCCATGTTGCCAAGGCTATGAACTCTTGGACTCACGCGATCTGTTCACCCGGACCTCCCAAAGTGCTAGGCATGAGGCACCTCGCCCAGCCGGTTTGAAAAATTATACTTTTAATGAACTTATCTAGAAAATACAGAGTTGACGTACAGTGTGTCATGTTTGTAACTATGCTTATATGTATAAACAGCAGAATTTTCTGTTTGTTTGTTTGTTTTTTTTGGCTAGTCAAGTGAAGCAGTGGGAGTGGGGAAGAAGCAACAGAATCTGTAACTGGTTGTAATCGATTACCTGTAAACACCACTGCACTTGGACCAGCCAGCAGCTGAAATTTCCTAGTAAAAGTTGATATGCTTTTTAAATTTTGGTGACTTGGTAGGAAGAACTATTGTTTATATTTGGAAAAGAGTGTTTCTTTTTTTCTTTTTCTTTTTTTTTTTTTTTTGAGACGGAGTTTCGCTGTTGTTACCCAGACTGGAGTGCAATGGCACGATCTCGGCTCACCGCAACCTCCGCTTCCTGGGTTCAAGCAATTCTCCTGCCTCAGCCTTCCGAGTAGCTGGGACTACAGGCGCACACCACCATGCCCAGCTAATTTTTGTATTTTTAGTAGAGACAGGGTTTCACCTTGTTGACCACTATGATCTCGATCTCTTGACCTCGTGATCCACCCGCCTCAGCCTCCCAAAGTGCTGGGATTATAGGCGTGAGCTACCGCGCCCGACCTGAGTGTTTTCTTTAGAAAGTACAGAAGTGTTGCTTCTGTAAATATGGAGTATTTCCCAGCTTTGAAAACAGGCACCAGGCCAAGTTAAAGTGTCATATGTAAACCAAGCTTCTGTAGTGCAGCTTTTTTAAAAACACAAGGTCAAGGGCAGTGTTGTGGTTTAAGTAGTGAAAAGGCCATGGGTTTTAGGAGATGTGCATTCTGGTAAATTTCTTGACTGAGACTGTTTTGTTTCTTTTAATCTATGGAGTAAGAATAATAGTATGACCTCCTGCCTAGGATCATATTATGTATTAAACCTCTCTCCTTTTTCTTTCCTTCCTTCCTCTCTTTCTTTCTTTTTTCTTCTTTTCTTTCTTTTTCTTTTCCTTTCCTTTCTTTCATAACCACCCAATGGGTTCACCTTGCCAGCTGCCTAAACAGAGCTGTTATCAAGAGGGGATTGCAATGAAGAAAGAGTAACTTCACACAGAGCCAGCTGTGCAGGAGACTGGAGTTTTATTATTACTCAAATCAGTCTCTCTGACCATTTGGGATCGGGGAGAGAGAGAGAGAGGGAGAGAGTATGGGTTTTTGTTTTTTTTTTTTTAGACAGTGTTTCACTCCTTTTTTTTTTTTTGGAAATTGAGTCTCACTCTGTCCCCCAGGTTGGATTGCAGTGGCACAGTCTCGGCTCACTGAAACCTCTGCCCCTAGGTTCAAGTGATTTTCCTTCCTCATCCTCCCAAGTAGCTGGGATTACAAGTGCCTGCCACCACACCCAGCTAATTTTGTATTTTTAGTAGAGATGGGGTTTCACTATCTTGGCCAGGCTGGTCCTGAACTTCCGACCTCCTGATCCACCTGCCTCTGCCTTCCAAAGTGCTGGAATTACAGGCGTGAGCCACCACGCTTGGCCGGGATTGGGATCAGAGTCTTTAAAGATAATTTAGTAGCAAGGGGCTCAGGAAGTGGGGAGTGCTGATTGGTCAGGTTGGAAAAGGAATGGTAGAAGAGTCAAAGGGGGGTTTTCTTGCTGTCTTTTGTTCCTGGGTGGGATCACAGAACTGGTTGAGCCAGGTTACTGTCTGGGTGGTGTCAGCTGATCCACTGAGTGCAGGGTCTGCAAAACATCTCAAGCACTGATCTTTGGTTTTACAATAGTCTTGTTATCCCAAAGAGCAATTTGGGGAGGTTCGGACTCTTGCAGCCAGAGGCTAAACAGCCCCTAACCTTAATTCCTCATTTGTAGCTAATTTGTTAGTCCTACAAAGGCAGACTGGTCCTCAGGCAAGAAGGGGTCTATTTGGAAAAGAGCTATTATTGATATTGTTTCAGAGTCAAACCATAAACTCAATTCCTGCCCAAGTTAGTTTAACCGATGCCTAGGAATGAACAAGGACAGCTTAAAGGTTAAAAGCAAGATGGAGTCGGTTAGGTCTGATCTCTTTCACTGCTATAATTTTCTCAAGTTATAATTTTTGCAAAGGCAGTTTCACTTTCTCTCTTTTATTTTCTTTTTTTTTGGTAAAGAGTATTTGCATAGGGAATTAGAGGGCTGTGGACACCTTACCAGATATTTAGAAAATTAAGAGGTAAATTTTAGCTCAGCCTTGGTTTATGCCTTTGGGGTAGAAGCCAGAAATTCTTTAAGCTGGTAAAAGGAGCTGTGTTTTGTGTTGTAAAATTTTCCTCTCTGGTGCTCTCAAACTCTCTGCTGACTTCTCTGTTGCCCTCTTCTGATTCTCCTTTCCTGGCATGATCCCTAACATTTTGAAACCGTCTCTGAATTAATTCACTTCACCAGGTCTTTCAAATGCCCAGACATGAATACCAACAGACATTTCTTTTAAATTATAGAAATTATCTCTGATCTTTGTCCCTGCCCCATAGCAAATATATTTTAGTTTCAAATCTGTAAACCTTTAGTCCTGAAGAAAACACTCTGAACCATAAACAAAGTTTTTACTTAGGATTATAATGATCACCCTCAGGCATATTAATAGCATGTAGGGGAGGAAAAACTTTTCTTCTGCCCTCCCAGAGTATGTGCCTAGGGTCTATAAATTAAGGTGACAAGACAGATTAACAGGAGAAAAAGGTGCACACATTTTTTTGGATACTATTGTAGCAGGAGCAGCTGTGAGAAACAGAGCTCTTGAACACCAAAAGGGAAAGAAAGGGGTTTATTATTATTATTATTATTATTATTATTATTATTATTATTGCCAGGAGCCAGGCGATGATTTGTCTAAACCCAGCTCGTCCAACAAAGAAAGCTTCTGCGTTTATATAGCCTTACACTCTAGATATTACATGTGAAAGAATCTTAGGTTTACAGCCTTAGAAATCACATATGAAAGGGTTTCAGGTTTACAGTTTTAGGAATCACATGTGAAAAGGTTTCTGGTTTATATTTTAGGAATCACATATGAAAAGGTTTCAGGTTTACAGTTTTAGAAATCACATTTGAAAGGGTTTTGGGTTTACAGTTTTAGGAATCATATGTGAAAAGGTTCTGGTCTCCGGATGGAGGAGTGGGGTGGGGGTTTGATCTTGTTTATAGGAAAACAGTGTCTTCCGGAGAGTTTCCCTAATACCAAGCCTGCCATCTACAGGAAGGTGATTCAGGAGGCGCCAGTTGGCCAGCCTTTTCTTCTATTGAAATGCAGTGTGGAAGTTGAGGGGGGAAGTGATCCCAGATGCCTGGGTCACCTTCCTCACTATTTTAAAATTTTACATTATCAAGGGCTTCATAACCTCCTCTTTGGGTTTTATATACCATTTTAACAAAGGACAATATATTGTGGAGAACTGCCTAGACAAAAGAAGGAGGGGTTTGGACTCCTGGGGCAATAAGTTGTAGGAAACCTATGGTAGATAAGGCTTGTTTAGTAAGATCATTTTGCAAGCTCATCTCATTGCAGTCTTCAGTGTTTATGAGACTTCTCTTCCTGGCTTGGGAGAGAGAGGCACCTTACAAATGGAAATTTCCTTTTCAAAAGGGAAATTTATGCCCTGCTTTTAGGCAGATGGGAAGGGCAGGGAGCTCCTCTTCTGCCTGTTCTTTATAGCTTTCAGCTCAAAATAATGCTTATATCAAAGTGACATATTTTGGTGTGACACAGTCCAACCTCTTCAAGTACAATAGTTGGAAAAACATATTCAATTTTAATAAGAATAATAAAAGGTAAATATATGTTTAAATATAGTCATGGCTACAGGCATAAGCAGACATAGCTATATAAAGTATTTATCCTCTTACTCACCACTGCTTTGAAACCCAGTGAGCATACCTCTTTGTAACAACATGCCTGCTTCTAATTTGTTTTGTTTGCATGGTGAACATGTGAAGTTTTTATTGATTTACAAAACAAACAACTGGGAGTTCACCGTACTCCTACAGCAATAAGGGTTGGTTTATTGGTCATTCTGAGGTCACTGACATTGACTTCTACGTGTATTTATAACACAATGCTTATGGTAAAAGAGCCAGTGATTGACTTGCACCTACAGATTATTATATATTTTTCTGTTTTGATTTTCTGTCTGACAGCAGCAGCGTGCAGGGTCAAAGACAGCTGGCCCCCTATGTCAGTGGTCTAGGATGGCCAGTGAAGGCACCAACATCCCAAGTCCTGTGGTGCGCCAGATTGACAAGCAGTTTCTGATTTGCAGTATATGCCTGGAACGGTACAAGAATCCCAAGGTTCTTCCCTGTCTGCACACTTTCTGCGAGAGGTAAGCCTCCTTTGTGCTTGGGGAAGGGAGTTTCACAGGCTAACCTCTTACAACCTACTGCAGGATTCTTTACCAGAATTCTACAGTTACCTTTGAGAGAAAACTAATCTCTTGTGCTTTTGATAAACATTGAAAAACAGAATCATGAGTTGCCAATAAATTATCTCAAACCATTATAAGTATGAAACAATTTTTGTCAACAGCAGATTCCTACAGAGGGTCTTTGAGAGCCAATTAAAAAAATAGATCATTTCCTCCCATATAACAAATCAGGTAAATCATCTACATACGTGAGTGGTTAGTTCAAAGAGTATAGCTTCTTTTCCAAAGATTCTTCAGACACATACTAATGTCACATTTCAACACTATGATGTTTTAAAGAAAATATATATATATTAAATAAATTACCTGACTATGTAATCTGCTGTATGTAAAAACAGACTTCCTTATTTATCTTCTTGATAGGGTATTTGTTTTTGGAGAGGGGTATTAATCAGTTATCAAAACACACTTTTATCCCATTATCTAATTTACCATATAAGCAATTAAGCATAAGTTTGTTAATAATTAGTTTATCTTCCCTGTAAGTATTTCTCTAGTAGAGTTTAATATCTTTCTTAAAAATAAATATGGTAATTGTGTTTTATAGCATTTTGTTAAATACACATTGTTTTTTAATGCACATACTTCAAATGCTTTACTTCCTACTATAGAATTGGAAATCAGTATTTCAGATGGCTTCAAATCTATGCTGATTGCACAAATCTATGCTGATTGCACAAATCTCTGATTTAACATGTCTGTATTATTTGATTGACCATTTTTTGAGTTGATTTACTTTGCAAAGGTTAAATTGCAAAAGAATAACCATATCCTTTGTGGTGGTGATGGATGGAAAGAGAAGGTAGATTCATTACTAGTAGTTGTGTTTTTCTTGTTTGTTTGGGGTTGTTGTGGGGTTTTGTGTGTTTGTGTGTGCGTGTGCTTGTGTGTATGGGTTTTAGTTTGTTTTGGTGGTGGTATATCAAGCACTATTTATTTTATTCATTTTATACTTTGGCTTTAAGTGCTTTGTAATTTATATTACAAAATCATTAGAATGTGATTCCTCCATCCCCTTAATGGGTACACTTAAAACATGAATACCAGCTAATTGTCCATGTGTTCCTGGGCACACATGAAAAGATATTACCTGATGTGCAGCAGTTGGCATAGCTTGGCAGACACTCTCTATAGAAGTGCACTCAGAGCCACTCAGTCTGAGCTTGGCAGAATTGCCCCATGTCCCAATATTTAGCACCCAGACTATCTATTGTTTGGGTCCTGTTTCCTCACTCTGACAGGTGAGAAGCAACACTTTAGGCTGCCTTGGGTCTGCCCCTGCTATCTTCTTTGGGGGTCTAGCCCAGCCCACTTCTGCTCTGCACCCAACAGGTAGTGGTGAGATTTGTGAAATCCTACTATAGCAAGTTCTTACAGAATGCTCTGTGTTAAACTAGATGATTTCCTTTTCTTTTATTTTTAATTTTGTTTATTATTTATTAATTTATTTATTTTGAGATGAGATCTCACTCTGTCACCCAGTCTAGAGTACAGTGGCACAATCACAGTTCACTGCAGCCTCAATTTCCCACGCTCCAGAGATCTTCCTACCTCAACCTCTCAGTTAGTTGGGTTCACAGGTGCATACCACCTGGAGACAGGGTTTCTCCATGTTGCCCAGGCTGGTCTCAAACTCCTGAGCTCAAGCAATCTACCTGCCTCGGCCTCCCAAAGTGTTGGGCTTTCAGGCATGAGCCACTGCTCCCAGCTGACAGGATTTCTGTTTGAAGGTGCTGGCAACTTTCCTTAAAATGGGGAAATTTTTTTTTTTTAATGCAGAGATAAAACTTTATAGGCTGTGTCACTGTCAAGAGAGTGAGCTCTAGGATCCAGTGTTCAGCCTCTGCTGGACATTCACACTGGCTACTCAGTGAGAACCTCACAGTCACTCTCTTATGCCACATCTTCCAAAACAGCATCAAGGGACTTGAAGGAGATCAAAGCCACGTGCAGCTTCTGGCCCCATGAAATTACAGCCTAGTGGAGGAGCCAGTCACTAATCCTCTAACTGCTCAGACTAATGTAAAATTAAACCAGTGACAAATGCTGTATGCCAGAAGTACACAGGAAAAAAATACAATAGAGGAATTTGCCCTAATCAGGGAAGTCTTCCTTGCAGAAGTGATGATTAAGCATAAACCCCAGTGATGAGTAAAAATTAAGCAAACAGGAGAAAGCAGAATTTCAGGTATGGTGCAAAGGTGCTATAGTGGAAGGTTGCTATAGTGAGTGAGAGGGTTCTTAATACTGGGGAAGAACTTAAATAAGCCCACTGTGGCTGATATGCAGCAAATGGGGAAGAGGCAGAAAATACGTAGGTGCTAGGTCATATGAAGTGTGTAATCCATATTGCCTTATATGGATTTTTGCCTTTGTTGTAAGAGCAGTAGAAGTGGAAACCATGGCAGGGTTTTCATCTCAGATGGTATGGGAGGGAGATTTAAATGGCTAGTTTTGAGTTTCCAGAAGGTCATTCCGGTTGCAATGTGGAGAAGTGTTAGAAGGTACAAGACTGATAATATAGCAGGGGATGAAGAGAACTGGAGAGGTTAGAAAGATATGTAGGCATTGATAGCCTTTGGTGGTGGGTTGGATATGGAAAATGAAAAACAGTAAGGGAGTTACTGTTTTAAGAATGACTCCTAGTTTCTGGTTTGTTTAAATAAATGGTTGGAGGTGCTATTCATCAAGAATAGGGGAGGATTCGGTCGGGGGGCAGATCATGGGTTTGGTTTTGTTCATGTTGAGTTTGAAGACCTGTACGACATCTAAGAAAAGATGTCAAGAAGTCAGTTAATGGGGCTCAAAGCAGATGTCTTTGGGAAGAAATATAAATTTGGGAGCCTTGTGCTTGTAGCCACACATGCGATATGAATACGATATCCCAGAAAGAGAAGAAGTCTCGTGAATGAAACCTTGATTAACTCAAAACTGTACTGACTCAGAAAAAATAGAGCAGACAGGAGAACCATGTGAGTGTGGTGTCATAAGTCAAGGGAAGAGAATTTTTCTCAATAAAAAGGAAAGTGAGCAGAGCAATAATCAAGCTTAACGATGCTGCCCAGAAGTCTAGTAAGATAGAATTGAAAAACATCTGCTGGATTCAGATGTCATTAACGACCTTAGCAAAAGCTGTTTCATTTCTGATATTGGTTCAGAGTTAGCTACCTCTGTGACATAGAGAAGATCAATGAACGTCTCTGATGCCAGGTTTATTCATCTGCCAAATAAGGGGAATGGGGCTCAGTTGGTGTGTTTTGAATTCTGCTTGGCTAGGTACTGGAAAAAAATGTTATCGTATAATTATTGAGAGTTTAGATTATGGTGCCAAACTGCCTGCATTTGAATTCATGCTCTGCCCCTGACCAGCTAAGTATCTTGGACCAGAATCCTGGCCTGTCTCTGTGTTTCATCATGTGTTTCAAGGAATCATAACAGTACTTACCTCATAGGCTCATTGGAAGTACTTTGAATTCAGTGAGCAGCATATGTGTGAGCCATTATTAGTGACACACTTCTTTAACTAAATGAATTAAGTTGATACCTGTTGAGTAGAGACAAGAGAAGTGATGGCCTGGCTCTGACTCTGGGTGTCCCATCCTTGCTTCAAGCAAACATTTCCACTTTGGTGTGTTTTTATCTGATTATGATTTTGTACATTAGAAGAATTTCATTGCTAACAAAAATATTTGATGTGTTTCTTCCAATTGTCAAAGTCTATATATTTGTGAGCCCACTGCTAGATATTCTGGGCCAGTGCTTCTCAAACTCTAACATGTATGCAAACCACATGGGGAGCTGACTCAGCAGGTGTCTGATTGGGTCTACAATTCTGCATTTCTACCAAATTCAACCCCAGGGAGGCTGACCCTACTTGTCCATGGACCACACTTCATGTGCCAAGGCTCTAGAAAACACTACAAAGGTCTGATTAATGTGAGTACAGCCTGTCTGTTAGCTTCTGAATATTGTTTTCCTAGTAAAGGAGACTGTGATGGGAGTTTCTGAGAAATACTTTGTGTAGTCACTGAGAACATGCATGATATCTGCGAGAAGTGGGGGTTCTGCACTGTGCTAAGCGTCCCTCCACCTCTGCTTCTGCAACAGGTGCCTGCAGAACTACATTCCCGCCCACAGTTTAACCCTCTCCTGCCCAGTGTGCCGCCAGACCTCCATCCTGCCCGAGAAAGGGGTGGCTGCGCTCCAGAACAATTTCTTCATCACAAACCTGATGGACGTGCTGCAGCGAACTCCAGGCAGCAACATTGAGGAGTCTTCCATCCTGGAGACAGTCACTGCTGTGGCTGCAGGAAAGCCTCTCTCTTGCCCAAATCACGATGGGAATGTAAGTGGCGTGGATGGCAGATACTGCCCAGGAGCATAACTGTTGTGGCTGTGGGGAGGCTTTGGGCACGTCAGCGATTACGCATTAAAACAGAACTCCATCTGGAAAACTGAGTAATTAAAAAAGGTTTTTACAAGCTCTCAGACTACTTTACCTGATCATGTTCTTTGACCAGAACTCTTTAAATACCGAAATCAATCTCCACTGTGTCTGCTTCACACATATTGTTGGTATCCCCAGGACAGCGAACCAGTAGCTATTTGCAAGCTGGGCATACTTTGACCTACATAAACATCTGTGTAATAAATTATGGATACAAATTTAACAATGGATAAATTCTGCAAGTTGAGAATGATTATTAAAATGTTAGAGTTCATTATTTTTCTTGGGAGGGAAATTTTCTCATGCCACATTAGACCTTATTCCTTATTAATAGATAGAATTTGAAGCTATGTGAATCCCTGACTGTAGATTATAGATTATGAATTCCAAACATATTTCCTGCTACTAGTGAGTATAGTAACTGTTAGAAGCTCAGGAGGACCTGTGTGTGGCATCAAATAACTGATTACAACTATGTAACCTGAAGAGGTGGCATTGTGTAGTGGCTAAGGACATTGGCTTTGAAGTCAGGCTGCCTGATTCAAATCCTGCTCTTAAACTTATTCCCTGTTCAGCTTTGGCAAGTCTATTAAACTCTCTGTGTCTCATTTCCTTATCAGTTAAAAAAAGTCATAATAGTATTTACCATATAGAATGCAGAAGAGTTAAATGTTCAAGTTATGTAAATCATATAGTAGGATCTTAATAAATGTCAGCTTTAAAATTTTTAAGTTACTAACTCTATATTCATCCCATTTGTATATTGGCCACTTCGAAAGTATTTGAAACTGCTTAAAATAAAAGGCCCAGGTATAATGAAACCACTAAGGCAAGCAAGCAATCATTAGAGCAAAGCAATTCTTATTAGCCATACTGTTTCTTTACCTCATCTCCCAGCATTCTCTCTGTGCACTGTGCTGAAGCCTCACCAGCCTCCTAGAAACTGCCAAATGGTTTCCCTCCTCCAGGCCTGGCTGTTCTGTTCCTTCTACCTGGGTTGCACTTTGTTCCCTCTTTATGCGGCGAGCTCCTTCTCTTCCTTGAAGTATCATTGCAAATTTCTCCTGCACACAGCAGTCGTCTCCACCTGTACCAGCTAACACAGGTCGCCTTTTACATCTGGTTACCCTCCGTCCTGTCCCTTTCTTTCCTCCTGGTGCTCACTGGAGTCTGCCTGCCATCAGCTGTGTATTTATTTACTTATTAGTCCTGGCTTTCCCTCTAGAATGTAAGCTCCGGCAGGACAGGGACTCGTCATTAGACCCCTAGAATTGAGGGCAGTATCTTATACATAGAAGCCAATACATATTTGTTGAACAAATTTGCCAGACACCGTATTTGGCTCCTTTTCTTTTCTTTTCCTTTCTTTTCTTTTCTTTTCTTTCCTTTTCTTTTCTTTTGTTTTCTTTTCTTTTCTTTTCTGACGGAGTTTTGCTCTTGTTACCCAGGCTGGAGTGCAATGGCGCGATCTCGGCTCACCGCAACCTCCGCCTCCTGGGTTCAGGCAATTCTCCTGCCTCAGCCTCCTGAGTAGCTGGGATTACAGGCACGTGCCACCATGCCCAGCTAATTTTTTGTATCTTTAGTAGAGACAGGGTTTCACCATGTTGACCTGGATGGTCTCGATCTCTTGACCTCGTGATCCACCCGCCTCGGCCTCCCAAAGTGTTGGGATTACAGGCTTGAGCCACAGCGCCCGGCCTTGGCTCCTTAAACTTTACTCTGCAAAGTAGTTGTTGGTTACTTTCACTTTATAGATGAAGAAACTGAGGCTGGAACAATTTAAGTCACAGAGCTCGCTGGGCACATCATAAAAGCTAGTCCTGGAGGAAACAGCATCCTGAGCTTTCTGGTAGCCAAAACAAGAGAGGGCCACCATGGCTTACACATCTGTAATGATTTAATCAAAAGCACACCAGGCTATTAATAGCTATCAGTTTTCCATGCATTGTACTCCAAGGGAAACTGATCATGTAAATTTTGTAAAAGTAACTTTTAAATGCTGCCTTTGAAAGCAGTTTGAGTATTTTCCTCATGACCACTTCTCACGCTGGCACTTAGTGAATGCTGAGTCTGTCTTTGCCTGGAGCTTGCATTCGAAACACTAGTTCTAGGAAGGTATTTCTATCAGGTATAAGAGCGTCTCTTAAAATGGGGTTCTCTGGAGATGTGACTTGATAGAAGGGTAAAGTCTTAGAAACAGTAGGTTTTTTTGTTTTTTATGGGTTTTTCAGTTTTTGTTTTTGAGACAGAGTCTCACTGTCATCCAGGCTGGAGTGCAGTGGCACAATCATGGCTCACTGAAGCCTCATCCTCCCTCCTCAGTCCCGTCCTCTGCCCCAGTAGCTGGGAACACAGGTGCATGCCACCACACCCGGCTATTTTGTATTTTCTGTAGAGATGGGGTCTCACTATGTTACCCAGGCTGGTCTCAAACTCCTGGGCTAAAAGTGATTCACCCTTGGCCTCCCAAAGTGCTGAAATTACAAGTGTGCACACGGTGCCCGCCTGAGCTAGTATTTCTGACTGTCATTATTTCTCATTCTACATGACAACCCCTTCACATCCGAAATTTATACCAGTGTCTATAGTAGGTCTCCCAGTGTTTCTAAGGGCCAGACATAGTGGTTTATACCTGTAATCCCAGCACTATAGGAGGCTGAGGCAAGCCAGTCGCTTCAGCCCAGGAGTTTGAGACCAGGTTGGGCAACATGGCGAAACCCCACATCTAGCAAAAATTTAAAAATCTGCTGGGCATGATTGGGTGCACCTGTAGTCCCAGCTATTCGGAGGCTGAGTTGGGAGGATCCTGTGGTCCTAGACACTGGGGCTGCATGAGCCATGATTTCGCCTCTGCACTTTGACCTGGATACAGAGCAAGACTGTCAAAAAAAGAAGAAAGGGAGAAAGAGAGGAGGGAAGGAAGGAAGGAGGGAAGGAGGGAAGGAAGGAAAGGAAGGAAGGAAGGAAGGAAGGAAGGAAGGAAGGAAGGAAGGAAGGAAGGAAAGGAAGGAGGGAAGGAGGGAGGGAAGGAGGGAGGAAAGAAGGGAGGAAGGGAAGGAAGGAAGGAAGGAAGGAAGGAAGGAAGGAAGGAAGGAAGGAAGGAAGGAAGGAAGGAAGGTTACCTCCATCAAGTAAAGTGAGAATATCATGAAATTCAGGCAACAGCTTGTAGCTCAAGGAAGTGGCTAGAACATGGAGACGGGGAACGTGAAGGTGGGACACAGGTGGGCCTGAAAAGATAGCTGGGAGATTGGGACAAGCTGTGAATGGAGATGGGGAACGTGAAGGTGGGACACAGGTGGGCCTGAAAAATAGCTGGGGCGACATTGGGACAAACTGTGAATATCATTAAGAACATGTTTGGCAGGCCAGGCGCAGTGGCTCACGCTGTAATCCCAGCACTTTGGAAGGCCAAGGCAGGCGGATCACAAGGTCAAGAGATCAAGACCATCCTGGCCATGGTGAAACCCCATCTCTACTAAAAATACAAAAATTAGCCGGGCGTGGTGGCACGCGCCTGTGGTCCCAGCTACTCGGGAGGCTGAGGCAGAAGAATCGCTTGAACCCAGGCGGAGGTTGCAGTGAGCCGAGATTGCGCCACTGCACTCCAGCCTGGCGACAGAGTAAGATTCCGTCTCGAAGACAAAAAAAAAGAACATGTTTGGCAGACCGCAGTGGCTCATTCCTGTAATCCCAGCACTTTGGGAGGCCAAGGCGGGCAGATCACCTTAGGTCAGGAGTTTGAGACCAGCCTGACCAGCATGGTGAAACCCCGTCTCTACTAAAAGTACAAAAATTAGCCTGGTGTGGTGGTGGTTGCTGTAATCCCAGCTGCTCAGGAGGCTGAGGCAAGAGAAGCTTGAACCCAGGTGGCAGACATTGCCGTGAGCCGAGACTGTGCCACTGCACTCCAGCCTGGGTGACAAAAGTGAGACTCTGTCTCAAAAAAAAAAAAAGAACATGTTTGATGCCAATTTCTTAAATTGCAAAATCATCAAAGCCTTCCAAACAGAACATAGGTATTTTACTGACATTCTGATATTATAGAGGAATGGAGTGGCAGACGCTAAAGCCTGGGAAATCACTTAAGAGTTTACTGAATTGTCCAAATGAAAGATGATAAGAGTTGGAACTAGAATAGCATCAATGGGTGTGGAGAAGAGAACATGAATTTCAGAGAAAAGAGTACTCTTTGATGCAGAAATCTGCCTCCCACAAATAAAAAAGGCATGTATTAAGCAACTAAAATTAATCTTATACTAGGTCACAAAGAAAAAATCACTATATTTTCCCATTGTGTAAATCAAGTTCCTGCCCTACAATGCACTAAAATTATATTAGTAACACCTGTTTATGGGGAAAAAATAGATCTCTTTTAAAAGTTAACTGGCCAGGCACGGTGGCTCACACCTGTAATCCCAGCACTTTGGGAGGCCGAGGTGGGCGTATCACGAGGTCAAGAGATCAAGACCATCCTGGCTATGGTGAAACCCTGTCTCTACTAAAAATGCAAAAGTTAGCCGGGCGTGGTGGCATGCGCCTGTGGTCCCAGCTACTCGGTAGGCTGAAGCAGAAGAATCGCTTGAACCCAGGCGGAGGTTGCAGTGAGCCGAGATTGCGCCACTGCACTCCAGCCTGTCGACAGAGTATGACTCTGTCTCCAAAAAAAAAAGTTAATAATTATTTAATCAAAGAAAATAATAGAAAATTTTGACTATTTACAAAATATTGGAAGTGAAAACTTTTTCTATCAAATGTGTAGGGTCAAATCTCTACCCAGGAAATTTTATGGGTTTAAGTATTTTCTTTTATTTAAAAAGAATTCCAGCTTGGGCAACATAGTGAGTCCTCATCTCTACAAAAGAAATCCAAGAATGAAGCCGGGCGTGGTGGCTCATACCTGTAATCTCAGCACTTTGGGAGGCCGAGACAGGCAGATCACCTGAGGTCAGGAGTTCAAGACCAGCCTGGCCAAAATGGTGAAACCCTGTCTCTACTAAAAATGCAAAATTTAGTCAGGCGTGGTGACACATGCCTGTAATCCCAGCTACTTGGGAGGCTGAAGCAGGAGAATTGCTTGAACTTGGGAGGTGGAGGTTGCAGTGAGCCAAGATTGTGCCACTACATTCCAGGCTGGACAACAGAGTGAGACTCCATCTCAAAAAATAATAATAATAATGAGCCCGGAAGGTTGAGGCAGCAATGAGCTGTGATCGCACCAAAGCATTCCTGCTTGAGTGACAGAGTGAGACCTTGCCCCTATCCCCACTCCCCAAAAAAGGAATTCAACTCAAGTAGTTAGGAAAAGGATAATAAAATAAACACACAGCACATACACAAAGAAAAGAACGAAAATACATTGTATTGTAGGAAAAGCTAGAAAGGTCTCCCAAATTGTTTATGATACACTTATAACCCTGATACCAAAACCTAATGAAGATAGAACAAAAAGAAAATCATCAATAGCTTAATTTATGACAGTGGCTGTAAAATTCCCCAGCAAATTCCTTTTTTTTTTTTTTTAACGGGGTCTTACTCTGTCCCCAAGGCTGGAATGCAGTAGCCCTATCATGGTTCACTGTAACCTCCAAATCCAAGTGATAGCCCTGCCTCAGCCTCCAGAGTAGCTGCGACTACAGGTGCATGCTACCATGCCTGGCTCATTTTTAAAGTTTTTGTTGAGATAACGTCTTATGTTGCCCAGGCTGGTGTCAAACTTTGGCCTCGAGGGGTCCTCCCACCTGGGCCTCTCAAAGTGCTGAGGTTACAGGCATGAGCCACTATGCCCAGCCCCCAGCAAATTCTTAATATGTGAAAGCACTTACAGATTAAGAAAAATATGAGCATCATAAAAGAAAATGAGTGGAAGGGTAAATTGCTCTTCAGAAAGTTTATGTCAATTTGGCAAAATATTGTGAGTATTCTACACTACCTCTTATCTTTTAGTTCAGTAATTCCATTAGTGGAAATATTTCTTTTTGTTGTTGTTGTTGGGTTTTATTTATTTATTTTTTTTGAGACGGGGTCTAACTCTGTCGCCCAGGCTGGAGTGCAGTGATGCAATCTCCACTCACTGCAACCTCCGCCTGCCTGGTTCAAGCGATTCTCCTGCCTCGGCCTCCCAAGTAGCTGGGATTACAGGTGCACGCTACCATGCCCGGCTAAGTTTTGTACTTTTAGTAGAGATGGGGTTTCACCATATTGGGCAGGCTGGTCTCGAACTCCTCACCTCAGGTGATCTGCCCACCTCGGCTTCCCAAAGTGTTGGGATTACAGGCATGAGCCACTGTGCCTGCCTAGTGGAAATATTTCTAAGGAAATAGTAGAGTGGAGGATAAATATAGAAAATTGGAAATAATCTAAATGTGCAACACTAGGGAGCAGGAATGCTTGGAAAATTAGCAGGATGTGCCTTAAATCATTCTATTGTTCAATTATAGATTGTAGAAGTTCACTGCTGCTGTTTTGAAACAGAAGTCTTCATTGCGTATTCAAGTCAAATGCATGCAATATTCCAGATAAATTGCTGCAGTTAGTTGCTGTGAGTAAATCTTAAAAAACAATCCAAGTGTCTGAAGGTTCATAAAATCAAGTCATTAACAATAAAGCAGGGTGCTGCCATTCCCACTGCCCGATGCTGATTAGCACCAGTGGATGAAAGCCTGTCATCAGCTTTAAGTGCTGTGACACTGCCTGTTTTCTAATTAAACTGCCATGGTGGCATTGTTCACATACAAAAGAAAAAGAAGAATGGTCAGTAATCTAACAGGTTCTCCGCACCTAAAGCAGACACTCATGGTCCCGGGAACACAAATGATCATTAAACCCTGTTATTGGTTCTTTAGGCAAGTTATCATCAAGGGTGTCAAAGGTGCAAAGGAGAGGTTCTCATGAAGACTGTCCTGCCACTAACAGTTTACACTTCCATATCAGGATCAACTGTCAGTGCCCGTAAGAAGCCTCAGGGTTGGCTGCAAGCCCCCGACCATCCTTTTAGCACGTTAGGAATGCATATGATCCTGCCATTCTCTTCTGATGAACATAAATGGTGACTATTCATCAATAACAAGCTCATCCTAGCTTTTGGCCTGCCCACCCACCCAGGGGAGCACCAGCATCGTCTCACTGCAGATGGATGAAATGGATGAGCTCAGCAGAATTACACACCCCACACAGTTAGCTCTCTGCTTGAACCAAAGCTGTCAGAACCCAAGCACAAGCCATTGAGAATGACTAGCTATTGATACTTCAAAATCATTTCAAGGCCTTTGCTTCCCAAGACACATTTAAGATATTGGACTAGGAATAATAACACAGGTCTGCTGCTGTCTCTTCAAACCTGTGATCTATTTTCTTTTTTCTGAAGTAAAATTTGGGCTGAGCTTGGTGGCTCACTTTGGGAGGCCAAGGCAGGGTCACTTGGAGCCAGGAGTTTGAGACGTGCCTGGACAACAAAGTGAGACCCGGTCTCTACAAAAGTAAATAAATACGTAAATCCAAAATTAAAAAATAAAATCCACATCACATGAAGTTTAACATTTCAACCAGTTTGTTTGTTTGTTTGTTTTGAGACAGGATATTACTCTGTCACCCAGGCTGGTCTCAAATTCCTGGGCTAAAGCAGTCTGCCTGCCTCAGCCTCCTAGAGTGCTGGGATTACAGGTGTGAGGCACTGAGCCTGGCTTTTTTTTTTTTTTATGATTTTTTTAATTTTTAATTTTTTTTTAAGAGACAAAGTCTCACTCTGTAACCCAGGTTGGAGTGCAATGGCATGATCATGGCTCACCGCAGCCTCAACCTCCTAGGCTCAAGTGATCCTCCCACTTCAGCCTCCCGAGTAATTGGGACTACAGGTGCATGCCACCACACCCACCTAATTTTTTTTTTAAGAGATGGGGTTTTGCTATGTTGCCCAGGCTGGTCTTGAACTCCTAGGCTCAAGGGATTCTCCTGCCTCAACCTCCCAAAGTGCTGGGATTACAGGAGTGAGCCACTGCACTGGGTCTCAACCATTTAAAAAGTACAATTAGTTTGGTTTTAAGTATAGTCACAAAGTTGTGCAAACATCACCACTGTCTAAATTCCAGAACATATTCATCATCCCAAAAAGAAACTCCATGCCCATTAAGCAGCCACCTCCTACTCCCTCCTCCCACTAATCCCTGGCAACCAACAGCCTGCATTCTGTCTCTGGATTTGGGCATTTGATATAAATGGAATCATACAATATGTGAGTTTTAGAGTCTGGCCTCTATCATGTTTTCAAGTTTCATCCATGTTATAGTATATTAGCACTCTTTTTATGGCTAAATAATATTCCATTATGTAGATATACCACAATTGATTGATCCATTCATCAGTTAATGGACATTTGAGTTGTTTCCACTTTCTGGCTATTATGAGTATTGCTGCTGCAAACATTCATGTACATGTTTTTGTGTAGACATATGTTTTCAATTGTCCTGGGTATGTACCTAAAAGTGGAATTGCTGGACCATATGGTAATTCTATGTTTAACTTTTTAAGGAACCACTCAACTGGGTTTTTTGTTTTTCTTTTTCAAAACAGAGTCTTACTCTGTCACCCAGGCTGGAGTACAGTGGCGCAATCTCAGCTCACTGCAGACTCTCCTCCCGGGTTCAAGCAATTCTGCCTCAGCCTCCTGGGTAGCTGGGATTACAAGTGTGCACCACCACGCCTGGATAATTTTTGTGTTTTTTTTTTTTAGTAGAGACAGGGTTTCACCATGTTGGCCAGTCTGGTCTTGAACTCCTAACCTTGGATGATCTGCCCGCCTCAACCACCCAAAGTGCTGGGATTGCAGATATGAGCCACTGCGCCCAGCTTGTCTTTTTGTTGTTGTTGTTTTGTTTTTTGTTTTTAGACAAGAGTCTCACTCTGTCACCCAGACTGGAGTGCTGTGAGGTGATCTCCATTTACCGCAACCTCTGCCTTTGGGCTCAAGCAATTCTTTTGCCTCAGCCTCCTGAGTAGCTGGGCTTACAGTCACCTACCACCGCACCCAGCAATTTTTTTTGTATTTTTAGTAGAGACAGGGTTTCACCGCGTTAGCCAGGCTGGTCTCAAATTCCTGGCCTCAAGTCATCTGCCAGCCTCAGCCTCCCAAAGTGCTGGGGTTACGGGCATGAGCCACCTCACCAGTCCTTGTTGTGGTTTTGCTTTGCATTTGCCAAATGATTAACAATGCTGATTGTATTTTCATGTGCTAATTGACCATTTGTATATCTTCTTTGGAGAAAGTCTGTTCAAGTCCTTTGCCTATTTTTGAATTGTTTATCTTCTTGTTGTTGAATTGTAGAATTTTTAATATGTTCTGGATATTGTACCCTTATCAGATATATGACTAGCAAATACTCTCTCCCATTTTGTGGAGTTGCTTTTCACTTTCTTAGTAGTGTCCTTTGATTCACAAACGTTTTTAATTTAATGAAGCCTAATTTCTCTATTTTTTTCTTCTGTTGCTTGTGCTTTTGGTTTCATAGCTAAGAATCCATTGCTGAATTCCAGGTCACGAAGATTCACCCTTGTTTCCTTGTAAGACTTTTATAGTTTTAGCTTACATTTAAGTCTTTTATGTATCTTGAGTTAATTTTTGTATTTGGTTTGAAGGAAGGATTTCATTCTTGTACATGTGTATTTCTAGTCACCTCAGCATAATATGTTGAAAAGGCTATTTTTCCCATTGAGTTGTCTTGACACCCTTGTCAAGAATTGACCATAGATATATGGGCTTATTTCTATGCTTCCCATTTTATTCCATTGATCTATATGCCTACTCTTATGCCAGTACTACATTGTTTTTATTATTCTAGCATTATAGTCAGTTTTAAAATTGGTGACTAGGAATCCTGCATTTTGTTCTTTTTCAAGATTGTTTTGTTACTCAGTAGTTTTCAGTATTCAAGTCTTGCACTCCTTGGTTAAATTTATTTTCAACAATGTTATATTCTTTTCCATGCTATCATAAATTGATTTTTTTTAAAAAAATAGAGACAGGTCTCACTGTATTTGCCAGCCTGGTTTTGGGGTAAGCAATCCTCCTGCCTCAGCCTCTCAAAGTTCTGGAATTATAGGCGTGAGCCATGATGCCTGGTCTGGAATTGTTTTCTTAATTTCACTTTTGGATTTTTCATTGTTAGTGCACAGAAATACAACTGATTTTTGTTTGTTGATCTTGTGTCCTGCAACTTTGCTGAATTCATTTATTAGCTCTAATCGTGTGTGTGTGTGCGCGCGTGCGTGTGTGCATGTATTCTTTAGGATTTTCTGTATATAAGATCATGTCATCTCTGTATAGAGAAATTCTTTTTTTTTTTTTTTGAGACAGAGTTTCGCTCTTGTTACCCAGGCTGGAGTGCAATGGCACGATGTCGGCTCACTGCAACCTCCGCCTCCTGGGTTCAAGCAATTCTTCTGCCTCAGCCTCCTGAGTAGCTGGGATTACAGGCACGCACCAACGTGCCCAGCTAAGTTTTTGTATTTTTAGTAGAGATGGGGTTTCACCATGTTGAGCAAGATGGTCTCGATCTCTTGACCTCGTGATCCACCTGCCTCGGCCTCCCAAAGTGCTGGGATTACAGGTGTGAGCCACCGCGCCCGGCCCTGTATAGAGAAATTCTTAATTCTTCCTTTCCAATTTGGGTGCATTTTATTTCTTTTTTTTGCCCAAATGCCCTTGGTCAGTACCTTCAGTATATTGTTGACTAGAAGTGAAGAGAGTGAATATCCTCTTGTTCTTGATCTTAGGGGTTACCATTAAGTATGATGTTAGCTGTGGGTTTTTTATAGATGCTCTTTATCAGCAGGAGGAAGTTCCCCTCTATTTCTGGTTTGGCCTGAAAGAATGTTGGATTTTGTTAAAGCTTTTCCCACATTAATTGAGATGATAATGAGGTTGTATTCTTTCATTCTATTAATGTGATGTATATTTACATTAATTGTCTAGGTGAGCTACCCTTGCATTCCTGGTATCAATCCCACCTCCTCATGATGTATATTCTCTTTAATATATAGCTGGATTCAGTCTACTAGCATGTTGTTAAGAAATCCCCCCCCAAGAATTTTTTTATCTATATGAATTATTATGGGTTATTGGTTTGTAACTTTCTTGTGGTATCTTTGGCTTTGGTGTCAGGGAAATACGGGCCTAATGAGTTAGGAAATATGGGCCTAAGGAGGTTAGGTTCCTCCCCCAACCTCTTTTATTTTTTTGAAGAGTTCAAGAAAGATTTGTGTTAGGTCTTTAAATATTTGATTGAATTCACCAGTGAAGCCATCTGGTCCTGGGCTTTTCTGTGGATGTTTCCTGGTTATTGATTCAATCCCCTTAATATTATAGGTCTATTCAGAATTTGTATTTCTTCATGTCAGTTTTGTTTCTGTGTTTTTAGGAATTTGTTCATTTCATCTAAGTTATTCAATGTGTTGGCATAAAACTATCCATAGTACTCTGTTACAGTCCTTTTTATTTCCATGATGTCAGTAGCAATTTCCCCACCATTTTTCTTCCTGAGTTTTGTAATTTGAGTCTTCTCTCTCTCCAACCCCCTCCCCACAACTTCTCTCTCTCTCTCTCTGGTCAGTCTAACTAAAGTTTTATCAATTTTATAATGTCCTTTCTGTCAATTATATACTATCCAACTTTTGTCTTAAGTCTATTTTGTCTGGTAATAGAATAGCCACTCTAGCTCCCTTTTGGTTACAGTTTACATGAAATATATTTTTTCATTCTTTCACTTTCTTTTTTCTCCCCTTCTCTCTCCCTCTCTCTTTTTTTTTTTTTTCAAGACGGGGTTTCACCATGTTGGCCAGGCTGGTCTTGAACTCTTGACCTCAGGTGATCCGCCTGCCTCGGCCTCCCAAAGTGCTGAGATTACAGGCATGAGCCACCATGCCTGGCTCTCTCTCTCTCTCTCTCTCTCTCTCTCTCTCTCTTTTTAAGAGATGGTCTTGCTCTGTTTCTCAGGCTGGAGTGCAGTGACATGATCATAAACACTCTAGCTCCCTTTTGGTTACCATTTACATGAAAATTTTTTTTCCTTCTTTCACTTTTTTTTCTTTCTTTCTCTCTCTCTTTTTTTTTTGAGACCGAGTTTTGCTCTTGTTACCCAGGCTGGAGTGCAATGGCGCGATCTCGGCTCACCGCAACCTCCGCCTCCTGGGTTCAGGCAATTCTCCTGCCCCAGCCTCCTGAGTAGCTGGGATTACAGGCACGTGCCACCATGCCCAGTTAATTTTTTGTATTTTTAGTAGAGACGGGGTTTCACCATGTTGACCAGGATGGTCTCGATCTCTTGGCCTCGTGATCCACCCGTCTCGGCCTCCCAAAGTGCTGAGATTACAGGCGTGAGTCTCTCTCTCTTTTTTTAAGAGATGGTCTTGCTCTGTTTCTCAGGCTGGAGCACAGTAACATGATCATAGCTCACTGCAGTCTCATACTCTTGGCTTCAAGTGATACTCCTGCCTCAGCCTCCTGAGGAGCCAGGACTACAGGTGTATGCCACTTGCTCAGCTAAGTTTTGTATTTTTTTAATAGACAGAGTCTCTCACTATGTTGCTCAAGCTAGTCTTGAACTCCTGAACTCAAGCAAGGCTCCTGTGTCTGTCTCCCAAAGTGCTGGGATTACAGGCATTAGACACCACACCTGGCCCATCCTGTCACTTTCAACCTATTTGGGTCTTTGGATCTAAAATGAGTCTCTTATAGAGAGCATATAGTTGGATTATGTTTTCAATCCACTCTGCCAGTGATTGGGATTGCTACTGAGACCTTTGATTGGAGAGTTTAATCCATTTAAATTAGTTAATTACTGAGAAGGAAGGCTTTCTTTCCTTTTACCATTTACTATTTTTTTTCTGTACGGCATATCTTTTTGTTCCTCTATTCCTCCATTACTGCCTTCTTTTATGTTTAATAGTTTCTAGTGTACCAGTTTGGTTCCCTTCTCATTTCTTTTACTATACATATTTTTATTTTTATTTATTGTTTGCCCCGAGGGTTATAATTAACAATTTTTGCTTATGACCATTTAATTCAAATTAATACCAACATAATTTCAATAGTATGTAAACTCCTTGCTTCTTTTATATATTTTTTTCTTTTCTTTTCTTTTCTTTTCTTTTTTTTTTTTTTTTTTTAAAGACGGGGTTTCACCATGTTGGCCGGGCTGGTCTTGAACTCCTGACCTCAGATGATCTGCCTGCCTCGGCCTCCCAAAGTGCTGAGATTACAGGCGTGAGCCACTGCGCCCAGCTTTTAGCTTATATTTATATGTTTTATGCGTATCTATATAGGTTTGTAATGATAGATTATGCTGTTTTATGCAGTTTTATTTTATATCATGTAGGAGTTAGAAACCAAAAATACATTAATACTAACCTTTATATTTATCTATGTAGTTACCTTTACCTGTTTTCCTTATTTTTTCATGTGGAGAAAAAAGTTACTTTGTAGTGTATCAAATCAGGTCAGCTTGCAGGAATCTCTTTGGCATGTCTTGTAAGGCAGGTATACTAGCAAAAGACACTCAGTTTTTGTATTTCTGGTAGTGTATTAGTTTTTCCTTCATATTTGAAGAATAGTTTTGCCAGCTATAAAATTCTTGGTTGTCAGGTTTTCTTTTTTTTTTTTCCCCCAGCGCTTTGAATATGTTACCCCATTGATTTCTGGCTTCCAGAGCTTCTGATGAGAAATCTGCTATTAAAAAATCTGCTTATGGAGTGTTTCTTATACATGATGAGTCACCTCTCTTGCTGCTTTCAAGATTCTCTCTTTGTTTTTGTCTTCTTATAGTTTAATTATACTGTTTCTTGGTTTGAATCTCTGAGTTTCCTGTTGGAGTTCATTAAGTTTTTTGGATGTGTGGATTTGTGTTTTTTATCAAATTTGGGGAGTTTCCAGCCATTACTTTTGCAAATATTGCTTCTTTCCCTTTCTCTCTTCCTCTCCTTCTGGGACTCTCATTAGGTATATCTGGTTTACTTGATGGGCCTCTTAGGTTTTGCTACTTTTTCTTCCCCTCCTTTTTTTTCTGCTTCACAGACTATATAATCTCAATAGCCCTATCTTCAAGTTAACTAATGCTTCTTTCTGCTTGAATTTTCTGTGGGACTTTTATAGTGAATTTTTCATTGCAGTTATATTTTTCAACCCGACAATATTTCTATTTGGCTTATAAAAAATAATTCCTATCTCTCTATTAATATTCTCTATTTAGTGAGATATGGTTCTTTATATATGTTTTCCATTAGCTCTGTGAGCATATATCAAAGCGTTAAAGTCCAGTAAGTCCAATCCTGTCTTCTTCAGGGAAAGTGCCTATTAATTTATTTGATTCCTGTTTGAGAATCTTGTCCTCTTTTTTGGTGCCTTACTTTTTTCCTAATGGAAACTGGACATTTAAAATATTATAATGTGGCAATTCTGAAAGTCAGATTCTCCCCTGTCCCTAGGGTTGTTGATGCTTATTATAGTTTTCACTGTTGTTGTTTGGTGACTTTTCTAAACCAATTATTTTATATTTTTTCATGTCTTACTCTTATTATCCAATATAACTAATTTTGTAAAGTTTGTATTTTTTTGTCATGTGGCTACTGAAGTCTGTTCCAGTAGATTAGCTACCAACTAGTAATATGACATAGATTTTCTTATACTGCTGTTTTCAGTAACATCACTTCCCTGCAATCACTTAAAAATATGAATTAAGGCCAGGCGTGGTGGCTCACACCTGTAATCCCAGTACTTTGGGAGGCTGAGGTGGGTGGATCACCTGAGGTTGGGAGTTCAAGACCAGCTTGACCAACATGGAGAAACCCTGTCTCTACAAAATGCAAAATTAGTCAGGCGTGTGGCACACGCCTGTAATCCCAGTTACTCGGGAGGCTGAGGCAGGAGAATCACTTGAACCTGGGAGGCAGAGGTTGTGGTGAGCAGAGATTCTGCCATTGCACTCCAGCCTAGACAACAAGAGCAAAACTCCATTTCAAAAAAAAAAAAAATGAATTAAAAAGAAGGATAATAATAATAATGGGTGCTGATCTTTTTTCACACTTGGTGAACTCTGGTCTTGAGAATTTTTACATTTTTGGTGACTCCATATTATTTTGCATCCTTTTCTCTCTTCCAATGAGTATTCTTTGTCATCTCACTTCTTACACTGATGGGGAACTTCAACTCAGGCCAGAAAATGCAACAAATATGGTATAGTATTTGCAGCTTCTAAATACAATATGCACACTGATTCCCAAGTAAAATTTGCCTTTGGTCCAGGCCCATTCTAGACATGAGGCCATGCTCCCTTCTTCCAGTGAAGATGTGGGAACTCAGTCCTGGCCTAGATTGGTTTGGGAAGAGCACCACTGGATTGACTAAGCACGTTAATGTGGCATATTCCCTTAGTCCACACACTTACATTCGCCCCAACGCCCTACATAACCTGAGGAAAGAAGTCTTTTCACATTCTATTTTTGGGATGTCCATTAGTACATATGACTGGCATTGACAACCTGCTTTAAAGAGACTTCCTGAACACTGACCATGAAGATGAAATATTAGTAAATGCTAATCTAGTTATATATAATCTAGAAATAAAATGTTCTGGTAAAAGTAAACCACCTTTGGCTGAAGCCATGAAGTAATAAAGAAGCTCAGCCTTCATAGCAATTATGCTTCACAAACCCTAGGGGATGAGATTTTTCCAAAGGAAATCTCAGAATTTAGTGAGGAGTGCTCATTTCAAAGGGCCTTCTGCCAGCCCTTTGAAAAACAGGAAACCTCTAGGATTAAGAATTTTTTCCAAATAATAAGTATAATATTTATGATATGGGGCTTATATATTGTTACCAAGCATTTGCTAACACTGCATATAGTTTTAGATAATTCTATTTCCTGAACACAGGAAGGCAAGCAATATGGTAAAATACCCAAATGCAACTTAAAGTACCATCTTCCCTTAGAAGTAACCCTTAGCTCATATAGTCACTCAGCAAATAATTACAGAACAGCTTCTATAAGCTATGCTTTCTGCTGGATTGTACCAGACTGGTACCAAAAGAAGGTGCAAATGACCAGTATTGTAGTCTTTCTGTGGGATATTTGAATTTTCATTTGAGTTTATTTATTAAAACATATTTTAGGGCCGGGCGCGGTGGCTCACGCCTGTAATCCCAGCACTTTGGGAGGCCGAGGCGGGTGGATCACGAGGTCAAGAGATCGAGACTATCCTGGTCAACATGGTGAAACCCCGTCTCTACTAAAAATACAAAAAATTAGCTGGGCATGGTGGCGCATGCCTGTAATCCCAGCTACTCGGAGGCTGAGGCAGGAGAATTGCCTGAACCCAGGAGGCAGAGGTTGCGGTGAGCCGAGATCGCGCCATTGCACTCCAGCCTGGGTAACAACAGCGAAACTCCGTCTCAAAAAACAAAACAAAACAAAACATATTTTAATGAGAAATATGAATACTGCTTTCCTTTCTGAAGTAGGGCCTTGCTCTGATACCCAGGCTGGAGTGCAGTGGCACAATCATGGCTCACTGCAATCTCAAACTCCCAAGCTCAAACAATCATCCTCCCTCAGCATCCTGAGTAGTTGGGACTACAAGTGTGTGCCGCCATGTCTGGTTAATTTAAAGAACGTTTTTTTCTGCAGAGACAGAGCTTTGCTGTGGTGCCCTGGCTGGTCTTGAGCTCATAGCCTCAAGTGATCCTCCTGCCTTGGCCTCCCAAAGTGCTGGGATTACAGGCGTGAGCCACTGCACCCAGCTGAGAAATGTTTTTGAGCAGAGAATGCATAAAGGAAACTTCCAAATGATGTTTCAAGCCTGTTCCTAAAAGGCCTGCAGAGGAGCAAAGTACATTAAATTACATCTTCATATGACCAAAAAAAAGTGCCACCGGGCACAGTGGTTCACACCTGTAATCCCAGCACTTTCGGAGGCTGAGGGTGGTGGATCACAAGGTCAGGACTTTGAGACCAGCCTGGCCAAGATGGTGAAACCTCCCTCTACTAAAATTACAAAAATTATCAGGGTGTGGTGGCGGACGCCTATAATCTCAGAGACTTGGGAGGCTGAGGCAGGAGAATCGCTTGAACCCAGGAGGTGGAGGTTGCAGTGAGCCAAGACCTCACCACTGCTCTCCAGCCCAGGTGACAGAGCAAGACTCCATCTCAAAAAAAAAAAAAAGTGTCTTTCTAAACCTCTAACTTAAGATTATCTTGGACATGGTTTGAAGAACTTTTATCTGAATTTGGTTCACCAGAAAAGATTTGTTTCCAAAACACATGTAGTATGAGTAAACTGAGTGCTTTATTCCTGGGAGAATCTTCTCCAGAAAGCACTAGGTAACACAGTGAGTCTTAATGAGGAAGGAGGTGTCCTTTGGTTGGTCTTACACATGCCACTGGAATCATGGCTAAGAGCCTCCTCTTTTTCACTCATTCAGCAGCAGTCTTATTGAATAGCTACTAGATGTATGATGTTATCTAGGCTCTGAGTGGGAGAGTTCCTGGGCTCGGGAATTTAAAATCTTATAAATATTTCATAAATTGGATATAAATAAAAGTGATTTGGTGACTGCCTTCACTTTGTGAAAATCCTTCAAACTGCATTAAGATATATGCCCTTTTCTGTATTGTGTTGTATATCAAGAAAAAGTTCCTCCTAAAAGTGCTTTGAAAATTGAAAACTGAAAACATTATTTCCAGCTGAGAAAACAGGGTAATAACCTCTACAAGAAAGCTAACTTTCTGGCTTTATATTATATTGTTACTGAGAGTTCATCATTGTCAGGATAAGATATTTTTATTTTCATGTAAGCAAATGATGCCATCATCACCATTATCATCATCCTCACAGCAGCTGAAATGTATTAAGAACTTATTAGGTACCAAAGCCGGGTGCCATCTGAGTTCTTCAGGCATACTAACCTACTTATTCCTCATAGCAGCCCTATGAAGTAGGTCACTATCACTGTTTTCATTTGGCAGAGCCAGAAATTGAGACACAGTGAGGCTGAAAATTTGTCCAAGGTCATTCAGCTAAGTAAGTGGTGAAGCCAGGATGCAAACTGCTCAGTCCAGACTTCTTATTTGGATAAATCTCTTAGCCAAACTGTAGCAGTTTTCAAAGTGTGGTCCAGAAACACTTGTGGGTTCCAAGACATTTTCAAGCAGTCTTTAGGGTCAATACTATATTCATAATCATATGAAGACGTTATTTGCCTTTTCCCTATCGTTCTATCAAGAGTGTAGAGTGTAATTTTCCACAGGTAATGTGATGTGTGCTGTCACAACAGACTGGATGCAGATGCAGAGACAAGACTCCAGCTATCTTCTGTGAAGCCAGACACCGCAGATATTTACAAAAATGGAAAACAATGCCATTCTTAAATATATTCACAGTATTTTCATAAATTACATTATTCACATTAACATTTAATGGGCTTATTACTGCTTTTAATAAATTAAATACTTTAATATTTCTATCAGATCTAATTTTAAAAAATTGGATTAAATACTAATTTTTAAGTTTTTTTGTAGAGACAGAGTCTCACTCTGTTTCCCAGGCTGGTCTTGAACTCCTGGCCTCAAGTAATTCTCCAGCCTCAGCCTCCCAAAGTGCTGGGACTATAGGCATAAGCCACTGCACCCAGCCTAGTTTCAAGTTTTAATATAAGAACTATCTATAAACATAACCCACATACACAAAAGCTCTTTTGAAGTCCTCAATAATTTTTTTTTTTTTTTGAGACGGAGTTTCACTGTTGTTACCCAGACTGGAGTGCAGTGGCACGATCTCGTCTCACCACAACCTCTGCCTTCTGGGTTCAAGCAATTCTCCTGCCTCAGCTTCCCAAGTAGCTGGGATTACAGGCGCGCACCACCATGCCCAGCTAATTTTTGTATTTTTAGTAGAGACGGGGTTTAACCATGTTGACCAGGATGGTCTCGATCTCTTGACCTCATGATCCACCTGCCTCAGCCTCCCAAAGTGCTGGGATTACAGGTGTGAGCCACTGTGCCCAGCCTAGTCCTCAATAATTTTTAAAGATTATTGTGGGGTCCTGAGATCAAAATGTTTGAGCACCACAGCTCTATACTGTTCTTCCTTAGGGGAGTGGGTACCCAAAAGCTGGTTTTATGGTTATGGCAGCAGCTTAGAAGTCAGCTCCGGGGCCCAAAGTGGCTCCGGCCGGATGTCGTGGCGCTTGCGAAGGCGAGGCCAAGAGTTCAAGGCCAACCAACCTCAGCAACCTTACAAGCTCTCATTGATTGGCAAAAAAAAAAAAAAAAAAAAAAAAAAAAAAAAAAAAGAAGTCAGCTCCACTTCTGAGACCCATCACATAAAAATGTATCCTTCCTTTTCTCCTGTGAAGCTGGACTTGATAATGCTGACCTTCTGGGGTGGCTCTCATTTAATTATGAGAGACTGCAAGGCAAGTGCTTAGTGTAGAGTAAACCCTCAGCCCATGGCCCAGAACCAGGAACTTTTCTTGTGTCATCCACAGGTGATGGAATTTTACTGCCAGTCCTGTGAGACTGCCATGTGTCGGGAGTGCACGGAGGGGGAGCACGCGGAGCACCCCACAGTTCCACTCAAGGACGTGGTCGAGCAGCACAAGGCCTCGCTCCAGGTCCAGCTGGATGCTGTCAACAAAAGGTGGGGGGACCCCTTCCACAGACCTCTAACTGGCTGCCTATACTTGAGTCCTGGCCTCATGGCGTCTTGTCTAGGTGCAATAGTAGGTTCATATTTCCCTTGGGGTATCAGGCTTTGTGTTATTTGTAAATAAGTTCTTTGATCATGGATCTGTTGTCATAAACTAATGAGTGATGAAGGTTGTACTGTCAGTTGGTAAAACTCCAACCTCCTTATGTTACGAGTGGCATTTTTGTTTCAGTACCTAAGTATAATTAAATGAATTAAAGTACACTCAAAGAATCTGCTCTCAGCAGAGTTCTGATATTCATCCCTAAGACCAGGCTCTCTCAGGAGCCTTCCTTACCTCCTGTTCCTGACACACATACACATCATTTTGCTGGCTGTGATTGGCTCCTTTCTGTCTGAGCTCTGCAAAATGGTCTTGAGCAGCGATTGCTACTTTTCTTTGTTTTCCTGCTTCCAAGTTCCTTTGGCACAGAAATGAAGGACCAGAGTAGTTGAGTGGTACGTGAGAAAGACCAAAGAGAGGAAATGAGCAGCATACAGAAAAGCAGATAAAATAAATCTTTCCACTGATAGCTGTAGTGAGAAAAGTGTGGTGGTTCTGTAGTAATTCAGAGAACTTGGAAACTTATGAGACGTTCTCAAAAAACTGAGTTTGGATAAGTGTTTTAGGTCGCTAGTGGGAAAGATACAGCCATCTAGAATAGTGATTCTCAGCCACTTGGCAATGCCTGGAGACATTTTTGGTATTACAACTATGTGTTTTGGCTGGGGCTGCTGGGTAGGAGGCAGGGCAGGGAGAGCTATTGGCATCTAGTAGAGCACAGGGTGCTGTTAAACATCCTACACTGCACCAGACGGCCCCCTGCAACAGAGAACTACCTGGCCAGAATGGCTTTTCAGAGATCTTCAAGTCTACCCTTAAATAATTACTAAAATTGGACGATTGATGGTTGCTTGAAATTGACCATTTTGATTGTCTCTAAAGAGACAAAGTCTCTTCTCTCTAAGGCAGTAATTATGTCACATCTTACTCATTCTGTTCTCTGGTTATTTTATTTTTATTTTTATTTTTTTGAGATGGAGTCTCGCTCTGTCGCCAGGCTGGAGTGCAATGGCATGATCCCGGCTCACTGCAACCTCTGCCTCTTGGGTTCAAGCGATTCTCTTGCCTCAGCCTCCCAAGTAGCTGGGATGACAAGCATGTGCCACCACTCCTAGCTAATTTTTGTGTTTTTTAGTAGAGACGGGGTTTCACCATATTGGCCAGGATGGTTTGGATCTCCTGACCTCGTGATCTGCCGGTGTTACCCTCCCAAAGTGCTGGGATTACAGGCATGAGCTACCAAGCCCAGCCTGGTAATTAAAAAAATTATGAAAGGCATATAAATTTTTTTTAATTAAAATGTATGTAGATAGATCTTAGAATATTTCCAGATTTATGTTAAATAACAACCTTTAATAACTGTCCACCAGGCTCCCAGAAATAGATTCTGCTCTTCAGTTCATTTCGGAAATCATTCATCAGTTAACCAACCAAAAGGCCAGCATCGTGGATGACATTCATTCCACCTTTGATGAGCTCCAGAAGACTTTAAATGTGCGCAAGAGTGTGCTGCTTATGGAACTGGAGGTCAACTACGGCGTCAAACACAAAGTAAGATCGGAATCATCACAGATGTCCTATAAGATACCTGATATCCAAGGGCACTAGTTATTGTTTCCTGATAACAAAAAGGGGTCCTTAAGTGTCATCATTGTATAGTAAACTATAGTTTTCACTTAATGTAATATCCAGCTATTTTCAGCAAAATTCCATGACTCTATGACTTTAAGTACCAGTTTATAATTTGACAAGAGGCAAGGTTGACTATAATGCAATGCTTTTAGGATTTAGAGTTAAACTGGATTGGTTTGCTTCCTCAGTTATAATGTGAAATACTTTCTTAATTGCTCTCTTACCCACACCAACCTGTTAGTCAACTTCAAAAGGAATCCTGACTGCACCCTTTGTTTAACTCTGCATATCTGTTCACAAAACAGGAATGAAAAGCCTCTGATATTCAGGCATGAAGAGTGTGAAGAGTTTTCGTTGTTTAGTTCCTGTTCCTTCAGGTGGTGATGAGGCAGCTTTGGACACTGGGGAAAGTTATTGAATAATGAATATTTCAGATGTCAGGCATAGCAATTTGTCTGCCATGCTCTTGGTAGCGATTTTTCTGTTTTCCCCTCTCCAAAACACATGAGCCAAGAAATACATGTGTGGAAGGGACTGGGTGAGGCTGAAGGGAAACCTTGAGAAGGTATTGGAAATGCAGTTTAAGACACTGCATTAGCACTGGGTTCCCTGGGTTGACCTAAACACGGCTTGCTCAGAGCAAGCCACCTGCGTGGGCGGGTGCAGAGCCTCCTCCTCGCCGGGGGAGGGCACTGCCCTGGGGCTGGGCCCTGCCCTGTGGGACGAGCTCACCAGGCCTTGGGTTTTCCCCGCAGGTCCTCCAGTCGCAGCTGGATACTCTGCTCCAGGGGCAGGAGAGCATTAAGAGCTGCAGCAACTTCACAGCGCAAGCCCTCAACCATGGCACGGAGACCGAGGTGCTGCTTGTGAAGAAGCAGATGAGCGAGAAGCTGAACGAACTGGCCGACCAGGACTTCCCCTTGCACCCGCGGGAGAACGACCAGCTGGATTTCATCGTGGAAACCGAGGGGCTGAAGAAGTCCATCCACAACCTCGGGACGATCTTAACCACCAACGCCGTCGCCTCGGAGACGGTGGCCACGGGCGAGGGGCTGCGGCAGACCATCATCGGGCAGCCCATGTCTGTCACCATCACCACCAAGGACAAAGACGGTGAGCTGTGCAAAACCGGCAACGCCTACCTCACCGCTGAACTGAGCACCCCGGACGGGAGCGTAGCGGACGGGGAGATCCTGGACAACAAGAACGGCACCTATGAGTTTTTGTACACTGTCCAGAAGGAAGGGGACTTCACTCTGTCTCTGAGGCTCTATGACCAGCACATCCGAGGCAGCCCGTTTAAGCTGAAAGTGATCCGATCCGCTGATGTGTCTCCCACCACTGAAGGCGTGAAGAGGCGCGTCAAGTCCCCGGGCAGTGGCCACGTCAAGCAGAAAGCTGTGAAAAGACCCGCAAGCATGTACAGCACTGGAAAACGAAAAGAGAATCCCATCGAAGACGATTTGATCTTTCGAGTGGGTAAGGAGAGGGCTTCTGTGCCTGACGCCTGAGCTGGCGCTGGTTAAGGGGTGACTGGGCATGTGTCATTGCAAATAGCAACACTGCAGCCCAGAACTCTTATCTGCAGGTGTTGGGAGATGTATTGCTATCAAATTTGATATATTTTGTTAGTCGAGCTTATGCAGTCTCCTCCAGAGATGATATTTCCTTCTCCTCCTCCTCTTCCCTACTCACTCTCTGTTATTCCTCTTCCTTCAGACACAAGTACTGCAAATTCATGGTAGGAAATTACAAGCTGAAAATAAGCTAAAAGAGAAATAGAAAAATCATAGCACCTGCAATTTCAAAATCTTAAAGGGAAAACTGGCAATCCCTCCACCTCCGCCTCAAAGCCCCTCTTTCCTGGGAGTGTCTTCTTGTGCCAGAGCTGAGGCTGTATGGTGGGCAGAGTGTCTGATGCCTTCTTGTCATTGCTTCTACATTGCAGGGGGGAGGGGGCAGTGTGCATGGCAAGTTGCAGTCACCTCCAGCTGTGTGTAGCTGGAGAGCAGCCCAAGAGAGGAGGAGGGGTGGAAACGAAGAAAGTATGGGGTTTAGGGTGGGGTTGGAGTGGAAACCAGAGGTGCAGGATGAGCCAAGAGAGTTAGGAATGCAAGCAGACCTTCCCTCCTCTGATTTATGGTCTCTCTCTTTTTAAACTATGTTCTCAGTAGAAAGCAACTAAACGTAAACAGCAAGTGGCTTGATAACTCTCAAGGGGAGAAGAATCTGCATTTTAGTTAGTTTCAAAGAGTAGCTCAAGCAGACTTCTCTTCCTTTCTCTTCTGTCTAGCACCACAGTGTCTCCGAAAGGGTGCTCACTGTATATTAGCTGGCACACATATAAAAACAGTTCTGTGGTTCAAATAAATTGGGGAAATCTTAGGCTAAATGAAGGAAATGGATTGTTTTAAATTGCAAAACTTCTTAAAACCTTTAGAATCTGCTGATGTGCATTGTGGGTCTCTGAGGCAGGAGAGGGATAACAGATAGCACGTCTGAACTTTCAACCATAGAACTTTTTCCATGGAAGATCTTGGGAAATGAAGGCTCTGTGGAACATTCTTGGGCAGAGCTGCTCTATGTTAATGCTTCAGGCTGAATCTTGGTAAAGACTGTGATATGATATGTAATTTGTCTGTTCAGAGCATGGAAGGCTTCATACATTCACAGCCAGATGTGTGATATGGGTGTAGGGCTTGATTCTACACCAGAGCAGAGTGGACGAGCTTGGGAGGATGCAGGACTGGGAGTGGCCTACGTCTGCCACTCCGGTTCCACCGCTTATTTGAGCCTTGGGCAAATCTTTCAACTTCTTTGAACTTCAATTTCTTTGTCCATGAAATAAAAATGCAAAAATATCTGCTTTTCCGAACTATTTTAAGTTCCAAGCTGAATGCCTGACGTGTAGGAGGAGCTAAATGAATGAGAGCTATTGTTTTTGCCTGTGTAGTTGTTAAGGCTTTTAGATTCTTCCTAGTACCTTTTCTTTTCTTTTTTTTTTTTTTTTTTTTTTTTGAGGCCGAGTTTTGCTCTTGTTTGCCAGCTCCCCACTGACCTCTTGCATGAAGAACAACTTCATTTTCCCATTTAAACCTCCACCCCCAACACCTCCAGCCAAGGGATGGCAGTCTACCTTCCTAGGCCATGTGCAGTGAAAGACTCAGAACTGGAATTGGACAGATCTGGGTCAGAATTCTGACTCTTTTCACCAGCTGGGCAACTGGCTTACCCTTTCTGAACCATGTTTTCTCCTCTGTAAAACAAAGGGAATTAAATATTACCTAAATCTTAAGGTTGCTGTTGGGGGTAAAATGAGAGAATTCTTGTAATATACCTGGTACGTGCCTGCATACAGTAAGAGCTCAATTAATGGTAGCTAAGATTTTACTATTGTTATTCATCATCATCATCATCATCTCTGACACCCACTTGAGAAAAGAGCCATGTCTTTCAGGAGTTTCCTGTGCTCAAACTGTAATGGCTTTGAGTCCCCAGCTCCCATCTCAGGGACAAGGGGGTATATATATCTTCTCTGCTCCTACCCATTGAGAAATGCAGCCATAGTGATGTATTGGCACTGCTGGAAAGGTGTTTAAATGTGTAAACATTCATAAAAAACTTAGAACAGTGCCTGGCATGCAGCACAATGTCTGATTTTATCAGTGAAGTAAAGATGCTGTCTTAGTTTGCTAAGGCTGCCGTAACAAAATTCCACAGTCTGGGTGGCTTAAATGACAGACATTTATTTTCTCACAGTTCTGAAAAACTGGGCCTGTTTTAGAGTTAGAAGTCCAAACTCCGGGTGCTGGAAGGGTGGCTTTCCTCTGATGCCTCTGTCCTTACAGATGGCCACCTTCTTGCTGCTTTTCCTCACGTGGTCATCCCTTTGTGACTCGGCCCCTACTGTCTCTTCCTCTTCTTATAAGGTCACCAATCATATGGGATTAGGGCCCTGATTTACCACCCTCATCTTAATTTAATCACCTCTCCGAAGACCTGATCTTCAAATGTGTGCAACATGATGTTTTGATATCTGTATACCTTGTTGAATGGCTAAATCAGTCTAACATATGTATTACCTCATATTTATCATTTTTTTTTATAGTGAGAACACTTACAATCTACTTTTTCAGCAACTTTCAAGTGTACATAATATATTGTTTTGTTTTTTTCTTGTTGTTGAAACAAGGTCTTGCTCTGTTGGCCAGGCTGGAGTACAGTACTGTGATCATGGCTCATTGTAGCCTCTACCTCCTGGGCTCGGGTGATCCTCCCACCTTAGCCTCCCAAATTCCTGGGACCACAATCGCATGCCACCAAGCCCAGCTAATTTTTGTGTTTTTGTTTTTTATAGAGATTAGGTCTCCCCATGTTGCCCAGGCTGGTCTCGAGCTTCTGGGCTCAAACAATCTGCCCATCTCAGCCTCCCAAAGTGCTGGGATTACTGGCATGAGCCACCATGCCGGGCCATTATGTATTAACTACAGTCATCATGATTTACAATAATTCTCTTGAACTTATCCCTCTTATTTAACTAAATTTTTCTGTCTTTGGACCAACTTCTCTCCTATCCTTTTATCCCCACCCTCCCCAGCATCTGGTATCCACCATTTTACTGTCTGTTTCTATGAATTCAACATTTTTAGATTCCACATATAAGTGAGATCACGTAGTATTTGTCATTCTGTGCCTGGCATAATGTCCTTCAGGTTCACACATATTATCACAAATGACAGGATTTTCCTTCTTTTTGAAACTGAATGGTATTCTGTTGTGTATATATACCACGTTTTCTTTATCCATTCATTTATTTATTGATGGACACTTAGGTTGATTCCATATCTTGGCTATTGTGAACAGTGCTGCAGTGAAACATGGGAGTGCAGATAACTCTTTGATATCTTGATTTCATTTTCTTGAGATGTATACCCAGTAGTGGGATTGCTGGATCATATGATAGTTGTATTTTTAATTTTTTGAAGAACTTTTATACTGTTTTCCATATGGCTGTACTAATTTACATTCCCACCAATCTGTGCTAGGGTTCGCTGTCCACATCTCTGCCAACACTTGATATCTTTTGTCTTTTTTTTGAGACAGAGTCTCACTCTGTTTCCTCTGGAGTGCAATGGCGAGCTCATGAGCCTCAACGTGCAGTGAGCCTCAACCTCCAGATCCTCCCACTTCAGCCCCCCAAGTAGCTGGGACCACAGGCATGTGCCACCATACCTCACTAATTTTTTCTTTTGTCTTTTTGATAATAGCTATTCTAACAGGTATGAGGTATTATCTCATTGTGATTTTAATTTGCATATTCCTGATGATTAGTGATGTTCTACTTTTTTTTTATTTTTGAGATGGAGTCTCACTCTGTTACCGGGCTGGAGTGCAGTGGCGCTATCTCAGCTCACTGCAACCTCTGTCTCCTGGGTTCCAGCCTCAGCTTCCCAAGTAGCTGGGACTACAGGCGTGCACCACCACACCCAGCTAATTTTTGTATTTTTAGTAGAGGTGGAGTTTCACCATGTTGGCCAGAATGGTCTCGATCTCTTGACCTCATGATCCACCCACCTCACCCTCCCAAAGTGCTGGGATTATATGTTTGATATACTGGTTGGCCATTTGTATGTCTTCTTTTGATAAATGTCTATTCAGTTTCTTTGCCTATTTTTTTTTTATTTTACTTTTATTTAAAAAATAGACATGGGAGCTGGGCCCAGTGCCTAATGCCTGTAATCCCAGCACCCTGGTGGGCGGAGGTGGGCCGATCGCCTGAGGCCAGAAGTTCAAGACCAGCCTAGCCAACATGATGAAACCCCATCTCTACTGAAAATACAAAAATTAGCTGGGTACGGTGGTGCACACCTGTAGTCCCAGCTACTAGGGAGGCTGAGGCAGGAGAATCACTTGAATCCAGGAGGCAGAGGCTGCAGTGAGCTAAGATGGCCCCAGTGCATTTCAGCCTGAGTGACAGAGCAAGACTTTGTCTCAAAAAAAAAAAAAAAATAGACATGGGGTCTCACCTTGTTGCCTAGACTGGACTCAAACTCTAGGCTCAAGCGGTTCTCCCATCTCAACCGCTGGAGTAGCTGGGACTATAGGCATGCACCACCACACCCAGCCAGCCTTTGTCTATTTTAAAATCAGGCTTTTTTTTTTTTTTAATTCTATTGAGTTGTTTGAGTTCCTTGTGTATTTTGGATATTAACCTCTTATCAAGATGTAATATTCTCCCATTCTGTAGGTTGTCTCTTCACTTTGGTCATGCTTTGCTGTACAGCTCTTTAGTTTGATGTAATTCCATGTGTCCATTTTTGCTTTTGTTGCCTGTACTTTTGCATTCGTATTCAAAAAGTCATTGCCCAGACCAGTGTCATGGAGATTTTTCCCTATATTTTCTGTTAGTGGTTTTACAGTTTTAGATGTTATGTTTAAGTCTTTAATCCATTTTGAGTTGATTTTTATATATGGTGTGAGATGAAGGTCTGATTTCATTCTTCTGCATGTGGATAACCAGTTTTCCTAGCACCATTTGTTGAAGAGACTGATCTTTCCTCATTGTGTGCTCTTGACATCTTTGTTGAAAATCAACTGTAAATGTATGGATTTATTTCTGAGCTCTCTATTCTGTACCAATAATCTATGTTTTTTTTGGCCAGTACCATGCTGTTTTGATTGCTATAGCTTTGAAGTCGATTTTGAAATAAGGTGGTTTGATCCCGCCAGCTTTGTTATTTTGGTTCAACATTGCTTTGGCTATTTGGGAGTTTTTGTGGTTCCATATGAATTTTAGGATTGCATTTTCTATTTCTGTGAAAAATGTCATTGATATTTTGATAGCAATGCATATAGATCACTTAGGGGTTATGGACATTTTAATAATATTCTTCCAATCTCTGAATACAAGCCATTTTTTAATTTATGTTGTCTTCAATTTTTTTCATCAATGTCCTATAGTTTTCAGTGTACATATCTTTTACCTCCTTGGTTAAATTCATTCCTACATTCTTGTTGTTTTTTTTGTTTTTGTTTTTGCATTCCTCTTTAACTTTACATTCAAATCCAGTATCTAGTCAAAAGACAGGACTCACTATGCAATAGTATACCTCAGAAAACATTTCTAGGACACATAGGGCCTGCCAGGCATTTTTCTAGATGATGGGAATACAGAGATGAAAGAAATGACATCTCTTCACCCAAGGAGCTGACAGTTTGGGATACAAATATATGAGCAACTAACAGTATAAGAGAGGTGATGGGAAGCTGTAGATGAGAAGGAATTTAAACCGGGACTTTAAGGAGGAGTAGGACTTATCCAGGTTGGCAAGCAGAATTGGTGTCTCAGGCAAAGGGACCAGTGTGAAGAGAAGACATGATCCTTATTTTGGAAACATATCCCATGTAGGGTGAAAAAGATCAAAGGAATGAAAAGTAGTGAGGCTAGACAAATCAGACTGGCGGCTACTTGAATGCCTTCTGTGCTCTCACACCTTTGTCCATGAATTCCTTTCCCAATTTTATCCTTACGTCAAAAATCACCTTCTCTTTCAGAATCTACTTGGATTATTACTTATGCCTGAGTCTTATTACCCAAAAAAGATGGTAAATTCCTTGAGGTCAAGAGTGGTGTCTTTAATTATTTATAATGCCCCCAAAATATCCAGAAGAATGCTTTGCATAAGTACTTTGCCCATTTGAATAGAATGAGTTGTGAACTACCTCATGATTTAACTTCCCTCTTCCCACTGTCAGGCTCCGGTTTGGAGGCCCAGGAGCACACAGATTAGGCGACAATGCATTCAGCTGCAGAGGCACTCATTCACACACATGGGACTATGCTAGGCAATGTCAAACAAAACAGCACTGGCCTAAGAACTTGATTTTTCAACATCTGTACCTTTGACTGCAAGTCAGTAGGGTTTATTTTATCATTGAAAGAGTTCACCTTTTGGCCAGGCATGGTGGCTCATGCCTGTAGTCCTAACACTTTGGGAGGCTGCAGCGGGAGGATCACCTGAGAGGTCAGCAGTTTGAGACCAACCTGGCCAACGTGGTGAAACCCCATCTCTACTAAAAATACAAAAATTAGCCGAGTGTGGTGGTACGTTCCCTGTGATCCCGGCTACCCGGGAGGCTGAGGCAGAAGAATCGCTGCAACCCGGGAGGCAGAGATTACAGTGAACCGAGATCGCACCATTGCACTCCAGCCTGGGTGACAGAGTGAGACTCTGTCTCAAAAAAGAAAAAAAAAAACACTTCAACTTTTTTCTACAATTGTGCCTTTGTTGTAGAACCTCAGGCTATTAGGTATATGACAACAGAACATTTATTAATTGAATAATCTTTTTGTGCATGTGTTGAAGCCTGTCACATATAATCCAGAAATCATTCAAAGCCAATCACATACACATGTGAGTTGGCAACTGTGATTCTGCTTTTCAGCCGGTAACATACATACTAAGCTTTTTGTAGCACTCATTTTATGCTTAAAGATACATCACTTTTATAAAACATGTATTGGTGTTTATACAGCAACCCTAAATACATGTATTAATTTTATAGATTTGTGAAAGTGAACATTGTTTTCTAGGCAATACCTTTATATTTTGGGGGGTAATTTCAACTCACATTTTCATCTTTGCCCATTCATTATCCAGCCCCCTAATTGGATATGACTACTATTAAAGCACCTTCTATGCTAGGTAGTGCTTATAAAAGAGGATGAGATGCTTACTCTGATTTAGAAGAGGCCACAGTTTAGAAAGGGACAGATATGTAAAAGATGGAGTGCCTTCAGTGTAATCAAGCCACAGAAGTCAGGATGGTAGCAGGAAGAGGCTGGCATGTGGAAGGAAGTTAAGGAAGGTTCCTAGAGGTGACTCTTTTTTTTTTTTTTGAGACAGAGTCTTGCTCTGTTGCCCAGGCTAAAGTGCAGTGACATGATCTCAACTTACTGCAACCTCTACCTCCTGGGTTCAAGCGATTTTCCTGCCTCAGCCTCCCAAGTAGCTGGAGCTAGAGGCAGAGACCACCACGCCCAGCTAATTTTTGTATTTTCAGTAGATACGGGGTTTCACCATGTTGGCCAGGTTGGTCTTGAACTCCCAGCCTCAAGTGATCTGCCCGCCTTGGGCTCCTAAAAGTGCTGGGATTACAGGTCTGAACCACCATGCACAGCCCCTAGAGATGACATTTAAACTTAAGCAGGCTTTGAAAGAGAAATAATTTATCAGATGAAAGGAGTAAAAGAGTGTTTTAGAGGAAGGGAAAACAGGTACAAAAGTGTGAAAGTGAGAAACTGAGTATTTTGAAGAACTGTAAATGATTCCATTATCTTGGAGCATCAAATGAAATGAGATGTAAGTAGATATAGGTTGTTTCCTTGAAAAGGAGCTGGGACTTTGTTCTCTGAACCTGTGCTCCTCAAAGTGTTGTCCATAAACCACATGCATGAGAATGCCTTGAGGTGCCTGGTATAATTTAAAACTTAAATTTAAAACTTCTGAATTCCAAACTGCGCTTACAGGATTAGAATCTCTCGAGATGGACCAAGGATTGGCATTCTGCAAGCTCCAGTGACACTTATGCACACTAACGTTTGGAAGCCATAGTTATTACATAGGTAATGAGAAGGCTTTGAATGGTGTAAAGTAGTGTAGTGACTTACTAAGATATTTACTTCTCAGAGAATCTGGAGGCATTATAGGAGATCTATTGGAAATGTTTCCCAGGAAGCAGGGAGATGATTAAGAAGGTTTTGCAATAGTCCACATGAGCTATTATATGTGCCAGAAATAAGAGTGATGTGATGGCCAGCAGTGGCTCACACCTGTAATACTAGCACTTTGGGAGACCAAGGTGGGTGGATTATGAGGTCAGGAGTTCAAGACCAGCCTGGCCAAGGTGGTGAAACCCTGTCTCTACTAAAAATATAAAAATTAGCTGGGCACAATGACAGGTACCTGTAATACCGGCTATTTGGGAGGCTGAGGCAATAGAATCACTTGAATCTGGGGGCGTGGAGGTTGCAGTAAGCTGAGATTGTGCCACTACACTCCAGCCTGGGTAACAGAGTGAGACTCTGTCTCAAAAAAAAAAAAAAAAAAAGAGTGATGTGATGGAGTAGATAGAAAACAGCAGGTTTACAAAATGCTTTGGAGGGAGAGAGAGAAATTTGGTGAACAATTTAAACTCCCAGCTGTCAGACTTCAGTGCTGTGGAGAAATGATACAGTAGAGTAGATAGTTAAGGCTGTGAACTCTGAAGTTAGATTGCCCCCCAACACTGCTACTTTTCTGTCTGTGTAATTTTGGTAAGTTGCTTAGCCCCTCAATGCCTCAGTTTCCTTTATAAAGTCACAAAGTTTTCTTAGTTTTGAGGATTAAATTAATTAATACACAAAAGAGCTTGGAACAATGCCTGGCACTGAATAGTGTCCAATACATTTTAGAGCGCAAAGTAGGTAGTACTAGTTAACATTTTCATAGTTGTAGTCTAGAAATGATAGTTAACGTAAGTAGTTAGAAACATAGTAGACAAAGAGCTTGTCTCAGTCCATTTTCTGTTGCTATAACAGAATACCTGAGACTGGGTAATTTATAAAGGAAAGAAGTTTAATTGGCTTGTGGTTCTGGAGGCTGCGAAGTTGAAAGGCATGGTGGCAGCTTCTGGCGAGGGCTTTTTTTACTGCATCATAATATGGTGGAAAAGCTGAAGGACAAGTGAGCAAATGCAAAAGAGACCACAAGAGCAAGCTAAGCTCCCTTTTAAAACAACTCATTCTTGTGAGAACTCACCCCTTCAAAATGGTATTGATCTCTTCATGAGGGCCCTGCCCTCACAACCCAATAAACCCCTTAAAGGCCTTATCTCCCAACACTACCACATTGGAAATTAAAGTTCTAATACAGGAACTTTTTGAGAGGACCCATTCAAACTATAGCAGAGATCAAAAGCCTAATTGCTCAGTTTGAATCCCAGCCTGCTCTTCTTAGCCATATGACTTAAGAGAAATTATTTAACGTCTCTATGCCTTACTTTATCTGTAAAATGGGAGTGATATTAATGTATACCTCATATGGTGAGGATTAAAATAATGCATGTAAAGGCTTAGAACAGTGCAGGCACATGGTAAGGACTCAATAAATATTGACTACTATTGTCATTATCATTATTAACCAAGATAAGGAAGCTAGGATGAAGAGCAGGTTTGTCTCTGTTTTGATCTTCCAGGATGAAGTGTATAGTAGGCAGTTTGCAGTATAGGTTTGGAGCTCAGCAAAGAAGTCAGGGCTAGAGACATAGATTTGGAAGCAAAAAGTATAGAGAAGTTACTTTAAATCATGAGCTTCAGTGAAATGTCAAAGATAGGCATTGTAGTTCAGGAAGGAATAGATGGAGAATGGAAAGCAGGAGAAAGGAACAGGCATTCTCTGAACCAGACATTGTGCTACTTACAATTCTTAGTAGATATAATACACTTTCCATTCCTAATAACCCTACGGTATCACATTTGATATGCTGTAGCCAGGCCATACTGGCTTATTCAATGACTTCATATTGGTAGCTTGCAGTTGGCCTTAATGAAAGCATTTACACTATAGAAAAGGTAAATGCTACAAATCAGAGCTCCCCTGGCCTCTCAGGCTTCCAGCCCTTGCCCTGCCAAGAGCCAAATTACTCAAACAACATATAATCATCCTTACTGTTGAAGAAATGGAAGCTTCGAGAGGCGAAGCCCCTGCCTTTTAAATTACACAAGGATTCCTCTTCACTGAAAATGCCCTTTAACTACTGTGGTTTTCCAAAGTTGAGATATTTGATGCTTCTCACACTTGAAAATGTAATTGTATGCCCACTGTGAGTGAGTTATTGCATTACTCTAATATTGTATTAGAAAACAATCCTGAATGAGTTTAGAAAAGTAGCTTAGAGCATCTGTTGATGATGATTTAAAACAAAAGGATTATATTTCCTTGACTGTTAAAGAGTTTGCTGACTAGAAGCCATGAGCTGGTTTTTATCAGCCATTATACTAAAAAGAGTCATTGAACAAAGGGGAAGTCAGAAGATGTGGGAGGGAGTGAAAGAATTATAGTTGAGTACTCTCAAATTATTTAATTCATTACACATCATACCTTAATGAGGCGATGAGAAGTTGAATGAAACACTCATTTTACTCTAGAACAGTGTAATTTAAAATGGATGTGTAAAATCGCTTAGCATGAATTCAGAGGTTTTATAGCCTCTGTAAAGTATTTGTATTTTTTACTTGTTTCTAAAGTACACATTCAGTTTATTCATCTGTTTATGATACAGTACAGAGAAGGCAAAGTATTTCACATCATAGACTTACTTCCAACTCCTTGGAATGTTCATTTCTCTGGCTTACAGGAGAGACGAGACAGGAAAGTCAGGCAATGCTTAGGCAACTAAAATGAGGTGAGGACAATGCCAACGTCATCCTCACAGCGACAGCCACAGGGACTGTTAGTCGCAAACTGGTTTTCTAGACCTGTCAGCTGGAAGCATGGGGAGCACCATTTCTGGATGCTCATGCCATGTCGGGCTTCAGTCATCACCACACAGGCACAGCAGCGCTTTCTGGTAGTCATCCTTAGTGTCTTGCTGGGTGTAATAGTATAGGGACTTGCTGTACTTTCTCTTGAATTCAGACCTAATTTTCAACAGGTCCACGTCACTTCAGGAGACCATAATTCTGATCAGGACCTTATCTCAAGTCCCTTTGCCCTTCATGGGGTCACACAGCCGATCAGCAAAATACAGGGGCTTGTTCTGAATGCACTGGACCAGGTTCAGGAAAGCATTTTCCAGGTCTCCTTTAACCTCCTTCTTGATGCTCTCCAGTGGGTCATAAGGGCTGTAGCTCTTGTACCTAGTAAGTACTTTCTGGAGGTAGGAAACGCTCTGCTCGGTCATGATGCTGATCCACTTGGGACCATCAGTTCCTTTCCTTTCCAGTGTCATAGAGATCCCAGGCATCTTGGTCAATCAGTTCATAATCAATGACAGAGCCATCCTCTGCTCTTCTGCCCTTTGCTGGGGCAACCAACAGCTTGCGGATATTACCAGATGTGTCCAAAATAATGTCCTTCTCCAGATCAGTCTAGTACATTTCCTTGTAGACTCTGTTAATGTCCTGCAGCCCCTGGTTGGTTCTTGAGCAGATGATCTCAATGACAGAGTCCTCATCTGTTCCCAGCCCTTTCTTGGAAGCTTTTAGTGCAGAAGCATCATACTGAGCAGGTGTCTTCAATAGGCTCAAAATCGCTATCTCCAGGTGGCCAGATAAGGCTGACTTCAATGCTAATTTAAGTTCCTCTTTGGTCCTTCTCTGGTAGGCAAAGGCAATATCCTGTCTCTGTGCACTGCTATGGTTGGTCAAAATATTAACAATGGTGACCACATCCACACCTTTGGTCTTGATGGCCGTTTCAATGTTCAAAGCATCCTGCTTAGCATCAAAGTTGGTGTAGGCTTTGACCCATATGCACTTGGGGGTGTAAAGTGATCACCCTCAAGCTGAGCTTGCATAGGATTTCATGAACAGCAAACATTTTGAAGGGAGCGGGGCTGGGCGTTGAGAGCTGAGAGTGTCCCCAGATGCCGAGTCGAAAATATATTATTTTATGCCCCTCTCCCCTGCCTCACCTCTGCAAACTACCTCCTTTCCTCCCTAAAATATATGAGGAGGGAGGTCATATCAAGTTGGCATTTTAGGTCCTTATAGGACCATCACCCCATCCTTGAGAATCTCATCCTTGGGAACTCTTCTTGCATTTCAAATGGAAAAAGATGCAACTAATATTGACTAAGTGCTGGGCAGTCACTAAGGGTGCAGTGGTGAATAGGACAGATGTTGTTTCTGCCCTCAAGCAGCTTACAGTGTAGTGAAGGATACAAACCGTTAAATACTTAAAGTATCATGTGATAAGGATTGTGGCTTTCTAAAGAATTTTAAAGAGAAAACATGATTCATTTGAGCCCAAATCGTAATTATCTTCACCCCTGAAACCCAGAAGAAGCCACGTGTGTATTGGGAAAAAAAATATCATGTAAAGGTTTGGGAGAACCTGGTTTTATTCTTTCCTGTGTCTCTGACTATCTTTGTGATATGTATAGCTTCAGCTTTCTAATCTATAAAATAGGAATGATAATATTTATCTTGCTATCTCAAAGGACTATAGGTGAGAGAATTTACATAAAAGTGTTAAAATATTATTGAACATTCTGTTTTCCAGTTATGTAATTGGGGTTGTAATTTGCTCATCATTAATAACTCATTTATGCACTTCTTCATCCGGCAAACATTTGTTAAGCACCTACTTGATTGAAAATCCTGTGTTAGACCCTATACTTGGCTTAGTTTCATCTTGCTGCATGATTTCATTCAAAACATCTAGATTGGCCGGGTGCGGTGACTCACGCCTATAATCCCAGCACTTTGTGAGGCCGAGGCGGGTGGATCATGATGTCAAGAGATCGAGACCATCCTGGTCAACAAGGTGAAACCCTGTCTCTACTAAAAATACAAAAATTAGCTGGGCATGGTGGTGTGCACCTGTAGTCCCAGCTACTCGAGAGGCTGAGGCAGGAGAATTGCTTGAACCCAGGAGACGGAGGTTGTGGTGAGCCAAGATCCTGCCATTGCATTCCAGCCTGGGTAACAAGAGTGAAACTCCATCTCAGAAGACAAAAACAAAACAAAAAACGTCTAGATTGATTTCGCTTTAACTTCCTTTTTGTTGTTGTTGTTAAGATGGAGTCTTGCAGGCTGGAGTGCAATGACATGATCTCGGCTCACTGCAACCACCGCCTTCTGGGATCAAGCAATTCTCTTGCCCTGGCCTCCTGAGTAGCTGGGACTATAGGCATGCATGACTGTACTCAGCTAATTTTTTGTATTTTTAGTAGAGACAGAATTTCATCATGTTGGCCAGGCTGGTCTCAAACTTCTGACATCAAGTGATCCACCGGAGTTGGCCTCCCAAAGTTCAGAGATTACAGATGTGAGCCACCGTGGCCAGTTAGCATTAATTACATATTAAGTTGGAGTGGGTGGTGAGAAGAAATCTGCATTTATTGATACACTATTTCAGTCTAAGGGTTCACCTTCTGTAATCTTCCCGGAGAGGTAGGTGGAAGTGACCAGGAAGAATATAGGTGAGAAGCTGTTGAATTAAAAATTCATTTTGTGCTTCATAGGCTAGACTTGCATCTGGAAAAAAAATGGTTTAATTATGGAATTATGGAATAATTGTCAAATTGATAATTACTTTAAAAATTTTTTGTTACTAATTTTGCTAGCTAATGCGTAACCATTAAATGAAAGCTTTTACTTTAGCTGTTATTCAGATATGGAGGAAAGATTTAATAAGTATTATATGTGTTTTTTATTTATATTGGTTATGGAAGAACTAGTTTTATTATATATTTAGAATAGAGAGAGAGAAGAGACTTTCTACAAATGAAATAGAACTTACTGAAAATCTTGAAGAGTACAGCATGAAGAGTTCCCAAATTATTTCTAACTTCCGGAATTTCAATTTACTTTTGTCTTAGACACTTTACAAACACTTGAACATTTCAGCACAATGACAATATGCTGTAGTGCTGTATCACTATCAAGATATTTCTAGTTTAATTTTTGCTAAAAATAGTCAACATCAGTTGTCCTCAAAGCATATGCTAGTGGTGTCCTTTAACCTTCAGGAGTAACACTAATTCTGCTGTACTTTCAGATAGAGTTTAAAAAATAATAATAATCAGTAATCTCCAACAAGACAAAAGATGTTCACAAGAATCAGGAGATGTTGCCAGTAATGCCAACCAGCCATTCAGAAACCAAGCCAGGGAACATAAAAGATTTTTTAAAAACAAATATTATAAAATAAAAATGGCAGTGCCTGTTTTGTCTAGCTTCTTTCAAAAATATATAAGCAATGTTAGACAAACGGAAGTTCCTCCGACCTTGTGATTTAATTTACATGTGGGCAACAGACTCGAGCTCTCCTTAACTTCATACCAAGAATAAGAGCTGGGCCAACACATTGCCTGTGAGTTCAACAGAGGTCACAGAACCTCTTTCCAGCAGTGTGGTCTTTTGCAACAGAGTCCATTGCTCTCGTGACCTAGTAGCAGATACAGGACGTCTCACATTCATTTCAAGCTAGGCATATAGTCTTCCTCCTCCTTGCTCTGAATCGTTTATTACTATGGAATCCAATTAAATATCTTCCCAAGTTTTAACATTATACCCCAAAATACAACTATTGCCCGTTTCTACTCACACTGGAAAAACGTGTTTATTTCTGTAAAGAACAAAAAGTGTTAGTATTTTTTGCTCATATTTTTCCTCCTCCAACATCAGGTCCATGTTTTCAAAAGGAAAACAGACTCTTTTTGACTAAGACCCATCCTTGACTAGTACTAAAGCACTATCTTCTCCATTTTTCTCTCTTTCCTTTTATCAGCTGCTACTGCCTGCTGAGTCTTCTGAATAGAATAGGCATGTTCTTAGCAGGATAGACAAAAGGTTAGATGAAGGAGAGCAGCAGGCAGGTTTCGTCCCTATCTGGACTAGAAGGACAGGAAATTAGTGTTTATCTACTCTGCTCAGGTGCTTCTTAGCCCTTTCTCTCTTTATTTTCGGTATTTCTTCCCCCTACCTGTATGCCGTCTAAGCCCTGGGTGCACTTTAAGTTTTACATAAGCAAGAATCTAGAACAGCCTGGGATTTATACAGTCACTTCTTTGGTTTATGGTCCAATCTCATAAGACTCTTGCCTTTTATTACATTTCTTTAATTAGTCCTCATTTCCTCATCTTGTTTAATTCCATGCTTTTGTTCATCAATTTTTTTTCTTTAGAGTAGGATCTCACTATGTTGCCATGCTGTCTCAAACTCTTGGCCTTAAGTAATCCTGCTGCCTCAGCCTCCCAAAGTACCGTGATTACAGGCGCGAGCTATTAAGCCTGGCCTGTCAAATGTTTTTGATAAATGAAATTTTTATTCTTAAGAAACCCTGGCTTGTCCACACTACCTTTGAAAACTTATTTCTAAGCTGAGCATTTTAGAATTGTTTCTTTTTCTAGCCCATCTGTTTTACTGTACCTGTTTCCTCGCTGTTATTCAGAAATGGAGGGAAAACAAAAATAATATTTGTTTTAAAACAAATATAAAATAAAAATGGCAGTGCCTGTTTCATCTAGCTAGCTTCTTTCAAAAATACACAAGCAATATTACACAAACAGATGTTCCTCCGACCTTGTGATTTAATTTACACGTGGGCAGCAGACTCAGGTTCTCCTTTACTTCAAACCATGTTGGCACATACCTCCTTCGAGGGCCACCCACCCCTTTCCTGCTCCCCACTACCAGAAACAACTCACCATTTCAAGAGTGTTCACTGATTCCATATTCATGCATGTTATTGGGATTCTATGTGGATCAAGTATCAAAGATCCTTTCTTCTGATACATTTGGAATAAAATATGACAGTATCTGGATTGCAAATTTTTCTTTCATGTTAGTGGGAGTAGATGAGATGCAGAGTTAGTGAGTAAACTTGATAGGGTCCATGAATCAGAGAACTGACCACCATGTGGGTCTGGTGAGAACCAGCTAGTCTATGGTGATTCTGCCCAGTAATTTTGTTGTTGATTTAATTCTATGTTTAATCCATCACCAATTTCAATTCCTAAACCCAAAAATCTGTTTCAGAAGAGTCTATTCCCAAACAGTGCTTAAGCATGTGTTTGACAGTAGCCATCACCAGCGCATCCTTGTCTACGCTTTACTAAGGCACTGCATTGGTGCTGAAAAACAAAACAAATCCCAGCACTTTGGGAGCCCGAGGCGGGTGGATTACAAGGTCAAGAGATTGAGACCATCCTGGTCAACAAGGCGAAACCCCGACTCTACTAAAAATACAAAAATTAGCTGGGCATGGTGGCACGTGCCTGTAGTCCCAGCTACTCAGGAGGCTGAGGCAGGAGAATTGCTTGAACCCAGGAGGCAGAGGTTGTGGTGAGCCAAGATCATGCCATTGCACGATTGTTACCCAGTCTGGGTAACAACAGCAAAACTCCGTCTCAAAACAAACAAACAAACAAACAAAAAAACAGCATATATGGCTTTTTTTTTTTTTTTTTTGAGGCAGAGTCTGACTCTGTCACTGAGGATAGAGTGCAGTGGCATGATCTCGGCTCACTGCAACCTCCGCCTCCTGGGTTCAAGAGATTCTCCTGCCTCAGCCCACAAGTAGCTGGGATTACAGGCACATACCACCACACCCAGCTAATTTTTATATTTTTAGTAGAAATGGGGTTTTACCATGTTGGCCAGGCTCATCTCGAACTCCTGACCTCAGGTGATCTGTTCACCTCGGCCTCCCAAAGTGCTGGGATTAGAGGCTTGAGCCACCGCACCTGGCCCAAATTGCTCTTTTGAATATAAATGAAATTATAAACCTGAAGAATGGTTCTCTCTATATATGAAAAATTTAACTTTCTTCCTGGTCATTTTTGAGCAAAATTTGTGTTTTCATTCATTCATATTTATATCATCCTATTGAAATAACTTATAAAAACTTCTTTTGAAACAAAACCAGATATCTGTTAACCTGTAGATGATTTGCTGTTTTTCTCTCTGCCTCATCTCTTCTTTTAATAGAGAGTCTAGTATGGCCAGGTGTGGTGGTTATTGTGATGTATACCTATAGTTCCAACTATTCAAGAGGCTGATACAGGAGAATTGGTTAGACCCAGGAGTTTGAGAACAGCCTGGGCAATATCACCAGACCCTGTCTCAAACAAAACAAAACAAAACAAAACAAAAAAAGAATCTGGTATGGGTGGAAATATTTTCTTGGATTAATGAATTTCCTTTTGCCTTTCTTATTTATTCAGTCTACAAAGCATCCTGTAAGAATATCTTTTTATAATTTCAGGAAGAATATCCAGCCTATGAGATATTGAATCTTTGAAAATAATGTATAACAAATCCATAATATGAAAATCAGCCTGCTATTTTTATAACATCTGTGGCCTTCAGTGTGTTAAATGTACTGAGAGTCAAGCCCCCACATTTATTCCTAGAGCTGCTGAGTGAGAGGGTGGAATTTTGGCAAAACTGTAAAATGAGGCCCCTCTCCTGTTGCATCTCCTTGGGGCAGGACCCCTTTGCCAGGTACCCCTCTCCCACTAAAACCCAGAAATGGCAGGACCCAAACTGAGTTTAAACCATCCCAAATGCTCCACACCCCAAGTGCAAACCAGGTCCACAAAGATAGAAGACAGAGGCAGAGTAATCAGGGCTGAGAACGTTTATTCCCATGCCCAAGGCAGCACAGACCTGGCAGATAGCAGTGCCACAGGGCAAAGTGCGAAAGCCATGTCAGATAAAGGCAGGCCGTATTAGTCTTTATTATTATGTCTTTGTGGCATCTAAGAATATTTTAAACACGTTAATATGCAGCTACAAATTAATAAGAGAATATAGGCATTTGCTTTAAAAAAGTGATTTTGCAGAGACTATTGGTCAGGAAGAGAGGTTTACTAGCATATGGATTAAATCACTAGGGAGGGAGGGTGCCCTTTTTTAAAAGTATATTTAAAAACAATGCATTCCCAGGTACCTATGGAAATCTGAATTATTATCTTGCTGAAATGGAGAAATCTAACTCTTTAGTGCTTAATTTTTTTTGTTTTGTTTTATCATTTATTTTAGGTACCAAAGGAAGAAATAAAGGAGAGTTTACAAATCTTCAGGGAGTAGCTGCATCTACAAGTGGAAAGATATTAATTGCAGACAGTAACAACCAATGTGTGCAGGTATAGCCCCTAATTATATACCTTTACTTATATTGATAACAATAGATAAAAATAGTTACATATTTTCCTACTTTAGACTTAAGATACATCATGTAAGGAAAAAAGCTCGTGTGTATGTAAACTTTTCTTCAAATAGAGTTTGCATGTTCTGATCTGTATGTATGACAGATGTTTTTGCCTATGTCTTACTCAGCAATGCTTGCAATAGTTCACATTCCAATGAATGTAATTTGTATTTGTTTTACAGATATTTTCCAATGACGGCCAGTTCAAAAGTCGTTTCGGCATACGGGGACGCTCTCCTGGGCAGCTGCAGCGGCCCACAGGAGTGGCTGTGCATCCCAGTGGGGACATAATCATTGCCGATTATGATAATAAATGGGTCAGCATTTTCTCCTCTGATGGGAAATTTAAGGTAAGATTAACTGCTAATTGGTCACTAAACAATGGAGAAAAGGAATAGGAAATACAAGATGAAATTGTACATTTCTTTTTTTTTTTTTTTTTTTGAGACAGAGTTTCGCTCTCGTTACCCAGGCTGGAGTGCAATGGCCCGATCTCGGCTCACTGCAACCTCTGCCTCCTGGGTTCAGGCAATTCTCCTGCCTCAGCCTCCTGAGTAGCTGGGATTACAGGCACGCGCCACTGTGTCCAGCTAATTTTTTTTATTTTTAGTAGAGACGGGGTTTCACCTCATTGACCAGGATGGTCTCGATCTCTTGACCTTGTGATCCACCTGCCTCGGCCTCCCAAAGTGCTGGGATTACAGGCGTGAGCCACCGCGCCCGGCCCTGTATATTTCTTTTTTGAGATGCAGTGCAACATTCAGCACTGCTTTATACACAAAGACATCTGGACAGCTAAGTTTGTGAAGTGAGAGTAACAATGATAATTTCGTAAGTCTATTCATATATATCCTAAATGTGCTTTGTTTTATAAAGCAATTAGGTTGCCCAGTCACTTTTTTTCTTTAAAACCATAGATTTAGAGGGAAACCGGCCCTGTTACCTCAATTCAATGAAAAACAACAAGCTCTTGAAAAGAGTTATTAAGAGGCGGTTGATATTTCTCAGATTAGTCTACAGGCTGTCACTTAGGAAGTACCTTTTACTTTCTCAGGCCTGTGGCAGGTGATATGGGAGAAACAGAATTGTAAGAAATAGTTTATACCACCAGATGCGGTGGCTCACGCCTAAAATCCCAGCACTTTGGGAGGCCGAGGTGGGTGGATCACAAGGTCAAGAGATCGAGACCATCCTGGTCAACAAGGTGAAACCTCGTCTCTACTAAAAATACAAAAAAAAATTAGCTGGGCATGGTGGTGCGTGTCTGTAGTCCCGGCTACTCAGGAGGCTGAGGCAGGAGAATTGCTTGAACCCAGAAGGTGGAGGTTGCAGTGAGCCGAGATTGTGCCATTGCACTCCAGTCTGGGTAACAACAGTGAAACTCCGTCTCAAAAAAAAAAAAAAGAAATAGTTTCTACCTTTTAAAAATGTACAGGCCCATTTTGGAAAAAAGACTAATACACAAGAAATGACAGAAAGCAGTTTATATCAGTCTCTAATGAATTATACATTTATATAATCTGAAAATGCAACGTTAAAATATATAATATGGGGTTTGGAAGGAAAAAAATGAATGCTGAATTTCCAGAGAAAATGCAAGTGTACTACACTTTGAGAGATGCCATTGTTTGATATATCTGCTGTCATTCCCAGCATCAGCTTGTTGCAAATAAAAATTTGACCCAGTGTCTTCACCTAATCACCAAAGAGTAGGGAGCCCTCTGGTGATATCAGAAATCTTTCTTATAAGTTGTCATCAAAGAATCGTATCAGCCCGCCTGATGGCTGGGAAGCCGAGGTGGACAGATCACCTGAGGTCAGGAGGTTGAGACCAGCCTGACCAGCATGGAGAAACCCCGTCTCTACTAAAAATACAAAATTAGCCAGGCATGGTGGCACATGCCTGTAATTCCAGCTACTCAGGAGACCAAGGCAGGAGAATTGCTTAAACCCAGGAGGCAGAGGTTACGGTGAGCCGAGATCGCACACTTGCACTCTAGCCTGGGCAACAAGAGTGAAACTCCATCTCAAAAAAAAGAGAAAGAAAAAAGACCTATCTCATAGGATTTGAGCAAAGACTAAATGAGATTTTATGTGCCACTTAGAAAATAGTGATCTAAGAAATAAATGTCCTTTTCTATGCCTCTAGTAACCCTGTCCAGAAAATGAAGTCTTATTTGGTCAGCTATGATTTGAGCTTCATGACCTCATGCAGCGCCTGGTGGTCATAACTTCCTTGTCTAGGAGTTCGGAGATATTGCTTTTCATAATTCATTCTGGAATCCTAAAGATTACTCAAAGTGTACTCATTGGTTTCTTATTGGAAGAATTTCTGTTTTCCCTTTTAAAGTCTACAGATTGCTGTAGTCCCCTCATTATTTTTACGAAATAAGTTACATAATTGTGAAACTCTCAGATTTGAGCCTCTGTTTTGTGTGAGGCAGCATCGCGTCAATTTTGGAAACTGAAAAGCCGTCATTTTCTTATTCCACAGTATTGCATGCAGTTCTTCAATCACCCTTGAATTTTTTGTTCCACTAGAAATTTAATGACTCTGTATGGTGACCACATATACAGAAAAATCTCTTGCCTTTCTATAGCTCTAACTTCTTCCCCTTCTTTTGCATGTTAATAATTGTATATGTGGAAAGACATACCCAAATACGACAAGTTTAATGTGAATATTCATATCTTGAATATCTTGAAAATATTCATTCAGTTTGGAGGCAACCCATTTGTTTGTCTTATACTCAAAACCATGGTCTGTCTTTGTAAATTTAGAAGCTAATACTAAAATAGGTTTCACATACGGAGACAGGAGTTTTATGTCTAAGAAAGAAGGGATCTCTGAATTAAGCATTTTTTGTTCAGTGGTTCAATAGTCTATCTGTAATATACACTCTTAGAAGAACTGGGTTCTTAGAGTTGGAATATTAAAGGTAATTATGGGAATAAACTCTAAAGAACACCCATGCCCCCTAGAGGATTGGAGGAGTGGAAGTGGTGTAGTTTCAGCAATACCCTCTTCTGTGATAGATGTTAATAGAAACCCTAAGGGTGAAAGGCTAGCACATGAAAACACTTTAAGACTCTCATAGGAGTTCATCCAAGTGGAATTGAGGAGGGAGACCCAGGCATTTGGGATTCCCTCCCCCTCTGTCACCCACTGTGCATCTCAATAAAAGAGAGCAGGCCAGCTGGCGCCTCCTGAATCTCCTTCCTGAAAACAACAGGCTAGGCCTTAGGGAAACTCTACAGAAGGCACTATTTTTACTTAAAACAAGATCAAACCAGAAACCTTTTCACATGTGAGTCCTAAAACTGTAAACAGAGACCTTTTCACATGTGAGTCCTAAAATTGTGAACCGGAACCCTTTCATATGTAATTCCTGAAACTGTAAACTAAAACCTTTTCACATGTGAGTCCTAAAACTATGAACCTAAGATTCTTCCACGTGTAACGTCTAAAGTATAAGCCTATATAAAGGCTGAACCTTCCTTTGTTAGACGAGCTTGGCTGTTAGGCACCTATGCCACCTTTTCCCAGCTGAAATGAATTCCTTCCTCCTGTATTCGGTGTCCGAGAGATCCTTTCCCATGGCTGCTCCTGCTACAGAATGTCCACAGGTATAGACAGAGATACTTATTTTCTTCTTTGGTGGGACTCAGTAAAATTAAATAGATGCTGAGAAAGACATACGTTTAACACCAGTGTAGACTCTTTGTATTTACTCCTGGTAGTTCCAGAGATGTGACATCTTACATCCTTTTCTTTCTTTTATTCACCAATTTATTAGCCCTAATTTTTATTTCTCTCTGTCTCCTCCATATTTATTCTATCTTCCCTACTGCCTCCTATCTTCCAGCCCATATAGGAACCTTTTCTATCCAAACAAATACAGATGCCTCTGGCCACCTTACTCTAAAATATCTCATCTCTTTCCTGTTCAATTTAAGGACCTATTTGTTGAGTTAAATGCCCTGTTTAAATTGTTCAAAGGAAGAGTTAAAATATTTTTGCTGGGGCCAGGCACAGTGGCTCACACCTGTAATTTTAGCACTTTGGGAGGCTGAGGCAGGTGGATCACCTGAGGTCAGGAGTTCAAGACCAGCCTGGCCAACATGGTGAAACCCCATCTCCACTAAAAACACAAAAAGTTAGCTGGGCATGGTGACAGGTGCCTGTAATCCCAGCTACTCAGGAGGCTGAGGCAGGAGAATTGCTTGAACCGGGAGGTGGATGTTGTTTTGAGCTGAGATTGTGCCATTTGCACTCCAGCCTGGGCAACAAGAGGAAAACTCCATCTCAATTTTTTTTTTTTTTTTGCTTACTGTTATGTCTAAGATGGGGTTGACATAATCAGGGAAATGCAGGGATTATTACCTTTCACTTGGTTGAATCCAGTACAGCTACACTAGGAGTGATGAAGGGAAGTAGAAAGAAATTTTGGTTCAATGTTTAAATTATTCTTTTAGATCTGCCCTAATTATCTCTACATGATAGAATGGAAGTAATTATTTATTTTCTGTTTTTATTCTAGATAATTATCCATTTAATATTATTTGGTTGAGTCATCTAAGTAACAACAAGTGTTCATAATGTTAAGTAGTAATGATATTCTTGTTTTAATAATTGAAGTGCCATCTCTCCCTTTTGATCTCTGCTTACTTACCCTCCATTTAGATATGAAAGAATAAATGCCATTTCTTTACCCACCATTATGTTATAGCCTCTTTGATCTTTGGGCTAGATTGGAGAATCAGAATCAAATTTACACAACAGTTTCTGTTGCCAAGAAAACCACCGTTTCTTTCCCGAGTAATTGTGTTCCTTTGCTCTAGAGAGATGAAATCTGAATCACTGTCATTTCTAAATTTAGAAGAAAAAAAGAAGCATATAAAATCTAAAATTCCCATCATGGAAAAGTCACATCCTGCTCCTAGAAAATTTAAAAATACATATATAGTTCACATTATATTTCTATCAGGCAGCACGCTAAAGCATGACCTATGAGAATATAACTTTTTGGGTTTTCTAGGATATAGATGCTGATTTCTCACTTTTCCTTCCAGACGTCTATGTACATATATGCACACAAATAACACATGTGACCTTGGACTATACTCCCTGTTCCCTACCTTAATTTGTTCAATAATATGTCTGAGAGTTCTTTTTTGTTTTTGTTTTTTGAGACAGTCTCGCTCTGTCAACCAGGCTTGAGTACAGTGGCACAACCTCGACTCAGCGCAACCTTCATCTCCCAGGTTCAAGTGATTCTCCTGCCTCAGTCTCCCAAGTAGCTGGGATTACAGGCAGTCGCCACCACACCCAGCTAATTTTTGTATTTTTAGTAGAGACGGGGTTTCACCATGTTGGCCAGACTGGTCTCAAACTCCTGACCTCAAATGATCCGCCTGCCTCGGCCTCCCAAAGTGGGATTACAGGTGTGAGCCACCACTCCCAGCCAAGAGTTCTTTTGTAAAAACTCATAGATCTTCTTCCCTCTGACACTTCAAGCCGGGGTGCCGGGGAGAACTGTGGTTCTTATCATTTCCCTGACTTAGCATACATTCTTTCCTGCTATTCCCTCACCTGGGTGCTCCTTCTCCTTCCTTGTTTACTGTGGCCTCATCAGGTTATCACTTCACATGCCTTCTGAGATGGCCTATGTGAATTCTCCCAAGTATTCTGAAATGAAGACTCAATAACAGGCTCTTTAAAGGGATCCAGTAGACATGTTTGTCCCTGCAGTGTGACTGAGACATACATGAGGGCAGGAGCCATGTCTTATTTGTGTTTGTTTACCATGCGCCTAGAATACAGTGTCAGACACATAGTGGGTGCTTGGGCAGTGTTTCTGGAATTAGGAAATAAATGAGTGAATGAGTGAAACACTTCTTTGTATGCAGTCTAGAAAATGAAGCTATAGAAAGAACTAAAGGTACAAGACCTGTACCTTTACTCATGGCAAATAGACATTTGAATACATACCACAGTCTACTCAGGAACAGGAATAAAATGTAAAATACTTGTGGTATATGATTGATAGAAATCAAGTGCCTTTCCCTATTTTAAAATACGATAAAAAGTGGAACCATTTAATCATTGTGATTGCCCTATAATAATGCTAGACTTTTAAAATTAATGTATTAAACAAATGTTCATTGAATATGTATTATGAAACAAGAGGTATGTTGCCCTTGGGTACACAATGGTGGACAAACAGATGTGACTCCCACCCAAGGAGAACTTAATTCTCTAAAGTTCAATGCTAGATGCCTGGCAATTTTGATATTAATTATGATCAATTGCAATGACAGTGATGGTTTCCCTTCAGTGACGGCTTGCTGTGTGCTACATTCTACAATAAACCCTTACCTACCTTATTCTACTTAATACATTTTCCAAAAATGCCATTGGGAGTTGTTGAGTTGTCATTTTTGGGACATTTTTACATGTATTAGGAATCTGAAGTTTAAGGAAATGAAACCCACCGGTGCTATCCCAGATATGTTTAAAGCAAGCAGTGGAAGCAGGTCAGTCTTCCGAGTCATAATCCAGTCATCTTTCACCAGACTGTACTGCCTCTTCAGCAGGGAACGGTGTCCCCAGTTTAGGGGATCCTAGACTATTTTTGGTGGTGATCTCTCTTAAGAACAAGGATTTTATATAGTAGCAGGTAATGGATGTGACAAAGCCAGGTTTCCAAGACGGAAGTTCATTGTGATATATGAGTAGCTATGTACCCATTTGAACATTCAGGTACATAGCTACTGAATTTGTTTTGGACAACAAATGTTGTCCAAAATAGTATTTATCTTCATGTTCTGTAGTGGTTTAAACTTTGACTCTATACTGGATTTCTGTACTTATTTCCAACAGACAAAAATTGGATCAGGAAAGCTGATGGGACCCAAGGGAGTTTCTGTGGACCGAAATGGGCACATTATTGTGGTGGACAACAAGGCGTGCTGCGTGTTTATCTTCCAGCCAAACGGGAAAATAGTCACCAGGTTTGGTAGCCGAGGAAATGGGGACAGGCAGTTTGCAGGTACACTCGATGGTAATATGTAAACCCCCTTTTTATGCTTCTTCTGCTCACATTTGCATGATGTTGGAGCATGTGGAAGACACCGCATCCCTAGTGTGTTTGCTGGCTTTGGGAAAGATGCTGGGGATAAAATCTAAGCAAAAGCATAGGTCGTTGCTTCTCAGTCATCCCCACCCACCCGGCAGTAAGTCGAGCTACAGTCCATGTGTGGTTTTTATTGGTGGCAGTTCACAACTCAGAAGTCCAGTTTTAAAATATTTATATTAAATAAAGTATAAGTTTTAAAATAAAAATATTTGAAAAACAAGGGAGTAATTACTGTTTCAGCCTAGCTGTAGCTTTGTTTAAAAAGCCACTGAATGAGAATGGTTTTCACCTTTTTAGGTTATTAGAAGAGGAGTGTAGAATATTTGATAGGTATAAGGAGGGCAGTCTGTTTTATGTCTCTTTTTGGTGTAGCACTTTGCAATTATAAGCTTACTTAGGTTTTTGCATCTGCAAGAAGAGGCTGAAAACAGCTTATTAGTTTTCTTATTGAAAGGATGCTTTTGGCACTAAGTATGAATTTGCATAATATTTGTTTGTGCTTTGTCTCCAGTTCTGCCAAGGTTCTGAATGTCACCCAAAATTATATTGTGGGTTTTCCTCTTAATTTTTTTATTTGTTTGTTTACTTTTTGAGACAGGGTCTCGCTCTGTCACCCAGGCTGGAGTGCAGTGGCATGATCTCTGCTCACTGCAGCCTCGATCTCCTGGGTCCAAGTGACCCTCCTGCCTCAGCCCCACCAAGTAGCTGGGACTACAGGCATGTGCCACCATGCCCAGCTAATCTATTTTTTTTAATTACATATTGGAGTCTCTTTTCCAATGCTGAGTTGCCACATCTTTCCTTGGTGGGAGCTGAAGGCACTAAAATGACTAACAGATATTCAGGGAAGCTGGCAGATGTGACTTTCAGATGGTGGTACAGAGACTGAATTCTGATGCTTACTGCTCCTCCCACTTCATTGGGGCTGCTAGAACTCCCAGCTTGATTGGGAAGGAGTCAGAATAGACTCTGGTACAGGTAGAGAATAATACAGGATCCCTATGATCTGGAGCTGGAGGTCTGGCTGAATGCTCTTTCGAAGACTGACTCTATGATTGAAATAACTAAGTTAATATGTTACGTTTGTTTGTACAGTAACTGCTATATTGTAATCACTTTTATTGTAGTCATCCTGTGTTTTTTTCCCCATCTTTATTGCAGGTCCCCATTTTGCAGCTGTAAATAGCAATAATGAGATTATCATTACAGATTTCCATAATCATTCTGTCAAGGTAATGTAAGCACATGAGTTGTTGTTAACATTTAACTGCCTTTATGGAGAAATTGGTCTGCAAGAAAATAATGCAATACTTACATATGGCACCAAAGGGAGGTAACCAGAGGAGCAGACATTACTTCTGCTCAAAGACGCTGGTTTAAGTTTGGACTTACAGACCTTGGAAAGTTGGGAAATTGAACAAAATGTGGTGGCAATAAGTTGCTAATTTGAAACTGGTGCAAATGAAGAGGACTTGAAAATTAAATTTTGAAAAGCAGTTCTTTGAACTTAGAGGCAGAACTTTCTGAAGCTTAATATTTTGTGCTACTCAAAAAATTAAGATCACTTTTCAATTTTCCACATCTTTTTGTTTAAAAAAATTAGATATTCTACTCTGTTACAACAACAGATGGCATGGGGAGGGGGATAACCCTAGCATACATTCATACAGTATATTTTATATTTCTTAGAATGCTTTCACACATTTGGTATTCTTTAGAAAACAGTGACTTCTATAGTAAATTTTTCTTACTAGGTATCATGGGAAAGAAGTTTGAACTTTATTATAAGAAAATCAGGAAATAGTAAATGGTTCAAAACACAAATTACTCACTTACTGAAATGATGAGAAAATATTTAGTAATATCCTAGATCAAGCTTCTCAAGGTGTGATGCATGCTCCACTGAAGATATGCGCAGGGGTCATAGCCAGTGCACTGGTGGATATTTTTATTTTAAGTTATGTGTTTATTTTAGGGTTGCCTTTGGTTTACATCAAGTGATGCTGTTTTGCACTTAGAAACCTGTTAATAAAGTTTTTCTTTTAAATACATTCATTTAAATTTTAAAAGATGGGTCATTTTAAAGGAAAAATAGTAAGGAAACAGCATAGGATGGAATGCCAGTGACTAAAGTTTGCACTTAGAGACAATTGAGCAACCAAAATTAATAATGACTTATCAGTGCTAATGACTGGAATAGCTAGATAAGGGGTAGGATTTTTAAGACCCAGAGGTACTCTCTATGATGTCCTTTCCGCACCCTGGGAAGTCTCTAACCTGAGTAAATGGAGAGGGCTTGGACCTTTTTGATGGGTGCCAAGTCCCTGTGCAAACAGTAGAGCACAGTGGGCTGCGGGAATGGGGTCAAGATAAGGGAAAAGGGTGGCCACCGTTGCTTTTTTCTGAAACTGCTCCCTGCCATATTGTCTTTCCAGAGATGCTCAAACATCAGCATAGGTCCCCCCTACACTCAAATGCAGACACTCTGCATTCTCTGCTGACACTACTGTCAATGGGAAATGTCTTGGTAAAAGGAATAGGATAGTGGAAAAAGTTGATGGCCAGAGAAGGATGGAAGTAGAGAGCAAAGAGGCAGCAGGAACCAGGCTGGGGACTGTCCTCCCTGGTAGTTAAAACAGTCCTGGAGAATGAGCATAATTGTCAAAGGGTAACGCAGGTTGTTCTCATGCTTCCTACTCACAGACTTTGGAGAGGAATCATTTATATAACTTCAGGACATTCAGCAAGAAGAAAACCCATATGATGTCCTAACAGTACAAAGGCCAGCAAATGCTTGCATAGGTTCTGCCCACTCCCAGCTGAAAGTCATAATTAATCAAGTTGCTCTTGTCTACTAAGTGCAACTGTGGTCTCAGAGCCTTTCCTGTCCAGTGCTCCAGGCAACCTCTTAAGAATCAACTGGCATTGGTATGTGGGATGGCTCCTATTTACCAGTCCTGGCTGACACTGTAGAAAGAATTAAAACATGTAAGTAACCAAAATGCAAGGCAGATAGCACTAAATAATTTCATAAAATAGGTACATGTAAAGTTTCCTAAGTTTCCAGAAGAAAAGAGAAGCTTTCCTTAATTAAGACCATGAGGGGAGACTTCCAAGCAGAGGTGGTATTTGATATGAGCAGAATTTTGAAATCAGGAAAGGATTATCATCAAGGTGATTTTTTTTTAAACCTGCTTTAAATATTTATTGTAAAAAGAAAGCTGTAAAAAGCAAACAAACAAAAAAGGAAACAATTTAAGCTTATACTTCTGCCTCTTAATTTGTTTTCAGCCTGGCACGGTGGCTCATGCCTGTAATCCCAGAATTTTGGGAGGCCGAGGCACTCGGATTGCCTGAGGTCAGGAGTTTGAGACCAATCTGGCCAACATGGTGAAACCCTGTCTCTACTAAAAATACAAAAAAAAAAATTAGCCGGGCATGGTGGCATGTGCCTGTAATCCTAGCTACTTGGAGGCTGAGGCAGGGGAATTGCTTGAACCAGGGAGGTGGAGGTTGCAGTAAGCCGAGATCATGTCACGGCACGCCAGTCTGGGTGACAGAGGGAGATTCCATCTAAAAAAAAAATTGTTTTCATGTGAATAATTTTTAAGTAATTAAATGGCACTTTAGATGGGAAAAATAGAAAATAATATGAAACATTTGTAATTCTTAAGATTCTGAAAACTCTTCAAGTTTTCAGTATGGTAGAGGTAGATTATTTTAGCTATTACTTAAACTAAATTGTCTTGTTTAAAAAAAAATAGCCTTTTGTTATTGTTTCTCTTCTTTTTGACAGCTATTGCCAAATAAGTTTTATTGAACACTTGGCTTTTTGTTTCCCTTGTAACACTGGGCAGTTGGCAATAGTTCTGAATTCAGGTCACTTCTCTGTTGATAAGTGTAAAAAACATATCTATAGGTCAGTGCTAACAAGGGGTCTAGTTCGCTCTTTAGCTGTCTGCAGAATATATTTTCTTTTCATCACAAAACAAATAAGACTAGATTTGGCACCCTTCATTATCCCAAAATGAAGCAAAACCACTTCAGTCCTTTGGATTATCCCCAGGAAAACATATTGACTCAGAAAGGTAAACAAGGCTGGGCGCAGTAGCTCACACCTGTAATCCTAGCACTTTGGGATGCCAAGGCAGACAAATCACCTGGGATCAGGAGTTCAAAACCAGCCTGGCCAACAGGGCAAAATCCCATCTCTACTGAAAATACAAAAATTAGCCGGGTGTGGTCACAGGTGCCTGTAATCCAGTTACTAAGTAGGTTGAGGCAAGAGAATCACTTGAACTCGGGAGGTGGATATTTCGGTGAGCCAAGATTGTGCCACTGCACTCCAGCCTGGGCAACAAAATGAGAGAGACTCCATCTCAAAAAAAAAAAAAAAAAAAAGATTATTTGTAGGACTTAACAAGGGAAAGAACAGAATAATAAATCATGTACAGCATAAACATGTTCTCATTGGTCTTTAGAATATTTTATGTAAAAAGAGATGAAAAGAGTAAAAAAAAATTTTAAATATGGCATCGTAGTAAAAGCTGGTTGTTCTTGCCTTGGTCCTTTCTGAAGAACCGCAGAGGTGGCTTGTTTTCTTGGCAAGTATGTAATTAATTCAGGAAGTGGCCATGACTCTTCTTCTTTTTTATGGTAAAATGAGTTTAGCCTGTAGAGATGGAAGTATCCTAATTTCCCAATGTACTTACCTAAAAATGGTCATTTTGATCTTTTGTGGTCAGAGATGACAACAGGAGACTCTAAAAGGTCTTAAGATCATCTCCAAATTAAGAACTATGCTCCAATATAGTGAATTCTTTCAGGTCTGCATTTGAGAATATCTTACTCTCAAAGTGCTTTGTACATAATACTTTCTGATTTGTTAATGAAGATCGGTGCATCTAAGCATCGTGACAGTGGAAGCTAAAAATAGCGTCCTGGGGACGTTTCTAAACCATTAGGTGTCTGAATCATCAAGATACAATTATGTTTACTATAGTGTTTTCACTAAATATTAAAATTTACTTTTTTCAAAATCAGTGATCTGTATTTGATACATATTTAGTAGCACTCTATTAGTAAGAATATTTAACCACAGCACTCCACTACGATTTTTTTTTTTTTTTTTTTTTTTTTTTTTTGCTTAAGAGTTTTGTTTAGCCCCCTAACTTCCCCTCTCTCTAGAAAAGAGAGAAACTATTCTATGGCCGAATAGTTTCTATTCATCAAAGCCTTAGGATCATATAAACTCTTGAACTAAAATATCATCTGAGGGTAAATAAAAAAGCCTTTTTATTTCTTACCTGTTGCTACCATACATGTGCACACATACATGCAATGAATTTCTCCCATTGTAAGTATAAAGTCTAGCCTACTCTTTCTAGTTATGTTGATATAGTAAAATGATAAATTCTGAGTATCCGAGAATCTGATAATAAATTCTGAACATAACAAAAAAACTCCTACTCTCTGATTCAACTTTTAATGGTAATCTATCCTGTTAGAAATATAAATACAACACCCATTCTTGAAATTCATCAATTTTTTAAAGGTGGGAAGAGTAACATAATTGAAAATTATAGCTCTCCTTACTCATACTAACTTGTATAGTATTTTATAATTTGTAATAAAAGTATTTTTCACATAAGGATTTTATAACCAGATATAAGCAAAAAAGGTGGTGATCTAACCAGTTGATAAGTCAGATTTATACAGTAATTTGGGGAACCACAATGATATGCAGTCTAGCTTGTAGATTTTTTTTCTTTTATTAGAATGGATTAAATCATAGGTCTTATTATAAATAACCTGCTCAAATAGATATTGTTTAATCCATAAAGTTGGTTCAAGTATTTTGATTTAAAACCAAATAATTTAAAAATATTTCATGCAGGTGTTTAATCAGGAAGGCGAATTCATGTTGAAGTTTGGCTCAAATGGAGAAGGAAATGGGCAGTTTAATGCTCCAACGGGTGTAGCAGTGGATTCAAATGGAAACATCATTGTGGCTGACTGGGGAAACAGCAGGATCCAGGTAGATCAACATGCTAATTAATGTATATGGTTAGAGTGTTTGGTGTTTGTTAAAAGTGAAGTATTTGCTGTCCAGACTGGAATGTTTTCTCTTTTCCATTGGTTAGGACATAGGGCCATAGATATTCTCACCAGACGGACCAAACTCAGCAAGATGGAGTAGAAAAAAGGCAACATGTTACCAGAGTGAAATCTTCTAAATCGGGGTTTTAACATGGACCCCAGAGACTCCCAAAGGGGGTCTTTGAAGCTAGAATTCAAGAGGGCCATTGAACAAAAATATTACATTATGATTTTTATTAACGGCTAAAAATTATCATTTCTCTTAATCATGAATATAAGAAACAATTTTAGTAATGCCTATGACCTTCTCACCAAGAAAAAAATCACCAAGAAATTTTCATATCATATTAGTTGCAAAATTGACACTTATTCTCATCACTACTTCAAAATTACAGTAATTATTAGACCCATTACTATCTCTTATTATTTAATGTACTAATTTTTAGAAGCATACGCATATTGCTCTATCATAATTTAGTAATATTTAAATAGCTATATCTTAATATGATTTTTTTAAATCTCATGTGTTTTGATTTAATGATTTGAAAACACTATTGTGCTAAATGACCTATGAGTCAAGGGAAATGTACTGGACTGAATGAAAATGCAAATAGAACATATCAAAATTTGTGGAATTTAGCAAAAAACATGCTGAGAGGGAAATTAATCTGCTAAATGCTTCGATTGGAAAAGAGGAAACATTTTAAATCAGTGATCTAAGCTGTCAAGAAGCTAGAAAGAAAAGAGCAAATCAAACCCCAAACATGCAGAAGGAAGCAAGACTGAAATTCAAGGCCAGGCGCAGTGACACACACCTTGAATCCTGGCACTTTGGGAGGCCGAGGCAGGCAGATCACTTGAGGTCAGGAGTTCGAGACAAGTCTGGCCAACATGATGGAACCCTGTCTCTACTAAAAATATGAAAATTAGCCTGATATGGTGGCACATGTCTGTATTCCCAGCTACTTGGGAGACTGAGGCAGAAGAATCGCTTGAACCCGAGAGGCAGATGTCTTTCAATAGGTTAATGACTAAACAAACTGGTATATCTATACTGTGGAATATGACAGCATTAAAAGGAACAGACTAATGATACACTCAACTCAGAGGCATCTTGAGGGCATGATGCTGAGTGAAAAATAGCCATTTTCAGAAGGTCACATACTATATGATTCTATTTGTGTAACAGTCTCAAAAAGTGACAACATTATAGAGAAAGAAAACAGATTCATGGCTGGCAAGAGTTAGAGATGAGGGGAAAAGGGAGTGGGTCTGACCATAAAGATGTAGCAAGAGGGAGATCTTATGTCGATGGGATAATTCTGTATGTTGATTGCAATGGTAAATCTACACACATGATAAAATGACATTAAACTGCACACAAATATCCCAAAGTCAACGTGTTGGTTTTTTTGCGTTAGTAGAATTATAGAAGATGTGACCATTGGCAGAAACTGAGTGAAGAGTACACAGGACCTCTCTCTATTATCTTTGCCACTTCCTGTGAATCCGTAATTATTTCAAAATAAAAATTTGTGAAAGTAACAAAGCAGAAGCTGACAGACCAACATCCTAATGTATGATCAGCCCCCCATACCACTAAATCCCACATTTGTGAAATTTAACTAACTACAGATCAAAAATTTCAGGGGAAAAAAAAAACAACAATAAAAAATAATACAATTATTAAAAACAATACAAATTTTAAAAATACATCATTATTTACATTATTTATATAGCATTTACATTGCTTTAGGTATTAGAACTAATCAAGAGATAATTTAAAGTATATGGGGGGATGTGCATAGGTTAAGTGGAAATACTAGGCTATTTTATATGAAGAACTTGAGAATCTGAAGATTTTAGTATCAGTCTCCTGAGATACTGAGGGATGACTACATGTTGAACCATTGACTTCTTAGAATCCACTCTTTTTCTAAAAAGGAAAAAATAATTTCTACTGTCTCATTGCTGTTATGATTCAGAAGCATTCTCTTACATCATCTAGTTGTTGATCTTTTCCTTTATAATTGGGAAGGAAAAGGAGATGTGATGCTGGAAGTGGAATAAGAGAAGATTTAACATGAACAATAAGGTTCATTCATTTTTTAAGCACCAACTAGGGCCCTTCCCACCCAATATTTGTTGTAACCACTGTAGGAATGTAAGTGAGATCTAGCAGCATATTCTACTCCACCAACTGGAAACAGAGGGGGAGAGAAGAGAAAGTGAGGTAAGTGGAGAGAAGGATCGTAGATATGATAGTGACATAAACATAGATGGATAGATGATTACTTAAGTGCTTTTTTCTTTCTTTCTTTCTTTTTTAAGAGACAGGGTCTCGCTATTTTTGCCCAGGGGATTCTTAAACTCCTGGCCACAAAGGATCTTCCCACCTTCACCTACCAAAGTGCTGGCATTACAGGTATAAGCCAGTGCACCTGACTTATGCTAATGTTTTAAATCTAAAAGCATATATACTGGGCACTGTGGCTTATGCCAGCCATCTTAGCACTTTGGAAGGCTGAATCAGGAGGATCACTTGAGCCCACGGATTAGAGGTTACAGTGAGCTATCTTCACACCACTGCATGCCAGCCTGGGTGACAGACTAAGACCCTGTCTCTACTTAAAAAAAAAAAAAGAAACACATTAGCATCAAAGTTTTCTAACTCATGTTCAGCATATTACTATAACTTATCCTATAACATTCTGACTTGCTATTTGTTTACAGGTTTTTGATGGGAGTGGATCATTTTTGTCCTACATTAACACATCTGCTGACCCACTCTATGGCCCCCAAGGCCTGGCCCTAACTTCAGATGGTCATGTTGTGGTTGCAGACTCTGGAAATCACTGTTTCAAAGTCTATCGATACTTACAGTAATGGTGGGCAGCTGCATACTCCCTTCCAAGGTCTTGCACTATAAACTGGAACGGATTTCTCAACGCGGGACCAGATTATGACTAGAATTTTTATGCCAGAAGGAATCATTGGTGAACTCTCCAAGGTTATTTCCGAATGTAACGATTTCCTTAAAAACTGCTTAACCAATTTCTGTATTTCACCTTTAGGGTTTAAAAAAAACTATTCTACTGAATCTATAAAAACTGCAGTTTTACATCTGTGAACTATGGCTTAACAGGATTTATGCAGTGAAACTAATTTTGCAAATCAAACAGACACTTAAAAAAAAATAGCATATGTAAAGGTATTTGTTAATCCTGTGAATGGTAGCTTTTGCACAGAACTTCCAAAAGCAAAACAAAAACAAAATCTGTTGTAGTTTTGTAGTTATATACTTCATTTAACCTAGGTCACAATACCAGGGAGTCTTCTAACCTCACTTTTACAGTAGGTATTACTCTTGTGACTTTTTTTTTTTTTTTTTTTTTGGTTATCAACAACTACATAGAAATTACTTTAGAAAAAGTAAGGCTGTCTTGCAAAATCATCTCGGCTCTGATTGGCAGGCCTCTGGAGTTCAGTACTTAAGAATCAGTGCAATTTTCTCAACTTTTCCAGGTGAGACAAAGACCCTTTTTTGTGTGTTCTTTTCACCACTTCTTTTCGGTTCACCTTGTATCAGAAAACAAAATCCATCTTCAGGGAAACCTGAAATTTCAAATGCTTTGAAAAGCATATGACTAATGCTACCTTTTGGGAAACAAACTGCCCCATTAACTCCAGATCTTTGCACTGGAATGTAATCAAGAAAAAGTTAGTTACGTTTTATGTGCCATGTTTCACACGTGTCTCTCCTCTTCGACTTCATGAAAGCGAAAGCTTTACCTCCTGCAACTGTCAGCACATGTAGTAGGACACCAGTATCCTAGGACAGAGAGCCATAAGTAGCCCTTTGGAGGACTGACGGTGTCAACCAAAGGCATGTGATTGATTAATGATTTCCCTTTAGAAAGCGAGTGTTACCAAAGTTGTGTTATCTTGAAAGCATTACAGGTAAGGGCATGTCATGGTTATTTATCATTGTTTAATGAATAGTAGAGGTGTCAATAGTAGAGGTGTCAAGGGACTATGTATACATGATTAGGGTAAGATAGAATGTATTATATATATATATATATATATATATGCATATATATAGCTGAATCTTTGGTGTATTGAAATAGGCAGCACTCTGAAAGACAGAAGCTTCGTCCAGCCATTCTTCAGCACATTCCTTTACTAAGCAGTTTAAAGCCGTCCTATTGGAGCTAGTCCTGAAGCAGATTTCACTTGTCATTTTCCAGGAATGACAGCGGTGGCTGACTTTCAGTCAGAAAATGGCCTTCTGTGCTTTCAAAAAAAAAAAACAGGCCAAGAGAAAAGTTGAACTTGAGTTACATTTTGAGAAATGTTAAGAACAGTTTAGTCAGTCGTTAATCTGGCATCGGTACTGTAAAATGAGCTGTGGTCTCTTTCAGTTTAATTTTCTACTCAGTTCTACCAAATAGGATGTCATGTTTGGCATTTTCAATAGTGACCTTGGGATGTTTTTCACTGAAAGCACCTTAGAACTGTACTGTAAGAAAACGTTTCCCCTGTGTATAATGATATGAATGTGATGTTTATTGCTTATTAATTTATAATTCAGTCATTCTCTATATAGGACTTTTTAAAATTTAGAATGGAAATCTAGCTACTTCAAATTGTCTATTAAATTTATTATGCCCAAATCAACCTCTGAAAGAAGATTTTTTTCCAGGAAGATTTACATGTAGGTTTAATATTTTTTTAGTTAGGTAGAGTTTAAAAAAATATTTGAGCCCGTCTGTTATAAAGCTATAAAATCCAACAACTTTTTAGAATGTTAAACGAAGACACTATTTCCTAATATCAGTGAGCTACATCTTTGAAGTTAAACATTTCTATTTATTGAGTACTTACAAGGTACCAAGTACTCTTTTAGGTACTGGAAATACAGTGATAGACAAAACAGACTAAAATCTCTGCCCCCTCAGAGCTTACATTCTGGGGCGGGAATTTCATTTTGCGGTTTACTACCATTCTGTGCAAAAGACAGGCTAGACTTGATAGTTCCTAGATTGTTTAAAAGAAAGTTTTTAAATTGGTTACATTAATTTTAGTTTATTTTCACAAGTAAAAATGGCTTTCTATTTAGATTCTTTCTGTCCCAGGCTATTGGTCTTAAAACTAGTTGATTTAAAGAGGTTTTTCTGTACAACATTGAAATTATATTTGTGAGCTTAGATATTAACTTACAGTCTAACCAGACATCACATCACATCATATCCAGGCTAGATATCTCAATAGTAGACTGAATACACAGCTAATTTTTTTACATGTCAATATTGGCACAAACTGGAATGAAAGGATAGTTTGATTCAGACCTGCTCCACTATGTGTTACTAAAACACATGCTATGGGCACTCCAGGAAACACTATATTTTCCCCAAAAATATGTGATTATATATGTTAAAGTATAGATAACATTACACACTTGGATACATATGTGCTCTTACTGTATTTTTTGGTAAGCATATTTTGGGGGGAAAGTGCTGCTGATATGATACAAGTAAATAAGATTTAAAGGAAGTTTTGTCACATTTTATGGAAAATGGTTTCTGGTAAACTGAGAAGGATATTAAAATAAGTGGTTTTTTTCTGGGCTACCATTACTGTTTGATTTCTCTTTGTCAAGTATATAGAACCTGTCATACATTCATGATAAGTAGCACTGAAAAATTACTCATTCAAATTTCCCCTGGGCACGTAAGGCAAAATACTGCCAGTTGGGATTTCAAGGTCAGTGACGATGCATTTCCTCCCAGTACAGCCCCCCAGCCCCCCTTGCTGGACATGGGGAGGCAGAGAGTCACTTGACCATCCAGAAATACATGACTACAAGGCCTTTATGACTGTTTGCCATTTTTTTTAATGGTACTTAGTATTTTGAACAAACTTTAGTCTCCAGAACTAAACAAGTCCCTAAGTTTCCTTATTTTAATTTACTGTGACTAGATTTGAGGCAAATAAATACTCCAGATCCATGCAGCTAGAACACACGTGCTTCTATTACTAAATATACAGGGTATGTCCTAACATGGAGTTAACTGGAATAGCAGTACACTAGCAAGTATCTATGGATCCTTAGCACTGAAGGGTTAACAGAAATGCTTTGGTAATACCTACTTAGTTAATTGGAGGAAATAGTAAATAAACATTAGGTAATCTGCAGATTACTTCAAATGGGAAAAATCTTTTTGTACATTTAGACTTTATAGTATCCTCTCTATTCACCAGCTTCTGAAAAGGGAGGAGTATTTTTAGTTTGATAATTTGATAATGTAAAAACAAGACATTTCCAGGTAGGATAAAATTGAAGCTATTTCATGCAAACATTATCTAATTTAGCTTAAAACTGAAAGTGTAATACTATTGGTTTCTGTAAATGTTGCAGGGTTTTAAACTTTACAATTACTTTAATATTTTTGATAACTAGGAATCTAGTATTGCCATAAAGGAAACTAAGTGCCCATCAAAGATTTGTTTGGTATAAATAAAGAATTATTTGTTTTGTTTTAAATGACAGTAAGCTACAAATCATGATGCTATCTTAAAAACTTTCTAAAGATGAATTGTGTGGCAGTGATTGTGTGGTCTGTTTGTGGAGAATGTATGAAAGCTATTAATATTCTAGAATAGATTAATAAATTGGCTATGTTGTTCCAATGAATGTACAGCACTTCCATTAACTTTTGAAAGCAACACAGCCTTAAACTCAATGCTTTTGCTTTATGACATGGGAATGTTCTGTCATCAATGGAGTGTATTCTTGTAATAGAATTCTTTATATTGTTCTCAATTCTATAGACTTTCAAGCCTATGTATGAATATGAAGGGGTTTTTTTTTTTGCTTTGTTTTCTTTTTAGATGTTGTACATTCCATCTTTATAGGTCTGTTTCATATGTTTTGTGTATAGAACACTAAGTCTTGCACACTCTGACATTGATACTGATATATTCTCGTCATTAGTTCTTTTATGAATCAAAATGTTGACTGCCTATTTAAAGAAAAGAATGAACGCTGTGCATCAAAGTGTTTGTATGTTCGTAGCTACATACGTACCACAGTATTTTGGATGCTTTAGTCTACAATGAAACTTTAAATTAATTCTGTCTTGAAACATAGGAGAAACAAGATTCATGTGTATCTCTTTACCATGCACAAAATCTCAAATCATTATAATAAAGCTTGTTTTCTCCATTTGCAGAGTGAATATTATTTATTTAACATATTCTCTACTTGAAGGGAAATTGAGGACCGTCCTGGAATCTGTGGAAGATAGCAGTACTGCAACCAGACTATTTATACTTGTGAAAAAAAGCCCAAGAAAATTTTTGTTGGCTATGACGTTAATAATCCATTAGTATTTAGGATGTATCTTAGGTAGGAATTTGGAAAATCCTGATACATATGTACAGCATGTACGTTTAGAAAGTTATAGAATTAGAATAACCTTACTATCCTTTTTAATTTTTTGAGATGGATTCTGGCTCTGTTGCTCAGGCTAGAGTACAGGGGTGTGATCATTCGCTTACTGCAGCCTCGACCTCCCTGGCTCAAGCAATCCTTCCATCTCAGCCTCCCAAGTAACTGGGACTGCAGGCACTCACCACCACACCTGACTAATTTTTAAAATTTTTTGTAGAGATGCAGTCTCACTATGTTGCCTAGGCTGGTCTGAACTCCTAGGCTGAAGCAATCCCCCTGCTTTGCCTGCCAAAGTGCTGGGATAATAGGTGTGATTCTGTGTAACTGAACACAATAAAAATTTGTTTTGTTTTCTTGAGGGCTAAAAAAAAAAATATCCAGCATAGATCGAAACTTGGAAAGAGGTTGCATAATTTATTCTTAGAAGGAGAGCTGAAACAACACAAATTAAAAAAAGACCTAGCATGGAGCTAGGCATGGTGACATGCATCTGGAGTCCCAGCTACTTGGCAGGCTGAGGTAGGAGGATCACTTTAACCCAGAAGTTCAAGACCAGTCTGGGCAACATAGTAACACACTGTTTGTTTAAAAAAACAAAAAAGACCAAACATGACACTACTGATGATGAACGGTAATTATTAATATTATTGAATTCTACTTCCATTCTCCATTTGTATTTTCTTTTACCCAAGCAGGCCACCATCATGGGCTCCTTGGAGGTTTTCAGAATCAGAGAGAGGGTGAGTTCCTCCATAAGCCATTTGCCCATGTTTTAGTTCAGCATATCTGAGATTGTCCTTCAGGAACACATTTCACATGAAGCCAGATACATCCCTTTCCAGAGCAGAGAATGAGTTCAGTTTTGCCTAAGGAGACTGGAAGGGCAAGTGGCCATTTGATGCTCTACTCACCCTTCTGTCTGCTTTTCACCGTTACAGTCACTGACCAAACAAACGTCTAAGCACCTGTGGTCCACCAGCCTTTCGGCTAGGTGGATGGGATACCAGGATGAATCCTGAAGCCTGTACCCTCGCTGAGCTTATAGCCTGCCTGAAGAAACACACCAGATACTAACAGTACTATAAGCTGCTTTATTTATTAGCAAATATTTACTGAGCATAGAATGTTCAGGTACTATGCTGGTCTCACTAGGGAATAGCAGTAAACCAAAAAAGCTCCTCTTTTCAAGGACTTTTATTCTATTGGGATGAGACAAGTGAATACATATAGAGCTAGCTACATAATTTGTAGAGCTTGGTGCAAAATGAAAATGCAAGGCCCCTTGTTCAAGAAGGATGAAAAAAGACATTTTCCTTCCTTTTGTCTGCCAGTCACAGTGTTTCTTATTTGCTACTTAATGTCATACTCGCTTGGCCATAGGGATACTTGCTGGTTTAGTGTAGACCCTCACAGGCACCCGGAGCCACACCCTGGAACTCAGACTCCCCCCAGGCTTGTGCTAGAAAAGGGCACCAGAGCATGAGTTGTTCAGGGACTAACAAATAGTTTGATGTGACAAGGCCACATAATTTCTCAAGAAGAAATTAGTGATGAGGCAGAGTCATAAAGAGTATGTTACTGTGCCTGCTCTTAGGGAGTTTACATTCCAGATGGAAGGATTAAAAGAGTAACTACAAAACAGGGAAAATTAAAGAGCCATGGAGAAGGGTTAATAAAGTATAATTGAAGTTCCGAGTTCTCACATAGTTGATGGGGACAATCCTCTTTATGCCTGTGTCCTGGTGTAAATAGGAATAGCATTACCTTCTGTTCTCAGAAGTGTTTCCATTTGGATGATACATTATGTACATACTGTACATATCCCCATAAGGAATATGTACAGCTCATGCCTTTTTAGATGGTTTTTCCCTACTCACAAAGCCAGCCCCAATCCCATGAAATTTTAATACCAGAAATATACTCTACATCTGTTTATGTACTGAGGTCCACAAACCACTGTAGCACAAACCATCCAAGATCTTTTCATCTTCCAGGAATCTGCGATGTCATCCTATTGAGAATGATGCCCTACACAAATGTCATAATGGCATTGTCATTTCTAACTCAGAAGCTGTGTTGTGACTGACAGGTTGATAATGTTGACTATTTCTTCCTTAAACTTGTTAAATAAGCAGGAGGCCATTGACTTGAGGCTGTCTCCATGCTTTGAGTTCCTACCTAATGAATTGTAAGGAACTGCAACCTAACTTGATACACAAAGTAACTGAAAACCAAGCGTGGAGTATAACAAACATCCCAATTCTCAGCCAATCACAAGCAGCTCAGCTTCAGCCAATCACAAGCTGCTGACCTTAGCCAAATAATTCAAATGGGGAGCTGTAATTAATCAAGCTATTTCTGTAACTCACTTCCCTTTTCTGTCTATAAATACTTTCTGTTGGGTAGGCATGGCTCACATCTGTAATCCCAAATTCTTTGGGAGGCTAAGGCAGGAGGAACACTTGAAACCAGGAGTTCTAGACCAGCCTGAACAACATAGGAAACACCATCTCCATGGAAAATTAAAATAAAATTAGCCAGCGTGGTTGTGCACATCTGTAGTACCAACTATGTGGGAGGGTGAGGCAGGAGAATCCCTTGAGCCCTGGAGTTCTAGATTGCAGTGAAACATGATTGTGCCACTGCACTCCAGCCTGGGTGACAGTGAAATCCTGTCTCAAAAAAAAAAAAAAAAAAAAATGAAACAAAACAAACAACAACAAAAAACTCCCTGGCCAAGTTGCAGAGTGGAACTTATTTAATTTGTCTAAAGTTTTTCTTTTAAAATTTTCTCCTCTCTTGGTTTTGCATTCTCCTACTTCTTTTCCTACATTGTAGACTTTTCCCTCTGTCTCTTCCAAGTGACTTTACTTTATTTTCTGCTTTCCTTAATAAACTGCTCCTGCCGGGCTCAGTGGCTCATGCCTGTAATCTTAGCACTTTGGGAGGCTGAGGCCGGTAGATTGCCCAAGGTCAGGAGTTCAAGACCAGCCTGGCCAACATGGTGAAACCCCATCTCTACTAAAACTACAAAAATTAGCCGGGCGTGGTGGCAGGCACCTGTAATCCCAGCTACTCAGGAGGCTGAGGCAGGAGAATCCCTTGAACTGCCAGCGGGGGAGGTTGCAGTAAGCCAAGATGGTGCCACTTCACTCCAGCCTGGGCAACAAGAACGAAACGCCAACTCAAATAAACAAATAAATAAGCAAGCTGCTTTAATAGGTCATGCTTTTCAGAATGTTAAGGAAGGGCCATGAGAAGGTTATCTGAAGTTTGAGGTACTTGTACTGAAAATGCAAAGGAACCAGAGGCAGTAGAATGTGTCTCCTTTCCTCGGTGGTGGTCATTCCAAGGTTTTGTTGATCTAGACTGGACTGCACACCAGGAATATCAGAGAACTGTCACAGCAGCTGTCAGTGACACTTAGGATACAGATGCAGCTTAAGTGACCAACGCTTTCTATGTTCATTTAGCACTCCTTTTCCCCAAGAGACGACCTGTTTGGGTCAATTTGTTACTGTACCAGGACCTGGTTTTGCATTGTGTCGCCTTAGAAGCAGGGGCTGGGGAAAACTCAAGAGTGTAACATCAGTACTGCACAAAGCCCTCTTCGGTGTACAGCATAGGCAATATTCCATAAAATCCCCAGCAAGCCTTTGTTTCCTTGCAGTCAGCTCCTCTTCTGCTGATTCTGCCCGTTGCTCCCTTACAATGTATTTTCATACTTCCTCTAATGATTCCGCCTTTCTTTACCTACAACTGTCTTGGTAAATTTTTTCACCCCAGCGCCACTGGCCTCAGATAGTCGCTGCTCACCTCCAACAGTCCTGAGAGCCAATTAAGACAAGGCTTTCCCCAAATAGCACAGATTTATATACCACTACTGCAGTTACTTAAGGGACTCATTGACCACTTTTAAATCACCTTATGTACCATCAATTGCATGGTATAACTCTCCCAGGAAAATCTGAATTAATGGAACTCTGCAATTCAACGTACCCCTTCCTCTGCTTCCAGCAGATGCAACAGGGGACATAAATTTTGATTTTAGATGCTACTTTTATGGCATCTACACCACTTAACTGTGTGTGTGTGTGTGTGTGTGTGTGTGTGTGTGTGTGTGTGTGTGTGTGACAGAGTATCACTCTGTCGCCCAGGCTGGAGTGTAGTGGCACTATTCCAGCTCACTGCAACCTCTGCCTCCTGGGTCCAAGCGATTCTCCTGCCTCAGCCTCCCAAATAGTTGGGATTACAGGCACCCGCCACCACACCCGGTTGATTTTTGTAATTTTTGTAGAGATGGGGTTTCCCCATGTTGGCCAGGCTCGTCTCAAACTCCTGACCTCAAGTGATCCGCCCTCCTTGGCCTCCCAAAGTGTTGAGATTACAGGCGTGAGTCACCGTGTCTGGCCGTACTTCTTAAACTGAAAAATTTTTCAAAACACCATATAATTATTTTCAAAATAATTGGATTCTCAGGGAATTTTTTTCAGCACTTTCAGAGGCCTGAACTTTTGCTCTGAATCTGCATCTATTCTCAAGACATGAAGTAGCATATTTTTGACGTTTTAATTTGAAATTAATTCCGTTGTTTACTTTTTTTTTAACCTAAGGGAAAAACAGACATATACGGGATTTGAAAAGTTGGAAAGCAGTGGGTAGCGGCTGGGGAGAAGATGGGGGGTCATATTAGAAGACGAGAAAGGAATCCGTTCGCCCCAGACAGGACAAATCCAGAAGGATGGAGACGACGTTTCCTTCCTCTGCAGCCAAAACGCCTCTATTTTTTAAATCCGAACTTAGGCCAGATTTCTGCAGCGCCAAGACAACGCAGTAAAAGCAAAAGCTCAAGACGTCCTTTAAAAGAAAATGCCGGGCGCAGTGGCTCACGCCTGTAATCCCAGCACTTTGGGAGGCTGAGGCGGGTGGATCACGAAGTCAAGAGATCAAGACCATCCTGGTCAACATGGTGAAACCCCGTCACTACTTAAAAAAACAAAAAATTAGCTGGGCATGGTGGCGCGTGCCTGTAATCCCAGCTACTCAGGAGGCTGAGGCAGGAGAACTGCCTGAACCCAGGAGGCGGAGGTTGCGGTGAGCCGAGATCACGCCATTGCACTCCAGCCTGGGTAACAAGAGCGAAACTCTGTCTCAAAAAAAAAAAAAAAGAAAATGTCACACTAACAGAATACCGAGGAGGCAGCCGTGCAATCTGCCAGGTGAGACGCAGATGCCGCTAGGGGTCGCTGCGTGCCGCACGGGCGAGGACCGCCCTCCTTCCCCACCTCCTCCGTCTCGCGGCTCCGCCCCCGGGGCGTCGTCGGCGCCAAAATCAAACGCGCCCTGGCCTGCCCCGCCCCTCACCCCGTGCGCAGGCCCCGCCAGCGGAAGGCCCCGCGCCAGCGCCATGGTAAGGACTGAGACGGTCCCGCGTCTACTTCCTCCCTATCGTATGGACCCGGGCCTGGCGTTGACTGCCACGCCGGGCTGCGGGGAGCGGGCCCCGGGTTCTCTGCCTCACCGTCGAGGAGCCTGGCCCGGCCCCGCAGCGGCCACTCCGGCCTTCCCCGCCGCTCCTGGCCGGAGTCCCGAGGCGCGAAGCGTCCGCGGCCTACATGCCGCTTGCGCCCCGCGTCTGTCCCCAGGGCCCGCCCGGCCGGGTTAGGTTAGAACGCGGGAAGCGTTCGCGAACGTGACTCGAGAACCTCACCAACTCGGATTTGTCAAAAAGGCCCCCGACGCCTCCAGCTGAGTCCCCGCGAGGTGCAGCCCTCCAATTAAGAATGGGGAGAGAAAGCGCAAGCGGGCGGGGGAAAGTGCGAGGAGCTAACGCCTGGATCCCAAGGCGCCCTCCTGGTTTGTCACCATTGAGTGGTTTTCTGTATTGTAATACCTAGAGCACATGACAGAACAACTGCTCAGTTTCGAGTCACCTAATGGATCTTCACCGTGTGCCAGTTAGACGATTTCTGTGAAAGTCCCCCGGTTTCTGCCGAAGGACAGGAGTCGCCCCTGTTGTGGCGGGCGCTGCTGGTTGTGTAGGGCGCTGTCGCTTTCTTAAGGACACTGCTCTGAATTAGGCTTCCTCTTAGGTTATGATTGGTTAAGTCCTAGTAAGATTCCAGATCTCTCTGTGAGCTTAACGTCTTTCTGCTCATGAAATCACTATCAGAATCCTTCAAAGTTTCATGCCGTTTTTTTCTGCTTCAGTTGGCAAAGAATCAACATCTAATTAAACAGATCTAAGATTTTAATATCTTCATTTACTTAAGTGGCCGTTAAAGGTTGCCGAGCTTAGTGGGGCGGGGTGGGGACGCCAGGATCTACTTGTATGGTATGTATATGAAGATACTTGTCCAGGTGTAGTTATAAATGATTAACAGCCTCTTTGTGGTTAAACTAACAACCCAGCCACCAGGGCATAAAGTACCCTAAGAAGCCAAACAGGACTGCAGTTAAATCTGTTAGCAGCCCTCTGTTGTTACCATTTTTCTCTTTGCACAGTTGCTGTAACTGACTAGGCGAACTTCGCGTCTCAGACACACTTTGTCCTTTTACCTAATCTCTCTTTACACATGAATCACCTTACAATACTAAATGTGTTAACTCTTCAGAAGCTTACCTCCAATAATAGAGAATCATTTTTAAAAATTAAAGCTTTTGATAAGATGTGGACTTGCTTTTTTTTTTTTTTTTTTTTTTTTGAGACGAGGTTTTGCTCTGTTACCCAAGCTGGAGTGCAATGGCACGATCTCGGCTCACCGCAACCTCCGCCTCCGCGGTCGAAGTAATTCTGTCTCAGCCTCCCGAGTAGCTGGGATTACATACATTTTAATAGCGGTCTCCATGTTGGTCAGGCTGGGGAGAATCTCAAACTCCCGACCTCAGGTGATCCACCCACCTCGGCCTCCCAAAGTGCTGGGATTACAGATGTGAGCCACCGTGCCCTGGCGACTTCCAATTTTTTTTATATGTGATCAAGAAATAAGTTTAGTGTTATGTTGGTCAAAGATAAACTTTTGATTGGTTGTGAATTAATAGCTGTTTTTATTTGGTTAGGCATCCTAAGTAAACAGTTACTGAGTTTAGGCTTTTTTTTTTTTTTTTTTTTTTTTTTTTATAACGGAGTTTCGCTCTTGTTACCCAGGCTGGAGTGCAATGGCGTGATCTCCGCTCACTGCAACCTCCGCCTCCTGGATTCAGGCAATTCTCCTGCCTCAGCCTCCTGAGTAGCTGGGATTACAGGCACACGCCACCGTGCCCAGCTAATTTTTTGTCTTTTTAGTAGAGACGGGGTTTCACCATGTTGACCAGGATGGTCTTGATCTCTTGACCTCGTGATCCACCCGTCCCGGCCTCCCAAAGTGCTGGGATTACAGGCTTGAGCCACCGCGCCCGGCCTGGCATATTTTTTAAATTGGAGAAGTGCAGTGCTGAACTCTGAGAACAGCAGTGACATCTACTTAATAATTCTTCAAAATTTTATTGTAATTGATTAGTAGGACTAACTGTAGGAATTCCGTAACTTCTAATTTGAGAAGATTCCTCAGATAACATGATTTTTTAAGTGGCTTAAAATAATTCCAGAAAAGAGTCAGGTTTTGAGCATCTCTAACTTAGATTATCAGATTTTTCCTAGTCTTAATTAAATATTAAATCCTCATTAATTGTTTTTTATAAATTTCTAAATGTATTAATATGGCATCTTTTTACATTAGTTATTTTAATTCTGGCCATGATACCCCTACTGTGGTTAATAATAGAAATTATTTCTAGTCATAAAAGAGACTGATGAATAAATCAGCCTGAAAACAATGTAAATGGATGATACAGCTCATCCACATTTCTTGAGTGACTTTCATAGCTGCTGAGCTGAGAGTCAAGAGGTTTTCTAAAACTGGGTGACCCATAACACCAGATTCTCCTCATTGCCTGCCTCTGGGGGGCAGATTCCTGTGGAATGCAAAGAGCTGTTTAGAATATCAAAGTCTTTCCTAATACTTTGGGATCTGCTTTCTGCTAATGCAGCCACAGACTGAAGTTCTAAGGGGATTTCCACTGCCCCACAGCACCCTTGACATGGCCCTCCGATTCTAGGCTGGTAAAAGCAGGGTTCTCAACCCTGGGACACAATTAAAGCACCTGGAGAGGATTTTAAAAATGTGTTGCCCAGGTCCCATTTCAGAGATTCTGATTCCATTCATTCCAGATGAGCCTGGGCATCAGTATTTTTTAATTGCTCCTGAGGTGATTCTAATGTATGGCAGTTTAGGACCAATAGGACTAGAAAAATACGTTGAAGGAGTCTAATTTCATGCTTGATTTATCAGATACTGCAGAGGCCAGAGTAAAGGGAGGCAGATAGAGCAGTCCTGGACCCTGGCTCTCAGTCCTAGGTTTAGTGAGCAGGTCTGTATGGGTTCCTGGAGCTTGGCTACCTGAGATTTCTGATTTATCTCTCTAAGCCAGACAGTACATGGTGTCACTGTATTCACTATGATTATCACCCTGTATCATATCTACGGGACTGTGGTGGGTGTTGGAGGGCTTAGGAGCTAACCTTTTTGTCTCCCCTTTCTAACTTGGCACTAAACCCTGGAAAGGCAAAGGCAGTTCATGTTCTGAAGAACTTTTTCAGTGTGCTGAGAGAGACAAGTAAACATCTTTTGATGAAGGTGTGTTCTGGGAATACATGCTTAAGCCTGTGAACTCAGGGAAGTTCTGGAGGGAGAGTGCCTAAACTAAGCCTTGGGAAACATTTTCGAGTTTTGAGTAGGGAAGAAGTGAGGGTGTTCTAGGTGGAGGAACAACATTTTTTTAAAGGATGGAAATGAGAGCATTTTTTGAGTAAATAATTACAGGTAGTTTTTGTATTACAACTCAAGTTGTTTAGGTCTCCATACTGTTAATGGCAAAATCTGAGGTGGGGTGTGGTGGAAGAGGCTATAAAAGGTAGGTTGGGGTTAGATGATAAAGGGCCTTGTATATCATACTGGGGTACTCAGGTATGTCTGGATGTTTGGGAGCCACTGGAGGGTTTTGAGCAAGGTGGGGACATGGTCATATTTATGTTTTCCCAGTGCGGAATGTGAGCATAGAGGGTGAGTCTAAGTGTGGTTAGGACTGGAGGTAGATGATGAAGGCCTGAATGAGGCAGTGGCAGTAGAGATGGAACAGACAGGACAGATAAGAGAATTAAACGCTGAAACTGGCAGAAGTTGGTGATTGTTTGGATGTGAGATAAGAGAGGTGAAGGTACCTAGGATTACTGTCAGGCCTCTGGCTTGGGTCACGAGGTGGTATCTATCTGAGACTCAAGGTCTAGAACAGCAGGTTTGTGGGGAGTAGGTATGAGAGAGGAGTTCGGTTTAGACAAACTGAGTTGAAATTTGTCCAGCAGGCGGGTAGATGCATGAGACTGAAGCTCAGGAGCACACCCAGGGGAGAATGCAAAGATTTGAGGTCTCAGCATAAGTGTTAAAACCACGAAAGCAGATTAGACAAAAGATAAGATATTAGGAGATGGGGTCAGTAGCCAAAGCCCGCAGAACAAGTGTTTGAGAGTGGACCAAGGAAGAAGAGAAAAATAAAAACTTTAAGCTGTTTATTTACCCATATTACTAATCAGGAAGCACCTGATAATTTTATTCCTCTGAGAATGAGTTAGTGAGTTTGTTTTTTTGTGGGTTTTTGTGTGGGGGTGTGTGTGTTTTTTTTCTTTTCTTTTTGTTTTTTTGAGGCGGTGTTTCACTCTTGTTACCCAGGCTGGAGTGCAATGGCGCCATCTCGGCTCACCGCAACCTCCGCCTCCTGGGTTCAGGCAATTCTCCTGCCTCAGCCTCCTGCATAGCTGGGACTACAGGCACGCATCACCATGCCCAGCTAATTTTTTGTATGTTTAGTAGGGACAGGGTTTCGCATGTTGACCAGGATGGTCTCGATCTCTTGACCTTGTGATCCACCCGCCTCACCTCGGCCTCCCAAAGTGTTGGGATTACAGGCGTGAGCCACCACGCCCGGCCCGTGTTTTTTTTTTCTTTTTTGAGACAGAGTCTTGCTTTGTTGCCTAGGCTGGTCTCAGACTCCTGGCCTCAATGATCCTCCAGCCTCAACCTCCCTAATTACTGGGATTACAGGTGTGAGCCACTGCCCAGCCAAGTTAGTGAGTTTCTGGGTTTTATAAGAATTAAAACTCACTCCCTCTAGTATATAGTCAGAATGGCAGTTCCAAATCCTTGTCTTATGTAAATTCACATTTTCTGATGGAGTTTTTGGTTGGATGGGGCAGTTTTTGTTTTGTTTTATGTCTGCTTTTTAAGCTAATGATTTATGTTCCCCTATCATCCCCTATAATTTTTGAGAAAGATGCAGATCACATAAATACTAGTGTGGAATTTTTTTATTAGAGACCTGGAGGTTATAGTTCTCACTTTTTATTTTTCTGTAAACCTTTGGGTTGATGGAAATTCGGCTCCTTTCTCTTTTAACTTGGGATTTAGCTTTATATATTCTATATACAACATATAGTAAAATTTATTATTAACATATTTCAGCTACATATTGTCTTAATTTCAAATTGGCAACAAATTGGCAAAAGGATATTACAGAAGAATCACCTGAGTAGACTTCCATTTTTTATTTGGATAGATCTTTTCTCCTTCCATCTTGTCTTCCACATTGCTGCTATAATTAACTAAATGCAACTCTAATCTTGTCACTACTCTGCTTTAGAAATTACTCAGCAGCTCCTCATTGTCTAGAATGAATTCCACTCTCAGCTGGACAGTCAGCTTTCCATAACCTGACCCCAGACCTTTCTCATCTCATCTGCCACTCCCCCTACATACTCCATACAATAACTATCCTCCACTGCTTCTTCTGGAGAATTTCATGTTCTCCCTAACATTGTGCCTCTGTGTGGGCTCCCCAAGATGTGCTTCTCACCATTTCCCAATTTGCCAAAATCCTTTTAATCTCTGGCCTTCTCAGGTAACCCTTCTCCCTCTTAATGGTCAAATTCATTCTGTTCTGGGTATTTATGTTACAATTTGTGCATCTATATATTTTCTCTGAGAGATTGTAAGCCTTTTTGAAGGTCAGTAAAGTGGCTTATCATTGGTTCACTTTATAAATACTGAATTTCTACAAAATGCCAGGCTCTATCTCAATTTACAGTTACTATCTTGGCAGCACCTACCGCAGTGGTTGGCAGATACTAATTAAAATGAGTCTTTAGGTCTGGCTTTGAGAGTATCAAACCTGTTGGTATCAGGTAAGACCATGCATAAAATTTCAAATAATGTTGCAAATCTAGTTGTTTTAAAAATATGTTTAAAAGCATTGTTTACTTTTTGTTTTTGTGCTTTAGTCAAAGAAAAAAGGATTGAGTGCAGAAGAAAAGAGAACTCGCATGATGGAAATATTTTTTGAAACAGTAAGTCATTTTCTTTAATGCTTTTATGATTTTGTGTAATTTTCACCTTAAACATATGTCATTCAATGTTAACTGTCCCTTTGTTATACATCCATATCAGTTTCTTGAAGAACAGGTAAGATTCTGTGAACATTTGTGGTTCCTGTGAGTTATGGAGTATAAAAAACCATATCCCACTGTTGGTAGAGTCTCTTTCACCCAAGCAGTCCTGCATGCTGGCACCAGAATCTTCTGATGCATATATTTGATTGTCTCCCCTCTCTGCCTGAAAATAATAATGATGAAAGCCCACATCTCCTGAGTGCTGCCTAGGTGCCAACCAGTCTTGGATCTCAAACAATAGAAGCCATAGATCCAGGATTCAAACCAGGGAGGATCATTTGATTTCAGAGGGATTAAAAAATACTAGTCTTTGCATTTTAAGTCTGTCTATAGTGTAACACATAGTTGATGGTACATAGGCCTCCTTAATTTATTCCAGATATTTGTGCCTGTCACCAACAGGAAATATGTTTAAAATGTCAACTCCTAAGTGACAGAGCCAGAGTTCAAACCCAGGTACCTGGCTCTAGAGCCTGATCTCTCATGGCTTTATCATGTTGCTGGAAGGCTTTTCTTTGTCTTCAGGTTAAAGGCCACATAAATCTTTGACCTAAAAAAACACCAACTTCATATGGCTTGGCAGGATCTGCAAAGCCAAGATGGCCCCAGTCTGCTGGCTATTTTCATCATCATCAAATATGAAGAAGCTGGGGAAAAGTGGTAAAATCGAATATTAAATTGATAAAATCCCTTTTCACTTTAAGGTATATTCTTAGTAAAACAAGCAAAATACACTGGGGATTTGCCCACTTAATCTTACCATTCTTAAAAGTCATTGGCAATTCAAAGCAGGGTATCATATTATGATGATGATACAGTTAGGAAGATAAATTGTTGAAATCTGCATGTGAAAATTATGGCAGTTCTTCTGGTGCGTTGAAATATTTTTCCTATGGTCTCAGCAAGAAAAGGAGGTTTAATTCCTGCAAGACAGTAGAAAGCCGAGGAGAGTGGTTGGGGAAATTATTTTTTCATTTACAATATTGTTGATTATCTCAAATATAAAAATTGGCTGTTTCTGACTGAAAAATTTTAAAACTTGTCCTCAGTAACATCAAGACATGAAAGACTCTGAGGATCAGCAGTTTAAGGAAGTTCAGTAATCAGTGAGTTTTTCCCTAAACCTGGGAATTAATTGTACTGATTGATTCAGTTCATATATTCCTATTTCTTTTTTTCATTGTAGCTTACTCAGTTGTTGCCCGTTTATTTAGTCTATCAGCTTTTTGATGGACTTGAAAAGTATGAGATTTGGGAAAAGTAATGGAGGCCATTTCATTTGTTCTCTCATGAATGGGATATGGTATATCCAGGGTCCAGACTGATGTCAAAAGTTGATAAGTAATAGATTTGCTTCAACGTGTCAAAGCAAATCAGCAGTAATGGTGCAGAGTGAACAGCATGGATTCTGGAATTCAGATTCTGGAATCTGAATTCTAATTTCATTGTTGCAATTGGCAAGTAAAAATTCAAACAATCAAATACGGCTACTCAAGGATTTGTTACAGAATTCGACTTTCTTTAGTTGTCAGTAGTAGCCCCCTTTTTAAGACTAATGTCATGGGAGAATGCTTGTGATATAATGCTATGTAGAAAATGTACAATATAAAAAATGCATGATGACAAATATTAACAATGATAAGATACAGGTGGATTTTGTTTTACATTCTTTTCTCAGTTACCTACAGTGAGCAAATATTACCTTTTTAATCAAACTAGAAAATCAACTAATGAAGTACTGCATACTCTTTTGCCTCTAATCATAAGTGGGCCATCTGCAAGATTTTGGAAACCTTTTAAAAACATACTTATTGGTAATAGCAACAACTCATGGAGAGGGTAAGAACCTTCAGAGACTATTTGAGGCACAAAATAGCCACCAATGAATGTGTTGAGCTTTTAAAAAAATTACTTCAGCAAAGACGTAAATGGGTAGCTTTCCGTTGGCATACAAATCTCTGGAATGGCCATGCTTATTTCAGATAATTTAATATGAATATGTAATTGGAGAAAAAGAGACATAGATGTGATCATGTATGGGTGGAGATATATATATATGCGCGCGCGTGGGTGTGTGTGTTTGGAGCTGCTAATGTAATGAAAGGAATTCTTGCTCATTGCACTTAGGAAGAACATGAGAACAGTATATAGCTCCATAATTGAAAATGTGCATCTGGAGCCTGTTGTACTCAATAGCTTTGTGATCTTTAAGCAAGTTTCTTGACCTCTCTATGTCTCAGTTTCTTCTTCTCTTAAAGAACATGATAATAATACCCAGCTCACAATGTTGGTATGGGGATTAAATAAGATAATATGAATAAAACGTTAAAACATAACCATGTCTAGGTCGTAAGTGCTTTATTAAATGTTATCTAGGGGCCAGGTAACATGGCTCACACCTGTAATTCCAACATCTGGGGAGACCAAAGCAGGAGGATCTATTGAGCCCAAGAGATTGAGGTTGTAGTGAGCCATGACCACACTTCGTCACCCAGGCACGCTAACGCGGGTGACACAGTAAGAACCTGTCTTTAAGAAAAATAGAACAGTATTATCTAGGATTATATGTCTTCCATGGTATCTTACACGTAGTTCTTTTTACATTGTCTTAATCTCTCCTTCATTATCTCTGCTTAATGCTGAGGAGTCTAAGAACTAAGATTTACTTGAGATCATTTGCTTTGTCCACTTCAGTGACCACACTTGAGTTCTGAGACTAGTTCTTTCTAAGCCTGTTTATTTACACAGCAGCCCCATTGGCACAGCCAGTACACCTGTGGTTCTTCCTTGATGACTGTGTTTAGGCAAATATCTCAGTGGTTCATGTTCGTTTTCTAGGGAATTTCAAGTATTTGCAAAGAGGTTTGATTAACTGATTTCTCTAATGCATTAGAGACTTAAAATCAGTAATTTATTACATGTTCCCTGAGATTCTAAAGTATTATATTTAAAAAATTTATTTCTAGATGAGCAAAAATTGATCTGATACTCTAAGTCCAATGACTTAATATTTTCCTAATTTTACCAACTCTTAGGTGTAGTGAGATGAAGTTTTTCAACATTTTATTATGAAAATTTTCAAACATACAGGAAAGATGAGTTTTTCCATGAATACCAATATCCCTGCCACCTAGATTCTACCATTCACATTTTATTCTACTGGCTTTATCACGTGTGTGTGTGTGTGTGTGTGTGTGTGTGTGTGTGTGTGTGTATGTATTCATCTATCCACTTATCTATCAACTCTTTTTTTTTTTAAATGTAATTCAAAGGAGTTCTTTATATGTGTATATCCTGGGTACCAGGCCTTTTTCAGGTATATGTTTTGTGATTATTTTAATCTAGTTAGTATTTGCCATTTCATTTTCTTAACAGTGCCCTTGGATGAGCAGAAGTTTTAAATTTTTATGAAGTATAATTTCTATCCAATTGCAATTGGCTTTTCAAGTTTCTTTTGGAAGAACTGTATCCCAAATTTTTCATAACAATAATTAAAATATTTCTGGGGTTTTGTCATCGTTGTTGCTGTTGTTGAGACGGAGTTTGGCTCTGTCACCCAGGCTGGAGTGCAGTGGCACCATCTCAGCTCACTGCAAATTCTGCCTCCTGGGTTCAAGTGATTCTCCTGCCTCAGCCTCCGGAGTAGCTGGGATTACAGGCATGTGCCACCACACCCAGCTAAATTTTGTATTTTTAGTAGAAATGGGGTTTCACCATGTTGGTCAGGCTGGTCTCAAACTCCTGACCTTGTGATCTGCCTGCCTCAGCCTCCCAAAGTGCTGGAATTACAAGAGTGAGCTACTGTGCCCAGCCAAGTTTTTTTTTTTTTCCTGGCCATAAGATTTAAATATTCTACATGCTTATTTTCCCTTAATGTTTTGCTTTGCATATGGTGGACATGCAACATGTATATGTGAATGATTGATAGGCAGCCATGAATTGTATAATTTTCCTATTGTTTAGGTATAGCTCTTCCACAAAACCTTAAAAGTAAACAAATATTGACAGATACATGTTTTGCTTTTAGTTAGAATTTCTAAATCTGTACAACGTGATACATGTTAAGCAAAGCACTGTCAGTGTTTTCTTAAAATCAAAGTGTCAGAGAAAGTAATTAGTTCCTTTTACCAAGTGATCTGAACTAGGTTGGTGTTTTTTTGTTTTTGTTTTCATTTTGTTTTTTGAGACGGTCTGCCCAGGCTGGAGTATAGCGGCACAATCAATCATAGTTTACTGCAGCCTCGACCTCCCAGCCTCAAGCTTTTCACCCACCCCAGCCTCCCACGTAGCTAGGACTACAGGCATGTACTAGTGCACCCAGCTAATTTTTTTATTTTGTAGAGATGCAGTGGGGGAGTGGTCTCACCGTTACCCAGGCCAGTCTCCAGCTCTTGGGCTCAAGCATTCCTCCCAAAGTGCTGGGATTACAAATGTAAGACCACTGTTCTTGGACTATAACTAATTTCTATACTTAAGTGGGAAGATGTTCTTCATATTCTGATCTCCAAGAACTTAATCATATGCTACTGGCTAAGCACGGTGGCTGCTCTCTGTAATCCTAGCACTTTGGGAGGCTAAGATGGGAGGATTGTTTAAGCCCAAAAGTTCAAGACCAGCCTGGGCAAAATGGTGAGACCCTGTCTCTAAAAAAAATTTTTTAAATTAGTCAGGCATGGTGGTGCATGTCTGTAGTCCCAGATACTCAGGAAAGAGTCTTGTTGAGCCCTGGAGTTCAAGGCTGCAGTGAGCCATGATCATGCCACTGCATGCACTCCCATCTGGACGATAGAGTGAAATCCTGTCGCAAAAAGAAAAAAAAATTGTTCTAGTGAGGGTATTGAATGAGATAATTGAAGAGTTTCTTATAACCTCTGAAATGCTTAGTTCTATTATTTCTATTATACTGTTCATTTCCAGGCCAATTTTCTAAATATAATTTTTTATGAACATAAAATTATGGTGTATATATAAATATATAGTAGAACACAGTAGGGTGACTATAGTTAACAATAATATGTTGTATATTTTAAAATATTAAGAGTAGAATTGGAACGTTTCTAACACAAAGAAATGATAAGTGTTTGAAGGGATGTATACCCTAATTACCCCGATTTGATCAAAACACATTGTATACCTATATCAAGATATCACACATACCCTGTAAATGTATACAACTATTATGTACCCATAATACAAAATTTTTAAAAAGAAAATATAATAGAAAATAACACAGGCTTTTTCATTTTTTAAAATCCTTTTAAACAGAAAGATGTATTTCAATTAAAAGACTTGGAGAAGATTGCTCCCAAAGAGAAAGGAATTAGTAAGTACCTAAGTTATACTGGGATGTTTTGGGAAATATCTGTCATCTTTTCTGCAACAGTCCTTCATTTTATGGAAAACCTCGATTTTATGGAAAACCTAGATAAATCATCACCAGTTACCTACCATCCAAAGATAACCACTGTCATGTTGTTCTTTACTTTTTTGTATAATACATCCTGTATAATACATTTTGAATATATATCTGTCATTAAATATCCTTTTATAACATAAATGACTATATAATGTCTCACTGCAATAAAATACTTTTAAAAATCAAGTTGATAAGCTGGGTGTGGTAGTACACATGCCTGTAGTCCCAGCCACTCTGGAGGTTGAGGCAGGAGATCACTTCAGCCCAGATGGGCAACGTAGCAAAATCCTATCTTTAGAATAAAAATCCAGTAATTGGACTGGTTTCTCATTTTTTTTTCTATTGAAAACAATGCATTGACAGGCATCCTGTATATCTATTATTATTTTGTTTGGCTATATTTATAAGGTGGAATTTCTCCATAAAAGATATGTATAAATCTAAAGTTTTAGCTATATATTGCCACATTTCTCCACCCATACTGAGAGTACTCATTTCCTTGCATTCTTTATTGCATTTTTTAGTGTTTTTAATTTGGCAGTAATCTAATTGCTTTATTTTGCATTTCTTCAGTTATTAGTGGAGTTGAACATTTTTCTCATATATTGGCCATGCATATTTTATTTTATTTTATTATTTATTTATTTATTTTTGAGATGGAGTCTCCTCTGTTACCCAGGCTAGAGTACAGTGGTGCGATCTTGGCTCACTGCAACCTCCGCCTCCCAGGTTCAAGCAGTTCTCTTGCCTCGGCCTCATGAGTAGCTGGGATTGCAAGCACCCAGAACCATGCCCAGCTAATTTTTGTATTTTTTGTAGAGATGGGGTTTCGCTATGTTGACCAGGCTGGTCTCAAACTCCTGACCTCAAGTGATCCACCTGCCTTGGCCTCCCAAAGTGCTGGGATTACAGGTGTGAGTCACCATGCCTAACCACAATGCATATTTTATAGATGCACATTGATGTCTGTGTCTTTTGCTGTGTTGTTTCAAAAGGAAGAAAACTCTTTTATTATGAGTATACATATAAATGAAACTAGATGACCTCTAAGAGTCCCTCACACTTTCATGTACACTACACAATTATTCTGTCTTTACAGTCATCAGTGAACAACTGGTTCTGCTACTTCTTAAAGATGTGCAAATTTCTTAACTTTAAATACGCAGTTGACCCTTGGACAACAGCATTGTTGGGATATTGGGATACCAGTCTCCCACACAATTGAAAATCTGCATGTAACTTTTGACTACCCCAAAACTTAACTACTGATAGCCTGCTGTTGACAGGAAGTCATATCGTATGTTTACTATTCATTAAGTGGCAGTGGATCATCATAAAGGTCTTCATCCTTGTCATCTTACGTTGAGTAGGCTAAGGAGGAAGAGGAGGAGGAAATGGTATTGCTGTCTCAGGTGGCAGAAAATCCATGTGTAACTGGACCCGTGTAATTCAAACCTGTATTGTGCAAGGGTCAACTATATAGTATTAATTACACCAGTGTCCTAAGGTCCCCACACGGATTGTAGGTAAAGGAATCTCAACTGTATCTTGAAGGATCAAAAACAAAAAACAAAATTCAGTACAGTCTATAAGATGGAAACATTTATTTAAAAAATTTATACTAACTAAATTCCTTTTCTTCTTACCTGTTTTCCTCCCAGTTATTGACAGTTTTTTTCTGCAGTATAAGATGATAGCCAAATTACCCGACATCTTAAAAAAAACATTATTTAGAAAAGGAAAAATACCATATAGCAACAGACTATAAGTGTCAACACTATTAAAATTATTTGCTGAGCACTAATGCTAGATCTTCTATTACTAAATAATCTACCAGGGGAGAAAAACTTACATTGCTGTAGTTTTGTTTTACTTTTTCAAAGGCTCCTCACAAGTAACATTTTATTGATATTATCACTATACACCAAAGTAGGTGTTGTATCGGACCGAGCACAGAGAGTCAACACCAAGACAAAAAGTATGCCAAATTGCAGGGTTTATTGCCGGCGACCACGGAGGACTCACATCTCTCCAACCCGTGGCAGAGAAAGAAAGGCGACAAGACCTTTTTATACTCGCAAAACCACCTTGGGAGTGGGGGTGAGGACTGGAGATGGGAATGAAAGCTGTCAGTCACCTCCTAGGCTGAGACGAGGTTGAGGGGGGCTCCGGGCCAGGGGACTTTTGTCATTCCAGTTGCCACTTAAGTGGTTTACAGAGGTTAAGATAAACATTAGCTTATACATTATTTGGACAGGTGTGGGGTCCACAGATTTTTCAGTTGCTTGGCGCCAGGATGGAATTATCTGGGGGTGCTTACTCTGGTCAGTACTGGTAAACAAAGGCCAGCAATTCTGATAGTTACAGATAAGAGAAGGCATGCAGCTTTACCTGTAAACTCAGCAGTTTACAGAAGCCAAGGTTAGCAGTCATTGTGAGGAGAATGGAAACAGTTTTGTCCTTTATAAAATGGCAGTGTACAGGTTCTAACTCTAGGCTAGCTGTATCACATAGGTATGGAAATGATATCTAATAGATTTTTAAAATTAGGCATAAAGAACAATTTGCTTTAGAGTCATCCAGTGTTAAAGCCAAGAGTTAGGATTAGAAGTCAGGTCCTATTCTTAATCCTGTTTTCCCCTAAGCTCCTGTATACAGTCATGCTTTGCCTAAGGATGGGGATACATTAAGAAATGTTTCCTTAGGCAATTTCATTGTTGTGCATGTTGTTATTTTAAAAAGTTTCTTATTTATGAACTTTTTAACTCTTGATTTGTCATATTTTTTGCAAGTGTTTCCCCGGTTTTTAAATTTGTCCTTTAAATTTTATTTATCGTGTTTTTTAACATAGAGTCTTTAAAAATTGTCTCTTAGCTTCTATGTCAGTAAAAGAAGTCCTTCAAAGCTTAGTTGATGATAGTATGGTTGACTGTGAGAGGATCGGAACTTCTAATTATTATTGGGCTTTTCCAAGTAAAGCTCTTCATGCAAGGAAACGTAAGTTGGAGGCTTTGGAATCTCAGGTAAGCTGCCATAGTTAAAAATAATAGATTTGCTTTATTGCAGAGAGTTGTTTTACTTCATCCTCTTTTCATTTAGCAGTTTCTTTTAAATTTTTAGTATGCATTATTTGACTGAAAGTCTAAAGATAACACCTCTTTCTCCCAAACAATATAAGGCCTTTAGAACGTTTTAATTTTCATCTTCCCATATGTCAAGATACTATTTTTGTTGCTATTTCTATTGTTTTGTTTTTGAGTCGGAGTTTTGCTCTTGTTGCCAAGGCTGGAGTGCAGTGGCGCGATCTCAGCTTGCTGCAACTTCCGCTTCCTGAGTTCAAGCAGTTCTCCTGCCTCAGCCTTCCAAGTAGCTGGAATTACAGGCATGTGCCACCATGCCTGGCTAATTTTGTATTTTTTTAGTAGAGACGGGGTTTCACTATGTTAGTCAGGCTGGTCTTGAACTCCTGACCTCAAGTGATACACCCGCCTCGATCCCCCAAAGTGCTGGGATTACAGGTGTGAGCCACTGCACCTAGCCTTTTATTGTTTTTTAATTTTCTCTTTTTCAACAGATGGTTTTTTGGGAACAGTTTTAGATTTACAGAAAAAAATTTGATGGAAAAGTATGGAGCGTTCCCAAATGTGTTATATTACACATTTTTTCCCTCACCATTCCCACAATTTTCCCTATTATTGACATCCTATACTAGTGTAATATGTTTGTTACAATTGAGTCTGTTTTGATTTATTGTTAACTAAATTCCATAGCTTACATTAGGGTTCAGTCTTGGTGTTATACATTATGTCAGTTTTGACAAATGCATGATGATGAGTATCCACAATTACAGCATTGTACAGAAGAGTTTCACTGCCCTAAAAATATGCTGTTCCCCACTTATTCCTCCCTGCCTTCTCCTGAAACCCTAGCAACCACTGATCTTTTTACTGTCTCTATAATTTTACCTTTTCCATATAATTGCAATCATATAGTGTGTAACCTTTTCAGATTCTTCTTTCACTTAATAATATGTATTTGAGGTTTCTCCATGTCTGTTGGTGGCTTGATAGCTCATTTCTTTTTATTGCCGAATAATATTTCATCATATGAATATAACACAGTTTGTTTATCCATTGAGGTATCGAGGAACATATGGGTTGCATCCAAGTTTGGGCAGTTACAAATAAAGCTGCCTTAAACATTCAAATGTAGGGTTTGTATACATAAAAGTTTTCAGCACGTTTGGGTAAATACCAAGGAATATGATTGCTGGATTGTATGGTAAGTATATGTTTACTTTCTAGGAAACTGCCAATGTATCTGTTTTTACATTCCCAGCTATGATAGGTAAGAGTTACTATTGGTTCACATCATTGGCAGGATTTGGTGTTGTCAGTGTTTTGTATTTTAGCCATTCTCATAGATGCGTAGTGGTATCTTTGTTTTAAATTGCCATTCTCTAATGACATACAATTTGGGACATCTTTTTTTTTTTTTTTTTTTTTTTTTTTTGAGATAGAGTTTCACTCTTTTTGCCCAGGCTAGAGTACAATGGCGCTATCTTGGCTCACTACAACCTCCACCTCCTGGATTCAAGTGGTTCTCCTGCCTCAGCCTTCTGAGTATCTGGGATTACAGGTGCGCATCACCATGCCTGGCTAATTTTATACTTTTAGTAGAGATGGGGTTTCACCATGATGGGCAAGCTGCTCTCAAATGCCTGACCTCAGGTGATTCACCCACCTTGGCCTCCCAAAGTGCTGGGATTACAGGTGTGAGCCACTGTACCCGGCTCTGAAACATCTTTTTTTATGCTTATTTGTCATCTGTGTAAAAGGAGGTATTTAGATCTTTTGCCCATTTTTTAATTGGGTTTTTTGTTTTCTCATTATTGAGTTTTAAGAGTTCTTTGTATATTTTGGACACCAGGTCTTTATCAACTATGTGTGTTTCAAAGAGTTACTCTGAGTCTGTGGCTTGTCTTTTCATTATCTTAACAGCCCCTTGCACAGAGCAGTTTTCAATTTTAATGAAGTCCAACTGATCAATTTTTTTCTTTCCTGGGACATTCTTTCGGTGTTGTAGCTACAAAGTCATGGCCAAACTCAAGGGCATGTAGATTTTCTCCTATGTTATCTTCTAGAAGTTTTGTAGTTTTGAGTTAATTTTGGGGAAAGGTATAAAGTGTGTCTAAATTCAATTTTTTGTACATGCATGTCCAGAGTAACTGTATTTTAGTATAATGTACTTTGTGTGTGTGTGTGTGTGTGTGTGTGTGTGTGAGAGAGAGAGAGAGAGAGAGAGAAGGGGAGAGAGGGAGAGGGAGAGAGAGGGAGACAGGGTTTTGCTTTGTCACCCAGGCTGGAGTATAGTGGCGCAAACATGGCTCACTGTAGCCTCGACCTCCCAGGCCCAATCGATCCTCCTGCCTCAGCCTTTTGAGTAGCTGGGATTATGGGCACACCACCACGCTCAGCTAATTTTTGCTCTTTTTTGTAGAGACAGGGTTTTGCCATGTTGCCCAGGCTGGTCTTGAACTCCTGAGCTCAAGTGATTCACCCACCAAAGTGCTTGTGGGTGAGTCCCTACGACTAGCCTATAACCCTATGCACTTTATGGATTTTAAAACATTTCAAGAAGGAATTCAAACTGAAGGACATCCTTTAGTTATTTGTTCATCCAGAGTTTAAGAGTTATAAACTCTCAATCATTGTTTGAAAATGTCTAATTTACCACTGCTTCTTGAATATAGAATTCTTAGTTATTTTTCCTCAGCATTTTGAAAATATTACTTCCTTATCTTGGCATATGTTGCTAATGAGATGTTTTGCTGTCATTCTGATTGTCTTGTTTTCCTTAGTAACCTCTCTTCTGTTTGCTTTTAAGATTTCTTTCAGTCGTTGATGTTGTATTTTGATGATGTTTTATCATGAATCCGAGTTTGCATGTTTTAATTTCCTCTGCTTTAGGACTCTGGCTAGCTGCTTCCAAGTAATGATTAAAGTCTTCTATTATAGAAAATTCTAAGGTGGTATTAAACTGTTACCTGTTCCCTAATGGCGCCATTCTTTCCTTCTGGGATTCCTATTTGTATCCTCATTCTATTGTCTATGTTGTTTAAGCACTCTTTATTTTTCCATGTCTTTCCATGTCTGTGATTCATTTCAGTTAATTTTCTCAGCTCTCTTTCACTTACAGTTTTTTCTGTAACTATTTCTAATCTGCTACTTAACTGTTCATTGAGTCTTTTTATTTCAATAATTAGATTTTATCTCTAGAAATTCTATCTGGTCCTTTGCAGTTCTGTTTATTCTGTTTTTCCTGCAGTGTTCTATTTCATTATGGCTTCTATTACTTTTACCTCTTTTATAACTTGAAACACTGATATGGCTTGAATCTGTGTCTACTCCCAAATCTCATGTCAAATTGTACTCCCCAGTGTTGGAGGTGGGGCCTGATGGCAGGTGATTGAATCCTGGGGGCAGTTTCTCATGAATGGTTTAGCATCATACCTCGGTGCTATTCTTGTGATAGTGAGTTTTCAGGTGATCTGGCGCTAAGTGTGTAGCACCTCCTGCCTCTCTCAGTCCTGCTCCTGCCATGTAAATCACCTGCTCCCATTTCTCCTTCCACCCTGAGTAAAAGATCCCTGAGGTCTCCCCAGAAGCAGAAGCTGCCATGCTTCCTGAAGAGCCTGCAGAATCATGATCCAGTTAAACCTCTTTTCTTTGTAAATTACCCAGCCTCAGGTATTTCTTTATAGCAATGTGAGAACAGCCTAATACACATGCTTAATTTATATTTTCAGATTACTTAAATATGTCAAATTTGGGGAGGGCTATTAGTTTGATCTGTGTATCTGCTGGCTACTACCATTCATAGTGTTTTTTTTAAACCTCTATGTTTTTTATTTTTTATTTATGAGCTCACATTCAATTGGTTATGTTTAGTCTGCGGAGCCACAGGTGCTCTGTGAAATAGTGGTTTCAGGCTTGTTTTTTTACAGTCTCTGGGTACTTTAGTAGTTATGGGCCAATTTTTATGTTAATTTCTTAACTTACAGTTCCAATACCTCATATTTTATATATCATGAGTACTGTATAAAATTTAGTATGCACGTCCGTGCATAGCACGTTTCGAGAGATTTGTTTTCCTATAGGTGACTTTCCCCCACCCACCCCCACATGAAGTGCAAGATGAAGGTAAGCCCCTTGTTATTTTTCATAGGGTTTGCTGGTACTTTGAGTTACATGCTGTAACTCAGTTCTAGCTCTCCTTGTCTCATGGCCCTTCACACCTGCTTTCCTGATGTGCCTGTTAGACTCCTAACCCCTAGTCACCAGTGCCGGTATCAGGTATAACTTCCTTGGGCAACAGAACATCACCTTTATATTGTTGCTCTTTGTTTTCTCTCATTTCTGTCACCTGGGGATAGTTCTTCCCTTTTTTTTTTTTTTTTTTTTCTTTTTGAGATGGAGTCTCACTCTGTTGCCCAGGCTGGAATGCAGTGGCACGATCTTGGCTCACTGCAACCTCCTCCTCTCGGTTTCAAGCAATTTTCCTACTTCAGCCTCCCAAGTAGCTGGGATTACAGGTGCCCATCACCACACCTAGCTAATTTTTATATTTTTAGTAGAGACAGCGTTTTAGTAGAGACAGGAGTTCAAGACCACATTGGCCAGGCTTGAACTCCTGACCTCACATGGTCTACCTGCTTCGACCTCCCAAAGTGCTGGGATTACAGGCATGAGCCACTGAGCCTGGCCTTGTTTTATTTTTTATTGATCATTCAATAGACTGTTTTGCATGTTTTTTGAGTAACAGAAAATGTGCTGGATTTTGGAAACACATGCCTTCAGAGAGCTTGCAGTCAGCTGTGGGAGGGCAGTGGGAGGAAAGGAAGAGGCTAGAGAAGGATTGGTGAAGAGATATGTAGAGGCCATGTCTTATAGGTTCCTCCGTGGCACGATTAGGAGTTCGGACCTACCTAAGAGGGATGGAAAGTGAGTGAAAATGTTTACAAGAGAAGTTACATGATGATAAATGCCTTTCTGGGGAAAATATGAAGAACAAGTTGAGGGAGATGGAGCCTAAGATCAGAGAAATAAGCTATGAGACTGTTGTAATTGCATGGCTAACAAATGGGGACCCACATTGAAATATCTGCACACTCACTCGGATGGCTACTATCAAAAACATGGAGAGGGTCAGGCATGGATAACATGCCTGTTATCCCAGTACTTTGGGAGGTTGAAGTGGGAGGATCACTTGAGCCCAGGAGTTCAAGACCAGCTTGGGCAACATAGGAAGATTTATTATAAAGTAATAAATTTTTTAATAAGAGAATATTAAGTATCAGCAAGGATGTGGAGAAATTGGAGCCCTTGTGCACTGTTGATGGGAACGTAAAATGGTGCAGTGGCTATGGAAAACAGTGTGGTGGCTCCTCAAAAAGTTACAAATAGAGTTACTCTAAGATTCAACAATTCTGTGTTGTGCACCTATGGTCTCAGCTACTCAGGAGCCTGAGGTAGGAGAATCACTCAAGCCTAGGAATTCAAGACCAGTCTGGGCAACGTGGCAAGACTTTCTAGAGGTATCTACAAAAAATTTTTTAAATTTTAAAAGTAGCCGGGGATAGTGGCAGGCTCCTGCGGTCCCAGCTATCTGAGAGACTAAGGAGAAAGAATCGCATGAGCCGAGGAGTTTGAGGCTGCAGTGAGCCGTGTTCATGCCACTGCACTGCAGGTTGGGTCACAGAGCAAGATCTTGTTTGAGAAAAAACCAAGTCCATTTATTGGTACATATCCAAGACTTGAAAGCAGTGTTTTGAAGAGCTGTTTATACACCCAGATTCATAGTAGCATTACGGTGGCTGAAAGGTGGAAGCAACCCAAATGACTTTCAATGAATGAATAAACAAAATGTGAAAGTGGAATATTATTCAGCCCTAAAAAGGAATGAAATACCTTTTATTTATTTATTTAGAGATGGAGTCTCACCCTGTCACCCAGGCTGGAGTGTAGTGGCACAGTCATAGCTCACTGCAGCCTCAAACTCCTGGGCTTAAGTGATTCTCCTGCCTTAGCCTCCTGAGTAGCTATGACTGTAGGCTCATGCCACCACAAGTAATGAAATGCTGACAAAAGCTACAACATGGATGAATCTTGAGGGCAATATGCTAAGTGAAAAGCCAGTCATAAAAAGACAAATACTATATGATTCCACATTTATGAGATATCTAGAGTGGTCAAACTTACAGAAATAAAACGTAGAATGAGGGCTGACATTGCTGACCTTAGAAGATGGTTCCTTTGGTACTCCTGACCCTGATCGAAGAACCAGATCTTGTTGCCACCAAAAAAAAAAAAAGTCTATCCAAGCTACGCATCACAATTCTGGAAGGTATGTGTCATTGGCCAGGCCTGGGTCACATGTCCACACTATAGTTGCCAGGAGACCTGTGGAAGTAAATAATTGGGGCTTCTAGATTCTGTAGTAGGAGTTAGCTGCTTCCTGTCCGCACAAGCAATTCCCCAAAACAGAAATAGGGTTCAGAAAAGAGGTGATTTTTTTTCTTTTAAGAGATAGGGTCTTGCTCTGTGCAGGCTAAAGTGCAGGGGCACGATCATAGCTCACTGCATCCTTGAACTCCCAAGCGGTCCTCCCACCTCAGCCTCCCAAAGTGCTGAGATTACTGGTGTGAGCCACTGTGCCCAGCCAAGGTAATGATGGTTTAAAACAAAGTGGTAGCAGTGGATTTGTGAAAAGTTGTTGGATTATGGATATAGTTTAAAATTAGAGCCAGTAGGATTTCCTTAAGGAATGGATATAGGGTGTGAGGGCAAGAAAGGAGTTGTATTAGTTTTTTATAGCTGCCATAGTAAATTAGTGCAAACTTGGTGGCTGCAAACCAAAAATTTATTCTCTCACACCTCTGGAGGCCAGAAGTTCAAAATCAGTGTTACTAGGTCAAAATCAAAGTGTTGGCACAGCTGCTGCTTCTCCAGAGGCTCTCTGGGGTAATCATCCTTGCCTCTTTCAATTTCTCTTGGCTGCCAGCATTCTTTGACTTGTTGCTGCATCACTCTAATCTCTCCTTTTGGTCACATGGCCTTCTCTTCTTCTGTATATGTCAGATTTCCCTTTAGTAAGGATACATGTGATTGCATTTAGGATTTCTCATAGTAATCCTTGAGATGTGTAATCTCGTCTCAAGATCTTTAATCACATCTGCAGTCTTTTCCACCAAAGGTGACATTCACAGGTTCCAAAGATTAGGACCTCCTATCTTTGGGTGACATAATTTAGCCTACCACAGCAGTTGTGGATGCATTTAAAAAAAAAATGTAATTGACAAGCTGATAAAATTGAGATGCTGTCAACTAAGATAGGGAAGACTGCAGGAGGAGCAAGTTCCTGAAGGAAAATCAGAAATTCAGCTTTGACCATGTTAAGTCTGAAGTGACTGTTAGACAAAGAAGTGGAGATATCAAGAAGTTAAATATATGAATCTGTAGTTCAGAGAAAAGTCTTTATAATTTAACCAACTGCTTCATTAATCTCACTGAAGATGGGGGAGTCCTCACTGAATCCTGACTCTACTTGTTCCACATTTTCTTTGAAGGTCTATGTTTAGAGTATTATTGGTTGCAAGTGGACATTACTCACACTAGTGGGTTTGTTTTAAGGAACTAGAACAGGAATGGGAAAACATGTAAGAATATTAACATATTTATTGAGCACTTGTGCCTGGCAGTGAACCATGGCCCTAAATGTATCTCATTTAATCCCCACAATGTTATGAGATTAGTATTGTATTTATTTTATAGATGAAGAGACTGAGGCAAAGAGAGATTAAGAGCTTGTCCAACGTCTCACAATAAGTGTGGAATCGAGATTTGATCTCAGGTATTTTGACTCCAGGGTCTTCATTCTTAATCACCACTTCTCAAAACAGGCAGCCCATCTCCATTCTCCGCTCCTTACTGTCCCTGCCTCTCCCCTTGGCTGCTAGAGTTGGGTGGAATGGAAGTCTTAAAAAAGCTGTGGCTGCATTGAGATACCATCTCACGCCAGTTAGAATGGCGATCATTAAAAAATCTGGAGACAGCAGATGCTGGAGAGGATGTGGAGAAATAGGAACACTCTTACACTGTTGGTGGGAGTGTAAATTAGTTCAACCATTGTGGAAGACAGTGTGGCGATTCCTCAGGGACCTAGAAATAGAAATTCCATTTGACCCAGCAATCCCATTACTGGGTATATATCCAAAGGACTGTAAATCGTTCTACTATAAGGACACATGCACATGAATGTTCATTGCAGCACTGTTTACAATAGCGAAGAACTGGAACCAACCCAAATGCCCAACGATGATAGACTGGACTGGGAAAATGTGGCACATATACACCATGGAATATTATGCAGCAATCAAAAATGATGAGTTTGTGTCCTTTGTAAGGACATGGATGAATCTGGAGAACATCATTCTCAGCAAACTGACACAAGAACAGAAAAAGAAATACCGCATATACTCACTCATAGGTGGGTGAGAAAAATGAGAACACATGGACACAGAGAGGCGGTCTACTATACACTGGGGTCTATTGGGGGGAATGGGGGAGGGACAGCGGGGGGGGGCTGGGGAGGGATAGCCTGGGGATGAATGCCAAGTGTGGGTGAAGGGAAGGAAGGCAGCAAAGCACACTGACATGTGTGTACCTATGCAACTATCTTGCACGTTCTGCACATGTACCCCAAAACTTATAATGCAATAAAAATTTAAAAAAAAAAAAAATCCAAAAAAGCTGTGGCTGGATAGATATTCTAAAAGTGTTCACCTTATCTCTTATTTTAACAACCTTGCTGTGATATAGTTTATATACTATATAATTTACCCATTTAAAGTGTTTGATGTAATCGTTTTGAATATGTTCATTGATATATGCACAGTCATTATTAGAGTTAATTTTAGAACATTTTCATTAACCTCAAAAAGAAACCCTCTACTCTTTAGCTATCTGAATCTTCTCAGCCCACTCCTCCCACACAGACCTAGGCAACCACTAATCTACTTTCTGTCACTATAGATTTCCCTGTTCTGGACATTCTATATGAGTGAAATCATATGATATGTAGTCTTTCATGACTGACTTCTTTCCCTTGTCATAGTATTTTCAAAGTTCATCTATGTTGTAATATGTTTCAGTACTTCATTGCTTTTTATGGCCAAATGATGCGCTGTACAAATATACCACATTTCATTTATCCATTCATCTGTTAATGGGCATGTGAGTTATTTCCACTTTTTGGCTATTCTGAATAATGCTGCTCTAAACTTTCATGTACAAGTCTTTGTGTGGACATATATTTTCTTTTTCTTTTTTTTTTTTTGTTAATCAATGAGAGCTTGTAACGTTGCTCAGATTGGCCTTGAACTCATGGCCTCGCCTCCTCAAGCGCCAGGACAACTGGCCAGAGCCACCTCGGCCCCCGTGTGTGGACATATATTTTCATTTCTCTTGGGTGTATATATACCTAGTAGTAGAACTTCTAGGTCATACTCTGTTTAATTATGGTAACTCTGTTTAATTATGTGAAGACCTGCCAGACGGTTTGCCAGAGCAACTGCACCGTTTTGTAGTTCTAATAACAGTGTATAAGGCTCATTTCTCTATATCCTCCCCAAATTTATCTGAATTTTTTATTCTAGCCATCCTACTGGGTATGAAGTGGTACTTCATTGTGGTTTTGGCTTCCATTTCTCTGATGACTAGTGATGTTGAGCATCTTCTTATGTGCTTCTTGGCCATTTGTTTATCTTCCTTGAAGAAATGTTTATTAATATTATTTGCCCATATCTCTTCTCTTAAATATGACACTGTATTTTTCTTTCCTGCTAGGAGACAACATGCGTATTCATCACTCAGCAAATTTTTAAAACCTTAGTTATGAATTTAGAAACTTTGTAAGTAAGGGTAACTTACTTTTGAGCCTTACTGAACTTTCCTGTCTTCATGTCTTTTTGTTCTTGCTTTTATCCTTTTTGAGAATTCCCTTTTCTGTCCTCTCTATTTAGCCAAATTCTAAGCATCTCTTCTTTCAGAAAGCTTCTCAAGTTCTCATTGCATGCAATATTCTTACCCTTTTCGAACCTCCTGTAATGTTATTTATCACAAGTAAAATATATTGCTTTGGCATGTACTGCTGGTTGCCTAGCTAATAAACATTGTCATTCTCTTCTTTACTAACGAAACACTTTGTTAAGGGCATAGTGTGTCTTACTAAAAAATACTCATATTTCCAGACTCCACGGCAGCCAACAGTGGCAATGGGAAGCATGTCTGATAGATGAGATGTAAGTAGAAGACTAGCTTTGACTTTCCTGGGAAAGTTTTCATTTTCCTGAAAAAGGCAGAACTTCTTTCTCTTCTTTTCTGTGATACTGCATTACCAAGGTAAAAAGCATAAGGATGATAGTTCTGTTCATTCATGTTCATATCACATTCTCAAAGAATGACAGAGCCTGGAAAAAAGATCTTGGGTCTCTGGTGGCATTATAAGATACTGTACTAGCCTTGTTTAATTCAGTTTTAGTTAAGTATTGTTATTTGTGGCTGAATGTGTATTTTAAATGAATGCTACTGTTTTCTAGCCTTTTAAAAAAATTTTGTGATTTAGATTTGGTATCAGTTATCCATTGCTGTGTAACAAAAATATGTACTCCAAAACAGGGTGACTTTAAGAAACATACATTACTATCTCACAGTTTCTGTGACTGATGAATCCTGGCATGGCTTAGTTGGGTACGTCTGACCCAATGCCTTATGTGATGTATAGTCAAACTGTTGGTCAGGGCCATATTCTCATCTGAAGGTTCATCTGGGAGAGGATCTGCTTCCAAATCCAATCATGTGGTTATTGGATTTAGTTCCTTGCAGGGTCTTGGGCTGGGGATCTCAGTTCCATGACAGCTTTTGGCCCGAGGCCTCCCTCATCTCCTTACCACAAGGTTTTCTCCATAGTTCAGCTCACAATATGGCAGCTGGCTTCCCTCAGAGCAAGCACATGTGTGAGAGGCCAAGACAGAAGCAGTAGTTTTTTTGTATCTTAATCTAGGAAGCGACATCCCATCACCTCAACCACATTTTATTCCCTAGAAACAAGTCATTAAGTTCAGTCCACACTCAAGAGAGGAGACTATACATGAGCATAAATACAGACATACCTCAGAGATAATTGCAGGTTCAGTTCCATACCACCACAATAAAGTGAATAATGCAATAAAGTGAAGACAGAAATTGTTTGGTTTCTCAGTGCACCTAAAAATTATATTTATACTATACTGTAGTCTATTCAGTGTGTGATAACATGTTTTTAAAACTAATGTACATTAATTAAAAAGTACTTTATTGCTAAAAAATGCTGATGAGCATCTGAGCCTTCTGTGAGTTGTAATCTTTTTACAGGTGGAGGATATTGCCTTGATGTTGACTGTTGCTTACTGATCAGGGTGATGGTTGCTGAAGGGTAGGATGGCTATAGTCATTTCTTAAAAATAATACAACCATGAAGTTTGCTGGATTGACTGATTTCACAAAAGATTTCTCTGTAACATGTGATGCTGTTTGATAGCATTTTACCCACAACAGAACTTTGAAAATTGGAGTCAGTCCTCTGACACGCTGCCTCTGCTTAATCAATTAAGTTTTTGGAATATTCTAAATCCTTTGTTGCCATTTCAACAACGTTCATAGCATCTGCATGAGGAATACATTCCATCTCACGAAACCACTTTCTTTGCTCATCTGTAAGAAGCAGTTCCTAGGACCAGGTGTGGTGGCTCACACCTATAAACCCAGTACTTTGGGAGGTTGTGGTGGGCCAATCACTTGAGGTCAGGAGTTTGAGATCAGCCTAGCCAACATCATGAAACCCTGTATCTACTAAAAATACAAAAATTAGCCAGTCATGATAGCATACGCCTGCAATCCCAGCTACTCAGGAGGCTGAGACAGGAGAATCACTTGAACCTGGGAAGTGAGCCAAGATTGCACCACTTCCCTCCAGCCTGGGTAACACAGCCAGACTCCATCTCAAAAAAAATAAGCAATTTCTCATCCATTTAAGTATTATCATAAGATTGCAGCAATTGAGTCACATCTTTAATCTCTGTTTCTCCTTCTCATTCTTGTTCTCTTGCTGTTTCCACCACATCTTGAACCCCTCAAAGTCATACATGAAGGCTGAAATCAGCTTCTTCCAAACTCCTGTTAATGTTGATGTTTTGACTTCCTTCCTTTAATCACATTTTTTTTTTAAGCTGGAGTCTTGTTCTGTCATCCAGGCTGGAGTGAAGTGTTTCGATCTCTGCTCACTGCAACCTCCGCCTCCCAGCTTTAAGTGATTCTCTGACCTCAGCCTCCCAAGTAGCTGGGATTACAGGCATGCACCATCATGCCCAGCTAACTTTTGTATTTTTAGGAGATATGGGGTTTCATGATGTTGGCCAGGCTGGTCTTGAACTCCTGACTTAAGGTGATCCGCCCACCTCAGCCTCCCTGTGCTGGGATTACAGGCTTGAGCCACCATGCTTGGCCACAGATGTGCTTAATGACATCTAGAATGGTGAATCCTTCCAAGAAGGTTTTCAATTTACTTTGTTTAGATCCATCAAAGGAGTCATTATGGCAGCTATAACCTTACTAAATTTTTTTCTTAAATAATAAAACTCGAAAGTTGAAATTATTCCTTGATCCACAGGCTACAGAATGGATATTGTGTTATTAGGCATGAAAACAAAGTTAATCTCCTTGTATATCTTCATCAGAGTTCTTGGGTGACTAGATATGTTGTCATTAGGCATTAATATTTTGAAAGAAATCTTTTTTACTGAGCAACATATCTCAACGGTTGGCTTGAAATATCCAGTAAGCTATGCTGTAAATAGATATACTGTCATCTAAGCTTTGTTATTCTAGGGCACAGGCAGAGTAGATTTAGGATAATTCTTAAGGACCCTAGGGTTTTCATTAAGCATTGGCTTCAACTAAAGACACAAGCTGCTTTAGGCTCTAATATGAGCATCACCCTGTCCTTTGAATCTTTAAAGCAGACATGGATTTCTCTCTAGCTATGAAAGTCCTAGATGGCATCTTTTTCCAACAGAAGGCTGTTTTGTCTACCGTGAAATTTTTTTGTTTAGTTTAGCTCGGCTACGTCTTCTGGGTAACTTCTTGCACTTCCTAGTACTTGCTGCCTTGTCTTGCACTTTTATGTTATAGAGATGGCCTCTTTCCTTAAACCTTAAGAATCAACCTCTGCTAGCTTCCAACTTCTCTGCAGCTTCCTCACCTCTCATAGCCTATAGAAAATTGAAGTCTGGCTCTGGATTAGGCTTTGGCTTAAGGGAATGTCGTGGTTGGCTTGATCCTTTTCCCAGACCACACTCTATCTCAGCAATAAGGCTGTTTTGCTTTCTTATCATTTGTGTTTACTAGATTGGCACCTTTAATTTCCTTCAAGAACTTTTCCTTTGCACTTTCAACTTGTTTGGCACAAGAGGCCTACCTTTCGGTCTGTTTTGGCTTCCAATTTATCTTCCTAACTAAGCTTAATCATTTCTGGCTTCAATTTAAAGTGAGAGATGTGTGACCTTTTTTTACATGAATGCTTAGAGGCCACTGTAGGGTTGTTAATTAGCCTAATTTCAATATTGTTGTGTTTCAGAGAATAGGGAAGGCCAAGGAGAGGGTAGGAAATGGGCAAACAGTGAGTCACTGGAGCAGTTAGAATACACACAACATATATTAAGTACACTGTCCTATGTGGGCATGGTTTGTAATACCCCAAAACAATTACAATAGTAACATCAAGATCACAGATCACCATGACAGATATAATAATAATGAAAAAGTAAGAATTGAGAATTGAAGAGAGATCCAAGATGGCTGATCGCTAACAGCTCGGGATTGTAGCTCCCAGTGAAAGCGCAGAGAACGAGAGGACACCACACTTTCAGACGAATTTTTGTCACTCATGGACCAGAAGATTCCCAGTGGAGGAGCCCCACGGGTAGCCAGCGTGACTCTTGTGGCCAGTGCAGTGGTTTTGCTCGCGCCTCAGCACGGCAGCTCTTGGTGCAGAGTAAATGGAACTGGTTCTTCTTCTGATGGACGTTTGGAGCTCCGGGAAGGCAGAGTCACCTATTACGGACTCAAGAAGAAAGCCAGACCAGAGATTCCCGGGCAGAAGAGCACCATCAGTCTTAATGCCGCTGTTTTTGCTGGCACAGTGGGTTGCTCAGATTCCAGCGCTGGGAATCAATAAATTGGACGTCCACTCAGAAACCTAATTAGAAAGGCAGTAATTGTAAAGACGACAGATGGATAAATTTATAACGAAGGGAAGAAACCAGCCTAAAAACGCTGAGAATACCCAAAATCAGAACGCCTGTCCCTCTACAGGGGATTACAGTTCCTCATCAGCAACGGAACAAGGCCTGATGGAGAAGGACTGTGTTCCATTAACAGAAGTAGGCTTCAGAAGGTGGATGATAAGAAACTTCTGGGAGTTAAAAGAACTTGTTTTAACCCAATGTAAAGAAACTAAGAACTTTGAAAAAAGGTTTGACAAAATGCTAACAAGAATAGACAATATAGAGAGGAATATAAATGAACTAATGGAGCTGAGGTATGCATGAGAACTTAGCGAAATATGCACAAGTTTTAATAGCCGAATTGATCAAGCAGAAGAAAGGATATCAGAGGTCAAAGACCAACTTAATAAAATAAAATGAGAAGACAAGAATAGGGAAAAAAAGGATAAAAAGGAATGAGCAAAGTCTCCAAGAAATAAGGGACTATGTGAAAAGACCTAATTTACGTTTGATAGGTGTACCTGAATACGACGAAGAGAATGAATCCAAGGTGGAAAATACTCTTTGGGATATTATTCAGGAAAACTTTCCCAACCTAGCAAAGCAGGACAATATTCAACCCCTGGTAATACAGAGAACACCACAAAGATATTCCTCAAGAAGAGCAACCCCAAGGCACATAATCGTTAGATTCACCAGGGTTTAAATGAAGGAGAAAATACTAAGGGCAGCCAGAGAGAAAGGTCAGGTTACCCACAATGGGAAGCCTATCAGACTCACAACAGATCTCTCAGCAGAAACCCTACAAGCCAGAAGAGACTGGGGGCCAATATTCAACATCCTTAAGGAACATAACTTTCAGCCCAGAATTTCATACCCAGCCAAACTAAACTTCACAACTGAAGGAAAAATAAAATCTTTTATGAACAAGCAAGTACTCAGAGATTTTATTACTACCAGGCCTGCTTTACAAGAGCTTCTGAAAGAAGCATTACACATAGAAAGGAACAACCAGTATTAGCCTTTCTAAAAATATACCAAAAAGTAAAGAGCATCAACATAATGAAGAATTTACATCAACGAATGGACAAAACAGCCAGTTAACATCAAATGGCAGTAATCCTAAATTTAAATTGACAAAATCCCCCAATCAAATGATACAGCCAAAATCCAATGGTATGCTACATCCATGCTATGTAAACGGGACTGGTTTACATAGCATGGATGTATGTAAGGATACATACATTTCACATGCAAGGATGCACAAAGACTCAAAACAAAGGGATGGAGAAAGATTTACCAACCAAATGGAGAGCAAAAATAAATAAATAAATAAAAAGCAGGAGTTGCGATTCTCGTATCTGATAAAATAGATTTTAAAGCAACAAAGATATAGTGGTAAAAGGATCAATGCAACAATAAGAGCTAACGATCCTATTACCCAGATACATAAGACCTATAGAGACTTAGCCTCCCTAGACTCCCACATAATAATAGTGGGAGACTTCAACATCAATATTAGATAGATCAATGAGACAGAAAATTAATAAGGATATCCAGGACTTGAACTCAGATCTAGAACAAGTAAACTTAATAAACATTTATAGAGCTCTCCACTTTAAATACACAAAATATACATTCTTGTCTGTACCACATCACACCTACTCATAGGTTTAAATGAAATATTGATCGGCCATTATTAAGCACAATTATTGGCATAACAGAGGTTTTCAATACCCATTTTTAGAATAAAGCAACATTCCCGTCCTCTCTCCCTCTTTTTCGTCCTCTTGCTTCCTCTCCTTCACTCCTTTTTTCTTTCTTCTATCCTTTCTAAAAAAAAATAATAATGAAAAAGTTTAAGATAATGCAAGAATTTAACAGAGACAAGAAGTGAGCACATGCCCATTGGAAAAATGGCACTGATACACTTGCTTGACTCAAGGTAGCCACAAACTTCATTAATAGAAAACACACTATCTGAACTGCAGTAAAGCAAAGCACAATGAAAATGAGATATGCCTGTACTGTTGAGTCAGGAATCAGAGGATATCACAGAATTTTTTTAAAACTTTTTAAGTGTACATAATTAATATTTTAAAAGGAACTTTAATGAGAAATAATTGACAAACAAGAACCTGCTCATATTTAAAGTTTATACTTTGATAACCTTTGGCATAAAGTATGTGTTCATGAAATTATCACCACAATCAAGGTAATTGAACATACCCATCACTTGTAAAAGTTTCTTTATTCCCCGTTGTAAAATCATTCTCTTCCTTCCCTACACTGCTGCCCTGCCCCTATCCCCAGGTAACTGTAGATTTGCTTTCTGCCACTATTCATTAGTTTATATTTCCTAGGATTTTATATAGATGGCATCATACCACATACAGTATGTACTTTCCCCAACCCTACCCCCAGCTTCTCTTACTAATATTATTTTAAGATTTATTCATGTTGCTTTAGTATTCATTTCTATTGCTGAGTGGAATTTCATTGTTTAAATATACAATAGTTTATCTATTGATGAACATTTGGGTATTAATCTCTTTTATTGAATGAGTAAACATTAAGGATTATATGCCTTTAATATGTTTAACATTATGAAATGACTTATTTATTCCAGGTAATATTCTTTGTTCTGATGTTATATAGGAACTCTTTTGAGTAACTCTTTCTGTAAGAAATCTTTTTTTTTTTAACTAAAAGTAGCATGGCCTATCTTTTCCTGTTTACTTTTAATCTTTTTGTGTTTTTATATTTAAAGTAGACTTCTTTTTTTTTTTTAAGAGTAAACTTCTTATAGGGAGCATATAGTTGGGACTTGCTTTTTTGTATAATCTGACAGTTTCTATCTTTTAATAGGGTGTCTAGACGATTTACATTTAGTGTGATTACCTATATAGTTAAATCTGCCATCTTATCACAACTAGTCTTTAAATTACCTGAGAACAAGGACGATGTTTTATTTATTCAAAAAATAATTACTGAGCCTCAAGTACTTACCTTCTTACTAGGCAATGATTTCTTTCTAAAACTAGGCATAATGGGTGCTGATTCATCATTTCTTGGTTGACTTCAGAGGAATTCTTTGTATTTGAGGGAAAAGGTCAAATATACAGTTTTTATTTCTTTACTTCTGGATTTCACGTAATTTTTACTTAGAAAGTGGGGGAGCTTGGCAAGTCAATAGAAGTAAGCGAGGAATTCTTGCTAGTACAATGAATGTAACTTTAAAAATTGAGCTTAATGTCATTGTTTATTCTGAACGAGAGAATTGGCATCCAGTGTATTTCGTGACATGGCCCTCTTTCCCCACTCCCACTTACTGAGGATCAAAGCTTAATCTGATGCACCTGCTCATAAGTTGAGGGCACATCAGAGGCTAACACATAGGTAGATCCTACACCTCCTGTTCTAAGCAGTCCAGAAATAAATGAAGAGTGAGGTTTTGATATGTCATTTGTAAAAGGTTGATAGCCCTTGGCATTTGCTATAGATGACTATTTTTTTTAACTCAAATATAATGCCCTCAGTGCCATTTCACAGACCTAACCTACATTAATCTTTCACTGAATATTGAGAAGTCATGAGAGTATCACACTGTACACCTCAGCCATGGGTTCTGAAGATCACTTATTTTAGAGAAGCAATATGGCTTCATGGAAAGAGTAGTAGTTAGAAAACAGACATGGATGGAAATCACAGCTTCACTTCTTTACTAGCTGTACAATCTTTAAAGCCTTGGTTTTTTAATTTGTAAAAGAGAAGTTACACCTACTTCATTGGGTTGTAGTGAGTATTAAGTGATATGTGTAAGATGCCTGGTACCTTAGGCACTCAGTATATGGTGGCCACAGATCAGCTAAATTTGTATTCACTCAGGAATAAATACTATAGGTTTATTTATTCAGTTAGAACAAATATTAGAGGGTCTACTATATGTAAAACATTTTACCAGATACTGAAGGTAGTTCGTAAAAGTAGAGGTCAGGGTCCAGACTTTATAAGAAGGAACTTGTAACCTGTGCTAAAGGTGAGATATATACACTTGAAAAAAATGAGTGAAAAGTAATACATGCCACACTGCCTAAATGAGCATTAGAGATGATAAATGCTTCGAGAGATGGTGGGATTCACATAAAGATACAAGACACTTAGTTCATGTTGGATTGAACTAGGTTCCAAACTTAAGGTTGCAATAAAGATCAGCTTATTCTACATATTGCCAATTATTATTATTATTATTATTTTATTATACTTTAAGTTTTGGGGTACATGTGCAGAACGTGCAGGTTTGTTACATAGGTATACACATGCCATAGTGGTTTGCTGCATCCATCATATATTGCCAAATTATGTTAACTTCCCTTGAGTTTCTTGTTAATTACTTGCAGGTGGGGGTTGGGGGATGCTATAATTTTTTTATTTTTGTCATCATTCTCTTTTGTCAGTGATTTCAGTTAGGTGCAGGAATGTTCTTGTCCCTTGAGAACATTCTTATAATAGATCTGAACATTAAATCAGGAAACACATATTTTTTTCCCTTGCCTTTAGGTTGTGTGTGTTGATCATTATTAAAGACAGTCTATATAGGGCTGGACGCAGTGGCTAACGCCTGTAATCCCAGCACTTTGGGAGGCTGAGGTGGACAGATCACGAGCTTAAGAGTTCGAGACCAGTCTGGCCAACATGGTGAAACTCTGTCTACTAAGAATACAAAAATTAGCCAGGCATGGTGGTGCGTGCCTGTAATCCCAGCTACTCAAGAGGCTAAGGCAGGAGAATTGCTTGAACCCAGGAGGTGGAAGTTGCAGTGAGCCGATATCCCACTGCTATACTCCGGGCTGCTCCACAGAACAAGACTGTCTTGAAAACAAAACAAAAAAGGCAGTCTATAAGCCTCATGGTTATAATTAACATTTCTCTTTAACATTTTCTAAGCAAGCAAACTGGCGACTGTTCGTGGGTTGTGTTAACTTTGGCAGTTATTTTCTATGTGCCTGCTCTGTGCATGTACTGTGCTAAATTTTTTGAGCAATATAAAAGTAATAGAATATGAGGTTCTTGTCCAGAGGATTTACACTTTACTTGGTAAGACAAGATAAATTTCTGCTATAGTTAATTAACTTACTGGAAAAAGTTATTTAACTATGTCGTGTTTAATGTATACTCAGTGCCAAATCCTGTCTTTGCTATGGGTCCTAATTGTCACACAAGTTTACTTTTATACATTTATATAGTTAGGGGAGACTTCTTAGAAATGATTATTTTGAGCTGAAAGTTGGGTAGATTTTCATGGATGGAGGAAATTCTTGAGGGGAAACAGCAGGAATATTTATTGAGCACTCAGGTACAGTTTTAGGAGTTTTTGCATGTTTTATATCCTTTGATTCTTACACTTGCATGAGGTAGGCATTGCTACCAGCTCTATTTTATGGAAGACAAAATGGAGGCACTAAGAGATTGAATAACTTGCCCAAGGTGACAGTATTAGTAAATGATGAAGCAGGATTCAAATTCAGGCATTCTGACTCCATAATCCTTGTTCGTAACCACAGATAAACAAAGCTTTAAAGCAGATTACATTGATTTCATTTATGGATAGTTGGTGACCAGCCTGGAAAGAATATGCAATTTTTTGTTATTTAGTAGTGGGAAAATAAGGTTGGAAATCAGATTGAGGCCACATTATGGGGTGTTTTAGTGGTTGGTTGAATTTTCTTGTGTACACATACACCGAGCAGAGGAAGCTGAAAGTTTGCTGTCAGAATGTTTTTATATTATTTTGCTTACCTAATTGCTTAAAACAATTAGATTATATATAAGCTATAAGCTTAGAAAATAGCTGGGGTTTTTTTTTGTTGTTGTTGTTGTTTGTTTTTTTGAGATGGAGTCTCACTGTTGCCCAGGCTGGAGTGCAGTGGTATGATCTTGGCTCACTGCAACCTCCACTTCCCAGGTTCAAGGGATTCTCCTGCCTCAGCCTCCCATGTAGCTGGGACTACACGTGTGCACCACTGCACCCAGCTAATTTTGTATTTTTTTTTTTTTTAAGAAATGGGATTTCACCATGTTGGTCAGGCTGGTCTCGAACTCCTGACCTTATGATCTGCCTGCCTTGGCCTCCAAAAGTGCTGGGATTACAGGTGTGAGCCACTGTGCCTGGCAGAAAATAGCTGTTATATTCTGATATTAAGCAAAAAAATTTTCATTTCTGTATACATGATTGAATTTTGCTGAAAATAATTTGAGGTGTAGTAATTTCTGCAAAGCTGAAATAAATATTTGAATTGGCTTGGAAAAATAATTGTTAAACTAACCTCTCTAGATAGTTGTGACACAGATGCATTTCTGAAGACTTTTAACATAAATTAATAATTTTAATGGGCAAGAAAAGCTTCATGTGGAAGTGATGAAAGTGGTAGTGCATGCTGTAATCTGCTAGTTCTTCTGAAATATATGTAAATATTTTTTAGTATCTGGATGATAGTGAAGCAACTGTTTTGGCTCGACAGATAATAATTATAAAGATGAACTATGTTGTGGAAACTTCCAAGTGAGATAACATTTCTCTGTATGCTGAAGGATGTATAGAAATTATTGAAAGTCCAGAGATGACTTTTTTTTCTTGATAGCTATTTCTGGAATTTTAGCTGGGACTTGTTCATTTTTCCCAGTGTGGCAATGATTCAGTCACTGTGGGTATGTGTGGGTGTGTTTGTGGGTGTGTGCACACACACACTTGAAAGAGAGTGAGTATGTTTGTGGTCTTTCTGAATATTTTTTGTAAGGAAAAGCAACGTGAAAATGTGTTAGGATAGGTTCTTCTTCCCATCATCTTCTGGTTCTCCTCTCCTTTTCTTTACCCCTGCCAAATAACTTGGCCTTAAGAACGAAAGAACAATCTCAACTTAAGGGAATGACTTCCTCCATTTTACTTTGGCTTATGTTGGTGGACACAGTGTCCACCAGCATTTCTAGGAATGAGAAATGTTGTAACTATTTTGTCTGACCTGCTATTCCCATGGAATCACCTGGCAATATAGGAGGTAACTGACCACTACTGACTTGAAATGCACATTTTTTTTAGTCTTTTTCCAAAAGGAATAGAATTTCCAAAATTTATTTTTGTATTTGTACCCCTGTCCATCCCTCCCATACTTCCTGTTCTGACTTACATATTCCTTTTCTCTGGTGCTGTGGTACCCCAAGCCTAACTCTGATCTACTGGACTTTGCTACCATCATTGGTTTACTCAACCCCATGCCTTAGTCAACTTGTATCCTCAGTACCTAGCACCATTTCTGGCATGTGGTAGATTCAAATATTTGACAAGTGAATGAAAATTCAAGGAAATAAAGGATATGAAGTTAATCTTAACACAAACTTTATACTAATTTAGAGAATTTTATTAATGTGGCAGCAAGTCTATGTAGTGGTTTTTGGCTGAGTTTTATTTAAAGTTAATGGGTCAGAATTATGAAAATTAAAGTCTTTATTTTGTTTTTTTCTTCTGCTGACCTCTTCCTTAGTTCTTCATCCAAGTTCTGGTTTACAACCCACTTATTACCACTGCTGGCTTATGATAAGAATTACATTTTGAAATTCATACTAAGTTGAATTTTAGACATTGTATCTAAAGACACTAACAAATATTCTTAGGATGGCTTAAGTGTTTGTTTGTTTTTTTTTTTTTTAACCAATTTTGAAAAGTGAGTATATAGAATTCTTTATAGCTAAAACTGAGTGCATCAAGAGCAGTTCCACTATTGGGCTGTGTAGATAACTTGAAATGTTTTTGAATAAAAATAAGCATTACCTCTACTGAAGTTTATTCAGTTCTGTAAATGTTTAGTGAATGCATGCTATGGCAGGCATTGTGATTGATGAGAGGGACGTAACAATGAAATAGGTAGTTTCTGTTCTCTAGAACCTCTCAGTCTAATGAAGAGACACCCATGTCAACAAATCCCTGCAATATGGTGTGATATATGCAATGCTGAAGAGTGGTGATAGTACAAAAGAGGGTGAAAGTCAGTTCTGCTTCAGAAAAGGTTTTATGGTTAAGGAGACATGTAAGTTGGTGCTAGAAAGATCTTTGGGAGCTCATAAGGGAATTGAAGGGTGAAGGGCAGTATAGCACAGTGATTTAAGGGAATAGACTCTAGAACTAGATTCTAGATTCAAATTTAACTTCTGCCATTTACATGCTCTGCCTGCCTTTTTCTTTTTCTTTTTCTTTATTTATAATGGACCATTTATAGTTATATGTGCCTTGTTCTTTTTACTTGGAAGTTATTTATCCCTTCTTCCTCAGCAGAGTGTAGTACTTTTTTATGCTGTGACTGTCATATATATATATATATATATATATATATATAAAACATATGACAGATGTATATATGTGACAGATATATATGTATATATCTAGAGTGAAGTCCTTATATGCCTTGTTTCTATGGTAGACTTTCTTTGAAGATGGGGGTCTATATCTTAATCATTTTCTATCTCCCATATGGAATGCAATCTCTGAGATACATTGAGACATATAGAAACATGGTAAATTTTGAGTGAATGCATAAATCAATACATCACAGCCTAGTTCCTGTCCCAGCTATTATGTGGGGTCCAGGAGTCTTACTCCCTGGCCCATACCTTTTATTTGCCTCCCAGTCTACACATAAACCTGAAAAGGTGATTTCCATTAAGTGGTTATTATAGTAATCTTGATTTTTTTTTTCTAGAACTCTGCTTCAGAAGTACATACTATGTAGGATAATTAAATGTGAATTTTAAACAATTTTTTTTTTTCTACCTTACCTGAATTATACTTTGCTGGGCCTGAGCCCTGCATTACCTGCATTACACAGAAGTAATTCTGTGGAATGGATATATGATAGGTGTTACATAAAAGGGAGTTCTGTAATCAAAGGAATTTGAGGAATCCAGGGTTGATGAAGATAAACTAGTTTGACTTTTCTGAGCCTTTAATATGCCATATGCCAGCATGTGTTGTGAATCTCATTCAACCCATTTTTATGAGGGATTAGTGATCCATGGTCTACACTGGAGAAATGCTGCCTAAGTTTATGGGTTCATTTTAGCAAATAAGACCATTTATTGTCCTAGACTACCTCGCCTCTCTAGAGCTGATGTGTATTCTATGTTGATACCTAGAATAGTCTCACCAGTTGGCAAATCATCTCCCAACATGTAGAAACCCTTGTTTTCAAGGTTTTGGTCTTGTTTTGACTATCAGCTGGTCTTTTTTTGACTCCTTTGCTGATTAAATATACCTGTGTGGAGTCTCTCAAAGAGCCTAACCCATATTCCTTATCCTTAACAACTCCCTTCTTATAAGGGACTTCAGTGTAGTAGTCAACCTTCTTAGTATAAGTGTCTATAGATTAAACATCTGTTCTCTCCACCCATTTAGCATACTTTAAATTTGTATCTCTAATAGGACATTAGATAGAACTTTTGAAACCACGAAAGCTACATATTTCGATATTTTAAAATATATTTGCATTTTTAAAGTAAGTGTGAACTGGACAGAGACATTCTAAAAGGCCAGGAACAGTGGCTCACACCTGTAATCCGGTGCTTTGGGAGGCCAAGATGAGGATGGCTTAAAGCCAGGAGTTTGAGACCAGCTTGACCATGATAGCAAGACCCCATCTCTGCAAAAAGCATATAAAAAGTTAGCCAGGTGTGGTGGTGCACACTTGTAGTCCCAGCTACTCAGGAGGCCAAGGCAGGAGGATGGCTTGAGCCCAAGAGGTTGAGGCTACAGTGAGCTATGATCCCTCCACCTCAATCTGGGCAACATATTGAGACCCTAAGCCCTCACCACCAAAAAAAAAAAAAAAAAAAGTTATTCACTGTAGATGAAAAGAATAAAGAAAATTAAATGGCCTGTAATTCTGTTATTCAAAACTAATTGCTGTGGACATTTTGATATACTTTTATACGCATGAATCAGAAGATATATCATTTTTTTTCTTTTTCTTTCTTTTTTTTTTTTTTTTTTTTTTGAGACAGAGTCTCGCTGTCACCCAGGCTAGAGTGCAGTGGCACAATCTCCACTCACTGCAACCTCTGCCTCCTGGGTTCAAGCGATTCTTCTGCCTCAGGCTCCCAAGTAGCTGACTGTAGGTGCACACCACCATACCCGGCTAATTTTTTGCATTTTTACTAGAGACAAGGTTTCACCATATTAGCCAGACTGGTCTCAAACTCCTGACCTCGTGATCCACCTGCCGTGGCCTTCCAAAGTGCTGGGATTACAGGCATGAGCCACTGCATCTGGCCAGTCAGGATATTTTTAGCCACAAAAAAACAGAAAAGTAGATCAAAATTGTCTTAAATAATGGTTAATTATGTTATGTAACAAATTTGAAGTTAGCTTCTTTCAGGATTGGTTAATCCTACCTACCATACATTGATACCAGAGGTCTGGACTGGATTTTTTTTTTTTTGTAAGTGGGGGAGGCATTTTTTTTTGCTTTTCCTTTTTAGATGCAAGTAGTTACTGCGGCTACTATATCCTACCATGACAGTGTCAAAGCAGAATGAAACACATCTCCCCTTATCTAGGAGAAATATTCTAGAATACCTGCTGTCCCAAGTAAGCTTTCTTTTATGTCTTATTGGCCAGGTCTGAATTACTTGCTCGCACTGAAAAGATCTAAGTGAAAAAACTTCATGCTTTGGGAAGGGACCATCCTCTGAGCACATTACCACCTCAATCTGAACAGAAATTGTAGTTCTGTTAACAAAGAAGGGCTGGCTTTGGAGAGGCAACTCACAGGATCTGCCAGATTACATCTTCTATGCACTTAAGTCACTTCTCCTAAACTGAATTCTCTTACTACTTCTCTATTGGCCTGGATAATCCAGAATCAAATATGTAATTGTTGAAATTAAATGACTCAAAGATTGTGGGGGAAGAAGGTAAATAAACTAAGATTTTTTTTTACTGGTAAGTTATTTAAAATAATGTTTAAAACGTTAATATGAAGCTCGTACAAATTTGTGTGGTAGAACTTCACATCAGAGATTTATTTTTATATTTATTATCTGTTTTGCTTTTGTGGTAGGTAGTTTTGGGCTGGGCTTCCAAACCTTCCTTTGCTGTTGAAGCTATTTGGTAGGTGAACCTGAGAAGGCTGACCCTACAGCTATAGAATTCCCATCCCCAAACACTGTTCATGAAGTGTTTCATACAGGTTTGTGCAGCCATTCTTCAAAAATATATTCCCCCACATCAAACAAGCTGGAAAAGATTTATTCTACAAAAAACTGGGCCTACAATTTTGATGCTATTACCAGGTGGTAGCAGAGTGTAAAAGTCACATATTTTCTTAATTTTCTGCAATAGCCTTAATTTCAATTTGTTTGGGCTGTTTTGCTGACCCCAAAGCATATTGATATTTTATAAATTTTACATTTTCAGTATTTATAACGTCTCTGGCTGCTATATAGATATAGATAGATTTTTTTTTTTTTAAGAGACAGTGTCTTGCTGCATTGCCCAGGCTGAAGTGCAGTAGCTATTCATGGGCACAGTCCCACTACTGATCAGTATGGGAGTTTTGACCTGTTCCATTTCCTATCAGGGCTGGTTCACCATTGCTTAGGAAATCTGGTGGTCCCCACTCCTAGGAGGTCACCATATTGATGCTGAACTTAGTGTAGACACCTGATCAGCGTAGCACATAACTGTCTAGAACTCCTAGCCTAAAGTACTCCTTAGCCTCCTAAGTGTCTGGGACTGCAGGTACACACCACCCAACCAGGCTATATACTTAAAAGTTTCATAAAAATAACCTCAGGAGGGTGCTTTTTTTCATTTATAGTATAGCTCTTAGGTGACTCAAAGGCATGGTTCAAACACCGAGGTCTGTATTTCATCGCATTCAGATATGGGGCCTTGTTTAGGTTCCTCAGTATTTATATTTACTTAACCATAATTTTGGTATACTATAACTCTTTTTGAAAAAAAAAATAGCTTAACTTTAGATCTGATACAAAACAATCTCAGTTTTAAATTATATTAATTGTTGTTTTTTAAAGCTATGTGCATTCACCATTTAAACAACCTCGAACCCTTTGGTTTACCGTCAATCTTTGGTGGGTTGCTCACAACTCTTGAGCTAGTTTGCCATCAGAATGTGTAAGCTTACTTTCTTCGCTCTTCTTTAGCTGTATAGCCCATGGAAGGGAAGGCATTAGTTTGCCCCTTTAGTTTTTTGAAATTCAAATCCTCTTGAACCATTCTACTCTAAGAGGCAGAAATAGAAAAGTAAGAGCATTCTTCTTCTGAAAAAAATTATAGCCTTTATGGCCAGGTACTCTAATCACTGAGTATGTCTCAGACTTTATAAATTTAATGGGAAGTTTATTTTAACCTGGTCTAAATAGAAATTTAAATATTTAAGTTAATTCTATTTAAGTAGAAACTGGAGTTTAACTCTTAACTGTTGTTTCTTAGCAAATAATTTGTTTTATTTAGCTTAATGGCTTCTAATCAAATTACTTAAACGAACTGAATAACTTATTGCATTAAAACATTAAAAATACTATTTAAACAATATTTTCATTAGAAATTTCAGTGGTGGACAATCTTAATTCTCATAAGTATTCAGAAATGCCAGGAGTAAAACTGAATCAAGTATGAGATACTTTCAACCTAGACAACTTTAGTGGCATGATGGAGGCTACCGAATAGGCTAATCTGTTAGGCCTGTTCTTTCCCAGTGCTCTTGGGGAAAAAAAGTAGGAAAAAAAAATTCCATATGTGAAAATAAATTTTGCTAATCTTTAGCATCTATGTAGATCTGTTGGTGGGTTCTTTCCGTTTTTATAATATATAAAAGTAGGGCCTTGGCCAGCAAGCCTGAAATTTGTGGAGGGTATGAGTATTCCCATGGATTGCATAGGAACCACACTCAAAAGTGAGAGAACAAGAACCCACCTAGAGCTGTGTTAAATTCTGTCCCAGAGAAGGACATTGAAACCTAAAAGAGATTCTGTGTACTATGAATCTCTCAAAAACCAGGCTGGAAGGAGATTGGGGCAAACAGAGAAGGGGGATGGTGAGAGCGGAAATGTTGGGTAGCAGCCAGAAAAATAAAATGTGTTTTCTGCATCATGTGGATTGCAGGTGGGGGAACCCAACAGGGACACCTACAAAGAAAGCAGTAGTATAGCCTAAAAGGATTTAGCTTAAATATCTCTGAGACCCAGAGAACACTGGGATCTTAGCAACAATACTTGTTTATTTCCTGTCTCGTTTACCTCTTCTCTCTCTCCCTTTCTCCAGGCCTTGGTTGGGATAAGGGACAGGAAGTAGAAATTTCCGTCAGTGGACTAGAAGAACTCTAGACTAAGAAAGAGACAAGAACTATGTGCTCTTCCTAGCAGACTGCTGTAATGACTCCTGAAGTGCCATCCATCATGTCCTTATTACAGAGGTAGCATGAAGGAGAGAGGGAAGGGCAAAGGGCACATCCATTTCCAACATCTGAGCCCGTTTTATTGGACAAAACTTAGTGATATGGCTACACCTGATTTGAAGTAGCAGGGAAATACAGGGTTTCTTGTTTTTGTTTTTTTTTTAGCTAAGTCTATTGTCTGAGATCCTGTTACTAAGGAAGAATGGATGTTGGTAGATAATTAATAGCCTCTGCAACTTGGTCCTCATCTCTGGATTTGTTCTAGGAAAACCCATTTCTCAGGTCTAAACAGTCTGTTCATAAGTTTATATCTAACTTCCTTCATGGCATCAGTTGGATTTTACATGTCTTTGACTCTCAGAATATCTGAATGATTCTAACTGGATTCTGCATAAGCCTTTGTATGACTGTAGTCACACCTAAGTTCATGGTCCTGAAATTGTTAGACTTCAGTTGGATCTTTCATATCTCTAAACCACTTTTTCATCTTTTTAATCCTTCCTAGAAGTTAAAAATAGTTCCTTTTAAAATCTGCCTGCTTTTTTTCTTCCATATTTCCATTTCTACGTTTTTTTGTTTGTTTGTTTAAGAGCCAGGGCATCACTCTGTTGCCAAGGCTGGAGTGTAGTGGTACAATCATAGCTAACTGTAGCCTTGACTTTCTTGCCTCAAGTGATCCTCATTCCTCACTCTCTTGAGTAGCTAGGACTACAGGTACATGCCACCATGCCCAGCTAATTTTTAATTTTTTTTTTTTTTTTTTTTAGGGATAGGGGCTTGCTCTCCTGGCCAGGCTTGTCTCGAACTCCTGGCCTCAAGCAGTCTTCCCACCTTGGCATCCCAAAGTGTTGGGATTACAGATGTGAGCCACTGCCTGCACTCTATTTCTGCTTTTATTACTTTAGTCTTACTGTATTAGTTGAGGTACTACTGGTCACTTGTTAGGCTCTGACTATCCCTGACAGTTCATTTTTTCACATTGTAATTGATTGTGGTTTTCTTTAGCAAGTGTAATTTTATGCATGTCTCAAGCATGTACTTACTAAGTGGCTTCATTTGTCTTTTATGTTCCTTACCTGATGGGATTTTCATACTCTTTCTATGTTCGTTATTTAGGATTTCTGGACTACATTTCTTATTTCCACGTTCTTAATGTGTTCCTTGGGGTTGGATTGCTGGAAATTTAACCCTCTGGTTAAGTGGAACCTTAATATGCTATATTCTTGCTAACTTCACAGAGTGTTTTCTTTTAGTGACTATTGTTTTACAGCAGATAACGAAAAATAATCCAAAAATATTCATCAAACATTCAGTACTCCCTACATGCAAAACAATACCTTAAGTTGTTCATTACCGACTATATTAATTTTGCAAAAAGATCTGAGCCAATGATTCTGTAACTGTATATGTAGTGGGTACTTTATAAATGCTTATTGAATGAAGAGCTTTCCTGGCATGCATTACTTTATTACAACCACTCTTATTCTTGGACAGTTTGTTGTATACCCCAAAATAGAGGAATAGAATGTTTTTTGTTTCTTTTGGTTTGTTTTTTGTTTTGAGATGGAGTCTCACTCTGTTGCCCAGGAGTACAGTGGCGCGATCTCAGCTCACTGAAACCTCTGCCTCCTGGGCTCAAGCAATTCTTGTGCCTTAGCCTCCTGAGCAGCTGGGACCACAGACGCACGCCCCATGCCTGGCTAATTTTTTGTATTTTGGTAGAGACAGGGTTTCACTGTGTTGCCTAGGTTGGTTGCAATCTCCCAACCTCAGGTAACCTCTGAGCTCAGGCAGTTGGCCCGCCTCAGCCTCCGAAAATGCTGGGATTACAGGCATGAGCTGAGCCACCACACCTGGCCTAGGATATTTTAAATTTGGTATCTCTCAAAATTTTTCACAGCCTTCATAGCTGGCCAGCATCATATGAAAGAGATTATTGTTAAAGCTTTATCCATTGTAGTTCAAGAGCAGCCTGGCATCATGGTAAAACACTGCCTTTACAAAAAATACAAAAATTAGTTCAGCGTGGTGGTGCACGCCTATTTTCCCAGCTGCTCAGGAGGCTGAGGTGGGAGGATTGCTTGAGCTAAGGAGGTTGATGTTGCAGTGAGCCATGATCGTGCCATTGCACTCTAGCCTGAGAGACAGAGTGAGACCCTGTCTCAAAAGAGAAAATAAAAATGGTAGAGCATGCTTCAGGCACCATTTAAGACTCTGACTCTATTTCTCTGAGTTTATCTTGGCTTTGCCTTTTGTGTGATGCCCATGTCCTCAGGTCGGCTTTCTTCACGATGACAGGATGGCTACCAACAGTAATTTGGGCTATGTAGTTTAGAATCCAGAGGGCAGGGAGAGTTGTTTCCCACAACCACTGAACAAAAGACTTTGAATTGTAATATAGACAGTGGACTTTGGATGATAATGATGTCAATGTAGGTTCACCGATTGTAGCAAATGTACCATCTGGTGTGGGATTTTGATAGGAGAGAAGGCTGTACATATGTGGGATTAGGTCATATATGGGAAAACTCTATACCTCTCGTTCAGTTGTGCTTTGAACCTAAACCTACTCTTAAAAATTGAAGGTTTTTTGTTTTTTGTGTTTACGAATGAGTCCAGGCTTGGTGGTTCACACCTGTTATCCCAGGATTTTGGGAGATAGAGGCAAGAGGATCACATGAGGCCCAGAGTTCAAGACCAACCTGGCCAACATAGTGAGACCTCGTCTCTACCAAAAGAATGTTGAATTAGCTGGGTATGATGGTGCACACCTGTAGTCCTAGCTACTTGGAAGGCTGGAGCAGGAGGATCACTTGAGCCCAGGAGTTTTGAGGCTACAACGAGCAGTGATTGTACTAGTGCATTCCAGCCTGAGCAACAGTGGGAGATTGTAAAAACAACAACAAAAAAAGAAATCAAAGTAGACCTAACTATATATGCAAACATGGAAATTTCTCTGAAAATAGCAAGGTGTAAGACATCACATGAAGGATAATCCCCTATATGCTTTCAAATGTCATCCATATTGATCTGTATCTAGATGTAAAGCAAAGAAATAAGACAAGAGGGATGCACACTGGGCTTTACAGGGTCACTCTGGGGAGGGACCCATGGGGATGGTGTAGAAGTGGAGAGGCAAATGGGGATTTTGCTTTGAACCTTTTAAAACAAGAATGTGCTCACATTTTCATCTTTTGAGAATATATTCGTATAACAGGAAAACGATTTTTAAAATACTGGTTATATATGCTCATTATATAGAAAACTTAAAAGTATGTTTCACAACACAGAGATAACCATTGCTTAGATTTCGTACATTTTCTTGCAGTGGTTTTGATTGTTGTTTTTTATTGTTATAGATAGGCTCTCAATGTATTGTAGTTTTCCTTCTAACTTTTAAAAAACTCAGTTGTATCCATGGGAATTTTTCATTGTCATTAAAAATTCTTGGCAAACATTTCCATTGGTTGTGTAATTATGACACATTTATACCATGAAATATTAACATTTCTCTATTATTAAGTTCATTGCTCGCATCTTTATATATAAATATATCTTTACAGTGTTGTTTCCTTATGATTAGTCAATTTTTAAATGAAATATTACCTTTATTAAAAGATGCAAATTTTAAATTTTAACATAAATGAGGCCAGCCTCAGTTGCTCATACCTGTAATCCCAACACTTGGGAGGCTAAGGTAGGAAGATTGCTTGAGCTGAGGAATTGGAGACCAGCCTGGGCAACATAGTGAGATCCCATCTCTATAAAAAATAAAAAAATTAGCTGGCATGGTGGTGCATACCTGTAGTCACGACTACTCAGGAGGCTGAGGTGGGAAGATTGCTTGCACCTGGGAGATCATGATCACATCACTGCACGCCAGCCTGGGTAACAGAGCAAGACACTGTCACAAAGCAAAACAAACAAAAAACCCAAATAAATAAAGTAGGCAGAGTGGCTCACATCTGTAATCCCAGCACTTCGGGAAGCTGAGGCAGGCAGATCACTTGAGATCAGGAGTTCAAGACCAGTCTGGCCAGCGTGGTGAAACTCCATCTCTACTAAAATTACAAAAATTAGCCAGGCGTGGTGGTGCGTGTCTGTAGTCCCAGCACCTGGGAGGCTGAGGCAGGAGAAGGGCTTCAATCTGGGAGGCGGAGGTTGAAGTGAGCCGAGATTATGCCATTGCTCTCCAGCCTAGGTGACAAAGCAAGATTCCATCTCAAAAAAAATAAAATAAAATAAATTATATAGCTTTTTTTCTTTTTAAAGCAGAAATACAAATACAGCCTTTTCTTTCACAACCTAGTGCACAAATTTTGATAAAGCAGTAGACTGTTCTAGTAGCTTTTGCTATTATCTCTTTCTCATTCTCTGTTTTTTGGCATTCTTTCCCATCTGTGAAAGTCTCTATATTCCTCCCTTAATACTTTGACATTTTTTTTAATTTCTAAAGCAGAGCCAGCTTGAATCAATCATTCCGTTTTTTATGAATAGTCACTTCCTCCAGGCAGTGAGTTAGCACTTAGAAAACATTGGCATTATGTTTCTCAATCCTGATTATCTGTATAGGTGACCTGAAATGCCTTTAAAGAGAAGCATTGTGCCCATTCCTCAGATCTAAAGATGAAATCCTAGGTTAGGTGTGGTGGCTCATTCGCGTAATTCTAGCACTTTGTGAGGCCAGGGCATGAGGATCACTTGAGCCCAGGAGTTTGAGACTAGCCTAGGCAACATAGTGAGAGCTTGTCTCTACAAAAATAAACATTAAAAAATTAGTCAGGCATAGTGGTGCATACTTGTAGTACCAGCTGTTCAGGAGGCACAAGTAGGAGGATTGCTTGACCCCTGCAGGTCAAGGCTGTAGTGAGCCATGATCATGCCACTGCATTCCAGCCTGAGCAACAGAGTAAGACCCTGTCTCAAAAAAATTTTTTTCAAAAAAAGATGAAATCCTGTTTTTACTAATTGTAAGCAGTTTTTATTGTTGCAGCTACAGTTTTATTCTGGGTTATTGGGTTTTAAACCATTGTTATTTGCAGCTGGGCATGATGGCAGGCGCCTGTTGTCCCAGCTACTCAGGAGACTGTCAGGAGAATCGCTTGAACCCAGGGGCATGTGGGGGGAGGGCAGAGGTTGCAGTGAGCTGAGATCGTGCCATTGCACTCCAGCTGGGGCAGCAAAGTGAGACTGTGTCTCAAAAAAATAAATAAATAAAATAAAAATTATTATTTGCTTTAGTGAAATTTGAAAGTGGATTTGTTAAATAATTGTGACACAGGATTTTTCTCAGCCACTTTGCCAACCAGAGATCTCCACAGCCAGCAATGCCCCCCTCCAACATCTGCCCAGGCCTTGGTCGGCCCCAGGCCTGCTGCTGGAGGTACCCTGCCCACTGAGCTCACCTGTGTTACAGCTTGTACTGTGTTTGGCAGTTCCTGAGCTCTTGTTGTGCTTCCAAGAAGAACAAGAATACACAGATAATTGAAGGGTGAGGATGGACAAAGAAGAATTTTACTGAGCAACAGGACAGCTCTCAATTGGAGAGGGAACTTGGGATGGTCCCCCACCCCATAGTCGGATGGTTTCTCTCCCAGTGTGACTGAGTCCAGGGCTTTTATGGGCTCAGAATAGGGGAGTGCATACTCATTGGTTTATGAGTATTCAAAGAAAGACTAAAGCAAAGGCACCACTTAAAGATGGGCACAGCAATATAGAAAAACAATTAGGAAAGGGTGGGTATATGCAAAATAGGTGAAGGGTGGAGATCAGAGGAAAGCCACCAGATGGGAAGATGGATTCTCAATCTTGTCCATGGATTTGACTTGTAGCTTGGCTTTCAGGCTTTAAACTGCCTGGCTTGGTGGTGGAGTTTCACCAGGGATGGTCCCCATCTGCCTAGGCATTTGTCTGCCTCCTGCCATTAACAGTTGCATTATAGAATGTTGAAGACTTTGCTCTTTAAAGGAATACTATGGTAAATACCTTTTTATTTTTTTTTTTGAGACAGAGTTTCACTCTTGTTACCCAGGCTGGACTGCAATGGCGCGATCTCGGCTCACTGCAACCTCTGCCTCCTGGGTTCAGGCAATTCTCCTGCCTCAGCCTCCTGAGTAGCTGGGATTACAGGCACGCGCCACCATGCCCAGCTGAGTTTTTGTATTTTTAGTAGAGACGGGGTTTCACCATGTTGACCAGGATGGTCTCGATCTCTTGACCTCGTGATCCACCCGCCTCGGCCTCCCAAAGTGCTGGGATTACAGGCGTGAGCCACCACACCTGGCATACCTTTTTATTTTTTATTTTATTTATTTATTTTATTTTTTATTTTATTTTAGGTGAAGTCTTGCTCCATTGCCCAGGCTGGAGTGCAGTGGTGCGATCTCGGCTTACTGCAACCTCCTGCTCCTGGGTTCAAGCAATTCTCATGCCTCAGCCTCCTGAGTAGCTGAGATTACAGGGGCACACCACCACAGCCAGCTAATTTTTGTATTTTTAGTAGAGATAGGGTTTCACTATGTTGGCCAGGCTGATCTCGAACTCCTGACCTCTAGTGATCCACTTGCCTCAGCCTCCCAAATTGCTGGGATTACTGGTGTGAGCCACCACACCCAGCCTATGCCTTTTTAAAAATATAGGCTATCATCTCTCTATTTTTGTAAATGTGGACAGTATTTCTTCTAAAGACAAACATTAAGATGTTTTCTGGTTCAGGCTACAGTATTAAGCAGTAATTCATCTTTGTGAACTAGATAACATTTTTCTATATATAAATATCTTGTGTATTTTAGTTGGGTTTGTTACTTTAAGAAAATAGATTCTTGTTTAGTTCACTAATTCTCAGAATTGTGGTGTCCCCAACTAACAGCACCACCTGGGAAAATGCTAGAAATACACATTCTCAGGCCCCACCCCAGATCTGCTATTTAGAAACTCAAGGTAGAGCCCAGCAGCCTGCGCCTTAAAAAGCCCTTTGGGTTCCACTGTATGCTAAAGTTTGATAACTACTGGTTCAGATAGTGTACATACAGTGACTAGAAATCTCAGCTTTTATCACTTGAGGACTACATTTGGTTTGTTTCCAAGTGGGTTAGGAACTGTGGCAGTTCTATAGATGAAAAGCTGATAGCACCGGCAGCCGCACAAGAGTTGCTTTCATTGTTTGTTTACAGTGGTTGGGATTTTTTTTTTTTTTTTTTTTTTTTTTTTTTTTTTGACTTAATCTTGCTCTGCCGCCAGGCTGGAGCGCAGTGGCATGATCCTGGTTCACTACAACCTCCACCTCCCAGGTTCAAGCAGTTCCCCTGCCTCAGCCTCCCGAGTAGCTGGGACTGTAGGCAGTGCCACCATACCCAGCTAATTTTTTTTTTTTTTTTTTTTTTTTTTTGTATTTTTACTAGAGACAGGGTTTCACCATATTGGCCATGAACTCCTGACCTTGTGATCTGCCCACTTGGCCTCCCAAAGTACTAGGATTACAGGTGTGAGACAAAATGGGGACTCTTTTTTAAAAGAACTAGATCTCCAGCCAGGGGTGGTAACTCACACTTATAATTACAGCACTTTGGGAGGCCAAGGCAGGTGGATTGCCTGAGGTCAGGAGTTCAAGACCAGCCTGGTCAACATGGGAAAACCCCATCACTACTAAAAATACAAAAAGTTAGCCAGACGTGATAGTGGGCGCCTAGAATCCCAGCTGCTTCAGAGGCTGAGGCAGGAGAATCACTTGAACCTGGGAGGCGGAGATTGCAGCGAGCCCAGATTGCACCATTGCACTCCAGGCTGGGCAAGAAGAGCAAAACTCCATCTCAAAAAAAGTAAAAAATCTATGGCTGGGCTTGGTGGCTCAAACTTGCAATCCCAGCACTTTGGAAGGCCAAGGTGGGTGGATCACAAGGTCAGGAGTGGTAGCATGTGCCTAATAATCACATCTACTCAGGAGGCTAAGGCAGGAGAATCGCTTGATCCTGGGAGGCGGAGATTGCATTGAGCCGAGATTGAGCCACTGTATTCCAGCCTAGTAGAGCGAGACTCCATCTCAAACAAACAAATAAAAAATCTACAGCAGATATATATTTTTTAATTTGTTTAACTTAGGAAGATAATTGCTTGCAAGAAGTATAACTGGTTTGGAGTGGTATCTCCCTGGCATTTCTATAGATCTTGTTCATGCTATGGATTAGAATCAGTGACTGGAAAACTGTTAAAGGAAAGCTTATAATGTTCCCTTTATGCATATTGAGAAGTGAAAGATTTCCCAAAGCAAGGGTAAACCTAACAACTTTATTTTCTAAATGTTTATAATTCAAGAGTGAGGGAGGAGTGGAATATTTTTTAAGAAAGCCCTTACCCAATCAAATGAATCTGCAATTTCTAACTAGTTTAAAAAGATGTGGAGTATTCAAAATTTCCTGTGATTATTTGTTTACTTGTAGACTCAGGTGAGATTAATAAAACTGAGACAAGAAGGCAACACTCTGAAATTAACCAGTCCCTTTTGGTGTGTAGGCCTACCCACATGCTAATCAACATTCTATATCTACAGTCTCTTTATGCTGGTATTATTTAATCCATTTCCACATACAACTTATCTACTTTATAAGCAGAGTAAAAGGTTTAAACTGATGACTTTTAAGATATATAAAACAGGCTGAGCACCATGGTACACACTTGTGATCCCACAGTTGGGAGGCTGAGGTGGGAGGATTGCCTGAGCCTGGGAGTTCAAGACCAGTCTAGACAACATGCTGAAACTCCATCTCTAGAAAAAAAAATTAAAAATAGCTGATTGTGGTGGCGCACACCACAGTCCCAGCTACTGGGAGGTAGAGGTAGGAGGATGGCGTGAACCTGGGAGGCAAAGGTTGCAGGGAGCTATGATCATGGCACTGTACTCCATCTTGGGCAACAGAGTAAGACACTGTCTCAAGAGGAAAAAGAAAAAGATATAAAACATACCTAAAATTGGCAGCAGGCTAACAGATGTTTTTCATGTCTGAGAACATAATATGTAACTATACAATTCCTTGTAAAATACTTTATTTAATAAGAAGTGACATTTATTACTGACTCAGTGAAATAGGTCAGATATTTTGAAAAGACTTTCGTCAGAAATGAAATGAAATTTGCAGAGAATTTATATAAAACAGATTTTTTTTTATTTTCAAGTTCAATTTCTTTCTTTTTCTTTTTTTTCCCCCGCTTTCTTTGAGACAGGGTCTCTGTCACCTAGGCTGGAATGCAGTGGGGTGATCACAGTTCACTGCAGCCTGGAGCTCCCAGGCTCAAGCGATCCTCACACCTCAGCTTCCTGAGTAGATGGGACTACAGGCTCATGCCACTACGCTTGGCAAAATTTGTATTTGTTGAGATGGGGTTTTGCCATGTGCTGGGATTACAGGCATGAGTCACCGTGCCTGGCCTTCAAGTTCAATTCCTAACTAAATAATAGACCTCAAGTTACTTGGGGTAGAGGTGGGGAATCTGATAAATGGAGACTATGTGGAAAAGATTAAAGGCATAGTATTCATTTTGTCTGCATGAAATAAAAAGAATGTTTTTTGAACTTTTTCTTCAGTCTACCCTAATGACTTTTTCTTCAGTCTACCCTCATGGTCCTTGATTTTCTTGAAATTGGAGAAATTCGTTTCCAGTATTATGTTTGACTTTGTTCATACTACATGTCAGTTTATCTTAGCCAGCTATTTTATTTGTTTATGATTCTCTAGTTGTCTGAGGGAAGCCAAAAGCATGCAAGCCTACAGAAAAGCATTGAAAAAGCTAAAATTGGACGATGTGAAACAGTAAGTTTGTATATATTCTTTTAATAATGACAATTCTAAATATCTAAATAGAGTAAGGACGCAGAGCTTCCTGTGAGGAGGATGCATTTCCACCAAAAGAGAAGGGGATCATAGCCAAAGATATGAACATCTGACCTGGTAGGATTCACTAATTGTGAGTCTAGATTTTATTATATGTGGCAGCATAGCATAGAAGCATAAACCCTAGAGCCAGACTGCCTGAGTTTGAAAGTCTCCTGAATTCTGTTTTTACTTTTCTCTGTTGCAAAATGGGGAATAATAAAATCTATTACACTTCATTGGGTTATTGTGTGGATTAAACTAGTTAATATTTGCAAAGCACCAAGAAGAAGACCTGGTACATGGTAAGCCCTATGTAAATGTTTATATTCACGTTGGTTGTTCACTGCTCTGCTTCTTCTGTCTTCCTTAACTTTTTTCTCCTCTTGATTTTTTTTTTTTTTTTTTTTTTTTTTTTTGGTGTGTTTTTTAGAGATGGAGTTATCTCTGTATTGCTCAGGTTGGCCTTGAACTGGGCTCAAGTGATCCTCCTGCCTCAGTCTCTTAAGTAGCTGGTACTACAGGCAGGCACCACCACACTTGGTGACAGTGGGTTGTTTTTTTTTTTAAGCATGTATAATTTGGGTATTGATGGCAAATAATGACCATCTTCTTATATTCTAGTTATTTAAAAATCTCTACTGAGCTGTGCTAATATGATATACACTAACCATGTGTGGCTATTTATATTTAAATAAAAATTAGCTACAATTAAATTTAGCCTCTCAGTCACAGTGGCCACACTGCATATGTTGAGTCACCATATGTGTCTAGTGGCTCTTGCAGTGAAGAGTACAAATCTAGAAGATTTTCCTCACTGCTGAGAGTTCTGTTGGGCTCTGCTGCTTCCAAGCATGCTGCTCTGTATATGCAGTTTCTTGTACAAATACTAGAAAGGAATTTTCTTCACTTTGGAACCAAAAGGAACTAAAAGAAAAGTTGAAAAATACAAGTAAAAAATATAAGGTAGCTGGAAACCTTATGAATCCAGTTAGGGAGTTTGAACTTTACTTGATTTTGCCTCAGATTTATCGTATAATTTTGTACTATAATCTTTGCCATCATTTGGATTTTGTTTGGGCTTACTTTTCAGGTTTCAGAAATACAAATTGAATACATATAGCACCATGATTTCTACCTGCTAGTGAGAAATATGGCTAGACATTTCAAATGGTTTTTATTGGCTCATATTGTATTTTGAAGCTTTATTCTGATTTCACCTTTAAAGAACAGGTGGTGGGAGGCCTCAGGCTACAATTGTTATTTCTTTAAATGTATATAAAATACAAATAATATATTTAAATATTCTTAAAATTTTTTAAATGTCTAGAACACTTTTAAGGATAATTGTATAATGATCGATGTTGACTTAAAACGTCACATACATAGACATAATCTTGTGAAACTGCTCAAAAAGTAGTGTAATTTTTTTCTCTAACATATGACATGATCATCTTAGAGTTCTAACATGAACCTCTCACCTATTTATGAGCATTCCATTCTACATATTAACTTCCACTTAGTTATTCAATATATGTAAAAGATGCTTGAGATTTCAAGATGAGAATTGAGCTTATTATTATACTGTGAATATCTGTGTGTGTATATTTATATATGTAATATGAAAACTCGAATGCACATCATTTATGAGAAATAAAATGAAATTGTTATAAAATGTATTACCTTACAACATACAGAATTTTGTTTGTCTCAATTGAACATAAAACTGTTTGGAATGCAGGAAGAGCGAACCACGCTAGCAAAAGAACTTTCTTCACTTCGAGACCAAAGGGAACAGCTAAAGGCAGAAGTAGAAAAATACAAAGATTGTGACCCACAAGTCGTGGAAGAAATACGTAAGTTTGTGTCATAACTTAGGGATCTTTAATTTTGATAATGAAAAAGACTTTATATTTCTAGTTGCCTACTAACCATTCCCCTTGTATATGAGAAAATAAAACCAGTTAAGATAGTATTCTGTTTGTAGTACTCTACAATTTTGTATTTTTAATATAGTAGAAAAATATTGCCTTAGTATTTTTAATAAATCTTAATGCGCCTGGCACGTTGGCTCACGCCTATAATCCCGGCACTTTGGGAGGCTGAGGTGGGTGGATTGTTTGAGCTCGGGAATTCATGACCAGTCTAGCCAACATGGAGAAATCCCATCGCTACAAAAAAAAAAGAAAACAAAAATTAGCCAAGAGTGGTGACAATGCCTGTAGTCCCGGCTACTCAGGAGGCTGGGGGTGGAAGGATCCTTCAAGCCCAGGAGGTCGAAGCTGCAGTGTGTTGTCCTTGTGCTGTTTGTGCCATTGCAGTCCAGCCTGGGTGATAAAGTAGGACCCTGTCTCAAAAACAGAGAGAAGTCTTAAAGTATTGAACAGTGACAACTTTGAAATTATAAACATTTTAAAATTAAGGAAGATGTGTGGGATAGAAGGATAAAGACATACATAAAATATAAACTTAGAGAACTGAGGAGTCAGAAAAAGAGCTAATTTGGCCTTGATTCTGTAAAGAAATCCATCACTATCTTCACTATCAATTCGAGTTTCACAAGATTAAAAATGATACCATAACTAAAAGAGTTTGCAAGTTGCAGAAAATTAGTCTGTACCTTGAGGTGCCTTTTAAATATACCAGTAATTTTTTTTCCTTCTTTTAAACAAGAGTCCCCAGAGCTTTGTTTTGAATAATGTTTATACATTTATGTAAAGATTGAAATTTGAACATTTGAGGAGATTAAAAGAGTATATTATAAAGACATAGCATTTAATTACTTGGGAAAATATTTATAACTTTTTTATATTTTTCTGTCTTAGCCTTTTACTTAGGAAACTTTACCAACTGAAATTTATAGAAAAACTGATATTATAGTGTGTGATGGAAGGCTTGGAAAGAAATGGAAAATATTTAGTATGTTAAAAAAACCTGAGAATAGTTTGATTGCAGCTAAGCTGGCCTAGTCCTTGGCAGTGGTCTTTATAATTAAAGAATTTTTAAGCAGTTCAGTTAGTGGAAATCTAAAGTTAAACTTTATTTTAGAGACAGTTCGCTCCTTTCCACAACTCCAGGAGACACCATTCACATATATAGAATACATAGCCTAGGTGGTGATATGTAGTGTCACTGGTTCAGCTGATTACCCAGGGGATCTTCAAAGAGAGGTGGAGGGAGAACTCCCCAAGCAAGTTGTTCTCTGTAAAGTAAGCATTTGGGGAGACATGTCAGCTCTTTTATGCTAACCACAGATTACTTTGTCATCATCCTGCAGAAGAAAGTGCTAACCAAATCTACACCTACAAAGTTAACCACCTTAATCTGTTTGAAAGTTTTAACTAATACCAGATGATCCTCAGTGAGTGCAAGCACATCACAGGAGACAAAATAGGAAGTTACTGCTAGGAAGCTAGGCCTGCACCTGACTCATCTTCGAAATGAAACAGACTGCTTCTTCAGGAGGACTTACAACATTGTGTACCTTATCTAGAGCACCTTATCATTCTCTTGAAAGAGAACTTCAAGAACAGTTTACTTACCCAGGTTAAATACTTTCAGGTGATTTATTTTCAGGATAGCATCACTGTGCCCTCCATCAGTTCATCATGAAAAATCTGAGTTTTCACAATAACCAAATCTGACCCTTCATTTACTCTTATTTGCCTTTTTTTCTGATCTCAGTTTTGTGTGATTCTTGTACTTTTTCCTTGGTATGCCACCTTTTTGCTTACCTGTTTCATTGTCTTTAATGTCTAGTACCTACAACTCTTAGGTATATCCAAAAAGACTTAAGCTTTTTCACTCTATGGTCCCCATTGTACTGCCACAGCTATTTTTTTGGGCAGGTGACCCTCACCGACATCATCTCCAATTGACTCCCCAGTCTTTTTCATAATTTTGACAAATTCTTTCCACTCAGGAATGAATACAACTCTTATTTAGTCTTACTAAACTACTGTAACCTACACTGATAGTGACCCTGAGCCAGTGGATCACATTGAGGTTCAGGAAATTAACAGGGATAGAGACTTGTGCCACCGATTCATGAAGTAGGGAAAACTTGTATTTTAGGCATGTAATTTAAGATGTTGCCATTTCTTGTAGGTCTGATTGAAGTAGCACTTTTGGCAAACACATCACCTCTTAGGTAATAAAACTTCAGAAAAGAAGTTCAGGGTATACAAAGGATGATGAACTTTCTGGAGAGTGGAATAACACAGTTGAGGAGGAGGCAGCAACTGAAATTTTAAACTGGTTGCCTCATTCTGCTGTCCATCTTAACCCTTGAATTTTTACGTTTGGTAATTTATTTCCCAACCCAAGGAAAACATGCCAATGTGAATGAGTATTATACAGGATATGAGGGCTCACTGGGTGAGAACAAACCCAAAATGTTCTGGTTTTCAGTGAGGTTTTTTTTTTTTTTTTTTTTTGATAGGGCCTTGCTCTGTATCCCAGGCTGAAGGGCAGGGCTCACTGTAGCCTCAACCTCCCAAGCTCGAGCCATTCTCCCACCTCATCCTCCCAAGGAGCTGAGACTACAGGCACATGCCACCAAACCCAGTTAGTTTAATTTTAATTTTATTTTTTATAGAGATGATGTCTTGCCATATTGCCCAGGCTGGTTTGAACTCCTGGCCTCAAGCAATTATCTCCCCTTGGCCTCCCAAAGTGCTGGGGTTACAGGTGTGATGCTTGGCCTTTATCATTCTTCATCAGTATTGCACCTAGATTATCTTTTAATAGTTGTTTATGCAGCCATATAAAGATGGATCCTGGAGAATTTATAATGATTAGTCTATTAGAGATATATTAATTTTGACTTGGGAATGAGAGAGTGAAAGTCGTTTCTTCCTGGCGTTATGTATTTTTTAAAATTTCTTAAAGAATATCATCTGTTTTGCCAGGCACAGTGGCTCATGCCTGTAATCCCAGCACTTTGGGAGGCCAAGGTGGGAAGATAGCTTTAGGCTAGTAGTTTGAGATTAGCCTGGACAACAGAGAGAGAACCTATCTCTTCAAAAAATTAAAAATTAGCTGGGCATGCTGGCGTGCACTGTAGTCCTCAGGTTTTTTTCCTGCAGTTTTATTATCTTTCTACTTGAGAGGTTGAGATGGGAGGATTGCTTGTATCCAGCAGTTCAAGGCTGCACTGAGCTAAGACCATCTCACTATACTTCAGCCTGGGCAACAGAGTGAGACCCTGTCTCAAAGAAAAAGGATTAACATCTAGCAAAATAAAACTCATTATGTCTGGCATACAGGCAAAGACTACCAGGCCTGGAGAGAAGTGGGAAAACATGATCTATAGTAAGCAGAAACTCCATCAATCAAAATTGACCCAGAAATTAGTATCAGCGGACCACAACATTAAGACAGTTATAACTGTAGTCCATATGTTCAAAAAGTTAAGTGGAAATAAGGAAGATATAAAAAAGACCCAGGTCAGACTTTTGGACATGAAAACTACAATGTCTTACATGAAAAATACACTATGGTGAATTACCAGCTGGTTAAATTTTGCAGAAGAGGCTGGGCGCGGTGGCTCAAGCCTGTAATCCCAGCACTTTGGGAGGCCGAGGCGGGTGGATCACGAGGTCAAGATATCGAGACCATCCTGGTCGACATGGTGAAACCCCGTCTCTACTAAAGATACAAAAAATTAGCTGAGCATGGTGGCGCGTGCCTGTAATCCCAGCTACTCAGGAGGCTGAGGCAGGAGAATTGCCTGAACCCAGGAGGCGGAGGTTGCGGTGAGTCAAGATCGCGCCATTGCAGTCCAGCCTGGGTAACAAGAGCGAAACTCCGTCTCAAAAAAAAAAAAAAAAAATTTTTTGCAGAAGAAGGAATTGGTATTAGTTGAAGATATAGCAGTAGAAACACCTGAAATGAAACACAGAAAATAAAAAATTTAAAAAATATGAAAATGGGGCCAGGCACAGTGACTCATACCTATAATTTCAGCACGTTGGGAGGCCAAGGTGGGTAGATGATCACTTAAGCCCAAGAGTTTGAGATCAGCCTGGACAGCATAGGGAGACCCTGACTCTTATATACATAAAATAAATATTTTTAAAAATATGAAAATGGCATCTGTGAGCTTTAAGACAACTTCAAGGGACCTAATATATGTGCAATTATAGTCCCAAATGGAGTATGTTTTGGTGGGAGGAAAGGTTGCTGGGCCAGAAAAATATCTGAAGAAATAAAAGCTAAAGTTTTTCAAATTTGATGAAAACTATAAACCCACAAATCCAAGAAATTTAAATATTTAAGTAGTATATGCCAGTGATCCCCTTACCACTAAATTTAGAGAACTTCTTAAGACTTTAACCTCTACTCACCCCAAATCTCCATTTCTCAATGAAATTATTGTTTTTAAAATGCACTCTTTGATAATGAGGGGTTTCATGGGATTTCAGCTGTCATGTTAGTGCAGAACAGATTATACTGGATTAAAGGCTTATGAGTTTCACAAATTGATTTTAATAGGATTTGGTTCTTAGTAGCATTGCTATAGCACCCCCCGCCGCCCCATTATTATAACACTCAGGCTTATCTCTAAGTCTGTCATCATTTATTCAGAGCACAATTTGGTGTGACTGTAGCTATAACTATTTGTTCATATGGGTCATGGCTATGTATTTTCTTATTTCTCAGTAACCCCCATGAGAAATATTTATATTTAATTATACCAGTAGAATTATTGGTATCGTTAAGCAAGTATTAAGATTATTTGCTGGAAGTTGAGGCAGGTGGATCACTAGGGGTCAGGAGTTTGAGACCAGCCTGGCCAACTTGGTGAAACCCTATTTATATTAAAAATGCAAAAATAGGCAGGTGATTACAGGTGACACCCACCTGTAATCCCAGCTACTCTGGACACTGAGGCAGGAGGATCGCTTGAACCCAGGAGGCAAAGCCTGCCGTGAGCCAATATCATGCACTGCATTCCATCCTGGGCGACTGAATGAAACTCAGTCTCAAAAAAAAAAAAAAAAAAAAAAAAATTAATTGCAAATATCCAAGAAGTGATACCTAAAAGCAACAGTTCTTTAAACAATATTTTAATTTAGATATTCTGACCATTCTTCAAATGTGACCAGATAAAACATGTTAGTAGAAATTAAATTCCCACAAAAATACTTGAAAGTATCTTAGAGTACTTAAAAAATGTTCTTAGAAATAAATGCCAGGATGACAGTAAAAAGGTGGAGTAAGGACTTCTGAAACTTTGCCCTTTCACAAACTTGCAAAAATAATTGTAGTCAACTCTTTCAGAACTCTGGAAATTAACCAAAGGCTTATGAGCCTACTGAGGAAAATTAGCTGACTCTGAGTAAGAATAATGAGCTTCGTGGTATTGAATTTGCCTAGTCTCATTTCCCCTCTCACCTCAGCAGTGACCTTGAAAGATAAAGACCTTGCATTCCCATTGTCTAGGAGAGCAAAATGCAGCTGGAACTCTTTAAGAGCCTTGATCATTATTTGCATGTTTGGTGGTTCCCCGGAGGACACCATTAGGAAAGACTGTCTTTATTTGATCTGGCTTGAGGTATGCCCAATGCTAAAATCCTCTCTGTGGGGAGTGTTTGTCTATAACAATTATAAACAATAATTTTAACTTCTCAATTAATTATTGTTGATGAACAGTGATTCATCAACAATAGACTAATCAAACAGTAGACTAATCAAAAAGCTTAAAAGGGCCAGGTGCAGTGGTTAATGCCTATAACTCTAACACTTTGGGAAGATTGCTTGAGCCTGAGTTCGAAACCAGTCTGAAGAACTCCATCTCTATAAAAAATTTTAGAATGAGACATGGTGGCAGGTGCCTGTAGTACCAGCTACTCAGGAGGCTGAGGTGGGAGGATCACTTGAACCCAGGAGATCGAGATCGATGCTATAGGGAACTGTGATCGCACCACTGCACTCCAGCTTGGGTGACAGTGATACCCTTCTAAAAAAAAAGAAACTCAAGGATTTGTTCATGAGAGCCTTGAAGAGCAACATATTCCTGGAAGTATAGAAGGCCCACATGCATGCTTAAGGTTGTTCACTTTCTTAGTTAAGACCTGGGATGGTCCCCATATCTAGCTGACTTTGATGCTCTGTGCAAGCAAGAAGTGAAGACTGAGTCAGCATTATAAACTGCCTAGCTGAGAATGCATGTCCCAGCACACAGGCAAACCCTCTTAGCAAAGATGGCTGAGCCCTTTGGCGAAGAGAGCCTCTTCATAGAGATTTAGTCCAAGCATTTAAGGAAATCTCTGTTCAATTAATAGCTTGACCACTAAGCCAACCAAATAGAGACTTCAGTGACCACACATAAGAACACAGACTTGGGGCCCAAAGTGGCTCCGGCCGGATGTCGTGGCGCTTGTGAAGGCAAGGCCAAGAGTTCAAGGCCAACCAACCTCAGCAACCTTACAAGCTCTCATTGATTGGAAAAAAAAAAAAAAAAAGAACACAGACTTTACAGATTTAGTTCAAGAAAATTACTAAACAAACAAATTGTAACAATTACTACAAGCAGCAATCCTGGGGAGAGGGAAAGAATCTGCTTTCGAGGGTTGCTATGTTTCCAAGCAACCCTTGGAAATGTGTGTGTGTGTGTGTGTGTGTGTGTGTACACATGTGTGTGTGTGTATATACACACATATGTATACACATACATACATACACATATATGTATGTTATGTATTTTTTTTAACAAAGTCTTGTTCTGTTACCCAAGCTGGAGTGTAGTAGCGCGATCTCTGCTCACTACAACCTCCAACTCTCGGGTTCAAGCAATTCTCATGCCTCAGCCTTCCAAGTAGCTGGGATTACAGGCACCTTATATTATTTTTTAAATTCATTATTATTATTATTATTCTCACTCTGTCGCCTCAGCAGGAGTGCAGTGGCATGATCATGACTCAGTGCAGCCTCAACTTCCTGGGCTCAAGCAATCCTCCTGCCTAAATCCCCTGAATAGCTAGGACTACAAGTACACGCCACCACACAGAGATAATTTTTGTATTTTTTGTAGAGACAGGATTTTGCCATGTTGCCTAGGCTAACGTTATTTTAAATGTCCAGTTTTGCAATAATATTATAAGACATGCAGAGAAATAAACTATGGTTCACATACTGGAATAAAAATAATCAATGGAGCCAGGAGTGGTGGCTCACAACTGTAATCCCAGCACTTTGGGAGGCTGAGGTCAGGAGTTCAAGACCAGCCTGGCCAACATGGCAAAACCCTGTCTCTACAAAAATGCAAAAATTAGCTAGGCATGGTGGCAGGCACCTGTAATCCCAGCTACTCAGGAGGCTGAGGCAGGAGAATCATTTGAACCCAGGAGGTGGAGGTTGCAGTGAGCTAAGATCATGCCATTGCACTTCAGCCTGGGCAACAAGAGCAAAACTCCATTTCAAAAGATAAATAAATAATGAATGGAAACTATTACTGAGAAAGCCCACATGTCGAACTTACTAGACAAAGACTTACTTTAAATATGTTCAAAGAGAAATGAAAAGCGCGAAACTCAAAACAAAACCAAAAATTGGTTACTGAAGGGTATCACAAAATATACAAACCTTTAGCTAAAAACAAAAGGAAAATATAAGTAGCTGGGACAACAAGTTGCACCACTACACCTGGCTAATTTTTTATTAATATCTTTTGTAGAGACGTAGTCTCGCTATGTTGGCTAGACTGGTCTCGAATTCCTAGGCTCAAGCAGTCCTCCTGCCTCAGCCTTTCAAAGTGCTAAGATTACAGGCGTGAGCTACTGCACCTGACCAAGAAACAATATTATTAAGGAAATACTCCCCAAATTGATCTACAGAGTCAATGCAAAACCTATTAAAATTTCAGCTGCTTTTTTGCAGAAGTTTATAAGTTGATCTTAAGTTTCATATGGAAATCCAAGAATAGTCAAAAGAATCTTGAAAAAGAAGAAAGTTACAGACTCAAATTTCCCAATTTCAAAACTTACTACAAGGCTACAGTTATAGAGACAATATGGTAGTGGTATAAGAATAGACATATAGGCTTGTTGCAGTGGCTCATCCCTACAATCCCAGCCCTTTGGGAGGCTGAGGTGTGTGGATCACTAGGTCAAGAGATTGAGACCATCCTGGCCAAGATGGTGAAACCCTGTCTCTACTAAAAATACAAAAATCAGCTGGGCATGGTGGCAGGCTTCTGTAGTCCCAGCTACTCGGGAGAATGAGGCAGGAAAATTGCTTGAACCCAGGGGGCAGAGGTTGCAGTGAGCCGAGATCATGCCACTGCACTCCAGCCTGAGCAGAGGGAGACTCCGTCTCAAAAAGAAAAAAAAATAATAGACCTATAGATTAATGGAATGGAATTGAGAGTCCAGAAATAAACCCAACTGATTTTTAACAAAGGCACCAAGACCATGGTGAGTTGTTTGAAAAATATCTCATTTAAACTTACATGTTGTCTTTAAAGGAGCAAGTACAATGAAGATGGACATTTAGGAAAGGGAAATTGTTCACATTGACTTTCCATTAATTACTAACATTACTGCAACTACCTAAAATTCCCTTGAGAATATGCAAGTTTGTAAAATATAATATTATGTCACTATTTCAGCTTTTTTATAGCCGTTTTATATATTTTTTTAATTTTGTTCATATGAAAAAATATAAATGTGTACATTGCTAAAGATAATTTTATATATGTAAATACATTTCATTTTATATATATAATTTTTTTTCAGGCCAAGCAAATAAAGTAGCCAAAGAAGCTGCCAACAGATGGACTGGTATGTACTATAATATTACTGATTAACTAAATTCCCTTTACACTTACTGTGATGTGAAATTCAGATACCTTTGTGCTAGCTTTGTACAAGAAAGGGCATTTCTGAAAACTATATGCACTACTCAGGCTGGGTGCAGTGGCTTACGCTTGTAATCCCAGCACTTTGAGAAGCCGAGGTGGGCGGATCATGAGGTCAGGAGACCGAGACCACCCTGGACAACATAGTGAAACCCTGTCTCTACTAAAATACAAAAAATTAACTGGGCATGGTGGCATGCACCTGTAGTCCCAGCTACTCAGGAGTCTGAGGCAGGGGAATCACTTGAACCCGGGAGATGGAGGTTGTAGTAAGCCGAGATCATGCCACTGCACTCCAGCCTGGGCGGCAGAGCAAGACTGCATCTCAAAAAGAAAAAGAAAAATACATGCACTAGTCAAGTGTTTAATCATTTCAGTTATTTAAGGTTATTTTTTATTAACTTGTGTGTCATTTTGTAAAGTATAAATATTTTTGTAAAACTAATGATTGCTTCCAGTTTAACTTCTGTGCAGTTTTTCCTGAGTCACTTGGGTTAATCACTTAACTTTCATATATATTAACATAATCTTAAAGATTTATCTTCTCGCTAATAATAATAGCTAAAGTTTGTTGAGGACTGACTGTATGCCAGTTATTATAATGTCTATGGTTGCCTTCTGATTTTTATCTCTATAATAATCTTGTGAGGTAGGTATGATTATTATCCCTAATTTAGAAGACAAAACTAAGACCTTCAGAAGTCCAAGGCCACAAACATGCCAGACAGCATAACAGGAATTAGAATCCAGCTTTTTAGGCTGGACTTGAAGTGACCACGTTTAGTCAAAGGCGATTAGTCACTGGAAGAACAGATGCTGGAGCCAGATTTCTCTGACTCCTTGTCCAGGCCTCTGTTTCACAAAAAAAAAAAATGAGGATCATTTTTTCCTACTCTATTTTAAAATTAAATAGATTGGTAAAATCAATATAATTGGACTTTAGGTGTTTTTTTATTTTTAAATGAAATTGCAGTCTTATTTATTACAAAGGTATTTCTTAAGTAAAGTAATGCTTTAGTGATAAGAACAGAGGGGGATAAAACAGCAAACTGTCATGAAAAAGAATAATGAAACAAGTGTCCACAAAGTATAAATAAATGTGGATTTTTGGCCAGGTGCGGTGGCTCACGCCTGTAAATCCCAGCACTTTGGGAGGCTGAGGCTGGTAGATCATGTGAGGCCAGTAGTTCAAGACCAGCCTGGCCAACATGGTGAAACCCCGTCTCTACTGAAAATATAAAAATTAGCTGGATGTGGTAGTTCATGTCTAGTTCCAGCTACTTGGGAGGCTGAAGCAGGAGAATGGCTTGAACCTGGGACTTGGAGGTTTCAGTGAGCCAAGATTGTGCTATTGTACTCCAGCCTGGGTAACAGAGGAAGATTCTGTCTCAAAAAAAAAAAAAAAAAAAGTGGATTTTTAGGTTAAAAATAAGACAAGAATCCACAATGATTTCCCCCAGTAGTTTCAACAAAGAGGCTCGGCACACAGTAGGCACAGGCAGTATGTGTGTGTAGTGGGAGGAATGTGGCTTTGAAAGGAATCCAAGCTGTTCTCCTTACTTTCTGTGTAACCTCTTGACTTCTCAGCCTGCTTCCTCATCTGTTCAGTGTGGATAAGGTAATATCTACCTCCCATTTTGGGAGGATTAAATAAGACAGTTTGTAAGCCCTTCAGCACCATGTTGGACACATAGATAAATATTTCCCTTTTCCTTTTTTTCTCTTAAAAAAGTTCACATTTTTCAATTGATCATAAACTTCCAAAATTATAATTGGAAAAACATTTGGAATGGCTTTTTTTTCCTATCAGCTGCAGAAGAACCTGGGACTTTTAAAATCATGAGGAAGAAAGATATTTTTAGAACAGCAGAAACAGCTGTTTAAGAACCATATTTCCATTTGAAGTTACAGCTTACTCCTTCCAGCTTCCAGCATAAACATGTGTTATGAATGAAAAGACGGAGATAGAAGATAAAGCATCACACCTTAGAAAACCTCCACTTTCACAACAAACAAAAAAAACAGTAATAAAATAATTTTTTCCTAGTCTATTTTAGAATTAAGTATATTGGTGAAATCAATATAATTGGCCTTTTTTTTCTTTTTTATGAAATTACAGTCTTATTTGTCATATAGCTATTAAAGTTTGCCTTAATCATTAAATATATATAGAAAAACAATTTGCTTTCTTTTTATTTAAAAAAGTCCTGCATTTTGAGAGGCCAAGGCAGGAAGATCACTTGAGGTCAGGAGATAGAGACCAGCCTGGCCAACATGATGAAACCCCATCTCCACTAAAAATACAAAAATTAGTCAAGCATAGTGGTGTGCATCTGTAATCCCAGCTACTCCGGAGGCTGAGGCAGGAGAATTGCTTGAACCCGGGAGGCATAGGTTGCAGTGAGCCAAGGTTGTGCTCCAGCCTGGGCAAGAGTGAGACACTGTTTCAATTGAAAAAAAAAAAAGTCCTTAAAATGTATCTAGTATTGAGAATATTTACTGTTCAACAATTCAGTATCTCAGTTCTATGGGATGAGAGATTACCTCCACGTCTAAGTATAGAAATGCCACATCTAAATATTTTGTGACATTAAATACACTTTAAGTGTGACTTCATTTACATTATATAAAACCTTTCTTAATAATTGAGATAGTGACCATGCACAGTGGCTCACACCTGTGATCCCAGCACTTTGGGAGGCCAAGGCGGGTGGATCACAAGGTCAGGAGTTCGAGACCAGCCTGGCCAACATAGTGAAACCCCATCTCTAGTAAACATACAAAAATTAGCCAGGTGTGGTGACATGCACCTGTAGTCCCAGCTACTCGGGAGGCTGTGGCAGGAGAATCGCTTGAACCTGGGAGACAGAGGTTGCAGTGAGTTCAGACCACACCATTGCACTCCAGCCTGAGTGACAGAGTGAGACTTTGTCTCAAAAATAATGATGATAATAATAATAATTAAGATGATGTTCTTATAAAACATATGAAAGGGATCTTAATGAGTAAAGAGGGATAGGTGTCCTGAGGTCCTAACCTAGATTCATTGCAAATGATATTGCCCACCTTATTCCTTTATGTATCTTTGGTGTGCCACCATATAAATCAAACAGGAATTCTGCCAGTCTTAAGATTATTTCTTTAAAATAAAAAAATTATTCTATATCCATTTATAAACATGTATATGTAATAGGGAAATTATTTGACAGGGAATGAAGTCTCAAGATTGTCAGTGACATTATCTTGAAGGCCAACATTCCAGTGGCCCAAGGAAATGTTTAATCAGAGTCTTCTTTGAATTGGTCCATTAGGTGTTGTTGGGAAGAGGGTTTTATTTCTTCTTTTTCTTGTTTTTTTTTTTTTTAGACAGAATCTTGCTCTGTCGCCAGGCTGGAGTGCAGTGGCGCGATCCCGGCTTACTGCAACTTCCGTTTTCCGGTTTCAAGCAATTCTCCTGCCTCAGCCTCCCAAGTAGCTGGGACAACAGGCACATACCACCATGCCCAGATAATTTTTTGTACTTTTACTAGAGTCGGGGTTTCACCATGTTGGCCAGGATGGTCTTGATCTCTTGACCTCATGATCTGCCTGCCTCGGCCTCCCAAAGTGCTGGGACATTTTCTTGTTTTTAATCTTTAAATGTTTATAATGAAACAGTTTCTTATCCTCCTGTGAATCAGGAACTCCTTTCTGTAGAGGCTATTCAGTAGTCTTACCCGGGTTCCTCATTCTCTTTTCTGATCCAGGTTTGAAGTTTGTTCCTGCAAGCTTCCTACATTGTTGTATCTGTTCTCTCATTTCCTAAAAATCTTTCTGTCTTCATGGAGCCTATCCTGTAAGCAGTACACATAAGACTTGGCCGTTTCTCTCTAAGACACCTATCACTTTGTAACTGTTTAGTCATAAATTATTTTTTTTCTCTCTTGGGTCAACTTGAAGGCATAGGTTCTTCACATTCTGTAATACCTGCCGTACACCTGATACTTGTCTTATGTAGCAGCAGACCCTCTATAACATTTGGGTGTGATTAGCAAGAATGTACTGGTTGGTCAGAGACTGGTAAAAATTATCCTAGAGTACCTTATGGTATTATTTTAACATTCTCTCTTAGGTTGTTATGAAAAGTAAAGATTTGTTTTAGATTGTTACAAATAGTAAAGATCATCTTAATATCTGTTGACATTTCATAACACTTTAATTGAAAGAAATTAATTTTGTTAACATTGTTCTACTTGATGCAGTAGTATTCACCATAAACCTCATTCCAGAAAGGTATTTATCATTATTTGATACCTGGAATTAAACTTCCATAGAAACAATATTTTAAAAAGTGATCAAACTCCATGTATTAGTTTGCTAGAGATGCCAGAACAAAATACCACAAATACGGTGGCTTAACAGAAATTTTTCTCACCACCCTGGGGCGGGTGAGAAAATATCCTTTCTCAAGGAAAAAAAAAGGGAAAAGAAAAAAAAAAAACTATTGTTCTTCCCAGTGCAGATGAACAAATTTCAAGGTGAAGATGTTGCAGGTTTGGTTTCTTCTGAAGGTCTTCCTTTTCCCTATGTCCTCTCACCGTCTTCCCTGTGTCTCTCAGTGTGTCCAAATTCCCTTTTCTTGTAAAGACACCAACCTGATTGGATTAGGACGCTCATCCCAATGACTTCATTTTCACTAAATTGCCTCTTTGAAGATCTATTTCAGTATAGTCACATTCTCAGGTAGTAGGGGCTAGGACTTCAGCATACAAATTTGAGGGGAAATGATTCAGCCCATAACATTCCAGAAGAACCTATTCTGACCCTTTACTTCATTATCACTACTAATAGAGTGTTTAACATTTTACAGAATAGTCTGACAAGCTATAAAATCTTACACCATTATTTTTTCTGTGTGTATAATACATTTTCATCATAAAGGTTGTATATGTACATTAAAGAAATGTATGAAATTAAAAAAAGAAAGGCTGGGCATGGTGGCTCACACCTATAATCCCAGCATTTTGTGATGCCGAGATGGGTGGATTGCTTGAGCTCAGGAGTTCGAGTCCAGCCTGGGCAACATGGTGAAACCTCATCCTTACAAAAAATGTAAAAATTGCTGGGTATAGTGGTGCATGCGTGGCGTTTCTGCTTCTTGTGGGGCTGAGGTGACAGGATTGCCTAAGCCTGTAAGGTTGAGGCTACAGTGAACTGAGATTGCAGTACTGTACTCCAGCCTGGGAGACAAAGCAAGATCCTTTCTCAAGGAAAAAAAAGGGAAAAGGAAAAAAAATCTATACTGTTCTTCCCAGTGCAACCACTGTGAGCACATTCGCACTCTCCTGCCTCCCTCACTAGCTGTGCTTAGGGGCCATTCCTGATGAGTAGACATTTAGCTTGCTTTTATTTTTTAATTATGACACTGGTATAAAGACCCTTGACCAAAAATCCTTGTACACAGTTCATTTTATTTCCTTGGGATAAATCCCCTGAAGTAGATATACCCCCTTTTTTCAGTGGTTAATGCATTTTAAATTCCCCCAGGGGATGCTGAGGACGTGTCTATTCTTAGTCTTAAGAGAATAGAACCCCTTTCCCTGCTCCCCACACCCTCTCCCTACTGGCCTGATTGTCTGGAAGCCATTACTGTCTGTGGGACAGGAAGAAGGGTCTGGAGATAATGTGTTACCCTTGGGAACAGGAGCAACTTTAATTCATGAGGCAGCAGCCCTGGCCTCTGCTGTGGAAATGTAGAAGAGACACCATTAACCTGTCCCTGTCTTTGTATCTTTCTTAAGTCTGGTATTTAGCCGCAAGCAGCTTACAGAATTTTTAAATATGAGATCTATTAACTTGTTCCAAATAGTATTTAAATATTAGTTGCTATTACTCTTAAAAATACAGAAAACTCTGAAAGTTAATAGAAGAAATAAAAGAACAATGAAGATAATTATACTTGAAATGTTTTATGATTGTGCTTTTCTCAAAATTATTTCTCAATTTTCTTTATAGATAACATATTTGCAATAAAATCTTGGGCCAAAAGAAAATTTGGGTTTGAAGAAAATAAAATTGATAAAACTTTTGGAATTCCAGAAGACTTTGACTACATAGACTAAAATATTCCATGGCGGTGAAGGATGTAAATTTTAAACTATTATCTAAATAAGTGTACTGAATTGTCATTTGCCCGTAACTGTATGTATCCTTTTATTAATGTTCAATAAAATGTAAAATGCAGATGTTCTTCACCCTTTTTTGGTAGATCACACGTAGGATGATGACCATATCCTCTGCAGTGCTCATCAAAGTAGGACATAAAGCCTTCCACCTCATTCCAGGCAGATTTACAAATGATTTTCTTTAAGATCAAAGCCATGACATGATAACATTTTAGTTTTGATTAAATATTAATGTTGACTATTAAGGGTGTATTTGGGCCATGTGTGGTGGCTCACACCTGTAATCTCAGCACTTTGGAAAGCTGAGGTGGGCAGATCACTTGAGCTCAAGGAGTTCGAGACCAGCCTGGCCAACATGGCAAAACCCCATCTCTATTAAAAAGTAATCCCAACTACTCAGGAGGCTGAGGCAGGAGAATTGCTTGAACCAAGGAGGCAATGGTTGCAGTGAGCTGAGATTGTACCACTGCACTCCAGCCTGGGCAACAGAACAAGGCTCCATCTCAATCAATCAGTACATACATACATACATACATACATACATACATACATACATAAAATAAATTTTGAGGCTGAGCACAGTGGCTCATGCCTGTGATCCTAGCACTTTGGGAGGCCGAGGTTGATGGATCACCTGAGGTCAGGAATTCAAGACCAGCCTGGTCAACATGATGAAACCCTGTCTGTACTAAAAAAAATACAACAAATTAGGCCAGTGTGGTGGCTGGTGCCTGTAATCCCAGCTACTTGGGAGGCTGAAGCAGGAGAATTGTTTGACCCAGGAGATGGAGGTTGCAGTGAGCTGATATTGTGCCACTGGACTCCAGCCTGGGCAACAACAGCAAAACTCGGTGTCAAAAAAAATTTTTTTGGCTGGATGTGGTGTCTCACACCTGTAATCCCAACACTTTGGGGAGCCGAGGCAGGCAGATCACTTAAGCCCAGGAGTTCGAGACCAGCCTAGGCAACATGATGAAACTTCCATCTATACATAGAAATACAAAAATTTGCTGGGTATGGGGTGTGTACTGTTAAGTCCCAGCTACTTGGGAGGCTGAGGTGGGAGGATCGCTTGAGCCTGGAAGAGGGAGGTTGCAATGAGCTGAGATTGTGCCTCTGACTCCAGCTTGAGTGACAGAGTAAAACCCTGACTTAAAAAAAAAAAATTAAAATTTTTTTGTTAAAAACCAAGATAAACACATACATTAGCCTAGTCCTACACAGGATCAGGATCACCAATATCACTGTCTTCCACCTCCACATTCTGTCCTACAGGAAGGTCTTCCGGGGCAATAACCTTGCATAGAGCCGTCATCTCCTATGATGACAACTTATTCTTGAAAACCACCCGAAGAAAAAATTTTAATAAGTAAAAGAAAAAAAGTACACTCTAACATTAAAAAGATGGAAAATATATAATCCAGTAACAGTCATTACCGTTGTCAAGTATTATGTACTATACATGATTGTGTTGCTGTACTTTTATACAGCTGGCAGTGCCGTAAGTTTGTTTACACCATCATCACCATAAATACGTGAGTAACGTGTTGCACTAAGACATCACCACAGCTACGATGTCACTAGGTGGTAAGAGTGTTTCAGTTCCATGATAATCTCATGGGACCACTATCATATATGTAGTCTGCTCTTGACACTTGTTAAACAGTGCATGACTGTAATTGTGTTTGTATAGCACACATTACCAACTATATAGAATTTTAGGATTATTTTTCAGCTATCTAAAAAAGTAGGTTGAAAATGACATATCCCATGTATGTATCTTTTTTCAGTTCAGCTTCGCTATTTAGAGAATTTGTAGGCACTCCAAATCTAGAGAAAAAAAATAAAAACATAAGTAATGCCCTTTACACAATGCTTTTTTTTCATATTGTCCAATTTTGATATTCTTTTAAGTAACTCGAGTGAAATATTCCAGATGTCTGAAATGACCCAAATAGCATTCAAACCATTTGTTAGTGAATCTGGCCTTTGTATCCCAGGGAGTTGCTCTGGGTCTACTTAATCACTTCCTGGAGATTAGTGGGGAGCAAATTGGTCTGTCTTGTTCATAAGGCCAGTTTATATTGCTTTAGGCAACGGCTCTTCTGACTAGAGAAAGGATTTGATGTAAGAGATGAAGGACAAAAAATAAAAATCACTCGCCATAAGCCTTTTTCTAAAACTGATTGTGGGAATTCCAAAACTTCTTGGGCCCAATTTGCTATTATTATATAAGGTACTTGTTTAGAAAGGAGGTATGTGTGTTCAAAAAAGAAACCATTTCTCTAAAAGATGTTTGATGTTTAGGCAACTTAAAAATTTAGGTCTCTCTAGGGCCAGCATGAGAGTGAGTGAGATGAGGGTCCATACATGAGCTAACCAGAGGCTGTAGCATCTTTAGCCAGCAGTGTGCTGCTCAGTGTTTAATAGCTGGCTGTCTGGAAGAGGGAGGCTGACTTACAGTGTTTGCCTGCTTGCATGGTGTACGTACTGCCAGCATAGCCAATTTGAGTTACCAGTGTGATGCCAGTAGAGAAGGGACGAGATGCTCAGCGGCACACCATTGCATATTCCACCGTACAGATGCAGTAGATAATAAATCTCAACAGCACGGGGAACAGTAAAATGTAGTGAAGTACTTAGGGAGTGATCACTCTTTAGTATGTGGTGTCTTTGTTTTTAATAAACAGTTCATCATCCTTTATAGAACTTCATCTTTAATGCAGGCTGTGTTTAACCGCTGGCTTGCTGCTCCTGTCCATCGCTGTTAATCTTTAAAGGCTGTTTTTGAGTTTGTTCTCACCTGAAATTCGAGATGCTGGTTAAGGCAGGAAGCCGGGCATGGTAGACTGTGCCAGTGGTTCCTGTGTATTAGTCCGTTCTCACACTGCTAATAAAGACACACCTGGGACTGAGTAATTTAGAAAGGAAAGAGGTTTAATTGACTCACAGTTCAGCCTGGCAGGTCTCAGGAAACTTACAATCATGGCAGAAGGGGAGGCAAACATGTTCTTCACATGGCAGCAGCAACAAGAAGTGCCAAGCAAAAGGGGGGAAAAGCCTTTTATGAAACTATCAGATCTTGTGAGAACTCACCCACTATCCCGAGAACAGCAGCATGGGGCTAACTGCCCCCATGATTCAATTACCATTACCTTTCACCAGGCACCCCCCACAACACGTGGGGATTACAAGAACTACAATTCAAGATGAGGTTTGGGTGGGGACATAGCCAAACTATATCACTCAGCTACTCAGGAGGTAGAGGTGGAAGGATTGCTTGAGCCCAGAAATTCAAGGCCAGCCTGTGCAGCATAGTGAGACCCTGTCTCTTAAAAAAAAAAAAAAAAAAAAAAAAAGGCTGGGTGCAGTGGCTAACACCTGTAATCCCAGCACTTTGGGAGGCCAAGGCAGGTGGATCACGAGGTCAGGAGTTCAAGACCAGCCTGGCCAACGTAGTGAAACCCCATCTCTACTAAAAACACAAAAATTAGCCAGGCATGGTGGCACACGCCTGTAATCCCAGTACTTGGGAGGCTGAAGCAGGAGAATTGTTTGAACCCTGGAGGTAGAGGTTGCAGTGAGCCGAGATTGCACCACTGCACTTCAGCCTGGACAACACAGCAAGACTCCATCTCAAAAAAGAAAGAAAGAAAAAAGAGGGGGAAAAAAAAGCAGCAGCAGCCCAGGAGCACGAGTCTAGCCAAGCTCAAGGTAATCCTTAGTCTTGGGTTGGTTTCATTACTGATTTGAAGATTTAGGACAACTTGGGTAGAATCATATTACAAGTTATCCAGGACGAAATTTGATTCAGTAAATCATGCTATAAATGATAATCCCAAAGGCCAGTCTCGGTGGCTCACACCTGTAATCCCAGCAGTTTGGGAGGCCAAGGTGAGTGGATCACGAGGTCAGGAGTTCGATACCAGCCTGACCAACATGGTGAAACCCTGTCTCTACTAAAAATACAAAAATTAGCCAGGCATGGTGGCTCGTGCCTGTAATACCAGCTACTCAGGAGGCTGAAGCAGGAGAATTGCTTGAACCTGAGAGGTTGAGGTTGCAGTGAGCCAAGATCACACCAGTGCACTCCAGCCTGGGTGACAAGAGTGAGACTCTGTCTCACTTTAAAAAAAAAAAGACATCAACCTCTTTCACATTTTTTTAAAATCTCAATTTCTCTCCTATTTTTAGAGGATTCTAAAAAAATGTTTTCAGTCTCCTGGTAAGTTTCACAATTGTCCAGGGTCAGATCAAATCTGTGAAATGTCTGTTCTGAGGTTAGAACAGGACCAAAGCACTCTGTAAGGAAGAATTGGGTAAGACTTCTCTCCTGATGCTTGCCACATCATTAGCCTAGTGGGATTATAAAGTTCTTGGCCTGTCTCAGAAATAGATGCTATTGTTCTTTATCAAACATGATTTTCTGCCATGCACAGTGGCTCACACCTATAATTCCCAGTGCTTTGTGAGGGTCAGGTGGGAGGATCCCTTGAGGCTGGAAGTTCGAGACCAGCCTGGGCAACAGAGTGAGACCCCATGTCTACAAAAAAAATTAGCCAGTTGTGGTGGCATATACTTGTAGTCCCAGCTACTCAGGAGGCTGAGGCAGAAGCATCACCTGAGTCCAGGAGTTTGAGGCCACAGTGAGCTATGATCGCACCACCGTACTCCAACCTGGGCAACAGAATGAGACCCTTTCTGTAAAGAAAAACAGAAAAATGATTCTCTTTAAAGGGTTAGGAGAGGAAATGAATATAGCTAAATATAGCTGCCAGCCAAGAAGCAAGAAGCGCCCTAATAATTCTTGAGTGGAAAAGTCTAAATTGTGAATCTGATAATACTGTTTTTGAGATACTGAATTAAAGTATCTAGAATACATTTTTCAGTTGATATTGTATCATTTGTAAAGCAGTTAAAATGTGACAGATGGGATGACATTGCAATATTATGCATAAATGCCCTTTCAGGATATACTTCTGGATATTGTTTATTTGCCAGAAAGAAAAAGCACTGCATTACAAAATGATCCACTGCAGTGAATCTATATATTATACTTATTTCAGCATGAGTTTTTTAAAAAATTGTGAGAGAAGGCTAGGTGCAGTAGTTCACTCCTGTGTTCCTAGCACTTGGGAGGCCGAGGTGGGTGGATTACCTGAGGTCAGGAGTTCAAGACCAGCCTGGCCAACATAGTGAAACCCCGTCTCCAATAAAAATACAAAAATTAGTTGGATGTAGTGGTGTGCACCTGTAATTCCAGCTACTCAGGAGGCTGAAGCAGGAGAATCCTTGAACCTGGGAGGCAGAGGTTGCAGTGACCTGAGATCATGCCATTGCACTCCAGCCTGGGAAGTAGAGCAAGACTCCTAATAAAATAAAATAAAAATTTGTGAGAGACGTCAGAGATGGAAGTGGCTGTCTGTTTCCTTTTAAGGTACTCACTGTTGAATCTCAAAGCTAATGGTTTCTGTTAACCTAGATTAGTAAATTACACACTGAAGGCCAAATCCAAGGTGTGTTTTTTACTATCTTTTTACATTTTTTAATGATATAAACAGGAATATGGGACAGAGACTGTAAGTCTAAAATATTTACTACCTGATCCTTTCCAGAAAAACTTTACCAATCCCTGAACTTTACCAAGCCTATGAACTAGATATGATCTGCAAGATGTATTTTTTCCCCAAAATGTATTTTATTTTTCATTTAAATTAGTTGCCAATTTATTCAGACTGTAAAAATGTCACTTGCAAATTGAGAAGTTCAGCTTTTTTTGGAAACTGGATGATTTGGCAGCCCTAAGTCTCCCTTCCATACAGCAGCAAATCAGTTAGAGGTAAATAGGACTGGCTCCATAGCATCATAAGGTAATGAGTTCATGTATTAGAGGAACACCAGGATACTTTCTCCTTTAAGTCACAGTGTTGTTCTAAGTTGACAAACTGATTTGAGCTCAAACTTTAGTTTGAACTTTTCCAATTCCAGGAAAAATACCTGCCTTTAGGCTGTTACCCTAAAAAATAAAGTCTCCTCTTCTAGTTTTTGTTTTGTTTTGTTTTGTTTTGTTTTTGAGACTGGGTCTCTGTTGCCCTGTCTGGAATGCAGTGGCACTATCTCGGCTCACTGTAACCTCTGCCTCCTGGGTTCAAGCAATTCTCACACCTAGTAGCTGAGATTACAGGCACCTGCCACCACGCCCAGCTAATTTTTGTATTTTTAGTAGAGACACGGTTTTACCATGTTGGTCAGGTTGGTCTGGAACTCCTGATCTTGTGATCTGCCTGCCTCAGCCTTCCAAAGTGCTGGGATTACAGGTGTGAGCCACCACGGCCAGCCTTCCTCTTCTCTTTAAAAAAAATTTTTTTGGCTCTATTTTTTATTGAGATTGAATCACGTTTATAAATTAAAGAGAACTGACATCTTCATGATGAAACATTCTATTCAAAAAAAAAAAAAGATGCCTATTTGCTTGAGCACATTATTTTTTCTGGTAGTTTTGTTGTTTTCGTCACATAGATTTTTCACATTTTTCAAATGTATTCCTAAATATGTTGTTGTCGTCATTTAAATGGGGTGTTCTCTTCCATTTTTTCTTCTAGTTAACCTTATTTATGTATCTGAAGTAATTTTGCATATTACTTTTATACTCTGCTTCTTGTTAAATTCTTGTTTGTTCAGTTTATTTTATAATTAATTCTCTGAAAATTTTCAGGTATATTGTCTTTTTCCAGTATAATATTTTTGCAGGCATAGTCTTCAAATGGACATAGTTTTAATTCTTGTCCAAATCTTATCCTTCTACTTGTTTTCTCTTATTCATTGGTGTTGGCTAATATTACTCATAAAGCTCTCGTGGAGACAGAGGGCATCTTTGCCTTGTTTCTGGCTTTAGCGGGAATGCTTTAGTATTTCTGCAGTAAGCACATGTGGTTTTTATAATTCATAACGTTAAGAAAATTTTTTCTAATATTTCTCAAGGGTTTTTATAAGGAAAGATTGTCGAATTTGTCACAGAATTTTTCTGCATCTCTGGAAATAATCATGCGATCTTTATAAGATAAGGGATAGGAACATATTTCCTAATGCTCAACTATCCATGTATTCCTGGCACGAAACCCACTTGGTTGTGGTGAATTTTTTTTTTTAATGTAATATTGGAGTCTATTTAATAATACTTCAGAATTTTTTCAGCAATATTTATAATTTTTTAATTTGCTGTCATTACAGATTTGAGTATCAATGTTTTACTCTCCTCATAAAAAATATTTGGGGCCAGGTGCAGTGGCTGACACCTGTAATCCCAGCACTTTGGGAGGCCGAAGCAGGCAGATCACAAGGTCAGGAGATCGAGACCATCCTGGCCAACACAGTGAAACCTGGTCTCTACTAAAAACACACAAAAAATAGCTGGGTGTGGTGGCACGTGCCTGTAATCCCAGCTACTCAGGAGGCTGAGGCACGAGAATTGCCTGAACTGGGGAGGCAGGGGTTGCCATGAGCTGAGATCGCGCCACTGTTCTCCGGCCTGGAGACAGAGCAAAACTCCGTCTCCCGTCTCAAAAAAAAAACAATGATTATTAGACATCTTCACATGTTAGATTTACCTCATTTGTTGCACTTGCTATATAGTATTTCTTCATAAAGATATACTGTAGTTTATTAAACCCAGATTGGTAGGCATTTGGTTTGTTTTCGGTTTTATATTATGTAAGACACTTTTTCAAGAATATTTCTTTTTTTCTTTCTTTTTTTTTTTTTTTTGATACAATCTTGCTCTGTTGCCCAGACTGGAGTGCAGTGATGCTATCATGGCTCATGCCACCATACCTGGCTAATTTTTAAATTATGTGTGGAGATGGGGATCTCCCTATCTTGCCCAGGCCAGTCTTGAACTCCTGGGCTCACATGATCCTCTGCCTCAGCCACCCAGGGTGCTGGGATTACAGTAATGAGCCACCTTGTCTGGCCTCAGAGAACATTTCTAAATATATCTGTTTGCACATGTATGGGAAATCTAAGAATGAATTCCTTGACAAAAAAGAAAAAATAGTTCTTATTCAGAAAGAATTGATCCTCTAAAAGGAATATGAGAATATAGCCAGGCCCATGGCTCACACCAGTACTTTGGGAGGCCGAGGCGGGTGGATCATGAGGTCAGAGTTCGAGAGCAGCCTGGCCAACGTGGTGAAACCCCATCTCTACTAAAAGTAGAAAAATTAGCTGGGCATGGTGGCGTGTGCCTGTAATCCCAGCTACTTGGGAGGCTGAGGGAGGAGAATCACTTGAACCTGGGAGGTGGAGGTTGCAGTGAGCTGAGATGGTTCGACTGCACTCCAGGTTGGGCGACGGAGTGAGATTCCACCTCAAAGAAAAAAAAAGAGAGAGAGAGAATATAATACAGAGCTGAATTTTACAGAAAAGAAGAGGAAGGGTAATGGCTTTGAGGACTTTTAAAACTGCTTTTTCCAATGGGTTTCAGAAATGAAGTCTTAAGTTTTTACTAAAAAGATTTGTGGACTGGGCACAGTGGCTCACACCTGTAATCCCAACAGTTTAGGAGCCTGAAGTGGGCGAATCACCTGAGGTCAGAAGTTCGAGACAAGCCTGGCCAACATGTCAAAACCCAATCTCTACTAAAAATACAAAAATTAGTCAGGCCTGGTGGTGCATGCCTGTAATCCTAACTACTAGGGAGGCTGAGGCAGGAGAATCACTTGAACCCAGGAGGCAGAGGTTTCAGTGAGCTGAGATGGCACCACTGCACTCCAGCCTTGGTATCAGAGCAAGACGTCTTCTCAGAGGAAAAAAAAAGATTTGTAAAAAATGAGCTGGGTATCTATTATAAAAAACAGATTTATTAAAAATACTACCTTTTAAGGCCCCATACGGTGGATTACGCCTATAATCCCAGCACTTGGGGAGGCCAAGGAGGAGGATCGCTAGAGCCCAGGATAGAGATCAGCCTGAGCAACATAGTGAGACCCTGCCTCTACAAAAATACAAGAATCGGTCTGGGTGTACTGGTGTGTGCCTGTAGTCCTAGCTACTCAGGAGGCAAGAGGATCATTTAAAACCAGGAGTATAACGCTGCAGTGAGTCGTGATTACAGCACTGTACTCCTGAGTGACAGAACAAGACTCTGTTTCAAAAAACAAACAAAAAACCCAAAACACCTGCCTTTTAGTTGGAATTGATTAATGAAGAAGAAAATTTGTAATTAATATTTATATGTCCTTTTTTTTTTTGAGACTGAGTCTCACTCTTATTGCCCAGGCTGGAGTGCAATGGCACAATCTCGGCTCATCACAACCTCCGCCTCCCGGGTTCAAGTTATTCTCCTGCCTCAGCCTCCCAAGTAGCTGGGGTTACAGGCGCCTGCTACCACACCCAACTAATTTTTTTGTATTTTTAGTAGAGACAGGGTTTCACTATGTTGGTCTCGAACTCCTGACCTCAGGCAATCCACCTGCCCCTGCCTCCCAAAGTGCTGGGATTACAGACGTGAGCCACCGCACCCGGCCTATTTATATGTCTTTAGGTTAAAAATTGGCTTTCTAGGCTAGGTGCAATGGCTCACGCCTGTAATGTCAGCACTTTGGGAACCCAAGGCAGGCAGATCACTTGATCCCAGCAGTTCGAGACAAGCCTAGTCAACATGGTGAAACCCTATCTCTACAAAAAATACAAAAATTAGTCGGGCATGGTGGTACACACCTATAATAATCCCAGCCATTTAGGAGGCTGAGGTGGGAGGATCACTTGAGCCTAGGAGGTCAAGGCTGTAGTGAACCACGATTGCACTACTGCACCCCAGCCTGGGCGACAGAGCGAGACACTGTCTCATTAAAGGGAAAAAAAAAATTGGCTTTCTAACATTAAATCCCAAATGCTTTCTGGAAAACCTCTCTAGAATATAAGTTACCAATTTGGAGACCAGATTTGCTGCAGAAAGGGTGAGCTATTTTGCAAGCCTGAACTTGGAAGGCTTCGTGTTTCTCATAACATTTTGAAAAGTAACTATGGGAACTTTTAACTCATTTAAATTGAACAGATGTGCAGGTTTTTCTGTCCGGTTGTGGTTGTTGCCGTGTTTCAGTAAATGTACTTCGTGCTTGCCTGTGTTTCCTGTGAGCTCTGGAAACTCACATCTCACTGAATTTAACTCACTTAGATTTTATTTGATTCTTAGGTCAACTGGAACAATTATTTTGCCTTTAAGTACGCTAATAAAATCAGTTTATATGTACAAGGATCAAAAAGGCCTGTTTGTTTTTAACAGACAGAAATACCCTTTTTACAACAACACTTACCTTAATAGATCCAGAAAAATAACTTCTGTTTTGGAAAAGTGTCGACCTTTGATGTAACACAGCTTCAGGGAATAAAATTATTTTGCATAACCATAATTCAAAGTGCCATATCTTCACCAGAAAGGTAGGATAGATACATTTTTGTTTAGAACACAACTTTTTTTTTTTTTGAGACAGAGGCTCGCTCTTGTTGCCCAGGCTAGAGTGCAATGGCACAATCTCAGCTCACCGCAACCTCCACCTTCTGGGTTCAAGGGATTCTCCAGCCTCAGCCTCCCAAGCTGAGATTACAGGCATGTGCCACCACACCCGGCCAATTTTTGTATTTTTAGTAGAGATGGGGTTTCTCCATGTTGGTCAGATTGGTCTTGAACTCTCAACCTCAGGTGATCCACCCGCCTCAGCCTCCCAGAGTGCTGGGATTACAGGTGTGAGCCACTACGCCTGGCCTAGAACAAACTTTTTAAAAAGTATGGGCCGGGCACAGTGGCTCATGCCCATAATCCCAGCACTGTAGGAGGCTGAGGCAGAAGGAGCCCAGGAACTTGAGACCAGCCTGTGCAACATGGTGAAACCCAGTCTCTATAAAAAATACAAAAAAAAAAAAAGAAAAAAATTAGCTGAGTATGGTGGTGCTACTTGGGATGGTAGAGTGGGAGGATCACCTGAGCCTGGGGAGGTTGAGGCTGCAGTGAGCTGTGGTCATGCCACTGCACTCCAGCCCAGGTAAGAGTAAGACCCTGTCTTAAAAAAAAAAGTTAACTTTCCACGTATTTCAACACTATTTAGAAGCAGTGACATCTATATTGCAGTGTTAACAATGTTATAATACGGTCACGTAAGGAGTAAGGTGGTATGTTGGAACCAAATATGTTTTGAAGGGACAGATAGGGACAGATAGCCTTCTCCCTGCTAAATAAAAGCTCCTTGAAAGCATGTTGATTTTCATCATGCCTGTGGCACCTCACAAGGTCCTTGACATAAAAGAACTACAACTTCATAATTTCCAGTGTTAAATGGACCCTCAGCATTGCTTATCAACGCCTTTACTTGTATTTAAGTTACTATAATTGGCCTTATTCCTGAAGGGCTATAAGGCAGCTGCTACTTTTCAACCAGCTTTCCTCTCCATCCCTACAGCAATTTAAACATTTGCCACTCCGTCCTCTTTATTTAGCCACACTTTCCTTAATTGTTTTCTATTTAAAAACTGAGCTCTTTAAGCATAATCTCAATTTACTAATCTCTGTACCCAAAATTATTTTCACATCCATGCTTGCTGTTCAGGCCAAACTCTCCACCTTTGCCCATGACTCCAGCTCCCTGGAGTGCTCCAAGACCTTGCTTCATTCTTCCCTTCCTCCCCTCCCAGGATCTTCATTTGTTCTCTTCTTCTCTACTGCATGATCTTTCTTAGCTCATCTCCGCAGTGTCTCGTCAAACTCTATTTGCAGATAGAATAAATACCATTCTTTCTCCTGATATTCAGATACCCTCAGGATCAGCTAAATCTAAATCATTCCTTGTACATATTATTCACATTCATTCTAGAATAACAAACGTTTTTCTCTGTTAAGTCATTTGAACAGCCATTTAATATCTTATATTTGCCAGGCAGTGTATTAGATGTTGATGCTACAAAGATCAGCTCCATAGTCCTTGCCTCAAAGAACTCACTGTCAGGTGAATGAGGCAGACACGTAACAGATCATTATAAAATTCTGAAGAAAGGCCAGGTACAGTGGCTCATGCCTGTAATCCCACCACTTTGGGAGGCTGAGGTGGGTGGATCACCTGAGGTCAGGAGTTCAAGATCAGCCTGGCCAACATGGTAAAACCCTGTTGTTACTAAAAACACACACAAAATTAGCCCGGAGTGGTGGCAGGTCCTTGTAATCCCAGCTACTTGGGAGATGGAGGCATGAGACTTGTCTGAACCTGGGAGGCGAAGGCTGCAGTGAGCCGAGATTGTACCACTGCATTCCAGCCTGGGCGACAGAGCAAGACTCCGAGTTTACCTCTGGAAGTTACTGTCCCTATTCTGGCTCCCCCAGTGCTTGATATTTATTCGGTAAAACCACACTAGGAAACACCCTTATATTTAAATAATTAAATCTTATCATTTTATTTATGTATGTATGTATTTATTTATTTATTTATTTTTGCCACAGAATTCTGCTCTTTCTCCCAGGCTGGAGTGCAGTGGCTCACTGCAACCTCCACCTCCCAGTTTCAAGTAATTCTCTGCCTCAGCCTCCCGAGTCGCTGGGATTACAGACGACGACGCCATGCCCAGCTAATTTTTGTAATTTTTTTTTTTTAGTAGAGAAGGGGTTTTACCATGTTGGCCAGGCTGGTCTTGAACTCCTGACCTCATGATCCACCCGCCTCCTCAGCCTCCTAAAGTGCTGGGATTACAGGTGTGAGCCACCACACCAGGCCTGCATTTATCATTTTAAATAGCAAAATAGATACAAAATAAATTATTACTGTTTGAAATTTTTACAGGCCGTATGCTTTTAGTAAGTAAAGGGAGAAATAAGAATACATATACAGAACTATATATATATTTATAATTGCTTATCTGTTCACAAGATGCACGGGAAAATGACTAACAGTGCTTATATATGTGAAGTGGAGGGATTTTCCTTCCTTCTTGTTTATAAATTTTTTTTTTTTTTTTTTTGAGACGGAGTTTCGCTCTTGTTACCCAGGCTGGAGTACAATGGCACGATCTCGGCTCACCGCAACCTCCGCCTCCTGGGTTCAGGCAATTCTCCTGCCTCAGCCTCCTGAGTAGCTGGGATTACAGGCACGCGCCACCACGCCCAGCTAATTTTTTGTATCTTTAGTAGAGACGGGGTTTCACCATGTTGACCAGGACGGTCTCGATCTCTTGACCTCGTGATCCACCCGCCTCGGCCTCCCAAAGTGCTGGGATTACAGGCTTGAGCCACCGCGCCTGGCCTAAATTTTTTAAATTATGATTATTTTTTCAAAAAACTAAATTATAACTGAGAAATTCTAGAGGTCTCTACACCTTCTGCCCCCAGCATTTTCAACTTCCACTTCTTTTAACATCAGACAACTCAAGCTAGTCTTGTCTCTAAATTTAAAAAATCATTAGCATGCAAAGGTGCTTCTGTGAGCCCTCCATCAGGCATGCCCTCTATCTAAACCCATTTCTTCAAGGCTCAGCTTAAGTTCAACCTCCTTGAAGACCTCACAGAAGCCACCCTTCGGCTCTTACGCTGAACTGACAAAGTAAGGTATGTGCATTCCTCTGGCACTGGCCATCTGCATAAAGTTACACGAATGTTCATGTTTGGATGTCTTGTATCTACTACGTGTTAGCACCTTCCTCCTTGAATGGTCCACACAGAAGGCACTTAGTATCTCTCGAATGAGTGAATCCAGTCCATTCATTGCCGGCGATGATTATTGCCTTAGTTAAAGCTGTTAACTGGGAAACTAAATAAGCTGTTGGAAATGTTTCTCAAATCTCTGGAAAATAGTATAGCATAAGTGGATTTGGCATAAAGCAAGCTTGGGTTCAATTTTTGCTTCTAACTATATAAAGTTAGGCAAGTTACTTAAGCCTTCATTCACGACTTATTTTATTTTATTTTTTTGAGACAAGGTCTCATTCATTCTGTGGACCAGGCTGGAGTGTAGTAGTACAATTGCAGATCACTGCAGCTTCCACTTCCCAGGCTCGAGCAATCCTCCCACCTCAGCCTCCTGAGTAGCTGGAACTACAGGCTCATGACACCACTCCCGGCTAATTTTTGTATTTTTTTTGGAGATGGGATTTCAACATATTGCCCAGGCTGGTCTCAAACTCCTAGGCTCAAGTGATCCTCTCCCCTCGGCCTCCCAAAATGCTGGGATTACAGGCATGAACGACTGCGCCCAGCCCTTGTCCTCTTTCTTAAAGGCAGATAATAATTGCCCTAACAGATGTTAAGTATGCTTGGAGAATTAAGAGAAATAAGGTAGGCCGGGCATGGTGGCTTAGGCCGGTAATCCCAACACTTTGGGGGGCCGAGGCGGGAGGATCATGAGGTCAGGAGTTCAAGATCAGACTGGCCAATATGGTGAAATGCCGTCTCTACTAAAAAAAATACAAAAATTAGCTGGGCATAGTGGCTCGTGCCTGTAATCCCAGCTACTTGGGAGGCTGAGGTAAGAGAATTGCTTAAACTGGGACCTGAAAGACAGAGGTTGCTGTGAGCCAAGATCGTGCCACTGCACTCCATCCTGGGCTAAGGAGTGAGACTCCATCTCAAAAAAAAAAAAAAGAAGAGAAATAAGGTAGACACCGCAATTAACTCTGTGCTCTAGCATAAAATATGTGCTCAATAGAAGGCAGTTACATCATTCTGAACATTTAGGGAGTTCCTACTAGAAAGGATACATCCTCAATACATCCTAATATAGCTACGTAGGTCACTGGCACAGATGCACCGCCGTTCAGGGCCCAGACGCCACCAGAGTTCACTTCCATCTCGCAGTCCTTACTTTTGCACTGGGAGAGCCTACTTTTCCCTGCCCACACCTACCACCTCCCAACCTGCCTCTGTACTTCTTTATTGGAAGTCAGGAAGTCAGGGCATTCTACACACCTTCCAGGGCAAGGAAAGAGGATTTACAGAAATTGCAACTTAGAATTTGGGAAACATTTTCTTTTTTCTTTCCTTTTTTTTTAATTTTATAAATATATATATATATATATATTTTAAAGATGAGGTTTCACCATATTGGTCAGGCTGATCTTGAACTCCTGACCTCAGGTGATCTGCCTGCCTCAGTCTCCCAAAATGCTGGGATTACAGGCATGAGCCACCGTGCCTGGCTCTCTTTTCTTTCTTTCTTTTTTTTTTTTTTTGAGAATAAGTCTTGCACTATTACCCAGGCTGGAGTGTAGTGGTGCCATCTTGGCTCACTGCAATCTCCGCCTCCTGGGCTCAAGCAATTCTCCTGCCTCAGCCTCCCAAGTAGCTGGGATTACAGGCACCGGCCACCACACCCAGCTAATTTTTGTATTTTTAGTAGAGCTGGGGTTTCGCCATGTGGGCCAGGCTGGTCTCGAACTCCTGACCTCAAGTGATCTGCCCACCTCCGCCTCCCAAAGTGCTGGGATTACAGGCGTGAGCTACCATGCCCGGCCAGGAAACATTTTCTTACAGAAAAGTATTGTTATACATAGTGGTTATCTTTAGTAAAATTACTTAGGACTAAATAGACATCTTTGGCCATATCTGGAAATCTAAACCACCACATCTAAAATTGTTTCTTTGGGAAACTATGTTCTGAGTTCCTAACAGCTGACTTAGAAATGAACTATTGGAACGTATCTTGTTTGGGGACAGTCTGTAGGTCAACAATCATGACTCATTGTCAGTGAAAAAGGAAGGACATTTGCTCTGCCATTACTGAAACATAGTGCACATATATTTCTGTGACTGTTCCTTGTGGACATCAAGTATCTGACACTATTTAAAACAACAGAAACCCATCAGATTAAATTGATATCTGGATTTTTTTATATTTTAGTTACTAACTCCCCAGCAACTAAGATGTGTTTATTAGGTGTCTTTTAGACGTTTTTTAAATTGACTACTTTGAAGGAAGGCAGAAAGAACCTTTTGCTTTTGCAGCGCTCCTCATGTGGTTATATAACTGCTGTGGGGCAAAGATGTTCTTCCTCCCCCTTTTCCTCCTCCAAGCTTCTCTGTCCATGTATGGTAACCGTTCCACAACAGTTTTTGGTACTGAAGTAAGCAAGTAGGATCCTTATTAGGATCCAAGCCTGAACGTCAAACAGCTGAGGAGCTACGCATAAGAGTCTTCCTTGTGCAGAATCCTGTAGATACCATATGGATCCACGAAATTAGGTTTAGGACAGTTATTCAACGAGAAAGAAACATGTATGGGTTTTGATCTGAATGAGATTTGTGTCCTAGCAAGAAAACAATCAGTTGCCCTGTTTCAAATTTCTCCAAAGTCCCAAGAAAGCATTTTTCTAACTCTTTTGTTTCCACTTTGTGTGATTACCATGAAGATAATCAGATATATCTTGAATTTCCTTTCTCTTGCTTTTTTTTATGTCCCAGTGTATGTGGACAAAAGCAACTTCTGTGTAGTCTTAGCTGTTTATTTCAGGTTTACATTCAGTGCTCCACTTACCCTGTTTTTTTTTAATCAGTTTCTCTAAGAGAGAGGAGATAAAAAGCAGAATTAGGCAGGGCATTCATTCTTTTTTCACCCCGTTGTCAAAGCCAACTCTCAAGAAGGGTGGGATGTAAGCATTATTTGATATATTACTGTAAAGCTTAAGAAGAAACCTCGTCTGGAGTATTTGCCTTGTTCTAAGGGATAGTTGTAACTTTTTGAGAACTATGGGAATTAAGCAAGCTGAAACTTCTTTTTTTCCGACAAAAGAGATTCTTGGAACACTGATGCTCTCCAGTCACTTTTGAAATGCCTGCTTTGTACCATTCACAAAGAGGAATGGCAAGGTCTGAGTCCTCAAGATAATCAGTCTTGGTGCAGAAACAAAAATGGAATTTGTAGTAACATGTCAATAAGCACTGTAATAAAGATATTCAGGGGACACTGGGGAGGGCAGGAGAAACACAACAACTGTCCAGGGGCATCTTTTGTGTGTGTGTGTGTGTGTGTGTGTGTGTGTGTGTGTGTGTGTGTAACGGAGTCTCACTCTGTCACCAGGCTGGAGTGCAGTGGTGTGATCTCAGCTCACAGCAATCTCTACCTCCCGGGTTTACTACAGGCACACACCACCACACCCGGCTAATCTTTTATATTTTAGTAGAGACAGGATTTCTCCATGTTGGTCAGGATGGTCTCGATCTCCTGACCTTGTGATCCACCTGCCTCGGCCTCCCAAAGTGCTGGGATTACAGGCGTGCTGCCAGGCAGTCCAGGGGCATCTTCATTGGCCTTGTAGAGGAAGAGATCCGTCATCAGGGCTGAGCCTTCAGGGTACGGTGTTCACAAAACACCATGTTCTCCATAAACATGCGTAATTATTATTTATCAATTAAATTTCTTATTTCTTTTTAGATGGAGTTTTGCTCTTGTTGCCCAGGCTGGAATGCAACAGTGTGATCTCGGCTCACTGCAGCCTTCACCTCCCAAAGAGATTCTCCTGCTTCAGCCTCAGAGTAGCTGGAATTATAAACACCCGCCATCACACCCAGCTAATTTTTTGTATTTTCAGAAGATACGGGGTTTCACCATGTTGGCCAGGCTGGTCTTGAACTCCTGACCTCAGGTGATCCACCCACGTTGGCCTCCCAAAGTTCTGGGATTACAGGCGTGAGCCACCACACCTGGCCTTACATTTTGTTTAAAAGATAAAGTGTTTTCCTGGAGTAGGCTAGAAGAATACAAGAAAGACCAGGGATTCTACGAGGTGATAATTTGAGGATTCTCACAGGAAGTAAGTGTGGGGTGAATGTTGGTACTTTAATTCATTCTTTCACTCACTGAGTATTTACTGGGCACTTATTAGGTGTTGGAGATTACAGTGGCGATCAAGTTCTCATGAAGACTGTAGCCTAGTTTGGAAGACGTTGGGCAAAAAACCATAAACAGCACTTGTATTTTGTGCCCTGATGGGAAAAGCCAGGTGCTAGAATAGAATTTAACTGAGGATTGGAGTGGCATGGGGTCGGAGGAAGTTCAGAGAAGAAAATGACATTTAAACAGAGACCTATAGCTTCATGGAGGCAGAAGGAACAGCATCTGCGAACATTTCGCATGGGAAAAACCTGACTTTGAAAGGACAGAAAAGGCCGAGCCCCACGCACAGGGAAAGGAAGAGGTTGTAGGGAGAACCAGAGAATTGGACAGATCCTTCAGGGTTTGTGGGAACTGTCAACAGATTTTGGATTTTGTAGATAATGGGAAGCCATTGAGTGGTTTAGGATCTGTATTTTAAAAATCACCCTGGGCCAGATAGGGTGCCTCATGCCTATAATCCCAGCACTTTGGGAGGCCAAGGCAGGTGGACCACTTGAGGTCAGGAGTTCAAGACCAGGCTGGCCAGCATGGTGAAACCCCGTATCTACTAAAAATACAAAAAGCAGCTGGGTGTGGTGGTGCATACATGTAATCCCATCTACTCAGAAGGTGACACAAGAGAATCACTTGAACCCGGGAAAACGGAGGTTGTAGTGAGCCACCACTGCACTCCAGTCTGGGTGACAGAGTGAGACTCCATGTCAAAAAGAAAAAATAAATTAAATAAAAAATTTAAAAATCACTGCCAAATAGAGTAAAGGCCACCAAACTTAAAACCATGTACCTTTGTCAATCAAACATTTGAAACCTTCAAGCCAGTATAGTTATGTTTATTTATTATCACATACACATTATAAAATGCAGAAAGATGAATAAGTTAAAGGATAATTTAAAGTCCAAGGATTTCCTCCTACAGCTCTTCTGTGCCCTCTGCAGGTGTCTGGCCTATCTGGAAGATCCCTGGTATGGAGTGTGGAGGGACAGCAAGATTGGGAGTAGAAGGCCAGGCATGGGGGCTCACACCTGTAATCCCAGCACTTTAGGAGGCTGAGGCAGGAGGATCACTTGAACCCAGGAGTTCGAGACCAGCCTGGACAACAAGACAAAACCCCATCACTAGAAAAAGTGAAAAATAATTAGCTGGGCATGGTGGTGTTTGCCTGTAGTCCTAGCTACCCAGGAGGTTGAGGTGGGAGGATCATCTGAGCCCTGGAGATCAAGGCTGTAGTGAGCCAAGATCACGCTACTGCACTCCAGCCTGGGCAACAGAGTGAGACCCTACCTCAAAAAAAAAAAAAAAAAAAAAGACTGGGAGTAGGGAGATTGGCAACATTTATTGTAATAATCCAGGTAAGAAGCTGGGGGGGAGTGTGGATTAGGGCAAGGAGAGAGGTAGATGGTGTTGAGCATGTTGTTCCAGTTAACGGTGAAGACTTGGTGACTGTTTAGAGAGGATGGGGTGAGGAATAAGACAGTGTTAGGCCAGGCGTGGTGGCTCAAGCCTGTAATCCCAGCACTTTGGGAGGCCGAGGCGGGTGGATCATGAGGTCAAGAGATCAAGACCATCCTGGTCAACATGGTGAAACCCCATCTCTACTAAAAATACAAAAAATTAGCTGGGCATGGTGGCGCGTGCCTGTATTCCCAGCTACTTAGGAGGCTGAGACAGGAGAATTGCCTGAACCCAGGAGGCGGAGGTTGCAGTGAGCTGAGATCGCGCCATTGCACTCCAGCCTGGGTAACAAGAGCAAAACTCCAACCCGGAAAAAAAAAAAAGAAGACAGTGTTAAAGGTGACTCTGTTTCTGGCTTGACTGACTTCTCAGATGACGATGTCAACTTACCCTTTTAATGCAATGGAATAAAAACCTGCCATTTAAATTTCTGGAGAAGAATAAGAATGAAAGAACTCAAAATCATTTTGGCAGTGAGTTTTAAACAGTTATTCTTGTGAGGGAGGATTACCTCTAGCCCTCAGGTGTTCTGTTTTCATCTTTTCTCTCTCCCCTGGGGACTCTAAGGATAAGAAATTCCCATAGAAAGCCATGATCTCTAGGGCCCCACCTCTCTCTAATGCTTTTTTCTCTCTCACTCTCTTTACTACCGAGCACCTTCTGAGTTGTAAAAATTACAGGAATAGTTGTATTACTTACAACTCATGATATATGTATAAAATCACGACTTTTGCTCCTCCACTGATCATTTTATGACCCTTTTCTCAGCAGGTTTTCAGAACTACTTGAGTCTGTATCACCATGTAGTACACTGAAAGTTAGGTTATCCAGAGATTGCTACCAAAATTAAAAAGAAACTGGAGGAGTTATGATTATTCAAACATGCAAATAGGTGTCTTTTTCACATTTCCAAAGAACTACCTAGCAGCCCCCTCATTAAGTAAGACCTGGGCTCAGTACTTACCTCTAGACAAATGTCATCTGCAATTACTATCTTATCTTGTTATTATTATTATTTTTGAGAAAGATTCTCACTGTGTCGCCCAGGCTGAAGTGCAGTGGTGTGATCTCAGCTCACCGCAAGCTACGCATCCCGAGTTCAAGAGATTCTCCTGCCTCCGCCTCTGGAATAGCTGAAATTACAGGCATGCACTACCATACCAGGTTAATTTTTGTATTCTCAGTAGAGACAGGGTTTTGCCATGTTGACCATGCTGGTCTTGAACTCCTGACCCCAGGTGACCCACCCACCTCGGCCTCCCAAAGTGCTGGGATTACAGGCGGGAGCCACCATGCCCCGTTACATCTACTATTTTAAAAGTCCTTTTGGGCCAGGTGCTCTGGCTTATGCCTGTAATCCCAGCACTTTGGGAGGCTGGGGATGGTGGGTCACCTGAGGTCAGGAGTTTGAGACCAGCCTGGTCAACACAGTTAAACCCCATCTCTACTAAAAATACAAAAATTAGCAGGATGTGGTGGCAGGTGCCTATAATCCCAGCTTCTAGGGAGGCTGAGGGAGGAGAATTGCTTGAACCTGGGAGGTGGAGGTTGCAGTGAGTCAAGCTCATGCCACTGCACTCCAGCCTGGGCAACAGAGGGAGATGCTTTGTCAAAAAAAAAAAAAAAAAGGTCTTTTTTAAAAATGCTACCATTTATAGTGATTATGGAACTCCAAACAGATAATGGATATAAGGCATTTTGTGAACTGTAAGTTCATATATGAATGTACCTAATATCTTCACAACAGTCTTATGCCATAACTTAAAGTCTGCTAGAATGATTTTTAACTTTGGAATGATATTCAGGATGGAAGCAGGGTGATGCTCCTGGACACGAACTTAGTAAAAGTAGGTTTTCCATACCCTGCTGAATAGTCACACTTACTTTTGCATCACTCTCTTGGTTATAAAAATTAGCAAGCCAGCCCCGAATTTGGGCCTGTTCGGTGGTTCTAGAGTACAGGAGGAATATCCTTTGTAAACTTGGAAATGCCATGCTAATTCTCTCCAGAGAAGAGAGTTTGAATAACTGTTGAGCTGATGTTAGAGAAACTTACTTATACATACAGATCTATACAAAGACCTGACAATGACTTTGGTGAGAAAAGGGTTTTCTTTAATTATTTAGATATGTAAAAATCATTTGTAACCATAGTATTCACTGCCTATATTCAAAAACTGCTGCTGAAAATGTGGCCTAAAGGTACAGCTGGGGTCCTCTTTATCTTACTTTTTTTTTTTTTTTTTGAGACGGAGTTTCGCTCTTGCTACCCAGGCTGGAGTGCAATGGCGCAATCTCGGCTCACCGCAACCTCCGCCTCCTGGGTTCAGGCAATTCTCCTGCCTCAGCCTCCTGAGTAGTTGGGATTACAGGCATGTGCCACCATGCCCAGCTAATTTTTTGTATCTTTAGTAGAGATGGGGTTTCACCATTTTGACCAGGATGGTCTTGATCTCTTGACCTCGTGATCCACCCGCCTTGGCCTCCCAAAGTGCTGGGATTACAGGCTTGAGCCACCGTGCCCGGCCGATCTTACTTTTCAAGTACGACCTCGTACTTGTTTTGGTGGCAGCCCTGGATAGCAGAAATCCCAGCTTTTGCTTTTAAAGACCTGAACTCTGGAGAGGGTAGTGGATTCCTAGTTATCGATAGATTATTGGTTTAGAGGCAAGGGCATGCTGTACACAGTGACTCACACCTGTAATCCCAGCACTTTGGGAGGCTGAGGCAGGCAGATGACCTGAGGTCAGGAGTTCGAGACCAGCCTGGCCAACATGGTGAAACCCCATCTCAACTCAAATACAAAAATTAGTGGGGTGTGATGGCCCACCTGTAATCCCAGCTACTTGGGAGGCTGAGACAGGAGAATCACTTGAACCTGGGAAGTGGAGGTTGCAGTGAGCTGAGATTGTACCACCGTACTTCAGCCTGGGCAACAGAGTGAGACTCTGTCTCAAAAAATAAAAATATAAATAAATAAATAAATAAACAACATAAAGGCAAGTGGAAAAGGAGTAATGGGCTTAGTCAAAATATCCTGGCCAGAAACATGAAAGCAAGATTTTCCTGTGATTAGAAGGAAGTTCCTCCATGCTGAGAGAAAGAAGAAAGAAAAGGAAGTTGGGGGATCCTAAGAGTGGAGAAGACCTGTGCATTGCTTCTTAGGCATGCTGCTAAGGAGAAGGGGAGACCCCAGAGAGAAACAGCTCTGAGGTGGGCCTGGGCAGGTGGGACTATGACGTGTGTAGACGGGCAAGGATTCTCATACCCCAGACATGGCACAAAAGCAGCTAAGCGCTGCCGGACCTTAATAGACATCTTTGCAGCCGTTCACTTCCATGAACAGAGCATCAAATACACAAGTCCTTGATATTGTGTGAGATCCCAGGGCTGGGCACAATCTTGGGAAATGGGGAGGGAAGACCCTCAAAAAGGGATGAAGTTAAGTCTCCTATCTTGCAGGATGGGGCTTGAAATGGAAAATAAATTTGCGTAGAAAATAAAGTTCTATTTCTTACGAAAATGAGTTTGTGGACTGAGATTTATAACCACAACATAAGGCAAACTCTCTTTTTATAGAAAGAGCAGGCTGGGCATGGTGCCTCACACTTGTAATCTCAGCACTTTGGGAGGCTGAGGCAGGTAGATCACCTGAGGTCAGGAGTTCGAGACCAGCCTGGTTAACAAGGTGAAACCCCATCTCTACCAAAAATACACAAATTAGCTAGGTGTGGTGGTGGGCGCCTGTAGTCCCAGCTACCTGAGAGGCCAAGGCAGGAGAATCACTTAAACCCAGGAAGCAAAGATTGCAGTGAGCCAAGATCATGCCACTGCACTCCAGCCTGGGTGACAGAGCAAGACTGCAAAGAAAAGAAAATAAGGAAAGAAAGAAGGAAGGAAGGAAAAGAAAGAAAGTTGTAAAATCCAGGGAAAGAAAGAAAGAAGAGAGAGAAAGAAAGAAGGAAGGAAAGAAAGAAAATGCAATCCGAGTGTGGTGGCTCACACCTGTAATCCCAGCACTTCCAGAGGCTGAGGTGAGAGCATTGCTTGAGCCCAGGAGTTCGAGACCAGCCTTGCAACATAATGAAACCCTGTCTCTACAAAAAAAAAAAAAAAATTAGCTGGGCATGGTAGCATGAGCTTATAGTCCCAGCTACTGAGGAGGCTGAGGAAGCGGGGTTGGGGGGGTGGTCACTTGAGCCCAGGAGGTTGAGGCAGTGGTGAGCAAGAACTTGTCTCAAATAATCAAACAAACAAAAAAGAAAAAGTGCAGAAATAAACATGTCCAGGCAGTTCTACACACTTTGAAGGAGTGCGGTGTGAAGGAATGAGAGTCAACCATGCCACCACCCTATAATGAAAAGATACAGAAGGGGTTCTCAGTCCAAGTCAGAGTCATTTAAGCAGCATCAACTGACATGAGGCTCATAGAGGGGATAGGTTTGGATTTTTTTTTTTTTTTTTTTTTGAGACAGGGTCTCACTTTGTCACCCAGGCTGGAGTTCAATGGTGTGATCTTAACTCACTGCAACTTCTGCCTCCTAGGTTCAAGCAATTCTCCTGCCTTGGCTGCCAGAGTAACTGGGACTACAGGTGTGTACCACCACACCTGGCTAATTTTTGTATCTTTTGGCATAGAAGGGGTTTTTACCTGCTGGCCAGGCTGGTCTCGATCTCCTGCCCACCTCAGCCTCTCAAAGTGCTGGAATTCGCAGTGGCAGTCATGGCTCATTGCAACCTCTAACTCCCGGGCTCAAGGGATCCTTCCATCTCAGCCTCCCAAGTAGATGGGACTGCAGGTCAACTGTACCATGCCCGGCTAATTGAAAAAAAAATTTTTTTTTAGAGACAGGGTGTCGCTAGGTTGACCAGGCTAGTCTTGAACTCCTGACCTCAAACAATTCTCCTGACTCAGCCTCCTGAGTAGCTGCGATTATAGGTGTGAGCCACAGGATTGGAATTTTTAACAGGAATTTTTGAAGGCTTTTGGCTTCAGAGGTAGCTTACCCAGTAAAGCTCTATTTCATTTTTATTTTTCCAAAAGCCACCATTGAGTTGAAATGGGGACCTGTAGCTCCAGAGAAATAGCGGGAGGCACAGCCTTCTGTGAAATCTCCCATAAGTAGCCAGAAAGCGCCAGAGAACCCTGGTGGTAGACAGCAAATAAAGCAGTCAGAGGGCAGACCTGAAGTTCTTGCCCAAAGTCTCTGGTGTGAAAGGGTATCGGGGGGCCCATTAGAACTGCTGAAAGTAGAGCATTGTGTTTGGTATAAAGACAGCCTGCCAATGCCTTTTTTTGAAATGGAACTCGAGACGTGAAGACAGCCAAGCGTGGCATGCCTGTAGTACCAGCTACTTGGGAGGTTGAGGTGGGAGGATTGCTTGAGCCCAGGAGTTCAAGGCCAGCCTGAGCAACATGGTGAGCTCTTGCCTCTAAAAAATACATGAAAAATAAAGATGAAAAGGCAGAGGAAGTAGCAGTAGCAGGTAGACAAACCCAGGAGAGGTGTCAGGGAGAAATGAAAGGGAAATGACAGGGAAGGAAGAGGAGAAAGCATTACTCCCACATGGGGATTTCTGATGGGAGGGGAAGTGAAAACCACAGAAATAGAAAGAGGAACTTGGGGACCAGAATGCTTTATTTCCCAGTGTGCTCCCCAATGCCTCTTCCCCAAAAGAAACCACCATATTAGGGGAAAGGTACAAAGGAAATGTCCTACTTGTGCCTTAGACCCTGATTTTGTGACCAGGTAAGTTGCCCTCTCTTGATAGGGGATTGCCTATGCTGAAATGGTGGGAGGGGTGTCCCCAGAGTGGAATGCACCCGACTGTGTTCAGAAGCAGCATGAGACCTCTCCTACTTTGATATTAACACTTGAAAGAGGAGAAAAAATTACAAACTGTCACTTTTTATGTGGTATTCATGAGGGAAGGAAAGGGGGCGGGAAAGTAGGAGGAAAGCACCATCTAAATCAAGTCTTCCAAGAACTTATTTTATCAAGCATTTAATCAGTTCTTGCTCGAGGCTAATCACAAAAATAAATTGCACATTTTTACCTGCTGCAGGCAGCTTGCAAACTGCAGATGTGATTCAAGAAGCCACTCTCAAGTCCCCAGTTACAATTCAAAAGATGTTAACTAAGAGCTAAACCAATTTAGGAGCCTTGCTTTATGTTGAAAGAACCAGACATAAATTACCACCCTATTAAAATATCTAGAAATGAGCCAGCATGCGAACTGTCACCAGATGAGGGCCTACACTTTAAAAAAATATTATTTGTGGCTAAATATATACAAGTCAAGTCAAATCTACCATTTTAACCTTTTTTTTTTTTTTTTTGAGACAGAGTTTCACTCTGTTGCCCAGGTTGGAGTGCAATGGCATGATTTCGGCTCACTACAACCTCTGCCTCCTGGGTTCAAGTGATTCTCCCGCCTCAGCCTCCTGAGTAGCTGGGATTATAGGCATGTACCACCATGCCCAACTAATTTTTTTTATTTTTAGTAGAGATGGGGTTTCACTGTGTTGGCCAGGCTGTTCTTGAACTCCTGACCTCAAGTGATCTGCCCGCCTCGGCCTCCCAAAGTGCTGGGATTACTGGCTCAGGCCCAGCCCATTTTAACCATTTTTAACTGTGCAGTTGAATGGCATCAGGTACATTCACATTGTGCAATCATCACCACCATCCACCTCCACAACTCTGTTCATCTTCCCAAACTGAAACTCTACCTATTGACAGTAACTCCCCATCCCCCCTTCCCCAGCCTCGGTCGACCACCATTCTACTTTCTGTCTCTATGAATTGACTACTCTAGGTACCCCAAATAATTGGAATCATACAGAATTTGCCCCTTGTGATTATTTAACAAAGCATAATGTTCACCCATGTTGTAGCATGTATCAGAACTTCCTTTTCTAGGCTAAATGCACCTATGCTTTTTAAAGGGAGACATAATATTAAAAATCTTTTTCTAAAAAAATTGCATAGCCACATCATTTTTAAAAAGCTGCCACAGCACGGCCAGGCGTGGTGGCTCATGCCTGTAATCCCAGCGCTTTGGGAGGCTGAGGCAGGTGGATCACAAGGTCAGGAGTTTAAGACCAGCCTGGCCAACATGGTGAAACCCAGTCTCTACTAAACACAAAAAAAATTAGCTGGATGTGGTGGCACGTGCCTGTAATCCTAGCTACTCGGGAGGCTAAGGCGGGAGAATCGCTTGAACCCGGGAAGGTAGAGGCTGCAGTGAGCCGAGATCATGCCATTGCACTCCAGCTTAGACAACAACACTGTGACTCCATCTCAAAAAAAACCAAAAACCCTCCGCCTTGTTTGAATAGGCTTTTTAGCATTCATTAGGTTGCAAAAGGAGGCTGGTGCTGGGCTTCAAGGTAGCATTGTTCAAAGTCCTCTTACTTTCTAGGTTAGAGTTTTTTTGCTGTTGTGTTTCAGAGAGGACTCTCATTGTGTTGCCCAGGCAAGCGTGCACTGGCTATTCACAGGTACAATCATGGCGCACTGCTTCAAGTGATCCTTCTGCATCAGCCTCCCAACAGGTGTGTGCCACTGCACCCTGTTTAGGGTGAGTTATTCTTACTCTCAGAGGCAAGAGACCAAATTCAGACATTTTTCTCAGTGGATGAAACTGAGCGTTCAGCGAAATCCTCCATCCCTTTCATCCCTGTTTTCCTCACTCTCCCGAAACTTTACCCCCACAGTGGTTTTCTGGGTGGAATATATGGTAAAAAAACAAAAAAAAAACCTAGGAGGAGGCATGCCTCTGCTCTTTCAAGTGGACTTTACCATTACAATAAAGTTATCACCATAGGAAAATGTCAATTTGACATCCATGGGTTCGGGGCCTCCTCAGCCACCACAGGAGTTTCTCCTCTCCATCCATTATGTATTTAAGTTCTGCTTTGTGGCCGGGCACGGTGGCTCATGCCTGTAATCCCAGCACTTTGGGAGGCCTAGGAGGGTGGATCACAAGGTCAAGAGTTCGAAACCATCCTAGTCAAGATGGTGAAACCCCATCTTTACTAAAAATACAAAAATTAGCTGGGCGTGGTGGGGGATGCCTGTAATCCCAGCTACTTGGGAAGCTGAGGCAGGAGAATCGCTTGAACCCGGGAGGGGGAGGTTGTAGTAAGCCAAGATCACACCACTGCACTCCAGCCTGGTGACAGAGCGAGATTCTGGCTCAAAAAAGAAAAAAGCAATTCTGCTTTGCTTCCCCAAAAACTTTAGTAGTTTCTTGTCAGCCCCGTGGCCACTGTAGCCACATCCCTGACTAACATTTTATTTTGTTTTGTTTTATTTATTTATTTTTGAGACAGAGTCTAGCTCCGTCGCCCAGGCTGGAGTGCAGTGGCACGATCTCAGCTCACTGCAACCTCAGTCTCCTGAACTCAAACAGTCCTCTCAAGTGGAATTCTTTAGACAGGAACTCCTTTCCTGTACCCAAATTTTGAACAGTTTCATTTTGTGTGTTGAACTGGGTTCTGGTCTTTAGATAAAGAGAAACATTAATAACTTTCTTTCTCTCAGTTCTAATCTTAATCTCAAAAGTCTGTGCCTTTTACTAAAATAACAGTCGCCTTATCAGCTCCCCATAATGGTGTATTTTGACTTTATCCCCTGAAAGCAAAAGGTTCTTTTTTTCTTTTTTTCTTTTTGAGGTGGAGTCTCACTCCATTGCTCAGGCTGTAGTGCAATGGTGCAATCTCGGTTCACTGCAACCTTCGCCTCCTGGGTTCAAGTGATTCTCCTGCCTCAGCCTCCTGAGTAGCTGGGATTACAGGCGTCCACCACCATACCTGGCTAATTTTTGTGTTTTTAGTAGAGATGGGGTTTCAACACGTTGCCCAGGCTAGTCTCAAACTCCTGACCTCAAGTGATCCTCCCACTTCAGTCCCCGAAAGTGCTGGGAGTACAGGTGTGAAACACCGTGCCTGGCCACAAAATGTCCCTTGGCTGCAGAGCATCTGCTGTAATGGCAGCTGGGGAGGCATAATCAATCTCACCTTGCATTTTCAAATGACCAGTTGGCCCTGAAAATAGATTCCAAAACTCATTGAGCTATGAAATTTCTGCTGAACACCCAACCAGGCAGCAGTAAGATTTATCGATAACTCAGTGGTTGGCTGGGCACGGTGGCTCACACCTGTAATCCTAGAACTTTGGGAGGCTGAGGCAGGTAGATCACCTGAGGTCAGGAGTTTAAGACTGTCCTGCCCAACATGGCAAAACCCGGTCTCCACTAAAAATACAAAATTTAGTCAGGCATGGCGGCAGACGCCTGTAATCCTAGCTACTCACGAGGCTGAGACAGGAGAATCGCTGAAACCCAGGAGGTGAAGGTTGCAGTGAGCCAAGATCATGCCACTTCACTCCAGCCTGGGTGAAAGAGTTAAAGTCCATCTCAAAAAATAAATAAAATAAAATAAAATAAAAAATAACCCAGTGGCCCATCAAGTAATACCCGGAGCAGAAACCTAAGAAAATACCAGCATTTACTTACAGCCAATACACAGATACGTTTCCCATAGATATAACTCAGAAATGACAAAAGGGAAGTAGTAGACACTATCGTTTTCAGGCCTTTTAGTTGTTGGGGGTCTTTTTTTGTTTTGTTTTTTCGTTTTATGTTTTTGAGATGGTATCTTGCTCTGTTGCTCTGGAGTGCAGTGCAGATCATAGCTCACTGCAGCCTTGAACTCCTGGGCTCAAGTGATTCCCCCCACCATGCCTGGCTAATTTATTGTTTATTTTTGTTGTGACAGCGCCGTGGTTTGCTGCCCAGGCCGGTCTCGAACTCCTGGCTTCAAATAATCTTTCTGCTGGAAAGAGGCCAAAGTGCTGGAAGTATAGGTGTGTATAACTGCACCCAATTCCTTTTTAATTTTTAAAAGATTTTAGATTTTTTTCTTTTTGAGGGAATCCTTTCACATTTCTCGTAAGTCATCATGAGTAGTTTTAACCGAAAATTATTTTCCAGAAGACTGAAACTAGTAAAGACCTCTATTTTCCTCCAGCCTGGGTAACGAGAGCGAAACTCCGTCTCAAAAAAAGAAAAAGAAAAAAAAAGACCTCTATTTTCAAGGAGGGCAGGAAAGTCAGTTTCTTCTACCTCTTCAAGAGAGTTGAGGGAAAAGAAACTGTAGAACTCCTGCAGTTTACAAGTTAGTTGCCGCTGATTGCTTTATGAATAAAGCTGGAAGATCTAGGTTTGCGAGTGAAGGAAAGAGGATCTGAAAGAGAAAAACTGGAGAATGAAGTCCCAGAAATTCATATTTCTAGACTCAGCTTTCATGGACACTTTTGCCAGAGGTACAAAAAAAATTGTGCTGGTCGGGCGCAGTGGGTCATGCCTGTAAACCCAGCACATTGGGAGGCCGAGGCGGGCAGATCACCTGAGGTCAGGAGTTCTAGCCCAGTCTCACCAACAGGGAGAATGCCTGTCTCTACTAGAAATATAAAATTAGCTGGGCATGATGGTGGGCACATGTAATCCCAGCTACTCATGAGGCTGAGGCAGGAGAATCGCTTGAACCGGGGAGGCAGAGGTTGTGGTGAGCTGAGATCGCGCCACTGCATTCCAGCCTGGCCAACAAGAGCAAAACTCCATCTCAGAAAAAAAAACATCGTCCTGCCCAACTTCACTTGCTGGTTTACTGCTCCCCAACCTTGAATAAAATTCTACAAGAAGATGACGTATTGATTATCCATTCTGTCTATCATTCTGCATCTGACTTCAAGTCTATCTTCAAATGGTTTCCATGTCTCCTTTTCAGAGCCCTTTGCTTTTTCAGGAAAACAAAAAATATTACCAATCTTAGAAAAGCATGTGGCTTCATATATTTTGAGTGCTGTGAAATATGAGTTTTTCTAAAAGTCACATTATTTAGCAATCCGAAGTGTGTTAGCTCTTTCCTTTATGGGTACTTTTTTGTGGTTGTAATAAACAAAGTTAAATTTACCACTTTGATCATTTTTAGGTGTACAGCTGGGTGGTATTAAGTACATCTTAGGGGTGTTTAAAAAATCTCTTCCTGCTCTCAGTGCAGTTTCCTTCCCGCTTTTTCTTTCTTTTTTTCTTTGAGTCGGAGTTTCACTCTTGTTACCCAGGCTAGAGTGCAATGGCGCGATCTCGGCTCATGCAACCTCCGCCTCCTGGGTTCAGGCAATTCTCCTGCCTCAGTCTCCTGAGTAGCTGGGATTACAGACACACGCCACCATGCCCAGCTAATTTTTTGTATTTTTAGTAGAGACAGGGTTTCACCATGCTGACCAGGATGGTCTCAATCTCTTGACCTCATGATCCACCCGCCTCGGCCTCCCAAAGTGCTGGGATTACAGGCGTGAGCCACCGCGCCCAGCCCCCGCTTTTTCTATATGTCATATCCAGCAGATGGTATTTAGGAACCCTTCATTTCTCAACTTTGTTTTGACAAAATTAAGAGTAATTCTATTATCTCTTTTTAAAAATCGGGATTCTAGGCCAGGAACAGAGGCGCACGCCTGTAATCCTAGCACTTTGAAGGCCAAGGCAGGCGGATTTCTTGAGGCCAGGAGTTCCAGATCAGCTTGGGCAACGTGGCAAAACCCTGTCTCTAGTTTTTCAAAAAAGGGATTCTAAAGTGGAGTGGATCAAGGACTATGTCTTTCTCACTGGTTTATTGCTCGTCTGTGATTTTTTATCCACTAAAGATCCCTATTAGGTAGATATTAAACTTTCTCTCACTCAAACTAAGTGATTTCAGTTTCATTGTCTATTAATAGATACCTGTGCCCACACTTCAGTCGTGAAGGTTCTCATGGTGGTTTTTCTCTGAACCCTGCCCAGAGTTATTTATATCCTGTTAATTTAAAAGTCTAGTAGTAGTGTCTGTAAACTCTGCTTAAAATAAAACAAAACTCACCAAGGGTTTGCCAGAATAGGCTTCTGGAGAAGAATCGCTGGTGTGAGCAGGAGCTCTGTCCCAGTGGGCTGCTGGCTGTCACCTGCTCCCCTGCTGCGATTTTCTCACGGTCAGTCCCACTGCTTCCTGCTACTTGGTCTGGCTGGTCTCTCTCCCCCACTTTTTTTTTTCTTTTTGAGACAGGGTCTTGCTCTGCCACCCAGTGCCCAGGGTGAAGTGCAGTGGCATCATCTTGGCTCACTGCCTGGGCTCAAGCGATCCTCATGCCTCAGACTCCTGAGTAGCTGGGACTACAGGCACATGCCACCATGCCTGGCTAATTTTTTCTTTTTTTGTAAAGATGAGGTTTCACTATATCCAGGCTGATCTTGAACTCCTGGGCTCAAGTGATCCTCCTGCCTCAACCTTCCAAAGTGCTGGGATTACAGGCATGAGCCACCATGCCCAGGCTGGTCTCATCTTAAAAACAACCACACAGATGAAGAAAAGCACTTCTTTCTTCACTTCCTTATAGCTGAAACAGTATGACAGTAGGGTAAAAAACGGAGATGTTAAACTACATCTTCCAGAGCAGACCTAACTTCAAATACCCCGAGCCACTGTCATACCTCATGTCAGGCAGCTGATTTGCTTATTCAGAAAATGTCCAAACTATTAATGGAGGCTAAATGGAGGAAAAGGCACCCAAGCACCCTGTGAATGAGGTGCACGTCAAGACAGTCTTAGTGCTTGTGTCCCTCCCAGCACGGGCTCTTTAATGTTGGTCCTTGGCCGGGCGCGGTGGCTCAAGCCTGTAATCCCAGCACTTTGGGAGGCCGAGGCGGGTGGATCACGAGGTCAAGAGATCGAGACCATCCTGGTCAACATGGTGAAACCCCGTCTCTACTAAAGATACAAAAAATTAGCTGGGCATGGTGGCGCGTGCCTGTAATCCCAGCTACTCAGGAAGGCTGAGGCAGGAGAATTGCCTGAACCCAGGAGGCGGAGGTTGCGGTGAGCCGAGATGGCGCCATTGCACTCCAGCCTGGGTAACAAGAGCGAAACTCCGTCTCAAAAAAAAAAAAAAAAAAAAAAAAAAGTTGGTCCTTGATGAATATTTGTAGACTGAATAAATGAGTGGGGGATGGCTGGGTGTGGCGGCTCATGCCTGTAATTCCAGCACTTTGGGAGGCTGAGGCGGATGTATCACCTGTGGTCAGAAGTTTGAGACCAGCCTGGCCAACATGATGAAATCCTGTCTCTACTAAAAATACAAAAAATTAGCCAGGCTTGGTGGCACATGCCTGCAATCCCAGCTACTCAGGAGGCTGAGGCAGGAGAATCGCTTGAATCCGGGAGGCGGAGGTTGCAGTGAGCCAAGATGGCGCCATTGCACTCCAGTCTGGGCAACAAGAGCAAAACTCCGTCTCAAAAAAAAAAGAGTGGGAGGTGGACAGATTTGAGAGACATAACAGCCCCTGGTAAGCAGAATAACCCAAAAGAGGAAGCAAGTTAGAGTGAGAGTAACTTTTGACCCAACGTGAGAATGTGGGCCAGGTGGGGAAGAAAATGAAAGCTTGAATAGGTTTGAATTTGAACATATCATCCCGGCTGTGACAACCCTAAATGATGTACAAATGGCTCATATCAGAATCCTCAACAAGAAAACAAGAAGAAAAAAGAGTTCCCTTTGTCCCGTCCTACTTGCTTTTTTGCATGTCTGTCACCCCTCATGGGCACCATCCTCACTGTTCCGTATCCTGTCTCCCTGATGCCCCAGGCTCTCTGTACACTGACACAGCCACGCCGAACCAAATCTGTGTTCCTCCAAACCGCACTTTGTCCTAAATCTATCCCTTTTAAAAACAACTTCAAGTAAAGTTTTCAATTCCTCAGAGTCGGAAAACCATCTGATTGCCTTGTTATGTGCATATTTAAGCCATAGTCATCGGTACTTAGTGATCAGTACACGTCTCCAATGACTTGATTAAAATACTGTAAGTCTGTGCCGGGTGAGGTAGCTCATGCCTGTAATCCCAGCACATTGGGAGGCCAAAGTGGGTGGATTACCAGGTCAGGAGTTTGAGACCACCCTGGCCAATGTGGTGCAACCCCATCTCTACTAAAAAAAAAAAAAAAAAAAAAAAGCCAGCCATGATGGCAAATGCATGTAGTCCCAGCTACTCGGGAGGCTGAGAGTGAATAATTGCTTAAACCCAGAAGGCAGAGGTTGCAGTGAGCTGAGATCGTGCCACTGCATTCCAGCCTGGGCAACAGAGCAAGACTCCATCTCAAATACACACACATACACACACACACACACACACACACACACACACACACACACACATATAGTAAGTCTAAATGACTTATAGGATTCATTCTCCAAGGGAACATCTGTGTTTTCAAAATTTCATTAGCCTAAATGAATCTAATTGATGGAATGTATTAGGACCATTCTGTGACAAATCTGGACACTGTTCACTCTCTATTGTCAGGCTGGAAATAGAGAAGTCAATGACTTGGTATCCCAGTTTTATTCCTGTTATAGTCTGCGGGAAGCCATTGTACATTCATTAGGGGAGCCATTGTACATTAATTAGGGGAAAAGTCATAATACAAACATGTTAGAAAGTTTACTAGAGCAGGCAGGGCACGGTGGCTCATGCCTGTAATCTCAGCACTTCGGGAAGCCGAGGCAGGTGGATCACCTGAAATCAAGAGCTCAAGACCAGCCTGGCCAACATGGTGAAACCCCATCTCTGCTAAAAATGCAAAAAAAATTAGCGGGATATGGTGGTGATCGCCTGTAATCACAGCTACTCAGGAGGCTGAGGCAGAAGAATTGCTTGAACTCTGGAGGCAGAGGTTGCAGTGAGCTGAGATGTCTGTCACCTTTGCACTCCAGACTGGGAGACAGAGCGAGACTCTGTCTCAAAAAGCAAACAAGAAAAAAGGAAGTTTACGAGAGCAGTGAAGTTTAGTCTAGATTTCCAGGAGGACTTTAGGTGATTTCTGCTGCTGCTGGTCCTGGTGCTCATTGCCATTTAGGCTGAGTCTAGTGGAGGAAAGTAGGTAGACTCTGAGCTCAGCGATCCTGAGGAGTGCTACCTGGATCTGAAACACGCACCAAACACCTAGGATGTTCCAGGGGGTGGGGATACAAAGCCAGTGAGCTGGAAAATGGTGATCAAGTCTCCCTGAGGGGAACACGACAAGTAAGCAAGTCCACTTTGAGAGCATATGGACAAGAAGGTCATCCACTCCACTTGAGAAAGCTGCAGAAGGCGTCACCAAACAGAAAGGACTGAGCCTCACAGCGCTTGCCATCTTGCTCTTGTGTGATTATAAAATATTTTTGCCAGGAGTAATCTCAGCACTTTGGGAGGCTGAGGTGGGCGGGTCACCTGAGGTCATGAGTTTGAGACCAGTCTGGCCAATATGGCGAAACCCTGTCTCTACTAAAAATACAAAAATTAGCAGGGTGTGGTATTGCATGCCTGTAATCCCAGCTACTATGAAGGCTGAGGCAGGAGTATTGCTTGAACCCAGGGGGCAGAGGTTGCAGTGAGCCAAGATCATACCACTGCCTGGGGACAGAGCAAGACTCTGTCTCAAAAAATAATAAATAAATAAATAAATGAAATCTTATAAATCTGGCTTTATTACTTGCTGCTCCTTGAGGGCGGAGATTGCTAGTTCGATGGTTTAGGGTAGATTAAACCATGGAACAGAGTAATCATTGCTATAATTGCTATTTTTAAATTTATTGGTTATTTATTTATTTTTAGAGACATCGTCTCCCTATGTTGCCCAGGCTGGCCTTCAACTCTTGGGCTCAAGTGATCCACCCACCTTAGCCTCCCAAGTATCTGGGACTATTGGTGTGAGCCACTGTGCCTGGCTGTAATTTTCTTTGAAAGTGTTGACATCTTTTGTCTTGAAAGATGAATAGAAATGCATAGGAAAGAAAGGATAAGGTATCACATGTGGAGAGAGAATAGCATAGTAAAATCATGGAGTTGGGAAATCCAGCAGGGTTCTTAGGAACACAATTAATTTATTTATAGAGTTTGGGTGACTAGGGGATAGGGATTGGAATAGAGGAAGCTAGAACTGTGGCCAAGGATCAGCGTGAAGGGCCTTAGAGGCTCTGTTAAGAATTTGGACTTCGGCCGGGCGCAGTGGCTCACGCCTATAATCCCAACACTTTGGGAGGCCAAGGCAGGTGGATCATGAAGTCAAGAGATCAAGACCATCCTGGCTAACATGGTGAAACCCTATCTCAAGTACAAAAAGTAGCTGGGCGTGGTGGCGGGCGCCTGTAATCCCAGCTACTTAGGAGGCTGAGGCAGGATAATTGCTTGAACCCAGGAGGCAGAGGTTGCAGTGAGCTGAGATTGCGCCACTGCACTCCAGCCTGGGCAACAGAGTGAGACTCTGTCTCAAAAAAAAAAAAAGAATTTGGACTTCATTCTGCAACAGGAATCCATTCACAGTTTTAAAGCAGAAAATTAATTAGGTCACATCTATTTTGAGGGACTAGTGGCAGCAACATTGAGAAAGATAGGAGTGAAGGGAGGTTAGAGGCAACAATCAGCTGTCCTTTTGTGAGTGGGAAGTGGAGGGACAGACATTTGAGAGAAAATTCAGAGTAGCAATCTTAGGATTCAGAGAACAGAAGGAGTTGAAGATTCCACCAAGTTTTAGTTTGGATTGAGCATTTGAACATATAAGAAGAGAAGCAAGCAGGGGGAAGGAAGGAGAGAGGATTAATTCAATTTTGAATACTTTGAGTTTGAGGAGCCTACACTTCCCAGGGAGAGCATTGCATATGCAGCCAGTAGCCTGGAGGACAGGCTAGGGTTGGAGATACAGCTTGGGCTGCCCCAGAGAGATCACACAGAGAGAGGAGAAACAGTGGAGCCCAGGGGAAACGGAGATTCCCTCCCCTCTTTTTTAAAGTTCAATGTCTTTCTCCCTTTTATAGAAATTATCTAAAAACCAACAATAGATCCGAGTAAGTGGAAATGCCCATTTTCTCCCCCCAGAAACTCTTTAACTTCTGGCACTGTAAGAGGTGAGTTGGCACTTTCAGATTCAGGAGTGCTTGTCTGGGAGTTGACAGCTGTGTAGCTTTAGGTAATGCAAGACCTGTGGTGGAGTCAGCTCATCCAGGAGCCTATCAACCGCTCTTGAAATGTCTGCACATGAATCCCCAGATGCGGGAGCCAGCCCAGCACAGATGGAGAAGCTTGAGTCAGAGCATGAACACAATGGGGCTTTCAACTTTTTTTTTTTTTGAGACGGAGTCTCCCTCTGTTGCCCAGACTGGAGTGCAGTGGCACGATCTTGGCTCACTGTAACCTCTGCCTCCCAGGTTCAAGTGAATCTTCTGCCTCGGCCTTCTGAGTAGCTGGGATTACAAGTAGCTGCCTCACAACGCCCAGCTAATTTTTTGTATTTTTAATAGAGACGGGGTTTCACCATGTTGGTCAGGCTGAGTCTTGAACTTGTGACCTTAGGATCCACCCACCTCAGCTACCCAAAGTGCTGGGATTACAGGCGTGAGCCACCGCACCTGGCTGGCAACTCTACTCTTACAGTTGCTTAGGCCAAAAACCCTTGCTTCATTTTTGGCTCCTTTTCTCCCCTTCATGTCCCATATCTGATCTATGTCAAAAATCGTATTGACTGCACTTTTTAAAATGTATGTATTTATTTATTTTTTGAAAACAAGTTTCACTCTTGTTGCCCAGGCTGGAGTGCAATGGTGCAATCTAGGCTCCCTGCAACCTCTGCCTCCCACGTTCAAGCAATTCTCCTGCCCCAGCCTCCTGAGTAGCTGGGATTACAGGCATGCACCACCACACCCAGCTAATTTTGTATTTTTATTAGAGACGGGGTTTCTGCATGTTGTTCAGGCTGGTCTTGAACTCCCAACCTCAGGTGATCTGTCCGTCTCGGCCTCCCAAAGTGCTGGGATTACAGGTGTGAGCCACCGCACCCGGCCAACTGTATTTCTAAAACATATCTGGAATCTGAATACCTCTCAGCCTCTCCACTGCTAATGTCTGGTCCAAGTTGCTAACATTTCTAGCCTGGAATTGCTACATTAGGCTCCAAACTGATCTCTGTGTTTTGTCCTTCCCCTCATTTATCTACTTGCAACATTGCAGCCAGAGGGATCCTGATGAAATGTGTTATCAGATGGTGTCAGTCTCCTTAAAACCTTTCCATGAGGCTGGGCGTGGTGGCTCACGCCTGTAATCCCAGCCCTTTGGGAGGCCAAGGCGGGCGGATCACCTGAGGTCAGGAGTTCGAGGCCAGCCTGGCCAACATGATGAAACCCTGTCCCTACTAAAAATGCAAAAATTAGCCGGGCATGGTGGCACGCGCCTGTAATCCCAGCTACTTGGGAGTCTGAGGCAAAAGAATCGCTTGAACCCAGGAGGCAGAGGTTGCAGTGAGCCAAGATTATGCCACTGCACTCCAGCCTGGGTGACAGAGTGAGACGCTGTCTTGAAAAAAACAAAAACAAAAACAAAAACAAAAAACCTTTCCATGAAACCCCATCTTACTGGAGAGTAAAAGTCAAAGTATCTGTATGGTCTCCGAGGCACCGAGGCCTCTCTATCCATTCCTCTGTCATCTCGTTTTCTGTGCCCTCTGCCTCATCCTACTCTAGCCACACGGGCCTCTTACAAGGCACTCTCCTGCCACAAAGCCTCGGCTGTGCTCCACCTGGAGTGATCTTCCCACAGATAGCTGCAAAGGTAACTCCTGTCCACATGTCATTTTTTAAATGAGGCCTACTTTGGTCTCCTTAGTTTAAATTGTGTCTGTCCAGGTTGGGCGCCGTGGCTCATACCTGTAACCCCAGCACTTTGGGAGGCCCAGGTGGGCTGATCACCCGAGGTCAGGCGTTCAAGACGAGCCTGGGCAACGTGGTAAAACCCTGTCTCTACCAAAAATACAAAAATTAGCTGGGCATAGTGGTGCATGCCTGTAGTCCCAGCTACTCAGGAGGCTAAGGCAGGAGAATCACTTGAACCCAGGAGGCAGAGGTTGCAGTGAGCCAAGATTGTGCCACGGCACCCTAACCTGGGCGACAGTGTGTGACTCTGGCTAAATAAATGAATAAATTGTATCTCTCCTTGTCTGCAACTTACACCACCAGAACGTACCTCCTCCTTAAAGTTATTGGGAGAAATTTCTCCAGCCCTCCTAAAAAGGGTTGTGAAAATACTCTTATCCCACAACCAGCTAGAGCAGACCTCTTTGCTTCCAGAGAGTTCCAACGTTCTGGCTTGGGACTCAGGTCTTTAAGTCCAATTGGCTTTTACAATCAAATGCTGACCATAATATCTATTCTATTAAAATAAATAGAAATAAACGTAAGAGAACAGGCCCTTTTAACATAGAGTCTTACTTCTTGATATTTAAGAAGAATCCACTTTTTCGCTATACAATTATATCTTCTATACCTAGTGTTACAGCCATTGTTCATAATTTGACTTTTCAGGAAATGAAAACACCTATTATACTTTAAAAGACTTGAATTGGGCCGGGCGCAGTGACTCACTCCTGTAACCCCAGCACTTTGGGAGGCTGAGGTGGGTGGATCACCTGAGGTCAGGAATTCAAGACTAGCCTGGCCAACATGGCAAAACCCAGTCTGTACTAAAAATACAAAAAAAAAAAAAAAAAAATTAGCCAGGCGTGGTGGCAGTTACCTGTAATTCCAGCTACTTGGGAGGCTGAGGCAGAAGGGTCTCTTGAACCTGGGGGTGGAGGTTGTAGTGAGCCGAGACTGTGCCATTCCACTCTAGGCTGGGACATAAGAGTGGAAACTCTATCTCAAAAAAAAAAAAAAATGGTTTGAATTGTTCTTTCCTATTAAACCTTATGTATTAACACTTTTAAAAAGACATAGTTATGCCTTTAAAAAATTATAGAATAAGTCGGGTGTGGTGGCTCACACTTGTAATCCCAGCACTTTGGGAGGCCAAGGCGGGCAGAACATGAGGTCAGGATTTCGAGACCAGCCTGACCAACATGGTGAAACCCTATCTCTACTAAAAATACAAAAATTAGCTGGGCCTGGTGGCACACGCCTGTAATCTCAGCTACTCAGGAGGTTGAGGCAGGAGAATCGCTTGAACCCGGGAGGCAGAGGTTGCAGTGAGTCGAGATCACACCACTGTACTCCAGTCTGGGTGACAAAGCAAGACTCTGTCTCAAAAAAAAAAAAAAATATATATATATATATATATATGTGTGTATATATATATGTGTGTGTGTGTGTGTGTGTGTGTGTATATATATATATATATATATGGTTAGAGTTCCTTGATTTTGCTAATATATACTTCTTCAAACATTATTTTCATTCCCTAAAGGTTTTGAATTAGCAAGATCAAAGAGATCAAAACAGAAATATACATTAACATGTTTCTTCTTTTTATTTCTTAGGTTTTTTTTTTTTTTTTTTTAGACTAGTCCAGTGCATTAGTGAGAAGGGGGGAAAGAGTAGAACAAGGAGTTTGGTCTGTAACTGACTGTGAACAATCAATGGAGATAACTCACTACCTTGGGACCAGCCCACACGTTTCGACATCTCCATCTTTTCTATCAAAGAACTGAAGACCTGGAGAGTGTCAGTGGCCTACCTGAAGTCACTCGACTGGTCGACTATAAGCTGATCCTGGCAGCCAGGCCTCAAGAAGTCTAGTGGAATCATGCCTCTGATATCCCAGACCGCCTTCAAAATAGTTTGGGGCAATGATTCTGTTACCAGATTGTATTTATTTATTAGCTAACACTAGCTAATAAATTTGGGGAAAACCAGACCAAGCCACCATTACACTAGCACTCTTACATATGTAATGAGATTTAATTTGAAAATATGCAGAACCTCTTCTATAAATTTTAAGTACTTGCTCTGGCAATTTACCCCCTGGCTTTAGCCAATTTATCATAAAGTATTAATTACCTCCATATTCCTGTGTGTGTGTATGTAGCTATTTCTTAGGATTAATGAGGAAGAGTTGGATCCAAAGGAATGCACTTTGTATTCCCAAAAAAGGCTGAGTTTAAGTGTTCTCACTACAAAAGATAAGTATATGTGGTGACATCTGTGTTAATTCCCTCCATTTAGCCATTCCATAATGTATATATATTGCAAAACATGTTGTACATAATAAATATATATAATTTTTCTCTCCATTTAAAATGATTAATTAGTGTTTTTAAAGGAATGAGCTAAATGTTCACCACATAAAGAAACAGTAGAGACTTTGTGGGTTGACATTATTGTAATGAAATAGTATCACCATGGTCACCAAACTGGGGCTCCTCAGACACTTTGGAACCAAGGACCTCTGAGCAGATCCCATCAACCTCCTGCTTGTCTTTAAGATATTCTCAATGCCAGGTTGCTAGTGACATTTAGTCCCTCTCCTCCCCCTTTCCACCTCCAGTTCTCAAAAGTCACAAACATGAAGGCAAGTTTTAACCACATTACTCTGTTAATCTACACACTTCAAGGAAAGAATAAACTGATAGGTGGGGCACGGTGGCTCATGCCTGTAATCCCAACACTTAGGGAAGCCATGGCAGGAGGACTGCTTCAGGCCAATAGTTCAAGACCAGCCTGGGCAACATAGTGAGACCTCGCCTCTACCAAAAATATTTAGCTGGGTGTGGTGGCATAAACCTGTAGTTCCAGCTGCTTGAGAGGCTGAGGATTGTTTGAGGTCAGAAATTTGAAGCTGCAGTGAGCCATGGTTGTGCCACTGCACTCCAGCCTGGGCAAAAAACAAGACCCTGTCTTTAAAAAAAATAAAAATAAAAAGAATAAATTGATGGTAAACTCCGATCTCCAATATGGAATGGCGCAGAGCTGAAAATGTATTATTCCTTACCTGTGTTCTTTGCTAGGAGTTCATTTGTTAGAGTAATTGCAGAGATTTTGCAACTGTTTATACAGCATTTGACATCCTAGACTTTTACTCCTATGAGACTATCATAGTCGGACTGTTTACGTCTCGTAGCAGTAGAACGAGAGTCACTTCATTATCATAAACGTGAGCGCCATTCATCTTGCCCTATTTCCTGATCACCAACCTTCACCAATGAACAATTGAGGAGACTGGGGAACTTTAGGTCGCCCATTGTCACTAAGGTATAGCTGTCTCCCAGAAAAAGAAATTGTAAGGAAGCAAACTGTTTTTAACAAACTTATTTATGCTTACACCAAATTAAAGGAGGGAGCATGGCAAATTCTACTTTACAATTCGCGGTCCCAGAGGCTTGGCTATTTGGAATGCAGACTGTGCCCTATTGGCAGGAATTCGGAATCAATTTACAGTGTGTGATATGATAACACATGTTCTGGATCAGTGGCAGGGGAATGTCTGGAGCTGTAATTCTGTCCGTCTCCCCATTAGCAGGAAGCTTTGCTAAACTCACAGCTGGAGAAGTGCCTAAAAAGAACTAGGTTCTTTGTATGGTGTGAGAGAGTGTATTTATAAAGGCAACACAAAACCTAGCTCCAGGGATAAATGCTGAATTAAAGCCATCAAAAATGAAACAGTACATTCATCACAGGGATAAATTGGTATCTCGTCGAGATCACTACTTTTCTCAGCTAGAAGTGTTGTTCTCTACTCTCATATATCTGGGCTTCATGTTACAGGAGATGTTTAACAACATTAGAGAAAGAAAACCCTAGAGCCACTGGTGGCAAGCAGAAAGTCAAATGGAAAGTGTTCATTTTAATAAGGCACGAAGGGATGTATAAAAGATTCAAACAACGTGAGTTGAAATCTGATACCCCTGAGGCTTGAGGTAAAAACGGACGCTTGGCTCTACTGAACCAAACATTAAGGAAACACGTAAGTGCGTGTAAGTGCAAGCATGAAGCTAGCAGATTTCAGCAGGCTTCGTGAAGCCAAATGCTGAGCTTAGGCAAGAAAGACTGAATGTTGTTCTTTGAAAAGCTCTAAGTTATTGGCACATTGAGGTCAGCGGAAAGAATGATTTATATAATCTAGTCTTGCTTTCATCTCTCTCTTTCTCTCTTTTTTTTCTTTTTTGAGACAGGGTTTTGCTCTGTAGCCCAGGCTGAAGTGCAGTGGTGCAATCACAGTTCACTGCAGCCTCAACTTCCTGGGCTCAAGCAATCTTCCTGTCCTAGCCTTCCAAGTACCCAAGACCACAGAGGCACAGACACCATGCTCAACTAATATTATTTATTGTAGAGACAGGGCCTCACTACATTGCCTAGGCTGGTCTTGAACTCATGGCTCGAGTGATCCTACCACCTCAGCCTCCCAAAGTACTGAAACTATAGGTGTGAACTGCTGTGCCTGGGTTCTCTCTCTCTCTCTCTCTTTTTTTTTGGAGACAGAGTCTCACTATGGAGTGCAGTGGCAAGATCTCTGCTCACTGCAACCTCTGCCTCTGGAGTTCAAGCAATTCTTCTGTCTCAGCCTGTTGAGTAGCTGGGACTACAGGTGTGCACCACCACACCCAGCTAATTTTTTGTATTTTTAATAGAGTTGGAGTTTCACCATGTTGGCAAGGCTGGTCTTGAACTCCTGGCCTCAAGTGATCCACCTGCCTCCGCCTCCCACTGGCTTTTCTTTTCTTTTCTTTCTTTTTTTTTTTTTTGCCAATCAATGAGAGCTTGTAAGGTTGCTGAGGTTGGTTGGCCTTGAACTCTTGGCCTCGCCTTCACAAGCGCCACGACATCCGGCCGGAGCCACTTTGGGCTCCAAAAATTTGTTTTCTTTTTCTTTTCTTAAAGTTTATAGCGTTCTGTACTTTTCTAAAGGTCTCCCACTTTAACATTACTTACATAGACACAGTACTCCTCTCCTAATTATCCTGAATGAATGAATCAATGAATCCATGAATGAATGAATTAGTGATCTATTCAGACTATGAAAGTACTGAGCCAATCATGGTTGATTTGGTATTTTTATACTATTTCACTAATTCACAACATGATCAATTTAATTATGGCTAGCTTAACATCACCAAAGTTTACTAAAAAGTCAATCTGGTTTAATAGTCAAGATAATATTACAGCTTCAGATAGGAAGATGATCATGATTTTACCATCACTTGTTCAAAATTAGAACTGTAAGAATTTGTAAAATCATCAGCTGATTTAGAATACAGTGTTACTCTAAATCATACTCTAGATTTAGAGTGTGGTTACTCTGGTTAACTCTGCAGTCTTTTTGTAGAGGAAAACCCTAGTTTTCAGAGCAAGGATTTATAAAGCATTTCTCAATTGGCAACGTGCTTCCATACACATTTCATTGAATCCTCCTGACCTTGTACCCTCTTGTTCTAATATACCATTTGGGCTTCTTCAGAGGTGATGAGAAGTATTTGGCCTTAATATTTGAGTAACATTTTTCCAGAGTCCTGTCTTTATTACATCAACTTCCTCTGACAGCTAGAAAGACTGTCTTAGCCATTTCCTCTTCAGAGTCCTGTTCCTTTTGAGCCAGTGACCTGTGCACCAGTTTCCTGCTCCACAGATGCCTTTAGTGAGAAGAGTTCAGTCATTGACCCCCTTCCCATTTGGGTCACAGCCCCAACCTGTCACTTCTCTTTGATGACCCACTCTACAATCTTCCAGTTTGTATCCCATTAAACCACACACAAGTTTCCCCCACTTTCCATTGAAAATTAAAAATCATTTGACAGAAAAATATGTAAACTAACAAATTGCTTATGACCATGACATCCCAAGGTTTTTGGTTCTGGGTTTGTGTTTAGGTGGACAATCGTCATCAGCGCTGATCCTAGCACACCTTCCAAGTGGAACTGTATCTACCTCCCTCCCCAACCCCATATCCGCCCTTACTCAGCTTCACAGCCTCGAAGTCCCTTCTCCAGTCTCCTGTGTGTGTACAACATTCTGTTATGCTTTTTTCTCTTTACCATATTTTAAAAACCCTTTGTCATTGTTTTGAGTATTTCTCACAGGAGCTATTGTAGTATTCTTTGCCATTTCCATGTTAGTGGATTTATTTTGGGTGTTTCCAGTTTGGAGTTATTACAGATAACATTGCCATAAATATCTGGTAAAATACTTTTCATTTCAAATTATTTTCTCTAAATAGAATTCTAAGAATACCATTGTGGCAAACGGTGTAGTCTTTTTTTTTTTTGAGACGGAGTCTCATTCTGCCACCCATGCTGTAGCATAATCTCAGCTCACTATAATCTCCACCTCCCAAATTCAAGCTAGTCTCCTGCCCCATCCTCCCGAGTAGCTGGGATTACAGTTGCCCACCACCACACCCGGCTAATTTTTGCTTTTTTAGTAGAGACGGGTTTTTGCCATGTTGGCCAGGCTGGTCTCGAACTCCTGACCTCAAATGATCCATGTGCCTTGGCCTCCCAAAGTGCTGGGATTACAGGCATGAGCCACCGAGCCTGGCCAGGTAGTCATTTTTATGGCTGTTACTCTGTATTCGGGTTGCCTTCAAGAGAACGTACTGCCAGCGTGGTGGCTCAGGCCTGTAATCCCAGTGCTTTCGAAGGCTGAGGCAGAAGGATCACTTGAGGCCAGAAGTTCAAGACCAGCCTGGGCAACATAATGAGACCCTGTCTCTATTTAAAAGAAAAAAAAAAGAAAGCTGGGTATGTGTGCCAAAACAACAAAAAAGTACCGACTCATCCCGTCCTTGGCACTGGAAGAGTGAGCTTCTTTGAGTTATTTCCAAAACTGTTTTATAACAATTACTTTTTATTGTTGTTTTTAATTATTATAAAATGATAGTACATACAGTTATCTTAATTTGCATTTTGCAGTGAGGCGGATCTATCAATATTAAATTTCAGGACTCAACTAATCTTTAAAATGAAAGGAAAATAATTTCGAAGGAGTGTGGGGTAGGTCATTCCTTCAAATCTATGGGGCAAACTGAGAACTGGCCTCCACCTTGCTGGGAGAAAACCCTGGATTGCTGTGCGGTAGCGCGCTGCCACCCTCTAGTCTGGATACTTCCTCACGCACAGATGATTGCCCAAGTCTCTTAACCAATTCACCAAGCTCCAAGCTCCAACTCTCCAAGTCATCTACCACACAATTTCCAGTTTGATGTGCCCACAGAGGACACGTGGCCTCAGGGTGGGGACGAGGACCGCAGGCGGCTCTGACTGAAATCTAAGTCTCCAGATCCTCAGCCTTTTCCTACATCTTGCTCTTCTCACTACTTTCTGGGAGTTCCGATGTCTCAGCAGGGCTGCTGGGCCATGCCGTAGCCTTTCTCTGCAGCCCTCCGGTAGCAGCCGCCAGGTCCACCGAGTGAGGTTCACGCACCCGCTGATTGTGATTCTGCCCCTTGGCTCAGGCAGCCGGGAGTCCCCGCGCCTCTGACAGCTGCGCTTGTCTGGGCTGCGTCCTGCTGTTTCCGCCAAGCTACTGCTGGCGGTTGACTTGCTTCGCGTTGTGTTCTCCACGTCCCGTTTGCCTCCTGCCTGGTTTCTTTTCCCGGGCTGATAGACCCTGCTCTCTGTGTGTCTGCCACAGCCAGCCAGGGTATGAGGATGGTGATTCTCATTTTCTCTGCTAGTGGAGGCCTTCTCTGGTCATGTTCTGTAGGTTCTTTCCGAGCTAAAGGTATAGGGAGGTCTGTGCTCAGACTGATGTGGAGTCAGGTGTCAGGTTCTGTACACTGTGAGGGTCCTTTTCAACCATCCAGCAGGCATTCCTGTCAAATCATTTAGGTCGTAATTTCGTTTTCTTCTTCTTCAAACATACACACATACCCGCACATGCTGAATTTAGTCTGTTGTTGGCTCCAGATGTCATGGTTACCAGCACAGAAGCACACGCTCTGGAACCAGACTGCCTGGGTTTGAATCCTGGCTCCACCACTTACATTTGTGACCTTGGGAAGTTAATTAACCTCTGCCTGTGTAAATGTTTGCTCCTATTATTGATTGGTCCTTAAAGAGAAAGGGAGATTTTGGGAGGATAGACAGATCAGGCCTTACCCAAGGCACTCCTTTTTCAATTGGTGGTCAGTTTATTTTGTAATTGGAGGAAAAGTAAGGAAGTCCTATCTTGGCTTGGGAGCCTGAAATTTCAACATGTGTCTCAATGGAAGAATTGAAATGGGGTCATTTTCAAAATGTGAGGGCATTAGTTTCATGTTGGTCTAGCATTAAAGTTGACTTGGTGGATGCATTTCGTGGACCATCACCTGAGCTCTTCTGACATGTCCATTCAAACTCTAGGGTTTGCTTTCTCCTGGTTCACACTTTGTTTTCCTTAATACAGAAAATAACAACAAAACCACACTGTATAGCACTTACTATGTGCAGGGCACTCTTCTATAGCCTTTCATATACTAACTCATTTTTCTGCCCCAACCTGTGAGGCAGACTACTTTACACTTGAGGAACGAAGGCATAGAGAGGTTAAGAAACTTGCCCACTGGGCACCGTGGCTTACCCTATAATTGCAGCACTTTGGGAGGCCGAGGCAGGTGGACAATGTCACAAGGTCAAGACCATCCTGGCCAACACAGTGAAACCCAGTCTCTACTAAAAATACAAAAAATTAGCCGGTGTGGTGGCACATGCCTGTAGTCCCAACTACTCAGGAGGCTGAGGCAGGAGAATTGCTTGAACCCAGAAGGCGGAGGTTGCAGTGAGCCGAGATCACGCCAATGCACTCCAGCCTGGGCAACAAAGCAAGACTCCATCTGAAAAAAAAAAAAAAAAAAAAAAAAAAAAAAAACAGAAACTTGCCCAAGGCCCCAGAGGACACCAGATTCTACCAACTGTAAATTTGGCCAAGTGTCCCCAGACTGGCAGATCAGGTGTACAACAAAGGAAAGAACAGATCTTCCTTTATCACTCCTTTTTCCTAATATCTGGCTCCCACTGCTGACCTGGCAGCTTTTTGTTTGAACTTTAAGTGCCAAACTTAACATGACTGTAATTTGAAAGCACGCAGATTCAGGAAGCTGTGGAGTTGCTTTATTTGGTGGATTTTGAAGCAGTAAGAAATGATGAATAAAAAAAGTTCAGGCTTCCTGCTGTCAAGCTAACAGGTCAAGACAGAAACTCATTAAATGTTAGATATGGAAAGAATCTTAGAGGTTACATTATTTTTGGGCTTTATTTTACTAGGCAAGAAAAAAGGCCCATGGGAGGTAAAGTGCCTCGTTCAACATTGTGAAGCATATTTTCCAAAATTACAATTAGATTGTTTGGATGGGTAAGTCAGGTAAACGTTGCTGAAGTAGTACAGTTAGGGTTCTATCTAATTATGGAAATTGATGTATGATATTAGTTTGGGGAGTTCCTGTAGCATCAAAGGTTCATATGACTTAATTCACATATCAAAGTTACCTCACCTCGACAGAAAAGTTCCATTTCCACTACTGAGCATGACGTTGTTTCTGGAACTATGAAGTATTCAATAATCAGGAATTGGTTATGCAGTATCGCCATCCTCTTAAAAACAGATTTTGTGGTGCCATAATGGCTTTTATTTAGTGTTTTCAATTGTGTACATTTCTACCCATCGCTGTTATACCAGTGGTCAGCACTGACCTCCCACTCACTCAAGGGTATAGAGGCAGTATTGCCCTGGTGGCCAAAAGCAAGGATTCCAGAGCTAGCCTGCCTGTGTCTGAATTTCACTTCTGCACTTACTGGTTTATGAGCTTGGTCAATTATACCTCACCTATGTATGCTGTGGTCTAAATGTTTGTGTCTTCATAAAATTCATATGCAGACACCTATTAATAATTCCCAAGGAGATGGAGATAGGGCCTTTGAAAGGTAATTAAGAATGAGAGCATAGTCCTCATGTATGGAATGAGTGCCCAGACAAAAGAGTCCCCAGAGAGCTGCCTTGCCTCTTCTACCACGTGAGGACACAATGAGCAGGCAGCAACCACGAGCCAGGAAATGAGCCTTCATCAGATACCGAATCTGCCTTGATCTCAGAGTTCCCAGCCCCCAGTATTGTGAGAAATAAATTTCTGTTGTTTATAAGCTATCCAGTCTGTGGGATTTTGTTATAGCAGCAAGAATGGATTCGGACATTATATCTCAATTTCCCAATCTTTAAAATAGGGATAATGATTGCATGGGGTTGTTGGAAGGATGAAATAATCTAATATATGCAAAGCACTTAGGAAAGGGCCAGGCACATCATAAGCACTATATGACGGTTTCTATCATTATTGCTAAAAGGAGAAGCTGAGTTACTATGGAATCATTTCAGAATGTTAAATGGTGATGGAGCTGAAAAAGCACTTACCATTTCTGCTTCCCAGACTAGGCTCGGCCTTGTTCTGTAGCTTAAGAGAGACCTTTAAAAACAGGGTGTTTCCAAGATCATCTACTAAGAAATTGACTCAATTTACAGAATTAAATGCCACTAGTTATAAAGTATAGTTCTGTGTCTTTTCCAATAACAAGGAAGAGAGAAAGCAAACAAGGACAAGAAAAATAAATTCTACTCCCTGTTCTGCATTTCAAATCCACAAGTAGAAGATTTCATTAAGTACAAGCCATTAAGTATGTTAACGCAGTTATTTTAGAGGTTTACAGAAATATCTTTCCCAATGGACTATAGGCTAGTATGTATAAAAGTATGTAGAGAAAAAAGGGGGAAAAAGTGGGAAAACGTATATAGAGAGACAAGATTTGTATGTTTAAAAGTGTGGAGACTCAAAAGAAAAATGACAGATTTTACTGGATTTTGTATTGCCCTTAATTTGTCGATTGGAGAGGATATTGAGGGGGGTATGCTTTATAGCTATTTGTCACAATAGTAACTTACTCATTTTTTTTTTTTTAAAACAGTCTTGCTCTGTCACCAGGCTGGAGCACAGTGGCGCAGCCTCAGCTCACTGCAACCTCCGCCTCCCGGGTTCAAGTGATTCTTCCACCTCAGCCTCCCGAGTAGCTGGAACTACAGGCACATGCCAAACGCCTGGCTAATTTTTGTATTTTTAGTAGAGACGAGGTTTCACTATGTTGGCCAGGATGGTCTCGATCTCTTGACCTCGTGATCCACCCGCCTTGGCCTCCCAAAGTGCTGGGATTATAGGCATGAGCCACTGCACCTGGCCAACTTACTCTTAATGACTATAGCTGGGCCTTCATAGATTTTTCTACCTATAAGCACCCTAAAATAAGTAGAATTAAAGCATTAAAAAAAGGAAGTTTCAGGGGGCCCAAAGTGGCTCCGGCCGGATGTTGTGGCGCTTGCGAAGGCGAGGCCAAGAGTTCAAGGCCAACCAACCTCAGCAAACTTACAAGCTCTCATTGATTGGCAAAAAAAAAAAAAAAAAAAAAAAGAAGTTTCAAAGTGTGTTCCTGCCTCTTTGTCTTAGAGACAGTATGGTACAATGAAGGTAGAGGTCAATTTTAACTCTGGATTGGCTCCCTACTCCCTCAGTCTCAGGTTCTAAGATGTAAAATAAGGACAAAACCATGATTCCCATCAGATTTTTGTGGGGTTTACTTAAGACGTGCATGCGAAGTGAGTGCTCAGTGACTTAAATACTTTTTTTTTTTCTGAGAAAGGGTCTCACTTTGTTGCTCAAGCTGGAGTTCAGTGGCACCATTATTGCTCACTGCAGACTCAACCTCCCAGGCTCAAATGGGGCAAGGATAGGGATTTGGATTTTATTCTAACCATGCAGAAAACCACTAGAGGGTTGTATACATAATCTGAATTGTATTATTTTTTTTTTGAGATGGAGTTTCGCTCTTGTTGCCCAGGCTGGAGTGTAATGGCGCCATCTCAGCTGACTCTTTGACGTTAGGCTTCAGCAACTAGGTAGGTAGTGGTGTTGTTGACTTGAAGTTAGAAAGTCTGGGGATTTAGCAGCTTTGGAAAGGCAGAATCAAGTGTTTTAGACATGTTAGGGTTTGAGATGCTTATTAGTATTTACAAGAGATACACTTAAATAGACAAGTTTGGTTAAAAGTATAACAATAGGGCGGGGCGCAGATTCATGAGGAATCTACCCCCATGACCCAAACACCTCTTACCATCTTTGTTCCACCTCCAACAATGGGGATCACATTTCAACATGAGATTTGGAGGGGACAAATATCCAAACCATATCAGGGATAGTATTTGAAGACATAGGGGTAGCCGAGTGAATCCAGAGACAGAATAGAGTGTCAAGCACCAAGTCCTGAGGTACTCTTACTTTTAGAGGTTGGCCATAGAAGGAAGAGGCAACAAAGCAGACTGAGGAGGTAGGGGGAAATGATCACAGATGGTATCCAGAGCTATAGGTGGCACATGCCAGGAGTGCCATTCGCACACACTTAAGGTGACAGTCCTGGTAATAGCAGATTATCCTTGGAAGAATAAACTAATTTACTAAGTAATAAGCACTGTTTCTCTGCAGATAGCTAACCAATATTTACTTTCAGTACTTTGACTTATTTTGCTAATTTAATTGACATGAAATGTTTGTCTTTATTTGCACTTGTAAAATAAACTAAGTACTAGTTTGCTGTTTGTCTCACACACACCTTCTGTTAACATCTTTGAGACTGTTTTTGTTAATGATCATTGCTTACTTTCATTTTCGTTTTGATTGACTTCTCTTGTTCTGTCACTTGGGAATGTTTCTGGCTGCAAGTAACAGAAAACTTGACCATAGTAAGAAAGAGTTACTTTTGCTTATAAAACAAGATGTGTAAAAGCAGTCTACAATTCCATAATTCCACCAAGGATCCAGACATTTCCTGCCTTTCCAATCCACCATCCTCAGCATGAAACTTTCTTCATCAGGCTTGCCTGATGGCTGACAAACCTCTGGGCATCACATCTGTGTTCCAACAGGAAGAAGGACACAGAGCAAAAGGCTTGTGTTAGTCTACTCCTTTTCATTAGGAAAACAATAGCTTTCCTTGAATCCAACCTAGTAGAAGTCTACTTATATTTCATTCACCAGAACTAGGCCTCATAGCCATGCCAAGGTGCAAGGGAGGCTGAAAAGGTGACTTTCTTTTCATTTGTCTATTATTCATTCAATCATATTTAAATATCTAGCAGGACCACACCCAAGGCATCTTATATAAACCATATTCTACCTTTCTTTAAAATTTTTTTATCTTTCATTTTCAAACTTTAAACTTTTTTGGGGGGTAGCTGGCAAAATGGCTGCATTGGAACAAGTATGGTCTGCACCTCCTAGCAAGATCAATGCAGAAGGCGGTGATTTCTGCATTTCCAACTGAAGTACCCGGCTCATCTCATTGGGACTGATTAACAGTAGATGTACATGGGTGACAGCCCATGGAGGATGAGTCGAAGCAGGGTGGGGTGTCGCCTTGCCTGGGAAGTACAAGGTATCAGGGAACCCCCTCCCCTAACCAAGGAAAGCCATGAGGGACTGTGCTGTGAGGAAGAGTGCATCCTAGCCCAGATACTACACTTTTCCCACAGTCTTCACAATTTGCAGATCAGGAGATTCTCTCAGGTGGCTATACCACCAGGGCCCTGGGGTTTCAAGCACAAAACTGGGTGGGATGTTGGAGCTTGGTGGGTGGAGGGGCATCTGCCATTACTGAGGCTTGAGTAGGCTGTTTTCCCCTCATAGTATAAACAAAGCTACTGGGAAGTTTGAACTGAACATCGCAGCTCAGCAAAGCTGCTGTAGCCAGTGTGCCTCTCTAGATTCCTCCTGTCTGGGCAAGGCATCTCTAAAAGAAAGGCAACAGCCCCAGTCAGAGGCTTATAGATAAAACTACCATCTCCCTAGGACAGAGCACCTGGGGGAAGGGGCAGCTGTGGGTGCAGCTTCAGCAGACTTAAACGGTCCTGCCTGCTGGCTCTGAAGAGAGCAGCAGATCTCCCAGCACAGTGTTTGAGCTCTGCTAAGGGATAGACTGCTTGCTTGAAATAAAGGGATGGAGGAAGATTTACCAAGCAAATGGAAAGCAAAAAAAGCAGGGGTTGCAATCCTAGTCTCTGATGAAACAGACTTTAAACCAACAAAGATCAAAAAAGACAAAGAAGGGCATTACATATGGTAAAGGGATCAACGCAACAAGAAGAGTTAACTATCCTAAAAATATATGAACCCAATATAGGAGCAACCAGATTTGTAAAGCAAGTTCTTAGAGACCTACAAAGAGATTTGAACTCCCACGCAACAACAGTGGAAAACTTTAACACTCCACTGTCAATATTGGACAGATCAATGAGACAGAAAATTAACAAGGATATCCAGGACTTGAACTCAGCTCTGGACCAGGCAGATCTAATAGACATCTACAGAACTTTCCACCCCAGATCAACAGAATATACATTCTTCTCAGCACCACATTGCACTTATTCTAAAATTGACCACATAAGTAGAAGTAAAACACTCCTCAGCAAATGCAAAAGAACAGAAATCATAAGAAATAGTCTCTCAGACCACAGTGCAATCAAATTAGAACTCAGGATTAAGAAACTCACTAAAAACTGCACAACTACATGGAAACTGAACAACTGCTTCTGAATGACTACTAAGTAAATAACGAAATTAAGGCAGAAATAAATAAGTTCTTTGAAACTAGTGAGAACAAAGACACAAGGTACCACAATCTCTGGGACACAGCTAAAGCAGTGTTTAGAGGGAAATTTATAGCACTAAATGCCCACAGGAGAAAGCGGGAAAGATATAAAATCGACACCTTAACATCACAGTGAAAAGAACTAGAGAAGTGGCTGGGCACGGTGGCTCACGCCTGTAATCGTAGCACTTTGGGAGGCCGAGTAGGGCAGATCACAAGGTCAGGAAATCAAGACCATCCTGGCCAACATGGTGAAACTCCCTCTCTACTAAAAGCTGGGTGTGGTGGCAGGTTCCTGTAATCCCAGCTATTCGGGAGGCTGAGGCAGGAGAATTGCTTGAATCAGGGATTTGGAGGTTGCAGTGAGCCGAGATTGCACCACTGCACTCCAGCCTGGTGACAGAGCAAGACTCTGTCAAAAAAAAAGAACTAGGGAAGCAAGAGCAAAGTCAAAAACCAGCAGAAGACAAGAAATAACTAAGATCGGAGCAGACTGAAGGAGAGGCCTGGCACAGTGGCTCATGCCTGTAATCCCAGCACTTTGGGAGTCGGAGGCAGGTGGACAAGGTCAGCCTGGCCAATATGGTGAAACCTTGTCTCTACTAAAAATACAAAAATTAGCCGGGCATAGTGGCATGTGCCTGTAATCCCAGCTACTCGGGAGACTGAGACAGAAAAATCACCTCAGCCCGTATAGTCAAGACAATCTTAAGCAAAAACCCAGGAGGTGGAGGGTGCAGTGACCTGAGATTGGCCACTGCACTCCAGCCTGGGTGACAGAGAGAGGCTATGTCTCAAAACAAAACAAAACAAACAAACAAACAAACAAAAACTGAAGGAGAAAGAGACGAAAAACTATTCAAAAAAATCAATGAATCTGGCCAGGCTCGGTGACTCATGCCTATAATCCTAGCACTTTGGGAGGCCAAGGTGGGTGGATCACCTGAGGTCAGGAGTTCGAGACCAGCCTGACCAACATAAAGAAACTCTATCTCTACTAAAAATACAAAATTAGTTGGGCGTGGTGGCACATGCCTGTAATCCCAGTTACTCTGGAGGCTGAGAGAGCAGAATTGCTTGAACCTGGGAGGTGGAGGTTGTGGTGAGCTGAGATCATGCCATTGTACTCTAGCCTGGGCAACAAGAGCAAAACTCTGACTCTAAAAAAAAAAAAAAAAAAAGTCAATGAATACAGGAGCTGGTTCTTTGAAAAGATTAAAAAAAATAGATAGACCTCTAGCCGATCAATAAAGAAGAAAAGATAGAAGAATCAAATAGACGCAATAAAAATGATAAAGGTGATGTCTTCACTGATCCCACAGAAATACAAACTATCATCAGACAATACTATAAACACCTCTACGCAAATACAATAGAAAATTTAGAAGAAATCGATAAATTCCTGGACACATACACCCTCAGAAAACTAAACCAGGAAGAAGTCAAATCCCTGAATAGACCAATAACAAATTCTGAAATTGAGGCAGTAATTGATAGCTTACCAATTAAAAAAAAACCCCAGGACCAGACCGATTCACAGCCAAATTCTACCAGAGGTACAAAGAGGAGCTAGTACCATTGCTTCTGAAACTATTCCAAACAATAGGAAAAGAGGGACTCCTCCCTAACTCATTTAATGAGGCCAGCATCATCCCGATACCAAAACCTGGGAGAGATACAACAAATAAAGAAAATTTCAAGCCAATGTCCCTGATGAACATCGATGTGAAAATCCTCAATAAAACACTGGCAAACCGAATCCAGCAGCACATCAAAATGCTTATCCACTACGATCAAGTCGGCTTCATCCCTGGGATGCAAGGCTGGTTCAACAAATACAAATCAATAAACATAATCCATCACATACACGTAACCAATAACAAAAAGCACATGATTATCTCAATAGATGCAGAAAAAGCCTTTGATAAAATTCAACACCCCTTCATGCTAAAAACTCTCAATGAACTAGCTATTAATGGAACATATCTCAAAATAATATAAGCTATTTATGACAAACCCACAGCCAATATCATACTGAATGGGCAAAAGCTGGAAGCATCTCCTTTGAAAACTGGCACAAGACAAGGATGCCCACAAGGATGCCCTCTCTCACCACTCCTATCCAACATAGTATTGGAAGTTTTGTCCAGGGCAATAAGGCAAGAGAAAGAAAAGAAATAAAGTGTATTCAAATAGGAAAGAGGAAGTCAAATTGTCTCTGTTTGCAGATGACATGATTGTATATTTAGAACAACCCATCGTCTTAGCCCAAAATCTCCTTCAGCTGATAAGCAAATTCAGCAAAGTCTTAGGATACAAAATCAATGTGCAAAAAATCACAATCATTCCTATACACCAGTAGTAGACAGAGAGCCAAACCATGAGTGAACTCCCATTCACAATTGCTAAAAAAGAATAAAATCCCTAGGAACACAATTTATAAGGGATGTGAAGGACCTCTTCAAGGAGAACTACAAATCACTGCTCAAGAAAATAAGAGGACACCAACGAATTGGAAAAATGTTCCATGCTCATGGATAGGAAGAATCAAAATCATGAAAATGGCCATACTGCCCAAAGTAATTTACAGATTCAGTGCTATCCCCATCAAACTAGCATTGATTTTCTTTACAGAATTAGAAAAAAATTACTTTCAATTTCATGTGGAACCAAAAAGAGCCTGTATAGCCAAGATAATACTAAGCAAAGAGAACAAAGCTGGAGGCATCATGCTACCTTACTTCAAACTATAATACAAGGCTACAGTAACCAAAACAGCATGGTACTGGTACCAAAACATATATACAGAGCAATGGAACAGAACAGAGGCCTCAGAAATAACACCACACATCTACAACCATCTGCTCTTTGACACTTGACAAAAACAAGCAATGGAGAAAGGATTCCTTATTTAATAAATGCTGTTGGGAAAACTGGCTAGCCATATACAGAAAACTGAAACTGGACCCCTTCCTTATACCTTATACAAAAATTAACTCAGGATGGATTAAACAGTTAAACCTAAGACCTAAAACCATAAAAACCCTAGAAGAAAATCTAAGCATTACCGCTCAGGACATAGGCATGGGCAAAGACTTCATGACTAAAACACAAAAGCAATAGCAACAAAAGCCAAAATTGACAAATAGGATCTAATTAAACTAAAGAGCTTCTGCAGAGCAAAAGAAACTATCATCAGAGTTAACAGGCAACCTACAGAATGGGAGAAAAGTTTTGCAATCTAGCCATCTGACAAAGGGCTAATATCCAGAATCTACAAGGAACTTCAACAAATTTACAAAAAAAAAAAAAAAAACGAACACCACCATCAAAAAGTGGGTGAAGGATATGAAGTATGAAGAGACAGTTCTCAAAAGAAGACATTTATGGGGCCAACAAACATATGAAAAAAAGCTCATCATCATTGGTCACTAGAGAAATGCAAATCAAAAAAACTACAATGAGATACCATCTCATGCCAGTTAGAATGGCAGTCATTAAAAAGTCAGGAAACAACAGATGCTGGAGAGGATGCGGAGAAATAGGAACACTTTTATGCTGTTGGTGGGAGTACAAATTAGCTCAACCATTGTGGAAAACAGTGTGGCGATTCCTCAGGGATCTGGAACCAGAAATGCCATTTGACCCAGGAACCCATTATTGGGCATACACATAAAGGATTATAAATCATTCTACTATAAGACACATGTACACATATATTTATTGCAGCACTATTCACAATAGCAAAGATTTGGAACCAATCCAAATGCCTATCAAACATAGACTAGATAAAGAAAATGTGGCACAAAAACACCATGGAATACTATGCAGCCATAAAAATGGATGAGTTAATGTGCATTGCAGGGACATGGATGAAGCTGGAAATCATCATTCTCAGCAAACTAATATAGGAACAGAAAACCAAACACTGCATGTTCTCATAAGTCGGAGTTGAACAATGAGAACACATGGACACAGGGAGGGGAACATAATACACTGGGGCCTGTCAGGGGTTGGCGGGGGGTAGGGAAGGAATAGTATTAGGAGAAATACCTAATGTAGATGACAGGTTGGTGGGTGCAGTAAACCATTGCACATGCATACCTATGTAACAAACCTGCATGTTCTGCACATGTATCCCAGAACTTAAAGTATATATAAAAAAACACTTTTTGCAAACTTTCCAACTTTTTCCAAAACGTTAAAGTTCTAATTTAATCAATTTATTTTTAAATTACAGTAAAACTTACTTTTATTTTACAGTTTTGTGAGTATTTTTAAAAATAGAGAATAATAAACTGTGGATACTGCTGCTACTCACCCAAAATTACATTATAGTCCCATAGCAAAAAAGATCAATTGTTTAACACAACAGTGTCTGAGAAAGGAGAGAATCCTTATTTTTATCCAGTGCATTTAATTGAGGCTTTATAAGATGAGATGGAATAAGTTATATTAAGAAGGGTCCTCTAGAGGCTGGGTGTGGTGGCTCATGCCTGTAATCCCATCACTTTGGGAGGCCGAGGCAGCAGGATTGCTTAAACCTAGGAATTCAAGACCAGATTCTATCTCAAAAAGAAAAGAAAAAAAAAGTAAGTAAATAAATAAAAATCAGTAGAGATTTAGCCATTTACAGCTCTTTTTTGCTAACAGAACCATTTTATCTTATATGAATCGAACGTAACATTTATATATTCCACAAAGACAACACCTTAATGCCTCTTCGACACTTTTTAATCCTGTGTCTATATATTTTTTTTCTTTTTTTTTTTTGGAGACAGGGTCTCACTCAGTCACCCAGGCTGGAGTGCAGTGGTGCAAGCTTTGCTCACTGCAGCCTCAAACTCCTGGGCTTAAGCAGTCCTCCCACCTCAGCCTCCTGAGTAGCTGGGACTACAGACCACAGGAATGCGCCACCATGCCTGGCTAACTTAAAAAAAAAATTTTGTAGGGGCAAAGTTTCACTATGTTGCCCAGGCTGGTCTTGAACACCTGAGCTCAGGCAATCCTCCTACTTTGTCCTCCCAAAATATTGGAATTACTGGCGAGAGCTACCTTGCCTGGCCTATAATTTTCATACCGACTTAATCAGTGGTTACATTAATTTTTTTCAGTTAACATTATTTCATATGTGCTTCTCCATAAGTCTGCCACTAAAGGAGCTCTGGCTGGACAGGGTGGCTCACACTCGTAATCCCAGCACTTTGGGAGGCTGAGGTGGGTAGATTTGTTTGAGGCCAGGAGTTCAAGCCTAGGCAGCCTGGGCAACATGGTGAAACCTTGTCTCTACAAAAATACAAAAATCAGCCAGGTATGGTGGCCCGCACCTGTGGTCCCAGCTACCTTGGAGGCTAAAGTGGGAGTATCGTTTGGGTCAAGGAAGCAGAAACTGCCATGAGCCAAGACTGGGCCACTGCCTTCTGTCCTGGGCGAGTGAGGAGATCAGGGTAGTAATGAAGAAAAAGGCTAGGTATGGGAAATAGCATGGAGGAGGGTACCATAGGACTAACTGATAGATTTAAAGGGTGTAAAGGAAAGAGGAATTAAATTGGTCCTTGGCTTTTTGAAGAAAATGCTTATGAGTTTTTAGATCTAGGTGTTTTCCATACCTAGCCTTTTTCCTCATCACTATCCTTGTCTCAAAAAACTTTATAAAGAAAAATTTTAAAAGGAACTCTATAACTTGGATTTTAAAATTCTCTATGGGCTTTGGTGTTTTCTGCAAGAAGAAGCAATTGGGCTATTCAATGATTTCTAGAAAATTTCCAGCTGTAATATTCTGTGACAATATCTAGGACTGACAAGGGGAATAATGGAAATATAACATGAATGACACAGGAGTCTTCTTTGAAGAACAAGGTTACTCCAAAACATGGATGCTGCTTAATGGGCTAGAACTTTACTGTTGTCCATGAGTCAGCATGAAAAATAACTCCAGAGGAGGCTAAGTAGGTCAGATTTATCTAAGAAGACAGCTGTGTAATCCTGTATCCCTCTCCAACCCCATGGCACTGCAGATACATGCTTCTGCCTCTTTGAACAACAGTCAAATAGCATTACCCGTTTTGTAAAGTCCACAAGACCAAAACTTGAAAAATCAAGCTGGCCTTACGAAGTTTCAGAGTTACGCAGTATTTAGATATGGTCCATAGCAATGTTATTCTATCTTTTAAGTCGTTTCTATTGATGCTGTGATACTCGTTCATGTGGGAAAGACTTTATTAGTAAAAAAGTAAAATAATTTAAATGTTAATACAAAAGTTTTGTATCACAACTTTAAATATGTTTAATAAAATCAGGTAGGCGGTCAATATTTGCTTGCTTTCCTTTATAGGTATTACAGTCACAGGACTTAAAATTACATTCTGCAGATAAATAGGCCCACGAGAGAACTTTCATCTAGAAATAAACTTTGAAGGTGTAGTTACTGCTTAAGTGGGTTGTGCAAGTATTCCTGTCACAGGAGGTCCCTTAACTCCTTCAGAATCTGAGGGGCAAATATAAACTTGGAGAAGTGAAGAGAAAAAAAGGGAACAATGAGATGGCACTGGATATCTTTGCTAAATAAAGATGTTGGCAAGGTTCACAGAAAAAAGTATGGAATAGAGGCTACTGGAGGTATTCAAGTTGGAAAATGCAAAGTGCTTTTTTTTTTTTCACATCAACAACTTATGTTTATGCTAATCTACTTAAATGTTAAGTTTGGCCAAGCAATTGTGCTATTTAACCTTGTTTGGTTAAATAGTATTACGTCTTTAGGACGGAGGATCTAGACTTCATTTTGTCCTCAGGCGTGTGTCTGTTTTGCAAGCACTGGTTTTCCATAGTCTGGCTTGTAAGGCACCAGAAGCAATTAAACAGAGGATCAAGGTAAACAGGTGTGTCCCATCATCTTCTCTCTTCATACTGTAGTGTTCATATTCTCTGAATTTCATACAAGCTACAGTGCAAGCGGTAAGTTAACTTTAAAAAATCCTAAGATTGCCCATACCTCTAGGTTATGCAAATTTATTTCTGAATAAGCCCGTGTTTGTGACATCACTGGTAAAGGCAGATGCCTTTACCTTAAAGAGATGCCAGATTTTGGACTTGTTGGTTATAGGCATCAAAACCTGGAGCTAGGAAATATATGTCCACGTATTACTTCCATTATTCTGTTAGAAACAGGCAACTGACCACGTCCTCGACCCCAACCATATTTCAGGAAAGGCTGGCTGAATTTTGCAATATGATTCCAAAAGGGAGTATTTGCAGAGTCTTTGAAGCTATAAATCCCGTAGGAAGAGTCTTCCCCACCTGTCATGACCTGGACCGTGTCCACGGAGGATGCCGGGCGCTCTACCGCCACGCGGCGCTGAGGTCAGCCTCTCCGGTTTTGGGAGAGCTCTTTTTATTCTAATTACAGACTTTGAAGCCACCGGATATCCTCGCTGCATAACTGGCAGTGGCCATGTGGCTGCAGTCGCGTTTCCTGACAACCACTGCATTATTTCCACTAATATGCTGTGCCCAAGACCTCTGGCTTAGTGACTCCTGAGTTTTCACCTCCACCGCCACCTCTTCCCTGTAGGGTAATCGCTAGACCGAGGCCCGAGCGCCCCAACAAAGCGGCAACCACCCGAAAGTTCATTAAAACGCACTTGGCAAAAGTGGGCCGCTACTCCCCGCAGACAGCTCTAAGCGACCTGGTCCGAGCCGAGAAAAGCACCCCAGCCTCGCCGAGTCCGCGTTGCGGAGCGGGCCCACGGCCATGTGCTCCGCGCCAGGGCTGGCCGCCCGCAGCCACCGCATTCGCATTGTCCACTTTTCCCCGCACTCCGCCGCGTTCAGTCCCTCCCTATCTGCAGCGCACAAGCGCTCCGAGCGAGCGGCGCGCCTAGGGCTGTAGCTGCAGCAGCTGCGGCGGCGGCAGGCGGGTGGGGGGTGGGGGGTGCGGCGCGGGGCGGGGCGGGGCGGCGCGGGGGCGGGCCCGGGGCGAGGCAGCTGGGGCGCCAGCGAGCTAGTGGCGAGCGCGGCAAGCACCAGAGAGGAGCGCGAGCACCAGCATGGCGGGGCTCCGACGCCCGCAGCCCGGCTGCTACTGCCGCACCGCCGCGGCCGTGAACCTTCTGATGGGCGTCTTCCAGGTCCTGCTGCCCTGCTGTCGCCCGGGAGGGGCTCAGGGACAAGGTCAGCCTTGCGCCGCTGGGCTCGCTCTGCCTCTCCACCCCGCCCCCGCTCTTTCTTTTAGGGAACTGCTGAAATCTATAAGACGGCGAGGGGAGGAAAGGGAAAGGGGCAGGAGGAGGAAGGAAAGCTGTTGCAATTCTCCGCTGATAACATTTTCCGATCACAGCGTTCCCTCCCGCGCCCCGCTGCCCCGTACAGCTGGAGAGCGGGGCGGTTGCGGGTCTTGGGGACCGCTAGCTGCTCGCGCCCTGGAGCCTTTGTGCGCCGGCCCCTGCGCCCCGGGCGCAGCCCCCGCTTTGTGTGGCGCGCGCGGGTGCCCTGCCGCGGCCCGGCTTCCTGCAGCTTTGTTCACCCGAGCCTGGCTGCCCGTGGTCTACCATCCAGATGGTCGGGCTGCGGAGCCCGGAGTGCCCGGTGGGGTGTCTTCACCTCCATTTCGTCCCCCTCCAGCACGAGCACCTCGAGCCTGCACGCTTTCGCCTTCGTGTCCGAGGGGCCGGCGGCTCACACCCCGCCCATTGTGTTTTTATCCTCATCGCCCCTCCGATGGCCTCCGTTCCTAGGAGGAAAAAGAGACGTGTTTTGGTGAGGCGAGTGGCACGGAGGGACGACAGGGCAAACAGGAAGCTTTCTTTAGCGTGCATTAAAAACGTGGTGTATTTTTTGGTGTTCCTGCAGCGATTGAGCCCTTGCCGAACGTGGTGGAGCTGTGGCAGGCAGAAGAAGGGGAACTCCTGCTGCCCACTCAGGTGAGGACGACCAGGTGACAGGGCGGCTGTGGGTTTGCGAGGGAGGGGAGGCCGGGAGGCCGCCAGTCTCCCCCACCCCCGTCCCAGCGGCACAGGCGCTCCGGCCACTTTGCAAGGCAAATAAACGTTAGGGGCTGAGCCTGAACACCTGGCAACGGTGGCCTTCCCAGCTCCTCCCACGCCATGTGACAGGGCGTGAGTCAGTCTAGCCCCAAGTTCAGAAGGTGGGAACCCAGGCCACCTCAGCAGGGAGGCGGCCAGCAGTCTGCTCGGCCGCGGGTGTCCTCGGTGCACACTGTTCTCTAAGTGAGCTGGTGCTGTGTGGATGGCAAGTGGCTGGGGGGTTGAGGACAACAGGAGTATTGATTTCATAAATGTTAGAGTGGTATTTGCCATTAGCGTTAAGTAGCTTTGGGATGGAGATGTGACTTTAAAGGATTGTCATCTTGGATTTTCTCCAACTGTCCTTAATTCCTGTTAAAAGACACCCACTTAAGAACTTGAATTTCAGGTTTTTTTTCTCTATGGGATGATATGATGATTGCATGTAGAAAAATAATTACATTTTAGTGGGAAGCTGTAGCATCATATAGGGTTCACTGCTGCAACAGATGCAGTCCTGGAAAGCTTTTGTCTTTAACTTTTACAAGAAATTCCCATTGACTGTGAAGTGCCCATTTAAATATAATATTGTTGACTGCCTTTCACTGGTAACAGTAGTGATCCAAGATGCATTTTTTGGGTGGAGATTGTTTGAATTATAAGGGAATATTCAGCTTGTGTGCAGTACTTTTTAAGATGTTTATTACTTCCCACATTGGGAAGCACTTAATTCTGTATTGTGTCTCGTGGCTGTTTAGAAAAACAGGATGTCTAGCTATAACTTTACTGGAGAGGCTGTCCAGTTATACATTTCAGATTTCTGCCTCTTATGTGAAACATTCAGAGTGCTGGTTTTGAGATATTTGGAGTATTCGTTTTGACTAGGGCTAATGAATAACAGCTTCAAGGCAGAGAGGTGATTTTAGAGAATTTTCCTGGACCCTCCTTGAAGGCCAGCTGCCTGAATGAGACCGGTCTTTTGAGAAAAGGCCCCATCAGGATAAGGTGCAGATAGTTTTTCCTTCTCCTAAAAAGTTTATTCCCAAATGGATTTTTTTCCCTTACATTAAATATACACGTGTGTTTTTGAATGTTTGGAAGTTATAGAAAAAGAACAAAATAGAAATCCGTCATATTCCTACTGCGAGAACCACATTTAACTTGATGTATTTATTTAAAAATTAATTATGTTTGTTAATTAATATTTAAATTAATTAACAGAGTTGTGACCAGTGCCACTGCAGAGTTGTTCATTTTGGGCTAGAGAGTTTTGTTGTGGGGCTGTCCTGTGCACTGTGAGATGCTGAGCAGTTAGCATGCCTTGCCTCTACCCACTAGATGCCAGTGACACTCTCTGCTGCTTCCCCCTCTCCCCCACCCCTCTCCTGACTTTGACAACTAAAAATGTTTCCAGACATTGCTAGATGTCCCTGAGGAGCAAAATTGCCCGGGTGGAGAAGCACTGGTGTATATCTATGTATACGTCTTTGCATTTTTGCTCAATTGTAGTTTCCACTTCTTACTGGCTGGTGTTGGAAGCCAACCCAGACTAAAAGGAAAGTAAATTATAGGCAATTGAGTTTAGTATTATAGAGTCTCATTTGTTAGAGCGTTAGCTGAAGATTTATTAGGTGTGCTCAGAGATGGAAATGTCAAGGCCTATGATATGATTCATTTTATTTATAGGCTCAAAAGTTACTACAATTTTTAATTTCTGGTTTTGTTTATAGGTAAATACAATTTGTTTTGGTAAGAGATGTCAGAATTCAGAAGCTGTTTGTCTGGGATACTTACTATAGAGGCATTTATAGCTAAGCTATTTCAATCAAAGCTATAATGAAAGTGAAACTGGTATTCAAAATAATTTTCTTAATACTTATCCCTGTCTATATGTATACCTCTAGAAACCATTTTGCCCCACTTATACCTGGGCCAAGGGTGAGGGAGATATACACACACACATACACACACACATACATACACACGTGCTTATGAGATCCATATAGATATGCATGTCATAAGGACATGTGTATGTGTGTATGTATGTGTATCTCATAAGCACATCACATATGTGTATTGTGTGTGTGTATCTATATGTATCTCATAAGCTGCGGAGAGTTTTGAAGAAAGTTATTTTAAAGGAATTATTTTCAAAGTATTTTGAATTTTTTCAGTAAAAATTCCCTCATGTGTATCAAATGGAGTCTGTTGAAAAGAGAATATTTATAGGTGTTATTTAAATTTGAGAGTTTCTGTTTAATTAACCAGTACATTGGGTTTCTTTCATGCAGGAAGACTTAAAGATGGCTTCAGAGGCTAAGATTTGTCAGTAGTAGATGAAATAGGAACTTTAGAGGATGTGGCATTAAATAAAGAAAATACTGGTTGGGCCAGTGGCTCACGCCTATAATCCCAGCACTTTGGAAGGCTGGGAGTGGGGGTGGATCACCTGAGGTCAGGAGTTCTAGACCAGCCTGACCAACATGGAGAAACCCCATCTCTACTAAAAATACAAAATTAGCCGGTTGTGGTGGCGCATGCTTGTAATCCCAGCTACTTGGGAGGCTGAGGCAGGAGAATTGCTTGAACCCGGGAGGCAGAGGTTGCAGTGACTGAGATCGCGCCATTGCACTCCAGCCTGGGTAACAAGAGCGAAACTCCATCTCAAAAAAAAAAAAAAAAAAAAAAAATACTAACATGTTTGCCAACACTGTTTATATAGTTACTTATTTTGGACATGTCTCTTGTTGATTATAGTAATATCAGATACAACAATTGAATTGTTGTAAACTGGCAGAACCTCTGTCCAGGTCTCCTGGGTTTGAATCCCAGCCCTATCTCTTTTTGGGTGTGTAAATTCACCTGTTTGTCCTGTTTTCTCATCTGCAAAGTGTGGGGAATGATGGTGCTGATTTCAGAAGATTTTGAGAGAATTAAGTGCTTGGAACTTAGTGAGCACCTGCTGTAGGTTACCTGTTATTTTGGTAGTCTCTGAGCTGACTGGTAGACTTGGTCATTGGAGAGCATGAACGGCTTTTTGCTTTGAACAGGCTGAATAGTACAGATAACTCAGCACTGTTGTGTGCTCTATGAATGTATAGATAAGTTGTATTATTCATATCTTTTTGTTATATACTCTTGTGTTGTAAAATCATTTGGTGTGGGAACATACAAGTTATGTATGCATGGTGATTGTGAGAGGAAGGAGGAACAATATATGTGATTTTCTTCTGAGATTTACAGAAATTTTCTTCTGCTTGGGCTATACTTCAACTGTACTTCAACATACTGAATCCAAAGTATGATGATGTGGAAACCAAACAGGTGTTTCATTAGCTTATTTTCAAGAAGTAATTTCGTGTGTGCAATATATGGCTTTGTGTACCTTCTTACTTTGCCGTCCAAGTCAGAAACTGCGATTCTGTGTGATCTACACGTAGGTGATGTCCACCTGACCTGCTCTGCCCTGCAGGGCCTTCCGTGTCAGTCCTCTGGCACGCCCACTCCAGCCGGACCCTTGGCCACGCTTGTTCAGCTAATATCTGTTGAATTAATGAATGTAGCAGTTGCGCGGTTCATTCAGGGCCTGTCCTTCCTGACTCCTGCCCTGCGGGGGCATTGTCATAGTTTCTCTCTCTTTGAGATTCCCATAGTGTCTTCGTTTTCCTCCTTTGTCTTGTGCATGCCTTGTTGCCCTAACTGGGTTCTCCTTTGACGGTCTGGGCTGCTAAGGCTTGCTGCCCTGCTGTGGCCACAGTGTCGCGCTTACAGTAGGCATTCATACTGCCCACGAAGTCTTCCTAGAGGAAAAGGGGCAGTTGTCAGTGTCTTGCCTAGTTCCTCTATTTATGAGGTTGGCTAAGTCTGCAGGTAATAGGTGGAATGCCTTAAAATGTTGATTTCCTAGTGTTGTTTGACAATCACCTTAAAAAAAATCAGTTCTAGCTGCAAGAAGGGCAGCCTAGGCCAGGCACGGTGGCTCACACCTGTAATCCCAGCACTTTGGGAGGCCGAGGTGGGCAGATCACGAGGTCAGGAGGTCGAAATTATCCTGGCCAACATGGTGAAACCCTGTCTCTACTAAAAATAGAAAAAATTAGCCGGGTGTGGTGGTAGGTGCCTGTAGTCCCAGCTACTCAGGGGACTGAGGCAGGAGAATCACATGAACCTGGGAAGTGGAAGTTGCAGTGAGCAAAGATCACACCACTGCACTCCAGCCTGGGCTATAGAGCAAGACTCTGTCCCCACCCCCGCCAAAAAAAGAAGGGCTGTTCCCCGCCTGCCAAAAAAAGCCTACAATCTGTTCTTTTAATCCATTCAGACTTCTCTGAGAAGAGAAGGCTCACTCCTGATGGCCCTTGGTTAGCATGTTTGGGAACCAGGGACAGGTGTTGAGTAGGAGCCACTGTTACCTGATACAGACTCATGTTGGTGGTGGGCAGACCCAGTGCTCTCTGGCTCTGGCCTTATTTGTTCATTTAGCAAAGATGGACCTTGAGGCGGGCCCAGTTAGGTCCCCAGAGATAAAGTGATGAATAAGAAAGAATCTGCCTTTACGCCGGGCGCCGTAGCTCACGCCTGTAATCCCAGCACTTTGGGAGGCCAAGGCAGGTGGATCACGAGGTCAAGAGATCGAGACCATCTTGGTCAACATGGTGAAACCCCGTCTCTACTAAAAATACAAAAAATTAGCTGGGCATGGTGGCGTGTGCCTGTAGCCCCAGCTACTCAGGAGGCTGAGGCAGGAGAATTCCCTGAACCCAGAAGGCAGAGGTTGCGGTGAGCCGAGATCGCGCCATTGCACTCCAGCCTGGGTAACGAGAGCGAAACTCCATCTCAAAAAAAAAAAAAAGGGAAAGAATCTGCCTTAAAAATACCAAGTTTATTTTCCCCCATCCTAAGTCAGAGGGTGTACATAACGGAAATTGGTAGAAAGTTGAAACAGGAAATGATAACACTGAGAGTCTGAGTTTTCATTATCACAGGTACTGTGTTATGTAACATCTTGCTCCAGTGAATCACTGACCAGTATTTGGTAATCTTTTTTATCATAGAGATTTATTTTTGGCTTAATCCATTTCTACTATCAACATTAAAAAATAATAACTGACGTGGGTTGGGCACTGCTGGGGTTAAGTGCTTTATGAGTATAACTCATTAACATGCTAAAGACTGTGAAGTTTACAGGTGAGGAAATTGAGGCACAGCAGTGAAATTACTTGGCCCAAGGTAATAAGAAAGTGACAGTGCTGGGATGGAAACCCAGGAAGTGTTTAGCTACAGAGCCTGAGTTTTTAGCCATTACGGATGTTGTGTGAGTTTCGTACAGTTTAACCAGAAAAGCACTATTACAGTGGTAAAGTTTCTATGTCTGAGGGAAAGAACGTCACGTTCTATTCTGAGTTAGAGAACGTTGCTTAGTGAAGTTCCCATAATAGTCATATCCATGTGTAGTTAAGAAACAGCTGGTACTCAGCTCTGCAGATGTTTATTGAGCATGTACTGGGGGCCAAGCATTGCTTTAGGTGTCAGGGATGTTACGATAGCCCAAAAAGAAAAAGCACCTGCCCTTGTGATGCTTGCAGTCTAAATGGAAGCATAGACATAGCTAGTAAACAAGACAGAGAATACATTGCAAGTAATTTAGTCTTTTCGAAGGGCATACATGTTGTGTTATGTGGTGGCAATGTGGGGTGGTGATGTGAGTTGCGGCTTTAAGAGGTCAAAGTCGACCACTCTGAAAAGGCAATATTTGAGTCAACCTTTGAAAGTGGTGAGGGAGAACAGCCAGTGCAAAGGCCCTGAGGCACTTCCTAAGAGGGAGTGGGGGAATTACATGCTTTTGTCCCTGCCTTTGTTGTTGGCAAGGTCAGGCTGGTAATACCCTGGGACCATAGTCAAGTGCTGAAATATAGGAACTGAGAGAAGAGGCACCCTGCATTGGATGTCCAGCTAAGGCTAAGGGACGAAGGAGGCCTTAGAAATCTGCAGCAGCAAATGTGTGCCTGGGGCCTAGCCCAGAGCTGTACCTGGTAGACAGTGAATTTCATTATTTTCCCTCGGACATTTTAAATTGGAGCCCAAGGTGCCTGGCAATGTGGTTGTAGAGGTAGGGGTGGGTGTGTCAGGAGCTGCATGGGTCGGGGCTGCATGCTGTGTTGAAGAGCTTGGTGTGCATCTGACCCGTTGGAGGGAGCCATTGTAGGTTCTTGAGCAGGAACTGACGTGATGATATTGAGTGCTGGGCCCTTACTGTGTGGGTGGTAAGGAGTGAGTGACGTGAGATTGGTCTGTGCTGCACAGAGTGCGGTGGTGCACAGGTTGCTTGGGAGCAGCAGTCTGCAGGCAGAGGAGAAAGCCGTATTTGCCTTCTTTGTGGGCTGCTGTGCTGGAAGAAAGGACAGGTCGGAACTGGGTTTCCTATGAGTGGATAGGTCTTTCTGGTAGGAGGTGAAGGGGGAAGAGCAGTGCAAGGTTACTATAAGATTTACCCAGGTGTGGCCGGGCACAGTGGCTCATACCTGTAATCCCAGCACTTTGGGAGGCTGAGGCGGGTGGATCACAAGGTCAGGAGTTCGAGACCAGCCTGATCAACATAGTGAAACCCTGTCCCTACTAAAAATACAAAAATTAGCTGTGCATAGTGGCATATGCCTGTAGTCCTAGCTACTTGGGAGGATGAGGCAGGAGAATCACTTAAACCCAGGAGGTGGAGGTTGCAGTGAGCTGAGACCTTGCCATTGCACTCCAGCCTGGGCGACAGAATGAGACTTTGTCTCAAAAAAAAAAAAAAAGAAAGAAAAAAAAGAAAAAAGAAACAGCAGTTAATATATGTTATTTTTCAATAGGGTGATTCTGAAGATGGTCTGGAGGAGCCTTCTCAAGAACAGAGGTAAGGAAAACATGGGGATGGAAACTTGTATGCTGAGTGTTCCTGCCCACTTTGGGTGCTCTCTGAAGTCTTGGTATATGTCCATGTTTATATGTTTAATATTACCTGTAATACCTTTCTCATTTGCGTTTGTCGTATCTGTACCCTCTAGTACATTTATATGACTTTGTTTTTAAATAAGGCTGTACAGAAAGCTGTTGGAAACACCCCCTCCCTTGCCACTCACTAATTTCACTTTTTCCATGACGTGCTTATGCCCTCCCTCTTGTTTAGAAACATCTGTTGAGTGCCAGGCACCGTTCTGGGTACTGAACATGAAATACAAACATGACCTCTGTTTCGTCTAGTGGGCAAGTAAGACATTACTATAAAGAAAATAATCGTGCTAATGTCAAGAGCTATCAAGAATTAGTTTCCTGTGGTAGAGAATAATGAGGTGGATGGGGTGGTCAGGTGAGGCTCCTTTTAGGAGGTGACATTCCATCTGAAGCTTGGAGGTAACAGGGGCAGTCACACAGCTACGGGAACAGTGCTTTGGTCAGAGGGAATGGAAGTACAGAGGCCCTAAGGCTGGAAGCCCTGCCAGCAATCCAGGAACTTGGAGAAGGCCATTGTGGTTTGTAGGATGGTGAGATGAGGTGTGTAGGACTTTAGAAGCTACAGGAAGGAATTTGGATTTCACTTTTAAGTGTGGTATGAATTGTTAAAGGATTTTAAGCAGGGAACTAGCAGATCAAAAAAATGTGAATTATATATATATAAATATATATATATTTTTTGAGACAGTCTTACTCCACCACCCAGGCTGGAGTGTGGTGGTATGGTCTAGGCTCACTGCAACCTCCACCTCCCGGGTTCAAGAGATTCTTATGCCTCAGCCTCCCAAGTAGCTGGGATTACAGGCATGTTCTACCACGCCTGTCTAATTTTTGTGCTATTAGTAGCAGTGGGGTTTCCCCATGTTGGCCAGACTGGCCTCCAGCTCCTGACCTCAAGTGATCTGCTTGCCTTGGCCTCCCATAGTGCTGGGATTACAGGTGTGAGCCACACTGCGCTTGGCCCTGTGAATTCCATTTTTAAGAGAATATCTTGGTCATGGGGCAGTCTTGGTCAGTTGTCAAACTGGATCCTTTGGAGGTACACGAAGACACTTTAAGTGGTATATAAGCAGGAGGATAACTTGCAAGGAATAGGCTTCCAGATCCTTAGGGTCTAAATATCTTTTAAAATGGATCCTTCTGAGTTGTAAGTTACCATTTTCTACCTCTGCTTTCACAATCTCATTTCTCCACTTCACAAAAGAAAGCTGTTTCTTTCACCCAGCCCCAGTCCTGCTGTTGGCTTCATCTTGGGCAAAGGGACAATTTGAAATATAGGCGTTAGGAAAAAGTGATTCACTCTGATTAGATGACATATGCTTTAGGAACTTTGGTGGTTTTCAGATCATTGCTTCTAGTAAAATTGAGGGAGGACCCAGTGAAATTGGCAACTGATAGATGATTCAAGTGATTTTTAATGAAATCTCTCTGTGTGATTTTTAGAAGAAACACTGAGGTATTTTTGAGAATATAGGGCAGTGCCATAACAAAGCTATTTCCATACACATCTGTTTATGTGAACAAGCTTTTTCAGTACTGACATTTAAAAAAAAAGATAAGAAAAAAGGATTAAGTTGGTAATAAACCTATCTCATTCTAGTGGTAAATAATGTTCACATGAACCAGTTTGGGGGAAAACCCGCTCATCTCATTAAAGGATGCATTTTCAATAAGACTTTACTTTCTATGTTTAATTGCCTATCAAAATTTGTGAAATTTGTTGATCAATTGTGTGCAGTTGGCCCTCTGCATCTGTGACTTCCGCATCGGTGGATTCAACAAACTGTGGATTGAAAATATTCAGAAAAAAAAAATGTGTCTGTACTGAATATGTACAGAACTTTTCTTGTCATTATTCCCTATACAATATAGTATAAACACTATTTACCTAGCATTCACATTGTATTAGGTATTATTAGTAATCTAGAGATGATTTAAAGTATATAGGACGATGTGCATAGGTTATATGCAAATACTGTGTATCAGGGACTTGATATCTTCATTTTATATCAGGGACTTGAGCATCTTCAGAATTTGATATTCTTGAGAGGTCCTGGAACCAATCCCTCAGGGATCCGACTATACTAATACAAATTGCATTGATACCTTTTTCTTTTTTTAAAAAACAGAGTCTCACTCTGTTGCCCAGGCTGGAGTGGAGTAGAGTGATCTTGGCTTATTGCAACCTCCCCCTCCTGGGTTCAAGTGATTTCCCTGCCTCAGCTTCCTCAGTAGCTGGGATTGGAGGTGCACACCACCACACCCAGCTAATTTTTGTATTTTTAGTAGAGATGAGGTTTCACCATGTTGGCCAGGCTGGTCTTGAACTCCTAACCTCAGGTTATACACCCACCTTGGCCTCTCAGAGTGCTGGGATTACAGGCATGAGTCACCATGCCTGGCCTGTATTGATAACTTAATTCAGAAGAAAAGAAAAATAATATTTAGACCTTATGGTCATGGGAAAATATTTTTTAAAACCTGAAATTTCAATTTCAATTTATAGTCACGTAGCAGAAGGCTTTGAACATAAATATATATTCAGTTAAAATTCCTTGGGTGACATGGAATAGAAATGAGTTCATAGAGGAAAAGGAACCATATAAAATATCCAGCCATAAAGAGTTTATTTTTGTATTTTAAAAAATGGATAATGGTAGATATCATTTCAGTGGTATTTAGATTCCATTGAATATATTTTAAAACGGGATTGTGAGTTTTATTAAAAGTGCCAATATGTACAGTGTGGCAGAGATTACGTTTTTACAGCTGTTAAACTCCTACAACTTTACATGTGACACAAACATCCTTTTTGGGTGCATGGGAGCAAGAAAAGTTGAGGAATGTTGATATCAGGGTGGGGGGTTGGTAGTGGATGGAGGATATGGCAAGTTTTGAGACGTGTTTTTGAGGTGGGACAAATCCATTGCTTGTTGAATCTGTTTTCGAGGGCGAGGGAAAGAGAAATCATGGAGAGAGAGCACCTACATTTTGGCTTAAATGTCTGGAGAGATGGTGATGACTGTGCCGGGAAAGGATTTAGTGGGAAGGAATCAGGAACTGTGTTTGGTTGTCTCCTAGGAATCTCAGACTTGTTATGACACGTCCACGGGGAGATGGCAGGTAGGCAGTTGATACCACTCTGGAGCTCGGAGGCCTGGGCTGCAGACCCAGGTGTGAGTGTGCGCAGCCCATCGAGAGCTGTGTTTTGTGTGCCTTTGTATTTGTTTTCTTTCGTAGATGCAGTTCTCTCTATTATTATTTATAACTAATTTCTTTTTGCCAATTTTTTTTTAAATCAAACTTTAAGTTATGTGTAGATTTTATCCTTATCGGTCTTTTCACGTAGCATCACATTATCAAAATGAAAGATGTGGGAATGAGGGAGAATAGTGTTCTTTTTGATGATGACTTATGTAAAAAAATTAATTTTGCATCATGACTGTGTACTTACAGGCATACATATGGATGTACGAATATATATATGTGTATAATCTATGTACTTATTTATTTACAGAAGTGAATTGAAGTATCAGAATATAGTACTCATTCTTGTTGCCTGCAATATTCTATTTTCTGTTGCATTTTCCTTCATTCCTTACTGGCTTTATTTATTTTTTTGGTAATAGCTTTATTGAGGTGTAGTTCACATACCATCCAATTCACCCATCTGAAGTGCACAGTTGGTTTTTGGCATATTCTGAGCTGTATAACCATTGCTACAATCAATTTTAGGAGAACATTTTGTCTTCCCAAAAGAAGTGCCTTTAGCCATCAACCTCCAGTCTCCTATTGGAGCTCGCCTGGGTTCATTTTAAAACTCATTACATCATAGTTCACAGTCTGATCAACCTTGATTTATATGTTTATCTTCCTGTGATTAAATATTATAGTATTTTGCTATTTTACCTTTTTTTTTTAAGAGATAGAGTCTTACTCTGTCGTCCAGGCTGGAGTGCAGTGGTGCGATCTTGGCTCACTGCAACTTCCACCTCCCAGGTTCAAGTGATTCTTCTGTCTCAACCTCCCAAGTAGCTGGGACTACAGGCACGCACCACCATGCCCAGCTGATGTTTGTATTTTTTAGTAGAGATGGGGTTTTACCATATTGGTCAGGCTGAACTCCTGACCTTGTGATGTGCCGACGTCGTGATGCGCCTGCCTTGGCCTCCCAAAGTGCTGGGATTACAGGTATGAGCCACTGTGCCCAGCCGTACTTCTATTTTTTAAAAACGTGACTTGCAAGCCTCTTTGTTTCTTTTAGCTTTTTGGGGTTGAAGTCTGTTTCTCATGTGTAAATAAATGATATTGATGTGGGTGGGATGCTTCTTTTAAAAACCTTTGTGTCTGTGTTTTGAAAATGCAGATTCTGGAGCTCTCTCCAAGAATTATCTCTGTAAATGTAATGTTCTGTGATTGGTAAATTAGTCACCTGTGGACTTACTATTCATTTACCTTCTACTTTCTTAATTTTGTAACTTCCCCAAAACCTATCTAATTTCTTGCTACTTTAAAAATAAAACTTTTGCTTTAGAGTAGATTTAAATTTATAGGAAAGTTACAGAGATACTATGGAGACTTCCTTTGTACTCTTCACCCAGTTAACCCTAATGTTAATGTCTTATATTACTGTGGTACATTTGTCACTGAGAAACCAACATTAGTACCTTACTATGAGCTAAACTTCACAGATTTCACTAGCTTTTTTCCCTAATGTCCTTTTTGGAGGAAATCATTAAGTGAAGCTGAACTTCACCGATACAAATTTTTTTTTTTTTTTTTTTTTTTTTTGAGACGGAGTCTCACTCTTGTTGCCCAGGCTGGAGTGCAGTGGCGCGATCTCAGCTCACCGTAACTTCCGCCTCCCAGGTTCAAGCGATTCTCCTGCCTCAGTCTCCCAAGTAGCTGGGATTACAGGCATGTGCCACCACGCACAGCTAATTTTGTATTTTTAGTACAGATGGTATTTCTTTGTGTTAGTCAGGCTGGTCTTGAACTCCCGACCTCAGGTGATCTGTCAGCCTTGGCCTCCTTTCCAAAGTGCTGGGATTATAGGTGTGAGCCATCACACTTGGCTGTCACTGACACAAAGTATGTGAAATTCTGTATGGGAAATTTGTCAGTTCTCATTTATTTATATCCTGTGGGCTCATGGATATTTATAGTTTGGGTTATAATCCAGTATTAGGTTTGCCCTGCTGTTTTAATGTCATTTATCCTTAATCTTATTTATGAAGTTATTAGTATCTGTTTATACATTTTTCAGACTTTTTGTGATTTTAATTTTAATAACTACCCCACGATACCAGCTTAATGATGGTCAGGTGGATTTGGAGTCATAGAACCACCATTTGTCAATTCCACGAAACGAATATATTGTCTCTTAACCCATACAGAGGTGTCACTACTAACTTGGGACTTGAGAAACAAATTTGACTGTAAGACAGTCTCAGTATGTCCCCAAAATGTAAAGGAAGCACTGGCGGTTTATCACTGGACAGAAACAATCTAAAGAATGAGGAGGTCTCTGTTTTACTGGCAAGACTGCCCAAGGTGGGGCTGGAACGGGACCAGTATTAATTTTGGGCAGGAGGCTTCCTAGAACAGCTTGCCTTGTTACCTCAAAGTCTGGGAAAGCTTTCAGGGTAATTGGCCTCATTGAAGATTTTGTTTACGTTATCCTGCCTTCATCTTCTGTGGATGCTATGTAATTGTATTTGGTTGAAAGCCAGAAAAGCAATATTTGAAAGATATTTTTCCCTCTTTCTTCTTCATCTCTATTTTTCCCTGGGTATTCTCAAATATCAACCTGTTCCTTTGCTGAGAAAGAAAGATCATTTTTGGGAATTCAGCTATGAGTGCGAAGGGGAACTGGCTTCAGCTCTTACTAGAATTGAATACTCTGGGAAGCATGTCTGGCTGGCTGTGTACCTCTCTCTCTGATAAGCCTTTTTTTGAGTTATATTTGAATAGCAAAGCTTAAGCCTTGACAACGTATGAATAGTATATTATTTCAGGTTTTAAAAATGGTTATAAAAATCATAAATACTGTCTAGGTACAATGTCTATGAAAGGTTTTTTTTGGTGGTTTTTTTTTTTTGAGACGGAGTTTCGCTCTTGTTACCCAGACTGGAGTGCAATGGCACGATCTCGGCTCTCTGCAACCTCCGCCTCCTGGGTTCAGGCAATTCTCCTGCCTCAGCCTCCTGAGTAGCTGGGACTACAGGCACGCACCACCATGCCCAGCTAATTTTTGTATTTTTAGTAGAGACGGGGTTTCACCTCGTTGACCAGGATGGTCTCAATCTCTTGACTTCGTGATCCCAAAGTGCTGGGATTATAGAGCCACCGCGCCTGGCTGGTTTTTTGTTTTTAAAATGTACTTTTATCTGATTATTAGTAGCAGCAGCAAAATGTGTTCTCCTGAAATAGTTTAATGCCAGTGAAAGGTGGATCTGGAGAGCCAGAACACGAAGAGAATCTCATTCTCCTTTCAGCTACGTACTGGAAGATACAATTGCAGACCAGAACAACTTAAACTTTAGGGAAACTCTTCACTGTTTTTGGCAGTGAAGGATCTCAGTGCCCCCACAGGGAATGGAACTACTATTCACTTTTCTTTGTTATTCAGAAATGGAAGTTTTGGGCTGGACGAGGTGGCTCACACCTGTAATCCTAGCTCTTTGGGAGGACCAGGTGGGTAATCACCGGAGGTTGAGAGACCAGCCTGGCCAAAATAGTGAACCCCTGTCTCTACTGAAAATACAAAAATTAGCAGGAGAAGCGCTTGAACTCAGAGTGAGACCCTGTCTCAAAAAATAAAAATAAATACAGCCTCTAACACGAATACTAGTCCTGTTGTTTCAATGACAAATATGGTTTGCAGGCATGAACATGGAGGACATGCAAAACATAACAAGCAATCAGTCTAAAAGGTTTAAATGTAAAAACATGAGCTTGCATTCCTTCGTTCAGCAGCTCTTCACCCAGGTGTCAGGTACAAGGTTAGGTGCTAGGAAGACAGGTGCATGAGACTCAGAAACTTGGGTACCCTGAGAAAGGCAATTTCCAAACACAGTAGTAGCAGCCTTGTGCTAAGTAAGATAAGTGCCAGGGTGCTATGGAAAGCAGCACAGTGGAGGAAGATGGCTGGGGAGAAGAGTGTTTCGGCAAAAAAGAGAGCCCAGATGAGTGACCAGAAAGAGGGTGGGGAGGCTTGAATCCCAAAAGAGCTTCTACATCACCCATGCCATGCTCAGGACCCTGTGCTTCATCTCCAAGGTAGTGCAGTCCATAAAAGGCTGTTCTTCAGAGGGACCACAGGAAAGGAAGTAGGACAGAAGGGCATGAGAACAACAGGATGCAGAATGGAGGCAGCAGACCATGTCAAGAAGACTCAGCCACACCTCGGGACGGCAGGCATAGGAATTGGGGACAGCAAGAGGCCCAGAAGCTCAGTTCAGGACACAGTAATTCTGTGGAACCTGCAGGCTAAAGGGAGAACTCTGGGGAGAATATACGATCCATGTTCAACTTCCTTCTGTATATATAGTGTATAAAGAGCTAACAGCAACAAATAAATGCTATGTAGCCATAAAAATATATTTTTTAATTTTTTTTAAAGCCAACAGAACAGGCCAGGTCACCTAGGGACATGACAGGGTGGGAAGACAGGAAGTTCCCCAGTGGAACCCTAGGGAGACGTTTCAGGTTAAAAAGTGTGAGAACCTATCAACAGCAAAGGGACTTTCTTATTTATTTATTTATTTTTGAAATGGAGTCTCGCTCTGTTGCCCAGGCTGGAGAGCAGTGGTGCGATCTCTGCTCACTGCAACCTCTGCCTCCTGGGCTTAAAGAATTCTCCCATCTTAGCCTCCTAAGTAGCTGGGACTGCAGGCACCTGCCACTATGGCCAGCTAATTTTTGTATTTTTTGTAGAGTTGGAGTTTCACCTTGTTGCGCAGTCTTGTCTTGCACTCCTGGGCTCAAGCAGTCCGCCTGCCTCAGCCTCACAAAGTGCTGGGATTACAGGCATGAGCCACCGTGCCTGGCCTAGAGGCTGTCTTTTTATACTGAGTTACTGTAGTTGGTGTGTTTTTAAAGAGGATGGGTTAGTTACTCTATTTATGTATAGCCTCATAGTATACCTTCCAGAGGGTCCTGTGGGCCCTGGAAGCTTTGCAGAATGAATGCATTCAGCCATGGTCTGTGCAACTATAACAATGTAAAGTAAATTTTTTTGACTGTTATAGAGCTCATAATTTAGGTGTTCTCCTTAATATGATACAGATTTTTAAACAGGGTTCTTGGTATATATTAAAAATTGTCTTCAAGCCACAAAAACCTTTTTTTAAGATGAAAAAATTGTGAAATTTTTAGCAAAGCTTTTGACACGTATTTATATAGTTATTTAGCCTTCAATTGAAATAAATCAAAAAAACAGTACAGTAGGATCAGAATACTAATTTTTTTATTTTGAGATGGAGTCTCATTCTGTCACCCAGGCTGGAGTCCAGTGGAGCAATCTCGGTTCACTGCAAACTCCACCTTCCAGGTTCAAGTGATTCTCCTGCCTCAGCCTCCTGAGTAGCTGGGATTACAGGCACATGCCACCACGCCTGGATAATTTTTGTATTTTTAATAGAGACAGGGTATCACTGTGTTGGTCAGGCTGGTTTCGAACTCCTGACCTCACGATCTGCCTGCCTTGTCCTCTCAAAGTGCTGGGATTACAGGCGTGAGCCACTGCATCCGGCCTTCTAATTTTGTCTCTTATTGAAATTTTTAGTTCCTAAAAATGTTTAGGTATTTTTTGAAACAGGATTTTGCTCTGTTGCCCAGGCTGAAGTTCAATTGTGCTCTAACAGCAAACTACAGCCTCGACCTCCTGGGCTTAAGCAATCTTCCTGCCTCAGCCTACCCAGTAGCTACGGCTACAGGTACACGTCACCATGCCCAGCTAATTTTTTTTTTTAATTTAGTTTTTGTAGAGACGAGGTCTCCCGATGTTGTCCATGCTGGTCTCTAACTCAAGCAGTCCTCTTGTCTCGGCCTTCTTAAGTGTTGGCTTTACAGGCATGAGCCACTGTGTCCAGCCCCCCCAAAACACTTTTAGTTCTGCCTAGGTAACATGATAACATGTTTTCACAAGCACCAGAGTGATTAGGTTTGTATTCATTTTTATCTTTATGTTGAAAGGGTGTTTAAACCTTTAATAATTCCTTATTAAAGAATTTAATTCTTTAAGAATTTTGAAGGGTTAGTCTAGAATAAAAATAGGCAAAACACTTCCTTAATGTCAACATTCCTGAAACAAAAAAGTGGAATTAAGGTCTGGGGAAGCTTGATATTGTACGTAAATGTGGTGACCCAGTTCCAGAAACTCAGTGTTCCTTACTTTTTAGACTAGAGATTGCCTTCAGAAGAAGTGGTTTAACTCAGCACTAAAGTCTGAATCAGCTTGCTTCATTCCAGATGCCACTCAGTGGCTTGACTATTTATTGCCACATGTCATAATATTTAACAGTAAAATAACTTCCTGGAATCATTCAGTAAGATGTGCATTCTAGAGAAGGAGCTAGATAAATCCAACAGCCCACGAAGACGTGCCATTGGAAACCACAACATGTGAGTTAGGGGACTGAGGAGGCTGGGCGTGGTGGTTCATGCCTATAGCACTTAGGCTGAGGTGGGAGGATTGACTTGGGCTCAGGAGTTTGATACCAGCTTGGGCCACAAAGTAAGACCCTCTCTACAGAAAAAAAAGAAGTGTGTGGTGGTGTGTGCACCTGTAGGTCTAGCTACTCTGCAGGCTGAGGCTCACTTGAGCCCAGGAGGTTGAGGTTGCAGTGAGCTATGATTTTGCCATTGCACTCCAGCCTCAGTGGCAGAGAGACCCTGTCTGTAAAAATAAAAGGCTGTGAGAAGCTTGTTTTAGGCAAGAATGAAGGTACTGCCATGTAAGAAAGAGGAGACTTGGTTGTTTTGCCATTGAAAACCAAGCTTACTTTTCTTCAGGAAGGCGTATAGCTGGAGGGTCAGGCATAAGCTGACATTTCGGCTTCTCTTATGCAGTGGGCATTGTGCTTCAGATTGCTTTCACTTCTCACGGTGGGTCAGTGAGAAATGAAAGTACTTATTGGATGGATCCCAACATTGGCAGCAGTATTAATTCTGTGAGGGTGTTCTGGATATGTTGTGATACGAAGCTTCTTACTGTTTAAGAAGGTAGCAGAGCTTGGGGTTTCCAGGTTCAAAGGAGAAATTTTCCAAGGCAGTCTTCTCTGTCTAGGAACACCAATATTAAGATAATGGGGTCTCCTGGGAGCTTGTTACTTGTTTTAAATGAATTGTCATCAAATTATTAGTTTGTTGTTAGAGTCTTCCACATATGAATTGTGACCCTGAAGTAACAGTAATTTCCCCCAATCAATTAAACAAAGGAATGTTGTCATATTACAAATAATTACCATGGTACTTTAGAAAGTGCTTTGCAGATGTGTGGTGCCCAATTAATATGTTTTTGGGACTGTTGTTTTAAGATTGTCTTTGCAACCAATTTATAAATGATACGAGAAGTCTTGTTTGCTTATTGTAGTCCTTCTCAATGTTTTCTCCCAAAGCAGTAGGGATGTAGTTTTTAAAGTCTGCTATAAGCATGAAAATTCTTTGGAAATTGAAAAAAAACTTTCACATTTGTTGAGAATTTAAATATTACTCACTTTTTATTCCTTTTTATTACTCTCCAAAAACTCTTCTAGTACCATTTATGTTCCAGGAAGGTGGCCATGTTTAATTCATTGCGTTGTTTTCTCTAACATACTTATACACATCCCAGTTTGAGAAACATTCTCCTGTCCCTATTGTTTTTACCCAGTTTGTTCAAGTATTTTATTCAGAAAACATGGCTCTGAATGACACATGCCTGTTGGATTAAAACTGAAATTCTTCTGTAGGAAAGATGATTTGCCCCCTGTGAAGTGCCCAGATACCCACTGTTGCATTTGAAGGTAGATCCCAGAGAATAGCTTCAGTAAAAACACAGTCATAGTGTATGGCCTGCCAAGTGGACCACTGTAAAATGTACATAGTAAATAATTCATATTGATATCGTGCCTTGTGCAACATCGACTTTGAGGGCGGTAACTACCTGTGGACGTTGCTGCCTCTAAATTATTTACAATAGGTGAGGTTCTGTTTGAATTACAATCCAAATAGTGTTTGATTGATAGTTATGACGGGTGTATGTAGTATAAAGTTTTGGTGGAGTAATTCTAGGATCCTGATTAATCCTGTTTCTTCAAATCAGGTCATGTTAATCCACTTAAACCATAAAAATTGGATTTAAGTAATTGCCCTTGTATAAACCTTATGGTTTACAAAGTGCTTTCACAGGTTCCTTCCTTACATGACCAGGCGGATATGTGGTAGTACTCCCGTTTTAGAGATGAGGAGACAAGTTGATTAAAGTAAAACAATTTGATGAGGCTGGATGTGGTGGCTCATGCCTGTGATCCCAGCACTTTGAGAGGCTGAGGTGGGTAGACCACCTGAGGTCAGGAGTTTGAGACCAGCCTGACCAACATGTTGAAATCCCCGTCTTTACCAAAAATACAAAATTTAGCCAGACGTGGTGGCTCATGCCAGTAATCCCAGCTACTCAGGAGGTTGAGGAGAATCGCTTGAACCTAGGAGGCAGAGGTTGCAGTGAGCCGAGATCTTGCCACTGCACTCCAGCCTGGGTGACAGAAAAAAAAAAAAATCCCAATTTGTTGGAGGTTATAGCGCTGTGAAGTGACAGAACATGCACATGATCCTCTGTGTCCTCTCTCTGTAAGTGCATACATGTCTACACTTTCCCAGTTAGATTTACTAACAGTCTGCTGTCCATTGAAGGAGACTGAGTCCAAGATTAATGTGTGGAAGCAGCTGAATACTTTGGCCTTAGTATTATATGATTCCTAGCAAATCCCTGAAATAAATGAGCATGGCTCTTGTAAGACCCAGGGTTGGTCCTCTGATAATATTTTGGATAACTTCTTTAGTTTTATGCTAATCCTAAGTGTGGATTATCCACAGATATCCAGCTACATAGCTTTTGAAATATGGAAAATTCAAATATGAAATTTTGGGATTACTTTGTGGAACACATGCCATTGTAATGTGTGCAGAGAGGTTACCTTTAGAGGAGTTTGTCAGTTTGCTTTGCTTTGGAATTATTTCCAGCAGCAAGTAACAGAAAACCCTGACTCAACCAGCTCAAACAATAAAGAATGCATGATGTCACTTAAGAAGCCTGGAGGCAGGGTGGTTCTGGGTTGGTTTACTCAGCAGGTTAGTGTCAGCACCTGGGAGCCTGGTTCTTCCCACCTGTCTGTTCTGCTGGACTCCGTGTGCCATGCTGCTCCCCTCACATTTGCAGGAAGGCTGTGGGCTTCACAGCCTCCCAGCCTCCCACCTGAACAGCCAAAGGCAGGTTAAAAGACCTCTCCTGGTCACTTTCTCAGAAGCACTCCTCAGACTTCCCCTCTTACAGGTGGGTCTGCACTCACCTTGAACCACCCACCCACCCACACCTGTGATGTGGTGGAACCACGTGATCAGCTCTGTCCAGCAGGGCTTAGTCATTGGGAACACAGTCGGCTTTTGCTAAGTGGGAGGAGGGGAATGGGTGTTGGAAGACCAACTGCAGTATGTGCCCTGCTGAGTGAGTCACCTGAGCTCAGCCAGGAATGAGCGGTCTATGGCAGTGTTTCTCAAAGCCTGGTCCAGAGACCTAAATCAGCATTGCTTGGGAACTCGCTAGACGGGCTGGTTCTCAGACCCCACCCCAGACCTACTGTGAATCAGAAGCTCTAGGGGAGGAGCCCAGAGATGTGTTTTAACAAGCCCTCCAGGTGGCTCTGATGCATGCTCAAGTTTGAGAACCATTGGTCCAGGTGAGGCAGTTCAGGGACCACGTGACAAAATATACTTTTTGTTGAGGATTAAATAATGAGAGGCAGAAATGGTCTTGTAGGTAAAACAGTGGGTGGAAATTGGGAGATGGCTGCTTTTCAGCCTGACTTACCACCACTGGCCCAGGATTTTATCACACCTACAACCCATACGTATTCTCTTCTTAGGTATGGAGTGTTACCAGCTGCATCTGGTATGCCTAAAGAAGTTCTGCGATTATGCACATGGGGGAGGAGTTCCAGGCAGAGTTTTGGTATCTACCTATCAGGGTCTCACATGTCTTAGCACGCCTGGTAAACAGGTGGGTTAGGCCATCGCAGGTCAGCTTCCAGGGGACAACTGAGAAAACTTCTCAGGGAGAATTCATTCATTATAAGGGAAGTGAGTTTGGCAGAAAACCTTGGCCCAGTAACAAAAAGTCTCAGTTGCTGGATGGGAGTGGCCACTCACAGCACAGGGTGGTGTGTGTACTCAGATCTGCCTCCTGGCCCAGGCCTGTGTGGAGCTGTGCAGGCGTGTGTGTGTGTGTGTGTGTGAGTGTGTGTGTGTGTGTCTGTGTGTGACACACACACCCTGGTGGGCCTGCAGCTGAGGTGTGTGTGAGAGAGAGAGAGGAGACAGGGACAAAGAGAGAGACCCTTGTGGGCCTGTGGCTGAGGGGTGTGTGTGTGAATGTGAATGAGAGAGACAGAGAGAGACCCTGGTGGGCCTGTGGCTGGGTTGTGTGTCTGACCCTTGTGAGCTTGTGGCTGAGTTTCGTGTGTGAGACTGAGACCCTTGTGGGCTTGCGTCTGAGGGGTGTGTGTGTGTGTGTGACCCTTGTGAGCTTGTGGCTGAGTTTGTGTGTGTGAGAGAGACTGTGACACTTGTGGGCTTGTGTCTGAGGGTTGTGTGTGTGTGACCCTTGTGGGCTTGTGGCTGAGTTGTGTGTGTGTGTGCGAGAGAGAGAGAGAGGGCGGGGGCGGACACTTGTGGCTGCCGTGTGTGTGTGTGTGTGTGTGTGAGTGAAAGACTGAGACCCTGTGGGCCTGTGGCTGCGGTGTGTGTGAGCACGCGCAGCATTGGGAGAGTGGGGTTGTTGGGGGTGAGGAAGGTTATTACTTAAGGCAAAACTGAAAGAAGTGTTCTAAAAATTCTGTGAGAAACTGGGGTGGGCAGAAGCAGCCGGGCGCTGCCCACCCGGAGGGGACTTCCACACCCCGTCCACAGCTGGAGGCCAGGGCTGCCCATGGGAGGAGTGGGGACCGGCGCTGGGGAGGGCGGGGCCGAGGGGGCCGAGGAGGCCGCGGGAGCCTGGAGAGAGGGAATACGATTGGGACCAGGGCCTGGGCCTGTGGTGTGCCACTTAGAGCGGAGAGGGGCCTCCCAGCCACACGCAGCCTGGGGGGTTCCCTGCGGCTCTGTTGTGGTGGAGTGAGGGCATTTGCCCCCTAAGGGGGCTGGATGGAGGAGGGCAGGAGGAAACAACCCAGTGTGGTGTGTTAATTTCCCAGGGCTGTCTAACAAAGTCCCACAGACCGGTGGCTTTAGCACAGCAGAAATGTTATTCTCTCCTCACAGGCCGGAGGCTGGAAGTCCTCGGTCAAGCCGGCAGGGCCGGGCTGCCTCCGAAACCCTCCTCCGCCCTCGCCTCTTCCTAGCTTCTGCGGCTCGCGGCAGCCTGTGGGGTTTCTGGGCTCCCAGCTGCGTCACTCCTGTCTCCCGCCACTCAGCGTTCTCCCTGGGTGTCTCCTTGCTTCCACATGGCTATCCCACAGTTACGTTGAAGTAGAGGCCCACGCTGCTCCTGTCTGGCCTCAGCTTAACGAATTGCATCTGCACCAACCCTCTTTCCGAGTCAGGTCCCGTTCTGAGGTAGGGGGGTTAGGTATTGGACATCATTTTGGGGTTGGTGGAGACACAGTTTAACTCGTAACACATAGTCACCAGCGAGACTCCTCTGTGAGCCCTCATAAGTGTCCCTCACGTGTTTTCTCTGCCCTCCCCCGACACCAGGGCACCTGAGAACCGCCTTTTTGGTGCTGGGCTGGTCTGTGGGAAGCTATGTGAACCTCTGCACTGTGAAGCTGCTTTTCCTAGAGCCGCACAGACCAGTCCACAGGCAGCTTTGGACTCCAGGGCTCCAGCCGCAAAACCCATGCAGCCTGGAGCCTGGAGAGAAGGAATAAAATTGGGACTTCTTCCCAGCTTATTGAACCTGGCCTTTTGGTTGAATGGATTTTATTTCTGAATTATTTCTTTGTGTATCTGTAGGCACATGTCCAAGGAAAATTTTTTATTTACACAAGATTGTGAGTGCTGGGGAGAAGTATTTGTTTTTCTTTCTTTTCTTTTCTTTCCTTTCATTTTCTTTTCTTTCCTTCCTTCCTTCTTTCTTTTCTTTTCTTTTTTCTTTCCTTTCCTTTTCTTTCTTTCCTTCCTTCCTTCCTTCTTCCTTTTCTTTTCTTTTGTTTTCTTTTCTTTCTTTGTCTTGTTCTGTCACCCGGGGCTGGTGTACAAGTGGGTGGAATTCGGCTTACTGCAACCTTTGCTTCCTGGGTTCAAGTGATTCTCCTGCCTCAGCCTCCCAAGCAGCTGGGACTACAGGCACCCGCCACCATGCCTGACTAATTTTTGTATTTTTAGTAGAGATGGGGTTTCACCATGTTGGCCAGGCTGGTCTAAAACTCTTGACCTCAGATGATCCGCCCACCTTGGGCCTCCTAAAGTGCTGGGATTACAGGTGTGAGTCACCATGCCTGGCAGTCTTTCTTTTCTTTTCCCTCCCTCCCTCCCTCCTTCCCTCCCTTCCTTCCTTCCTTCCTTCCTTCCTTCCTTCCTTCCTTCCTTCCTTCCTTCCTTCCTTCCTTCCTTCCCTCCTTGCTTCCTTCCTTCTTTTTCTTTTCTTTCCTCTCTCTCTCTAGTAGCTGGGATTACGAGTGTACATCACCATGACTGGCTAGTTTTTGTATTTTCAGTAGAGACTGGGCTTCACCATGTTGGCCAGGCCGGTCTTGAACTCCTGACCTCGTGAGCCAACGCTGGCTTCTCAAAGTGCTGGGATTACGGGCATGAGCCATCGCGCCTGGCCATATTTTGTTTTTCTTGTGAGAAATAAGTGGGCAGATTTAAGAATAGGAAGCTTAATGAGCAAATAGGCAAAGCCGTGAAATCAGTCCTTGTTCCTTGCATCAGAATTAGAAAAATGCGACTGACTAACGTACCTGCTGCCAGGCTGTGTGTGCTGTGGTATGTCTCTGTGAGTATCTTAAACTTGTTTCATTATCAGTTTAACTTATCAAATGAATAGAGTTGATTCCCAGGCTGAAGCAGGTCCCAGTGGGCCATTTGTTGGTTTGGCAGGAGAATCCTTTTGTTATTTCCTGGAAATGCTTCAATCAAGATGAATCTCTTCCTGCTTCCATGTATTTCAGCTACAGTTTTACAAGTGTGTAATAGTACTGTCCATAAGGAATAGCTGCTGTTACTGTGAATTGAAATACTTACAGGTTTACTTTCAGGTGGAGAAATGTCACATCCAAATTGCATGTTAGTTTGACTTTCATGTAACTTAATTAGCAGATTCATGCTTGGGGAAATCTGATCTGTGATCCTGAAATTGGTTACAGTTGGTGTAATTTGTGGGTAATTAGGCTCCTTTACAGCGACTACTCTAGTTATTAGAGGGCTGGGGTAATTTGAGGTTGAAATGTGAGAATGAGATAGAGAACAGCACTGGGTCTCTAGTCCTTAATCTTTTAATCCATTTAACCTGGGTTGTAAATTCAGGCCTTATTTTAATTTGGAAGTATGTTTAGGGAGCTGGGAAGGGGTTTCATTAATTCACCACATTCAGGTTATAGTTAAGAGAGAGGTAGGTTATCCCTGACTGTTTACTTGAGCAAACATAAAGTTATCATGAGTACATGAAGGGTCCATGAAAGTTATGTTGTTCCTTGTTGGAAACAAAACATTCTAGATTTAAAAAATGAGTCTAAAACCCAAAGAAAAGCACCACAAAAACAAGACCCCGGTTCAAGAGGTGTGTCATGTGGGTATTGCCCATGTTGAGTTCAGAAATGTATTTGTGCGGCTGGGTGCAGTGGCTCATGCCTGTAATCCCAGCACTTTGGGAAGCTGAGCGGGTGGATCATCTGAGGTCAGGAGTTCAAGACCAGTCTTGCCAACATGATGAAACCCCGTCTCTACTAAAAATAAAAAATTAGCCAGGTGTGGTGGCATGTGCCTGTAGTCCCAGCCATTCAGGAGGCTGTGGCAAGAGAATCGCTTGAGTCTGGGAGGTGGAGGTTGCAGTGAGCCGAGATCCAAGATCACGCCACTGCACTCCAGTCTGGGGGACAGAGTGAGACTTCGTCTCAAAAAAATAAAAAAAAAAGAATATATTTGTGGCATGTGGAATAGGGTTTATGGACACACAGATATCAAGTAACCTGGTCTCTTGCTGAGTTTAAGGCCTGTCATTTAAATGCACTCTACTTACATTTTCTTTTTATTTCCACTTTTGAATTGGAGATAAAAGGGGAAACTGGTGAAGGAAAGACATGTTCTAGAGACTTGAACACCTGTGATATTGACTAATAGAAGACAGAGTAGATGGGAAGTAAGTGCAATGGGAAAACTGATAAACAGAGAGAAGGAAAAAAATTGTGTTTTGAGATGGATTGGAAGCATTTTTTGTCCACATACCTGCTGTGGGAATTTTTATCTGGTAGACAGACAGTAATTATAAGTGACAGTCATATGAAAGTAAATCACTAGTCTTTTGTATTATTGTTTTCTCAGCGGTCCTTATCAGTTTTTTGTTGCTCTGTAATCATTCATGTGGTCAGTAAAACTAATTTTTAGTCATGTAAATCTGTGTAGGGACAATTTAAAATATTTTGTTAAATTAGTCATTTCAAGTTGTACATTTTATGCATTTATTTAGTATAGTAAAAACCTTGTATACACATTTAATGTAATTAGTCTCTGGATATTTGAATTTTTAGTAGTACTTCTTTAGAGTGTGGGATTTTTCTTTTCTTTTCTTTTCTTTTTGGGAGATAGGGGCTGGTTCTGTCACCCAGGCTAGAGTGCGGTAGCCTGATCTCGGCTCACTGCAACCTCATACTCCTGGGCTCAAGCCATCCTTCCACCTCGGCCTCCTGAGTAGCTGGGACTACAGGCACGTGCTGCCATGCCTGGCTAATTTTTAAATATTTTTTGTAGCGACAAGGTTTTGCCATGTTGCCCAGGCTGGTCTTGAATTCCTGAGCTCAAGCGATCCTCCCACCACAAAGTGTTGGAATTGTAGGTATGAGCCACCACACCTGGCAGTTTTTTTGAGATGGGGCCTTGCTCCATCACCCAAGCTGGAGTGCAGTAGCATGATCATAGCTCGCTGCAGCCTTGAACTTCTGGGCTCAGGCAATCCCCCTACCTCAGCCTTCCAAGTAGCTGGGACTATAGGTTTATGCCACCATGCCCAGCTAATTAAAATTTTTTTAAATTTAAAGATGGAGGTCTACTATGTTGCCCAGGCTGGCCTTGAACGCCTGGTCTCAAACAATCCTCCCACTTCGGCCTTCCAAAGTGCTGGGATTACTGGCATGAGACAGTGCACGTAGCCCAATATTTCTTTTTAGTTCACTTTAAATTAAAAATAGAGTTTGAAGAAAATTAGAATTTTAACTAAACCTTATCCAAATTACATTTTCCAAATTAATGAGGTTTCAGAGAGATTTTCAAATAATATTCTTAATCCTTATTGATATGCACATAACTTCATTTAAATCATAGGCTGAATCTCAAGGTTGTGTGTAAAATATCTGAAGTCTACCACTTGGGACCTGGGAAGATAAATAATCTGCTATAATCAGTGATTAGAAGAAAATATAATAGTGATAAGAAACTGGTATGGCATGCGTACTAGAAAGCCCCTGATGCACACTGATTAAACTAGTAGGCTATAAACACAGCCTCTGCTCTGAAGGAATGTATATGGTTTTAAGAGAGGGAACATGTGACTTTGGCTACACATAAAGTAAGGTATGTTTATGAGCTGAGTTTTTATTTATATATATGTATATTTTGCAGTGGAATCTCACTCTGCCACCAGGCTGGAGTGCAATGGCGCAATCTCAGCTCACTGCAACCTCTGACTCCCTGGTTCATGCTGTTCTCCTGCCTCAGCCTCCCGAGTAGCTGGGAATACAGGCATGCACCACCATGTCCAGCTAATTTTTGTATTTTTAGTAGAGATGGGGTTTCACCATGTTGGCCAGGATCGTCTCAATCTCCTGACCTCGTGATCTGCCTGCCTTGGCCTCCCAAAGTGCTGGGATTACAGGCGTGAGCCACTATGCCTGGCCATGAGCTGAGTTTTTAAATGTAGTTTTTTTTTTTTTTTAACTTACATATCTTTCCCGGCTTTGTATAATTTGACTCAGGGCTGGGGACAGGGTGGAAAGGATAGACTGGAAAGTGGGACCACGATGGAGGAGTTGAGTGGATAAGAGCAACAGACTGAGCTCAGGAGGAAAGCTTGAAAAGAGTAGGGAAAGGAAGGTCAGGAATGAGCCAAGGCTGAGAGATCAGATGGTGAGATACAGGTGGGTATGGTAATGATGACCTGAGGCAGGAGATTTTTGTCCATCCTCAAGGTAAGGTAGTAGCTCAGTGGCTAAAAGATACTCTTGGAGCCAGACCCTCTGGGTTTGACTCTGATGTCATACCGTTTAACTGGTGACTTTTGGTGAGTTGCCAAACCTCTCCATGCCTTAGTTTGCCCCTTCTCAAATAGGGGTATTGTTAATACTACCTACCACAGAGTTTGTTTTGAAGATTATCTAAATCTACTTAAGGCATTTACAACAATGCCTTGCATGTAAATGCTCTAATATTACCTGCTATGAAATTGAAAACGTTGTCTTAGTGGTGGCTGCTGTGTAACAGTGATGAGGTATCCGGATCTGACAGACGCCCTTCCCTGGCTTCCGGGTAGAAGAATCCTATTTTTTAAAAAATGATTTGCGTCTGAGAAGTCAGAATTATTGTGGGTAAAGACTTGGACTCTGGGTTTGAATTCTAGCTCTAGCTTTCCAGCTGTGCGATCTTGAGCTTCTGTTTTCTCATCTGTAAAACTGGGCCAGTAGTACATTATCTCATAAGATTGTTATGTGAGGATCCCAGGGGTTAATCCATGTAAAAGAAACTGTTAATAGTGGAATTTGCAGTTGGCAGTGGCTATCAAGATGTGTGTATGCTTTAGCAAAATTCTACTCTTAAGAATTTCTTGGGCCGGGCACGGTGGCTCAAGCCTGTAATCCCAAGCACTTTGGGAGGCCGAGGCAGGCGGATCACGAGGTCAAGAGATTGAGACTCTCCTGGTCAACAAGGTGAAACCCCATCTCTACTAAAAATATAAAAAATTAGCTGGGCATGGTGGTGCGTGCCTGTAGTCCCAGCTACTCAGGAGGCTGAGGCAGGAGAATTGCCTGAACCCAGGAGGTGGAGGTTGCGGTGAGCCGAGATCATGCCATTGCACTCCAGTCTCCAGTCTGGCTAACAAGAGTGAAACTCCGTCTCAAAAATAAAAAATTTCTTAAGGAAGTAGGATAAATTTACAAGCCACGTTTATAATTATATCCATCCGTTTATACTGGGAAAAAATTAGGAGCAACGTAAATGTCCAACAGTACATCCGTATGGACAATGTTGTAGTACAATATTTGACACAGAAAAGTGTTTGATACTGACTTCTTTACAGAAAAATTTTCTGTGCAATCTGGAAGAACCTTCTAAAATATTAAGTGTTTTCACTTGCTAATGAGACTGTATTTTTATTTTTATTATGCCTTAAGGTACATTAAAAAGTAAGACATCTTGACTTGGGGAAATTCACAATAAGGGGAAACAGACATTTAGAAATAACGATCTTTAATATCTGATACAACGGTCTTATTGTCCTGAAGGCTGTGAACCAAGGAAAGCCCCTTCTGCCAAAGTTGTTTTCATCCTGTTGCAGACCTTGCCTAAGGCTTTCTCACCTAAAGAACAGGAAGTTGTCTTCTTGCAAATGAGGAGTGATTATGAGGCTATGGGAAAGGGAAACACTGGAAAGTTCTTTAACAGCTCTCAGGCAGAAGGGTGCAAAGAGAGCTGACACCAGTGGGCTTGGTTAGGGGGATATTTTAGACATTTGCTCTGGAACCAGAGCAGTGGGTGACCGGCTGGGGCTCCTGCTCTGCTGGGTGTTCAGCTTTTACTTGCGGGACCCTGGTAAAGTGTGAGAGGGGTCTGGGGAGGGGCAGTAGCTATTCACCGAACTGTTAATCCAAAATATCTGAGCCAGGTCTCTACCAATTTAGAAAGTTGATTTTGTGGCCAGGCACAGTGGCTCATGCTTGTAATCCCAGCACATTGAGAGGCTGATGCAGGCAGATCACCTAGGTCAGTAGTTTGAGACCAGCCTGGCCAACATGATGAAAACCTATTTCTACTAAAAATACAAAAATTAGCAGGGCTTGGTGGTGTGCACCTTTATTCCCAGCTACTGAGGAGGCTCTGAGGTAGGAGAATTGCTTGAAACCAGGAGGCAGAGGTTGCAGTGAGCTGAGATTTTGCCATTGCACTCCAGCCTTAGAGACAGCAAGACTCCATCTCAAAAAAAAAAAAAAAAAAAAAAAAAAAGTAAGTTGATTTTTCTAAGGTTAAGGACGTGCCTGTGACACAGCCTTGGAGGTCCTGTGCCCAGGGTGGTCGAGATACAGCTTGCTTTTTCTTTTTTTTTTTTTCTTTCTTTTTTTTTTTTTGAGACGGAGTTTCGATCTTGTCACCCAGGCTGGAGTACGGTGGCACAATCTTGGCTCACTATAACCTCCAGCTTCCTGGGTTCAAGCCATTCTCCTGCCTAGCCTTTTGCGTAGCTGGGATTACAGGTGCCCACCACCACGCCTGGCTAATTTTTTGTATGTTTAGTAGAGATGGGGTTTCCCCATGTTGGTCAGGCTGGTCTCGAACTCCTGACATCAGGTGATCAGCCCACCCTTGGCCTCCCATAGTGCTGGGATTACAGGCGTGAGCCACCTTGTTTGACCACAGTTTGCTTTAATACATTTTAGGGAGATGTGAGACATCAATCAGTATGTATAAGGGGAGGGCAGGGGCTTCCAGGTCATAGGTGGATAAGATACAAAAGTTTGCATTCTTTTGAGTCCTTTTTTTTTTTTGAGACAGAGTCTTGCTCTGTTGCCCAGGCTGGAGAGTAGTGGCATGATCTCTGCTCACCACAGCCTCCACCTTCTGGGTTCAAGTGATTCTCCTGCTTCAACCTCCCAAGCAGTTGGGATTACAGGCACACGACACCACGCCCAGCTAATTTTTTGTGTTTTTAGTAGAGACAGGGTTTCACCATGTTGGCCAGGCTGGTCTCGAACTCCCGACCTTGTGATCCACCTGCCTCGGCTTCCCAAAGTCCTGGAATTACAGGCATGAGCCACCATGCTGCCTGGTTTTCTTTTGAGTCCTTGATTAGCTTTTGACTGAATACACAATTTAGTCTGCCTCAGTGAATCTGCATTTTTATGTAAACAGTGGGGTAAAGGAAGCAATCAAATATGCATTTTTTTTTTTCAGGTGAGCAGAGAGATGACTTTATGTCTCCACCTGTGAAGATGAGCTATCAGTTTACATTGTCAGGGTGAAATCCAACAGAACTGTTTAGGGGTAAAGATCTTGAGGCTCTTGTGGGTAAAGTGTGAGGGAGGTACGTAACTTTAAAAATCTTTGTAATAAAATGGGAGTCAGGTTTGCCTGGCATGGTTCCCGGCTTGACCTTTCCCTAGTCTTAGTGATTTTAGGGTATGGATATTTAGTTTCCTTTCACAAAACAAGTGTGGAACTGTTTCAGTGGAGTAATGAGGAAGTGGCTGTGCTGTGCTTAAAAGAGTGGATGTCGGCCCTGGCCAGAAAAGAAGTCTGAAGATGAATTCCTAGAGTGCCAGCAAGGTCTCCGAATGCCAAGCTAGCCCTACTCCAGGGCAGTGAGACCTGAAATCAGAAAGCCAGTTTCTTTAAAATAATCCCATTCAGAGTTGGGGCATCAAAATAATTAGACTATGGATTTAATGGATAGGAATTCTTTAGAAAGGTATCAAATTATCCTTGCCTAAGGATTACTTCACAGGCTGGCCCTAACCTAGTTTTGCAAAAACAAATCAAAATGTTTTAAAACTGTGGAACACTTTATTTAAACAGAATTTTCTGTGGAAGCCTGGTACAAAAATTAATAAATACAGGGCTGCTCCATTGCATTGAAAACAGGGAGGCCCACTGAGGCATAGGGATAGTTGCCTTTCCAGGACCACCCCCCTCATGTCAGTACTGTTTAGCAGGGAACACAGCCCCTTCTGCCCCACAGTGACTTCAGTTAGTCTAAGTTAGTCCCCTCTGCTTAGGTTGCTGTGACAGTGTCATTGTCATTCTCTTTGGTTTTGTTAGTGACTGATTTAGGATTCATTGTTTATAAAGAGTTTTGTTTTGTTTTTGTTTGAGACAGGGTCTCATTCTGTTGTCCAGGTTGGAGTGTGGTAGCATGATTGATCTCGGCTCACTGCAGCCTCTAACTCCCAGGCTCAGGTGATCCTCCCATCTCAGCCTCCTGAAGAGCAGGTGTGAGCCACCATGTCTGGCTAATTTTGTTTATTTTTTTTGTAGAGATAGGGTCTCACTGTGTTGCCCAGGCTGGTCTTGAACTCCTTGTCTCAAGTGATCCACCTGCTTTGGCCTCCCAAAGTCCTGGGATTACAGGTGGGAGCCACTGTACTTGGCCTATGAAGACTTTTTTTTTTTTTAAGACAGCTCTGTGGCTCAGGCTGGTGTGTGGTGGCACAATCTTAGTTCACTTTAGCCTTAAACTCCCAGGTTTAAGTGATCCTCCCACCTCAACCTCCCTAGTAGCTGGGAATACAGGCTTGTGCTCTCATGCCTAACTAGTTTTTATGTTTTCGTAGAGATGGGGGTTTTGCCATGTTGCCTAAACTGGTCTTGAACTCATAGGCTCAGGCGATCCACCTGCCTCAGCTTCCCAAGGTGTTGGGATTACTGGCATGAGCCAGCGCACCTGGCCAACATTTTCAAAGGGAATGTTTTTGGGGACTTTGGGGAAAGTTTGTCTCCCCTCTGAAGGATGCCAGTGAGTGTTTGCTGCTGAGAGGATGGCAGGATGGCAAGGTGGGCGCATTCTGCAAGCATCATGACATCCTTGAGCTACTGAATCAACCTCCCTAGAACTGGCTTCCAGGGCTTTGGGTCATGTGTCATGTGAGAGAAATATTCTCCTTTACCTTTTTCTGAGTTAGGCCTCATGCTGCTTGAAGCTGAAAACATCCTGTTACTCCTTGTTTTAAGCACCCTCCTCTGGGCCCCGGAGATAAGCCTCTCAGGAGCCTGTGGCTCTGTCATCCAGTTTGAAACGTTTTGCTCTCCATAGAATCAGGTACCAGAAGAGTTATGCTGATTAAATTAGGTCTTACATTTTATATTATTTATATACTCAAAGACATATTTTTGTAGTCTGCATTTCGAGTAAAGCGTTTTCCATGTTGGAGGTCAAATCCCATGAGGTTCAGTTGTCCATTGCTGCTGCCTTTCCCTGTTCTGGAAGAGAAAGTTATTTGCCTGCTGAACTCACGGACCCAAGATTAGAAAGTGATGAACATTAATTCGTGGCTCTTTTTATCATAGACTCTACTCTGCTACTCTATGATTTCATCTGTGTAAACAGTATCACACAATGCAGAAATCCTTTTTTTTCTTTTTGTTATGAAAAATTTCCAAAAAAAGAAAAGTTGAGAGACTTGTATAGTGAACACCCAGACACACATCTCCTAGGTTCAGCTTCTACCAATGTCCTTAAGGCTTCTGATGGCAGAGGCCGGTGTGTAAGCATTTTGAAGTTTTTGGCTAAATAAAGAAAAACGTTACATTCCCTTCTTTTTTTATTGTGTCGGATTTAAGGCACAGCTCCTGTTCAGCCTGCCTGCCGTTCTCTGGGTTTATATAAGTTTGAGGAGGTGGGGGGAGATGCAGGAGGATGGAAAATGAGCAGCTTGCTTTATTCACAAATGATGCTTGGCAGGCTCTGGACAGAGCCAGGGGTTTGGGGGAGTCCTGAGCATGGTGCCTTCGGTCTGCTCTGGCACCCTCTGAGACTGAGAGGCCTGGGAGGAGCCGTCCCCTGCTGGGAACTTTTCCCAAAAGTCCGCTTATGGGCAGAGAGGCAGGGTTTGCAGCAGCAGAGCCAAGGAGGGCTGAGGCCAGCTTCCTTTGCTCTCCCACTCATTCCCAGCTCGATATTTAATTTGACATCCTAGAACATGTGTTTCAGTGAATTGGTTCATAAAAATGTTTTTTGCAGGGTTCTGGAATAGAGGCTGCACATTCTTTAGATACATGGCTGATTGCACTATGTGAGAGAGTGTGTGGGTGTGTGTGTGTATTTTTGGAGGTGGGTAGAGAAGTGGGGGTATAAGCACAGTTCTTTCAAGCTCCCTCTTCACAAGATGCAAATGCTTTTCCCCTTAGTATTTTTGCAGATTGTGAACAATGAGGAGTTGAGATCCTGTGGCCCTTTGGTCCCCAGGATCTTCTTATTCAGTGCTACTGAGTGTCACTGGCTTCCCATTTGCCCTTGTCTTTTTCTCCTTCGGTCACTCTGGAAACTAGCAGTTAGGAGCTGGAAATTGAGAAGTTGCCATTTAGGAGTTTATGCAACAAATGCAGAGAAGAGTCTGTTCCAGACTTTGCAGTTATATCAACTTAGAGCTTCTGCCAACCTTTCTTGGAAAAAAACCCACTGGAATTAAGTGAAACCTCACAACACTGCACAGTGTGGCCAATTCTGCATTTGTAGTGTGCAGGCCTGGAATTGTGGGAAGCTGGAAGTTGCCCCTTAGTATTAATGTTTGTTTTTATTGTCCTTTTCCTTGAATGTAGTCTTATGTAGAAAACTCGGACAGCCTGTCATTTTCCAAAGCCTCTGTGGCTTATCTTAGGCACAACATGTTTCTCCTCCCTTCTGTTCGTATTTAGGGATGGGCCAGGCCTGAACTCACTGTTTCAGGGCTCTGACGCTGTGCCTTGTATCTTGTGAGCCCTGGTTCTGGGCAGTCGCCTCCCTGTTTAGTGGTGCCCAGCCGTCAGCTGCTGTAGCTCAGACATGGCCTTGGGAGGTTTGGATAATACCCAGTGCTGGTCTGCCCGTTGCTGACCTGCAGCATTGTGTGGCATGGCTCCACGTGCACATCTTCCATGGCTTTATCAGTCTTGACTGGAGTCTTTCAGCTTTCTGCCAGTGATGAAATAGATCCTTATGATGTTCTTTTTTTTTCTTTTTGCCAATCATTGAGAGCTTGTAAGGTTGCTGAGGTTGGTTGGCCTTGAACTCTTGGCCTCGCCTTCGCAAGCGCCACAACATCCGGTCGGAGCCACTTTGGGCCCCTGTTCTTTTTTTTTTCTTTTTTTCTCACTTTGGTGCCAGGCTGGAGTGCAGTGGCGCGATCTCGGCTCACTACAACCTCTGCCTCCCAGGTTCAAGCAATTCTCCTGCCTCAGGCTCCCGAATAGCTGGGACTATTCAGGACGTGCCACCACGTCCAGCTAATTTTTGTATTTTTAGTAGAGATGGGGTTTCACCATGTTGAACAGGATGGTCTGCATCTCTTTTTTTTCTTTTTTTTATATATCACTTTGGGTAACACTAACATCTTAACAGTATTACATTTTCCCTAATTAACATGGATATTTTTTCTATTTATTTCTGTATTCTTTAACTTTTTTCAGTATTATTTTTATAATACAAGTCTTTTACCTCCTTGGTTATGTTAATTTCTAAATATTTTACTTTTTGATACTGAAATAAATGAAGTTGTGTTCTTAAATTTCATATTTGTACTATTGTCAGTGTATAGAAATGCAACTGATTTTAGCATGCTAATTTTATATCTTACAATTTTGCTGAATTTTCTTATCTGTTCTAACAGTTGTATGTGTGTGGAATCTTTAGGGTTTTCTTTTTTTTTTTTTTTAAGAAAAAAGAGAAAGAGGGAGAGAGAACAGGAGTCTTGCTCTATTGCGCAGGCTGGAATGCAATCTAAAAATAGGTATTAAAAACCTCTTTTATGGCGATAATTGTACTTAACAGTGGAGACAGGGAAGAAAATAACAAACAGCCAACCAGTATTTCATTTAAGTTTGTGAAATGCTATGCAAATGCTGAAGAGTGATTTACTTCTAATTATGTGGTCACTTTCAAAATAGGTGTAATGTGATTGAGAAAAATGTATGTTCTGTGGACCTGGGGTGAAGAATTCTATAAATATTCACTGAGTTTACTTGTTCCAGGTCTGAGTTCAAATCACAGATGTCCCTGTTAATTTTCTATCTTGTTGATCCATCGAATATTAACAATGTGGTGTCAAAGTCTCCCGCTATTATTGTGCAGGAGTTCAAGTCTCTTTATAAGTCATTAATAACTTGTCTTATGTATCTGGGTGTTCCTATATTGGGTGCATATATATTTATGATCATTGACTCCTGTTGTTGCATTGATCCCTTTACCATTATATAATGTCCTTCTTTGTTTCTTTTAGTCTTTGTTGCTATTAAAGTCTATTTTGTCAGAGATGAAAGGTACAACTCCTGTTTTTTTTTTTTTGCTCTCCATTTGATTGGTAAGTCTTCCACCAAAGCTTTGTTTTGAGTCTTTGTGTGTCCTTGCTTATGAAATGGATCTGGATACAGTGTACCAGTGGGTTTTGACTTTTTATTCAATTTTCCTTTCTGTGTCCTTGATTGGGGCATTTAATCCATTTAAATTTAGGATTAATATTGATATTTGTGAGTTTAATATTGTCGTTTAATGCTAGCTGGCTATTTTGCCCATTAGTTGATATAGATTCTTCATTATGGAGATACTCTTTACCTTTTGGTAAGTTTTTGGGATGACTGATACTGGTTGTTCCGTTCTTTGTATAGTGCTTCTTTCAGAAGTTCTTGTAAAGCAGTTCTGGTGGTGGTGAAATCTCTGAGTACTTGCTTGTTTGCAAAAAATTTTATTTTTCCTTCATTTATAAAGCTCAGTTTGTCTGGATATGAGATTCTGGATTGAAAATTCTTTTCTTTGAGAATATTGAATATCGACCCCCACTCTCTTCTAGTTTGTAGGGTTTCTGCTGAGAGATCTGCTGTGAGTCTGATAGCCTTTCCTTTACGGGTAACCTGACCCTTCTCTCTAGCTGCCCTTAGAATTTTCTCCTTTATTTCAGCCCTGGCGAATCTAGCCATTATGTGTCTTAGAGTTGCTCTACTTGAGGAATATCTTTGTGGTGTTCTCTGTATTACATGGAGTTGAATATTGTCCTGCCTTACTAGGTTATGAAAGTTTTCCTGAATAATATCCTGAAGAATATTTTCCAGCTTGGATTCATTCTCTTCATGACATTCAGGTACACCTATCAAATGTAAATTAGGTCTTTTCACACAGTCCCATATTTCTTGGAGACTTAGCTCATTCCTTTTTACTCTTTCTTCTCTAATCTTGTCTTCTCGTTTCATTTCATTAAGTTTGTCTTCAACCTCTGATATCCTTTCTTCTGCTTGATCAATTCGACTGTTAAAACCTGTGCATACTTTATGGAGTTCTCGCATTGTATTCTTCAGTTCCATTAATTCACTTATATTCCTCTCTAAATTGTCTGTTCTTGTCAGGATTTCGTTAAACCTTTTTTCAAAGTTCTTAGTTTCTTTGCATTGGGTTAGAACATGTTCTTTTAACTCACAGAAGTTTCTTATCATCCACCTTCTGAAGCCTACTTCTGTTAATGGAACGCACTCGTTCTCCATCAGGCCTTGTTCCATTGCTGATGAGGAACTGTGATCCCCTGTAGAGGGAGAGGCATTCTGATTTTGGGTATTCTCAGCCTTTTTAGGCTGGTTTCTTCCCATTATTATAAATTTATCTGTCATCTTTGTAATTTCTAATTAGATCTCTGAGTGGATGTCGAACTTGTTGATTCCCAGCGCCAGAATCTGAGCAACCCACTGCGCCGGCTAAAACAGAGGCGTTAAGATTGATGGTGCTTTTCTGCCTGGGAATCTCTTTTCTGTCTGGCTTTTTTCTTGAGTCCGTCCTTCAATCAGCTGAATAGGTGACTCTGCCTTCCCGGAGCTCCAAACATTGACCAAAAGGGGACCCAGTCCTGTTTACTCTGCACCAAGAACTGCCGCGCTGGCCAGAAGAGTCGCGCTGGTGACCATGGGGCTCCTCCGCTGGGAATCTCCTGGTCCATGAGCAACAAAAATTCGTCTGAAAATGTGGTGTCCTCTCATTCTCTGTGCTTTCACTGGGAGCTACAATCCGGAGCTGCTAGTGATCAGCCATCTTGGATCTCTCTCCCTGGTCTGCATCTCTTGACCTTGTGATCCACCCACCTTGGCCTCCCAAAGTGCTGGGATTACAGGCGTGAGCCACCGTTCCCGGCCCCTTTTGACATTCTTATCCTGATTGATTATTCAGCTTCAGTTTGAGCATTTCACATGTTGGGGAGTTCGCCTTTGTGACTGACTTTCCACTTTTGAGCCTCTCTTATTGTTAAAATGTTCTCTAATTTTGACTTGACATTTGCTCTCTTGAGTCTTCTACCCAGTCTCCTTTCAGAAGTGATGCAGAACAGGCCCACATGATTCTGGCCAGACAGTTCTGCACAGACTTGAGACAGTTATCAAGTCTCTCTTCTAGGTTGGTTTTACCTAATTTTTTTTTAAGTTGCCCGGGCTAAATTATACCTCATATTTTTTTGGTCAGTCCTAACGTTAACTTGGTCAGAAACAACCTACCTACCTTCCTTCCTTCCTCCCTCCCTTTCTCCCTCCTTTTCCTTTTCTTCCCTCTCTCTTTCCTTCTCTTCCCTTTCTTCCTTCTCTTCTTTCTTCCTTTCTTCCCTCCTTTTCTTATCTTTCTTTTTTTTTTTTTTTGTTGGGGGAGATAGGGTCTCACTCTCTTACCCAGGCTGGAGTGCAGTGATATGATTATAGCTCACTGCAGCCTTAAACTCCTGGGCTCAAGCAGTCCTCCTGCCTCAGCCTCCCATGTAGCTAGGACTACAGGCCCGTACCACCATACCGACCCCCGCTGCCAGCTAATTTTTATGTATTTCTTTGTAGAGACGGGGTTTCTTTATGTTGCCCAGACTGATCTTGAACTTGTTCTCAAGTATTCCTCCCACCTCGGCCTCCTAAAGTGCTGGATTACAGGTGTGAGCCACTACTCCCATCCCAGAATTTTTTTAGTTTAAAATTTGCCAATAGTGGATAGAGTAATTCTGTTGAGATCTGAATGGTACCCTATGTAATGAATCCATTTCTTTTTCTGCCTGGACTCTGCTTATTTTAATGAAGCCTAAGATTTAATTAGCACTTCTAGCAGCAGTCTCTTTCTACTTGGATCGTGTCGATTTTATGGCGAAACAAGAACAAACACAAAAAAAACCCCTTGGGTCCGTCTTCTTTTTCTTTTAACAGGAACTGCTAACTTATATTTCTCAATATACACTTAAGTAATTAATTGCCTTCTTTAAAATAAAAGTATTTACATTTGATGTAATACTTGATGATTTGAACTATCTTAGCCTACTGAGACCAAAGAAACACACACACACAAATGCACACACGTGCACATTTATGCAGGCGCACACACAGGCATGCAGGCGCACGCACAGGCATGCACGTGCACACATAGGCACACATGCACACACACAGGCATGCAGGCGCACACACAGGCACACATACAGGCATGCAGTCGCACACACAGGTACGCATGCACACACAGGCACGCACACGCACACACTGGCATGCAGGTGCACACAGGCACACAGGCATGTAGGTGCACACACAGGCATGCACATGCACACAGGCACACATACACACAGGCATGCATGTGCACACAGGCACACATACACACAGGCATGCAGGTGCACACACTGGCACGCCCGTGCACACAGGCACATATGCACACAGGCATGCAGGTGCACACATGCACACATACAGGCATGCAAGCGCACACAGGCACGCACGTGCACACAGGCACACATGCACACACACAGGCATGAAGGCACACACACAGGCATGCTCGCACACACACAGGCACATGCACTTTTTTCCTAGTGGTGAAAATAGATGGAATGACCACATGGCTGAGTCTCCTCTTTCTCTGGAGACACCATTTAATGATAGGATAGAAATTTAAAAGGTTAATAAAAACCCATAGTGAAGAAATGCTATCAGTTGATAAAAAAGTTCAAAAAACTTCTGGAAGATAGAAAGTGGATAACTGATAGAAAATGGCAACTGATGAAAGTGGAAGATTAACAGGGTCCACCAAGTACCCTGCACAGTGGATTTAAAGAATCCCACCAAGCACACTGTGAAATTTTAGAACAACGAGAATAATGAATGTACTGGATGCTTAACTAAAGAAATGGGACTTGTAATGCCCGCCTCACAGGGTTTTTGCAAGTATTAAAGTAAATAATGTGAGTAAAGCCTCTACTGTATTTTCTGGCATATGGTAAGGAGTCTCAGGGCATGTGTGCAGGTGTTGTATTACTCCTTGCCATCACTGTTCTTACCATCATCACTGTCACTGCTATGGTGGTGAAGAAGAATATCAGTTAGGATTAGGATCAGCTTCATGAGTCAGAAAACCCAGTAGCATAAACAAGATAGATGCTTACCTCTAGACTGCTTGTCTGAGAGAACAGAGGTCAGGCCTCAGGTGATAGCTCCATAATCATCATGGCTGTGATGATTATGCCTTCTGCCTCCTACTTCAAGGTGACTGCTCAGTCCACAGGATCATCTTCATTTCCCCTCCAGGATGGAGGAAGGAGCTATAGTAGGATTTCCCCTCTACCATTTCCAGGTCACTTCCTGGAAGTAGCCTGCAAAGGTTTTTATTTTTTTGAGACAGAGTCTTGCTGTTACTCAGGCTGGAGTGCAGTGACATGATCACGGCTCATGCAACCTCAACATCCAGGGCTCAAGTAATCCTTCTACCTCAGCCTCACAAGTAGCTGGGACCACAGGTGCCTACCACCATGCCCGGCTAATTTTTTGTAGAGATGAGATTTCACCATGTTGCCCAGGGTGGTCTTAAACACCTGGGCTCAAACTGTCCTCCCACCTTGCCCTCCCAAAGTGCTAGGATTACAGGTGTGAGCCAACGCAGCTGTCACCAACTTTTTTTTTTTTGAGACGGAGTCTTGCTCTTGTTGCCCAGACTGGAATGCGATAGCACAATCTCAGCTCACTGCAACTTCCAACTCCTTGGTTCAAGGGATTCTCCTGCCTCAACTTCCTGACTAGCTGGGATTACAGGCATGCACTACCATACCTGGCTAATTTTTTGTATTTTTAGTAGAGACAGGGTTTCTCCATGCTGGTAAGGGTGGTCTTGAACTCCCAAATTTTATATACATCTAATTTCCAGAACTTAGTCATATGTTTGGATCTCAGCTGCAAGTGGTAGGCTGGGAAGAGGAGTCTTTTCTGTAGCCATATGCCTGTTTCAAAATGTCTTTTAAGGAGGACAGGAAAAACAGCTACTGGGTTTGGTAGCTAGGATTCTCTTTGTCACAGTGAACCTTATCAGTACACTTGATCCTAGGCTTCTGCAAGCTAAGATTTGTTCTGACTCTTTGGAAGTTAACTCGAAGGATCTTTGACATATTAACTTGTGTTTTGGTTAAAAAATGAATTATGTGGAAACCAGTCATTAAACCATAGAAGCTTTTCATATGGCTGAATGTGCATTTAAATGGGTTCTGCTGGAAAAGTTCAGTTTAACATTACTTTGATAAAGTTCTGCATATGGAAGAAAATTGCAAATTATTGAAACTGTCTTATGAGACTGGTGTTAGTCATACATTATCCTTTTGAGATGGAGATAGTTCATGCAGATTACTTTGACTATGAGAAGAGAGCATTTGGTGTTTATAATTTCTTGTTACTTGATCTCTCTGCCCTGGAAGTCCTGTAACTCTTGATTGTCACTCCTGGGAAATCTATGTCTTAAGTTTTCCACATTATTCTCTTCTGTTAAGAAGATAACTAGGGGTCCATGACCTTTTTCCTAGATGTGAAATTTCTAGAAAGCCAGTTACTGTAAAGTCTCATTTTGCGGGATCCTCTTTTTTTCTCCCTACTCTTCTAGACCATGTTTATTTCTTTTGACCCAAATACTTGAGATTTATTTTTAGTTAGAAAAACTCAGAAATGCTTAAAGGCTAATCTTAAACTCTATAAACTACATTAAAACAAACAAAGATATGTTTCTCACACTTAACTTGGAGAGTGTTTTCTCACTTAGGAAATTTCTCAAAAAACCTTAACACTTAGCAAATGTACATTGATGTTTTCCATTGCTATAGCTTTCTCATTTAATCCACTTTTTCCTTTATTCATTTTTAGAATGCGGGGGAACATTTCAGAGATTTGGTTATTCCTTCTTGCTCTGGGACCATGACATAGCTTGTAAAATTTTATGGAAGATAGGACAGGATTAACCATTTAGGTAGGATAGAGTAGGGGGAGGTTTAAGTGACTTGGCATAAAAGGGACAGCTTTTTAAAATATGGCAAAATGAGTAGCTTCTGTCTATGAGTTACTATCATTTTCATATTTACTCATTATTTATACAAAATTCTATTTAGGGTATGATTTCAAAAAAACAGGATACACTACTGGGTAAACAGAAACATTAATAGTTAATAAAAGAATTGGTATATATTAAATTAATGCCTTCATTTCATGACTGGAGTCAGGACAAAGAGTCAGAGGATGTGGGTCCTGCAACTTACTGGTGATGTCATTTGGGGCAAGTCATTTAACTTCTCAGTTTGTTTTACCGCAAGCAGAATGAGGCTAACGTCTGTCTTGTTAGCCTCATTGCAAGAATGTAATAAGACACGGGTTGTAAAAGTACTCTGACTGAGCGTGGTGTCTCACGCCTGTAATCCCAGCAGTTTGGGAGTCTGCGGTGGGCAGATCATGAGGTCAGGAGTTCGAGACCAGCCTGGCCAACTTGGTGAAACCCGGTCTCTATTCAATATACCAAAAATTAGCCAGGCGTGGTGGCACATGCCTGTAATCTTAGCTACTTGGGAGGCTGAGGCAGGAGAATCTCTTGAACCCGGGAGTCAGAGAGTGCAGTGAGCCGAGATCGTGCCACTGCACTCCAAGCCTAGGAGACAGAGCAAGACTCCATCTCAACAACAATAATAATAATAAAGTACTCTGAAAGCGATGAAGGTTCATGAAAATGTAAGGTTATGTTTTGTGAGTCACAGCTGAGACTAGACACAAATCTTTAATGAGGAAAGACAACAATTAGAAAACCTCACTCCTCTGAGTTTTCAATGTATGTTTAAGCCTTTGCTTTTAAATATACTGTATAGTGAATGTTAAATACACTTGTTCTTTATGCTAAGCAATAGAAATATTGTTTTGCTGATTGGTTAGTCTGAGTTGTAATACAACTTTTCTTACAAATAATGATTTTTTTCATTTACTCTGAAGAATTAGAAAAATTTTGTAAGTCTCTTAACTAGGTTATGAGATTTGCTTCCACAGAAAGACTTTTCCCACAAACGAATGAAACTTTGGATACATGAGAAGCAGAATCCTTGACATTTTGCTTCTTCATCTCATTTGCCACAGACAACATGCTGTTGTCAAGGATGGAGGCATTCACTTTAATCTTAGCTTGTTTTGTTCAGAGTGACCAGCCTTGCTGAGCATGTGTGAGCAGAGGATAGGGTTGGCTAGGAGCGAACTATGGGGTATAGAGCTAATATCAGGGAACTAGGCTTCTTGACTTGAAGATGACTATCTTCTCTCTTGTGTCTTCACATAGTTTTCTCTTTGTACCATCTCTTGGTTCAACTTTCCATTTCTTATCAGGATGCCAGTCATATTGGATTGGAGTCTATTCTAATGACCTCATTTTAACTTCGTTACCTCTTTGAAGATCTTATCTCCAAATATGGTCACATTCTGAGAAATGAGATGAGGACTTAGACATAGGAATTTTGTAAGGAACACAATTCAGCCCTTAACATGCCCTGAAGGGGAAAAGCAAAATGTGGGTCATGGTTCTTAATGTTCAGGTTCTCATTTTATTTAGAGGTAAGTTCAAAGTCCCTGACACATGAATGGTATGAGGTAGTACTATACTTTTTTTTTTTTTGAGATGGAGTCATGCTCTGTCACCCAGGCTGGAGTGCAATGGCGTGGTCTCATCTCACTGCAACCTCTGCCTCCTGGGTTGAAGCGAAATTCTCCTGCCTCAGCCTCCCAAGTAGCTGGGATTATGGGCACCCACCACCATGCCTGGCTAATTTTTGTATTTTTAGTAAAGACGGGGTTTCACCATGTTGGCCAGGCTGGTCTCGAACTCCTGACCTTGAGATCCACCCACCTTGACCTCCCAAAGTGCTGGGATTACAGGTGAGAGCCACCATGCCTGGCCAAGACAGTACTATAGTTTTATTTCCCAGCTAAAATGTCTTATACCCCTAAATGAGTTAAGCAGTAAAATTTTACAAATTTAGAAAAAGAGAGCTAATTTGGGGCCAGAAAGGTGAGAGAGGGACTTAGGAAATAGCAGGAAATGACTTGAGAGGAAGACACATCCAATTGGAATGAGTAAGAGTGTGCCCAGGGTGTGGTGAGGAGGCTGCCTGGCCAGAACAGAGGGCTTGTTTCGTGTGTCCAGCCTGTATCTCATAGATATTTTGTACCAGATCTTGATAGCCTGAAATCTTGTCTTTGAAATTAAAATTTTTTCATAGAGTGAAAAAGATTAGAGAGAAGCGTTTGAGGAGGGTAGCAAAGCAGAAATAAGTTAGGTATAATTGCACTAGGAAGGTGAAAAACAATAATAGAGTGAAACTAATATTTAAAATCCAAGAAAAGTTTCTAAAAACAAAAGATGACTTGAATCTGCATATCGGAAGAGCCCACCAGGTGATATCTGGGAATAATAACCCAAAATTATAAAGATAAAGAAAAAAATTTCTCAAGAATTCCTTGCAAAGAAAGAAAGTATAGTTTACAGGTACAAAAGAATTTGACTGTCATCATGTTTCTCAAAATGACATACAAAGCAAGGCAACAATGGAGCAGCATTGTGAAAAGATTTTAAAGAGAGTGACAACCAAGGATTTTATATTCAGCCAGGCTGTCCTCCAGGTATCAAGAGTAGAAAAGCAGTTTGCACAGTGACTCAGGAAATACTGTACTTTAAGCCCTTATTGAGGAGTCTGTTAGAGGGTGAGCTTCTTGATTCAACCAAAAAAATGGGTAAATTTCAGCAAAATAACTGATAATAAGTATTTATGATGCATGTGGTGGCTCGTGCCTATAATCCCAGCATTTTGAGAGGCCAAAATGGGTGGATGACCTGACATCAGGAGTTCAAGACCAGTCTGGCCAACATGGCAAAATCCCATCTCTACTAAAAATACAAAAAATTAGCCAGGCCTTGTGGCACATGCTTGTAATCCCAGCTACTCGGGAGGCTGAGGCAGGAGAATCACTTGAACATAAGAAGCAGAGGCTGTAGTGAGCTGAGATCAACACCACTGCACTCTAGCCTGGGTGACAGAGTGAGACACAAAAAGTAAGTATTTACTACTTTATTTACAGATCTGAGACTAACACAGAGGAGGAGACCAGAGTGGGGAATAAAAAGCTCCCTGTAACCATAGCTGAAAACTCTCGGAGGTGGTTTGCTGGCACAGTTTGGGTTCTTTAGAAGTGGATGCTGAGACAGTTTGGTGTACAGGAATGCACATTTTTTAGGGATTAACACCTGTGGAAGGAAGGGGGCAGAAGCAGAGTTGGGCGGAGTGAGAAGTCAAACTGCAGCTTAGGCCTGCAGTTCGGAGAACTGTACGGGAAGCTTTGAAGTGTTTATGGCCCATCAGAGCTCTCCAGTGTTGGGCTGAAATGGTGAGGCTTGTTTTTATATGCCTGTCTTCGTCAGTTTCTGGATGTGAACTATCCTCTGGAGGGTGTGTTTTGGGCAGGTGGCTGTCAGCAGCTGAGGCAAACCCTAAGGGACCAACTGCTGGCAGCTGTCTCCAACTACTAAGGCAGAGTGGGGTCCTTGAAGTGGGATCTGCGTGGCACACCTTCCTGTCCCCCGTGCTTGCTTTTTCTCTACTGGAAGACTGTGTTTACAGTGGTAAGTTAGGAAGATGAGTTTCTTCTCATTACTGTAGACTTCTGTTATGGCTTCCAAGAGTCTTGAACATTCTCTTCACATTTGGATTGTTCTCTACATTGTGAATCCTGATGTCCCAAAAGAGAATACCAAATAAAACAAAAACATGAGAACCTATCAAATTGTATTACGCAGATTCTCTTGCTGTTAGGATGCAGACTGTTGACTTGAATTTTGCCCATTTGAGTGAGATCTTATAGCAAGACTTGGATTCATGAGTGAGATGCAAAACAAACAAACAAAACCAGGGAACGCTTGCCTGCCCTGGGTGATTTCAGAGGCAGCTTCCTGATCATAATACAACTGGGGTGCATCTAGTGGCCATGTTGGCAGTTGCTCCGTTACCAGACCAGTTCTACGGTGGGATTCAGCTCAGATCCTAGGGCTGGGTATCGCCTAGTCCTCTGCAGCAGTAAATGACTTTAAAATACGTAGAATGGATTCTGTAGTTGGCAGCTAAGAACGCTGACACATTTCATGAATATGTGTCATGAAATATGAGTTGTATGCAGAAAAGACCGGAGACAAGCAGATTGATTAAAAGGTGAAGGACTGAACCAGGATGGGGTTAGTAAGACAATAATTAATTTGAAGAGAATGTAAAACAGGGAATGAATTATATTTCATGATGTTAGAATAAGGAAATGAAGGGAAATACCATTTAGCATTACCTCTGGGGAATAGATTTGGGTGTGACATAGGAATGGGTATTGGGAATTTGGATGTATGTGAATAATAGGAAAGCAGATAGACTTTTTAATATATACCCAACTCCGTGTTGTGTTTGCTGCATGCATGTAGTATTTTCATAATCTCAAAAAAGATCACTCTAAGGTTTGAGCCAGGATGACCAGAAATATTGTGGTGTCCATATGAGATACTACTTTTTCTAACCGGAGAAGTCACAGTAAGTAAAATGAACAAAAAACACGAAGACTGGAATTGTTGGGTAAGAAAATTATGTAAATATTCCATCTGAATCCTAAGTTCAGAATTTTAAAAACACAGTTACTGAGCTCCTGCTGGGTGCCAGGCAATGTGCTAAGTTCCTTGAGTATTTTCTCATGTAATCCTTTTCTCACATCCATGTTGTTGATAATGTTTCCCACTAAATAGGCTCCCAATAAAAATTGATGAACGATGTATCTCATTGAATTCTTTGACTTTAGAGATGTGATTTAATATTTTTCTTTAATTTTTTTTTTTTAAACTCAGACACCCAGGCTTGATCCTCCCACCTTAGCTCCCCAAGGAGCTGGGACTACGGGTACATCCCACCACGCCCTGCTACTTTTTTATTTTTCATAGAGAGGGGGATCTCAGTATCTTGCCCAGTGTTGGTCTCAAACTTCTGAGCTCAAGTGATCTCCTGCCTTGGCCTTACAAAATTCTGGGATTACAGGCATGAGCCACCACGCCCAGCCTAGTGTTTTTCTTGAAATGGCTTCTCTTAAGTTAAAAAGATGGTACATTTTTATTTACACAGAACTATACAACCTGTGATGCTTTTTAATTGTAAATAACACATCTTGATGCTTTTTAATTGTAAATAACACATTTTAAAAACTGAAGAGGGCCAGGTGTGGTGGCTCATACCTGTAATCCCCATACTTTGGGAGGCTGAGGCAGGGAGTCGCTTGAGGCCAGGAGTTCAAGACCAGCTTGGGCAACATGGTGAAACCAAAAAACAAAAACAAAAACCCACAAAAATTAACTGGGCATGGTGGCATATACCTGTAGTCCCAGCTACTTTGGGAGGCTGAGGTGGGAGGATCATTTGAGCCTGGGAGGTGGAGGTTGCAGTGAGCGGTGATCCTGCTACTGCACTCTACCCTGGGTGACAGAGCTAGACCCTGTCTCAAAATAAAACAAAAATCTACAAATTAGAAACATCTATTACCCTTCTACAGTAAAAACTCATTCTGGCTGGGCGTGGTGGTTTATGCCTGTAGTCCCAGCACTTTAGGAGGCCGAGGTGGGCAGATCTCTCAGGAGTTTGAGACCAGCCTGGCCAACATGGTGAAACCCCTCTCTACAAAAAAATACAAAAATTAGCCAGGCATGGTGGCACATGCCTGTAGTCTCAGCTACTCGGGAGGATGAGGAATGAGAATTGCTTGAACCTGGGAGATAGAGGTTGCAGTGAGCTGAGATCACACCACTGCACTCCAGCCTGGGTGACAAGAGCGAGACTGTGTCTCAAAAAACCCCCAAACACCTAATTTTAATACTTTAATATTAATTTGATGATTCTTAACCCTTACCCGAACTTTAGAATTCCTGAGGAGTTCCTTAAAAAAGCTACTGATTCTATTGGCCCCACCCTAAGGTAACAATCAGAATATGGACAGCCACAATTGGAAACTGCTGTGTCGGGATTGCTTTTGTAGTAGGATGGCAGCTGCTTGTATGGTGCCCTTGTATTGATCTTGCTACATGGAATATGATCTGTCAGGAAGGGGACTGCAAAGTTCATTTTGTAGAATGCTACGTTTTCATTTTATTTTATTTATTTATTATTGTTTTTTATTTACTTTTTTATTGCATTTTAGGTTTTGGGGCACATGTGCAGAACATGCAAGATAGTTGCATAGGTACACACGTGGCAGTGTGATATGTTTTCATTTTAAAAGCACATCTGATCAAGTGAAAGTGTATAGTAGCACTCATTTTTTTGTATTAAAATTTTGATACCTGACTCTCGTTTATGGAAGAATCTGTATATGAAACAGCCCAAATTAGTATCAGCCTTTGGATAATATAAAAAAGGGTTTCATTGTGTGCTTCCCTATCATCTCCATCTGCCTTAGAACTCAAGGTCTGTCCATGCAGGTGACTTAGAGCAGTGACATTTAAATCAGAGGATGCACTTGGAGGCACTTGAAGACGTTTGAAGGGACATGCAGGCACCAAATATTTGAAGGGAATTAGTTGCTGATTCTTAGATCTTGAGTGTTAATCAGTTCTAACACTGGCCTACCTGAGACAATGCCTGTAGCCCAGGTGGCCTGCTGGTTTTCCTTTCACACTTTCTCTTTCCTAATTACCATTCTTCAAAGGGAGGACACACCACTCACCTACCCCTAAGCATCAGATGCCAAGCAGGATGATAATTAAAATACTGGTGGGGCTGCTGGGAAAGTGAATGACTCTAGTGACTTGGTAAAGGAGCCTTTTGCAATTAAGTTTTCCATTCTTTGCATTCAGTAAAATTGGCCCAGGGAGCAGTGGCTCCTGCCTGTAATCCCAGCACTTTGGGAGGCTGAGGCAGGCGGATCACTTGAGCCCAGGAGTTCAAGACCAGGCTGGGCAACATGTTATCCTCATTTTTTACAAAAAATAAAGCAAAACCAAACCAAAACCAAAAATTAGCCAGACGTGGTGGCGCATGCCTGTAGTCCCAGCTACTTGTGGGGCACTGAGGTTCGGTGGGGAATCACCTGAGCTCAGGGGGCTTGAGGCTGCAGTGAGCTGTGATCATGCTGCTATACTCCAGCCTGGATAATGTAGTGAGACCCTATCTCAAAACAAGAAAAGAAAAATTAAAAGTGACTTAATTGAGTGGTCAACTGATAAATTATTAAAGTAGTAAGCCCATGGCACGAGTTTCCTTATATAACAAACCTGCACATGTACACCTGAACTGGGAAAGGAAAGTTCTTCCTTTCCTTACTGAAAAAAAAGACAAAACCTTTTTCCATCTACCTATGTATATGAACATTTTCTCAGTGCCTACATCTGTAAGAATTAAACAAAATAATAGATTTTGTGCTGAATCTTGTCTCATTCCAGTAATAATAGGCTTCTACAAAGAATGACCTAATTGGATAAAAAGTCCCATCTTTCTCATTAAGATATGCATTTCCAATAACATTTTGTTTATATTGAATAACTTTATAGTTTCTTTTGACCAGTTTTGTTAGAAAAGAGCTGCTTCTAAAGAAAGCTTATACATGGTTGGGGGGAGTGTAAATTAGTTCAATCACTGTGGAAGGCAGTGTGGTGATTTCTCAAAGACCTAAAAACAGAACTACCATTTGACTCAGCAATCCCGTTACTGGGTATATACCCACAGAAATAGAAATCGTTTTATCATAAAGACACATGCACTTGTATGTTCATTGTAGCACTATTCACAATAGCAGAGACATGGAATCAACCTAAATGCTCATCAGTGTAGACCACATAAAGAAAATGTATATACACAGTGTGAAATACTATGCAGGCATCAAAAAGAATGAGATCATGTCCTTTGCAAGAACATGGACGGAGCTGGAGGCCATTTTCCTTAGCAAACTAATGTAGAAAAAGAAAACTGAATACCACATGGTCTTACTTATAAGTGGGACCCGAATAATGAGAACACATGGACACATAGGGTAGAACAACACACCGGAGCCTAACTGAAGGTGGAGGGTGGGAGGAGGGAGAGGATCAGGAAAAATAACTAATGAGTACTAGGCTTAGTACCTGGGTGGTGAAATAATTTGTATCTCAAACCCCCATGACACGAGTTTCCTTATATAACAAACCTGCACATGTACACCTGAACTGGGAAAGGAAAGTTCTTCCTTTCCTTACTGAAAAAAAAGACAAAACCTTTTTCCATCTACCTATGTATATGAACATTTTCTCAGTGCCTACATCTGTAAGAATTAAACAAAATAATAGATTTTGTGCTGAATCTTGTCTCATTCCAGTAATAATAGGCTTCTACAAAGAATGACCTAATTGGATAAAAAGTCCCATCTTTCTCATTAAGATATGCATTTCCAATAACATTTTGTTTATATTGAATAACTTTATAGTTTCTTTTGACCAGTTTTACCCTTAAAATTGTATTTAACTAGCCGGGTGCGGTGGCTCAAGCCTGTAATCCCAGCACTTTGGGAGGCCGAGGCGGGTGGATCACGAGGTCAAAAGATCGAGACCGTCCTGGTCAACATGGTGAAACCCCGTCTTTACTAAAAATACAAAAAATTAGCTGGGCATGGTGGTGCATGCCTGTAATCCCAGCTACTCAGGAGGCTGAGGCAGGAGAATTGCCTGAACCCAGGAGGCAGAGGTTGCGGTGAGCCGAGATCACGCCATTGCACTCCAGCCTAGGTAACAAGAGCGAAACTCCGTCTCAAAAAAAAAAAAAAAAGTATTTAACTGAATTTAGAGTAAACTTTTTTTTTTTTTTTTTGAAGACAGTCTCTGTCACCCAAGCTGGAGTGCAGTGATGTGATCTTGGCTCACTGCAACCTCTGCTTCCCAGGTTCAAGCGATTCTCCTGCCTCAGCGTCCTGAGTAGCTGGGATTACAGGCATGCACCACCACACCTGGCTAATTTTTGTAGTTTTTAGTAGAGATGGGGCTTCACCATCTTGGCCAGGCTGGTCTTGAACTCCTGACCTTGTGATCCACCCACCTTGGCCTCGAATAAACATCTAATACTGATTATTATGGTTTAACACACACATTTTATTAGCAGAATTTGTGTTGAGTAGAATAGACTTTCAAGCTTTAAATTAATAAGATGGAATACTGTGGGGGAAGTGGAATGGAAAGTCGATCGAGGAGAAAGGGAAATTATGTACTATTTCCAACTCTGAAAGAGTTTGTTCATTTGTTTTTTAAATGGATATTGGGTGTGGGAACGGCTATGGCGTTTAGGTCAAAATGGGTATGTTTAAGAGATGTAATTGCTTTATTTAAAACTCAGCATGTACAACATGCCAGAAATTATATTCTTTGCAACCATTTAAAATTACAGTGTGAAAATTTGAATATTAAAAATATGTGGAAGAGTCTAGTTTTACTGAGTCCTTTTATGCAAACAAAAATGTGAAGAACCCTGGGGCAAAGGCTATCGTGGGGGCAGGAGTAATGAGGAGGACAGTAAGTATTTATTTTTTTCCCTGCTTAAAATTCCTGAAAAGATGAACTGATTGGTTATTTTTCAGGCATAGCACCATTTTAATAAAAAAGAATACTTGCCAAACTTTAATATGATATCTGAAATGCACACTTTCTAAGATCACTTTTACAGGTCCTTTCCTCATCCCTGAGCCTTTCTTCATGCCATTCCTGACATGTAGATGATGTCTTCTGCTTTCATCCTTTATCTTCTTTTTCAAGGCTTTTGTTTTTTTTTTTTTTTTTACATGTGTAGGCTATCTGCATGATTAGTAGCCATTAATGAAGTTTTAAATCACCAGTCCATCATGTCCAGGTACTACAGCCTTCAGCTTTTATTAATTTTCTTTTTTCATCTGCTGGTTTTAGTTATCAAGGAGCCTAGAGAGGTTGGGGAGGCAGAAGGCAGTCGGTAGAGCTCTGGAGGGTAGGGGTCAGGGTGTTCTGTGGTCTAATCTGGCTCTTTTCTAGCAAGCTGTTTGAATTTACAGATGCTTTGTAGACTGTCATGTTAGCCTAATGGAAAGATAAAGTTTGGTGTTTGCCTTTTTTGTTGCCTTTATCAGAGCACATTTATTAATATATACTTAGCAGAGAAAACTGAGACATGACTATGTAAGAAGCTTATTTGTGTTGGCTCTCAGGGTCTCTACTCAGTAGGATGGGAGCTCTACTCTGATTTATCTCAGACAGTTTTGAAGAGATACAACCAAAAGATATTTATCAGATGAGTAAACTGAAGACTGAAATAGGGCAGAAGGGGTTCTGTTTTCTTTTCACATGTTGGAGCACTGTAGGTATTGGGCAGTATAGGTGTTCTTGTTTTCTTCCTTAATCTTCAAGTTCCAGTTCTGAGGTTGCACAGAGCTGCAGAAGCTGTCATAACATGAAAAGAATTAATAATAAATGTAATACTAACAAAGTTACTTTCCATCCGAACATGTCTTCCTGCTTAAAAGTGGCTTTTGTTCCTCCCATTTCCTGTCTGATCTGTAGCCAGTGTCTTTGTGTTGGCAATTGATGAGGATAATGTGTTTGATGCTTCAAAATAGGATGGTTTAAATGTCAAAACATTAAAAGATGGCCTTGTGTAAATTAATACGATTCTCAAATGTTTTAGCAAAAATCATCTCTCTATGACCCTCTCTTTGTCATTATCATGCTACAATTTTGTTAAGAATTACACTAAAAATTCTTGACTCTTGACTCATTCTTTGTCCTAAGGAGACTTAGAGCATGGTTGGGATTATAACAAAATTGATTAAATATGAAATACCTATTTTCATAATGTTTATTTTTTCTCTTTTTAATTTTTTTATTGCATTTTAGGTTTTGGGGTACATGTGAAGAACATGCAAGATAGTTGCATAGGTACACACATGGCAGTGTGCTGTGCTGCCTTCCTCCCCATCACCTATATCTGGCATTTCTCCCCATGCTATCTCTCCTCAACTCCCCACCCCACGCTGTCCCTCTCCTGTTCCCTCCCTCTCCTCCCACAGACCCCAGTGTGTGATGCTCCCCTCCCTGTGTCCATAATGTTTATTTTTTAGGAAAGTCTCATTTCTCTCTCTCTCTCTCTCTCTCTGTCTCTCTCTCATAATTGTGGATTTTAAGTGGATTCCTTTGAGTAGCTTCTTTTGAGGTACGAGTTTCCCTCAGACACTGCATAGCACAGGCTTTGGAATCATAAAACTTGGTTTGAATTCTGGCTCACCCTCTTGCCCTGGGTGACCTTAGCCAAATAAATCTTTGCAAGCTTTGATTTTCTCCTCTGTAAAACAAGACTAATGGTACCTTTTCTAGAGGACTGTTGAGAAGGCTTAGTGGTGCAGTGTACACATAGATCATTGTGTGGGGTCTATACAATGTGCATGCTCTGTAGCAGGACCAGGGGCTATCATGAATTATTGCCCATGTTTCTCTTGGATCTCAATTGCTTCTCACTTGGCATTTGTCTCAGCTGAGTAGAGAATTGCTTTTTAAACGATGAGAAATGAGTCAAGAATGCATGGTGATGTAAGTAGGAGGGCTTGTTTTGGTTTTCAAAGTGGAAATAGCCTTTTCTATTATAAAAGTTATAATAGCTGATTATTGAGGGCTTGCTTTATCCTAGATACTCTTTAAAGCCTTCTACAAATGGCATCTCATTTAAATATTCCAATAAAACTATGAACTAGGTACCATTAAGAGAAGTATCATTACTAGCCCCATTTTATAATAGGAAACCGAAGTTAGTACTCATTCAAGCTTGTCCAGCTGGTAAGTGTAATGCCTGTTTAAAATTTTTTTGAAGAAAATACTATAAAATATAAAGAAGAAAAATAAAAAACAGCTTTATTGAGATATAATTCACACATCATAGAATCTCATATTCACATTACTTCACCCTTTTAAAGCACACAATTCAGTGGTTTTTAATATATTCACGGTTTTGCATTCTTCACTGCTATCTAATTTCAGAACATTTTCATCAACTTCAACCCATTAAGCAGTCACTTCCTACCCCTGGCCACTCCAGTCCCCTGGTAACCTCTACTTTCTGTCTCTATAAATTTGGCTGTTCTGAATATTTCATATAAATAGAATCATATAGCATGTGGCCTCTTTTGACTGACTTCTATTTAGCTTAATGTTTCCAGGGTTTACCACATGGCATATAAGAATACTTTATTCCTTTCTGCTGCTAAACAATATCCCATTGTATAACTGGATCACATTTTATTCATCAGTTGTACATTTGGATTGTTTCTAATTATTGGCTGTTATGAATAATGCTGCTGTGAACATATGTGTGCGGGTGTTTGTGTGGACATACATTTTCAATTCTTTTGGTTACATATCTGTGAGTGGTATTGCTGGTTTATATGGTAACTTTATGTGTAACATTTTGAGGAACTGCCAAACTGTTTTCCAAAGTAGTTGTACCATACGTTACTTTTCTACAGATAATGTGTGAGAGTTTTGATTTTTCTGTATTCTCATCAACACTTAATAGATGAGTTTTGATTATGGCCCTACTAGAGGGTATGATGTGGCATCACGGTTTTGATTTGCATTTCTCTAATCATGTTGACTCTCTTTTCCATGTACTTATTGACCATTTGTATATGTTCTTTGGAGAAATGTCTGTTCAAATCCTTTGCCTTTTTTTTTTTTTTTTTTAAGAGACAGGGTCTTACTGTGTTGCCCAGGCTGGTCTCAAGTGATCCTCCCATCTTGGCCTCACAAAGTGTTGGGATTATAGACATGAGCAGTTGCTCTTGGCTCAAATCCTTTGCCCATTTAAAACATTTTTAATTTATTTTTATTTAATTTTTTAATTCTTTTAGAGGCGAGGTTTCACCATGTTGGCCAGGATGGTCTCAATCTCCTGACCTTGTAAGCCACCCACCTCAGCCTACCAAAGTGCTGGGATTACAGGTGTGAGCCACTGTGCCCAGCCTCCTTTGCCCATTTTTATGTTAGATTATTTGTATTTTTATTTTAGAGTCGTGCACTGTAAATGGTATATTCTTTTTATATATTTTTAAATGATATTAAATGACAATTTTGTAAGTTGCTTTTTAAACTTAATATAGTAATCTTTCCATGTCTGTATCGAAGTACATCACTTTTACTGGCTGCCTTATAGTTCATTATATGAATGTTGTATAATTTAAAATCGAATTCTTTTTTTTTCACCCAGGCTGGATTGCAGTGGTGAGATCTTGACTCACTGCAGCTTCCACCAGCTCAAGCGATCCTCCTGCCTCCGCCTCCCAAGTAGCTGAGACTACAGGAGCACACCACCATGCCAGGCTAATTATTGATTGCTGTATTTTTTGTAGAGATGGGGTTTCGCCAGTATTGCCCAGGCTGGTCTTGAATTCCTGGGCTCAAGCAATCCACTCACCTTAGCCTCCTAAAGTGCTGGAATTCAGGCATGAGCCACCATGCCTAGCCCTGAAATCTAATTCTTAATACATAAAGTTTATTTAAAAGAAAAGAAAACCCCAGCAGACTGTATCTACATTTTGAATGCTTGTGCAATAATTTCTTTAGCATACATTACTAGAACTGGAATTGCTGGGCCAAAAAGTGGGCATTCTTTAAAGCCTTTGAAAAATATTCCCTCCTTGCCCTCCAGAAAGGTTGTTTTAGTTATACTCTTATGCTAGTGTCTTGAGATTGTCAGTTTCTTATGAACCTCCCAGCACTGAGTACCAGTATTTTTTGTTCATCTTTTAAATTTTAATCTAAGAGGTCCAAATTGGTACTATATACTTCTTTTAGTTTGCACATGCTTATGAAGATGAAGATGGTTGAAATTTCCTTTGTTTCCACCATGGGACTAGTTTGCTGTGCCTGGAGATCACTTCCTGTGCTGCCTCCAGTGCTCTGCTGAGACATCTCTTCATCTCGGAAGCAGTTCCTACCTCTTCCCTCAGCCGCACAGGCACAGACATGCTCTCTCATCCTCGCTTGCATGGGTTCTTCACAAGGCCCTGGGTGGGTTCCTAGGAATGTTTTTAAGTGGCTATGTTTTTTATTAAGTCTTCAAAACTAATATATAGCGTGTATTTTTTTCCTTTAAAATACTCTACCTTGCCCCTCACATAAGTTTCAGGGGTTCATAAAACCTGGATCTGCCCTGCCTGGGACATATTAGGTGTTGAATGTAATGTTGAATTGAATGGAACCCATTGAGTGTATTGATCCTTAGCTTTCTTAGTGTTTAGGTAAGGAGCCTTTTGTTCAAGGAGGCTGGGTTACCAGTAAGTGGACTCACGAACCATGGTAGCAGTGAAAGAAAGACTCTTGGAAAATGGTTATGACTAATCATGTGTCTGTGTTTATGCAGTCATGTGTTCCCAAACCTTATTAACAACAGATGAAATACCTATTTTAGTACACATTTGATTTTCTGTGATAACCCAGTGGCGGTAGTCAGCACCCATACAGCCTCTCTCTTAACTCTGTGATTCACCTTGTTTAAAGCCTTTACACCGAGTAAGAACCTTTTGGAGCCTGTTTTTATTTGGCTTGAAAATTTGTCCAGTTTTGGTGGTAGGTGATTTATTTGCTAGTTTTCTTTATTCCTTGAACTTACGATGAGTGTGTGTTTTATAATGGGGCGAAAAAAAAACAGTAAACTTTTTGTTGAACAGACAGAACATTTCCAACTTGCTTTTAGTGAGAGCTGTGCCCTGACGACGGGAGTGAACGTGCAGGGCTTGACTCCCGCCAGGTTCCTGTTTAGAACTGAGGCTGAGGTCAGTCAGCAGGTGCTTGCGTTCTCACACCGTCCATGGAACCAAGCGTGCTGTGCACTGTGATTGTAGGACTGAACATGTGCACATTAAAAAGTGCTCCTAATTTCCTGAGCACTTACTTTTTGGGGATGCTGCTGAGCATCTCGAAAGACGGTGTTTTTGCTCTAATAGAAAGCTGTGTCCACCAGCGGTGAGAGGGAACACATGAGAGCAGCTCCAGAGAGAAAACAGAAGCAGAAGAGGCTGAACCTCCTGTCGAGGCCTATGAAAATGAGACGCAGACATCATACCTGAGAAACTGTTATTGGAATAGAAAAGCTTAAAAACATAGTGAACACATTAGATTTTTGGTCTCAGCACAAAATTACCCTGGAGAGAAAAATGTACATGACAAGTGTGATGTGTTTGGTGCCTCAGGGAAGGGCTATAGAATAGTGATATCTAAGCATCCTAGAAACGATGGGAGCATCAGGCAGATAACTGAGAAATTTCCCATTGACTGAAATCACATGTGACAGTTGCAGAAGTAGTGATAGGGTCTTGTATATATTGATACATGTTTACTGTAAAAATGAATAGCCTGACTTGGTGCTCAGGCTCTGTTTTCTCCTGAGGTGATATCAAAACTGACTTTCAGCCTTTTCATTGCACTTGTGACTCTGGGGCACACAAATACTGATTTCCTGGCTCTATCCTAACAGTTCGGGCTCTTTGCTGTTTGCATTATGTCCATGCAGGCATCGGTAAGAATTCTAGTCAGTGGGGTGGTGAAGACATCAAGAGACCTTAACCTGGGGTTTCCTTGCTGTGTCTTAAACTTTTCACCACCATTTCTACATTTCCTGTGATCAGTTTGTAGTCTTTATGTATAATACTTTACTCCCCACCTTTCTTGGGGGGGATTCTACATGTAAAGGATTTGTTTAATCAGTGATATGACTAAAGAAACAGCCTTAGGGGACATGAGAAGTCCTATGAGGATTGTAGACCTGCTGGTGAGCATCGGGGGATGTAGGCTGTGCAGGGCACTCTCTGTTCTTAGAGATTTGGTAGAGAAAGTTCTCTGGAATTTCAGCAGCAGTTGTTCTGATGTCATGTGTAAATATTGTCTTTCCGAGTTGCAGCTTGGGGCCAAGATTTTCGTGGAAACGGCTGAAAATTATTTAGTGGCATAGTACTTATTTTTGAAGTTGAAGACTTTATACCCAAATCCAGATGGATGGATCTTTCACTTGCTTTTCTTGCTACAGATTTTGTGAAGAAGTGTTACTCAAACTTTGGGTGACATTAACACCGGAGGGGAAGAGCTGAGATAAAGGGATGGAGATGCTTTAAGCTGCTGCAGGAGTTTGCACATACTTACCTGTCTGACTGTTTGCCATCACATGTAGAATGTGGAGAATGACTGAGCAATCTTAACTGTTAATACTTGGATTTGCAAAGGAAGGCAAATCTAAATGTAAGGCAGAGGCATGCATTTAGTACATAGATAATTGGGCCAATTTCAGAAGCAGAGATGAAGGAAAAAAGAGCCTCACAGGCTTGAGGGTCCTGGTAGGCAGTGAGAGAAATTTACTCTGCATTTCTAGGAAGATGGCTTGTGGCTCCTTTCACACAGGAGGACTCTTTGAAGAACCTGCTATATCAAGTGTCAGTTATGTGCAAGAAACAGGATTAGATACTGTGGACGAATAGGGAAGTTTACTAGTCCTTGACCACAGGGAATTCACACATTAATACACATGCAAACAAAACTACCAGGGTGAAGTCCAGTATATCCTAAATGCCAAGTGAGTGACACACAGAACAGGCAGTTGCTCGGGGGAAGAACCAGAAATTTGCCTGGGGAAGGTCTGTGTAGACTTGCTTCCATATCTTGACTGACTTTGGGGATCAGGGGATCTCTTAGGGCTTTGAACAAATATGGTCCATCTTTCTTGGTGCCAGTTTTACTTCAGATTTGGGAGGAAGATTTTTATATTAAAATAATTTCTGCCAGGCACAGTGGCTCACACCTGTTACCCCAGCACTTTGGGAGGCCAAGGTAAGAGGATTACTTGAGCCCAGGGGTTTGAGACCAGCCTGGACAACATAGGGAGACCCCACATCTGCATTAAAAAAGAGATTTAAAAAATTAGCTGGGTGTAGCGGCACTTGCCCATGGCCCAAGCTACTTGGAGGCTGAGGCAGGAGGATAGCTTGAGTATGGGAGGTTGAGGCTGCAGTGAGACATGATCACACCATTGCTCTACAGCCTGGGGAACAGAGTGAGACCCTGTCTCAGATAGATATATAAATAAAAGCTCAAAAGCTGGAGGATAATGCTCAGTTTGCATACATCTTAAAAATAGCTGACGTCCTCAATATTTTCACACTTTAGGCAGGAAACTGGGAAGGTCCTAGGTCTCCAGTGGAGATTGTTCTCCTCTGTTGGTAATTTAAGGGACAAAGTTTGAAAAACATTGATGAGAGATGAGGAAAGCCTATCTCTGTGCCCTGTCTCTTCTTCTTTCCTTAATAACTGAGTGGGTTTAGTGAGGAGCATTTATTCTTGTGATATAAATGGGTGTGCTAGAGATTCATGACTGGAAGTGATTAATAATTAACTGTGAAGAATTAGAACACAACTTAAAGTACTTTGTGATTAGAATTAGTTAATGGGAAGGACTGGGGACCCTTTCCCAGGGGTAATTGTAGCTTCTGCATTTTCAGTCAACATCTTTGGATCTTTCACTTCCTGGAATTTATAGAGCAGCTGTTCAGTGTATCTGGTTAACGGAATGAGTGGGTGAAGTGACTTGCACTCCTCCCTGGAAAGCCAGTTCTTTGTGTGATTTTGGGAAGGGGAGTGGTTGTAGGGAGTATTCGCTGGGAGCAGCATTGCCCACACGTTGACTTTCTGGCTCTGTGATCTGGGGCCTTGTTCCTGCATGTGTAGAATGGGGATGATACCTGCTCTTCTAGGCTTGTGAGGATGGAGATAACGTGAATAACCATTAGGGAATCAGCATCATCAGGGTGGTGGTGGTAGCTGCTGAGGCCACTGTCAGGGATAATGGTGCTAATATCATTGAGAAGGGGAGGAGTGGTTATTGCTCCATGGAAAATTCTGGGCTGTGGCCTTCCAGGCAGAACCATCTCAAATATGTGTCCACTCTTGATATTCTAGCTGGGAAGTGAGCCTGCTTTTTATTCACTAGAACCATTGTACATTGCTGGAGAAAAGGACACGTCCTGTTAAATACAGATGGACTTTATTCTGGATCAAATACATTCCTGAAAACTCTTCTTTTTACTTACTTATTTTTAAAGTTGGAGTACAATAGACATAACACTAAGTTTGCCATTTTGACAATTTTTAAGTGTCCAGTGATTTTGGGAAGGGGAGTGGTTGTAGGAAGTATTCAATGGGAGCAGCATTACCCACATGTTGACTTTCTGGCTCTGTGATCTGGGGCCTTGTTTCCGCATGTGTAGAATGGGGATGATACCTCCTCTTCTAGTCTTGTGAGGATAGAGATAACGTTAATAACCATTAGGGTGGCGTTAAATATATCCATGTTACAGAGCAATCGTCGCCACCATCCATCTCCAGAAATCTCTTCATCTTGCAGAACTGAAACTCTGTGCCCACTGAGCGGTAACTCCCCATTCCTCCCTGCCCCGCCCAGCCCCGGCACCCACCCTCTTCTGTCTCTGTGGATTTGACTACTATGAGTGCTTTATAGGAGGAGAATCATATGTTATTTGTCCTTTTATGACTGGCTTCTTTCATTTAGCATAATGTCTTCAAGATTTATCCATGTTGTTGCATATGTTTTTGTGTTTTTTTTTTTTTTCAAAATATCGTGTTCTTAGTGTACAAGAAATGCATGTTTATTTTACAGTTTTCCAACAGTATACAGAAGAATAAACAGATTTCATCATTCCCCTACCAGCCATAGCTCTTGTTATTTTGGTGTATGTGCTTTTACGTAGCCTGCATCTTAAAGCAGAATCGTTTAGAGTAAAATCCTACACGTGCTGCCCTAGGGCCTCCGGTTTTGTTGGGCCTGAGAGGAATTATTGAATGTAAGTTTTGAAGAGAGAAATCAAGTGTGGGTCTGTGAGGCTGTGGTGAGGGAGCTGGGGGAGAAACGTGGAGCGGTGAAGTGGGAACCCTCAACCGCCGTTTGTGAGATGGGACGTTCTCACCTTTGAAGCTTGAGCTTGTGGGTTTTGAGTTCCTGTTTTGTGCCCTTTTAATGTCAACTTTCTAAGTTCATAAGTTGGTAGGAAATAGATGTCCTGACTTCCATTGTGTGCAGGTAACAGGAGACTTTAAAAGGTGGGTGGGAAGCGGGAATGTTGCCTGCCGAGCACCTGGGAAAGGGAGAGACAGAAATGGAAGTAAAGGTGAATGCAGTGCTGGAGGCAGAGGGACCGCCCTCGGGGTCCCCTGGGACTTGGACTGTGTGGCTCTTCCAGGAAGCGTGACCCCTCCCCCTGCCTTGTGCTGTTTCTGCCAGAACCCTTTGGTGCCCCACTGAGTTCTCTCTTCTCGTTTGTCTCCACCCAGTAAGATGGAGTTCCTTAAGAGCAAGATCCTTCGGCGGTTACTCTCTATTTTTCATCCACAGCACTTAGCTGGGCTCCCTCGCGGTAGCCGGTCTTTAATAAATGCTTCTTGGAATGAATGAATGAGAGCCTGCCCAGAAGGTGGCCATTCCCGTATCTCATCCTGTGCCACAGCCCATTTCATTTCTCACCTCACCTGCCCATCCCGATCCTTGTGGAGTCCCCTTCCTGGAGGACCTCCCCATCCTTCCACTCCCACTGCCACAGACTGCTTTCAGCACTGGGTTGCTCGAAGCCCTGCCTTGAATTACCTCTGGTGATCTAGATGAGGCAGAGGAAATCCCCATTTGCCTTTGCCTGGGCCGCAGAGCTTGGGTTTTCCCTTAGCCACTCTGATTCATGGTGGTTAGACTTTATAGGACTTAAGGATGAGTAGGTTTTTATGGCTTAGTTTGCTCACCTAACCATCATGTAATATTACTATAGTACTGTGTTTCTTAGTTCTTAAAAAAAAATAGTTTAAGACCATAGGATTACCGGTATTTTTAACTTTTGTGCCTTTAGAATTTTATATCAGAATAAAATCTGTAATATAGTTTCTTGTAAATATAATTCCCAAATGTTATGTCAGGCATTGGCATACCATGTTATTTAAAAGTGCCAGAAGTATGTTGCCTGTTAAGTGGAAGTATTTGTGAAATGTATGAATTTCCTAGTATCCCTCTAGATTGCTGTCTGTTGAATGAAATTCCTTCTATACTATGTGAAGTTAGGCAGTTTGCCTTAAGCTAGCAAAGAGGACAGTCATTTTCGGAATGAAGAGAGGCCGGAGAGAAGTATAATACGCCAAAACTTAAAATTTGGAAGGAAAATAGCACTGCATTGTTTAGGAGGAAACTAAGACCGTGGCGAAGTCTGAAGGTAAGACTTGGTAAAAAGAAGGGGAAGCCTTTGAGGAAGAAGAATTGAGGTTTTAGAAGATGCAAAGGCTGACATTTGCAGAACTGGTGGGCTAATTGTTTTGAAGAGGGTACTAACTGGAAGCACTATGGAGGTTGTGTGCTTCTAATTGGCCTCACGTTTTATAGTTAAATTTTCATGAAGTGTTATATTATTATTGATGAGACTACGGAGGAAAGTCTGCAGTTAGTGTTAACAGAAAACTAAAATATTTCCACATCAAGGCCACACCCAGAAAAGGTCTCACCTTTACTCCTGCAGTCAGCCTGCAAGATTCTATAGAAAGTTGTACTTTGTTCTGTACCCCATACTCAGGGTGATACCCAAGGTTTTACCTAATCAGAGGAGGCTGCAGCATTCCATAAAAAGAGTTATGTTCTGTTTGTTTATCAGCCCTGCCCTTACTTCATGACACAGTTTTATCTTTACAAATTCATATTTATTGTGGGAAGATTAATTCTGAAAAGAACAGTAAGTCATCATCACCCCAGTCTCCTGGCTGAGAAGTGATTTACCAGCATGTCTCACTTTAGGTTTTCTGTCTTGCCCATGTTTCACTTCTGTTTTTTCTTTTTTTTTCCCGTTTTAGCTGCAAAGTTTGGTGGGGAATTTGGTCGCTGGCTGCTCCGGATTGCCATTCTCAGAGCTTTGCATTCTCAGGGGTTCCCTTCAGGTGTGTAGTCCAAGGACCCTGATGGACTTGCCCTAGTCTCTCAGCAGAAGGAGGGGCAGTAGCTAAGTACTGTGTGTCGTTGGAGGCCATAAGCCAGGTCTGCTTCCTATTGGCAGGCCAGGTCTTCTCCCACAACACTGTAAATTTTAAAAAGGCCAAAAAGAAAAATGGTTGCTAATAACAAGGACACAGTTACATGTTTTAATGACCGACATTGTTTGGAGGTAAAATATGTCACAAGGGAGAGCTATACTTTTAAGAGCTTTATGTATGTCTTATTTGCAAGACAGCTTATGCAATAATGATGCCTGCTTTTTATTTTAAGGGACTTTGTAAAGAAGGTAAGCTTGTCTAGTGGTGCATGGGATTGCTTGGTAGGAGGCCTGGGTTTGTTTCTTAGTGCAGCTCTTTAACCAGATCCTTGACTTTGGGCAAGCACCCCTCTGGGTTTTTGGCCTGGAGCAGGAGAAATTTAGACTCTGTGGTCTATTAAAGTTGCTTCTAGCATAAAACTCCCATGTCATGGGTTGAAGCCTGATTTTATCACTTTATATTATTTAGAGGATTTGTAGCCATGTCACAGATTTTGGGCAGTGTCGTCATTGCTGTAATTTATTTGGTGCCTTTGGCCAGGATGTAACCCTTCAATTACAATGTAGTTTCCATGGGAAGATATAATATTGGCTTTCTGTTATGGGTTCTAGGAATGTGCTGTGGAGGTAAAGGGGGGGCTGTCGCTTTATTTTTTTATTACTATTTTTTTCAGATGGAGTTTTGCTCTTGTTACCCAGGCTGGAGTGCAATGGCGCTATCTCAGCTCACCGCAACCTCCGCCTCCTGGGTTCAGGCAATTCTCCTGCCTCAGCCTCCTGAGTAGCCGGGATTACAGGCACGCACCACCATGCCCAGCTATTTTTTTGTATTTTTAGTAGAGATGGGGTTTCACCATGTTGACCAGGATGGTCTCGATCTTTTGACCTTGTGAACCAGCCGCCTCGGCCTCCCAAAGTGCTGGGATTACAGGCGTGAGCCACTGGCCCGGGGCTGTTGCTTTAAATAGTTTCATTGGATGGCTCGTTTTTTAGGACCACATTGCTGTTTGGCTAGTGATGCATACGTAACGATGCTGACTGTGGTAACAGCACGTGGTCCAGGTATTCAGTAGGCATCCCTTTCCGATTTATGGGCTGCTGCGACTTGATACATAATGATTATTCTCCTTTCTAGTGTGTTTGAGTGGTGCAGACGTATCAGACAGCACTTATTGGAAAGTTTTAGGGTTTTTTTTTTTCCAGTTTTTAAAAACTTGAAATAGTGATTGTGATAGTACTTCTAGAGCCAGTGCCTGTTTTTTCATCACAGGTTTAACGCCTCATAAGGAAATCTTTCTCCTTTCAGTTTTTTTTTTTTTTTTTGAGTTGGAGTCTTGCTCTGTTCCTCAGTCTGGAGTGCACTGGCGTGATCTCGGCTTACTGCAGCCTTCGCCTCCTGGGTTCAAGCGATTCTTGTGCCTCAGCCTCCCAAGTAGCTGGGGTTTACAGGCACGACATACATCCCCTCCCCCGCCCCCAGCTAATTTTTGTATTTTTAGTAGAGATGGGGTTTACCACGTTGACCAGGCTCGTCTTGAGCTTCTGACCTCAAGTGATCCACCCACCTGGGCCTCCCAAAGTGCTGGGATTACAGGCGTGAGCCACTGCATCCGGCCCTTTTCCTTCCAGTTTCTTAATTTCTTTTTATTACTCATGCTACCCAAGTTTAATGGATTCTTCTCATTTGTTAGTGGGTTTACCACTTAAATCTTCTCTGGATCAATGTTTCTTAAACATTAAGGTGCACAGGAATCATCGACAGGTCTCGTTAGCTTGGAGATGCTGATTTAGTAGGTCTGGTGGGGCCTGCAGACTCCCAGGTGATGTGATGCTGCTGATCTGTGGATCACAGTTTGAGTAGCAAGGGTGTACAGTAGGCCACACTTGGTCTACCTGTCCTCTCATCCACCGGCCTCTCTTTGCCAAGCCACTACCTGTATAATGAATATGAAAATCATTTTATCTATCCCTAACTTGAGGTGTCCAACACGTTTTTTGAGCCCGCCCTCCTGTAGGTACTGTATTGGATAGAGGATGCAGGGATGAAGGACGTACTCACTCCCTGCCCTCAAGAGGCTTGACATCTTCTGTGAGGCCAATAGGGCTTGTAAATAGCTCCTGTCATGTTGTGAAATGTGTTATAATAGAGGTAGGCGTAAAATGCTGCAGAAACACAGAGGAGGGAGAAATTGTTCTGGTAATTAAGGTTTCACATCACATCTATTCTGTTGAGCATGCATGTAGGTTTCGGGTTTTGAGCGAAGGCCTGCATTTATTGTTTATATCTATCTTTGTGTCCCTTTTGTCTGGGATAGCACCTAAGACATGGGAATTAACTACTGAATGTGTGAGGTTGTTTGACCCTCCTAGAAACACTGAAGATCCTTTTTTAGGAATCACATGACCATCTTTTTTAGTTGCACCTCTGACATAAAGCTTATGTTGGCTGCAGTCCATTGATGTTTTAGGATTTGGGGTTATTCTAGCAGGTACTTGTGACTGACAATAGTAAATGAATATTGCAAGGAGGAGGTGAAAGTAATTTTCATGGTAATTATTATTTGGTGGCTTGTCACCAAATCCTCAGTTTCTTTCTTTCTTTATTTTTTTTGGAGATAGGATCTCATTCTGTCACCTAGGCTAGAGTGCAGTGATGCAATCTTAGCTCACTCACTGCAACCTCCACCTTCTGGGTTCAAGCAATTCTCCCGCCTCATCCTCCCAAGTAGCTGAGATTTCAGGCGTGTGCCATCACGCCCAGCTAAGTTTTTGTATTTTTTGGTAGAGACGGGGTTTTACCATGTTGCCCAGGCTGGCCTTGCACTGGCTGAGCCCTGGGCTCAAGTGACCCACCCGCCTCGGCTTTCCAGAGTTCTGGGATTACAGGCGTGTAATCCTCAGTTCTTGTCTTTTTTATAGTGCGTTGATCCTAACCAGGCAAGTGTATGTAACCCCACCCCGACCCTGCTTTAATGTTCACCTCCTTTTCTTCATAGTTTTATAACTTGTAGCCAGTGAAAGGATCAGAATTTGGGAGTCTTTCGTGTTTGAGGAAACAGATCCCAGGAAGGGAACCCGACATGTTTACCCGTCAGTGTCTGGCTGAGCCTGGACTGTCATCTTGGGCCCCTGACCCTGAGGCGAAGGCTGTTTCTGCAACATTTGGGTCTAACCTCGTCCTTTTACTGGGTCCTGCCTCAGGGGACCACCTTGCATTAGTCTCTCTTCCGTTTCTTCTTTCTTGGTACTATATGTATACAATTTCGAGAAGCTTCTGTGATTTTAGTCCTGTTTGTGTGTCATGCAGCCATGCCATTAACCTGAGCGGGTTCTTTTCCTCACTGTCCAGTCTAAATTTCCTTGCCATGTGGAAAGGCATTTCCTGCCACAGCCTTGTTGAGTTCTCCCATCTCTGTGAAGTAAAGAGGAGAATAGATGGTATACATTTTCAAAACCTCAGTTTACTTCCAGGTTTTGGCATAATATAAGACAGGTTACAGCTTGTCTCTTCAGGTAGATTATTTAGTCTTAAAAATGGAAACTTATTAATAAGGAAAACCCAGCCTAGGAAAACAGAACAGAGAAGAAGATTGCATTTGAGCTCCCAGCAGTTGGCATTGGTAGATTTGTGTGGGTGGTAAAACATAAGTTTTGTATTTGATGTATCCTTTTCCAGTGAGGAGGGAAAACTGACATGTTTTACAATATTGAAAAAAGCCTACCAGTTTTAACATAGAGTGTGAAGTCTGATTGCCTTAATGCAGTTAAACCATTCCCCTGTGGAAATTTAGGGGCTTTAAAAACAACAAACAAGTCACAATAAGGTAAGGAAAAGTGTAAGTTTAAAAGCTGGTAAAGGAGGAAAATACTTTTAAATTTAAAGAGGAAATAGCTTTTTCACTTGCATTCTCTTTAATGTTCTTCCTACTTTCCTTAAGATAACAGAACCTGGTCTCCTATAGGTTCCCTGCCTAGGCCTGTCTCCTAATGTGTTCATACTCAAGTTGCTGTTCAACAAGCAAAGAAGATACACTGTGTGCCTCTGTTTCAGAGCTTACAAGCCTAGTACAAACAGTCTTGGGGAGAGAGGGATTTGGTTGGGGGTGGAGGAGCCAACCCCTCCCTTGGAGAGTGTGGGCCACAGATAGGGCAGACTTCGAAACTCAAGGGAAACATCCGCAGTGGTTTCTTATCTGACCATATACAGTGTATGGTTGGTCACACCAGGTGTTGAATTTTGGCACCCTTTCTGTAGGGTAACTGTAGGTCCGGCCTCAGAGGGTTGTAGCCACTGGATTAAAGAGGTAGGATCCAGTGAGGCGAGGAAGAACCTTCCATTGCTTTTATCCCCACTGTCCAGAGGGTTCTAGAGACTGCTCATCAGTTGCCTGTTCCATGATCATTGGTGATTTCTGGGAGGTTTTATGATTAATTTTATCTTGGTGTTTATGAGAAATGACACTTAACCTAACCTTGACTTTTAATCGGTAGAAAATGGAGATGTTGTGTTCCATAGAGACTCAGTTGTACTTGCATTGGTAAAAGAGATGGTTGATTACTTTGAATATTCTATTTAAGGAAACGGTACACTGCATACTTCTAAAATATAAATGGGATGGAATCCTTTTTACAAAAGAAATGAAAGTAAAATTTCCACTAAAATTGGCAAGGTTTTGTGTGTATACCTCTTTCACCTTGAGCATAACTTGAAGAGAAACTTTAGTCAGTGTGTATGTTTCCACTTACTGAAGGTGAGTATGTAAAGTAACTAAACCTCTAGTGGAATCTTTATTTTAGAAATAGTTACTGCTACTTTGGAAGGGAGTAGATTGAAAGAGTTGAAAAACTAAAGAGAAGAGAAAACTGAATCCTTGGGGGGAAAATCTTAATGCAAGCACAAATATAACACCAAATTAAATGTAGGAGGAAAAGTAGTTTGATCACAGGGGAAAATAAATTTAAAAATAGAAGGGTACGTGTATATTTGATATCACACTGTGGTGTACTCTCTGGTCTGAATCCTTGTGATAGGAATGATTTCATTGGCTTCAAGACCTCCCTTTTCTCCCCTGTCTCCTTCAGGTAACCTGTGGGAGATTTTCTGTATTTGGCATATATGCCCATCACCCAGTGTATTGTATTGAGTAAGATCTGATTGCAAAAATGGTCTCTGTTATAACCGGCTGTTACACAAGATGTTACCATATGTTCCTTTCATGAGACCTCACATATGCTTTAAGAAAACAACCATCATTATTTCAAATCTAATAGTTTATAATTCATATTTGTGTCAAATATTCCATTTGCAGCCTCTAAAATTCTTGCTGTCTTTGTTGTCCTTTTTTCTTAGGTCTCTGCTGCTTCCTGGAGAATACAAACTGTTGTCAGGGTCTGTGTTTTATACTTTTCTCCATTCGCTACACCTAATGCTGTGTTGGATATAAGATCTGGAAAATACTGTGTAAAAGTTGCTGGTTGAATTTGGCAGCTCTTGATAATGTGATTATTAAGGTATTACAGGGGAAGTGGCATGAGTATACTAAAACTGATAGTTTAAGTGTCATTAATTTGGTGAATGGTGGCATTTTGGGGGAAAGAGCCAGTTTATTGGATGATAAATCAGGACCCTGATCTAGACAGGCTGCATTGTGAGCTGAATCAAAGAATAATTTCAAAAGATATTATTAGGTCTGCTACAGTACTGGGACATGAATGAGCAGTTTCCCCACAGGAAAGGGAAATAGAAGAATGCCCAAAGGAAGTACTGTAGGTGAGAGAGACGGGGTCGGGGTGGGTGTGTTAGAGACTGCTTGAAAAGAGAATGCGGCATAGGTGTTGATTGAAGTTGAGGGTCTTCTGTTCAGCATGGGCTGGCGTGCTGCACTTGGTTCTGGCAACTACCTTTAAAATGTATTCATTGGGTATTTTCAGAAGCACATTTTACTCATGTACATTCTACCTCTGGAGCATAGCAAAAAGTGAGTGATTCTTCCCACTGTTTGACTGAGTGGATATCTGACATTGGACCAGCTGTAGTGGCAGAGGTAGCTCTTAGGTCATGGGATTGTAGCTGACAGGATGTGGCTGACTCAGTAGTTCCAAGACAGCTTCCTGAGGGCCCCCACTTTCCTGATGTGGCAGAGGCACCAGGATCCCTCTTGGGCCAGTTCCGTGTGGTTCTGGGAGTCTTTCTTGGAGGCTCAGCATAGAGCCTGCTCCCTTGCACTTTTTAGTGATTTTGTAAGTACCTAATTCTCTCTATTAAATCCGTTTCAGCTTAAAATAGCTAGCTTATTTCCTGCAGCCTGACTCTGGCTGAGGCTGAAGAATTTTACAATGGGAATGAGCTGCATTGGAAACAGAAGTGTCACTGCAAGTATTCTGGAATGAGCAGCAGATAGATGGATAAACGCATCAGTGGTTCCCAAATGTGTGCACTCAGGTTCCTCTGCTCCCCTAATAGATGCATGTACACTGGAATTGCCTGAGGGAGCTATTCCCAAAACACAGATTTCTAGGCTTTGTCTCTAGAGATTCTGATTTAGGGGGAAGTGCTGGAATCCTGGAATCCATATTATCTCTGAGAGATGGCCACACTGGCTGTCAGTGGACTAAATTATTTCTTGACTCTAGGAGCCAGTGCCCATGAGCATTATTTTTAAGAGGGAGGAAGTGTTTAGGAGCTACACATTTTTAAAGATTCCACTACAAAGAATATACCTTTTCTTGGATTTAAAGGGATTAATTCTGTAAATACTGTCAGAATGTGAACTATGCGGGATTTCCCTCTTTTGTTATTACTAGAGGAAAGGAATATATTTCAAAAATGTTACTGAATCCAGAATAAAAATTGAGTTAATGAGAGTTAAAAATTCGTGTGAATATTATACAGTATTTTATTATATAAACATAGCATTTTACAGGATAATACTCTATTTTATTGTATAAAGTGCTGTTAGTGTATTTTCTTATCGTTGTTTATAGTTAAAGGAGAAAGACAATAGAAGTTATTTAAAATACGGAAATGCCTCCTAAGAAGAGAGGTCAAGGGATTATTTAGAGAACTGGCAAATTTAGGATAATTTCATAGTATTAGAGTTCACTGAGGCCAGGTGGTTTAAGGATCACATGTCTGTTGTAAGCACTTGTTCTCTCTTATTTGATTTTTCCACCTCCCTCCACCCTTCGCACCAAACCCCAGTCCTGATTTCCACCCTTCTCTTCATCTTCTGGCCCTTTTAAGGTGCATGCTAACAGATGAAGAAGGAAATTACCATTGTTCTCTAGTCTAATAGAGCCTGCTTGATTGAAATTGATTAGCTCTAGATGATTGGAGTCCTTGTAGCCGCAGGGGTTATATGTCAAATGGATCTCCACTGAAGGGCAAGGCTGTTCTTCCTCTGCAGCTGCCAGGCTGCTTAAAATTAGGCAGAATGATTTTGCACTTGGATAATAGTCAGGAATTAACTGCAGCTTACAAAGCGCTGCGTAATTATGGGAAATGTGGACGGTGTTAATCAAATGCATCTGCATATGGCATTTTCATTATGTACAAGATGCATATGTGTGCACAGAAAGGGAATGAGCTTGTGTAGAGCTTGTATGGGTACATGTGTGAGAAGATGCATCTGCAGAAATGGCCTCCTCTTTCCTACATGGAATCCTGAGGATTGAACTAGGAGTCTGCCATGTGTGCTAACTTGCTATTAGTGCTTTTTTTTTTTAAACAGCTTTATTGAGATATAATTTACAAGGCATACAATTTGCTCACTTGAAGAGTGCAACTCAGTACTTTTTAGTATATTTGTGGAGTTTTGCAGCTAGCAACACACTCTTAATTTCAGAACACTTTTATCCCTCCTAAAAGAGGCTGTTGGTTCTTTTATAAAGAAAATGTAGTTTGTAATTTTTGAGGGACACTTTTTCTTTTGTTTTAAAGTGGGAATTTCAGATCATCTTGAGCCTTTTGCAAAAATTTTACTATTTCTCGGAAAGCGTTTGTTTGTGTAAATAGTCATAAAATGTTTCTTAATGTTCCAAAGGTTACCTGCTTTCCTGACTTTTGGATACAACTTCATGAATTATGTTTTAGTTGCCAGGCTCATGTACCTACCAGTTGGGATCTTTTCAGCTTCAAGTGACAAATTTCATTTATTTGGCTGAAGCATTAAAGGAAATCACTGACCCTGGTAACCTGGAAGAAGCAGGGGTGTTGGCTTCAGGCACAGGTGGATTTAGAGATTCTCCCTCTTCCTCAAAAATTTTTTTTTGAAATGGAGTCTTGCTCTGTTGTCCAGGCTGGAGTGTAGTGGCATGATCTCGGCTCACTGTAACCTCTGCCTCCCAGGTTCAAGCGATTCTCCTGCCTCAGCCTCCCGAGTAGCTAGGACTACAGGCGCGTGTCATCACACCTGGCTACTTTTTGTATTTTCAGTGGAGACGGGTTTCACCATGTAGCCAGGATGGTCTTGATCTCCTGACCTCGTGATCCGCCCACCTCAGCCTCCCAAAGTACTGGGATTACAGGCGTGAGCCACCATGCCCAGTCCTTTCCCAATTCTTTTCTTCCCACATTGGCCATGTTCACCCCATTGTAGCTAGGGGGACTGGGTGTGGGTGTGGGGCACACATCTGCAGCAGTGGCAGAGGGGAAGCTGTGAATCAGGTGCTGAGCCTCACCTCAGCTTGCCTATATTTTTGTGTCATTGGCTTATAAATTACTCTGGGTTTTGATTTATTTCTTCATTCTTGGATTACAGATCTGTTCATTCAAGCAGTGGAACTAAAAGAACCATCTGAGGCGTGCTGCAATAACCAGTGTTGCTAATTCAGATGGTTAGTCAAAGCATTTGAACCAGACCCACGCTGTGGGTCCTACTTTCTAAAAGATTTTCCCCAAGCCAAAGGCTAACAACTGAGGCCTCCTCCTATAGTCTGGATTCACATGATCATGCAATTTCCAGCTTAATCTCTTTCATAACTTTTCATTCCCTGGTTCAGTTTCTTTTTTCCTTAGTAGGAGCCTATGCTTTTTGCATTTTTAAGTTTCTTAGTTGTCTTGTCCTCGTAACATTTACAGCATTCGTAATTTAGTAAATCACTAAATTTTGTATTTGTGCTTGGCATGAATAGACCCAATATTTTTTTTTTTTTTGAGACGGAGTTTCACTCTTGTTACCCAGGCTGGAGTGCAATGGCGCGATCTCGGCTCACCGCAACCTCCGCCTCCTGGATTCAGGCAATTCTCCTGCCTCAGCCTCCTGAGTAGCTGGGATTACAGGCACGCGCCACCATGCCCAGCTAATTTTTTGTCTTTTTAGTAGAGATGGGGTTTCACCATGTTGACCAGGATGGTCTCGATCTCTTGACCTCGTGATCCACCCGCCTCTGCCTCCCAAAGTGCTGGGATTACAGGCGTGAGCCACCGCGCCCAGCGACATGATATTTTTTTTAAAGCTGAATAAGAAATATAACCTACCTGACATTGGTTTTAAAAAATATTTTATACATACTTTTATTGTTTTGGTAAATTAGATTTGGTGAAGGTTTTGGTTGAAGTTTGGGAAATGTTTTTTATGATTCTGCAGTTTCTGACGTGTTAGGATGAGGCCAGGCTTATACTGAGTAATTAAAAAGAAATATTCTGAGGCCTGAATTGTGATTTTATAAATCTCTATCACACCAGTTTGGGAAGGTTTTCTTTCACTCAACAAGTGTTACTGAGTGACTGTTCTCTAAATACAAAATAGCAGACAAGTTAGGCCCAAATCTAGTGGACTTGCAGTCTAATAGGATGGGAGAAAGAGAAATTTTAAATTAAATCTTATGGATGTTAGAAGGTGATATGTGGTATAGAAAAAGTTGAAACGACTCTTCAAGGGAAAAGAGGGTGAGGATTGTGGTAGGGGCTGCAGTTATAAACAGGAGGTTGAAGCTTATTAAGAGGGTGAGATTTGACAAGGATTTGAAGGAGGTGGAGGATTTGATGGAGGTGGGGGAGTTTGCTGTGAGGCTGTCTGGGTGAAGAATGTTCCAGACAGAACAGCCACTGCGAGGCTGGGCACGGTGGCTCATGCCTATAATCCTGGCACTTTGGGAAGCTGAGGCAGGTGGATCACCTGAGATCAGGAGTTCGAGACCAGCCTGACCAACATGGTGAAACCCTCCCTCTACTAAAAAAATATAAAAATTAGCCAGGCATAGTGGCAGGCGCCTGTATTGCCAGCTACTCGGGAGGCTGAGGCAGGAGAATTGCTTCAACCTGGGAAGTGGAGATTGCGGTGAGCTGAGATCACACCACTGCATTCCAGCCTGGGAGACAGAGCAAGACTCTGTCTTAAAAAAAAAAAAAAGAGAACAGCCACTACAAAGGCCTTTAAGGTAGGAGGACCATATACTTAGAGTATTCCCAGTGTAGCCAGAGAGGGGTGAAGTCACAGGGAGAGCACAGCGTGAGGCCTTGGAAATGCGTTCTTGTGGGGATTTTGAGCAGAGCAGTGACACCTCTGAGTTAGGTTTAAAGAGGCCATGCTAGCAGTGCTGAGCCTGGGTGGCGGGGAGACCAGTGAGGCCTTTACAGCCAGTAAGCAAGAGATGGAGAGACATGTGGGGTGCTTCGATCAGGTGTGGCAGTGGGCCTGGTGAAAGCGGAGCTCATGGGATCTCCCACGAATAGGATGTGGGGTGTGAGAAAGATAACAGTCAGGGATGACCCCAGGGTTACTGGCTTCAACAACTGAGCTGAGTTGGCTGTGGGCAATTGGGTTTCGGGGTAAGATCAGGAGCTCAGTTTTACACCTGTTGAGTTTGGGATGTCTTTTAGACATACCAGAGCACGTGTGGATGGGCAGTTGGAAAGGGGGCTGGGCTGGAGATGTACATTTGGAGTGGTGCTTACAGCCTTAACATTGGATCAGATCAGCAGTGAGGGATTTTAGATGGCTTAGAGAAGAGGACCAGGGGTGGAGCCTGGGGTGTCTCTGCATTCAGAAGGGTCATAGAGGAGACTGAGAGGAGACCAGCCAGTTAGGGGAAGCAGAGCAAAATAACAAAACCAAGTGTTTTGGAGTTCAAACTTTTGTTAGCTTTTAAATAATTTATGAATGTAGAAAAATGCTGTTTGAATCAAGAAAAGAAATAATTATAAGTTGTATTTAGGAAGAGCGTACCTTCCTATTGCTCTTGAGGTTTCAGAAAGCACATCGCTCTGAACATCTTTAGTATTGTCAGGGTCTGAGCCATTTTGGAAAGTCAGACAAAGGAAAGTGTCTGATGTCCTGCTCATCCTAACATTGCTGTTATATTTTGGTAGTTGCCTTCTCATTTTCCTCTGTTTTTCTTTTTCAGTTGTAATCTTGCTGCACATAACAGTTTTGTTTCCTTTTGTTTACTTGCCACGGCAACAGCAGCACTTTTTTCATGATGCTGGTACAATCTTCAAAACACAGTTTTTGTTGGAACGCTCTGCTTCTTTTGGAACTGGTGTTTACTGATAGAAGGATTGAATGGTTAAAACCATGTTGCTACCAGCTGATCTTTGCTTTCCCCTGCCTTCCTGAGCATCTGCATAGGATTCATACTGTGCTTTGTCTAGGGATGGAGAATGCTGGAAAGAGGGGAAGTTGTTAGGATCTGGGTTGGAAAATGCAAGAGCAAGGACTGGGGCAGACCTGGCCTGTGAGACGGTAACAAGCTGCGGATGGGGCCGGAGGGAATGAGGGCCTGTGGAGAGGGGCTCCTGGGCTAGGGGACCACGCAGGGCCATTCTTTCTTTTGCAGACATCTTCTGCAAGCAATAACACTTCAGTGCCTCAGGGGTTTAAAAGAAAAATTACAATTTAAAAGGAAAACTCTCCGTGTATGATTTGCATATGAGTGGCGTCTGTATAATTAAGAACAATTAAATTCCCTGGGCTGAATTGAAAGGGAGGCTCCTGCTTCTGTTGCTGCAGTGCCTGTGGTACAGCCTGTAGCTGTCAGGGCGCTGGAGTTCTGTTGGAGGCATTCTGCCCACCTCCCCATAATACAAAAGAAATCCTGGAACACTTTCCTGGGCGCTTGGCAAAACTCTTTACAAACCCAATTCATTTAATCCTCACAATGGATTAGGGGTCTGTGTTAGTCAGGGTTCTCTAGAGGGACAGAACTAATGGGTTCTGGATGATACACATATATAATGTATGTTAATAAACTTCCCTTTATATATATAGATAAGATATAAAGATATCTATATATATAAAGGGGAGTTTATTAAAAAGTATTAAACTCACCCGATCACAAGGTCCAAAATAGGCCATCTGCAAGCTGAGGAGCAAGGAAGCCAGTCCGAATCCAAAAGCTGAAGAACTTGGAGTCTGATGTTCCAGGGCAGGAAGCATCCAGCACAGGAGAAAGATGTAGGCTGGAAGGCTAGGCCAGTCTAGCCTTTTCATGTTTTTCTGCCTGCTTTATATCCTGGCTGCGCTGGCAGCTGATTAGATGGTGCCCACCCAGAATAAGGGTGGGTCTGCCTTTCCCAGCCCACTGACTCAAACGTTAATCTCCTTTGGCAGCACCCTCACTGACACTCCCAGGATCAATACTGTGCATCCTTCAGTCAAGTTGACACTTAGTATTAACCATCACAGGGTCTTACCTTAATTTTATAATGTAAAAACTGAACCTCTGATCACAAGAACATTAGCTGATCTCTTGTGCTCATCTTTCTGGTTAACTCTACCTTTGTAGGTTGTTCCTGCCTGGGATGAATCTGTTAGAGGAAAGGGGTCCTGATGTAGACCCCAAGAGAGGGTTCTTGGATTTCGCACAGGAAAGAATTCCGGAAAAGTCCACAGTGCAAAGCAAAAGCAAGTTTATTAGGAAAGTAAAGGAGTGAAAGAATGGTGTTCCGTAGAACAGAGCAGCTCTGAGGACTGCAGGCTGCCCATTTTCATGGTTTTTCTTGATGATATGCTAAATAAGGGGTGGATTACTTATGCCTCCCCTTTTTCAGCCATATAGGGTAACCTCCTGATGTTGTCCTGGCATTTGTAAACTGTCCTGGTGCTGGTGGAGTGTAGCAGTGACAGCAACCAGAGGTCACTCTCGTGGCATCTTGGTTTTGGTAGGTTTGGGCTGGCTCCTTTACTGCAACCTGTTTTTTTGTTTTTGTTTTTCCTTTTTTGAGATGGAGTCTTGCTTTGTCTCCAGGCTGGAGTGCAGTGGTATGATCTTAGCTCACTGCAGCTTCTGCTTCCCGGGTTCAAGCAATCCTCCTGCCTTAGCCTCCCAAGTGGCTGGGACTACAGGCTTCTGCCACTATACCTAGCCAATTTTTTTGTATTTTCAGTAGAGACAGGGTTTCACCATGTTGTCCAGGATGGTCTTGTTCTGTTGACCTTGTGATCCACCTGCCTCAGCCTCCCAAAGTGCTGGGATTACAGGCATGAGCCACCACGCCCAGCCTACCGCAACTTGTTTTATCAGGAAAAGGTCTTTATGACCTGTATTTTGTGCCTGACCTTCTATCTCACCCTGTGACTTAGAATGCCTTAACTGTTTGGGAATGCAGCCCAGTAGGTTTCAGCCTCATTTTACCTAGTTCCTATTTAATATGGAGTTGCTCTGGTTCAAATGCCTCTGACAAACCTATAGGAATTTAGTCACATTCTTTCTTCCACTGCTGTGTTGTATCTGATGGACTCCTTTCTCCCTAGACTAACAGGGAAGCAAGATGCAACTTTCCCCAGTTTTTTTTCTCTTCTGATTTTGCAAGAACTCTGCAGTTTGACACAGCACTGAACAACTTTAAGTAGAGCAGGAACCCAGTTATTTACCCTTGTAAGTTTCCTGCCAGCTACCCATGGGAAGGAGGTAATGTGTATCGGTAATTGAGTATGTTTTAAGCAGTCTTCAAAGAGTAGGATAATTCTTACCCCTTGCTTTCCCTGAAATGTAAATGGCAGTGGCTCATATTGACTAGGCTCCTTCCAGGACATTGTTCCTGCCAGGTGGGGACGTCACCTGTGTGCTCCTTATAGCACCTCTTTTCTTTTTCTTTTTTTTTTTTTTTTAGCACCTCTTTTCTTTCTGGTGTGGCTACATCAGCATGGAATGCCCTCCCTCCCTTGGTTCCCTGAAGCATCTCATGGAGGTCCTTGCACGTGCCTGCAGGTCTAGTTATGAAGCAGAAGGATAGCCTCTGAACCAGTCACATGCAGGCACTTCCTAGTTTACATCAGCGTGGGACCAAAGCCATCCTAGGCCCCTACCACAGCCAATGACTTTTCCTAGTGAAAGGCAGCAGGAACCATCCTTTCCATACTTAGGATGTTCTTTGTTTTACCATCAGATTTGGGTTATGTTTGAGTTACTTTTATTGCTTTAGCCACTGAGCTTTCTGGTTTATTGGGATGCTCTGGTTCTGGCTGCCCTGAAAGGCTGGCACTGCTGAAAAACCTCCCTCCCTCCAGGCAAGCAGTGGCTGGAGAGATAAGGCTATGTAGTATTGGTTCTGCTGAGCAGCTGCCACTGGCAATTTCTGGTGTTAGACAAGAGTGGGAAACTGTTCCAGTTAGAATTAAAGCTTATGTCTTAAATAAGATAGCATATTCTGTCTCCTGAGAGTCTGCAGATAGGCAGCCGCTGGCTCCAGGAAGCCTTTAGGGACCCCATGTTGCCTTCTCAGGGTAGTGGGATCTCCTGATCCTGGGATGAGGTTTGTGTTCATGGCAGCAGTTTGGAAACTGCCAGCTCAATACTTTGGCTTCCACCCCATTTGCTGGAACTTAGTCCTGTGGCCGTACCCAGATTCAAGGGAGCCTTGGAAATCTGCCCACTTACAAATTCCATTATGTAAAAGAAGATGAGAAGGCATGTTAGGGGCCAAAGAGCAACCTCTGTCACAGAACATTGGGAAAGAAACAGTGAGGTCTTTACCATTATTTCTCAAGGAAAAATTGCTTTTGATACAACATTTTGGTTTTTTTTTTTTTTTGAGACAGAGTCTCATTCTGTTGCCCAGGCTGGAGTACTGTAGCACAGTCTTGGCTCCCTGCAGCCTCTACCTCCCAGGTTCAAAGGATTCTCCTGCCTCAGCCTCCTGAGTAGCTGGGATTACAGATGCCTGCCACCATACCCGGCTCATTTTTTTTGTATTATTAGTAGAGACGAGGTTTTACCATGTTGGCCAGGCTGATCTCGAACTCCTGACCTCATGATCCACTCGCCTCGGTCTCCCAAAGTGCTGGGAATACAGTCGTGAGCCACCGTGCCTGGCTGATAATGGCATATTTTTAATTCACATACCTTCCCCAAAAGTGGGGGAACCCAACAAAACAAAAACCCAGCAACCATTAAGGAGTCCTTGTTTTTCTGGGCACACTCTAGGCTTGTTACTCCAGTGTCAGTGTTTGTTGGGTTTCACATAAGAAAAATCTTTTTTTTTTTTTTTTCTTTTTTGGAGATGGAGTCTTGCTCTGTCACCCAGACTGGAGTGCAGTGGCACAATCTCAGCTCACTGCAACCTCCACCTCTTAGGCTCAAGCGATCCTCCTGCCTCAGTCTCCCTAGTAGCTGGGATTACAGGCATGCACCACCATACCCAGCAAATTTTTTTGTATTTTTAGTAGAGATGAGGTTTCACTGTGTTGATCAGGTTGGTTTTGAACTTCTGACCTCAGGTGATCCACCTGCCTTGGCCTCTCGAAGTGCAGGGATTACAGGTGTAAGCCACCACTCCTGGCAAGAAAAATTATTTTTAATGCCCTTTTCTGACTGGGGTTCTATCATATAAGTGAGCTTAGTGATAGTAAATTATGCTTTATGGGCAAGTGTGTGGTCTGTGCTAGTGTGCTGAATGGACAGCCTGAAACTTCAATTAAAAAGGTTTTTGCTACATTCTATTTTAAAAATAATATGTTCAGAGGCTAGTTTTTTGTTTCTTTTGTAAAGAGAAGACTTAACTTTTTGGATAATGACATATTGCCTAGGTATTCTGAGAAATGGGACTGGGCCCTGGTGGAGTGAAACGTTGATATACATGTTAGCTTTGTTCTCAACTATAATGGCTGCTGTGAAGCCATGGGTTCCTTCACTCACTGTGGCTCCTTTACTCATGAGGCTGGTCCTTCAAACAACAGAAATTTTTCATTAGTTTTTCTGGCAATCTTGTTAACATTCTTTGTATTTGTCTGAAGATCATTTTGAGATATTTGCTCATATTGGGATTTTTTTTTTTTAAACCTGTCAGGCTGAGCACGGTGGCTCATGCCTGTTATCCCAGAACTTTGAGAGGCCGAGGCAGGCAGATCATGAAGTCAGGGGATCGAGACCATCCTGGCCAACATGGTGAAACCCTGTCTCTACTAAAATACCAAAAATTAGCCCAGAGTGGTGGCATGGGCCTGTAGTCCCGCCTGGTGACAGACCAAGACTCCGTCCCCCAAAAACAAACAAAACCCCATATACCTGTTAGTTCATTGTATTTTGTTAAAATATTGTTCTGGGTCATAAAGTGATAGAGGCTTGTTCTGTGGTCCTACTGAGAAACTCTAGAAATTATCTTTTGTACTTCAGTTTTTATCTTACCAGCCTTTCTGTGATTTGTTAAAACTCTTTTTCCAACCTCACCTGAAGACAGCAGTTCAGTCTTCTAGATTCTACTCAAATGCCACCTCTTCCAAAAGATGTTTCCTAACCTACTCCACGCCAGGTGATATCTTCCTCTTGTGGACACTTAAAGTACTGTGTACTGTGCAGTTGTATCATGTGTGTTATGTATTGTAGCAGATAATGTGATACAGACATAACACTGTAAGCCCGTGAAAGTTAGGCAACCTGTTTTTATTTGCCTTTGGATTTCTGAATCTAACTGCCTTGGGTAGATAGAAGAAATGAATGTCGGTGGGATTTGGCATGTCTGCCTTTACAATATAAATAAGTTCAGCTACCAAGTTGCTTAAAGCGTTATAGATGAGCTTTAAAACGTGGCTAGTGCACCTTTAGGGAACTAATACCTAAATTTTTATGGACGCTTTGAGAACTCAAGGTTGGTTTTCTAAAAATAGTTGCAGTATTGCATGAACTTGCATTGTCCACCCATGATCAAAGAGGAAAACGTTCTTCATCCATAGATTCCCTTATGTGCTTAGGGTTTGTGTGAATTTCTGCTTTGGCTTTTTTTTTCCTTTTTTATGTATACAGTCTGGCAAACTCTGTTAATGCTGGAGGTATCTAATACTGATTGTTCATGCTCACTTGTCCTAGAGCTGAAAGGTAATGCAAAGTAGATTTTTGTATTTTGCAGATTTTACAGTCATGTTTCATTATTTTAGCATATAGTAGAGTGACCTACCCTAGTGTCTAGGAAAGATGTAAAAATCTTTAAACCACGAAGGAGAAGCCATGAGTTGGAGTAAGGAGAAAGTTGGAACTGGAGTTGGGGAAATGTGAGCTTAATTGCTGGCCTGTTCTTTAATAGGTTTTTGCAAAGTCATTAACTACTTGGCTAAAGTAGCGTTTTTTTCTTTTTTCTTTTGAGATTGAGTTTCACTCTGTCACCCAGGCTGGAGTGCAGTGATGCAATCTTGGCTCACTGCAACCTCTGCCTCCTGGGTTCAAGCAGTTCTCTGCCTCAGCCTCCCGAGTATCTGGGATTACAGGCACCTGCCACCACGCCCGGCTAATTTTTGTATTTTTAGTAGAGACGGGGTTTCACCATCTTGGCCAGGCTGGTCTTGAACTCCTGACTTTGTGATCCACCCGCCTCAACCTCCCAAAGTGCTGGGATACATGCGCTGGCAGTAGTTCTTTATAGTATGTGGAAGATGGTAGGAGTAAATGTGTAAATATAAAAATATAATAATATATTTTAAAATTCTTTGAATTGGCAATAAAATGCCTTTTGGTTCTCATAGGATGGGAGGGTGAGGGACAGATTTCTTTGGTGCATATGAAGTTAAGAAAGACACAGGAATCAGGGTATCCACAAAGCTTTTAGCTGGGCAAGTAGGCCAAGGCACTTACCAATGTGGGACTAGAGTACAGCCAGCTGAGGGGCATTGCCAGCAAGATGGTGAACTGCATCTTTTATTCCATTGGGAGGTGCCTGTGGGCCATCCACAGGATGACGCCTGGCCTGATAGAGATGGAAACACAGTCAGGAGCTCAGCAGAGGAGTCGAGGCCACAGATACACAGGCTTGGGAAGTGAATCAGTCAAACCACAGAAACCAAACTCTAGCTGATTTAAGCAGAAAAGGAATTTATTGAAAAGATGTTGGGCAGTTGACAGAATCTCTAGGAAGACTGAAGAACCAGGCCCAGAAAACAAGCCAGCAAAAAGGAATTAGCAGCTAGAGCCACAGCCAAAAGTACACCATGGAAATAGACTGCCGAAAACCCCACCCCATCACTTACCCTACTGCAGTACTGCTGTTGTTCCCCAGGACGTATTCTCCAGCTTCTTTTATTTTGGAGACGGTCTCACTCTGTCGCCTGGGCTGGAGTGCAGTGGCATGATTTTGGCTCAATGCAACCTCTGCTTCCTGGGGTTCAAGCAATTCTTGTGCCTCAGTTTCCCAAGTAGCTGGGATTACAGACGCCTGCCACCATGCCCGGCTGATTTTTGTGTTTTTAGTAGAGATGGGGTTTCCCTGTGTTGGCCAGGCTAGTCTCAAACTCTCGACCTCAAGTGATCCACCCACCTTGGCCTCCCAGTGATTACAGGTGTGAGCCACTGTGCGTGGCCTACAACTTCTTTGCTTCCTGGTGGCATCAGCTTGTGGAAGCCCTGCCTCAGCAAGTAAATTTGGAGAAGTCTAGGTCATGGACTTCTAGCTTTACTAGAAGCTTTACTAACAGCTTTACACCCAAGCTGTTAGTGGGGCTAGTAAAGCTAGTATCTGGCCCTTTCCAAATCCAGAAGAGATGATCATGGGAAATGTACCAGTGCAGTAAAGGAAGATGCCAGACATCCACAGAAATGACAAATGCCAGTGAAGAAAGCATTAATCTCTGGGTGATAGGTGAATCCAGTGGATGTGTACAATAGGCTAGAGTGAGAGAAGAGTAGAGGGAAGAGCTTTGGAAATGGCAGCATGGAAGAGATAGAGGAAGAGGAGCTTGAGAGGGAGGAGCAGCCACAGAGGTAGGAGGAAAAGTGGGGAGGCTTCCTGGAAACCAAGGGAGAGCCATTCATGACAGGGTAGCCAGCGGGGAGGCCAAGTCAGCTCAGTACTTGATTTCGCAGCTTGTGATCATCTATGACCTCAGTAAGGGCCATGTTGATGCAGAGAGGACTGGGGGCCAGAGAGCCATAGGGTGGAGGCAGAGTAGTGAAGGTCTCTGAATGCACGATCACATTCCCATTCAGCCACCCCAGAGCTGAGTGCGCTTCAGCAAGTTGTTTACATCCCCAAATCATCTTTGTATGCAAAAATGGGATGGATGATAATTGGTATCCACACAGGGTTCTTAGGATTATATATGATAATAAGGTGCTTGGCACAGCATCTGGTATACCGCAAGTGCTCAATAAATGTACTTGCCATTATTGTTACATCATCTATAGTTTGGCTACAAAGGGAAGAAGAGGGCTTCAAGCAGCAAGGGAAGGTCAAGACGGTCTTAAGTGAGCAGGGCATTATTCTTTCCATGTGTGTAAGTGGAGGAGACCGAGCTGGGAGGTAGATGAAAATCCTGGAGAGGGAAGGACAGGGCTCTGAGCCTGGAATGCATCCAGAAAGAGCAGCCATGGGGTTAGTCTGACAGATGCAACATCTCCTCCTTGAATAGTGTGGATGCATAGAAGGTCATCAGCAATTTGAGGAACAGATGAGTGTGGATGACTTTTGTCACTGTCTTAGGAAGGCCGGCCATCAACACAGTAGACTGCTGTAGGACCCCAGGTCCTGTTATTAGTGAGAGCGCCTCCAACGGACCTCTCTTGGCATTGCTCCAAGGACTTTTTGATTCCTCTCTTCTGGTTTGTTTAATGCTTTGACCTTGAAAGGTAGAATTGCTTTCTATAGTGAAAGAAACTAGGAAAATCATGTTCTACCGAATGACTTTTTCTCATCAGTGGGATTTTTTTTTTTTTTTTTTTTTTTTTTTTGAGATGCAGTCTCACTCTGTCGCCCACACTGGAGTGCAGTGGTGCAATCTTGGCTCACTGCAACCTCCCACTCCTGGGTTGAAGCAATTCTCCTGCCTCAGTCTCCTGAGTAGCTAGGATTACAGGCATGCACCACCACGCCCGGCTAATTTTTGTATTTTTAGTAGAGATGGGGTTTCACCATGTTGGCCAGGCTGGTCTCAAACTCCTGACTTTGTGATCTGCCCACCTCAGTCTCCCAAAGTGCTGTCATTTGTGGGATTTTAATGGAGAAAAATACCAGTTTCTGCCTCCATTGTTAAATGGTTCTTTGAAAGTAGTCAGTTGACCGGTAAGAATGGCAGTTCTAACTTAAGTAGCAGTGCCCATGTCTTTCATGTTTCTTCCTATCAGTAAACTTCTGGGGAGAAGTACATTTTAAATTAAAATAAAAACAAAATCAACTTATACTAAGATTATGATGTAGAATTTTACAACTCTTGTAGTTAGGTAACTCGTTTAATAAACTGCAGCTCAGGCCATTTGTTTTTCAAGGAATGTCCTAAAGCACAGTGCCTTGCCTTAGATCATAGGCGTTTCCAGGCAATGAGAGCCTGGGGAAGGCTGTGCCCTGGAGTTACCAATCCGATTGTTGGCATGTGTCAGTATAGACTTCCCCCAGGCTGGGACTTTTTGTATCTGTGCAGGGATCAATTTGAAGTCCAGTTGCATGATGGAAATTACTGAATTCCTCTGAGGTCCCCAGGGATAGCAGCTGAGTCCTAGAAATACCTGTCTTCCACTCAGAGGAAGATGGTGGTTGACTAAATATCCCATCAGACACACTGTTTAGAAGAATGGGACCAGGAGATTAATGTAGGGATCTCTGCCATTATGGAGTCTACAGGTCTCTTCCATTATTTCCAGCTCTGGGATTTCTCATTCCTGTGAATAGTGAGAACAGCCCAGTAAATGTCTCATTAGCTAACATGTTATTCCTTGAACACTAAAGAGTCTAGACACAGTAACATTATTCTGGTTACTGTGGTCTACTTAGCTACCTTTCTTGAGTTAGAGGGGGTTTGTGAAATGGATGGAAAACCTTTCCTCTTGTCCATGCAACCTTTTGCCAACATCCAGTGGTTAAAGCCATTGCTGCCATGACCATAAAGCGTTTTGTTTTTGAAACACCTGTTGTTGTTTCAGGTGTTGGAAGAGTTTGCATCTGAAAGACAGCTAACTAGATGTGGGGCGCCAAAAGACAGATAAAAACCAGTCCACTGAGGAATATGGAAGTCAGACAGTTCAGTCCCTGCTGTAGACGCTCGCTGTTGTGTCTCAGATCCCTGTTAGGAGGTGAAGCTGTTTTCTACTTGTTTGAAAAGGACAGGCCCTCTTCTGAAACACTGTGATGTTCTCCAGGAGTTGAGTAAACCCTTACTTGTAAGGTCAGCACAGATCCACCGCACGTTGCCTGGGGAAGCGTCTGCTGAGTTTCCCTGGCTCCCCTTCTCATGGGCCAGCAAAGCCGTCCTGGGTAGCAGCTATGGGGCCCAGGCTGCCCTCTGTCTTGGGCTGGCCCTCTTCCCTCATCCTCACCCCTCACACTGGCTTCCTTGCCTCACGCTCCTCACTCCACCGATGGAGCCAGCAAGCCGGCTTGCAAGTGCTCTTTCTGTGCTCAGTTCTCCAAGGTGGTCCATGCTGTCTTCACTCCTGCCATTGGCCTTATGGAAGCAGACTCCGTTCAGTGTCCCTCCACGGTAGCTGCTTGTTGAGGCCCCCTTAGCCCTATTCTCCAAGGGCTTTGCTGAATTTCTCAGGTGGGGTTTCCCTCTTCTGTCTTTGGACTCTCTTGATCTCTGGGTTTTGATCATGGCCATATGAGCCAGTCCGGCCTCCTAGATGGTAAGCCCGAGGGGAGCATTCTCCTGGAGCTGACCGCCTGTCCCTGTACATCTGAGCCTTATTAAATTGCCAAGAGCTTTGAGGCGGGGTTAGCAATCCGTGGCCCTGCCTCTCACTCTGGGGAGATGGAGCTTTGCTTTGAAATGACACGTTTTGTTGGATAACATTTGTGAACAGCTGGAATGGTTGGTTACATCCAACTCATTTTCATGTCTGAGTTACTGGACTCATTTTTCAAAGGGTGTGTCTGATATCAGCAGACAGATTTTTTTTTTTAGGAATAAGAAATCTGGGCATCTACTTGCTTTTGAAGGATCTTGGAGTCATCAAGTACAGCTTGCTTGTTTTGCTGGAGAAGAAACTGAAGCCCTGTGTCACATTGGCGTTCATGTCACAGCTAAGACCCAGCGTCTTCTGATTTCCAGTGAAATTTCTTTTCTCTTGAACTAGGCACCTTTTCAAACTGTTTCTTTGTTTTATGTTTGTAGAAAAAAAATGTGGCCAAAGTTTTAAAAAATTTATTTTCTTTTAAAAGATAAAAAAAAACAGGTAAAATCTTAGGTAAAGATCAATGTTTTTCAAAATAACACATGTGGGCATCCTTGTCTACAGGTCTTGCTGCTGAGAAAGCTCAGCTCTTTGCAGAAGGTCTTTAAAATAAGGACTAACAGTGTGTGGAACAGGATCCGTATCAGTAAGAGCTCAGAGACCGCAGATAGCTCCTGCCTTCATTTCTCATCCTTGTGCCTTTCTCCTGTTATAGAAGCAAAGTGGTCCCTTTTATTTAAGTCTCTCTCTTTTCTTAAATTTAGGCACAGAGTCTTGCTCTGTTGCCCAGGCTGGAGTATAGTGGTACGGTCATCGCTCCCTGAAGCTTTGAACTCCTGGGCTCGAGGGATCCTTCTACCTGAAAGAGAGAGAGAGAGAGAGAGAGAGAGAGAGAGAGAGCGAGAGATATCTTGTTGTATTGCCCAGGCTGGTCTCAAACTGCTAGGCTCAAGCAATCCTCCCACCTTGTCCTCCCAAAGCACTGGGGTTACAGGTGTAAGCCACTGCACCTAGTCCATTTTTCTTTTTTAACTCGGAGTTTTTTAAAACAATTATGTTACAGATGGAGAAGGGGTGAAAATTAGAAATATGTGGCACAAGTTTATAATTGATTTCTCCAAGATGCATGTGGTTATTTGATGCCAGTTGTGGGACTCCTAAGAGTAAAAGAGGCCAGGTTGTCTTTGACATAAATGAATCATTATTATTAAGGGTGAAATGTGAGAAGGGTGAAATGTGAAATGCTGACTTTTGAGTGAAATGGGAAAAAGGAGGAAGTTTTATCTTTTATTGCTATGGTTACTGAAACTTAAGTTATTTCTTTGAAGCTAACTTTGGCATTTCAAACAGGATATAATTTCTTGGTACTGATATTTGAGGATAATTGTTCATGTCCATAGCTGACTAAATTTTGGCAGTTTGTTCTCTCCCACACCCCCCAGTCTTCTGACAAATTTTTGCAATGCGTACATGTGTAAGTACTCTCGAGGTCAATACCTATGTCTGAAATAGTTTTACTCGCAAGAGCTAACTTTTAAATTTATGTACTGACATTAAAACTCCTTGTAACTTGATATGGTATTTTTCAAACTGTAAAGTCAATTAAGCTGAAATCAGCCAATGAGAAAAAGAACTTATTTTATGACATTTAGAGAAAAAAATGACATAGTTTGATCTCTCTCTTTGGTATCAAAATAGAGTTTTCTTTGAAGTTAGAGACACTCTGGCTATTTGTACCATATTACTTTAGGTTTGGCCCTAAATGTCTGATTTTTACTGGGTATGTAAAACTTTCTAATCGTGGGATTTAAAAATCTCTATTAGAATATGGGACAGCCCAAGTTTATATTTCATTTATTTTATAATATTCAGAGATAATTATTACTATCCTGCTTGGGACTTTTAATTCCAGAGGTTGACATTGACTTTAAGCTCAGCCAGCTTCTCCATCTGTTCTCTTTGCTTTTCTTATTAGATGAGTGTCATTCTTTTAGTAATATGAGCTAATATTTATTGAACTTAATGAAGCCTTTGCTTCATATCTGACACATGATTTTATCTCATGCTATTTCATTTTATTCTCATGATAACTATGGGGTAGATCATTTCCATTTTACAGATAATAAGGTTAGGACTTGAAAGAAGCTAAGTGACTGATATTCTCAGGGCTAGAAGGTGATGGCCATGGGCCTGGAGTCTGGGTTTGACTGGCCTCTGCTTCCCAAGCCCTCACTAGCAGGCCAGACTGCACAGGTTCCTTGGATAGGTCATAGCCATGGGCCTGGAGTCTGGGTTTGACTGGCCTCTGCTTCCCAAGCCCTCACTAGCAGGCCAGACTGCACCGGTTCCTTGGATAGGTCATACAGTGCCTGAACTTGACACTGGGCTCATGTTTCCCACCTCGACAGATCTGGATTGGAATCTGGACTCTGCCTCTTAGAAGCTATGTGACCTTGGGTGAATTACTTAAATCCTCCAAACCTCCTCTGCTCATTTGGAAGTTGTATAAAATCCGATGACAGATTCAGTTTTCGGTGCACAAGACAGGAAGAAGACTGTCATGAATTACTTTATCTTATGCAGTAGCCTGACTTTTCTCAAGATTATTTTTGGTACATGAAGTTGTCTGTTTTTTTTTTTTTCCCCTTTCCTTCTGAAATGCTGAGCCTGGCCAGCTCCATCTGGAGTTGGGTCCCTGTGGTGGACCTGCTGTGGGCACCTCTTCATCTCCGTCGCGTCCTGTGGTTCTTCACATCATTTCTGGAGGCTACTGTGTGTGTTAGTGGCCTTCTCTGCAAGCCAGTTGTAAAATTAGTGCTGGCCTTTTAGGGTTTGAGTAAATAGCATACCTCTCCTCTGACCATGTTCAAAACAAGTGAAGAGATTGACAAGAGTTAGGCAGATGGAGGCCAAGGCATCACTTTATTATTAATATAGCTGGTGCTGGAGATAGAATGAAGGAGGTACAAGCAGACTATACTGGAGAGAAGACAGAGCAAAAAGAAGCTTAGATAAAGGCAGAAAGTGGAGAGAGGAAGAAGAGATTACAACTAGAATTCTTCCTGTGAGATGGTACTTTGGAAGGGTTCTTGGAACTCTGCATTGTTTGTACCGTCAAGAAAAGTGGGGTCTTGGAGAGGGACTTGCTGAAAGGTTACAAAGCCTATTGGTCAGCGGTTTTTATTTTATTTTATTTTATTTTGAGATGGAGTTTCGCTCTTGTTAGGTTAGCAGGTTTAAAAGTCAAATGCCTGGCTGGGTGCGGTGGCTCACGCCTGTAATCCAAGCATTTTGGGAGGCTGAGGTGGGAAGATCACCTGAAGTCAGTTGTTTGAGACCAGCCGTACCAACATGGAAAAACTCCGGCTCTACTAAAACTACAAAATTAGCCAGGCGTGATGGTGGATGCCTGTAATCCCAGCTACTCAGAAGGCTGAGGCAGAAGAATCACTTGAACCCTGTGAGGCAGAGGTTGCGGTGAGCCGAGATTGTGCCATTGTACTCCAGCCTGGACAAGAACGAAACTCCGTCTCAAAAAAACAAACAAAAAAAGTCAAATGTGCTCTCCTGGACCAGCCTTTGAACTAGCTTGGTCAATGGCTGCTGGGTGGGAGGAGAAAATGGAAAGATTCTATTTACTTACTTAGTTTTAAGGCAGGTGTCACAAATGGTCTTGCTCTGTCACCCAGTCTGGAGTGCTGTGGCGATATTATAGCCTACTGCAAGCTCAAACTCCTGGGTCCAAGCAATCCTCCTGCCTCAGCCTTCAGAGTAGCTGGGACTACAGGCGCATGTCACCATGCTTGGCTAATTTTTAAATTTTTTTAGTAGAGACAAGGTCTCACTGTGTTGCCCAGGCTGCTCTCAAACTCCTGGGCTCAAGTGATCTGCCTGCCTTGGCCTCTCAAAGTGCTGGAATTACAGGCATGAGCCACTGCCTCCGGCCAAAGAGATTCTATTTTGGAAAGCTTGTTCCAGTCTTCAAAAACAGTTGTTCTTGTTACCTTTAGGAGCTTCTTCAGTTAAACATCTTTAGATTATTATAGCTTTTAAAATGTCATATGGAAGTTGATAGTTTTTTGGTACTCAAAATTGGTATTTTATGTTTTTAAGTATGCTTATATTCCATGTTGTATCTTTATTATGATTTTCTTTTACATGTTTTTAAAAATATGTTTTGGTATTTTTTTGCTACATTGACTTGTGCCTTTTGACTATGAAGGAATATGAAATCAGTGATGATTAACCACTGAAATGTGACCTGCTGTGTGAGATTGTGTATGATTGTTATTCTTATGCAGGCTTGTGATGGTTGCAGCCTCACAAGCTGTCCTGGCTATGCAATACTGTCCTTGCCTTGTTATAAGAGGTCCACCGTCCCTTCGCCCAGGCCAACTTTACTTGTATGTCATTTCCTGATTTAGGATTTATGAAAATAGCCATGTCATCCAAATTTACCCAGAAACAAAACCTATTACAAATTAAATCCATCTCTAATTCTGACTGAATGCTTACAAAATCTGTAAGTTTGATACAAAGTTCTTTTTTTTTTTTTGAGACTGAGTCTTGCTCCGTCACCAGGCTGGAGTGCAGTGGCACAATCTCAGCTCACTACAACCTCTGCCTCCTGGGTTCAAGTGATTCTTCTGCCTCAGCCTCCCAAGTAGCTGGAACCACAGACGCGTGCCACCACACCTGGCTAATTTTTGTATTTTTGGCAGAGACGGGGTTTCACCATGTTGGCCAGGATGGTCTCGATCTCTTGAACTCATGATCCGCCCACCTCAGCCTCCCAAAGTGCTGGGATTACAGGCATGAGCCACCACACCCGGCCTGATAGGAAGTTCTAACCATAATCTTAGATTGTCTTAAATTTTATAACTCTAGAATTCTACCAGACTTCTAATAATTCAGTTTTATCATTTAAATTCTAGAAGGGAGTATAATTATATCTCATGCATTGAGAGTCATTGGTCTAAGTACATCGTCATATCTCAGCATTTAAATATTAAACTACAACAAAATCAATTTCTCTTTTCTATTTTTTAGCTTCTCGGACAAACTATTTAGTGGAAAAGGCTTACATTTTCAGCCATCAGTTTTAGATTTTGGAATACAGTAAGTATCTTTTCTTTACAATTAAAACTCATTTATGCTATTTATTTTCAGGATTTTTTTTACATATATGTGCCATGTTAAATTTTAAGTATATTGATAATATGAAGGGATATTGATCCTGGGACTTGTTAAGAGAAGTATTTTTGTGAAAAGGAGAGTGCAATAGTTGTTTCAGTCTTTTCTTTAATTTTTTTTTTTTTGAGATGGAGTCTGCCTCTGTCACCAGGCTGGAGTGCAGTGGCATGATCTTGGCTCACTGCAACCTCCGCCTCCTGTGTGTTCAATTGATTCTCCTGCCTCAGCCTCCTGAGTAGCTGGGACTACAGGCATATGCCACCATGCCCAGCTAATTTTTGTATTTTTAGCAGAGATGGGGTTTCACCATGTTGCCCAGGATGGTCTCGATCCCCTTCCCCTCACAATCCACTCATCTTGGCCTCCCAAAGTTCTGGGATTACAGGCATGAGCCACTGTACCTGGCCTCCTTTCTTTAATTTTTAATAAGTATACCTTTTAATATTTTATAGTGATTGGAATTTAATAAAAAGTCAATGCTGTTTTTCCAAAACAAATCCTGTTATTTTATAATGAAAAACTCTAAATATTGATGGTCTCTGAATTTTTTTGCACTAGATTCATTTACTCACTTGCTTTTACTTCTTGCTGTGCCTTCTGGATTCAGAATTGCACCATGCTTACAGCTGTTAGGATTAAGACTTTGGAAACTCAAGTTGGGGAAGGCAGTGCATACACTGTAATGACTTTACAGTATCATGTAAAGAACCACAAAATGAAGAGAATGTGATCTGAGTGTCAGTTGAGGGCCTAACTTGGGAAGCTGGAAAAATGAAGGGAAGGGTGACGCTGTGAAGAGCAGGCCACATTAGGACTCTTGTTGCCTGTGATAGTTTGAATCTTGAAGTGTTAAGCTTCCTGGATGCAGAATATAGCCACATTGAAAAGATAGAACTTCTAATTAGTGGTTTCAAGATTGAGAGGTTAAAGCCCTGCTTGTTTCTGGGGCCAGCTTACAACACTTCAATTTCATGTAGAGCCTTTTGAATGATAAGCAAGGTTTTGTGAATGAAGTAACCATGGCCATAGGAGAGCATCTGGGCTGGGCTAGGGTGGGCTCCTGGTGTGCCCTCCTTTATGCATCTGGATTACTTGCTTTACATTCCCTTCTAATCATCAAAATGTTAGAGCTACAGTGAAGGAGAGTGAACTTGGAATTTTTTTATTGTTTTTATTTTTTAGACAGAGTCTTGCTCTGTTGCTCTGGCTGGAGTGCAGTGGCATGATCTTGGCTCCCTGCAGTCTCCACCCACTGGGTTTGATAGATTCTCCTGCCTCAGCCTCCCAAGTAGCTGGGACTACAGGTGGCTGCCACCACAATGGCTAATTTTTCTATTTTTTAGTAGAGACGGGTTTTCTCCATGTTGATCGGGCTTGTCTTGAACTCCTGACCTCAGTTGATCTGCCTGCCTTGGCCTCCCAAAGTGCTTGGATTACAGGCATGAGCCACTGTGCCCAGCCCATTTTTTTTTTTTTTTTGAGACCTCTGTCACCCAGGCTAGAGTACAGTGGCACAGTGTCAGCTCACTGCAACCTCTGCCTCTTTGTATTTTTGAGCCGCTGTGCCCAGCCTGAACTTGGAATTTAAAAGCATCATATTGAGCTTTTTAAAAAGAGATTCTATAAAATGAGGAAGAGAAAACTGGGACTTTGCCAACTTTAAGAGATTCTAGGTGTCTCCTTTTTTGATTTTTTATATTTTTACTCTTATGTAAAGAAAGTTTAATCAAAGCTAAATTTTTAATAATTCAGTTCATAGTATAAATAAGCTGAATTTATCATAACCTCATTGATTTTAAATTCTGAGAGGAGACTATACTTTTGTGAAAATTCTTTATTGTGAGGCTGAGCGCAGTGGCTCATGCCTGTAACCCCAGCACTTTGGGAGCCCAGGGCAGGCAGATCACTTGAGCTCAGGACTTCGAGACCAGCCTGGCCAACATGGCAAAGCCCCTGACTCTACTAAAAATACAAAAGTTAGCTGGGCATGGTGGTGTGTACTTGTAGTCCCAGCTACTTGGGAGATTGAGGCACAAGAGTCGCTTAAGCCCAGGAGGCAGAGGTTGCAGTGAGCCAAGATCATTGTGCCACTGCGTTCCAGCCTGGGTGACAGAGCTAGACTCTGTATTGAAAAAAAAAAAAAAAGTCTTTATTGTGAAAAGAAATTTTGATGCAGGATCTACTTCAAGGAATATATGTTATAGATTGGTAGATATAAGATGGGTCGTAGTAAGTATAGCTCTTAGGATAATAATTCCAGTTCATTGGATCCTGGCTGTCTAAAATATTTACTCTTCAGTAACATAAAAAAGTTCTATAGTTGGTTGAGCATGGTGGCTTATGCTTTTATCCTGGCACTTTGGGAGGCCAAGGCAGGCAGATCACCTGAGGTTGGGAGTTTGAGACCAGCCTGGCCAATAGGGAGAAACCCTGTCTCTACTAAAAATACAAAATTAGCTGGGCATGTTGGCACATGCCTGTAATCCCAGCTACTCAGGAGGCTGGGACAGGAGAATCGCTTGAACCCGGGAGGTGGCGGTTGTGGTTAGCTGAGATTGTGCCATTGTACTCCAGCCTGGGCAACAAGGGTGAAACTCCTATAGTCAGTGCTAGAGGGGGTATGTATATACTTGTCCCTCATTATCCACATGGGATTGGATCCAGCACCCCTGTGGATACTAAAAGCTGAGGATGCTCAAGTCCTTGGCATAGTATTTATATACACTCTCTTGTATACTTTAGATTATCTCTAGAGGCCAGGCACGATGGTTTACGCTTGTAATCCCAGCACTTTGGGGGACTGAGGCAGAAGGATCACTTGAGGCCAAGTTTGAGACCAGCCTGGACAACACTGTGTGAGACCCTGTCTCTATAAAAATTTTTTAAAAATTAGCTAAGCATGGTGTGCACACCTGCATTTCCAGCTACTCATGAGGCTGAAGCAGAAGGATCACTTGAGTCCAGGAGTTCAAGGTTACAGTGAGCTATGATCAATCATGCCACTGCACTCCAGCCAAGATGACAAAGTGAGACCCTGTCTCAAAAAAACAAACAAAAAAACTCTAGTTTACTTATAATGACTAATACAGTGTAAATACTATGTAAATAGTTGTTATACTCTATCTCTTTATTTTTTTATAGTATTGTTATTTTTTGTTTTTTTATTTTTCCCTCAAATACTTTCAATCAAGCTTGGTTGAATCTGCAGATATGGAGAACTGACCAATATGATACACATTTGTTAATTAGCAATATACATGGATTGCTAGCCCTAATAGCTAGAAGCATGCTGAGAGAATGCTGAAAGTCTTTGATTTGAAAGGATTTCTGATTTTTAGATTGAGTTGCCTTCGGAAGATTTAGTTATGCTTATATAGTGCTTTATGGTTCCCAAAGTGTGATCATGTCCCTTGTCATTTGAGTTTTATATCAATCCAGTGAGGACAGGTATTATCTGAGTCTGTATTATTTTCAAATATCTCTTTGTTTGAGCATGTACTACAAATCTGTTTCTACATTTGTTGCTGAGAAGGAATGCAGTTTGCTCAAGGTCATTTCACTAAAAGTGGTAGAATAAATCTTCTGATTTCTAAGATAGCACTCATGATGCTATTTTTCTTATTAGTGAGGTCTGGAATATGATTATGAGAATTAGTTTGCTGAAGTTAAAAACTCATTAAGAACCAACTTTAGCCTAAATTAGAACATATTTAAGATTAGTTGAGTTTTACCTTATGTCTGACAAATGGCTTAATTTATAGGCATTATAGTAAAACTTTACTCCAAGGGTTCTTCACTGGCCCAGTTCAGCTTTTGCTCTGGTTTATTTTGATGTTGGCCTTGAGCAAATCCCAACTCTCTTCATAGCTTTGATTTTCCTGGAGGATGCAAAGTTGGGATCTTGTTACTCATTTGCCTTCTGCCCACTTCTTAGGGCTTAGGTTAAGTGTTAATATTCTGCTGGTCCAAAGATGAAAATTGTTAATAATTCATAGATATTTTAATCATTTCTTTTGTAGTGTTAAATTAGTAGTATTTTCCAGTTGTCACTAGTGAAGGAAATTTATATCCTCATAACGCTTTTAAAAATAGAATTAAAAAAAATAGAATAAAAATAGCACAGTGGTGACTAGGCTTCAGCTAGCATTCTCTGTTAGGTCTGGAGAGGTTTCTGATGGTGCAGTCACTGACTCTGTAGCACTGCTGTTTTGCATTCTTGTTTTCTCATGTATTTCTCTGATAGACGTGTATTCTTTAAAACCAGAAACCTTGTATTTCAATTATGTGAATGGAATATAAAGCTTTGAGGATAAGTATTAATAACTTTGATGACTGATATTATTTACTTAAAACCTAAAATCACAGAAGTTCTTATTTCATTTTAATTGTGGGAAGAAAGAGCCTAATGCTCTGAGGTAAGGCTTTTTTGAAGTGACCCTTTATGTGTATGGTACTGTTGAACATTTTTTTAAAAAAGATTGTATTAAGAACATTTTGAAAAATCAGGATTTCAATCACATTGATGTGGTATTTTATCTGTAATGGGATGTGAAGAACTACATTTTGAAATACACTTGGACATATTAAACCTTTTGTTAAGACTAGTGATTAAAAGTAAGGGTGAAAGCCAAAAGAAAAATTCCAAGGATTTGATGGTAGTAATATAGTATTTTGGAAATCTCATTGTATATAAGAGAAGCAACATCCATTTCATTTTTCCTAAAGCATACATTTTTAGTATCAGAGAAATTTGAATAAAATTAGAAAAGTATCAGCATAATGAATATTAGGTATAATTCATTCATTATGCTGAAATTTTTCTAATTTTATTCCTATTACAGATATAATTAATTCAGCTTAAATTAGAATATAATTTTATTTCTAGGCCATCCTGATGAGAACTGTGTATTTGGCTCTGTCTGCCACTGAGGCTGTTAAAACTGAAGAAATGACTTCAGTGAAATTTTTGCTGGCTGTCTGTTCATTGCAACATAATGAATGAGACTGAATTTGGTCCTGAGAAGTAGGAATCAGAGTTAAGTGATTAGCGGGAACATTGTAGGTGGCTCCAGGTAGGTGGGCCAGAGACCAGCTCCTTTCCTCTGGCAATTCCTTTATCAGAGCAGAGACGCTGTAGGTGGAGAATGCTGTGGAAAAGAATTGGCATCGAGCCCTTCGTGAATTAGTGTGTTTGCCACAGAGCAGGGATTCTTACTCTAAGGTTTATGGAAGGTTTTGAAGCTGTGTATGAAACTTTTGTAAGTGTATGTTTGTGGAGGGAGGAGCCAGAGCTTTCATCAGAGTGTTTGGAAAGGCTCATAATTTAAATGGATGGGAACCACAGCTGCAAAGTGCTGCAGCATTTTCAGTTTTCTCATAAGAATGGCCTTCAGCCATAATTAAGTTTTCCTTTTATAAGCTCTAATAAAATAACATCTCTGTAAGTTGAAAATGCATACTTCCCTAAAAAGTCCCTTTAAATTTATTACTCAGAAAACACTACCCTAAGAAAAATTGGGTTTTTCTATGAGTAGGTTCTCATCTCAACATATTTTCATTTGAATTAGAGACCCATGTCCGAAAAGTGCCTACATGTGTTTTTTTTGCAAGCATTTTAATGGCCTAGATGAGTTAATTTTTTCTAACACAGAAACCAATGGAGTGCCACTGTGGGTTGGCCTACGCCTAAAAGAAAGTTGTTTTTTCATTTTATGGTTTTTGACTGTTGTGAATTAAATGCTTTATTACCAACACAATTGGATAATTTAACTTTGTGATGAACAGCAACAGCTTTCTGGGTTTAAAAATATGTGTGTGTATGTATATAATAATACATATATGTATGTATAGTAATACAACGATGCAACCTATTGATTTTTCTTTGTTTCTCCTCCTAGGTTCCTGGGACATCCTACAGCAAAGATTCTCCATGCTTACAACCCCAGTAGGGACAGTGAAGTTGTGGTGAATTCAGTGTTTGCAGCTGCTGGACATTTCCATGTGCCGCCAGTTCCCTGCAGGGTGGGTGTTGATGGACTCTTGGAAACTATGCTGTGGCAGGCTGCCAGGTTTTCTTGCTTTCTTTGGCCTGAAGGTTTTACTTTCTGCTCCCCGTCTCCCCGTTTTCTGCTACCCAAACCTTTTCCTTCTGTTTGTTTACGTTGCATTTACTTTTCCAGTTGTTCATTTTTGTAATTTTGGAGGCTCTTGATATCTACTGGGGCCGGAGGAGGCGGGGGTTGCAGGGGAGTTTGAAGGCTCTCAGCTGTGTAGTAATGTATGTATATTTAACGTGGCTTTATTGTGACTAAAGAAAGTTTATATTACTTGTCTTGAAATGACTACAAACTCTGAAGCATTTAGTAACTAATACAAGTTTATAGTTGAGACCTCTTCCACCTCTCCAACCTACTAGGAAAATTAGGTCTCCTTTCTAAATGCAGGACTGCAAGGTATAACGAATGGCTCCTTGTAAAGCTGATTGGCACCATAACACAGAGCTTAAACCTAGTCATCTAATAGTTTTAATTTCAGTGGTCTTGAATGTTTAATGATGATCCTAATTGCGAATAGGCTTTTATTTATTTTGCTTACTATGTCTGCCTGATATTATGTACTTAAAAAAAAACACTGGGACTAAGGACGTGTTGTAAGGGGAAGCCCACTATTTGGTTTATGACAGTCAGTCTGGATAAACGTTGTTGCTGATTTTTATTACATATCAACATGTTTGTATGTTGGTTATTCTCTATATTTAAGTAGAGATAGATCTGTTAGCTAAAGACAGTGGACCTGTGGGTGTGGAAAAGGAGGAGAAGGAAAGATGTGAGACCGACAGCTCCAGTCTGAAGTGAAAGGACTCATCCTCAGGCAGTGGTATATTCTTTGATATATCCTCTTAGGTGGACACTGAGCAGTTTGGGGCTTCTTGTGGATTCATGATACTGATAAATCAAGGGTGCACAATATGCAAATGTCTATTAACAGAAGTTGTAAAATAAAAAGAAAGTCTGTGAAAGACAATTCATCAAAGGGGCCATTCCTCCAAATGGCTGATTGGGTATCTTCCTTTCAGGTAATTCCAGCACTGGGGAAAACTTCCTTCAGAATTATTTTCTTACCTACTGAAGAAGGAAGCATTGAAAGTTCTTTATTTATTAATACCTCTTCCTATGGAGTCCTCTCCTATCATGTGAGTAACTTTTCCTTATGTCACATAATTTGGTTGGTTGACCTAACCATAGGGGTGGATAGTTTTAAAAAGACTTTTGGAAATGTTATCATCTGGTTTATGTCATTAAAATATAAGACTGTTAGTGATGTTAAATTCATCAGCATTCACCCTTTTCTGCCTGACATGCCACAGTTGGCTGTCTTTCCTACAAGTACAGGGCTATAACCCTACTATGGATCTTTGGAGGATACAAAGCAAAGAAATCTGTCACACAGTTTCCCGTCATAAAATACAGAAGTCATTCAAAGCTCATGGCTCTCACCTCACAGGCAGTTTGGAAGGAGGTGCTCCAAGGACAATCTCTAGTAATTTTGCCTGCCTCCCCTCCTTGGCTCAGGAATATTTCTGATTGGGAGACATTGATTATGTGCTTGGATGCTGGTTCCAAGGGAGCTCACTATTCATATCAAGGTACCAGGAAGGGAGCTTGAAGAATCTTATTGCTGTTCTCAGAAACAGGAATCATTATCTCAAATGGTACCTGATGTAGCATTTAACAAGATGTGGCATCAAGTAATTGAAGTGCCAAGATCAGTTTTTGTGGTTATTTCTTACTGGATTCCATTAAAGAGGTTCCATATCGGAAGAGTTGCCTACTTGTGAACAGATTTGCTACAATGAGGAACATTCAGCTTAAATACAGCGTTCTGTATTTCTTTCTTTTCTTTTTTCTTTTTTTTTGAGACAGGGTCTCACTCTGTTGCCCAGGCTGCAGTGCAGTGACGTGATCTCAGCTCACTGCAACCTCCACCTCCCAGGATCAAGCAATTCTCCTGCCTCAGCCTCCCAACACTGCCCAGCTAATTTTTGTATTTTTAGTGGAGACAGGGTTTCACCATGTTAGCCAGGCTGGTCTCAAAGTCCTGGCCTCAAATGATTCACCTTCCTGAGCCTCCCAAAGTCTTGAGTGGGAGAACCACCGTGCCCAGCCAACATTTTGTATTGCTGAAACATTCATTTTGTTTTTTGTAGACAAAGCTGAATATAATAATTGGATTAATAGAGTCTTGAAGGCCATGGTGATGAATATAGATTTCCTTTAGAGATGTGCTTTCGTGTCATGGCAAATGTGTTTTAAAACTCTAACAGAGGAGCAATTCTTTCTCTTTCTCTACAGGTATCTGGAATTGGCACTCGCAGAATCTCTACAGAAGGGTCTGCAAAACAGCTACCAAATGCTTATTTTCTGCTTCCAAAGGTCCAGAGCATTCAGCTGTCACAAACGCAGGTCATTTTAATAGATTTACTTTGAATGCTGGTAGCTACTAAACTTTGTAACCCTCTCAGAATTGGGTTTTTTACTATTTTCTGCTTTTTGAAAAAATGATATAGAAATAATATACATATGTAAAAGATTAGTGAATTCCATGTAACTTCCTTTTAATGGCTGTAGAGTTCACAGTGTTGATACTCCATAGTTTGCCTAATCATACTGTTGGTCTTTTGAAATGTTTCCAGTTTTTTTTTTTGTTGTTTGTTTGTTTGTTTGTTTGTTTGTTTTGTGACGGAGTCTTGCTCTGTCACCTAGGCTGGAGTGCAGAGGCGCAATGTCAGCTCACTGTAACCTCTGTCTCCGGCTTCAAATGATTCTCCTGCCTCAGCCTCCTGAGTAGCTGGGATTACAGGTGCTTGCCACCACGCCCAGCTAATTTTTTCTTTTTTTGTATTTTTAGTAGAGACGGGGTTTCACCAGGCTGGTCATGCTGGTCACACTGGTCTCGAACTCCTGACCTCGTGATCCACCCACCTCAGCCTCCCAAAGTACTGGGATTACAGGTGTGAGCCACCATGCTTGAAATGTTTCCAGTTTTTCACTGTTATTACCGTTAGGCCATATACCTATTTTATAAGTTTCTTTAATTTTGCTTCTGATTCCTCTTTCCTTGGGGCATGTTTCATAAAGAGGAGACGTGCTTTGGTTAAAGATTGTGGACCATTTTATAGAGGTTGTTAAATCTTAACCTGGTTGCTTTTCAGGGAGACAACCTCCATGGTCACCAATAATGACTGGCCTCTAAGGATATCTTGCTGTCTTTCCCCACTTCCTGCTTCTAGTCCTGCTGGATGGGGCTTAGTGGGAAGAACTATTTCTGATGTTGTTGTAGATGTGTAGTGATAAGTTAAAATTATTCTAATATATATTTCATTAATCATTTTATAGGGTTAGCTACTTTTTTCTTTGATTATCCATATTTCCTTGGAACTGGATAACTGTTATAATTGAGAAAAGCTCTTGAACCAATATATTATGAAACTTACCTCTTCTTTTGGATTGTTAAATAAGGAACATTGCTTAGAATTTGTAGTCAATACCATTAGTACCTGGGGCTTTCATTCATTCAGCAGTTCTCTTGAGCCTCTGCTTTGTGCCAGGCCTTGGTCTAGAGTTTGTATCTGCATAGAGCTTACATTCCAATTGAGGAGAAAACCCAAATTTATTTACCTCTAGGGTTATATCTATATTAATTTACCTCTAGGGTTATATATGGGATCTTTATCACCAAATAATTCTTAGGGATTTAAAATATTATTTTTATTTTTACAAAACTGCAAAGCCCCTCTTTTGCAGAATTTTAAGGAGTACTTCTTTTAATTTGCAAATTTATATTTGGTTTAAATCCTAAAACCAGGGAGTATGTGTTGAAAGGTTTTAAGTAGGAGACTGATACTTGCATTTTTGGAGAAGGGATTAGAAAGAGTGAGATTCAGTTTAATTTGCATATGCTGGCAGCACAGGTTTCAGCAGATGAACATTTTCAGCCTTATCTCAGGGCTATCCTTCAGCAGAATGGGGCAGCTGAGAATGGCCGGGTTTCTCTCGTGACTGCACTGGGAGCTCAGAGGGCCAGATGCCTTATCAGTGGAGATCTGAGTATTGGAATACAGATGGGTATTCAGAGTACCTTAGTTATTGGGGGTTGATGTGAGGATAAGTAGAATGAAGGGAGAGAGGAAGCTGACTCTGCAGGCCTCCTAGAGAGCTAGCACAGCTTGCCCATTATCTGAGCCCTGTGGCCTGGCAGATCCTGCAAACTTCTTATGATGCCCACTGCCCTTTCCTGCACCAGGCCATCCTCATTTCTCTTCTGGTTAACTGTAGTATCCCATTAACTACCAGCATCTACTTTGGTCCCTTCCTACCTCTTTCCCCAAAATTCAAGTTGGACCACATTCATTGGTCCCCTGCTTGAAACCCTTCAGTGCGTTCCTGTAGGTCTTAGAATTTAAACCAAATCCTGCTTATGGCTGTGAGGCCCGCATGGTCTGGCTGCTGTCTCTCTTCACATGCATTGCACACCGCCCATTCTTGATCTCTACCTCATGGCCGCAAGAGCCCTCCCCCATTTGACTGTGCAATGCCATTTCCCCTCCTGCCACAGGTCCCTGTGTCTGCAGTGTTCTCAACCTCCACCTCCACCTCCAACTTTTCTCCAAATTAACCCTTATTTCATCCCTCCTTTTTCAACACACACTTGAGCTCTTCAGGGACTCTTGACTCTCTCCCCATCCTAATTTCAGGACCTTTGTTAGACTTCTACTCCCATACTTATCTCCATTAAAGAATCACACTTCGACATGATGTAATTGCTTCACAATTCTTTCCATCACCCATGGAATGGAAGTTCCGTGAAAGCAGGCACTGTGTGATTGGGCTTCCTGTTGCACTCCCTGCACCTCACCTGAGAAGCAGTGGTTGAGTGGAGTTTTGGCTCAAGGTAGCTCTGGGGCTGTCCTCACAGGCCCCAGAAAGATACGTCCACACAAACTTACACAAAAATGTTCATAGAACATTACTCACAATAGCCAGAGTACATACAATGTACAAATAATGCCGCATTTTGCATAATCATCCATATGTGGACATTTGTGTTGTTTTTACTCTGGCTATTGTGAGTAATGTTCTATGAACATTTTTGTGTAAGTTTGTGTGGACGTATCTTTCATGTCTTTTCTCTTGGATGCATACTTAGCAGTGGAATTTTGCTGGGTCATATGGTAATTCCATGTTTAACATTTTGAGGAACTATAAAACTGTTTTCTAAAGTGATTGCATCATTTTACAATCCCACTAGCAACCTATGAGGATTCCAGTCCTCTACAACTTTGCCAACACTTATCTTGCATTTTTGCTTTTGTTTTTTTTTTTGTTAGTAGCTATCTTACTGGGCATAAAGTGGTATCTCGTGGTTTTGATTTGCATTTTTGTAATGACTAATGACATTGAGAATCTTTTCATGTGCTCAGTGACCATTTGTATATCGTCTTTGGGGAAGTGTCTGTTCATATCCTTTGCACATTTTAAAATTGTGTTTGTCTTTTTATTGTTGAATAGTAAATGGATTAAATCCTGGATGTTGGGCCTTTATCAGGTACATGGTTTGCAAATGTTTTCTCCCTTTCTGTAGGTTGTCTTTTCATTTTCTTGATGATGCCCTTTGAAGTACAAAAGATTTAAATTTTGATAAAGTCAAGTTTTTCTGTTTTTCCTTTTGTCACTTTATGATTTTAGTATTATATCAAAAAAGGCCTAAGGTTATAAAGTTTGACTCCTATGTTTCCTTCTAAGAATTTTATAGTTTACATTTAGGTTTTTTTAAAGTATGTGTCTATAAGTGTGTGAGTGTGTGTGTGTGTGTGTGTGTGTGTATATACATACACACACACACACACACACACTTTTTTTTTTTTCCTTTTTCTTGTTTTAGAGACAGGCTTTCACCATGTTGGCCAGGCTGGTCTCAAACTCCTGACCTCAGGTGAACTGCCTGTCTCAGCCTCCCAAAGTGCTGGGATTACAGGTATGAGCCATCACGCCCGGCCTTACATTTAGGTTTACAACCCATCCTGACTTTAAGTTTTAGTATATGATGTGAGGAAGGGATTCATATTCATTTTATTGCATGTAGATGTCTGGTAGTTCCAGTACCATTTGTTGAAAAGACAGTTCTTTCTACACTGAATTGTCTTGGTATCCTTGTTGACCTCTCATCTGTGGCCCCATTCCTGGCTGTAGATTCTCTCCTTCATTTTTCATTTATCTTAGGATTTGTGAGTTTAGTTAAGTCACTTTCTAAGGCTGCTCTTTTTGGCCGTAATTCTCCCCCCATCAGTCAAAAATAGTTATTGAAACATTATTTTTTGAGTATTACAATAAATGATAGGGCTGTGAACACAACACAGTATCCCTACTCTTGTGGTATTACAGTATAAAATACTTCAGAATTTGTAGATTAAACGTAATTTTTTGGCTGGTCTTCTTTTAGAAACCAGTATTTAAAAATCTGAATATCAAAAAAACTCTTAAAAGACAGTTATTTTCATTTCTTTCATTTTTACTGTGATTCAGGAAAACACATTTTAAAGTATCTTTTAAGTCTTGCTGTACCTAAAACCAAAATCTTACAAAATTTAAACCTAAAAAATAATTGTGGCATTCCTCTAGAAAAAAAAAATCCTGACTCTAATATTTCTGCGTCAGAACTGCATACATTATGTGAGTTCTTTGTTGTATTTTAAGTGACTATAAAGTTGTCAACTGTTCTTAGAAAGGAATGTCTTTATTTTGATATTCTACCTGTTTTACGTTTTTATACTCTCTGCCTGTTGTCAAGAGCTCATTGTCCAGGGTTGGGGGTTAGTGGATTCAGGAGACTCCCTCAAAAAGGATAAGAGGGTGTGGAAGGTACCAAAGGCGTAATTGCCTCTTCTTCAGTATAGAGCTAGAAAGTATATCTGAGAGAAAGCTAAGCAAGGTTTAGACGGAAATATATCATCAACTTTTCTTTTTTTTTGGCGGGGGTAAAGGGAAGGAATCTCATTCTCTTGTCCAGGCTGGAGTGCAGTGGCACGATCTTGGCTTACTGCAACCTCTGCCTCCCAAGTTCAAGCAATTCTTCTGCCTCAGCCTTTTGAGTAGCTAGGATTACAGGTGCGTGCCACCATACCTGGTTAATTTTTGTTTTTCGTAGAGACAGGGTTTCACCCTATTGGCCAGGCTGGTCTTGAACTCCTGATCTCGTGATCTGCTCACCTCAGCCTCCCAAAGTGTTGGGCTTACAGGCGTGAGCCACCACGCCCAGCCAACTTTTTTTTAACTTGCTCCCTTAGTGCCACGTGAAGAGAAAATAACTCTGTTTGTTTTAGGAATAAAATTTGAAGTTGAGAGAAGAAATACAGTTGGCTTACATATGACAGTTGAATCCTTATGAATAAGAAAACTGAGACTACGATGATAATAGTGGTTTAAAAGTATTTTCACTGAAACCATAGGGCTATATAATTTTTAGACTTTTGTATGTGAGTGGGTAAAAAGTACAGGCTGATTATATGTTTGGGTCTGCCTTACGTATGGGTCTAGATAGAATTGGATTTTAGTGTAATTCATTGAGTATTTAAAAAATTATCTGGCTTCAGTGTAGGCAGACGATAGAAAGGCATGTATGTACCCGAGGATCCCTGAACATAAATAGTCTGGAATGTGAAGGTTCCAGAATTTGCAGGTACTGCTTGACTCATCCATCTGTGAAATGCTGATTAGAGAAAGAAAAACAGCAGGAATCTTTCATAAAACTGTGGAGCATGGATTGTAAAATGGGAGATGTGCTTGACGTAGTATGTTGAGGATACATAATTCAAATGTCATTTTTAAGATGGTTATGAGTTATCTGTTGCAAAACTTGAAATATGGGTGGCCAGAATAATCTTAGATGATAATGGATGTTTTGCTACTACAAACATAGCAAAATTCAATCATGAGAAAGGAAAGCAATGAGAAAATAGATGTGTACCCCCCATTTTTTTTTTTTTTTTTTTTTTTTTTTGAGATGGGATTTTACTTTGTCACCCAGGCTAGAGTGCAGTGGTTTTATCTCAGCTCACTACAGCTTCAGCCTTCTGGGTTCAAGCTATCCTCCTGCCTCAGGCTCCTGGGTAGGTGGGATTACAAGCGCACACCACCATACCTGGCTAATTTTTGTATTTTTTAGAGACAGGGTTTTGCCATGTCGCTCTGCCTGTTCTCAAACTCTTGGACTTAATTGATTCACCCACCTTGGCTTTTCAAAGTGCTGGGATTACAGGTGTGAGCCACGGCATGTGTGCAGTATTTCTCCTTACATATATTACAACACTGCACACAAAGGTATGCATTCACTTTTTCTCACTGCTTCCAATTCATATGCTGAATGGAATCCTCAAGGCAATAGTATTAAGAGGTGGGGCCCTTGGGAGGTAACCATGTCCTGAGGCTGGAGCCTTCATGAATTGGATTGGTGCCCTTAATAAAAGAGGACTGGCTGGGCGTGGTGGCTCACACCTGTAATCCCATCACTTTTGCGGGCAGAGGTGGCTGGATCACCTGAGGTCAGGAGTTCAAGACTAGGCTGGCCAGTGTGGTGAAATCCCATCTCTACTAAAAATACAAAAATTAGTTGGGCGTGGTGATGTGCACCTGTAATCCTAGCTACTGGGGAGGCTAAGGCAGGAGCATGTCTTGAACCTGAGAGGCGGAGGTTGCCGTGAGCCGAGATTATCCCATTGCACTCTGGCCTGGGAGACAGAGCAAGACTCCATCTCAAAAACAAAAAAGAAGCTTATTTGCCCCTTCTGCCATTTGAGGACACAGATGGCATAGTTGGCACATAGCAGGTGGCGTCTAGGAGGAACCATCCCTCACTAGAATCTCTTGGTACTTTGATCCGGGACTTCCCAGAACTGTGAGGATAAATTTCTGTTGTTTAAAACTACCTAGTTTGAGGCATTTTGTTATGGTTGACCATGTGGATCAAGATAGTAGGAAAACGTGGAGGTAAGATTGCCTTTTTAAACCTTTTCATTTGGTCCTCCTTTTTTATTGTTTTGGCCCTCTCGCAGAGAATTCCTAGCAATGAAAGTCACTGTGGTGGTGGGTCTGAATGACAGTCTGAGGCTGTCCTGCTTTTATTGCGTTCTTCTTGTTATTTGTCATTTGGGTTTTCTTCCAGTCATTCTCTCTCCACTCGAGTTCACATGTCACTCTACTGCTGGTGATGTCATGTTACACAAACTGGTTATTTCCCTGGCCACTGGATTAGCTGAGCCCTCCCTTGTTTACAGGATATAGTCCAAGCTCCTTTGCTTGATATACAAGGTCCTCAGTGACGTGGGACCAGCTTCTCATTCCAGACTCAGAGCTTCTACCCCTCTTTTCTGAACTCTGGACTCACAGACCTCTCATCATTCTCAGTACATGCCATTCCTTTTCCACAAGCTCTCTTCGCCTCATAAGTTTTTATCCCATTCTAATTATTCTAATTCCATCCTTCAAGACCCAGTTCAGATATCGCCTCTCTGGCACCTCTCCAGGTTCCCAGGCAGCCTGTGCTCGGAGTCTGCATGACACTTGGTCCACGCCCTGCCTTAATGCTTGGAGTCTCATGTTTCTCTCTTCTGTTCTTCCATGAGACTCTGCAGAAGGTACAGGGCCTGCTTTTTTATTTTTATAATCTCTATCAATTTTATTACACTGAGGACTCCCAGAGTTTTTAATAGATAAATGAGTCAATGGCCATCTGAGTTGAGATCCCCAAATAGCATATCTACTGGTCATAATATCTAAGATTTGTAGAACTTCACCTTTTCACCACATCCACCAGTTTGACCTTCAGCAGATTTACTACCAGGTCAGGTGGCATTCTTCTTATTTTAGAAATTATCGAATGGACTTAGAGTTTAAGTTACTTGGTGGAGGTTGAGAGCAGAGCTAGTGAATAAATTATTAAGAATATTTTATTTTTTGTAATAAGGGTACATTTTGATCCTTGGCAGTGCCAGCTCAGTATGCTTTAAATTTTTCCCAAATTTAGTAAATCCTATATTGATTTTCATATCTATTGCTTTAGTAATCCATGATCCAGGAAAGATAAATACAAATAAAATGTTCTCTGAAGTATTTTTATTATCGCAAGAAAGCAGACACAATATAAAGGCCCAACAGTAGAAAAAGGATTTAATAAATGTAAGCATATCAACATGGTAGAATATTAAGTAGTTCTTCGAATCATGATTATGAGACCTATTTGGGAATGTTTGACAAGTGTTAAAACTAGACCATGATTGTAATTAAGTATATGATGGGGTACAGCATATAAATATAGTGGCGTTAGGCTCATGAGAAAGCAAGAAATTTTATTATTTAAATGTTTTCTTGAATAATGTATTGGATTCAAGCCATTGAGATTTGGAGAGTATTTCAGTGATTTATTTGGGCAAAACAGAATATTTGAAATTGGCATTGTCTCAGAATCTGGCATTTAGGATCATTAGCCATATAGCTTGTCTGAGAGATTGAAAAGAACTTAAATTATTGTTATTGAAATCACTGTAAATAATGTTGTTAAAAATGTGATTATAAGACAATGTGGGAAACTTGGTTTTAAAGTGAGAGGAAAACCCTGACACACAGTTTTGCTAAGTAAAGGAGTTTTGTCGTTGTGTGTGTGTGTGTGGGTGTGTGGGGGTGTGGGTGTGTGGGGGTGTGGGTGTCTATGTATGTGTTTGTGTGTCTCAACAAAGTATCAAATTATTGAATATTCTAAGAGATATCTCTTAAGGATATTCTGGGATTATCAGAAACTATAATGTGATTATAAGAAAACATGAAAAACCCAGAGAAAGAAAACATTAGAAATAAATCTTAAGACCACAGTCATACTTGGCAACGATCGTAATTAATGGTTGGTTGTCTGCTTGCAGTATTTTTTCTGAGAGCATGTGGGGACGAGGGATTTTCTCCTTCTCCATGGTACCATATGCTGGATAGTGTACAGGAGAGATTATCTCTGGATATTCTGTATGATATCTAATATATTTCAGACAGGAGTTCCTAACCTTTTAAAACTGGCACAACCTTTGTTTTCAGAGTGTGGTGTCAAACCCTTGTACCCGCCTGCCAAGGACAGGTGCTGGGCAAAGATTGTGGTCCCGGGCCGCCTGCAGCGTGGCGTCTGCTAGATTTGGCATGGGGAAGGTGCCCCAAGTTGTTACCTGCTACTTGCCTTCTAGGGTGCTGACACCTGTCAATTAACGTGGCAATCTAGAAGGGAAGCTGTAAACTCAGGGTAAAGAGGAGAACGTGGGAAGCCTTTCAGTCACAGTTTGATGAGGAAATGGAAAGGGGCACATTTCTCACTGACAGTACAAAATGCCTGATCTTTTTGGGCATCCAGCTGGGTCTGGTGGGGTCAAGCTCCCCAAGACCTGTGCCAAGTCCATTGCGAATGAGTCTCCCAAACAAAACAAGCACTGGCCTCAAGACAAGCAACACTGAAACAATTGTCATCCTCCACCAGCAGACCCTGACTCCACACCCTGCTCCACCAGCCACAACTACCGCTTTCCTTGGGCAAGAGAGTGGAGTCACTTGGTCACCCAGGCTGAAGTTCAGTGGCACCATCTCTGCTCACAGCAACCTCTGCCTCCCTGGTTCAAGCGAGTCTCCTGCCTCAGCCTCCCAAGCAGCTGGAATTACAGAGAGAGGATCTCACTCGTTACCAGGCACCCAGGCTGGAGTACAGTGGCACAATTACAGCTCAGTGCACCCTCAAACTCCTAGGCTCAAGTGATCCTCCCCAAATCAGTAACCCAAGTAGCTGGGACTGCAGGTGCACACCACCACGTCAGCTAATTTTTAAATTTTTTTGTGGCAACAAAGTCTATATTTTGCCCAGAATTAATTTTAATTTTTATTTTTTAGTATCGACAGAGTCTCACCATGTGCTCCACGCTGGTCTTGAACTCCTGGGCTCAAGTGATCCCCCACTTTCAGCGTCCCAAAGTGCTGGGATTACAGGCATGAGCCACTTCACCTGGCCCCTGATACTTTATTTTGTATTTTTTGCACCTAAATCCAGAGTGAAACATGAAAACAAAAAAAACAAAAAAACAAAATGCCTGATCTAGCATTTGAAGATGAAAAAGAAAAAACAGAGAAATCAGGGCCTTTAGAACTGTCCTGTTTTCCTGATAGTCTCACAGCTAGTTAAATGGAATAAACAGTATTGTGATAGCTGAGAATTCCTAGAAATACCTGTGTAAACATAATGTATTTAGTAACATTGTGTTGTAGTTTTAGCAGTGCATCAAGATGTAACCATTTTTTTGTTGTTTGAGATAAAACCTGGAGTTTTTTATCCTACCTCCAAGAGGATTGAGGAGCACAGCACAAAGGTGAGGTTAGAGCGGAAGTTAATAAGTGAAAGAGGAAAGATAGATTTTTTTTTCCCCAGGCTACTTTTTCTTTTTGAGACAGGGTTTTGGTCTCATCACCCAGGCTGGAGTGCAGTGGTGCGATCTCGGCTCCCTGCAACCTCCTCCTCCTGGGTTCAAGCAATTCTGCCTCAGCCTCCCGAGTAGCTGGGATTACAGGTGCCTACCACCACACCTGCCTAAGTTTTGTATTTTTAGTAGACATAGGATTTCACCATGTTTCCAGGCTGGTCTCGAACTCCTGACCTCAGGTGATCTACCCGCCTCGGCCTCCGAAAGTGCTGGGATTACAGGCATGAACCACTGCACCCGGCCCCCCAGGCTGCTTTTTATGTTTTGTGGGAATAAGGCACTAACCTATGAACAGAGGGCTCTCTGGAAACCCTTCCCTTGCTGTCTACTTAAGGCAAGCTAATTCCTTTCAGTTTCTTTGAGTGATAAAAGTTGTTTGATCTTTTTTACGTAAAAATGATAGGCTGTCAATCTCTGGAAAATGATTACTGTATATTAAGGGGAAATTAAGTGATGGTATACATTTCCTTATCTATCTATTTCTGAATATAGCTTTTTTTTTAAGGACTTGCTTAAACAACTAAAAATTTTCTTAAGTTTCAAGTGAGAATGCCTCTGTGGAATGGGAACGTGGGAAGGGGAGAGGTAGAGGAGGGTTGGTGACTGGAAGAAAGGAGGAGAGCATGGTGAAGACTCTAGAAAGAGAAAATACCAAGATGTGTGGGTGGGGTGTTCTCCCTCCCCTCATTTTTGTTTCAGACCCAGTGGAGTCTCTTCACCCTTCATCTTCCTCCTGTTTGCTTCTTTAAAAACTCTGCTTTCTTGGCTACCATGAGGACACAGTTTGCTGGTCCCTCTTTTAACTCAGTGTTTACCTTGTTTCTTTATTTTTTTTGCCTCCCAGGAGAATTGACTAGTTCTTTACTGAAAACCCTAAGAGGTCCCTGTTGTTGCAGGATGTTGGGATTCACTTGGGGTGGCTGGCAAAATGTTAAATTAGGGAAAGTTAAAAGATTATCGTAAAAGCTTTTGTATTTATGTATTTTTCTATACTAGATATAAACCCCTTAAGAGCAAGAATTATGGCCGGGTGCAGTGGCTCAAGCCTGTAATCCCAGCACTTTGGGAGGCTGAGGCGGGTGGATCACGAGGTCAAGAGATCGAGACCATCCTGGTCAACATGGTGAAACCCCGTCTCTACTAAAATTACAAAAAAAAATTAGCTGGGCATGGTGGCACTTGCCTGTAATCCCAGCTACTCAGGAGGCTGAGACAGGAGAATTGCCTGAACCCAGGAGGTGGAGGTTGCGGTGAGCCGAGATCGCGCCACTGCACTCCAGCCTGGGTAACAAGAGCGAAACTCCGTCTCAAAACAACAACAAAAAAAGAGCAAGAATTATGCCCTAATCTTTGTTTTCCTATCGCCTAGCACAGAGTCTGGCAATATAACATGTAGTAAATAAATGATTGACAATTGGATAAATGGATAAAAAGGAAAACATTACAATAAGCTATTTATGAAGCTATGAGACACAGATCTTCCTTTGACTTCTTTCATTTATTCTCTTAGAGTATTTTAGAAACTTTTGTTAGAAGACTTAGAGATACCTAATAAATAATACCTCTCTTCCTGACCAAGTTCTGAATCACTGAATATCTAAGAATCTGGAGATAGAGAACTAAAACCACCTTTGTATTACTGATAAGACACATTCTCCTGTATCAGCTAGGGTAAGAGAGCCAGGGGTTACTAACTCCTCCCCTAGGGTAGACTTTGGGGTGACTCACTGAAGGGGAATTTGGGTCCAAAGGACAGATGCTCCCAAAGTATAGAGAGAAGGAGGAAAGAACCCAACTCCTCTAAGAGCCCTGCTCAGCCCGTCCCACAGCATAGAATGCTTATCTGTTGCCCACCTATTAGGTGATTGGGAAGGGGAGAGGAAGGCTTGGGATAAAAGGACAGGAGTGTTTAGGGAGAGAGAAGGCTTTCATTGTGACATCCTTGGTTTTGGTTCTCTTGACCCTTTGGAATTACCTGTTAAGCCCAAAGCGATCAGCCGACTTTAGCCGTGTGTTTTCACCTTTCTGGGCCTGCCCCTCCCCTGATTTCTTTGTTGACCCTCCTCGGACTGCTGGGGTCTGCTGTGGAGTTTGCCCCTAGAAAGCTTTGAGACGGATTAAATTCGCTAATCATCTGCTTCAAGGCCACACTGTAACCAGGTTGAAAGTTCACATCCTCCTCTGTTTCCCCATCCCGAATTCTTTTCAACTGCAATATCTAGTACAGTTTATCAGAGCTTTTGTGATGAGAGGGAGTAACAGTGTTAAAATATGTCAGTAGAAAATACCAGCCATATAAAATGCCTGTCATAGAGACGCATCGTGGCAGTGAATAAGACGGTGAATTCCAAACCAGACCACCTGGCTACAAATCTTGGTTCTGAGTGACTTTAGCCAAGTTACCTAATCTCCCTGTGTCTCAGGTTATCTGTGAAATATGTAATAATGGCCCTTTCGGATAGGATTGCTGTAGCTATTGAATCAATTAATTTCTCTAAGAGCTTAGAACTAGTCTCTGGCACATAGCTAAAATGCCTTAATCACTTAATTTTCAAAAAGAAGCTTTTGAATATAAACCCTCTCCTATTATGAAACTCAGGGAGAACTTTAAAATTCAGAGATTCAAACCCCTGGCAGGACATGAAAGTTCAAGGCTATGGTGTATCAAATGATCTTGGCCTGTGAGTTAACATTCAAAGAATTTGAAATCCTCCTCAATTTCTTGGTCTTTTTTTTTTTTTTAAGTTTTAATCAGAGAGGTTCTCCATGCCTGTGTGCAGATGGGGAACTTTTAGCAGCTACAGCCTGGATTTGTTCTTGCTAAAATGTGTGTGGTTTCCCCAAGGTTTTAGAATTTGTAGTGGTTCAATAGTAAGTCTTTTGAGCCTCACTTGAATCTACAGTCTTAATGAAACACACAAGAATAACTTCATTCATTAATTTCACATTTGGAAAAACATGTCCTCCCACCTCCCAACCCTCCAAGCACTAATTTTAAGCAGAATTGTTCCCAGTACTTCATATTTGCCAAAGAGAGGGAAGGAAGTGGGAAAGAGCCTCACCTTGGTTTCCGCTTGAATTCATGCTGGTCGTTAAAGTCTCAGGCCTTTGCACTTAACACTTGGCAGGGAGAGATTGCCATTAGTCAGGAGGCTAATCTGGGTACTTTGGGGGTTAGAGAGGAGCCACCTGTGCATACCACTGCTCCTCTCAGGAAGGGGCACCTGAGATGCTCTGGCCTTTCCTGAGTTTATACATTTATTTGCCTGACGGTAGCCCAGTTACTCGGCCAGTCTGCCTTCTGTTTTCCGTGTGTAGATTTCTGTTTCTTCCGTGAGCCCTTGTTTCTGGCATTTCCTGGACTCTTGTGCTCAGTGGTGTTGAAGCTGTGTTAGGAGCAGAACTTCTGCAGAGTCTATGGGCAGCGACCTTGAGATCTGTGCACAGGGTGGTTTCCATTGCCTCACTGTGGACTTGCTGAAACCTGCGTCTTAGGGAAGGCTGTTTCCTTTCCGTCCACTGATTTCAACTGGAGTGTTCCTCTCAGCAGACGCCCTGACGTGAGCGGTTTTTGACACTGGAAGTGCGAGCCCATCAGGGCCTGTTCTTTTTCTGTGTTAGCTCTGTCCCCAGGACTTGCTTGTCCTCCACTGTTCCTCCATTTAACCAGATTTTTGTGTTGGTCTCTTTCTTCTCAATTACTTAGTGCATTCCTTTAACTTTTGTTTTTTACTTTTTGGTCTAGATATTTATTTTCCCTTTAGATATTTCTCTAATTTTTTTTTTTTTTTTTTTTTTTTTTAGTGTGTTCTCCCAAAGCAAAGGAGATAAAATCAAGTTCTGGGTCTACTAAAAACATCTATAGTTCAAACAAATCTTTTTTTCTGTTTGCTGCATTGCATAATTGCACATAAAAGATACTCTCCTGTCCGCCCAGTATCCCAGTCAGGCCCAGGCTCAGTTTATCTTGTCCTGCCTGGTTCCCCTTTAATGGTTTCCTCTTTGCTGTGCCTTCTCTTGAGTCCTGAATGCTGTAAACTTCTCAAGCATATTCCCTCAGAGCACAAGCAGTAATTGTATCTCCATTGAAAAATGCACTGAGCATTCCACACTCCCCTTCCTGGTTTCCTCTCGCCTGTCCAGGTTTGTGTATGGTTTGGTGTAGCCGCCTCAGTCTTTGATGGTAGAGCTCCTTGTTTACTATGAGGGATTTAAAAATGTGTTTCTCCACAGTTCCTAGAACTGAATCGTGATTTCTTAATTTTAATTTATTTTTATTTTTACTTTTTTTTTTTTTTTTTAAAAAAGACAGGGTCTTTCTCTGTTGCCCAGGGTGGAGTACAGTGGCGTAGTCACCGTTTACTACAAACTTGGCCTCCTGGGCTCCCTCCTCAGCCTCCTGAGTAGCTGGGACTACAGGCATGGGCCACCATGCTTAGCTAAGTTTTGTATTTTTTTGTGGAGAAAGGGTTTCACCATGTTGCCCAGGATGGTTTCAAACTTCTGAGCTCAAGTGATCCACTTGCCTTGGTCTCCCACAGTGCTAGGATGACAGGCATGAAATACTGTGTCCGGCCTGAATCCTTTTTTTTTTTTTTTTGAACAATTCCAGTCTGCTGAGATCTTGCTTGTCTTTCTGTTTTATTAGATTCTTTTAAAAGCTCCATTTAGCACAAAGACACATTTCGCTCATTTCGAGTACCCTCACAATGAGATCTCAGGGTATCTCCACTTTGTTTTTATGTCCGTTTAACCTGGCCTTTGAGGTTTCTCTTTCTCTTTTTTTTCCTTTTTAGTTGGCATGTAGTAATTGTACTTATATATGGCATAGATAGTGCTGTTCTGATATGTGTTTACAATGTGTGATGATCAGCTCAGGGTAATTAGTGTATATCAGACATTTATCATTTCATTATGTCGTGAACATTCAAAATCCTCTCTTCTAGCTTTATTATAGTCAACCGCAGTCTCCCTGTAGTGTTGTAGAACACCAGAACTCATTCCGTCTGTCTAGCTATAACTTTGTATTGCTTACCCAGCAAGGTTTGGTTATTTCAGACCATTTCAGCTGTGTCTAGTGCTTGCCTTCCCCTTTCCCTATATATAGATGGGGTAAAATATACTTAACACAAAATTTACCATTTTACCTTTGGTTTTTTTTTTTTTTTTTTTTTTTGAGACAGAGTCTCACTCTGTCACCCAGGCTGGAGTCCAATGGTATGGTCTTGTCTCACTGCAACCTCTGCCTCTTGGGTTCAGGCGATTCTCCTACCCCAGCCTCTGGAGTAGCTGGGACTACAGGTGTGTGCCACCACACCCAGCTAATTTTTTAAGTTTTAGTAGAATCGGGTTTTAACTATATTGGCCAGGCTGGTCTTGAACTGCTGACCTCGTGATACACCCACGTCAGCCTGCCAAAGTGCTGGGATTATAGGCATGAGCCACTGTGCCCGGCCTATCCATTTTTACCATTTTTATGTGTACAGTTCACTGGCAGTAAGCATATCCACAGTGTTGTACAGTCATCACCACCATTCATCTTCAGGACTTTTTCATCACCCCAAAGGGAAATTCCATACCTGTTAAACACCTTCCCTCAGCCACCACTATTCTACTTTCTGTCTTTCTGAATTGGACTATTGAAGATCCTTCATATAAGTGGGATTACACAGTATTTGTCCCTTTGGTTTATTTCACTTAGCATAATGCCCATGTTATATAGCATGTATCAGAATTTTATTCTTTTTTAAGGCTGAATTAAATACTCTGTTGTACATATATATCATGTTTTGTTTATCCATTGACCCATCGATGGACATTTGGGCTTTTTCCACTTTTTGGTGTTTATGAGTAATCTTGCTGTCAACATGGGTTTATAAGTATCTGTTTGAGTCCCGCTAATCACTTTTGAGTGTATACCTAGAAATGGAATTGCTGGATTGTATGGTAATTCTGTTACATTTTTTAAGGAACCACCATAGCATCCTTTCTTTTATAACCTAATTCTCGCCACAGTGATGCCTACTAAGTATAAGCTGTGCCCATGCTACTCAAGGTCAAGTGACAGCAGCCTGCATCACAAAGCTTAAACTTTTGCTGAGTCTGGATCTTGTTTCAGGGCCTGTGCCAGACATCCACAGCCTACTTGCCATTTGTTTGAGGCTCAGCATCATCCAATTGTGTAAAAATAGTTACTTGCCTTTGAACAGAGCCAACATATGCTGCCTGACCTACCAAGGTGAAAATCCCTCACGGCTCTACCCAAGCTGCCAGCTCAGGTTGTGGTAGTTAAAAGCTAGTTACCTAAGTGTAAAAACCAAGGTGTTACCCAACACAGATGACTTCCACTTGGCCCAACCGAAAGTTTTGATAATAATACAAGGGTTATCTTATTCTCCCATTTGCTTTTTGTCTATCTTTTGGGGGTTTTATGACACACTTCAGGGGGTGGGAGGTAGTGTCCAGCAAATGATACTTTCTTTTATCTTGGGCTCTGAGCCGATTGTGAAATAGGACAAAAAGAATTTGAAGTGTTTGAGGGGAAAAAAAATGTCTTAGAAACCAAGGGAGTGGTAAAGAGTTTTCTTCTAAGAGCTTTAATGTGAGAAAAATGCTTCCTTCAAGCATCTAAATTATTTGTTGTCGAATTTTATTAAATAAATGTGTTAATTGTGAATTAGCAAATTATAATCTTCCCTTTGAGGCCTAGTATGTAACCAGTGGTTTGCATATGTATCCCATTTAGCACTCACAGTATTGCTGTGAATTCAATAACTTGATTTTATAGAAGAGGAAGCTGAGCTTAGAATGGGTAGGGAATGTCCCCAGGGTTTTATGGCTGGGGTTTGATCTCAGTTCTCTGTTGGCTAAGGCACTTGGCCACATTGCCTTTACTAAAATGATGTGGATAAGGAAAAACGCTATCCATATGCTGTAGCCTTTTTTTCTTTCTTCCTAAAAGCAAACTCATTTCAGCCACTTCCTAGGTTTTTGCAAATGTTGTATGAGTGGGTCTGGCAGTATAGTTAGATTTTGTTTCAGTGGTTAATATCTGAGGAATAAAAGGGTAGTAGTGGTGGTGGGGTGGGGGTTGAAACACAATTGCTATATAATATCAGGGAATAATAACTTTACAGTGCTTACTAATAACTCAGTGGAGCCTGCTGTTATGCAGGATACACTAAATTAGGAGTTTGGTTATAGAATCTGAGTGTTAATGTGGAAGGCCCCCAAGAAAGCTCTCATTTTATACAAGATCATTTGCCATGTACATAATACTGTGTGTGGGGACTACCTGCTGGAATGGTCAGATGGCTTATACAGAATCAGCGTTCCGGATGCATATGTTGGTATAAGAGATTTACTTTTTTTTTTTTTTTTGAGATGTACTCTCTTGCCCAGGCTGGAGTGCAGTGGTACAATTGCAGCTCACTGCAACCTCCACATCTCAGGTTCAAGCAATTCTCCAGCTTCAGCCTCCTGAGAAGCTGAGATTACAGGCTTGTGCCACCATGCCTGGTGAATTTTTATAATTCTTTTTTTTTGAGACAGAGTTTTGCTTTTGTTATCCAGGCTGGAGTGCAATAGCGCGATCTTGGCTCACCACAACCTCTGCCTCCAGGCGTTCAAGAGATTCTCCTGCCTCAGCCTCCTGAGTAGCTGGAACTACAGGCATGCACCACCACACCTGGCTAATTGTGTATTTTTAGTAGAGACGGGGTCTCTCCATGTTGTTCAGGCTGGTCTCAAACTCTCGACCTCAGGTGATCTGCTTGCCTCAGCCTCCCAAAGTGCTAGGATTATAGGTGTGAGCCACCATGCCTGGCAATTTTTGTATTTTTAGTATAGGCAGGGTTTCACATGTTGGACAGGCTGGTCTCAAACTCCTGACCTCAAGTGATCTGCCTTCCTTGGCCTCCCAAAGTGCTGGGATTACAGGCATGAACCACTGCACCTGGCCAAGATTTATAATGACCTCTAATATTTAGCATTCAAAATTGTGAAAGGGGAGGAAGATATCTGAGAAAAATAGAATCTAAGATTGGGATTTATCTAAGTAATTCTTTCATATTACATAAGTTATAGTCCTTAAATGAAAAAGTTTAATGTAGTTATTACCAGGAACATCTTCAGTCCTCTTGTTCATTCTGTCTGGATTAATCTGGATTCTCAAATATATTTATTAGACTGTGCTTTACTCTTGTTAATAAGTCATCTAAATGACTTAATACTTTAATTATGTTATTTCCTTTCCTGTTTAATTGCACACAGTCCTTCCAAATCACACTATTCTCCTGGCCCAGGGCGTTAGCAATTCCTTAGCAAGTGAAGGGAGATGATTATTTTCTCTCTAGTATCCAGTTCCCTACATTCATACTTCTTCACCACAAAACTGTGCAAATACATGCCATACAAAAGGAGTTTTAACATTTCTATTTTCTTGACCTTTGCATTTTATCTTGGTATGTTTTTCTAATATATATCCCTGCGTTGATAGATTTTTAGGCCTTTAGGTATCTAGGAGAACTAGACTTGGTCTATTCTGATTTGTTAAAAAAAAAAGTAATGACTTGCAGTTTAAAAAACCTGCTATTTGTTTTTCTGTTTTTCTGCTAACTAGCTCCAAGATCTCTGATAAGTCTCTTAACCCCTCCAAGCCACATTTCCCCCCATCTTCTAAAAGGGGATAACACTTTACACGAAGTGATATGAAATATACAAAATATATTAATACTTTCAATGAAGACTACTTAAGAAAAATTTGTGTATAGAGTTACTGTTTCTTTTTTCTGTAAAATGTCTGATCTGATTTGTTAAAGGATCATGGGAGGTTTCAAAGCTAGAGCATTAGGTTTTTGTTTGTTTTTCGGTCTAATCAGCCCAGGCCTACTCTGGATGAGGGATGAGGGTGTGTCCTGCTGTCATATAGTGTGCTCAGTTGGTGACAGTGTGGTGGGGAGCGGGGGTGGGGGCGGGACTTGTAACCCTAGTGCATGGTTGCCCCCTGGCTAATATTTTGGTTAGAGTTTCTTTCTTTCTTTTTTTTTTCAGGATAACATGCTATTGTTTTGTTCTTTTGAGAAAGATTTGAATTTGAAAATTTCGCTTTTAGAAAACTTAGCATACTTCTGAAGGGCAGTTTGGAGGTGCTGGAACTCCCCCTTGTGGGATTCTGAAATATGTCCTACAGCAAATGAAACAAAAGAGTTATTTTTAAATGCCTCTCACTAATAGAAGAATCTTAATTAAAACGGCAAGTTATAATACATCCATCCAGAGATTTACTAAGAATGACAAAATATCAGGCTTTAAATCACAGCAAATCACTGTGCAAAATAGGGTTGTTAATTATGTCAAAAACTGTTAGTATGATTGTGAACTTTTAACATTCTCTTCATTTGAAGAAATATTTTAGGGTAGAAGAATTGCCTTGTCAAGTTAAGACCTTAAGCTAGTTACATTGTTGTAGATTTCTTAAAAAGAAATAAAAACTTAGTTATAAATGTGTACTTTAAAAGTGTTTTAATATGACTTTTTTTTTTTGAGACAGAGTTTCGCTCTTGTTACCCAGGCTGGAGTGCAATGGCGCGATCTCCGCTCACTGCAACCTCCGCCTCCTGGGTTCAGGCAATTCTCCTGCCTCAGCCTCCTGAGTAGCTGGGATTACAGGCACGTGCCACCGTGCCCAGCTAATTTTTTGTATCTTTAGTAGAGACGGGGTTTCACCATGTTGACCAGGATGGTCTCGATCTCTTGACCTCGTGATCCACCCACCTCGGCCTCCCAAAGTGCTGGGATTACAGGCGTGAGCCACCGCACCCGGCAATATGACTTTTTCTTTAGATGTTTTTTGAAAGTTTCAGATCAGAAATAATACACACTGAGCATCAGGTTTTTATTATTTTATTTTGTAGGCACCATTTACTATTTTCTGTCTCTTACCCTTTGCAAGCTTCTCTTGCCCTTTCAAGCCAATTCCGTAGCATCTGTGGCTGTGTGCCCACCTCTCTTCATTCACCAGCTGTTCATTGAGTGCTGTTGAAGTGATGGGCATTGTGGTAAAAACACCACACTTAGAATCCATGTCAGGTAGAAGTCGCTGTGGTGTCTGAGAGGGATATTGAAGCCAGGACATAAAGCATAAATCAGATTTAGCTAGGTGGAGAGGTGACTGGGTTTGGAGAATGGGTGCAAGGCGAACGGCTGGAAAATTCAAAGGTTGTATGACAAGCAGAGCAGAAAGTAGACCAGTGAGGTTAGAGCATGCACAGGGAGGTGGAGACTAGGCAGGCCCCGGAGTTTTATAGCTATAGCAGAGGATTTGGGACTTTTGCCAGGTGAGAAATCTGTGAAGAGTTTTAAGCAAATAGTGGCATGACCAACCAGATTTGTATATGGGTAAACTCATTCTTGGTGCAGTGTGGAGAATGGAGTGGAAAGGGCAGAGGTGGATGCAGGGAGAGTAGGAGGAAGTTACTACACCATAATTTTTTTCTGTAGTTTAGTGTTGTTCGAGTATTTATTTTGACTTTATGGGCTATATAGTCTCTGTTGTAGATACTCAACTCTGCCATCGTAGCACAAAAGCAATAGCAGAAGGTCCATGAAGGGACAGGCATGGCTGTGTTCCAGTAAAACTTTGTTTACAAAAACAGGCAGCAAACTGGATTTAGCCTGTGGGCATAGTTTGCCAACCCCTGATATCTGGGATATTAAGAAAGAGGAGAAGTGAATGGTTTAAGGGCTCATGAAGAAGGTACAATGAGTATGACTTGGTTATGGACTTGTTTGAAGAGAGTAAGTGAGAAGGTGAAGTGAAAGTGGTTTTCAGGTTTCTAGCTTAAACAACTGGATAAATAATGATAGATTGATGAATAATGGTGCTAAGATGAGACTTACAGCAAGGGCGGCTAGCTTGGGGTATGTGAGGATTCAGGTGGATGCCCAGTCACTGGTTGGACATGTGGGTATGAAGAGGTCTGAGCTAGAGGAATCAGTGTGGGAGGGTTCAGCATGCCAACAAGCTCCCGTTGGGAGAGAGTGAAGAGGCCACAGGCAGCATCCAGCATAACTCAGTGTCTGAGGGTTAGAGGAGGAACAGCGGCAGAGTAACCAGAGAGAAAGAAAAACCAATAGGGACAAGTCGTTCAGGCTATTAACAGGACAGGGGGCTGGTGACAGCAGGGAGAGGGGTGAACAAAATGAGAAGTTTCTGTTGGATTTGGCCATGTTAGGATCATTTGTAACTTTGGTTAAAGCAGTTTCAGAGCTGGGTATGGTGGTACATGCTTGTAGTCTCAGCTACTCAGGAGGCTGAGGTGGGAGGATCGCTTGAGGTCAGGAGTTTGAGGCTGCACTGCACTGTGATTGCACCTGTTCAGTCTGGGCAGTATAACAAGTGTTTATTTTTATTTTTATTTTATTTTTTGAGATGAAGTTTCACTTGTCACCCAGGCTGGAGTGCAATGGCACTATCTTGGCTCACTGCAACCTCCGCCTCCTGGGTTCAAGTGATTCTCCTGCCTCAGCCTCACAAGTGGGTAGTACTACAGGTGTGTGCCACTATGCCTGGCTAATACTTTTTAAATATTTTTTAGTAGAGACAGGGTTTCACCATTTTGGCCAGGCTAGTCTCAATCTTCCGACCTCGGCCATGCAAAGTGCTGGGATTATAGGCATGAGCCACTGCTCCTGGCCTAACAAGTCTCTAAAAATAAGTTTTAAAAATTACAAAAAAAAAATCAGTTTCAGAAAGTGGACTTTTTCTGTTTATGTCTTGATGTTGGGATTTGTTCATAGAAAGACAAATTTTAAAATCTAGGTCTTCAGGCTGGTGTTATTGGCACACACCTGTAATCCCAGCACTTTAGGAGGCTGAGGTGGGTGGAGTGCTTGAGGCCAGGAGTTCAAAACCAGCCTAGGCAACATGGTGAAACTCCACCTCTACAAAAATTACACAAATCAGCCATGTGTATTGGTAGTCCCGGCTACTGGGGAGGCTGAGGTGGGAAGTTGGCTTGAGCCCGGGAGGTGGAGGTTGCATGAGCTGAAATTACACTACTGTACTCCAGCCTGGACAACAGAGTGAGACTCTGTCTCAAAAAAAGAAAAGAATCTAGTTGTTTAAGATTTTGTATTTATTTTACAAATCATATTCCATTTAAAAATACTAGAGGATATCAACAATGATTTCTTTAAAAGAGTGTTTAATGTTTAGTCTGATTTACTAACTTAGTTAAACTCCTTAAATATTTTTACTGCATTAAAAATGTATTTTATTCTTTTTTGGCCGGACGCAGTGGCTCATGCCTGTAATTTCAGCAGTTTGGGAGGCTGAGGTGGGCGGATCACTTGAGGTCAGAAGTTTGAAACTAGCCTAACCAACATGGTAAAACTCCATCTCTACTAAATTTACAAACATTAGCTGGGCATGGGGGCACATGACTGTAATCACAGCTATTCAGGAGGCCGAGGCAGGGGAATTGCTTGAACCTAGGCGGCGGAGTTTGCAGTGAGCCAAGATTGTGACATTGTACTCCAGCCTGATGACAGGGCAAGACTCTGTCTCCAAAAAAAAAAAAAAAAATACACATACACAAGCACACACACATATATGTATGTGTATATATAAATTCTTTTTCTTAAAAAGATAATAAAAGAATAAAAGAGTCATGGCTAACTACAGCCTTGACCTCCTAGGCTCGATCAGTCTTCCCACCTCAGCCTTGCTAGTAGCCAGGACTACAGGTGCACATCATCATGCCTGGATAATTTTTTTTTTTTTAAGTAGAGACGGGGTTTTGCCATGTTGCCTAGACTGATCTGCAGCTCCTGGGCTCCAGTAATCGAGTGGCCTTGGCCTTCCAAAATGCCGGGATTACAGATGTGAACCACCGTGCCTGATCTTTTCCTTTTTCCCCTGTATTTCAATTGCCCAAATGACAAATGACATAGTTTAAAATGTATTCTTATATAATGTACTTGGGTAAGTCTTATAAATCTAACAGATTAGACATAATTGTAGTGATTCTTCTTAGTAATGCATCTTTCCTGGGTGTTTTAATAGATGCTCACTTACTGTTAAGCCAGGCTACAGTAAGAATGCCTTCTTACCTTGCTGAGATTTGATGTTCGGACTGTGGTTCCCGGGCTGAGTACCTTTTTGCAATCACTATGCCAGAGACATTAAACTTAATACAAGAGGAAATCTCATAGCTTATGTCTTTTAGGTTCACATACTGCACTCAATCACTTTTCCGTGTATTCACATGCCTGTAGCCCTCGCCCTCCTATCCAAGGTTGTATCCCTTGATTGGATTGTTCATTTTCCTTTTCTTATATATGTTGACGTCATCCCAGGTGACTGTTAAGATCTTTACATTTGACAGAGTCCTGAATTCTTTTTGTGTACTTTTGTCTCTCTCATTCGTAGTTCTTCCCTGTTAAAAATGATAGTCAACTGAGTTTTGGACATCTCTCTTTTTTTGTGTGCATGTCTAACTTGAGGGTCATGGTTTCTAGGTCACTGTACTAATGGAAGGCAGGCTTAGAATTAACTGTTACTTTGTAAACCTACTTTAAAATAACAGTAGACTCCTGTGTTTAAACAACATTTTCAACAAACATTAGAAACTCCAGTGTTCCTATGTATCTTTAGAACATATTCACCTGCTTATTTGTGTAATAAGGAATTTTCATGTTGCCCAAAGGAGAACTTACGATTTTCACTAGAATATTGGCTCAGTGACAGTCCTGAGAACAGATTGCTCTGTTTAGCTTACTGTTGTATATCCACTAAAAAGAATAATGCCCAGCATTTAGCAGATATTCAAGTATTTATTAATAAATGAAAAAGTATAGTTTCTGAATGCATGATAGGTTGTTCACTGTTAATGCGAGATTGAGCCTTTTGCTTACTCTTTCTTTTCCCCCTTTTTTCTTCTTTTAGGCAGAAACCACTAATACTAGCCTCTTGCAGGTGCAACTGGAATGCAGTTTACATAATAAAGTGTGTCAGCAATTAAAGGTAAAATAAAAATAAAGGTAGTGTTTTCTCTCTGGCTGCTGTCCTGCCTCTTTGCTTAAAAATAAAACACAAAGCAGCATTCTCTGTTCTCACACATGTGCCATTACATTAAATGATTTTCTTTTCTTCCAGAGTTTGAAACCACAAAGTTTAGATGGTTTTTTTGTTTGTTTTTCCTTTTTTTCTCCTCCTTCCAATCTCAGAGTTGTTATCTGGAATCTGATGATGTTTTGCGTCTACAAATGAGCATAATGGTAACAATGGAAAACTCTTCGAAAGAATTTGAAGAAAACACACAAGATTTGTTAGATCATCTCTCTATTGTTTACGTAGCTACAGATAAATCTGAGACCACAGGTAAGGTGAAATGTTTAAACATTTTCATTATATTTTGATCAGTCTGCATTATCGTTCTATAGCATTTATGTATCGACTGTATCATAGCAAACCAAGACAAATAGCCTTTGCTTTAATTATTAAGCAATAGTGGTAGTAACTGGTTCTCAGCCTGCAACTGCTAATAAGGCTGTATTATTTTGAGGAGAAGTTAAGTGACAACTGCAAACTAGTCTGAGTTTCCTTGGGAATAATTTTTCTTGGTGTTTGTAGATAGTAAACAGATTAAATGGGCATGACAGTTTCATATAAATATTCACAAAGTATTCGAAGTCTTGGGTTTCTTGTTCCACTTTTAATGATTTGTCTAAGCTCAGTTAACCAAATCATGCTGTTTTGTATTTTAAATAGTTAATAGGATGTAGTTGGTCCTGGATGCGTAACAAGTTAGGTAGAATTTTAGTGTTCAGTTTTGTGAATTTTATCTTCGGAAATGTGTGTCCTACTTATCAGAAATAAGCAAGTCCATCTGTTTAACTTCCTGAGAACTTTTTTCAGAGACACATTATGTGACCCATGAAATTCATAACAGAATTTACTAGTATCCTTTGGTTATAAAGACTCTTCTGAATGTGACTGTATATATGCGTTTGTATTCAAAGAAAGTATAGTTTTTATTCTTTGGGTTTTTTTTTTTTTCATTTTTTGACAGGATCTTGCTTGGTAGCCCAGGTGGGAGTGCAATGGTGTGATCTTGGTTCACTGCAACTTCAACCTCCTGGGCTCAAGTGATTCTCCCTGAGAATCACTCAGCTTCCTGAGTAGTTGGGACCACAGGCATACACCACTATGCCTGGCTAATTTTTTTTTTTTTTGAGATGGAGTCTTGCTCTGTTGCCCAGGCTGGAGTGCAGTGGCGCGATCTTGGCTCACTGCAACCTCTGCCTCCTTGGTTCAAGCAGTAATCCTGCCTCTGCCTCCCGAGTAGCTGGGATTACAGGTATGCCCTACCATGCCTGGCTAATTATTTTGTAGTTTTAGTAGAGACAGGGTTTCTCCATATTGGCCAGGCTGGTCTCCAACTCCTGACCTCAGGTGATCAGCCTGTCTTGGCCTCCCAAATTACGGGGATTACAGTCGTAAGCCACGGTGCCTGGCCCTATGCCTGGCTAATGTTTAAAATTTTTTTTTTTTTTTTAGAACCAGGGGTGAGTCACCATGCCTGGCCCTATGCTGGCTAACGTTTAAAATTTTTTTTTTTTTGTAGAACCAGGGTTTCCCTATGTTGCTTAAGATGGTCTTGAATTCCTGGGCTTAAGCAATCCTCCCTGCTTAGACTCCCAAAGTGCTGGGATTGTAAGCATGAGCGACCATGCCCTGCCTTGGTGGTCTTAATTGGTCAACTAGCATTTGCCTTTTAGTCCTCAAAGCTGGCTGTGGCAGTCCTGGATCAGCAAGACAGCTCTCCTGTCCTCAGTGCTTGGTGATTCTCATAACGGCTGGATGAGCATCCATGTGGGGAACATCCCTGACCCATGGGGACCATTTCTGTTGTGAAGGCTAAAAGGAAGACTGCGATCTGAGATCTCAGGGTTTTCTTCTTTCCAAATGTGTTTATCTAAATGAGGAAATTAGGGGCTTTCTAATCAACAGGAGAACATAGCTTTATCTGAAGTTGTCCAGTTGGTTGGTTTTATCCAGAAGAGCATTATATGACTCTAAACTCGGAATTTTGCTCCTGGTAGTTCCTCATAATTTAGAGGGCTTAAGTTGATAGGCATTTTTTTAAGGATATTTTTTCTTGTGATTAAAAAAAATAGAAAACAGCTCCTAGTTTTGATTTCAGTTTTGAGAAACAAGTTAGCATTTTTTCTAGAGATGTGTAATGTGATATTTTAATTACTATATGAAGGTGTGAGAATGAGATGGCTCCGTTTTAATCTCATTACTCTGATTCTTTTGGACAGATGATTCAGCAATAAATATGTATATATTACATTCAGGAAACAGCCTTATATGGATACAGGTAATTGTAAATGCTTACCTAAGGTAAACTTTGAAATTGCAAGTGTGCATTTAATTGTAGAACGTGAGGGTTTTTCAGGAACAGAGACAGAAGCACCATCTCTGTTCTTTTTTGCTTTAATTTAAGCCCATTTGCCCTTGTTTGAACCTCTGTTTGTATGAAGATTGTCAGCATCCCCTCCTATGGTTATGGCACAGATGCTGAGCAGTTGCTATGTGTGCTGGTCTGTACTATTTATTCCAACAGTTAATTCAAACTGGATGAATGCTCTCCCAGCTAAGGGTAGTAATGTGGGATTTTTCTTTTGTTTCAGGATATACACCATTTCTCACAGAGAGATGTTCTGTCTCTGCAGTTTGAACCAGTACTACTACCTACTTCTACAACAAACTTTACAAAAATAGCTTCTTTTACAAAAATCTGCAAAGGTACAGATTTTTAAACAGATTGTCATTTGACTTTTGTTATCTAGTTGTCATGATGGCAACTCTTTCTACAGCTACAGATTAGGCATGGTTTCAAAAAAAAATGGAATGAATGAGTTTGATTTCAAGAAGTCCCAGCCTTAATGATTCTGAGATAGTATGATGTAGAAACTATTGTTGATGCCACTTTTATTCTGCCACATATGTCAGATTTTGAGTTTAAAGCTTTATATTCTGTGTTGGTGATGATTAGGAAGGAAAGCACTTTTATGTTTTTGACAGGAGTAGAAATATGCAGGCTGTTTTCAAGGGAACATTGGCAAACTGTGAAAATTTTAAATGCACGTATATGCTCTTTGATCCTTAATTCTAGTTCTAAGAGTTTATCCTCCAGATATGTACATATTCAAAACTGTACCTGTAGAAATGTGTGTGAGGACAGAACCGCGGAACATATGTTGAGAAGCATGCATGGACAGCAGTGCAGGCAGTGTGTGTACAATGAATTTTTTTAGAGGGTATATGTGTACTTATACATGCACAGGACACCTGGAAGGATGTTGGAGAGACTGCTAACAGCTGCCTCCTATAAGATAATTGTTAAGTCAGGGTGAAGAAAGGGAGACTATTTTCACATTTTTTGATAGTGTTTGAATTTTTAAAAACTACATATATAAAACTCAAAAGTTGGGTATTAGCATCAGAGAGTTAAGAATTGAACACAAGTTGTTGGCTGGGCGGGGTGGCTCATGCCTTTAATCCCAGCATTTTGGGAGGCTGAGGTGGACAGATTGCCTGAGGTCTGAAGTTTGAGACCAGTCTGGCCAACACGGTGAAACTCCTTATCTACCAAATATACAAAAAACCTAGCCGGGCATGCTGGTGCGTGCCTGTAGTCCCAGCTACTCGGGAGGCTGAGGCAGGGGAACTGCTTGAACTAGGGAGGTGGAGGTGACAGTGACCCGAGATCACGCCACTGCACTGAAGCCTGGGTGACAGAGCAAGACTCCATCTCAAGAAAAAAAAAAAAAGAAATGAGCACAAGTGACTTAATGTGATGACCTAAGTCAGGGAGAACTTAAAAGTAGTATTTTGATCAATCGGCACTGCTTTCAAATGCAGCCCACTTTGCGCTGGTCAGCTCCCTTTGGCTCTTGAGGTTTTATTCCTTCCTTGCTCCTGCCTCCACACCCTCCTCTTACTCTGCCAGGTGAGCTTCATGTTTCACTTTTGTCATCTCTGGTAGAGAACTTAGTTTTAAAAAGTGTGGGCTTCTGGATAATTGGCAACAAAGATGATGACAGGAGCATTTGAGAAAGTAGTTCCTTTTATGTCTGATGCACTAATTTAATGGAAACAGAAAAGTGAGTAAAAAAATTATGAAAAATAAGACATATATCGTACTTTTGTTTGGGCTTAATGAAAGGAAAGGTACTTAAGCTTCACATTTATTTCTTTATACCACAAAGCAGCTACATCATGTGACAGTGGAATTATAGAAGATGTAAAGAAAACAACACACACTCCAACACTAAAAGCATGCCTCTTCTCTTCTGTGGCTCAAGGGTAGGTTACTTCCACTTCACCTGAAATCCTATGTTGTTGTTGTTTTCCCCTCTAGAAATGCTTTAAAAAATATATACTGATATGACTTGTATGATTCTCTCTCTCTGGCCTTGCCTCCCCCTGCCTTAGCACTGCTACCAGGCAGTGAAAGGACTATAAGCAGAATGGGGAAAAGGAAGTGAAGGAATTCAGTTTATGAAATAGGTTCAGCGTCAGGCAGCCAGGCGTGTGAAAAGAGCACATTTTCACATGTTGTTTTTGAGTTGACTTCAGGTCCTGGTTTGGCCCTGGCGGCCTTTGTGAGCTGTGCTGACTGCAGCCTGGTTGCTTCCCCTCTGGCTCCAGTTGCTCCCCATGTGAGCCAGAAGGTTGAAGGAGGTGATTTCTGAGGTTGTCTCTGGCGCTAGCTTTCATTCAGTAATGTTTTATGATGCTCCTGTTTTTGCAGTTAGAAGCTCATAAGAAGGCTGACTGTTGTCCCACACTCAGGGCTGATAGCATGCATGTCCTCTGTTCACAGGTATTTTAGAATGGACTCTGCTGCAACCCAGTTTCACATAGAGACTCATGAAAACACATCAGGACTTTGGTCAATATGGTACCGCAACCATTTTGACCGTAGTGTTGTATTAAATGATGTGTTTGTTTCCAAGGAGACCAAGCACATTTTAAAGGTACTTACAGTATTTTTCCCCCCAAGTTTTAGCTTATTTTAAGCTTTAAGGTCAAATGCTGTGAAATTATTTCTATAAAATAATAAAAATTATTATTTTATTCCAAATGCTATGAAATTATTATTTATATAAAATTTAATTTTAACATAATTTTTAAAACATGTATTTTTCTTTTAATATTTTCAGACTTACTTTTAGGAGACTTTTCTTTCTCTCTTTGTAAAAAACTAGTTTTAAAGGAGTTCAAAGGTACCAGGATATAGCATTTCAAAATATCACTCTTACCATTATTGAAAAGTATTATTTATATGGTTTGTACCAAAAAGATTATATTTAGTAAAAATGAGCCTGGTTCATGATAAAATAGTAGGTTTTTTGCAAAATACCACTTACTGGAATTTCAAGATCACTTTTGTGAAATTTAAAACAGTGTCATCTTTTTTGTTTTTGAGATTAAGTCTCGCTCTGTCAACCAGGCTGGAATGCAGTGGCGCAATCTCGGCTCACTGCAGCTTCCGCCTCCCGGGTTCAAGCGATTTTACTGCCTCAGCCTACTGAGTAGCTGGGATTACAGGCATGTGCCACCACGTCCAGCTGACTTTTTTGTATTTTTAGTAGAGATGGGGTTTCACCGTGTTAGCCAGGATGGTCTCCTGACCTCATGATCCGCCTGCCTTGGCTTCCTAAAGTGCTGGGATTACAGGCATGAGCTACCGTGCTTGGCCAAAACAGAGCCACCTTAAGCATTATTTGTAACCTGTCATTTCTATAAAAATATATTAACTTTTGATCTGGAAATAACTGAGTAAAATTCGACTTTCTGAAGTATAGAAGAACGTTAACATCATACTTTATAATGATTTTAATAATAATTAGTGTTAGGAAAAGTAATTTCTCTTGCTTCTTTTCTTTTTAGATTCTGAATTTCACTGGCCCTTTATTTCTACCTCCAGGCTGTTGGAATATATTTTCTTTGAAACTTGCTGTTAAAGACATTGCCATAAATCTATTCACCAATATATTTTTGACTACAAACATAGGTGCCATTTTTGCAATACCTCTACAGATTTATTCAGCACCAAGCAAGGTATTTGCTACAATACTATATGTGTGTTACAATTTTTTAAATAATTACTGTTGCTTTTTATTAATCTTTAGTGCTTGGGTTTTATTAACTGGGTTAAGCTTATGCTCTTTAAGGCTAAGAAACTGAAGGATATTACCAGGCCAATCTTGGATGATAAATTGTTCAGACATGGAAATCTTTATTTGGAAAGAGAATCTCTTTTTTAATAAAGTAATTTGAAGTTCTTGAATGAAATAAGGCATGACCAATAGATTAATAGATGTCATTTTCATTTATTTCCAGAATTTGTAGAGCAACAAATACGTGCTTGCTATAGAAAACAGTTTGGCTTTTAGCACCTACTTGCAATGAATTAATAAACTAGATTGTTAAATGCTTTATTTGGATCTGTTCTACATGACTCTTAGTTGTTTGTAATCCTTGAGTTTCCTTAATGGGCCAAGTTTAAAGCCTGCAAAGATTCACAGTTAAGAAAATGCTTTTTAAAATCTGGGTAAATTATATTTAATTTAGGTCATCTTAAATATGTTTCTTTTTTTCCTTAATATTTATTTCTTTTCATTTGGTTATGTTATTGCTTCTTTTTGCTTCAAGCTATTTTGTATAACTCTGGGTTCTGGTTTTTCTATGAAACATTCATGCAACCATCTTTATTTTTCTCACTTATAGTGTTAATTTTTCATAGTTAGAAATGCCTCATGCTTAACTAGCTGTAAGCGTGCAGATAGGACTTCTAAAACTAAACCGAATATAAGGTTAATGCCATATATCCATATTTTCGTTTCTTAGAAATTTGTTTTTCCATCCAAGAGATGCATAAGGAAAGCAGAGTGACTGTGGGAGGAGCAGGCAGGTTTCAGGTGTATGTGAAAGTCACACGTCTGTGCTCTCCATACCTGCAGGAAATGGGAAATTTAATGTCCTGAATAGCTACGACTAGATCAGCGTACTGTTTCCCAGAGGATTAGAGTTCAGTTAAAAAAAAACAAAACCTCTCGCCACTGAGAATGTCCTGAGACTAATTTAATCTTTTTTTTTTAATTTAAAATTTCTTTTTTACAGTAGGGTCTCACTCTGTTGCCCAGGCTTCAGTGCAGCTACGTGATCATAATCTTTAATTCCGATGGCAGTTTGGTGTCTTGTAGGCCCAAGGGTCATTATTGTCATTGATTATTGTGTGTTCAGAATCTACTCAGTGACCCTCCTGGGGAGAGACAATTCAGATTTGTCTGAAAATTTCTTAAAAATTAGAAAGTAATTTATTGGCTCATGGTTAAAAGGAAGTTCACTGAGGTGCAGGCCAATGTCTGCTTTGAGTTTTAGTGCGTTAGGATTTTTATGTTTAGTGCTGTGTTTTAAGTTATTCATATATTACTTTTCAATCTAGGAAGGGAGTCTGGGTTTTGAAGTGATAGCACATTGTGGCATGCATTATTTCATGGGAAAATCAAAAGCAGGTAAGTATTTTGCCCTTAGGCTTTCTGTAGAACTCTAGTTTGGGGAGTGGGAAGTAGTGAAGAAAATAAGCATTTGTCAATGGAGTAATTAGTTCTATAAGATAATTGCATCATATTCTATTCTTAGAGAGGATGATCATTCACAGAATGACTTGAAATTGTTAAGAACCCTCCAGAAACATCTGGGGTACTTGTGTAAATAATGCCCCCTTATTATGTAGTAGCTTATACCTCTGCAAGGGATTTCTTTTTTTTTTTTTTTTTCAAATAACTATTTGATTATCATAGCACCCATAGGAAAAATAGGAAGATTCTGATTCTTTTATAAAAGAACTGACTAGAAGTTAGTCAAAATAACTTGGAATTGTATTTGAGGACTTAAGTTATAGGAGCGTAAACATCTTGCAGAGGGTGCTGGTTGTGGTTTGAGGACCGAAGGGCTTTGGTGTTGATGTAAAAGCTGTTTCTTGTTTTGAGATTTTTTTTTTTCTTTTGATTTATAAAGATATTTAAGGAGAGTTTTAAAGTACGGTGTTTTTTTTTTTTTTTTTTAATATTCCCACCTCTCCTTCCTGATCCCCTCCTTAGCAAGACAGAACAAATCTTGGTAGGATGAGGTGAAGGATAGACCAGTTATAAACATGCACCTTCTCTAGGATTGACTCTTGGTCTTTGCCCACTTTCAAGAGCTGCTTTTTCCCTCAGCACTTTAGATAGTGACCTGGAAGACTTGATGATTAGCATTTGTGTGGAAGAAGTTTTGCATGTTAGATTCAAAGCTGTTAAAAATGTTCCAAGTGTAGTTTTGTTTCAGGCTGTATTCATGAGCCATGTGTCTTTTACGTTTTTACCTTCACATAATTCAATTTAGTTTTGCTTTATGACATGTTTGTTTAATTTGATGTATCATTTGCCATTGAGTTAGAGGAACTTTTAGTAAATAAGCAGCAGAGGACAGAGGTGGCATTTATTCACTCTTCAGTCCTCTCAGTTTAAGAAGTTTAATATTCAACCCTTGGCATTATTTACTAATTGAATTATATTTTCTGTAAATCTAAATATGGAATCTGATCTACCTTTTAGGAAATCCTAACTGGAATGGGAGCCTTTCTCTGGATCCATCTACCTGGGATGTGGATTCTGAACTTGCAAATAAATTGTATGAAAGATGGAAGAAATATAAAAATGGTGATGTCTGCAAGTACGTCACCACTTTTCGTCTTTTTTGTTCGGTGTGGGGAGACACTGTTACGGTAGTCCCTCCTTACCTGCAGGGATACATTCTAAGACCCTCCCCCCGACTCCCATGGATGCCTGAAACTGCAGATAGTAGCAAACCCTATATACTATGCATGAATTTCTTTTTCCTTCATCGTAATTTCACGAATAGAAGATTCATTTTTACTGTAAATCTTAGCAGTCTCAGCATACTTTTCTTTCTTTTTATTAACTCGACAACTTTCACCTTTTTGGGTAAAAGGAAGCATTTTATGGCTTCTCCTTGGCGTATCTGAATTGTCAGCATCACTATTCTTGCACTTTAAAGCCATTGTTAAGTCAAATAAGGGGTCCTTGAACAAAAGCACTGTGATGCTGGGATAGTCAACCTGATGACTGAGATGGCTGCTAAGTGACTAGCAGGTAAGCAGTGAATACCGTGTTGATGTGCTGAGCAGAGGGATGATTCACATGTCCCAGACAAGGTGGAGTAGGACGGTTTGAACTTTCATCTTGCTACTCAGCACTGTGTGTAATAGAAAGGTTGTGAATTATTTCTGGAATTTTTCATTTAATGTTTTCAGACCCCAGTTGACCACAGATAACTGAAGCTTTGGAAAGCAAGACTGTGGATAGGCGACCACTGTACACACTATTTTATTGACATTACAGTCCTTAATTTCTAGTGATTGATATTTCTCTCCAGCTTTTAATTTTGACAAATTTCAAATCTCAGAAGTTGAGGATGGTGCAGTGAGTACTCAAATATTCCTCATCTAGATTTTGTTCACCAGGTGTTCATATTTTATCACTTTGTCTGTGTGTGTTTCTATGTGTGTGTACACTGATATATAGAGAATATGAGAAACACACAGAAACACACACAGACTTTTTGCCAAGTCATGGATGTAGATGTCCGTGAGCTGTAGATGTCATACGTCAACTCTTAATACTTTATTAGGAAATTCTTTATTTCCTAAGGAGAATATTTTCTTATATATAACTGTACTACCATTGCATATCTAACAAACTTGGCATTCATTTAATTATATTGTTTAATATACAGCCTGTGTTAAAATTTTCCCTAGTTGGTCTGATAATGTTCATTATAGCTGCTTTTTTCTTTTCCCTTTCTTTTAGTCCAGAATCTATTGAAGGGCCATGCATTGCATTTGGTTGTCATGTTTTCTTAGACTGGTGTTCCTACCTCTCATCAGCTTTCATCATGTTGATACTTTTTAAAAGTTCAGGCTAGTTGTTTTATAAAACGTTCCACACTGGATTTTTCTGATTGCTTCCTTAAGTTCATATTCTGGTTAAACGTTTTTGGCAAGAATATGAGTTACCGGGTTGGTGTCTGTATTATTTCATCTCATCAGGAGGTACATAAATGTCACTTCCATTATTGGCATTGCTAAGTTGAGTCGCTTGGTTTAGGTGATGAGTGACAGAACTCTCCATTGTACATACCTTTGTCCTGGTGTAATTAATAAATCTGTGCTGTAATAATTTGATAGCATATAAATGACCTGTTCCCTAAGGATGTTTCACCCCATGGTTTTAGTATTTATTGGTACTCCTTGCCGAAATCACTTGTTAGACTGATGGCTGCAAAATGATGTTTCTGATTATTTTGTTCATATGTATATATATAGTTATATACATATAATTTTAAGAGTGTTTGTCTTGTTTTTAAGCATCACTGTGATTCTCTAGTTGCAGTGTTGTACTCTCTTACCATCACTGTTATTTTTGATGATAAATTGTTCCAGATTTGGCTTGTGGGAACCCTTTGATGTGTTCCTGTTGTTCTTTGAGTGCTTCCTTACTTTCTAGTAAAACAGAGCATTCTGGGGTCACTCTTGTACTTTCTCATCCCCAGACCTAGAATAAACCATTTCCCCAAGAGTCTTTTTCCTTTAAGTGGGAATAGTATTTAGTGATTTCCCTAAATATCAAAATTATTAAATATTAAATTTTTAGATATGAAAACTATTTTTCATAATAGTTTCTTTATCAATTAAACAGGAAGAATGTTTTGGGAACAACTCGATTTGCTCACTTGAAGAAATCCAAGGAGTCAGAGTCCTTTGTTTTCTTTTTGCCTCGTTTGGTCGCAGAGCCTGGCCTCGTGTTAAACTTCAGCGCAACTGCCCTGAGGAGCAGCGTGGTGAGGACAGTGTGTCTTTTCATCTCTTTGTCAGTGACTGCCCAGTGCTCGAGTCTTCAAAGTACCAGATAATTTCCACCTTGAGCTACTGTGTCAGAGCCAAAATTAAGAAGATGTCAAAAGAACTAGATGAGCAGTAAAATTCTAAGTAGACTGGAAATGCATGAAACAAATAGACTTTGAATTGAATGTACACTTCATAAATGTGTCAGTTAAGGAAGTACTCAACTGCAAACAGCAGAGAAAATCTTGACTGGCTTAATTAGGAATCGTTTTATAACAAGAAGCCCAAAGGGGAGAAGTCCAGAGTGAGTCAGGTTGCATTCTCTGTGATGCCATCAGGGACTGAGGCTCCTCTCCCTGTCTGCTGTCCATCCTAGCATGTTGGCTTTCGTGCTTGTCTGTGCCTCTCTTGTCCAGCTCTGGTGGCAGGAAGACTGGGCAAAGGGAAGGAGGTGCCTCCAGCAGACTTCCATTTATGTCTCATAAGTCTCATGGCTAAGAACTCTGCACCACATGTGATATGAATTATACCTTATGGATATGCTCATGGATTTTCTAAGGGATGACATCCTCAAGCTTTTTTTTTTTTTTTTGAGACAGAGTTTCACTCCTGTTATCCTGGCTGGAGTGCAATCTCAGCTCACTGTAACCTCCGCCTCCTGGGTTCAGGCAATTCTCCTGCCTCAGCCTCCTGAGTAGCTGGGATTACAGGCGTGCACCACCATGTCCAGCTATTTTTTTGTATTTTTTTTAGTAGACATGGGGTTTCACCATGTTGACCAGGATGGTCTTGATCTCTTGACCTCGTGATCCAACCACCTCGGCCCTCCCAAAGTGCTGGGATTACGGGCTTGAGCCACTGCGCCCGGCCCAGGCTGTCTTTTGTTTGTTTAATTTTTTATTTTGAAATGATTTCAACTTAGAGAAAAGTTTCAAAAGTAGTATACCAGGAGCTCCCAATTATTTTTTGCAAAGATTCATCCATTTTTAATGTTTGCCACACTTGCTTTAACATTTTTTCTCTTTCTGCATACATGTATCTTTCTGAGCCATCTGAGTGTCAGACACATTATGCCCTCTTTAACTTTCAGTGTGAATTATTTAAGAACAAGGGCTTTTTTCTGAACCAGAATATAATGATCGAAATCAGAAAATGTAATATTAATCATGCTGCTGTTATTTAATCTACAGTATGTATGTACTATGCATATATGTAGTATATACATATATGTAGTATATATGTGAAGCATGTGTGTATATATGTATATATTTTATATACACACTGTATATATTACATATATCCAGTATATGTAGATAAAGTGTTTTCAGAGATCCCACTATCATACTTTCTAGCATTTTTTTTTCTGGTTCAGAATCCAGGCCAGTATTTCTCATTGCTTCTGCAGATTTTTGTAGTCTCCTTTAATCTTCCCCATCCGTTCTTTGCCTTTTATGACATAGATGTTTTTGAAGCATGCTGGCCATTTCTTTCCTGTGATCTTTCTTGATTGGCATTACGTGATGTTTCCTCATGATTAGGTTATGCCCATTTGGCCAGGATATCTCAGGAGGGATGCCGTGTCCTTCTCGGGGTTTTAACTTTTCTTTCCTCACACCTAGGTCAAGTACTTTGTGGTGCAGAACCCGTCCTCTCGGCCGGTGTCCTTGCAGCTCCTGCCCCTCTCCTTGTACCCTCAACCCGAAGCCATAGTGCACCTGCTCCACAGATGGTATGAAGACTTTTTTCCGAGGGGCAGTTTAGGAAGTACTGGGAAGACTCAGAATTATGTAATGTCCTACACTTTATCAACCAGGATGTGGACACAGTATGAACCAATTAGCTCATGGACCTTGGGCACCCTGCCCCTTGGTGCATGTGATCTGAGGGAACTGCCTGGCTCTGTGTGTTATGTGGCATCTGCAGTGTTACCCTGTAGTCTACTAAGCAACAGAACTTTTTTTTTCATTAGTTAGGGAATCTTTATCATGTTTTTTCACATACACTCCTAAAATTTTGACTCTCAATCATCATGATTTCTGAGCAGCATAAGAAATAAGTTTAGTGTTTTAGTCCACTTGGCCCTCCATATCTGCTAAAGGTGATATTTATCACTTCCCATTTAGAATGAAAACAAGTAATATCTTATAGGTATAAGCCACCATCTTTAAAAAATATTAGTATGGAGGGCCATCCAGTACCCCCTTGGATACTAAAATCCCAAGGATGTTCAAGTCCTTTAAAACCATTGGTGGAGAAATTGGCCCTCCTTATTTCAGGGTTCTACACCTGTGGTTGGTTGAACCTGCAGATGCAGAGGGCTGAATGTATATTCTTGTCCAGCATTAAACAGGCGAATATGATAATTAGTTCATGTCTGTTATATCATATTTTCACACAATCACAGTTTTACTTAGAATGTTTCTGGCTTCTCGTTTATAAGATCCACCCTTATCCCAGGGTTTCTCAGTGTTCGCAGTATCGACGTTTTGGACCAGATAATTCTGTTATGTTTGGTGGGGTGGGAGGGGCCATCTTGTGTGTGGAAGGATGTTTAACAGCATTCCTGGCTTCTACCCACTAGATGCCAGTAGGACCTCCCCAGCTATGACAATCAAACATGTCTCCAGCTGTTGCCCAGTGTTTCCTGTGAGACAAAATTGCCTTTGGTTGAGGGTCACTTTTTTTTAGCTTCCATAGCTATGAGCCATTTGGAAAAAAATTGCTTCATATTATTTAGAGCATCTGTCACCATATGCTTCCTTATATCCTGTGATGCCAAAGTCATTCATTTAGCAATATTTATTGATCACTGACAATATGGCAGATATGGGGGTGGGAATGTGAGATGGAGCTGGGACACGGTGGTGACAGGATGGGATGAATTTTGTGTGTATGTGTGTGCACAAATGCATACTCACCTTTGTATAAATGTATATACGTGCACACACTTATTAAACCTTTATCGGCAGATGTGAGTGCATTTTAATCATTTGCTTTTTTCCTTATAGGTTTGGCACTGATATGCAGATGATTAATTTCACAACTGGTGAATTCCAGCTCACCAAAGCTTGCCTTTACCCGGTAGGATGTTATCCTAAAACAGAAAAAAGAATGCCGACAAACCAGATACATGAACATACAGGCCTCACTGATTTATGTTTAAAATGTCTTTTATGTACTGTATATGGCTCTTTTATTTTGATTCTCGAGGCATTAACAACACATAGCAGATTTTTCCAGTTAACGAATGCTGTAGGAGTTGGGTTTATGTTAGCCTGTAAATCATTTTAATTTGATGATTTAGAATCATGTGAGTAAAGAATTAACAGTTGAACAGAGCTTTGTAGAAAATCGTGAAACTTGAGACCCCAGAATTTATAATTCTCTTAAGACTCCTTGGCCCTCAAATCCTTTTTTAGGGCAAGATAAGGTAAAAACAAATACATAAACAAAAAATCTTCTCTTACTAAACTGTGTTCCTGTTTTTAGCAAGTCACTGTGATGTTTACCTTATCTATAAAAAAGGATGACTCTAAAAGTCTTAAGCCTGTGGGCAATCATGAGGTCTTGCCCAAATACTTAGGAATGGGAGTAAACATGTCATGTGGTGAGGATGCTGTTTGCCCGTGGACTTGGCAGCCTTACTTCTCAGTTTCCACTCAGTCACTCAGCGGCTATTTGTGCATAGCTGAGTGTTGGCCTTACAGGTATTCTGTGTTTGAGATCAGTTCAAAAGTGGAGCATCTGTTGACAAAAAATACACACATACACTTAAAAACTCACATATGCAGATAACTCTATTTTTACTATGCACACATATTTAAGCACCTTGGGTGTTTTCTTCTTTATCTTTTCCTTCCAAAAATATACTGTTGGCTCTAAGTTAATTTCAGTAACAGAAGGAGGAAGACCCAGATAACCCATTACCAGTAGACTCTCTTTTCTTAAGCGTGAGGCAGCATTGCAGGGGCGGTGAAGCCTTGCACCCAGGTGTGGTCTTATTCTTGTTAGTGAGCCTGCCGGTTTCTCTCCCTCTCATTTTCTCCACCAGGAGATCTTCAAGGCTATTCAAAATAATTAGTCCAAAATAGTAAGTGATATCTTGCCTCACTGGTATTGAAATCTGTATAGCTTGAAATTCTAAAAATAATGCCCATTTATTTTAAATCTAAATATTATATTTAGATGTGAACAAATGATGCAACTCATTTGGAAAAAGCTTTTATCTACAACTGATTATTTTCCCCAAGAAATAGTATGCATTTTGGGATAAGGGAAATTATTACTATTTTTAATTTATTATTAATTTATTCTTAATTCTTAAGCCTGATGAAAGGAATAGTTAATATTAGTGCCTTGAAAACACTGAATTAAAATTTAACTCAAAATTGTTATTAGAATTCTTCATCATGCAAAGAAAGGCATCTCGCATTTTGATTTTGTTGATTTGCTTTTAGATATAACATAGTTTCTTTGGTTAAGAGCATTGGAATTTTTTATATACCCTAAAAATTTCAGTGCCTGGCATATGAGAACCATTTAATAGCAGTGCTGTTTTTACTATAAATTTAACACCAAAAGTCAGCAGCTTTTAAATTCAGCATTCATATTATTTGTATAAAGCAGGGTTTCTTCCTTCATGAAGTTCATAATTCTGATGAAAATGAGTCAGATAATCAAATACTAGTACTATTTCTTTTTTTTTCAGATAGCATGGATAATACTAGCAATAATTGAAAGATAAAAACTAAAAACATAGGAAAGAAAAATAATGTTCTTCAGATTATATAAGAGCTCTAAGAAATTATGCATTGTATTTAGTGAGATCGAGCTAGAAAAGCAGTGGAAAGGGGAAAATCCACTTATCACAAAGATAAAAAGAATTAAATCTTGGATACTAAATTTAGAGCACAAGTTTTATGTAGGAAAAAAAAAGACATCTTGGAGAAAAAAAGAGGAAGATGTGAATGAATAAAAATGTTTCTTCTGACTGGAGAGACGAAATATAAAAAAGATGATTTCTATATAAACTTAAATTCAATATAAAGAATTTATACGAGGAGATCTTTGGGTTGTCCAGTGGTGGGTGGGTGGGTGGTCTTGTCAGATTGCTTTAGCATTCAGGCAGAGCCTGTGGGGTCTGTTTTCTGCTTTACATTCAAAGCATCTTCGTGTAGAAAATTTCTAGCCCCAACTTCCATCCAAACCAGGAAGCAAATCTGCTTCCAGAATCTTTGTCAGGTTGTCCTGTAGCCTCTGCCTATATTTCTTAGTTATGGCTCAGAAGCTATTTATTGGATTGAACTCTCAGGATCAGCAAGTTCAAACATGTTGATCAGTATGGTCAAATTTGGACATTAAAAGAAAAGCAATCATGTTTAAACTCTAGGATGCACTTACTGACCATGGAAGCCTGCTTTCTAGGAGTATGACATTGTTTCATTGAATTTGTTATTAATTTGCAGGGTATGCATTCTGAGGAATCCAGGTTTGGCATCCTCCACTTACATTTGCAGCCTTTGGAAATAAAAAGGGTTGGCGTAGTTTTCACACCTGCTGACTATGGAAAAGTTACCTCACTCATACTAATCCGGTAGGTGTTTTCCTGTTGTAGAATGTTTCTTTCTCACTGACTCATCTATGTAAATCTCTTTGGCTGATAGTTGACATTTGCTTCTCAATCAGACCTTCAGGATTAGGGCTGTGTTGCAGGGTAGGAAGAAGTGGGAGCTGAGAAAGAGGTCACTGGAAGCTTGACATGTAACCCCTAGGGCCCTAGTCTCCTCTCTTCTCCAGTAGGGAGTGTGCACGCATATCTCCAGGAGGGGTAGTGCTTTCCACACAGCACCTCATTAAGTGCTGTCTCAAAAGGCAGAACACACTCTCACACATAGATCTACTCCTCTGTCCTTAGTATAGAAAGATCACTGAAGCACTGCGGTAGATATTTTCAGTATTTAGTATTTGAACAAACATATCACTTTCATCTCTCTTTGCTGCTGGAATTCTCAGTAGTCCAATGTACAACAGAAGAGGTGTTTCATTGAGCCTATTGGCTCTTTTTATTCCTTTTCTTCCTTTAAAATGAGTTACTGCTAACCGATTTAAACATGTTAAATGGGTTTTATTTTTAAATTGTTTTCATCTTTAGGTAGTCTTGAGAGTCTTTAAAAAATTTACAGTAATTGCAGATGTATGTTGACGCTCTGCATTAGTGAGAAGTCTAACACAAGTTTAATTTTTAATAAATGACATTTGAGCTTTTTTTTTTTTTGAGATGGAGTCTCACTCTGTCACACAGACTGGAGTGCAGTGGCGTGATCTCTTGGCTTACTGTAACCTCCACCTCCCGGGTTCAGGTGATTCTCCTGCCTCAGCCTCCTGAGTAGCCTGGCTAATTTTTGTATTTTTAGTAGAGATGGGGTTTCACCATGTTGGCCAGGTTGGTCTCAATCTCTTGACCTCATGATCTGCCTACTTCAGCCTCCCAAAGTGCTGGGATTACAGGATTGAGCCACTGTGCCCGGCCACGTTTGAGTTATTTTTTTAAAAAAACTCGTAGTATCAGATCACCTGGCAAAAAAATTTATTATTCAGGATTTTCTTTAATATGTAAGTTTGTTCTTGTGCAAATGAATGATACTAAGAAAAAAATATGTTAAAGTTCTTGAATTTATTCGTTAGCATTTTTTTTTTTCTTCCGAGACGGAGTTTCGCTCTTGTTACCCAGGCTGGAGTGCAATGGCGCGATCTCGGCTCACCGCAACCTCTGCCTCCTGGGTTCAGGCAATTCTCCTACCTCAGCCTCCTGAGTAGCTGGGATTACAGGCACGGGCCACCATGCCCAGCCGATTTTTTGTATTTTTAGTAGAGATGGGGTTTCACCATGTTGACCAGGATGGTCTCGATTTCTTTACCTCATGATCCACCCGCCTCAGCCTCCCAAAGTGCTGGGATTACAGGCTTGAGCCACCGTGCCTGGCTTTCGTTAAGCATTTTAACTAAAGTTACTTAATGCCCTTTAACAGTTTCTTTTTTTCTGTTTCTTCATTCATTTTTTTGTTTTGTTTTTAAATTCTCTTTTTTTTGACTTAGTGTTTCATTTAAACTGACTCTTCATTGAAGAACTAAGGTCCTAGACAAACTTTATTTCATCCAGGTTGAACTATCTCAGACTTGAAAGTCTAAATTTTTCATAGAAGTTAATTTACTTTTGATAGTTTCTGTTCTGTAAATAACGCCCGATCACTTAAAGGTTTTTTAAATGGTTAATAAAAGCTTTTTAATCCTTTAAAAATGTAAAGATATTTCAATGTATACTATATAATTACAAAAGTAAAATGAATTCTCTTTATAATATTTACATTATGAGGAGTGGCCTTCACTCCAACTTGCGTCATTGAAAAATCATTTCCAGGCCAGGTATAGTGGCTTATGCCTATAATCTAGCACTTTGGGAGGCTGAGGCAGGCAGATCATTTGAGCCCAGGAATTTGAGATCAGCCTGGGCAATGTGGTGAAACCTCACCTCTACAAAAATACAAAGTATTAAATGGGCTTAGTGATGCCTGGCCCGTGGTCCCAGCTACTTGGAAGACTGAGTTAAAATTGCATGAGCCTAGGAGGTTGAGGCTGCAGTGAGCCATAATCGTGCTGCTACACTCCAGCCTGGGTGGTAGAGCAAGAACCTGTCTCAGAAGTAAATAAATAAAAATTTTAAAAAATAAAAATTATTTCCACCTTTTTGCCCTGGAACTTCAATTAATGAAAAGACACATGCTAGTTTGAATTACTATTTGACCAATAAAAACCTGACTAGATACATATGATTTATGGGGTGAAATTTTAAATCTTCACTTCAAAAGAAACAGTAGAATTTTATTTCTACACTCATCCCTAGGGCAGAATTTCTTACAATCACTATATAAACACCTTAATTGACTTTGTAAATACGTTTCATCATTTTGTCTAAATGTATTCGTGTTTGTCTGTGTCCCCCACTTTATTTCCTCAGCTTTTTTTTCTCTTGAATGTCTGATCACTACTCTGGTTCCTAGTTATTAGAAAAATATATGGGGCTACGTGTGTGGGCTGTGTTTAGAAGGAGGTCATCATCGTTTGGGCAGTCTTGCTGCAGTCAGCTCACTTGGGTACTTGGCAGTGGTGGCTTCCCTTGCCTGTGGCTGCAGCCTTATTCTGTGAGATGTTCTTGCTAACTTGGAATATTTAACTTCAAGTGCTTTGCCCCTTGTAACTTTATGGTAATGTGTTTTTACTTGCATCTCCTTTCACTACAGGAATAACTTGACTGTAATCGACATGATTGGTGTGGAAGGATTTGGAGCAAGAGAGTTATTGAAAGTGGGTGGAAGACTTCCTGGTGCAGGAGGCTCACTCCGATTTAAGGTGCCTGAGTCCACGCTGATGGACTGCCGTAGACGTGAGTTCGTAGGCATGGCACTCTGACGGGAGGTTGGCATTAAAGCTGAGAGTGAAAGGGTTCTATAAATTCTAAATTCTAAAAATTTATAGTAAATTCATTGCATTAATACAGATAATCAAATTAGGTAAACATTTGAGCATATATAGGATGTTACCTCTGGATTAGAGTGGTATCTTTAGATATTTAACTCAATTTAGACAATAGAAATAAGCTAGATGGTGGTGCAGGCCTTTATTAGTCTGTTCTCTTATTGCTATAAAGAAATTTCCTGAGACTGGGTAATTTATGAACAAGAGAGGTTTAATTGGCTCATGGTTCTGCAGGCTGTACAGGAAGCATGATGCTGGCATCTGCTCAGCTTCTAGGGAAGTCTCAGGAAATTTACAATTATGACAGAAGATGAAGGGAAAGTAGGCACATCTTACATGGCTAGAGCAGGAGCAGGAAAGGGGAGGAGGTCCCACACACTCCTAAACAACCAGATCTCATGGTAACTCACTATTACAAAGACAGCATTGGGACAGGGGATGGTGCTAAACTGTGAGAAACCACCCCCATGATCCAGTGACCTCCCATCAGGTTCCACCTCCAACACTGGAGATTACAGTGGAACATGAGATTTTGGTGGGGACACAGATCCAAACCATACTAGCACCTGGAGTCCCAGCCTCTCAAGAGGTTAAGTTGGGAGAATCTCTTGAGCTCAGGAGTTTGAGGCCAACCTGAGCAACATGGCAAGACTCCCTCTCTAAAACAAACAAAAAAGATATAGAGGGAAAAAAGATTGTGTAATTGCTATATTGTCAGAGTAGTGTTAAATATTTAAAATAAATACATGAAGCAGTTAATTTGGCTGTCAGTTACCTAACCACAGAAAATCACTGAAATGGTGGAGAAAAGATTAAAAGTGTGCTAACCAATAGCACTTTTTGTGATGATGAAAATATTCTGTATCTGTGTCATCTAAGACAGTAGCCGCTAGCCACATGTGGTTAAGAAGTCTTTAAAAATAGTCAGCCATGGTGGCTTACGCCTGTGATCCCAACACTTTAGGAGGCTGAGGCAGACAAATCACCTGAGGTTAGGAGTTCAAGAGCAGCCTGGTCAATGTGGTGAAACCCTGTCTCTACTAAAAATACAAAAATTAGCCAGGTGTGGTGTCACGTGCCTGTAATCCCAGCTACTTTGGAGGCTGAGGCAGGAGAATCGCTTGAACCCGGGAGGCAGAGGTTGCAGTGAGCCAGGATCACACCAGTGCACTCCAGCCTGAGCTATAAGAGCAGGACTTTGTCTCAAAAAAGAAAAAAGAAAAGAAGTCTTTAAATATAACTAGTTGCTGGGTGTGGTGGCTCACGCCTGTAATCCCAACACTTTGGGAGTCCAAGGTGGAAGGGTCTCTTGAGCTCAGGAATTTGAGACCAGCCTGGGCAGCAAAGCAAGACCTCATCTCTCCTAAGAATAAGAGAAAATTAGCTTGGCATCATGGCACATTCCTGTAGTCCCAATTAGGAGGCTGAGGTGGGAGGTTGATTGAGCCCAGGAGATCCAGGCTGCAGTGAGCTATGAGCATGCCACTGCACTCTGGCCTGGGCGAGAAAGACCTGTTTCAGAAAAAAGCAAAACCAAAAATAAAAATAACTGGTGTGACTGATGAGTTAATTTAAAATTTATTTTAATTAAGTTTAAATAGCTGCATGTGTCTAATGGCTACTGTATCAGACAGTGCAGATTTTAAAATATATTAATATGCACTAGAAAATTTTAAAATTATGCATGTGTTTAAATGAAATGCCCTTAAACCACTTATATTAGTTTCAGCAACTTCCTCAGGAACTGAAACAGATATAAACAGTCAATGTAAAATGCTTTTGGTAAATTCTGTCTTATTTTCCTGTTACTATTTTTAATTTTATAAAAACACAGAAAGCGTTTTAGTGTAACTATGTTTTCTACAGAGAAATCTGGTTGGTGAAACCATTGGTTAATTTGTAGGACTATTTTAATGGCTGAATAGATTTTGTTGTTTTAGAAAACTATGCTAAATGAGCATCGAATTTGAAAAGATTTATTAGTGGCTAGACATGCCTATAATCCCAGCACTTAGGAAGGCCAAAGTGGGCAGATCACTTGAGACCAGGGGTTCGAGACCAGCCTGGTTAACATGGTGAAACCCTGTTTCTACTAAAAATACAAAATTAGCTGGGCGTGGTGGTGCATGCCTGTAATCCCAGCACTTAGGAAGGCTGAAGTGGGCAGATCACTTGACACCAGGGGTTTGAGACCAGCCTGGTTAACATGATGAAACCCTGTTTCTACTAAAAATACAAAATTATCTGGGCATGGTGGTGCATGCCTGTAATCCTGGCTATTTGGCAGGCTCAGACTGGAGAATTGCTTGAACCTGGAAGGTGGAGACTGCAGTGAGCTGATATCGTAACACTGCATTCCAGCCTGGGTGACAGAGCAAGACTCTGTCTCCAAAAAAAGAAAAGAAAAGATTTGTTAGTAATTTTACATTCAGAATTCTTCTTTAGGGTATTTGTTTTCCCATTTATTCATTAGAGTTGACTTTGGATGATAGAATTAAGTAATATAAAAACTATAGAACCAGACTTGTTGTTATAGTTTGTGCCTATAATCCCAGCACTTCAGTTTTCTGAGGTTGGAGGATTACTTGAGCCCAGGAGTTCAAGGCCAGCCTGCTCAACATAGTGAGACCCCATCTCTACACAAAATTAAACTATTACCTGGCTGTGGTGGCATGTACCTGTAGTCCCAGCTACTTGGGAGGCTGAGGTCAGGGGATTGCTGGAATCCAAAAGTTCAAGGCTGCAGCGAGCTATGATCTCACCACTACACTTCAGTCTGGGCAACAGAATGAGACCCTGTCTCTAAAAGAAAAACCTGTAGAACAGATAAAATATTAGTCCTTATATGTGATAATTCACAAGGATATTTAAAAATTGTCATAACCTTTCTTTTTTCAAACTCAGTATAAAACGTGTTCTTGTTTATTCGCAAGCATTTGCTCCTTTGTAGTAGTATGGCACATGTTCGAACTGCGTTTCTAGCAACTGTGATGGATTTACCCAGAAGCACTTGAACACTCTTAATTGGTGCCTGGTTCAGTGTCAGTGAAAATTACAGAGCATGGGGGTATATGGTGGCTTGTAGTAAATCAAACTATTTGACTTTTGAGAAGAACAAACTTTTAACCTTAATCTTTAATAAGTAAAGGACCAAAGAAGAGATTTTGGTTACTTTTAGTATCTTGGTAGAGCATATCACTTAAGAAAAATCTTGCCTATTTAAGTATCTCTGTTGTATCCTAGAATGGAATCTATAATTGTTCTGGAAATTAGATAAAAGTCATACTTTGAGTTTATGTTGGATTTTTTTTTCACATTTTAGTAATGTAGTTTGGTTTGCTCAATAAATATCGATTCAATAAATTATTTTAAATAAATTTTATAGTTCACATATGCTAAATATCTTTTTTTTGGTCCCCCATTAGAACTGAAAGACAGCAAGCAAATTTTATCTATTACAAAGAGCTTTAAAGTTGAGAATATTGGACCTCTTCCTGTAACTGTTTTGTTTCTGAAAATCAATGGGTATAATTGCCAAGGGTATGGATTCGAAGTGCTGGATTGTCATCAGTTTTCCCTGGACCCAAATGCATCCCGCGATATCAGCATTGTGTAAGCATTGGGCTTTAACGTGATATCAGTTTTTTGGTGCTCTTAACAGTGTGTTATGTAAGATGTCAAAATGACTTATGTTGTTTTTATGTAAATATTTCTTTTGTAGAAGTAAGACGTGTTGTCATTATTTTGCCTTGTGGCTAAAATTAGAACGATTAAACGTTCATAAAGATGAGTCTTATTTTCAGGTTCACTCCAGACTTTACCTCTTCCTGGGTAATTCGGGACCTAACCCTCATAACCGCAGCAGACCTAGAATTTCACTTCACTCTCAACGTGACTCTCCCTCATCACCTGTTGCCCTTGTGTGCAGATGTGGTTCCAGGACCCAGCTGGGAGGAATCATTTTGGAGACTCACCGTCTTCTTTGTCAGGTAAACCACTACTGTCTCTCTTGTTCTCTCACTGAGTAGAGAAGTCATTCAGGTAACTTGCATGAAAATGCAAACTGCCCAAGTGTAGTCAAAGTATGTGAATTGAGTGGAATTGTTACATGCTCTGAGAACTGTGACATACATGAAATATTCACTGGTACACTTTAAGGTTATAGTAAACTAATTGTAAGAAAGTCATCAGACATAGAAACATGAGACAGTTCTGTTCCATATATAGTGTGTTCATAGGCAGTCATGGTGGATGATATGAATATTAATTACTTGTGTTAGCTCATGCAGTGATGATTTGAGAAGACTAACATGACCCTGTTTGAGTGATTTTATAAAAATGGAATTGTAATGTCAAGCTTATAAATATGCATGATTTTGGAAACTTGTGTGTATGTGTTTTTTTAAATCTCTAAGAAACATCGGAAATTAAGATGTCATAAATCTTAGGGAATTTTAGTACTGCATCTTCAGATGTTTCTCGTAAATCATTCCCCATTCTTCTGTAATGAAACTAGTCTTTTGAATGCCAATCAGAACCATGCAGTAGTGAACCTTGCTGCTTTCTTCCTCAGTTTGTCCCTGTTGGGTGTGATTTTAATAGCCTTCCAGCAAGCACAGTACATTCTCATGGAATTCATGAAAACAAGACAGAGGCAAAATGCTAGCTCCTCTTCCCAGCAAAACAATGGTCCTTTGGATGTCATCAGCTCCCATTCTTACAAGTAAGAATTCTTGTAGCGTGGTTGGGAGTGGGGGCGGTTTCTTACCTTTGACATTACTCATTTCTGATTTAATTTTAAGTAAATATAAATTTTGATTCCACATTTTGTTTTATAAAATTTTCTTTAAGTCATTATGTGAACAGCTGCCCCATTCCTTTTATTATGAGATAGTCTCCATGTGAGGGCTTAGTTGATGGGTATTCTCATTGGCAGAAAACTCCTGGAGCTTTAGAAGAAGGGAAGGTTGAACTTTCTAATACACTCAGTACTGATTGCTGCCCTTTTCTCATGGATGTGGAAGCAGAGAAGTAGAGTCTGATTTGGTTTGCCTTAATGCTAAATGTTTTTCTTCTTAAATTCAGAAGCAATTGCAAGAACTTTCTCGATACATATGGCCCCTCTGATAAAGGCAGGGGGAAGAACTGCCTTCCAGTGAACACTCCCCAAAGCAGGATTCAGAATGCTGCGAAGAGGAGCCCAGCCACCTATGGTCATTCTCAGAAGAAGCACAAATGCTCAGTGTATTACAGTAAACACAAAACCAGCACAGCTGCGGCCAGCAGCACCGGCATGACTACTGAGGAGAAACAGACTCCGCCCCTGGGCAGCTCACTGTCTGCTGCTAAAGAGGATATTTGCCCTGATGCCATGGGTGAGAACTGGATCAATCTCAAATATACAAGTGGCATAACTGTCAACCTGCAGAAGAATTTAACCCTTCCCAAAAACTTACTGAATAAAGAAGAAAACACACTGAAAAACACAATTGTTTTCAATAGTCCTTCTTCACAGTGTAATATGAAGGAGGGAATACAGACATGTATGTTTCCTAAGGAAACTGACATTAAAACTTCAGAGAACACAGCCGAGTTCAAGGAACAGGAGCTCTGTCCACTGAAGACCTCCAAGAAACTACCTGAAAACCATTTGCCAAGAAACTCATTTCAGTACCACCAGGCAGACTTGCCAGAAATTTCCAGAAAAAATAATGGTAATCTTTTCATCCCCTTTGATAATTCTCTCCCGTTTGTCCCCAGTCTGTTTTTCGTGTAATTCGTACTCACCTGTGACTGTTAGTTTTAATTGTGGATGCTGAGTTTTTTAGTTTTAGTGAAGGTTTAAATGCTGAAAAAAGACATAAAATGAAAAGTTCAAGACAAGATACCAGGTTTTTAAAATGCGACTAAGAGGTTTAAGTTTTAGTACCTAAGTTTAGAGGACTATGTATATCATATTTTCTTTTTGGGAGGACATGGACATCTTTTTCTAATTTGATTGATTGATTGATTGATTGATTGACATGGAGTCTTGCTCTGTCTCCCAGGCTTGAGTGCAGTGGTGTGATCTTGGCTCACTGTAACCTCTGCCTCCTGAGTTCAAATGATTCTCCTGCCTCAGTCTCCTGAGTAGCTGGGATTATAGGCAAGTGCCACCACGCCCAGCTAATTTTTGTATTTTTTGGTAGAGATGGGGTTTTACCATATCGGCCAGGCTGGGATCAAACTCTGACCTCAAGTGATACATTCACCTCAGCCTCCCAAAGTGCTGGGGTTACTTATAGGCGTGAACCACCGAGCCTGGCCCTAATTATTTTTTTTTAAACTCTGATTTTCAGACTACTTGCAAAAATTAATCAGCCCATGAAATGTTTCTGACTGAATAAAACTTCAGCTATTTTATTTAACAGCTGCCACCATCTCAGGTTTCCTGGCCCTGGTTCTTCTCTAATTGTATTTCTTGGTTAAAAGAAGACAGATGTTCTCATGTAGCAAAAACAGTTAAGGGAAATGCAAGCCGCAGTAGACTAGGAGGACAGCCTCCACAGAGGATTGTCATTTCGCTTTAATCCCTTTGGCCTCTATCTAGCCTTAGGGCCTGTGCTTATTTATTTTCTTTTCTTTGTTCATTCTGACCATTTTAATATGCACATCTCTGTACTTGTTTAGGCAGATTTGTTTTGTTTTGTTTGAGATAAGGTCTGGCTCTATCACCCAGGCTGGAGTGCAGTGGCGCAATCTTGGCTCATTGCAACCTCCACCTCCCGGGCTCAAACCGTCCTCTACCACAGCCTCCCAAGTAACTGGGACTATGGGCGCATGCCACCATGCCTGACTAATTTTTGTATTTTTTTTTTTTTTTGGTAGAGATGGGGGGGTTTCACCATGTTGGCCAGGGTGAGCTGAAGCAATCTGCCTGCCTTGACCTCCTAAAATGCTGGGATGACAAGCATGAGCCACCACACCCAGCCTATAGTCAGATTGTTGACACTTTTTAATCTGGAAAACTCAGTTGCCTTTTGTCTTATTTGAAGCATCTATATATAACTTCATGTTTTTCACTTCTTGATATTGGAGAAGAGGTACAGAGATGTTATGGATTGACTACTCCTGATGAGCTTTATGTATTTGGTAAAAATCCTAAGCTGAATTTTAAATGTTCTATAAAAGGACATTTCAAATTTAAAAGAAAGTTGGTCCTCTGAGGGAAATGCGGTCTAGGCATCTGCACACGTGCATTCTTGGTGCACCTTGTCAAGCTCGTTTTTGCCGTTTCCCCTGGGAGTGGTCCGCATGCCTGAAGTGGACTGATTTCTGCAGGGTTGACACTGTGCCCTGCATCTCTTCCACCTGGCGTGTGAGTATGTTCCCTGGTAGTGCAGCTAACCAGATCTTCAAATCAAACCATAGTATACCTTGTCTGTGGATGTATTATGAGAGGGTGATTGGGTGTCTTACTCTGTTTCTCTCCCAGACACTCTGTGGGGCCTGGAATACAAAACATATGTGAAAGGGTGAAATTATGGAGTGAGTCCTGTTGGATTCTTCCCTTGTTTTGTGAGTCCTTTAGGCTTGAGCACAGTCTTTAACATAGGATGACTTTGCACACACTTGAAATTAGAGTTGTTTGACGGCATCCTCCCTCCAGAAGCGCTTCTTCTGTGATCCCTTGTGCCCACAGAGACATGTGCCTGCAAGATGCAATGCCTATGGCATTGTGGTAGATGGATAGGAGGGACCGTCTACATCTTAGTATTTTAAAGCAGTTGAAATATGAAGGCATGGATGAGAAATGTAGTGTCAGAATAGGTCAAAGGATTTGAATTCTTATTTGGGATCCTCCTGTCCAGTGCTTGATGTTCAATGCCAATAGCTGAGCCAAGATTATCAGGTAATAATACTTTAATAAGCATGAGCAAATTTAATATCTGAGTCTGGAAACATAGGGTTTGCCTGCATCATTGTAGATGGTAAACCTGCCCAGAATCTTTCCTTCCTGTAAAGATTACTAGTATGCTTATAATGTTTTAAAGGGCAACAAGTATCTCACTGCCAAAATTAAAAAAAAATTTTGGCTGGATCAGCAGCATGTTAAGTGGTACCAGAGTGATTATTGGTCAGATCAGATAAGAGCTGAGGAAGGAACTTTTACTTCCCACCACGTTCAGAGTAGCAAATTCAGAGATGCTAATTCATGGTCCTCTACTTGTCTACAGGGGTAATATGTAGCAGGAGATCCTCCCAGGGAAGTTCATTCATTGACATGTGTTTTGTTCTGATTGTTTTATGTTCACGGCAGTGTTCTAGGAAGATATCAAAGATGTTAAAAAGTGAATAAATTGCCTGCTATCCATGTACAATTTAACATTCAAGAATTTAAAATATTGAAAATAAGAAAGGATTGCGAAATCTACAGAAAGATAATTATAGTCTGAAGGGAGGGTTTGGAGTTCTTAAGTCATACAAAGGGTTTGGAGTTCTGTTGAATTTCAGAGGAAAACATTGCAGTAACTTGGCAGATGGTAAACAGGCAGTAATTGACAGGTAAGTCACAAGTGCAAAGAATGCTTGAGAATGAGAAAAGCATATATATAAGAACCTTCAAGTTTTTACTTCCAGTTTTTAGCATTAGTTCTTTGTTAGTTTTGAAAAGTATTTCACATTGTGAAATATATGTTGTTTCTACTGTAAGATCTTTTCTAGAATCTGTATTTTTTTTTTTTTTTTTTGTAGAATTGTACTAATAGCTTGGTCTTTGAGCTGGGCTTAAGCCGCCTGATAGCTGAGAATCCTAAGTACCAGTCACGTTGTTTCCTGTTGACTGACAGGATTCTGCTTAGAATTCCAGCAAAATGGGAACTTCCAGTCACTCAGTGTGTTTGCCACATTTTAGCCATTTCTCCCAAAGTATACAAATGGCCTGTAGAAACCATTCTAGTCATAAGGTTGCCTCAAAGGGAAAAAGGGAAAGGCAGGGACAGACCCACCTCTTAAGAATACCATAAGTGATTTTCCTAACCTGTCAGAACTCCTGGGGCCACCTGAAGAATCTGCCTTCTCCTATTCTGAGGCTTTCCCCGCCAAGGTGTGGCTTACTATGTAAGAAGAAAATGTTCTAGGGTATATATTAATGGTTCTGACTACATACTTGTCTTCGAGAAACAGAATATTTTGTAAGTAACAGAAAATGTGTCTTATTTGGGAAGCTGAGGTGGGCAGATCAGTTGAGCCCAGGAGTTTCAAACCAGTCTGGGCAACATGGTAAAACCCCATCTTAAAAAATAAAATTTAGCCAGGTTGGTGGTACATGGGCATAGGTCTATGGTCCCAGCTACTTGGGAGGCTGAGGTGGGAGAATCACTTGAGCCCAGAAGGTCAAGGCTGCAGTGAGCCATGATTGTGCCACTGCACTCCAGCCTGGGCAACGAGCGACACCCTGTCTCAAAAATAAAAACGAAAACAAAAAATGGAAAAGAAATGTGTCTATCCCTTTTCTACTCCATTTCCCCTGCCTGCATCAGAGAGGCCTATAGTAAATAATACATTAAAATTCCCAATAGAAATAGTCTGTTGACATTCTTTAAGGCTCTGTTTTTCTACACTTTTTTTCTTGGCATCAGCTTGTCAAACAACTATAAAATAAGTCAAACTTGTCAAACCTTTGTTACATGTTCCAGAACCTCATGGTCATCTGACAAGAGTGGGACTTTACGTGTGATGTAAATGATCTTGTGAATATACTCTTTTTAAATGTTCATAACCATTTTCACTGATCAAAATAATGTAGATTTAGAATTATGGCTAAAGACAAGCTGTGGTTGGCCTCAGCACTACCAAGGAGAAATAGTGAACAAATTATTTCACAGCTTTCTACCTGTAATAATGTAAAGATATAATTAAATGTGAGAAAACCTTAAGCCTTGAGCTTAACAGTACCTGAAAGTTTTCACTGAATTAGATACCTCAACTTTCTGAACTTATTCGTATTTGCAGAAATTCAAAAAAGTGTTCTTACTTACTTATAGATACTAATAACTTGAAGATTTAATGGTTTGTTCAAAATAGACCATGTGATTGTGATTAGATTTGAGACAGTACAACTTTAAGCAGGTTACTGAGGAGATCACTTGTTTCTTGTTCTTCCATTTGTTTGTTTTTTATTTTAACCTCTTTTTTGAGGAATTACTGAGCTATAAAGCTGTACCTACTTAATGTATGCATCTTGATGAGTTCGAGAATAAGTGTATACTGTGAAACCATTACCACCGTGAGGTGCATTAACATAGTCGCCTCCCAAAGTCTCCTTCCCCCTTTATTATTATTGGTGTTTCTTCCATTTGTTTTTGATTTTTAACTGTGGCACAAACACTCTTACTCAGTGAGGTCATGGGGAAGTATTAGGCAGTTCTTTCACTGCCATAAATAAATACCCGAGACTGGATAATTTATAAAGAGGCTTAATTGGCTCACGGTTCTGTGGGCTGTACAAGCTTCTGCTTCTGGTGAGACCTCAGGAAACACAGTTATGGCGAATAGTGAAGGGGAAGCAAGCACGTCTTTTGTGGTGGGAGCAGGAGGAAGAGAGTGAAGGGGGAAGTGCTACACACTTTTTTAAACAACCAAATCTTGTGAGAACTCTCTCACTACTGTGAGAATAGCCACACTTTTGAACAACTAAATCTTGTGAGAACTCTCTCGCTACTGTGAGAATAGCCAGGGGAAAGTCCACCGCCATGATCATCACCTCCAACCAGGCTCCTCCTCCAGCACTGAGGATGACCATTCAGCATGAGCTGTGGGTGGGACCCAGAGCCAAACCACATCATGTGGATTGACGCCATTTGTAAATGATGTATGTATTCAGTATCCCATATTCTTGAATACTTTCATGTTAAAATTTCTCAGAGTCACTGCAGAACTTGTTATTAACATTCATTTTATTGCTTGTCCTGAGTCTTGGCCCCACAGAAGGCATATCTAATTTTCTAAAAGTCCGTGCGTTATGACATTTTGGGGATGGTTTTGTACCGGCTGTTAAATTTTTATCCTTCCTAAGAAACTTTGATGACTAATACTTTTAGTGCTATGTTCTTGGCCTGAAGAAAACTTAAGGAAGTTCATTTTCTCACAAATTAGGACACCAGGAGAGTAATGGCATCTATTTTTTGAGGCAAATACCTGTATTGTAGTTCATACTTATGGCTTCCAGAATCCAAAGGGATATTCTTCTTGTGCTTTCTTTTTCTGGTACGGACTCTGTCTGCCTTGCTTTTGGGTGTCTGCTTCACTATTTCACAGTGCTTGATGTTTTCCTTTGTGGAAGTTTAACGGTCAATTTGTGTTTTGAAGGAGTTAAATTTCAGTGGTGATGTCTGCTAAAGAATGACTTTTATTTGACAAGGTAGGAAATGGAGGGTAATAGTGATTCCACAGGGCTGCTGTTAGATGCTCTTAGTTCAGAAATGCACAGATTTGAAAGGGATCTGAAAGTTGTGTTCCACAGTCCCCTAAATGAGGTGATCTAAACCCTCTAGGCAAATAGTTGACTGTCCTACTGGGACAGAAATTCCTGGGAAATAGCCTTAGTAGCCTTTGATTCAGACTCTTCAATAACTCTACTGTGGAAATTATTCCTGGTTATTAAAGGAAGCAGTTGATAGTGATCAGCTTTGTCTCTGGATATGACTTTGGCCCTTGTATTTCCATCATAGCCAAAAGCATTAAAAACATGGCATGATGCTTTATTTTATGTAATGAGTCTGGCCAAAAGATTAATTTTCTGTATTCGTCTTGTGACATTTGGAGAGTATAACCTTAATTTTGAGATAGAGTCCCTTTTTCTGAAAGTATAAGACCTAGTATGTCATAGTTGTACTTAAACCATAAAAACCTGCATTACTTTACAAGGTGTGTGCCATTTGCTTGCCCGGCATTTTTATGGTTACATAATATTTATATAATTTTCTGTTAACTAAATAAAAGTATGTTTACCTAGTGTTATTTGAAAAATTTGTGTATCTTGCTTTGAGTGAGTTTAATTTGTAGCCTCAGAATTTCAGAATCAGAGGGGACTTGACTGCTCCTTTCCTTTTGTGGGTGAGAAACCTGCCCTGCCCCAAGCCCCATGCCCCACGCCCCACAGCAGGGCTGGATTGGAGCCTCTGCTGGTAATCTGGTTAGGTGTCCATCCACCAGAGCCTGCAGCCTGCTTTGCTGGGAAATATTTGCCCTGCCCCATGGTCATGTAAGCTTCTCAGATTTCAAAGGTATCATTAGGGATTCTCAGTTTAAGAAAAAAGAAGAAGGTACTAAAATACATTGTGTCAAATTAGAAAACAGGCCGGTTATTGTGGGGTTGAAATTGATTTGCTTTTGTTGTGGGATAAGAGATAGAAGAAGTACACTCATGAAATCACTTAAAAGAAAAGTGGAAAAAAAAATTTCAGAAACGGTTCCTCCCAGCACCCATTTTGCCATCTGATGAATCAGCCGTTGGCTCCTCTGCCGATTGGCTGCTCCCTAGGGGCAGGGCAGGCATTCACTGTAGCAGGAAGGACCTTCCGTGAACAGTTTGTGTGTCCCTTGGTGGGGATGTTTTACATTTATATCTGTTCTGTTTTCATCTCTAAAATTGTCAAACAGGGGAGGCAAGGAAGGTGGGGCTGTGTTCATTTTATAAATAAGAAAACTAAGGCACAGGCAGCTTATGAGACTTTGACTATAAAACTAATTAGTGGCTGTCATGACCAGAATCCAAGTCCTTATCCTTCTTTCCCTCTTTGCCATCTTAAAAATATGTATATATAAAATATACAGCACACAAAACTTACCATTTTAACAATTTTAAATTATAAAATTCAGTGGCATTAAGTACATTCACATTGTTATGCAACCATCACCACTATGCATTTCTATTTCCAGAACTTTAGTCATCTCAGGCAGTAAATCTCTACCCATTAAATAGTAAATACCCATTGCCTTCTTTTCCCAGTGCCTGGTAACCACCAGTCTACTTTCTGTCTTTATGAATTTGATTACTCTAGTTCTCTCATGGGTGGAATCATAACACATTTGTCCTTTCATATCTTGCTAAGTTCAGTTAGCATGATGTGTTCAAGGTTCATCCTGTTGTAGCATGTGCCAGAATTTCATTCCTTTTTTGAAAAAAAAAAAAAAATCTTGACTTTTTTTTTTTTTTGAGATGGGGTCTTGCTCTGTTGCCAGGCTAGAGTGCAGTGGTGTGATCTTGGCTCACTGCAACCTCCGCCTCCCAGGTTCAAGTGAGTCTCCTGTCTCAGCCTCCTGAGTAGCTGGGACTAGAGGTGCGCGCCACCAGTCCCAGCTAATTTTTTCTATTTTAGTAGAGACAGGGTTTCACCATGTTGACCAGGATGGTTTCAACCTTCTGACCTCGTGATCCACCCACTTAGGCCTCCCAAAGTGCTGGGATTACAGGCGTGAGCCACTGCACCCAGCCATGACCATCTTAACTGTACAATTTAGTAGTCTTAAGTATTTCACATTATTGTGTAGTGAGTCACTCTGAATGGTGTTCTATTGTATGTATATACCATATTTTGTTTATCCACTTATCCATCAGTGGACACTTGGCATTTTCCCACTTTTTGGTTATTATGAATAATAATGCTGTGAATATTGGTGTTTCCCTCCCCCACCTTTTTCCTTGAGTTTTTGCAGGACTCTTAATGTAAGTACACTTTCATCTATGAACAAAATAAATTTCTAGAGCATCATGGATGTTAAAAAACAATGCTAAGTTGAACTTTCATGAAGTCAAATGAGATGTTTAGTTCAGGAAAGAACGTGGGGAATGTGAGTAGAAACTATTAGCTAGAAATTGAATTATATTTGTTTATTCAAGGGAATAACCAGCAAGTACCTGTCAAGAATGAAGTAGATCATTGTGAAACTTTGAAAAAGGTGGACACAAAGCCTTCTTCAGAAAAGAAGATTCACAAAACATCTAGAGAAGACATGTGTTCTGAGAAACAGGACATACCTTTTGTGGAGGTCTGTATTTTTTTCTTGCCTATTGAAAAGAACAAAACTCATTTTTAGGATTGTGTATTAAGTGAACATGTATATTTCATATGTTTCACTGCATTTGAATCCATACTGATAACTGGTGAGTTTGATGTGTGTTTTCAGAGGATTTTACTTACCTTCTAATTATGTACATGTTACTACAGTAATTTTTAGAGAAACCAGATAGTTTTTACTCTGAAGAGAATCTATTTTTAAGCAAATTGGTAATTTCTAGGTAATGATGGAAGAGTAGAACTTGACTAACATATTTCTTTTATCCAGTTATTACTGAACATTTATATTTTAGGGCATACTCTTGCTGAGTTGCATTGCTTTTTGTCTGTCTTTGTCCCTGTATCTATTATCATCTTCTCTCTAAAGTAGAGAGAAGTAGATGAGAAAAGTATTCATGATATAGTAGAAGAAAATTCTTCTGATATAAGTGAAGAAGTAAATTTATAGATCAAAAGGGAATAATGTATACAACAGGAAAAATTGATGCATCATAATGGACGTGGGTACTTAATTAAATTAATTGCACTTCAGTAATAAAGAGTTGTGCAAAGACAGGAAAATCAAGAAGTACAAACTTAAGCTTGCCTCAGACTTTTTGATAGGAACATCTAATATCAGCAAACAGTGGAGTGGTATCATTGAGAGAATGGAAATGTAAACAAAGAATATTGTGTGCAGCCAAGTTAATGCTCAAGTACAAAGACAACAGACAGATGTCCTTAAATACAAATGAAATCATAAGCCGTTCTTGTAAAATCAAGTTAATGAAATTTAGCTAAGCAAGATAGAAGTACAAATGAACACTCAGGATGGAAGAAGGCATAATAAAGGTCTCTGGGGGCCCAAAGTGGCTCCGGCCGGATGTCGTGGTGCTTGCGAAGGTGAGGCCAAGAGTTCAAGGCCAACCAGCCTCAGCAACCTTACAAGCTCTCAATGATTGGCAAAAAAAAAAAAATAATAATAAATAAAAAATAAATAAAGGTCTCTGGTTGAGGCTTCAATCCATTTTATATCCAGAACGAAGACTAAAAAGTTGGCAATTTTAACCACAGAACAGATTGGGAAATTGAAACTTTAACCGAGTAAAAAATAATAATATAATTTGCAGAAACCAGGAGGTGGGATTGGGAGGTAGGTAAAAATAAATTTTAATTTTAATTTTTCTCGGTAAAGAGCCAGTACTAAGAAAACATGAAACATGTAGTTTAAAAGGGTGATAACTTAAGAAAATATTTTTACAGTCTTTTTTTTTTAACCTTAAGAGAGATCCTTAAGGAATTAATATAGCATGAATTGAAGAAATAATTCTTTCCAACTTGGCAGTTCCTTTGATTCTACTTTAGTTTATTTTTCTTATGTTAAATTCATATAAAATGGAGCCTTAAATTTTTAGTTTAAAATTATATATATTCCTAGTGTTATAAATTATTCTCATCATCTGTACTGCCATTCTTTCATGTGTGTAGGCTCAGAAAAATACTCACAAATAAGGTTTGTGAAATAATTAGTGGGAGACGTTGGTTATTTCTGAGTAGTGGGATTTTGGATGATTTCCTTTTTCTTCTTTATTTTCTTCTCTTTTGTTTAAACTTTATAATAAACATGAATTTTTGATTGAAATATAGTGGAAATGTTACAGAATAAGTATGTTGCCAGCAGTCCAAACTATGAATTTATAGTCTGTTTGGAAAGAAGAGGTTTCTGTGTAACCAAACACCAAGATTCATAGTGGAGGGGATTTCAGAGATTGAAAAGCCTGTGTTGGCTGTGGTACCTACACCACATGGAAAGCTCCCGAAGGAGGTGGAAACTTGTGCAGGTAGCATGTGGAAGAACAGAGAAGGGAAGGTGGGCAGCGGGCAGCACTGAGCCCTGCTGGTGGAGCGGCCATTGAGACATAATTGGGTGCAGTTAGGAAGCCGTCTGGCTATGAAGAAGCTACCTGTTGGAAAGTAATGGGAGGGAGAGGTCAGAGTCCTCCTAGGTTGGAAGGCCATTGAATGCTGATTGAAAGTTCAGACTTTCTTTTCTAGGTCTTGATGGGAAACACAAATGGTGACATAGGCTGAGTGAAAGCAATAGGAAGGTAGTGGTGTCTGTAGAGAACTGAAGAATTGTTGCCTGCTAAGGAATTTCAGAATCAAATTTGTTAAAAGCATATTTGTCCAAACAAAAAGTTGTTTTGGAGAGTTTGGCCCAAGGATTGCTACTTTGGGACCTTTCTGCAGATTTTGGGGAGCTATTGAATTGATGGTGGGGGGCGGGGGAGTGGACAGTGGTTAACAAATTGAAGGCAATCTGTGGGCTGTGATTTTCCTGAAGGTAACAATCAGATGTTGTTCAATTCAGTTTTATAAAGACTGTCAGGATGCCTGTTGCATAGAACCAGTATAGTTGAGTAAATGCTTGAATGAATGTGAATATAAGACATATTGGAAGATCATCCTCAGTGTTTTGGAGATTGAAGAGGGAAGAAATGAATACCAGCTCTTTTCTAACAAAGAGGCTGTTTTCTGTGAGGAGATATGATATACTCAAGGCTTACATTTGAGCAGGAGTAAAGGACAAGAAAGTAGGTAAGAGACATTTTAGAAGAGAAAAACCATCAGGACTTCTTAGCACTAAATGCATGCAGGAGAGGGAGTCATTTTTTTACATGGCCATTTACAAAACATAGCTCCAAGGTTCCATGCCTGGGTGACTGGAATGGGGAATTCTGATGGATGTGATGAGCTCATTTTTATGTTTGTCAAAGCAATGTTGTTATCATGGTTAAGAGCATGGACTTTAGTCAAGCTTCTTCTAGGTTTGAATCCAGCTCATCATGTACTCATTCTATAATATTCGGTTAGTTACTTAACATTGCATTTTTCTCCTTCTGCAAATGAGGGTGATAATAGTATACCTACCTCAAAGAGTTGTGAGGAGTAAGTGGGTTAATGTGAGAAATGCTTTAGAATGGCAGTGCTTACAAAGTATTGACAGGCAGTAAGTCTCAAAGTGATAGGTGTGATAATGATCATACCAACAGAGAGGGTGGCTGGACTTAGAAGTGAGATGTATGGTAGACAGTGGGAGGTGGGGAACTAGAGCTTCTGCAACAAGTTAGGCCTGGAGCTTGAGATTTGAGGTTACCCATGTGGAGGTTAGACATGGAGCCTATGAGGTGTGCACAGAGAAAAGACAAGGTCCCTGAATCCAGACCTTGGGGAGGAGGCAGTGTTGAATTTGCAGACTGGCTGAGGGTGCAGGTATAGCAAGTATACCAAAAGCTAGACCTAGAAAGTAGGGCACACTTTCAGGAGCAGAAAATAAAATAAAAAGTCATTGAATTTGGAATGGGGGGAATGAGTAAAGTTAGGAGTTGAACCTAACATCCTTTTGATATGGGCTTTGGAGTCTTACCTGTTGCCCTGCAATGAAATAGAAGCTGATGCTTCCATGTACTGACTGCATCAGATGCACACCCTTATGTTCTGGGAGCGGAAGCTGCAATGGATTATCCCAAGGTCCCCTCAGCGCAAGATGGCCCTAAGGAATAACAGTGCTGCCACTGGCCTCCACCTGCCACCTGCGTGGGTGCCAGTGCCTATCTCAGACTCTCTTCCCACACTAAAGTCTTCCTGATTCTCTGTGCCAGGCTTAGCTGTGCCCTTGGTTATGGCAGTGTTCTTAATTTCTTCAAGGTATTTTCTTCTCTGTGTGTCTTTACTGTTAGATCCCTGAGGGCATGAGTCTTGCCATTTACCTCTATCCCTAGAGCTCAAGGCTGCTCTTGCTGTCAGTCTTAGTGGTTCTGTAAGACTCTCCTTCATTGTTTGGTCTGTGAACCTGTGTAGAACAGACATCTGCACCTAATGGTGGCAGCCAGTTCACAGCAGACATGTCCATCTGAGGGATGTGGACGGCATAAGCTGTGCTTTGTGGCCCAAGGTTGTCCAACCAAGTCAACCAAGGTGGATTATCTGGTGCAGATTTGGGGGCAGTAGTTTGCCATTTCTTTCCTATCCCTATGACTCACTCCTTGTTTTGTAGAACTGTTCTTTAAAAGTCCTGTGAGTGTATCAGTAGTTTCCATTTCATTGTTCATTTGGTGAAAATCATTCTCAGTAAACACATTCCAAATGCAGGACTCAGTGTTTGTTTTTCTTGTACATTCTTAGAGCCTAATTTTGCAGCTTACAAAATTGTATAAATCTGTCTATATAATACAGGTGGAACATTCCTCTAGATTTATTGGCAAGGAAGGTTGAATCCCAGGTTTGGAATCCACAAACTAAATTTTAACCTTAGCTTGGCTTTTTACTTTCTTGTAAGCAGATTTTTTTTTCCCTTAGAAGAGTAATTAATGATTATTATAGAAGCATAAAGAATAAGGTAGGAAAATATCTATCCAGAATAAACCACTTTTAATGTTTTTGTATTCTTTTCTATGCCGATTTTTAAAAGCTATTATTTTATAAAAATAGTTGAGATAATAACTGTTACCATTGTCTGTAGCTTTGTCATAACATTACAACTAAATTTTCCATAAAAATTAAATGGGGAGCTTTGTTTTCATTGGTGACATAACATTTCATCATATAACTGTGCCATCATGTAAACCATTCTTCTGCCATTGGACATTAAGATTGTTTCCAGCTTTTTAGTTTCTTAATTATAAGTCTGTGATGCAGAGTTTTGTTCCTCTTACCTGTGTATCTGGTAAGTCTTTGTTACAGATGTCAAGAAATAGGATGGAAGGGTATTGATATAGTTTGGCTGTGTCTCCACCCAAATCTCATCTTGAATTATAACTCCCACAATTCCCACATGTTGTGGGAGGTGGTTGAATTATGGGGGCGGGTCTTTCCTGTGCTGTTCTCGTGTTAGTGAATAAGTCTCGCAGGGAGTTTCCCTGCACATTCTCTCTTCCCTTATCTGCTGTCATCTGTGTGAGATGTGCTTTTCACCTTCTGCCATGATTGTGAGGCCTCCCCAGCCACATGGAAATGTGAATTCAATAAACCTCTTTCTTTTGTAAATTGCCCAGTCTTGGGTATGTCTTTATCAGCAACATGAAATGGACTAATACAGTTATAAACTGTGTAAAGCTCCTATGTGTGCTGACAGGTTACTTTCCAGAAAGTTGGTACAGATTTGTTCACGTGTTGTATCTGAGCATGCTGCTTTCATTTTCCACTGTGCAGCATCAATTGTAGAATCTTGGTCAGTGTGATAGGTGAGCAGTTGTGGTTTGGTTTTCTAACCAGGGAAAGGTGAGTAATTTTTTCATTTTTTGTAGAAGGCTGAAAAACACAAACAATCCATCCAAAATGCTACCACTGAAAAGAAATTCTAGAAATTAAGAGGTAAATATCTAACCTAGTTCTGCTTCCACACTTCAGAGGCAGACACAGTGAACAGGATCCTGCTTCCGCAACCATTTCGTAGTCTTTATGCATCATAAACACATTTGTGTTTTCTGAAACCAAAATGGAAAGAGGAGACACAAGGTAGTCCATGATTTACCTTTCCCAAAAGCATTATTTTACGATGAAATATTTTGAACGAGCTCTTTTTGTTTTTTTTGCTTTTATATTTCTTTAATGAATTTGTATTTCATGTCCTTTGCCCGTTCTTCTTTTGACTGTTAGTGTCTTTTTATTCTCTGTAAGAGCACTTTCTGTGTTAAAGATACCAACTTTATCAAATATTGTGTATCAGAGTTTTTTCTCAGTTTGCTAAGGGACTGAGCAAACTTGTTATTGCTTATTTGATTTTACTTATACACAGTGGCTTTTAAAATGGCTTTGTGCAATAAGGCTGTGATTTCTCTTCTTTGATTTCTTCCTTTGCTTTTAGTAAAGCTTAGGAAATCTTTCTCCATGCTGCCATTTGTTAAATCATCACCTCTATCAGAGAGCTCAGCAAACTTCACTAAAATAGTTCAAATAGTTCAGCTGAGGCAGGAGAATTCCTTGAGCCCAGGAGTTCAAGACCAGCATGGGCAACACAGCAAGACCCCATCTCTACAGAAAATAAAAAAAAAAAAAATAGCTGGGCATGGTGGCACTTGCCTGTAGTGTCAGCTACTCAAGAAACTGAGGTGGCAACATGGTGAAACCCCATCTCTACTAAAAATACAAAAAATTAGCTGGGCACGGTGGTGCGTGCCTGTAATCCCAGCTACTCGGGATGCTGAGGCAGGAGAATTGCCTGAACCCAGGAGGCAGAGGTTGTTGTGAGCCGAGATCGTGCCATTGCACTCCAGCCTGGGTAACGAGCAAAACTCCGTCTCAAAAAAAAAAAGAAACTGAGGTGGGAGGTTGCTCGAGCCTGGAAGGTTGAGGCAGCAGTGAGCCACAGTTGCATGACTGCACTCCAGCCTGAGCAACAGAGCAAGACCCTGTCTCAAAAAACAAAACAAAACAAAACAAAACAAACCCAAATAACTCAATAGTAGTGATGATAATGATAAGTCTCATGTAAATGACTGATGAGATGCTAGGTAATTCAGTCCTCACAGTGCATTGAGGCTGACTCAGGAAACTGAGGCAGAGAGGCTCGGTAACTCGGCCAAGGTTACACAGCTGGTCATCAATCATGAGATTGACACTAGGCAGTTTACCCTTGGAGATGTGCTCTTAATTGCAGCTCCATGTGACTCTTCAGTTTCCTGGTTAGTCCCACCCTCCTCTCTCTGGGATCCTCTGTACCAGAAAGCAGCCAGGTGGTCCTTTGCTCTTCCTCGGATTTCTTGACAGGTCACTTGCTGTGTGCTCTGGCTTGCTCTCCCTCCCTGTTCCACCCACTGCCTCCATTGCAGGCCTGTTCTCTCTCAGCTCAACTCACTGCCACATCCCTCCTCGCGGCCCAGTGCTTTGGAAGGTGCTCCCTGCCACTCTTTCTGGGATGCGTCTCATGCCTCTGAATCTAGCTTGTCCTGCATTCTGCTTTTCTTTGTCATACTCATGGAGAACTCTTTGATGCTTCTGGTCACCAAATCCTGACTCTCAGTAGTCTTGAATGTACTCACTCTTTTGCTTGCAGAGGATGACAGTTCCAACCGGACGGATTTGAGAAAGGCAGCCAAGTATCAGAGTGACTGCTTACCAGCTCACGCTTTCTCAGACCCCACTGACTATGGAGGGATGGAAAGGCTCAAGTACTTGCTGTGTTGAAAAGCCTTTGTTTGACTTCAGTGGACAGAGGGTGGGAAACCCCCCACCAAGTTAGAAATACACAAAGAAACAATACATGAATAAATGTGCCGCATGTCTGTTTAACATTAGATCCTGAGTCTGCATGTCCTTCTCTTTAGTTTCAAACTTGACGAATTAGCATGAGGTCCTGTAGGATAGGGCTTTGTGTGTTTAACTGTCAGGTTTTAAAAATACCTTCAGAATCAGAGAAAGGTTAATATATACCTCTTGGGGGAAACAAAAGTGTATAAAGGAGAAAGCAAAAATGTCAAAATCACACATCCTATACAGTGAAATCCCATTTTGCTTCTAGTGTTTATTCACATTGCTTTAATAGATGCATGAAGGTTCTAATATCCCAGAACTTGGAGGTATTGCAGGTTATCTAAAACCTTTTCTTTTTCCCCTTTCAAGTTATTCGTGTTAGTCAAGTGTATGTTTCAACTTCACAATTCCTACTCTGATTGCTGGGCCAACCTTCTGAAAGAGAAGGTAAAATGAGCCAATCTTTGGTTTCCATGAAGTGTGAATCCTAAGAGTCGGTAGGAAGGGGACTCTTCTGGACCCAGGGGATTTGCCTCTGTGAGGTTCCTGGAGAAGACATCTTCCTTCTGAAAGGACCTAACACACTGAAGAGATGTGTCTTTTTAGCCTTTGGGTCTCAGTGTGTGAGCTCCCACCACTGCCCATGTACTGACAGTGTCTTTGCTTTAAGGGGGCAACATATTTAAGGAAGAGAAATAAGTATTAGAGGATGTTCAAGGCTTGAGCTATTTTCTATTTGAAAGGACAAGGGGAATCCCTCTCCTTTTGGGTCTGTTAATAGACCAAGCCTGACGTTTATAAGAGGAAATGGTCCCAATTGAGAAAACGATACCTATTTAATACATATATCTAATGTTTATGCTTTTCAGAACCACATTTTTAAAGCATCAGGCATATTCTTGCCTTTTTTACCCAAGAAGCTTAAACTGGTTTGGAGCATTCTGTAGAGATTTGGCTGTTCTCCCAATGTTCATCTGTAAACAAAAATGTAAATACACAACTTGCTCCTAAATTGAGTTTTTACCTGATTTTTCTTCTTAGTACAGTAATTTATGTGAGTTGCACATACTAAATTAACAGCTGAAGGTTGGAGGATTTATTGCCGCAGAGTTGACAGCAAGCTGGTCATAAATTCCTAGCAGACGTTTTTCCTTTTCAGACTCTTAGGAATTTTATAGGCAACAATTCTTTTTTCTTCTTTTTCTGTGGAGCTGGAGGGAAGAAGAGCAAGAAGGGAAAAGAAAACAAACTAGAGACTGAGAAACATACGTCTCCGTTTTCAACAGCTCTGGGACTTTCTGAATTCAGATGGAATAGGTCTTTAAAAATTTAAACATGTTTTTATTCATAGTCAGTTTAAACAATTAAACATTTACTTTTTCTTCTTTAGCAAGAAGATCCTTATAGGAAGAAAAAGCTTCAGGAGAAAAGAGAAGGAAATTTACAAAATTTAAATTGGAATAAAAGTCGAGCATGTAGAAAGAACAGGAAGAGGGGTGTTGCCCCAGTCTCAAGGTACGTAATTCTTACTGTCCCTTTAACATGTTGATCAGTTTTTTACTTTAGAATTTGCATTTGGCTGTTAGCTTTTAAACTCATTTCTGTGATGTTAGATACAGATAATATGAGAATGTAGATATTTATATCAAGATTAAAATACATTTGTAAAATTAACATTTCCCTATTATGTTTTTATTTTGTTAAAAATACTTTAAAGTGACCATGGCTTATCTTTCCTTTATAAAATGCTAACAGATATGGTAGTTTTTAGGGGAAAGACATATGCCATCCCTCCATGTGGATACCTTCATTCTGCTTCTGAGAGGCAGGAGCATTTGTGGAACAGGAACTAGAGAAACCCACTGGGCAGAGGCATGCGTCTTCTGTTTCCTGTTCAGCCACTGACCCACCTGTGCTCTATGGGGTCATAATAATGAAACAGAATACTTACCCCTCAGGTTACCCTTGCTTCCATCCTGCGGAAGGTAGGTTCTTACAGCTGCAGGAAGTGAGATGTCCAGACACTATGTGGTTTGCTCAAAGCCACAAGTTGGAAAGGGGCAGATCCAGAATTAGAACCCAGGCAGTGTGGCAGTCTACTTTGGAAACCTTGCTTCTTTGAGACACTTAATTTCCCTGAGCTCTCATATTCTTACCTGTAAATGAAGGAGCTGAACAGGGGTTGTTTGGGAATCCTGTATTACTGGAGTGCCGGAAGTATTCCCCTAAATTTTTTTTTTTTTTTTTGAGACACAGTCTCGCTCTATTGCCAGGCTGGAGTGCAGTGGTGTGATCCTGGCTCACTGCAACTTCCGTTTTCCGGTTTCAAACAATTCTCCTGCCTCAGCCTCCCAAGTAGCTGGGACTACAGGCAGGCATCACCATGCCTGGCTGATTTTTGTATTTTTAGTAGAGACAGGGTTTCTCCATGTTGGCCAGGATGGTCTCGATCTCTTGACCTCGTGATCCACCCGCCTCAGCCTCCCAAAGTGCTGGGATTACAGGCGTGACCTAAATCTAATTTTTATAAATTTCTTAGCTTGGGGATTTTTCCACCAGGTCAGTAGTGTGTACTTTCTGACTCCAAGTCCCCGCAGGTGGTATGGTCTCTGAGTTTTGATTTCTCAGGTTAGACTTTCAGCCTCCCACACATGCATGTGCCAGGAGCCCGAAGCAGAGATGTGCTCCTCTTTCTCTTCCTCATTGGGTCTGTGGATGGAGCTTTTCTGGTCTCCTGTGTACTGAGGATGCCCCATTCCAGGGCCCCAGTCTCATACAGGAGACTCATTTCGGCTTCCTGATGCTTGTATGAGGATGTCTGTGAGTGGGCATTAAAACCCAGCTCCTGGACAGTCAGGCCTGTCTCCTGCCCAGTACCCCCGACCTTCCCCACTCTGGCTTGTTCTTTGAATTTCTGGCATCTAGAGAGTTCTCTTCTTTGTGAGCTCAGCTAGGTGTTTCAATGTGTTTCTTTTAGATTTTTCTCTAGCAATTGCACATTTGCATGGGAAAGGAATTCCACCTTGCTGCAATTCAGCTTGTTGGGAGGGACCTCTGACAGAACTGCTGCTGGCACAGAGCACACATGGTACTATTTATGTGCCTGCTTGCGGGCCCCCGAGGAGGTTCCATTCAGAGCCTGGGATTCAGCACTGTAGCAAGCTCCCCAGCAGTGCTCAGATGTACAGCATCTCCCGGGTATCTTCAGGCTCCAATTCAACACCCAGCTTACACTGAGCAATCAGCAAAACACAAATGTGAAAAAAATACACATATCCATTATTAATTTCTTGCTAACACTAAGTTCTAATTATTAACAGGTAATTTTCTTTATTTAGACCTGTATTATGTAGACTAAGTGATTTGAAAGCTGCAAGGCAGTATACCATAGAAAGGAAAAGCCTCAGACCTAGTTGGATTCATTTACATATATCTTCATAAACATGTGATTGACTCTGAGGTCACTTTAAAGTGTTATATTTTCCTGATGTGAGCATATAGAAAGATATAAAATTAAAAGTGGAACTTCACCAGTTAAACATTAGGATACATTTTTAAAAGCAGATTTCTGAAATAAAGAAATAATAAATCAAGTCATTGAAAAATAACTTTCAAGTATCCAGACGCTTATACTGTTTTGGGGTCATGATGCTTAAGAAGTAGGTTGGTTCAGATTGTCTATGTCCTTGGCTCTTGTGTCTGTCTATATACTCTTTTTTTTTTAACCTTGATCAGAAATTGTTGAAATTACCTTGCACATCTCACATATTTGATCTTACCTGCCATCCTACAAACCTAACATTAGGTACTGAGATTGGACTCTGTGAAATTCTCCGGTAGCATTCTCTACATTTCTGTATTGCTATTTATGAAGTTGTTTTGCAGTTCTTCCCTTGAGGCATTCAAGGTCTAGTAAGAGAGGTATTGTTCAATTTTGAGATCTTTGGGAAAAAAACTTTATTGTTCTTTCTAGCCACTGCACCTTTCATAACAGTATGTGGCGCATGGTGGCCACTCAACAGATGTTTGTTAAGTGAGTGAATGAGAATGCATTTAAATGAACACTTCATACCTTCTGCCAGACACCAAGGAACAGGTTCATCTACTGAAAAATCATGTTTTACACTAACAACAGGGAAGACAAGTTAAGAGTCCTGGGTTCTGGCCCTGGACCTGCCACTTATCAGGTGACTTTGAGTGACCTTGCAGAGTCTTGCTCCTCTCACTATAAACTGTGAAAATAGATTAAATTAGCTCACAATTAATTCTAATTCTAAAATGACAAAATCATTTTCTTATTGGTATGCCTTTTTGCTCGTCATATTCTGCCACCAGACCCAAAGAGAGGAGGGCTCTTATAGTCCCAGATTCATATTTTCACCTCTATTAAGTCTCATGGAAAGGAAGTCTGCATGTGTACATGATAAAATACAGATGTGGTTTTTTTTTTTGTGTGTGTGTGTGTGTGGCTCTTGCAGGCTTTCTGAACAGAGTGACCTAAAGCTTGTGTGCAGTGACTTTGAGAGGTCTGAGCTGAGCAGCGACCTCAACGTAAGAAGCTGGTGTATACAGGAAAGCACCAGGGAGATTGGTAAAGCAGATGCCGAAATTGCAAGCAATTTACCTGCCGCCCGGAGAGAGGCAGGTATGTAATGACACTGAGCTACAAATGATGCTTCTGTTGGAATTTTTGTTTCCTTGAGGAAGTGTCTAATAAGAGAAATGACTACTGACTTAGCTAATGACTAAAGCCCCAGTGGAAAGCTTTCAGGGTGAGATCAGAAAACTAAGATTTGGTTGACTGAGTAGGCCTCTAGTGCTGACCCCCACCCTCCAGTCTGGCCAGTCATAACTATCCTCAGGCATATTGCTGAAGGAACAATGCTTGCTTGCTTGCTGAGACAGGCCCCCTTTGGTGAAAGAGGGCACTGGCCAAGTGAGATGGTGCTAGCCCCACACCTGGAGTTCTGCAGAGCCAGGCTACTGCCCTGTCCAAGGCCTGCTGGGCAGTGTCCCTGGGAGTGGTAGGTAGAGGGACACCCAGTGCTGAGTCTAGGGTCTGGTACAGGATAGGGCAGTACATGTGGGGTACGGGGTGGGGGGGGTTGTAACCCTCCCAGCCAACACCCACTTTCTCCAGACACATGCCCCATGTCACACACATAGGCCAGCACACTTAGCTCGTTTCTACCTCCACCCTCTATTTTCTCATTCCCTTGACACACTTGTGTTGCTTTTGGTCTTAATTGAAGAGTCTCCCCACCCATGTATCAATATTTTGAAACTTTTATTGGACATCTTATTAAAAGAGAGGGGAAGAATCCCCTACGAATCTTCGGTGCAATAGAGTAGCCTCAGTTTTCTTGATAGAAGTTATTTGTTATTTGTAGAATCATTATTAGATCATGTTCATATAGTTGGTGTTGTCCATCTTAGCCCTTAATTGCTCCTGCTGTAGGCAGAGTAGACAGCCCATCCTCTATTTCTCATAGTGCAACCATTAGTTTCCATGAACTCCTTCTTTCTTGCTAGATGAGCAGAGGTAGCTGAAGGTGAACGTGGCCTTCCTCCTCCTGTCGCCTCTCTCCTTCTGCTAGAAATGTATGAGGTTGACATTTGTTTCAGGGAAACATGACTGCTCTCACTCTTCCTCCAGAAGTTTACTACCGGAAGCCTGAGAAAAAGTGTGCAGACAAGTTCTGTTCCGATTCCAGCTCTGACTGTGGGAGCTCCTCGGGCAGTGTGCGTGCCAGCCGGGGCAGCTGGGGGAGCTGGAGCAGCACCAGCAGCTCTGACGGGGATAAGAAGCCGGCAGTGGACATCCAGCACTTCCTGCCGGCTGGTGAGTCCTGAGCGGAGCCCCAGGCACTCACAGTGACCCTTCCCTCTGCCCTCTCAAATACCCAGTCCGCACAGTCTCCCATCTGCCCTCAGGCATGCAGAGGATAGATGGGACAGTGGCCTTGACCTTTGCTTTGGACTTCACTCATTTTCTTTTTCTTTCCTCTCCTTCTTCCCCTCCATCCTTACCATAATCATCATCGTCGCTTTTTAGTGTCTGTCTTGGAAATAGTTCAAAGAGCTCTGCATTTAGTTTTTCATTTGTACATTCTTTTTGTTGTGGTAAAATATACATAACACAGCATTGGCCACTGTGATGCTTCTTAGGTGTGGAGTTCTGTGGCACTAGGTGCATCACACTGTGCAGCCGTCACACCTGTCCATCTCCAGAATCTTTTATCTTGCAAAACTGAAACCCTACACATGAAACAATAACTGCATTTCTCCCTCTCTGTAACCCCTGCTGACCCCCCTTCTACTTTCTGTGTCTGTGAATTTGACTATTCTGAGTATCTTGTATAAGTGGAATCATACAGTGTGATTGTCGTTTTGTGACTGGCTCATTTCAGTTAGCATGATGTCTTCATGGTTCAAAAATGTTGCAGCCGGTGTCAGCATTTCCTTCCCTTTATTGCCAAGTAATGCTCCATTTTATGTATAGACCACATTTTGTTTATCCGCGTATCTGTGGATGGACACTTGGATGATAACTTCCACATTTTGGTTGTTTGAATAATGCTACTGTGAACATTGGCTGTCCCTTATTTTTGAGAAAGTTAATGGTGTAGGAGAGGTCAAAGAAGCATCTGTGTTTCCATCACCCAGAATTAACAACTCTTAATTTTGCCATGTTTGCTTCTTTTTTGTTTTTAAAGAAAAAATATTTTATCATGTGTTAACTTTTCCCTCCCCAAGGGAATCACTATTTACTGTCATGAATTTGGTCTGGGTACTTTTAGTCCATTTTTAATTTTACATTTGTATATCCATCAACAAAATATTTACTATTAGTCTTTAACTTACATAAATGAAATAATACTTCAGTGTAGCCTTCTGCCCCTTGCTCTTTTCACTCAGGTTGAATTTTTAGTTGTTTTGACAGAGAGAGTCGCTCTGTCACCCAGGCTGGAGTGCAGTGGTGGTATCTCAGCTCACTGAAACCTCTGCCTCTTGGGTTTAAGCAATTCTCATGCCTCAGCCAGCCAAGTAGCTGGGATTACAGGCATGTGCCACCACGCCTGGCTAATTTTTGGATTGTTACTAGAGATGGGCTTTCACCATGTTGCCCAGGCTGGTCTTGAACTCCTGGCCTCAAGTGATCTGCTCTCCTCAGCCTCCCAGAGTGCTGGGATTACAGGCATGTGCCCCTGTGCCTGGCCTATTTAGCATTGTTTTCTATACCTTTACATCTAAATGAAGATGTAGTTTCATTCCTTTTAACTATTGTTTTCAACGTAGTAAATTTTTAACTTTAGTGAAAAGAGAGGGTCGTGAGGTTGTGCAGTTCCCATTTGTGTGGCGCCTTGCATTTGCCAAGCATGCGCATGCTATGTCCACAGCATGTTCTCACCCTCTTCTGAAGACTCAGCCTCAGAGTTGCCCAGATCCTTTGACACCATGCAGTAGCTCAGGCTTGAACCCAGGGCTTCTTCCCCCAGATCCTAGTGCACTGCCCACCTCATCTCCTCTCCTCATGGCTGTTCTGCGTGATGAACACAAGCCATAGAGAATTTCCTTCCGCAGCCTGTAAGCTGTACTATTTTTCCTCTCTCCCACCAGCAGTGAGACCTTAAAAGAAAGTTTTGTCTGAGAGACTAGTGCAGTAGCAGCCATAAAAACCTAGAGAAAGTACCCACATGTATGTGATTCCACTAGCAGTTCTCTGTATTTTCGGTTTTCCCTCTTGTCTTGCTCAGACTTTTTAGACATTGTTGTCTTATTGACCCCCCGCTAAAATGTTCACACCACTGATCCATTCTGTGCATGTGCATCTGCCACTGAGGACTGAAGGTTTTGCCTGATGATTCCAGTGTGGAATTTTAAAAATGGAGGCCAGGCACGATGCCTCACACCTGTAATCCCAGCACTTTGGGAGGCCGAGGCAGACAGATCACTTGAGGTCAGGAGTTCGACACCAGCCTGGCCAACATGGCAAAACCCCATCTCTACTAAAAATATAAAAATCAGCTGGGCATGGTGACGAGTGCCTATAGTCCCAGCCACTGGGAGGCTGAGGCAGGAGGCGGTGGTTGCAGTGAGCTGAGATCACCACTGCACTCTAGCCTGGGTGACAGAGCAAGACTGTCTCAAAAAAAAAAAAAAAAAAAGGGAGGGAGAGGTACGTTAAGAAGAGAACTACAAGTGTATCTTTTGCTTGAGGAAATGGCTAACATTAGTAGAATGATGAAAATTGTTAATGATATTGCTGTACAGTAGCATAGTATGCAGTCTTTAAGTTGTGTGAAGGTTATGTAATAGCGGGAAAATGTCCCCAATGTAATAAATGGTGTTAAAAAAAAAAAAAAGACAATGTTTCTGTAAAATATGATTCCAATTTTATACATATACACAAACATAAAAGAGATTATAAAGAACTTTGGGAGGCCAACGTAGGTGGATTACGTGAGGTCAGGAGTTCAAGACCAGCCTGGCCAATATGGCGAAACTCCATCTCTACTAAAAATACAAAAATTAGCCAGTTTGGTGGTATGCGCCTGTAATTGCAGCTACTTTGGAGGCTGAGGCAGGAGAATCGCTTGAACCCGGGAGGCGGAAGGTGCAATGAGCCGAGATCACGCCATTGCACTCCAGCCTGTGTGACGTAGTGAGGCTCTGTCTCAAAACACAATAACAACAAAAAGAGATTGTTAAGAAATATACCTAAATGTTCATAATTACAATTGCACGATTCATGTTTAATATTTAATTAAAAATTAAATGACTGAATGTGTGACTATCAGTTTAAAGTGAAAAGTCAGTCATTAGGCATTAACAATATTAATAACCTATGCATTTTAATACTGAATATACAGTTGAAGTATACTTTTTAAAACTTGTGATGTTGTGTTTCTTCTAATGCAGGAGACAGTGTTTCCCCAAGTGACTTTCCTTCTGAAGCTCCCATCTCCTTGAATCTTTCCCATAACATCTGCAATCCCATGTAAGTTTTTTGTTTTCCAGCTTTGACAGTGTGTTTTATGTATTGCTTTTTCTACCAATTAGTATATTTCTTCTTGTACTTAGTGTTCTGTAGGTTAAAATATGAAACTTTCTAAAGATGCAGGAAAGTAGAATCTGATTTTATTAATAATTCAGGAGTGGTGCAGGTAAACATGGTTCATGTGAGTCTCTGGTTTCACTTTTTTTTTTTTTTTTCAGAGAGGGAGCCACGTTAGAAAATACCTAATTTCTGAGACCAGCCATGGTGGTTCACATCTGTAAGCCTAGCACTTTAGGAGGCCAGGGTGGGAGGATCTCTTGAGTTCAGGAGTTCAAGACCAGTCTGGGCAACATAATGAAACCCCATCTCTAAAAATAATTTTAAAAAAAATTTTCAGGCATAGTGGTGCACGCCTGTATTTCCAGCTACTCACTGAGGCTAAGGTGGGAAGATAACTTGATTCCAGAAGATTGAGGCTGCAGTGAGCTGTGATCACACCACTATACTCTAGCCTGGGTAACAGCGCGATTCTGTCTCAGAAGAGAAAAGAAGACCTTCTTTCTTCTTTCTTTTTTTTTCAAGATGGAGTTTTGCTCTGGTTGACCAGGCTGGAGTGCAGTGACGTGATCTTGGCTCACTGCAACCTTCACCTCACGGGTTCAAGCAATTCTCCTGTCCCAGCCTCCCTAGTAGCTGGGATTACACAGGCCCACCACCATGCTCAGCTACTTTTTGTATTTTTAGTAGAGACAGGGTTTCACCATATTGGCCAGGCTGGTCTCAGACTCCTGACCTTGTGATCCGCCCGCCTTGGCCTCCCAAAGTGCTGTGATGACAAGCGTAAGCCACCACACCTGGCCAACAAGACCTTATTTCTCCTGAGTGTAGAAGGTGGAAGCAGTAGATATTAGAAAGATGGGAATCATTTACCCTTTGCTAGGCCTGGAAATAAAACTAAGCATTGATAATTTAGTAAATTTTGCAAGAACCTAGTAGATACATGCTTACAGTTCTGCTCTATGACGATTTCTGCAGCATTTGACAAAATGAACAAGTACATTTGATTGAGTGAGAGAAGAGGAGGGTAGGTAAGGAGGAGAATTCAAGGTGAGAAATAAACTTGATTTCTTAGGTGCCTCCCTCACTGTGAGAGGACCAAGAATGCAGTTAAACGGGTGAGTTTGTGAGGAAGGAAACTTGCTAGTGCACAAGGAAAGCTCTTCATGGGTTTACCGGGGGCAGGATGTAAACACAGGAGTAAGAATTGCTGCTAACTGGGACAGGTATATTTAAAACCACCGGTTACCATAGTTACATTTAATTTTTTGTTGATGATTATGACAAGAATTTGCTGGATCTTGGGAATTTAATATTCCTCAAATCTTTTCTGGCTGTGTAACTTTGCATCTTTTATATCTGTATGTTTCCTGGGGAAGACGTCATGTGAAAACTCAATCAGACTTTGTTATACAATATCCGTATTTTCTTGTGCAGAAAAAAATGAGTTGTTCCTCCTTTGCTCACTTCCCACAGGGCCGTGAATAGTCTCCCACAATATGCAGAGCCTTCCTGCCCCAGCCTTCCTGCTGGGCCCAGAGGTGTTGAAGAAGATAAAGGTGAGGTGCATTCCTCTTGCTGCAGACATCAGCCACGGGTTCTGTGCTATCTGTATTCCTGGCTGATGAACTTGAGAAGACAAAGCAGGTGGGGTGGGACAGGGCTGTTTCCCCTCTGGCCCCTTCTCCAAGCCACATGTTCATACATCAGGAAGGCACCTGCTCTGTGGACGGGCATCATCAGGGCCCCAGCTGACCTTGTACATCAATTCTGAGCCCCCTCTCTACAGCTGAGGCACAGATGCTCTCTGCCTTAGAATAATTGCAGGCCCCTCACAGGAGACTCCCAATGCATTTAGTTCACCTTCCCTAGTCAGAGATGACAGAAAACTACAGAAGGGTGATGCGTGGCCTAAGGGAAGAGAGGCTGATTGGGGACCATGCCTGGGTTGAGGGTGCAGCACGTCACCTGCTTACCACTTTCCCTGGCCTGCACCTCTTCCTCCCCAACGCACTCTATTTTAGAAGCTGGTTAATTCAGCCTCTACAGCCTTGGAGAGCAGTTTGGCTCAGGCAACAGGGTTGAGACCTTCTGCCTGCAGGGAAGGCACTTGCCTGGGTGCATGGAAATAGCAGTGGGTGGGAAGGAAACCTCTCCTGCCGGGGGCAGGTCGAGGGGACTCTGATGGGAAGTGAACTCCAGTCCTCCCTCAATTTCTTCTTTTTTCCTCCTCTTCGACCTCTCTTCTTTTGTTTCCTGTTTGATTCTAGGGCTTCTTTCTTGCCTAACGTGGGTCAGGAATTGTGGCAGGATAAACCTGATTTTTGTTCTGTCTTTAATACACATACTTGCTTTTGGTCATATAATTTAACACTGGGTTTAAAAGCTGCTCTGCACATTGGATAATTTTTACCCTTGAAAGTGGAAGAATTTATGTGGTTCCTTTTGGACTTCTCCAGTTATCAACAGAAATAGCAAATTGAATCTAATGACTAGTCCAGTAAAATAAGTGTTTTCAATTAAAAAAAATCTAAAATTCAATAAACCACAGTTTGCAAAGGCAAGATGTGGGGGTGGTTTAGATGGTACTTTTATTTTTCCTGTGGGTTAATAGAAAAGGTAAGATTTTAATGGTGAGGAAAAATAAAAACTGACAGAGCATCTGCCCTTCAGCATATGCTGTCCAGCTTTGCCGTCAGTTGGAGATATATGTCCGATTTGGTGTCCTGACCCAGGGGTAGGGGTGTGTGTGTGTGTGTGAGTGCGCGCATTCACGCTTCAAGTGCCTTTACCTTGGCCCTTGTCAGATGTACTGACAGAGTACACCTTGTCCACAGTCTATTACCTGCAAAGCAGTCTTTGTACTCCCTCACCTTCCTCACAGCCATGTTCTCCTTGCCCAGCTGAGATGGCCTGATCTATTGCTACAGTCATTTCCTCAACTCCTATTCCTTTATTGCTTTATTGTAAAACCCCAGCCATGGTTTGGCCCAGGGCCCCACCTGCTCCACCTGCTCCTGTGCAGATGAGTGAAGCTGGAGAGCAGCGTTCCCCATGCCAGCTGCCTCTGTGGATTCCCCACCACCCACTTTGCATAATGCCTGTGTCCTCCCGCCGTGCCCCTCTGTCTCCACATTTCCAATGCCTCCTGCCTCATTCTTTTACTTGATCTTGCTTCCTGCTTTACTGGAAAAGAGAGAAATGATTAGAGGCCTTCAGCAAGCTCTCACTGCCCTCTCCACCTGCCCACCATTCTCTGCCATTCTTTGCCTCTCTCCTGTTGCAGCCTGAAGGATTGTCAATGCAACCCTTCTCTCCAAGGGTATTATTGCAGATTTTCCCATCCCTCCTCCATCATCAGTTTTTCTGAAATAGGTCATTCTCATCAGCACACAAATATACTATAATACTTCTCATCATTAAAAATTCAACAATAGGCCGGGCGCGGTGGCTCAAGCCTGTAATCCCAGCACTTTGGGAGGCCGAGGCGGGTGGATCACGAGGTCAAGAGATCGAGACCATCCTGGTCAATACGGTGAAACCCCGTCTCTACTAAAAATACAAAAAATTAGCTGGGCACGGTGGCGCGTGCCTGTAATCCCAGCTACTCAGGAGGCTGAGGCAGGAGAATTGCCTGAACCCAGGAGGTGGAGGTTGTGGTGAGCCTAGATTGCGCCATCGCACTCCAGCCTGGGTAACGAGCGAAACTCCGTCTCAAAAAAAAAAAAAAAATTCAACAATAGCCAAAACTCTCTCTTGACTGCCTTCTTCAGCTGTTACTGTTTCTCTGACCCTGTCTTTAGGAAACGCCTTAGAAAAATTATTTTAGTTGCTGATTCAAATTCCTCTCCTCCTGTCCTCTCTAGAAACCCCTGTATTCTGGCCTTTGCCACTGTGGCTCCCCTGAAACGGTGCTGTCGGAGTCTTTGGTGATTTGCACATTGCTGAGTGCTTGATCGGTTCCGTTTTCGGTCCCCATGTTGACCTGCAACATTGGACGTTCTGTTCTGGCGGGTAGACCTTAGGTTCCTGATCCAGCTCCTCCCCATCTCCCCGCCTCATGACCCTGAGCCCTCTGGAGAGCAGACCTTGGTGCCCGCCTCTTCTCTGTATGTGCATACTCTCTTGGATCTCATCTGCTTGCAGGGGTCTGAGTCTTCCTTTGACCTGGACAACATGTATATGTAGAAGATATTGTCTCTATTGTGTTGGACATTAAGCAAACTCGTGCCTTGCCCCAAAAGGAGACAGTAACTCCTCCTTCAGAGATTTTGCCTAACAAATGCATTGAGAAACCTAGGCCAGAACAAAGGAGCCAGTGCTTGTTCTCATAAGAAGTGCAGAAATCTGAGAAACCCCTGGAGAATTGTCTCACAACATACATCCTTCTTATTTCTATGTAGCCTTGGCTTCTGGTAGATTTTCACATGAGTGCATCCTGCCATAAGCAATTCTTAATCTGACCAAGGGAAGGTGGAACCAAATCTGCTTTGTCTCATACATTTACTGACAGCTGCTGTCCACAGGAGCCCACGCAGCAGAATGAGGCCACTTTGCAGTATTGACCTCAACCATGCCCCAGAGTCTCAGACCCAGCCAGCTGAACAAATCTGATAGACCACCAGGGTCTACCTTAGAGAGCCAGATGGCTTTCCTGGAAAGTTTGGTGTTGATCTTTCCACTTGCCCATAGGCATTACTCCAGGTACAGCAGGATATATTAGTGATTGCGTAGACTGCACCTTGGCCTGCAAGGAGAACATCTGGAGCAATTCTGTCATCTGTAACTACCACGGCCAGTGAGTTGAGGCTGATGCCTTCCAGGGACCAGGTGCCATCTTCGATCACTTCAGCTAATATCAGCAAATTCCATACCAGCTATTTCTAACTGGGTAGCTCCCTCCTAGTGATTGATTCCCATAGGATGTGCATGAACCAGTTACCTTCCGGGAAGCTTACTTTGTGCCCAGTGTGTGATGCTGGAAGTGTTGCCATGTCTGGGGCAATGATGCATCCAGGTAGCCACAACGGCAGCCTGGGTAGTGCAGACCTGATCAGTATCTTGATTCCAGCTGATCTCAGTGGAGAGCATATCCTCACCAAGGACCTGCATCTTGAGTGGCTCCAAGGTTTAAACAGAAGCCAAGATCAATTTCCACATTTCAGAGCCCCAGACAACAATGTCTTTAATCTGCCAGTCAGTTGCTTCCCGAGTGGCAGACCAAGCACCTAAGCCATTGGCAATAGCCTAAGACTCATTTAAACCTAGCAAGGTTCATCAGGGCAGAATTAGCCAGAGCTGTGAGAACCAGTTTGGGTTCTGCCCACTGATCAAAATGGCTGCGTTCCTTTTCAGTTCTGCATGGTGGGTGTTGAGGTGGAACAGCTGCAGCCCCCTAGTAGATGCTGTTGGATTTCAACCAGACCCAGCCATCAGTGAGGCAGGCCCAGGCATTTAAGGGAGCTCCTGGGAATTAAGGGCCCACTGAGCCAGCAACTTCGCTTCAGGTACAGAGTGGCGGGGGGATAAAGTTTCCCCAGAGGGATAGCTGCCACTTTTCCACAAAAAACTGAAATATAGCTGGGGCAAGCCCACTGCGTGAGCTCCAGCCCGGCTGCATGAGTTCATCTGAGCCCCACGGGGGTGACTCAGACAGCCCTAGATGGATGCCACACACAGTGGGTTGCGCTACGGGAGAGGAACCCTGAGCTTTGGGACCCCAGAGATTTTATAATAGGCATCAAGCATGCCTGTCTTTTGCTCCAGAAAGAGACACTATATGTTCCAAGGCTTTTGCCTAGCCAATGTCTGAAAAAATAGTCCAAGAGAAAGGTTGCCAGTGCCTCTACTTACAAGATGTGCAGCAATCCCTAGAGACTTGTCTCCAAGAAGTCGCTCTGCTCAAGTCCTTCCGGTAGCTTCAGAAAATGCCTAAATTCTTCAAGGGGCCCACAGGCTCTGTCTTCTCTGCTCCCAGTCAGCTCTGTGGCTAACCCCCTACTCTTCCCCTTTCCCCTCTCCTTCCTGGCCACGCTGGTATCCTTGCTGTTTGAACTCCCCAGGCATGTTTGCTTCAGGGCTTTCGCAGTACTGTTTCTGCTGCCTGAACTGTGCTTCCCCTGTATCCACTGGGCTCACTTCCTCGCCTCAGTCACATCTTTGAGGAGCTGTTCCCTCAGTGAGGCCTTTGACCATCCTATCTTAAATAGTTGTATTTGGCCAGGCACAGGTGGCTCACACCTGTAATCCCAGCACTTTGGGAGGCCAAGTCAGGTGGATCACTTGAGGCCAGGAGTTTTCGACCAGTCTGGCCAACATGGTGAGACTGTCTCTACTAAATACAAAAAGTAGCTGGGCATGGTGGTGTGTGTGCCTGTAGTCTCAGTTACCCAGGAGGCTGAGGCAGGAGAATCGCTTGAGCCTGGGAGGTAGAGGTTGCAGTGAGCCAAGATGTCACCACTGCACTCTAGCCTGGGTGACAGAGCGAGACTGTCTCAAAAAGAAATTGCTTTATTTGCCATCACAACGCATACATTATCTGCTGTGCTGTCTTTGTTGGTTATTTGTCTCTGCTCACTTGAATGTAACTTCTTCACTGCTGTATCCTCAGTGTCTATAATGGGGCCTTGCAGAAAGTAATTCCTGAAATACTTGTTATGTGAACCTCATCTTGTCATCCAGGAGAGGGGACAGTCAGACACCGTCTGAAGAAACGGTCAAAATAATACACTGTATTTCAGAATTATATCCTGAAATTATATCCCAAAAGGAGTCAGTCAGCGTGTGTGTGGGTGACATCAGGGAGTGTTTTCCGGAGAGAAGAGCAGGTTCAGGAAGGGTAGGATGAGGGCCAGGTGAGGATAGGGCAGACTCAGGCCTTGTTCTCTTCCTAGGTCTTTACTCACCTGGAGACCTGTGGCCCACTCTGCCGGTGTGTCTGACAAGCAGCTTAAACTGCCCCCTGGAGAACGGCGTGCCTTGTGTGATTCAGGAGCCTGCCCCGGTTCATAATAGGTACAGCTTCACCTCTCTGATTGGGGCCTTGCTTAGTCTAAGGGCTTGCAGTTGGAGTTTGAGTTCAGTTTGTTAGGGTTTCCCTACAAAAACGAGGGCCAGGCTTCTTCCTCAGTGGACTTCAGCTGTGTGTTCCTTCTGCTTTTACAGTTGCATTGGGACTCAGCAAACCAGGCATTGAGAGAAACATGAAAGGAAATAAAAGAAATAAAGCTAGTGTTCGTGTCATTATTTTTTTAAAAAATTGAAAACATGATTTATTCATACATTAGAGGCAGATTTGAAAAAAACCACTCATAATTCCTAACTCATAGCAGAGCAAAGCTCTTCATTTTTCTACGGCATTATTCTTGAACCCATTTAACATTGTATTTATTTGTTTGTTTATTTACTTTTTTAAGAGATAGAGTCTTGCTCTGTCGCTCAGGCTGGAGTGCAGTGGTGCAATTATAGCTCACTGCGGCCTTGAACTCCTGGGTTCAAGCAATTCTTTTACCTCAGCCTCTCTAGTAACTATGACTACAGGTGTGTGCCACCATGCTGGGCTAATTTTTTTTTTTTTTTTTTTTTTGGTAGAGACAGGATCTTGCTTTGTTGCCGAGGCTGGTCTTGAACTCTTGGTCTCAAGCTATCCTTCTGCCTTGGCCTCTCTAAGTGTTGATATTGTAGGCATGAGCCATTATACCTGGCCCACATTTAAAATTTTAAAAGATCAAATAATTTGTTTGTTGAAAAACAGTTACACAATGGCAGTTTCTCAAATTTGCTATTTGATACTAACATGTCCTTCAATTAGGGAGCCTTAAGAAAATTAGATATTTAATCTCAGAATCCATTTGCAGGTTTCCTGGGTTCAGCTTATTGCAACAGTATCTCCTATCTCATTTCTATAATAAGAATCTAGGTTGCAATAGGGATCATTATCATGAAGTACAATCTTTATAGTTAGGACTTCAAGATGAATGCTGGTCTCGCTCTGAGTGGACATTTTTAATAGAACATGTTTAAGTTTTTCAGATGTGCACAAAGACACTTCGAGGTATTCCAGCTGTTCTTTCACAGTGCTGATAAAGCCACGGCTCTCTACTCTGTCTCTAGTTAGACTTAACAAACATGGTGACCAAGGAAGTGTGTTCCTAGTCCACACCATCCATCCCGCACATGGTGTGTCATTAGTGGTGAGCATTTAGTAAGTTTTTGATTCTGTGACTTGAAAAAGTACATCTTTTATTTTCCAAAATTGGGGAATTCACAGTGATTAGGATGCTAGGCGATGAAATCATTTTCCTTTTTCTTTATTTGATGTCTTGACCACTTGTTTTTTTTGTGGCAGTTTCATTGATTGGAGTGCAACATGCGAAGGCCAGTTTTCCAGCGCATACTGTCCGTTGGAATTGAACGATTACAATGCCTTTCCAGAAGGTAAGAGCTCTTCAGACAATCCCAGTGCCATTCTTTTATTCTCAGAAGGTCAAAGCCAGAAGTGTGTGGACTTAGAAGAATGTGCCATTTAACAGTGAGCAGACTTTGAGAATGAGCTTACAGTAGACCGCTGAATGGCTTCGTGTGGATCCAGTTTGCACTGATGCCATATATAATTTTACGTGACCCTCAAAAAGCCCTCCAAATTTGGGTGTCTGGGGTTTTCAAAAATAACTCTAATCCATTTAGTCCTTCTAGTTAGGTAGAACTGGGTCATTTGCAGCTGTGTGGAGGTAACATTGCTCGTTATCCATTGGGAGGCTGGGGGCTTTAGCTGCTTGCTCTTGTTTTTTAGGCAGGCAAGACCCGTGTGAAATGGAAACCTTGGCCTGCTTCCCATTAGGTCCTTACTTCTCTGCCCTGGGTGGTGCTGCAGAAGGAAGGAAAGGAGCGTGGAGGGGAAATTGTGGAAAATTGCAGATGTTTGGGCTCAACCATCTGTAATAATAAAAAAGAGCTATGGGATTTCCCTGGTCAACTGGAAAATGCTCTATTGTGCATTACTGTTGGATCATGGTTTCTTATGCTAGAGTTGCCTTTTCAGGAAAGGGATGTATCATTCTTACCTAGATTTTGATACATGCATTGCTCCATGCTAACCACAAGGAGGTGCTTTGGGAATGTTCTTATGATTGTGAGGGTCTGTGTTCATTATGTCCTTAATGCTATCTAAGGAGTCCTTGGTTTGGGATTGCTTTATCAGCACCTATGATATATGTGTAGGTGACTGAGGTTGGCATGACAGGTAATAAAAACATTTTAAAGACTGGCAAGAATCTTGACACTATTTAGATCTCTAGTAGTATTTTAGTGTACTTTGTGTAATAGAAAGATTCCCATCAAGTGATCAAACAGAGAAAAACAAGCCTGGAGGAAGACCTTCCACATTGAGGGCTTCCCAGGTTGTGTGTCTGATAAACAGTTTTAATCTTGAGAATGACGTTGAAATGACTCTCCTGGTCCACACGGACCAAGTATTTATGTCAGTATAGTAAGGCCTTGAAAGCTTTTTAGCCTGAGTGAGATTCAGTTCTCAATGAAAACGTGTACCTATGATGATATTCTCCCATTCTTTGTAGAAAACATGAACTATCCCAATGGCTTCCCCTGTCCTGCCGAAGTTCAGACAGACTTTATGGATCACAGCTCACAGTCTACCTGGAACACCCCACCCAACATGCCTGCTGCCTGGGGACATGCCAGTTTCATCAGCTCTCCGGTCAGTGTTGCCCATCCTGTGCTGGGTATCCCTGGGCAGCTCTGGACTGTTACCAGTGCTTCCTTAAGCCTGGTCTCAGCTAGCTTTAGTGTTAGGTTCAGACTAGCCAAAACCTGGCTTGTTTCTTTTAGATCACAGAAGCCAGGGCTGACCACCCCCTGCAGGAAACTAACATGTAATAATCAGATGGGTGCGATCTTGCAGACATTGACATTCTGGCCACCCCAAATGAAAAACATCCCAAAATGCACCAAGCAGTGATCCTTTGTAGATAAAATTGAACATGGGCCAGCCCTCTGTGTGACACAGCTATCTTTATGTGGACTCACTTGGTCTTTACGTCATTGGTAAGAGATGAAAGTCCCAGGAAGGTCAGTGGGTGGTCAGGCTTCCAGCACTCCCTGCCTGCGAGCACGGCTTCCCTGCTCAGAAGCCCCACAGCCTCTCCTTCCACATCCGCTTGACATTTGTTTTTCTGTTTTTCCAGATAGAGGGTATTTGGTCTGTGGGTTCTTCCTCGGGTTGCAAATAAGTTTATCCCATTACATGAGGATTTCACAGCCTTTCCTTTGAGAAAAAAACAAAGTTAACCCAGATTTAAATTGAGAGTAGTCTAATAACTTCCAAGTAGCTCGATACTAGTACTGTAATATTTTGTAGTTTTCAGTACTTTGTATTCAGTGTTGACATTACTTTTCTAAGGTTTCTTCTTTTTTTTTTTTTCACTTATTTTTCCTTCCTCATTTATACTTCAGCCCTACCTCACAAGCACCCGAAGCTTGTCTCCAATGTCTGGACTTTTTGGTTCCATCTGGGCTCCACAAAGTGATGTGTATGAAAACTGCTGCCCCATCAACCCCACCACGGAACATTCAACTCACATGGAAAACCAAGCGGTCATGTGCAAGGAGTACTACCCAGGGTTTAACCCATTTCGTGCCTATATGAACCTGGACATATGGACTGCCACAGCAAATAGGAATGCAAATTTCCCACTGTCTAGAGACTCCAGTTACTGTGGGAATGTGTGAAAAGAATCGGATTTTTAAAGAATGTGAATAAAGAGGCTTGTGTTTTCATTACTAGTGTAAACTGGTTATTGAGATAGATTATGACATTGGTGGATATTTTGGCACTTTTATATGAAAATAAATTTTTTATTGAAATCTGGGTGCTCTATTTTTTTTTAACTCCTCATAAATAAGCGGTAGAAACAAAGCATCCATATGTCAGATCTTTCAAAAGTCACGAAGGGCGTCAGACATGCCAAATGTTTTAAATCTGAACAAGGGAGACGTCTAAGAAGGTAGGAGTTGAGCAAGAAATGGCTGCTATGGTTTTCTTCCCCTCAGCATCACACCCGCCTGGGGCGCTTTTAAAAAATGAAGCTGCTCAGGTGCCGGTCCCAGAGATTCTGGTTTAATTGATCTTTGGCTCAGAAAATCGGGATGTTTATAAAAGTTTTCTGGATTATAATGAGCAGCCAGTGTTGAGAACTGCTGGAAAGCCCAGCTGAGCAAGTTACTTGCTTGGGCGGACTCTGCTCAGGGGTGCCGCGTGGGGTTCTTTCCAGTCCTGGTGTGTTGCTGGGATGAACCAGAGCTCCCTAGACCTGTTCTCTCCTTCCCACTTATAGCAAGGGCTGTTCCTCTGTCATGCCAGTCCTTGAGGGCAATGACAGCAGCAGGGACATTTTGGTAAATGTGTGGTTTTCCTCCCAGTGAGCAGGCTAACCCTGAGGACAGGAACGTAGGGGAGGTTAGGTGGCTGATGCATGTTTTGCCAGATCAGTTTGTATCTGCTTGTCATAGAAGTCCATTTTATGGTGGAATTATCTATTTGCATGTGTAAACTTTGAAAATGTTTTTAAGTTTTAATAAAGTTATTTTTACGTGTTTTGTCTTTATATTAGAAATTCTATAGGCATGATTTCTTTTTTTAATTTAATTTTATTCATATATAGAGTATTGCACTTTAGGTTCTGGGTTACATGTGCAGAACATGCAGGATTGTTGCATAGGTACATATATGGCAATGTGGTTTGCTGCCTCCATCCCTGTCACCTGTATCTGGCATTTCTCCCCATGTTATCCTTCCTCAACTCCCTACCCCCCACTGTCCCTCCCCTAGTCCCCCCACAACAGGCCCCAGTGTGTGATGCTCCCCTCCCTGTGTCCATGTGTTCTCATTGTTCAACACCCACCTATGAGTGGGTGAAAATCACCATATGTGATTTTCTGTTCTTGTATCAGTTTGCTGAGAATGATGGTTTCCAGATTGATTCATGTCCCTACAAGGGACATGAATTCATCGTTTTTTATGACTCTGTAGTATTCCATGGTATATATGTGCTACATTTTCCTTATCTAGTCTATCATCGGTGGGCATTTGGGTTGGTTCCAGGTCTTTGCTATTGTAAACAGTGCTGCAATGAACATACATGTGCATGTGTCTTTATAATAGAATGATTTATAATTCTTTGGATATATCCCCAGTAATGGGATTGCTGGGTCAAATGGAATTTCTATTTTTAGAATTCTATTTTTAGGTCCTTGAGGAATCACCACACTGTCTTCCACAATGGTTGAACTAATTTACACTCCCATCAACAGTGTGAAAGTGTTGCTATTTCTCCACATCCTCTCCAGCATCTGTTGTCTCCAGATTTTTTAATGATCGCTATTCTAACTGGCATGAGATGGTATCTCAATGTGGTTTTAATTTGCATTTCTCTAAAGACCAGTGATGATGAGCGTTTTTTCATGTGTTTGTTGGCCTCATATATGTCTTCTTTTGAAAAGTGTCTGTTTATATCCTTTGCCCACTTTTGAATGGGTTTGTTTTTTTCTTGTAAATCTGTTTTAATTCTTTGTAGATTCTCGATATTAGCCCTTTGTCAGATGGGTAGATTGCAGAAATTTTTTCCCATTCTGTTGGTTGCTGGTTCACTCTAATGATCGTTTCTTTTGCTGTGCCAAAGCTCTGGAGTTTAATTAGATCCCATTTGTCTATTTTGGCTTTTGTTGCCAATGCTTTTGGTGTTTTAGTCATGAAGTCCTCACCTATGCCTATGTCCTGAATGGTTTTGCCTAGGTTTTCTAATAGGGTTTTTGTGGTGTTGGGTCTTATGTTTAAGTCTTTAATCCATCTGGAATTAATTTTAGTGTAAGGTGTCAGGAAGGGGTCCAGTTTCTGCTCTCTGCCCATGGCTAGCCAGCTTTCCCAACACCATTTATTAAACAGGGAATCGTTTCCCATTGCTTGTTTTTGTGAGGTTTGTCAAAGATCAGGTGGTTGTACATGTGTGGCATTGCCTCCAAGACCTCTGTTCTGTTCCATTGGTCTATATCTCTGTTTTGGTACCAGTACCATGCTGTTTTGATTACTGTAGCCTTGTAGTGTAGTTTGAAGTCAGGTAGCCTGATGCATCCAGCTTTGTTCTTTTTACTCAGAATTGACCTGGCTATGCAGGCTCTCTTTTGGTTCCATGTGAAGTTTAAGGTGGTTTTTTCCAGTTCTGTGAAGAGGGTCATAGGTAGCTTGATGGGGATACTGTTGAATCTGTAAATTACTTTGGGCAGTATGGCTGTTTTCACAATATTGATTTTTCCTAACCATGAGCATGGAATGTTTTTCCATCTGTGTCCTGTCTTATTTCCTTGAGCAGTGGTTTGTAGTTCTCCTTGAAGAGGTCCTTTACATCCTTTGTTAGTTGTATTCCTAGATATTTTATTCTCTTTGTAGCAAGTGTGAATGGCAGTTTGTTCCTGATTTGGCTCTCTTTAAGTCTGTTATTGGTGTATAGGAATGCTTGTGATGTCTGCACATTGATTTTGTATCCTGAGACTTTGCTGAAGTTGCTTATCAGTTTCAGGAGATTTTGGGCTGAGATGTGGTCTTCTAAATATACAGTCATGTCATCTGCAAATAGAGACAATTTGACTTCCTCCTTTCCTAATTGAATACTCTTTATTTCTTTTTCTTGCCTGATTGCTCTGGCTTGAACTTCCAATACTATATTGAATAGGAGTGGTGAAAGAGGGCATCCTTGTCTAGTGCCAGATTTCAAAGGGAATGCTTCTAGTTTTTGCCCATTCAATATGATATTGGTTGTGGGTTTGTTGTAAATAGGTTTTATTATTTTGAGATACGTTCCATCAATACCTAGTTTATTGAGACTTTTTAGCATAAAGGGCTGTTGAATTTTGTCGAAGGCCTTCTCTGCATCTATTGAGATAATCATGTGGTTTTTGTCTTTGGTTCTGTTTATGTGGTGAATTAAGTTTATAGACTTGCATATGTTGAACCAGCCTTGCATCCCCAGAATGAAGCCTACTTGATCATGGTGGATAAGCTTTTTGATGTGCTGTTGCAATTGGTTTGCCAGTATTTTATTGAAGATTTTTGCATCTATGTTCATCAGGGATATTGGCCTGATGTTTTCTTTTCTTATTAAGTCTCTGCTGGGTTTTGATATCAGGATGATGTTGGTCTCATAAAATGATTTGGGAAGGGTTCCCTCTTTTTGGATTGTTTGGAATAGTTTCAGAAGGAGTGGTACCAGCTCCTCTCTGTATGTCTGGAAGAATTCAGCTGTGAACCCATCTGGAGCTGGGCTTTTTTTGGTTGGTAGGCTATTAATTGCTGCCTCAACTTCAGCCCTTGTTATTGGTCTATGCAGGGTTTCAACTTCTTTTTGGTTTAGTCTTGGGATGGTTCAGGTGTCCAGGAATTTATCCATTTCTTCCAGGTTTACTGGTTTATGTGCATAGAGTTGTTTGTAGTAATCTCTGATGGTAGTTTGTATTTCTGTGGAATCTGTGGTGCTATCCTCATTATCATTTTTTATTGCATCTATTTGATTCTTCTCTCTTTTCTTTTTTATTAATCTGGCCTAGTGGTCTATTTTGTTGATCTTTTCAAAAACCAGTTCCTGGATTTATTGATTTTTTTAAGGTTTTTGTTTTGTGTGCATCTCTTATTTCCTTCAGTTCTGCTCTGATCTTAGTTATTTCTTGCCTTCTGCTACCTTTTGAGTTTTTTTGATCTTTCTCCTCTAGTTCTTTCAATTTTGACAATATGGTGTTGATTTTAGATCTTTCCTTGCTTCTTGTGTGGGCAATTATTGCTATAAATTTTCCTCTAAACACTACTTTAAATGTGTCCCAGAGATTCTTGTATGTCATGTCTTCTTTCTCATTGGTTTTGAAGAACATCTTTATTTCTGCTTTTATTTCATTGTTTATCCAGTCAATGTTCAATAGCCAGTTATTAAGTTTCCATGAAGTTGTGTGGTTCTGAGTCAGTTTCTTAATCCTGAGTTCTAATTTGATTGCCCTGCGGTCTGAGACACTGTTTGTTACAATTTCCATTCTTTTGCATTTGCTGAGGAGTGATTTACTTCCAATTACGTGGTCAGTTTTAGAGTCATTGTGATGTGGTGCTGAGAAGAATGTATAGGCTGTGGATTTGGAGTGGAGAGTTCTGTATATGTCTTTAGATTTGCTTCGTCCAGATCTGAGTTCAAGTCCTGGATATCCTTGTTAATCTTCTGTCATTGATCTGTCTAATATTGACAGTGGAGTGTTAAAGTCTCCCAGTATTATTGTGTGGGAGTCTAAGTCTCTTTTTAAGTCATTAAGAACTTGACTTATGTATCTCGGTGCTCCTGTATTGGATATGTATATATTTAGGATCATTAGCTCTTCTTGTTGCATTGATCCTTTTACCATTATGTAATGTCCTTCTTTGTTTCTTTTGATCAATGTTGCTGTAAAATCTATTTTATCAGAGATAAGAATTGCAACTCCTGCTTTATTTTTCTCTCCATTTGGTTGGTAAATCTTCCTCCCTCCCTTTATTTTGAGCCTATGTGTATCCTTGCATGTGAGATGGATTTCCTGGATACAGCACACCGATGGGTTTTAACTTTTTATCCAATTTGCCAGTCTGTGTCTTTTGATTGGGGCATTTAGCATGTTTACATTTAAGGTTAATATTGTTACGTGTGAATTTGATCCTGCCATTTTGATGCTAGCTGGCTGTTTTGCCTGTTAGTTGATGCAGTTTCTTCATTGTGTCAGTGCTCTTTACCATTTGGTATGTTTTTGGAGTGGCTGGTACTGGTTGTTCCTTTCTATGTGTAGTGCATCTTTCAGGAGCTCTTGTAAGGCAGGCCTGGTGGTGATGAAATCTCTGAACAATTGCTTGTTCATAAAGGATTTTATTTCTTCACTTATGAAGCTTAGTTTGGATGGATGTGAAATTCTAGGTTGAAAGTTCTTTTCTTTAAGGATGTTGAATATTGGCACCCACTCTCTTCTGGCATGTAGGGTTTCTGCAGAGAGATCCACTGTGAGTCTGATGGGCTTCCCTTTGTGGGTAACCCGACCTTTCTTTCTGGCTGCCCTTAGCATTTTTTCCTTCATTTCAACACTGGTGAATTCTTGACGATTGTGTGCCTTGGGGTTGCTCTTCTTGAGGAATATCTTTATGGGGTTATCTGTATTTCCTGGACTTGAATATTGGCCTGCCTTGCTAGGTTGGGGAAGTTCTCCTGGATAATATCCTGAAGAGTGTTTTCCAGCTTGGATTCATTCTCTCCGTCACATTTAGGTACACCTATCAAACATAGATTAGGTCATTTCACATTTCTTGAAGTCTTTGTTCATTTCTTTTTACTCTTTTTTTTCTCTAATCTTGCCTTCTCATTTTATTTCATTGAATTGATCTTCAATCTCTGATATCCTTTCTTCTGCTTGGTCGATTTGGCTATTGAAACTTGTGTATGCTTCACGAAGTTCTCATGTAGTTTTTCAGTTCCATCAGTTCATTTATATTTCATTATATATCAGTTCATATATATTCTATATATAAACAGCTACATTCTAAGCTGTTTGTTCTTGTTAGCTTTTCATCAAACCTTTTTTCCAGGTTATTAGTTTTCTTGCATTGGGTTAGAACATGTTCTTCCAGCTCAGAGAAGTTTGTTATTACCCACTTTCCGAAGCCTGTTTCTGTCAATTTATCAGACTCATTTTCCATCCAGCCTTGTTCCCTTGCTGGTGAGGAGTTGTGATCCCTTTGAGGAGGAGAGGCATTCTGGTTTTGGCTGTTTTTATCCCTTTTGTGCTGGTTTCTTCCCATCTTTGTGGTTTCATCTACTTGTGGTCTTTGTAGTTGGTGTATGGGGTCTCTGAGTGGATGTCCTTTTCATTGATGATGAATTTATTTCTGTTTTTTAGTTTTCTTTCTAACAATCAGGCCCCTCTGCTGGAGGTTCACTCCAGACCCTGCTTGCCTGGGGATCACCTGCAGTGGCTGCAGAACAGTAAGGGTTGCTGCCAGTTTCTTCTTCTGTTATCTTTGTCTCAGAAGGATACCCACCAGATGTCAGCCTGAGCTCTCCTTTATGAGGTGTCTCTGGATATTTGGGGGTCGGGGAGCTGCTTGAGGAGACATTCTGTCCCATATAGGAGCTCAAGTGCTGAGCTGTGAGCTCTGTCGTTCCATTCAGAGCTGCTGGGCAGGTACGTTTAAGTCTGCTGCAGCAGAACTCATAAATGCCTTTTTTTCCCCAAGTGCTCTGTCCTGGGAAGGTTGGGCTTTATTTATAAGTTCCTGACATGCTGCTGCCTTTTTTCAGAGATGCTCTGCCCAGCGAGGAAGTAGCCTAATCACAGTCTGCCAGCAGAGGTGCTGCTGAGCTGCCATGGCCTCTGCCCAGCTGCTGTGTGAACTTCCTTGCAGTTTTGTTTGTAGAAGTATAGTTAGAACTGCCTCAGTTCTAACTGTGAAACTCTCAATCCAGAGCATTTCAAATTGCTGGTCTTCGTGGGAGTGGGACCTGTCGAGCCAGATCATCTGGCTCCCTGTTTCAGCCCCCTTTTCTTAGTTGAATGGGTGACTGTGCCTCCCAGGCATTCCAGGCACCAGTTGAAATGGCCACCCAGATTTGTATGAGTTTTGTGTGGAGACCTGCTGCGCCAGCTGAAACAGCTGTGCTGGAGACTTGTGGCTCTTTTCCACTCTGGAATCTCCTGGTCTGTGGGCAGTAAAAACTGGAAATTGGAAAATTGGAAATTCAGTGATCACTCATCCTCTGTGTTCTTGCTGGGAACTGCACTCCAGAGCTGTTCCTATTCAGCCATCTTGGATTGTCTCCTGTGTGATTTTTGAGTAGAATGCAGGGTTTACTTGCTTTAAGTTTATTTCTCTTTGCTGTGGTTGTGTGGAGGCCTGAGATGAGTGTCTTGGAAGCTTGGGGCTGCCCTTCTGCACAGAGAGGCTCCAGGCATGCAGTGCCTCTAGAAAATCCTAAGGTTCCCAGGTTAGAATCCTGATCTGCATGAAGCAGACACTCCCCTCCCCCACCCCCAGTATTGAATAACATTAAAAATAGTTTATCGATCCTCATTTCCCTATCAGGAAAATATGAGAAAGCAAAATAAGATTTTATTGCACTGTATATACAAAGGGAAACAAAAATTTCCACTTTTATTGGAATATTATCTTTAGCCCTAAGACTAAAATAATAGGGAAATTGCAAGTTTTTTATTCACTTAGAAATCATTGACTGGATACCTCCTAGGAGATGTCCCCGGGCCGTGGATGCAGCAGAGAGCCAAACAGACTTGGTCCTGCTACCAGGTCACATTTCAGGAGTGGAAGGTTAGGGAAGAAAAGGTTTAAACAATATTTTGGATACTGATGAGTGCTGTGAGAGCAACAAAATGGTGATGTGACGAACTGGGGGAGGTGGCAGCGGGTCCTTCAGAGTGGCCAGGGAAAGTCTCTCTGAAGAGGTACGTTTGAGGTAAAAACTTGAATAAAAAGAAAGCCAGAGGCTGGGCATGATGTCTCACACCTGTAATCCCAGCACTTTGGGAGGCGAAGGCACACAGACCACCTGAGGTCAGGCTTTTGAGACCAGCCTGGCCAACATGGTGAAACCCCTTTTCTACTAGAAACACAGAAATTAGCTGGGCATGGTCACAGCCACCTGTAATCCCAGCTACTTGGAAGGCTGAGGCAGGAGGATCACTTCAACCCAGGAGGCAGATGTTGCAATGGCCTGAAAAAGCATGACTGCATTCCAGCTTGGGCAATAGAGCAAGACACTGTCTCAAAAAAAAAAAAAGCCAAGATCCCTGGGCAAAGCTTCCTAGCAGAGCAAACAGCAAATGCAAAGGCCCTGAGGCAGGATTCCACCTCCATTAAGCCTTTTAGCCACCAAAAAGAGGATAGGTTTTACTCAAAGTGCAATGAGGAGTCATTGGAGCATTTTTTTGTGAGACAGCGTCTCACACTGTCACCCAGGCTGGAGAACAGAGGCACAATCATGGCTCACTGCATACAGCCTTGATCTCCTGGGCTCAAGCGACCTTCACACCTCAGACCCTGAGAGTAGCTGGATCTACAGGTGTGCACCAACCACACCCTGCTAATTTTTGTATTTTTTGTAGAGATTGGGTTTCACCAAGTTGCTCAGGCTGGTCTTGAACTCCTGGTCTCAAGTGATCAGCCCGCCTGGGCCTCCCAAATTACTGGGATTACAGGTGGGAGCTATCAAAACCAGCCCACTGGAGCTTTTTAAGTGAGAAAGAACATTATCTTCAATTTTTTGAAAGTCAGCTGGCAGTTGAGTGGAGAAAGGATGCTGGGAGTTCAGGAGTAACATAACACCAGTTCAAAGTCAGTGGCAACAGTGGAGATGATGGCGGATGGGCTTGTTACATAGGCACAGACAGGCTGGTGGGGTGGGGTTGAGGGGGTGTAGGAAGACAAGAAATACTGGCTGGGCCTTGAGACCTGGGTCCTGGGCTGAGAGGAAGCACCTGTGGGGAGGATCTGGTGGAAGGTGGATGGAGCGTTGTGGGTGGGCATGTTCCACGTGAAAGGCTTAACATATCCACGTGGAGAGGCAGGCAGACAGTCCACCCACAAACCTGAAGCTTGGTGAATTTCCAGGCTGGAGACATCAATGGGGCGGTGCGATCGGTATGTTGACTGTGTCTAAATCGAGGGAGGGAGGGAGCCTCCTGGGGTGGAGCATCTGGGGGCCCAGTGTTGACAGATGGGAAGGAGAGGCAGCTTCGGGAGTAGGGAGGAAGGCTCGCGGATGAGGGAGCAGAAGACACAAAAGGGAGGGAAAAGGTCACGTGTGTCGGTGCCACGGGCCGAGTCACATGGACAAGGAGGGGGTGTGCATGCTGGGTGGCGAGTGTCAGTAGCTGGCGTCCTTGCAGCCAGCCCAGCTGGAGTGAGAGGAGGAGAGGACAGAGGTGAGATGGATGCAGAGGCCGCCAACTGGTAAGGGGAGCTGCAAAGCAAGGCAGCCACGGGAGGGGTGTGACGCTGGCGGTGGGACACTGCTGGGGGCTGGGAACCAAGGCTCAAGCTGAGGCCTGAGCATGAACCAGAGCAGAAACGTTTCCCCCTTTGGAATGGGTGTGGACAGGAGTGCGAGCAGGTGGATTTCATGGCAGGAAGAGAAGCTTTAGCTGCCTGCAGGCTTCTCAGCTTGCAGACTGGATTTTTCCACCTTCCCTGTACCCACGTGGGACTGCGTTGTTCGTGAGCAGAAGTGATGGGGCGGTGCGATCGGTATGTTGACTGTGTCTTCTAAGGAAGGGGTGTGCCCTTCCCTTTCCCTCTCCCCACCGGAAGAAGTACTCAGGAGTCTGGGTGCTGATGAGGACAGCACACCAGGGCCTTGCTAAAAGAGTGGTCTGTCCACTCATTGACTTCACCCAAGGCTCATTAGAAATGCAGATTTCCTGTACCTGAATTCTCATTTCAGCAGGCTCCTCAGCTGATTTGCACATCAGAGCCTAAGGAGCATTGCTATAGGGGAAGGATCACTAGATTATGGCCTGTGGCCTGCTTCTTGAATAAAATTGTATCAGAGCACAAGAGTCAGTTACCTGCAAATACAGAGTTTTGACAGGCACAGCCTAAGATATTACTCTCTGGCCCTTTACAGAAAGTTTGCCGACTCCTGCTCCAGGGTATAGAAGAGCAACAAGATACGTGCCTGGGCCTCCTAAACCATAGAGGTCCCTGTTTTTCTAAGCCCTGGACTCCTGCTCCTGGGACTGTGAAATGGAAAAGAAATAGATTGTCTTGTTTGTTGGGGATCTGTGTTGCAGCACCAGAAGCAATGCAGCCTTGCCTGCCTGTCTGACTTGTCTGTAGTACCCGTGGTGGTATCTGGTGTACAGCGGTGTGCATGTGAAGGAAAAAGTATGAGGAAAGATACAATTATGTAGTGGTTAAAGAAGTGAGTCTTTGGGCCAGGCGCGGTGGCTCACGCCTGTAATCCCAGCACTTTGGGAGGCCGAGGCGGGTGGATCACGAGGTCAACAGATCGAGACCATCCTGGTCAACATGGTGAAACCCTGTCTCTACTAAAAACACAAAAAATTAGCTGGGCATGGTGGTGCGTGCCTGTAATCCCAGCTACTCAGGAGGCTGAGGCAGGAGAATTGCCTGAACCCAGGAGGCGGAGGTTGCGGTGAGCCGAGATTGCGCCATTGCACTCCAGCCTGGGTAACAAGAACGAAACTCCGTCTTAAAAAAAAAAAAAAAAAAAAAGTAACTAAAGTAGGAAATACTTTAAAGGAAAAGAATTACCCCCTATTCTTTCATTGATGCAACAGTTTTTATTTTATTTTATTTTATTTTTGAGATGGAGTCTCCCTCTGTCACCCAGGCTGGAGTGAAAATGGCAGGATTTTGGCTCACAGCAACCTCCGCCTCCTGGGTTCAAGTGATTCTCCTGCCTCAACCTCCTGAGTAGCTGGGATACAGGTGTGCACCACCATGACTGGCTAATTTTTATTTTTATTTTGTATTCCTCGTAGAGACAGGGTTTCACCATGTTGGTCAGGTTGGTCTCAAACTCCTGACCTTGCGATCCACCCACCTCAGCCTCTCGAAGTTCTGGGATTACAGGCATGAGCCACTGCGCCTGGCCTCTTATCTTTCTCCCTCTTTCTTCCTTTTTCTTTTCTTTTCTTTTTTTTTTTGAGACAGGGTCTTACTCTGTTGCCCAGGCTAGAGTGCAGTGGCATGATTATAGCTCACTGCAGCCTCAGACATTTGGGCTCAAGTGATCCTCTTGCTTCAACCTCCTGAGTACCTAGGACTATAGAAACGTGTCAATACACCCAACTTATTTTTAAATTTTTTGTAGAGATGGGGTTTCACCATGTTGTCCAGGCTGGTCTTGAACTCCTAGGCTCAAGCAGTCCTCCCACCTGAGCCTCCCAAAGTGCTGGGATTACAGGAGTAAGTAAAAACTATATTCAGAATGGTGTATTCCATTCTCACCTTTGTCAAATGCATGCATTTTATATGTTGGGTCACAGAACACATAGAGTTTTATTTACTGACAAAAAAAAAAGTGAGTCTTTTTTCTGAGACAGAGCCTTACTGTGTTGCCCAGGCTGGAGGGTAGTGGTATGATCGTGGTTCACTGCAGACTTCAGCTGCTGGGATTAGTCATCTTCCCTCCTCAGCCTCTCAAGTAGCTGGGACTACAGGTGCAAGCCACCATGCCCGGCTAATTTATTAAATTTATTTTTGTGGAGACAGGGTTTTGCGATGTTGCCAGGCTGGTCTTGAACCCCTGGCTCAATTGATTGGCCCTCCTTGGCCTCTCAAAGTATTGGGATTTATAGGTGTGAGCCACCTTGCCCAGCCAGAAGTGAGTTTTAATTACTAGAAAATATTCCAATTATCCTGTGGTTGGGAGACAAAGTACCACAGGCAAAGATAGAAAAGAAATGTTACTACAGTTCTTATGATGTGAACCTTCACATGCCAGTCACCAGGTTACATCCACTGACAACTAGTACACACTGGATTATGCTCATGCTGGGGAAAATGAGAACCACTTGAGTAATAAAGGAGGCAGAACAGAAAACCAATGCTGGTTTCCAGAACTTTCCATTTTAGTAGAGGCCCCATTAGACAGCATATTCTTCGGGGCCTGGCTGCCTGGGTTCTGACTCCAGCTTCACCGCATATTTAACCTCTCCATGCCTCAGTTTCCTCTTCTGTAAAATGGGGATGATAATAGCAACATACCTCACAAAGTTGTAAAGATTAAATGAATTAGCATTTGGATGGTGCTTGGCACATAGCACCCCTAATTAACTATCTTATTGAAACAGGCTAAAATTTCTCATAAGCGGGGTACCCATAGAACTGAAGCTGGAGAACTGACAAAGAAACGCACCTGCTACCTGCAAACCGACTCCTCTTCCTTACCCCTCCGTAGTTCCCATTTCCCTACAGTGGTTACAGTGAGACATTAGACCCCTCATTCAACCGCCTGCTGCCTGTTGACCTACTCATCTCCCTTGCCCTCCCTCTTTTCCTTCTTTGCTATATAAATCGTTAACTTTAGGTCTGGGGAAGGAATGGATTGGAGGTTTGGCTTCTGTCTCTCTGGCTGACATCACACACAATGTAATAAAGCCTTCTTTTCTGGCGACACTTGTCATCTCAGTGATTGACTGTCTGTCTGGTGAGCAGTGGGGCCTAGACTGAACCAGGGGGCGTTTCCATAGCATTGTTCCATATCATCGCTATCATCAGTTTAAATGAAAGAACACAAAACAACTGGAAAAATATAAAATTGAACCTCAGGAGAGAAACCAAAACAAGGCCACATTGGTTGGGCAAGCAAGGGAGGTACTTTTATGCTTGTGGGTGGGATTATAAATTGGTTGATTGGCCGTATAGGTGGGGTACCTGAAAAACTTCTAGGAACTAACTCCTAAGGAAAACAGCAAAAGAGATGCACAAAAATTAGATACTAGTTTTCTTTTTAAAAAAATGCATTCATTATTGTAACCAGCATTTCTCAAAATAGGTGTATAGCATTTAATAATGAAAATACATACAACAAAAACATTGTGAAGATAGAAACATATTTTTAAATATACCAGTAAGTATGAAAATCAAAACACAATTCCTAAAGTGGCGTTTTATTTTCCCTCCATTACTGGATCTTTCCCCATTTGGAAGCTTCCTTCATGTTTTTTAAACCTGAGCGAGGATGACCTGAGTTCATGTACATTATGTAATGTGAAGAACAAAACTGGCTGTGCAGTAGCCGATACCTGTAATCCCAGTGCTTTGGGAGGCCATGGTGGGAGGACAGCTTGAGGCCAGGAGTTTGAGACCAGCCTGGGCAACACAGTGAGACCCTGTCTCTACAAAAAAAAAAAAAAAAAAAAAGGAGAAAACCAAAATAAGGCCATATTGGTTGGGCACTCTGGACAGGAAAAAAGTGATTGTACTGATGTGTAATTGATACTGTATGCTTGATTAAAAAAAAGGATTCCATGTTTCATGACTTTTTAAAATGTTTTGCATGATTCTATGCATGACTTTCAGAGCACAATGATCATGTCTACTTGATTTTCTTCAAAATTTAAGAGAAAAATCTTTTACTTGAAAGGGTGAAGTGGGAGGACTGCTTGAGGCCAGGAGTTGGAGAACAGCCTGGGCAACATAGGGAGACTTTGTCTCTATAAAAAATATAAATAAAATATAAAAAGAGAAAGCTCCTAAGACTTCGCACAGTAGGTTTTCCTGCTAAAATAACTGGTTACTGACGAGTTCATGCAGTTCACTAAATTAACTGATGACTTTTTTTGCAACTTTTATCTTTGGAACTTCTGCCACTCATCTCTCTGCTTTCACTTCGCATATCCACAGTCTGACTGTGATTATATAATTATTAAAGGCATAGTCTATGTTGCCCCCTAGTGATTAAAATGAATACAGGAAAAAACATGTAGACTTCCTCAGCTGTTCAGAGCTGTGGATAGGCTTCTTATCATGCAGAACCTACCCACTACTTTCCGTTATTTTATTGTTTAAGTTCTTTAGTAGCTTGAGTTTTTACATTTTATGATATTACACAAGTCCAAGCTAAACTGCTTATTCTATATAAAAGACAAGCACAAACAAACCCAGAAAACATAATAAAAGATTACCAAATAAGAAAAAGAAATACACCTCCTTAAAAAATTTATTTCTAACTCTATTTTTGTGGAGTGCTTTTAGCCAGAGAAATAACCTAAATGCATGGTTAAAAGTTAATTGGCCAGGCATGGTGGCTCATGCCTATAATCCCAGCACTTTGGGAGGCCGAGGCAGGCTGATCACTTGAGGTCAGGAGTTCGAGACCATCCTGGACAACATGGTGAAACCTTGTCTGTACTAAAATACAAAAATTAGCTGGGTGTGGTGGTGTGCATCTGTAATCCCAGCTACTCAGGAGGCTGAAGCAGGAGAATTGCTTGAACCTGGAAGGCGGAGGTTGCAGTGAGCCAAGATAATGCCACTGCACTCTAGTTTGGGTGACAGAGTGAGACTCTATCTCAAAAACAAAACAAAACAAAACAAAACAAAAAAACGTAAATTGCTTTTCTTACTTTAGTATTTCCTGAATATAATATGACAAGCAGGATTGAATAGGTCTGAGAATATGCATAGTGATGCTGTCCATGTATTAAGTCTTGTGAGGCCTTCATCTATAAGTTTTTCCTTACCCCCTTGCTGGGTTTCCTGCCACCCCAGCTTTTTTTTTTTTTTTATGACAGGGTCTCTGTTGCCTAGGCTGGAGTGTAACAGCACAATTTTGGCTCACTGCAGCCTTAACATTCAGGGCTTGAGTAATCCTCCCACTTTAGCCTTTCGAGTAGCTGGGACCACAGGTATGTGCCACCACACCCAGCTAATTTTTTATTTTTTGTAGAGACAGAGTCTCACTATGTTGCCTAGGCTGGTCTCAAATTCCTGGGCTCAAGTGATTTTACCACCTAAGCCTCTGAGTAGCTAGGACTACAGGCATGCACCACCACACCCGGATAATTTTTGTATTATTTCTGTAGAGACATAAAAGGTCTCACTTTGTTGGCCAGGCTGGTCTTGAACTCCTGTGCTCAAGTGGTTCTCCTGCCTGGGCCTCCCAAAGTGCTAGGATTACAAGCCTGAGCCATGTGCTCTATCCCCTTTGACTTTTTGGTTTTTCTTCTTGTTTGCTTCACTCACAGGAAAGAATATATATATTTATAAATCCTGATTCAGACTCCTTTTGTGTGAAGGTATTGAGTTTGATTATTTTTCTCCTTTCATCTGGGTTGTGTGGCCTTTGGGAGATGTGTGTGTGTGAGGGGTAGGATATGTGTTTAATTTTTAAAATTTATATTCTGGTGCTGTATGTGGTGAAAGACTTGCTCATAGTGGATCAATGAACCATCTTTTTAGACAATTTTGTTGAAAATAAAGGTTTTTCTTTGATTTCAAGAATAACCAAATTAACAACAAGGGATTAGTTTTCTATTGCTACCATAAAAAATTCTCACAAACTTAGTGGCTTTAAACAATATAATCTTATCTTAGTTTTGTATATCAGAAATCTGATATCCATCTCCCGAGGCTAAAATCAAGCTGCCGCAGGGCTGCTTTCCTTTCTGGAGGGTCTAGGGAGCAGTCTGTTTCTGTCCTGGCCTTTTCCAGCTCCCAGAGCTGGAAAGGAATCTGCATTCCTTGGCCTGTGGCCTCTTCCTCTGTTCTCAGAGCCAGCAACACAGCACCTCTCTGACCCTGCTTCCATCTCACATCTTTTTGTCTGATCACAGCTGGGAAAGATTCACTCATTTTAAGGACTAGAGATTAGATGAGTCCTACCCATGATAGCCTCCCCATCTTAAGGTCCTTAGTTTAATTACATATTTTATAATGCAAAGTCACATATTCAGGGGTTCCAGGATTAGGATGTGGACCCCTTTGAGGCAGGAGTTATAATTCTGCCTATTACACAAATGATGTAAGAGCATATACATTACAGTGTTTAAAATAGTAACGAGTTGGAAATAAATGTTCTACAATAGGAAATGCTTAAGTTATAGTACAAACAGATGTTGGAGTACTAGGAAGCCTCTAACAATCATTGTAAGAGAATAACACAGGCAATGAAAGAAGTAGAATACAAAGTTTATCAACAGTGTGATCCCGTACTACATGTGGGGTGGGGTGATGCACCACTGGGTGTGTAGAATTGTGAGTGATTTTCATTTTCCTTTTTTGTATATTTCTTTTCTGGGGGGGTGGTACTGTCTGCTGGAAGCATGTGTTACTATTATCACATCCATCTCCCCCTAGAACTTTTAATTAAATCTTAAGGGAAAGTATACGTTATTTAACAGTGGTAAAAAGTAAGTATCTTAAAAGCAAATGCTAAAGTCCTAATAAAATTTACTTTATACGATAAAAGGACAAAGTTTAAAGGCAAAGGCAAAGTGAAACTTTCAGTAAGCATTCCCTAATAAAAGTCCTATAAAATGAGGTATGTAGTAATTACTTGGGCTGGGATTAAAGGGACATAAGAATGTCTTTACATACAAGTCTAGCCAATATACAAAATGCACAACAGTCTGATTACCATTAATCAAAATGGTGGGCAAGTACTTAAAAGTCACCATTAAAATACAGCTTTGTTAAAATATATATACTACAATATTTATGCAAACTAAAACTGACATTTCAAAATAATTATTTCTATGTGCCCTAGACATTTGAGCAATTTAATATTTCTGCTGGAGTACAGAGAGGAAGTCAGTAATATGGAATGTATTTGGATTTCAACCAGTTATTTTTAAAGGAAAGCTATTACTTTAGAAACTAAAAACAAAATAAAATAAAGAACAAAAACTTTAACCAGCATCCTTTCATCTAGCTAATTAAATGTTTGTTCATTCACTGTAGATACAGAACTTATTTGAAATCCCAAAATGATTGAAGTAACAGACTCAGCACTGTGACTTTGGGATTGAGTAGGCTATAAGAGTGGGCTGAAATATGACCATTTGATAATTCGATATTAAAACAAATTCCTGCAACAAAGGAAACAAGTAGTACTGGGTTAGGCCAGGTGCTCAAGTTCGTTGTGTATTCTAGATCCATAGTACTAATAAAGATAAGACAATCGCTTGTTTGCCTACCTTATTTCATTGTAAAAAAAAATCACTAGGTCAAAATAATGTGTCAAGTTGTTGACTGAAGAACCCAGAATTGATTTTTTATTTGCTGGGATAAGCTAGATGTCTTAGTTCATTTTGCGCTTCTATAACAGAATACCACAGACTAATTTCTAAAAAACAAAATTTTCTTGCAGTTGTGGAGACTGAGAAGTGCAAGGTCAAAGTATTGGCATCTGGTGAGGGCCTTCTTGCTGTGTCATCACATGGCAGAAGACAGAAGGGCAAGAGCACAAGAGAAAGAACCCATTCCCGAGAGTGCTTTTCATAATGGCATTAACCTATTCTTATAGGTGGAGCCCTCATGGCCTAAACACCTCCCATTAGGCCCCACTTTCCAATGCTGTTGCATTTGGGATTCTGTCTCTAACATGTGACTTTCTGGAAGACACATTCAGACTATGGCACTAGGTTATGCTGTAGTAACAAATTATTCTCTAACCAGACACAGATGATGCTGCAGGGCAAGTGCCCCCTGGTGTGAATCAGCAAGTCAGGTGACTTTTCTCTTGGGACCATGGCATCATAGGAAGATGAGGTCTCCCTGTTTTCAACTGCAGCAGAAAGCATGAGGAGTATGCAGCCTACTCCTCTATGCTTGGCCCAGTGGTGATATACAGTGTATCTCTTCTGCTGACAGCTCATTGGCCTGAACTGGTCATGTGGTCCCACTTAAGGGGGAAGGAAGCTGGGAAATGGAAGCTTCTGTGTCCTGAAAAAAAGTGATCGGCCTACTGCTGAGCACTAGTTATGCTTAAACACATGTATACAATTTTGGAGAAGCTTTCCTTTATTTTGTAACAAGTTGGAGAGTCTTTGGTCTCTAAACCCCAGAGCTGTAGGTAGGACCTGGTCCTCATTCTAGAGACAGTCCCAGCAGAAAGAAGTCTGGATTTGAAGCTCCGTCTACCACTTTGGCTATGTGTTGAGTGTTCTTCAAAATTGAGTGCCAATTCACTGTGGGACCCAGCACCCAGCCTTCCATGTTTTCATATATTAGGGAAATTAGATTCGCAGCACAGCCACTGGAGTGTACTAGGCTCCTAGTAACTAGTTATTAGGACCCTAACCTGGCTTTACAAACATGGTGTGTATTCCCTATTTTTGCTTTAATTTCAGAAAAAAACATAATGTAAGATAACAGGAACAAATACATGTAAACTGCTGGACAGCTATTAAAAAATAGTTTGCCAGAGTAACTGGTATGCCTGAAATCTGTGTAGCTATGAAAGGGCTCATCATTCATTGGGTTAATTCTGAAGCAGAACTTTGAGAAACACGTTGTGGTTATCTCGGAGGTAAAATGCCAGCTTCCTGATGGAAAGTGAAAGTGTCAATCAAGTTGTTTTGAAAGATGAGATAAAGGCGGAGGTAGTCTTGAAGCTCATGATTTTATGCACAGGCTAAGATGAGAAGGATGTTCAAAAAAACTAGGGGATATTATTCTAGCTGTCGAGCATGAGACAGCCTCAAAGTACTGGGAAAGCTGGATGCTGGCAGGAGGCAGTAGAAATGCAGATGTGAGAAAAATAAAGGCTGCGCCAGCGTGCTGGCAGGAAATGAATTAGAAAGGCACGTCTGAGAAATGTCTCGGAAAAAGAGAGCTGTCAGGACGAGGTAGAGTGAGTGTGGCAGCCTGGGAGTTGGCATGCCATTGATGGTCAAGACCAAACGCTACTTCTATTCAGACAGAAATTTTGCTTTAGAAACAGCACTAGGGTTTTGCTCATAGCAACCACTGTCCTCTCTCTCATTCTCCCTCTCACTGGGTTATTGCCTCCTTGTCAGTGACCTCTTCTGTGATACTGACTCTTCAATCCTTTATGGGTTTTTTCTCTGAGTTTTAAGAATAAGTGGAAATACCCATATTGTTTGTTCTTTCAGTTGTAGGAAATATTGAAAACCCAAAGGGAAGAATTTAAAAACACCATAATTGCACTGCCCGCCAAGAAGCACTTATGTTGGTATATGGTCATGTGTTGCTTAATGATGGGGATATACTTTGAGAAATGTTTTATTAGGTGACTTCATCATTGTGAGATTCATGGAGAGTACTTAAACCCAAATTGTATAGCTGACTACACACCTGGGACATGTGGTATAGCGACTGCTCCTAGGCTGCACATCTGTACAGCATGTTACTGTACTGAATAAGGTAGGCAGTTGTAACACAACGGGAATCATTTGTTTGTTTAAATATATCAAAATATGAAAAGGTACAGTAAAAATACAATATAAAAGACAAAAAATAGTCCACCTGTGTAGGGCATTTACTGTGAATAGAGCTTGCAAGACCGAAAGTTGCTCTGGATAAGTCAGTGAGTGGTGAATGGATGTGAAGGGCTAGGACATAGCTGTACACTACCGTACAATTCATGAGCCGACAGGCTACATGAGATTTATAAAAATCATTTTTCTTTCATAATAAATTAACCTTAGCTTACTGTAATTTGTTACTTTATAAACTTTTTAACCTTTAAAAACTTTTGGATTGTTTTTTGAGTAACATTTATCTTAAAACATGAACTCACATACAGCAGTAAAAAAGTATTTTCTTTTTAAGTATCCTTACTTTATAAGCCTTTTTCATTAAAAAATTATTTTTACTTTTAAAACTTTTTTGTTAACAAGAAAGACACAAATACACACATTAGCCTGGGTCTACACAAGGTCAGGATATCAGTATCACTGTCTTCCACCTCCACCTCTTGTCTTGCTGGAAGGTCTTGAGGGGCAGTAACACATGGAGCTGTCATCTATGATAACAGTGCTCTCTTCTGGAGTAGGAACTGCCTGAGGCTATTTTAGAGTGGACTTAAAAAAATAAGTAGAAGGAGTATACTCTAACAATAAGAAGTATGTAAATACATAAACCCAGTAATAGTCTACTATCATGATTAATTGTTATGTACCATACGTAACTGTATGTGTTATACTGTTATAAGACTGGCAGTGCAGTAGGTTTGTTTATGTACAGCATCACCACAAATGTGAGCAGTGCATTGGCTACCACATTCTGATGGCTATGACATCATTAGATGATAGGAATTGTTCAGTTCCATTATGATCATATGGAACAACGGTTTATATGTGGTCCATTGTTGGCCAGTGTCATCAGGAGATGCATGACTGTATCTCTTTTCAGACCTGTGTTTATGTGTATGCTTTTACAAAAGTTGAATATACACACTATTCTGGGAACTTCTTTTCTCATTTGATATTCTGTGAAAAGCTAGACTTATTTATGAATGCTTATGAGATGTTTTACTGTCATTTCACACCAATGTGACAACACCAGCCTTATCATTTCTAATCTATGCCTCATTTTTTTCATTTTTCATTTCACTAACTTATTCAATTTAACATCTTTTGAGCCCACAGTAGGGGCCTAACCAGTTGATAATTGTCTTAGTTTATTTTCTGTTGCTATAACAGAATACCATGGACTGGGTAGTTTATAAAGAAAAGAAGTTTATTTAGCTCATGGTTCTGGAGGCTGGGAAGTCCAAGAGCATGGCACCACTAGTATCTGGTGAGGGTTGTCCCATGGCAGAAGGGTGGAAGGAGGAAGCACTCGCACAAGACAGAGAGAAAATTGGGTCACATTCATCCTTTTTATAAGGAACTCCGATGATAACTATCCACTTTCATGATAATGACATTAATTCATTAATCCATAGAATCACCTCTTAAAATTACCACCTCTCAACACTGTTACAATGGGGATTAAATTTTCAACACTTAAATTTTGGGGAGGACACATTCAAACCACAGCAATGGTTAAAGATAAGCTCAGATACTCTCTTCTTTCCTTTTCTCACATTTAATTTTCTCTAAATCACTAATTCATTTAATAAATATTTATTTCATCTGTCCTTACATGACCTGTATGCAGCCTGTGCCCTCATGGTTATCTCATTCAGTAAAATTGAGCACCTACTATGTGCTAGACTTTGTTTTTTGCCCTGGGCATACCAAAGTGAACCAAATGGGGAAGGTATCTTCTATCATGGTGCTAGTATTCTAGAGGGGGAATAAACAATACATCAATGTATTAGTTATCCATTATTGCATAACAAATTACCCCAAGCTTAGTGACAGAGAATAAGACATTTATTATGTTACTGTGTTTGTGTGTTGGAGTCGGGGCATGCTTTAGTAGATCCTCTGCTTCAGGGTCTCTCGCAGGCTGCAGTCATCTCAAGGCTCGACTAGGGGAGAAGTAGCTTCCAAACTCATTCATGTTGTTTTTGGCAGGATTCCATTTCTTTTTTTTTTTTGAGACGGAGTTTCGCTCTTGTTATCCAGGCTGGAGTGCAATGGCGCGATCTCGGCTCACCGCAACCTCCGCCTCCTGGGTTCAGGCAGTTCTTCTGCCTCAGCCTCCTGAGTAGCTGGGATTACAGGCACGTGCCACCACGCCTGGCTAATTTTTTGTATTTTTGGTAAAGACGGGGTTTCACCATGTTGACAGGATGGTCTCGATCTATTGACCTCGTGATCCACCCGCCTCGGCCTCCCAAAGTGCTGGGATTACAGGCTTGAGCCACTGTGCCTGGCCTAGGGTTCCATTTCTTGCTGTGTTGGCTGCAGGCTGTCCTTAGTCCTGTCCACATGCACCTCTCTGTTGGCAGCTTACAATGTTGCAGCTTGCTTCATCAGAGTAAGCAAGCAAGAAAAGCCAGAGAGAGTGAGAGAGAGAGACAGTGAGCACTGGCAAGACAAGAGTTATGGTCTTTTATGACTCATCTTGAGTGACATCCCATCACTATGCCATATCCTATTTGTTAGGAACAAGTCCCTAGGTGGCCCATTCAAGGGGAGGACATTTCACAGGGTTTGAATACCAGGAAATGGGAATCACTGGGAGCCATTTTAGAAGGCTGCCTCCCACAGCCAAGTGCTAGAGAGAAAACAAAATGGGGATATAATGAAGAAGAGCATCTGGGAGTATTGGGGGAGGCAGTCTTTTCTTTTTCTTTTTTTTGAGACAGAGTCTCACTCTGTCACCCAGGCTGGAGTGCAGTGGCACGATCTTGGCTCACTGCAACCTCTGCCTCCTGGGTTCAAGCAATTCCCTGCCTCAGCCTCCCAAGTAGATGGGATTTCAGGTGCCCACCACCAAGGTCAGCTAATTTTTATATTTTTAGTAGAGATGGGGTTTCACCATCTTGGACAGGCTGGTCTTGACCTAGTGATCCACCCACTTGAGCCTCCCAAAGTGCTGGTATTGCAGGCATGAGCCACCGCGCCCAGCAGGGGAGGTAGTCTTTAGTGAGTGTTTAGCGAGGACTTCGCTGAGGAGATAACAGTGAAGCAGAGAACTCAAAGGCAAGAAAGGGCCCACCTGGAAAGATTCAAGCTTTCCAGACAGAGGGAACAGAAAAGGCTAAGTGGCAGAATGAGCTCTGCCTGTTTAAGGAAGAGAGCGGAGCCCAGTGACGAGGAGTGAATGAGAACAGAGGAAGCGGATGCCTGGTGAGGCGAGGCCCTGGTGAGGCGAGGCCCTGGTGATGAGCATGTGAAGTGAATGGTGTCTGTGTTTTGAAATACTGAGGAACTTCCCTATGTCACAGCTTGCAAGTGACGCAGCACACACAAGGATTTGAACCCGAGTCCATCTGATGTTAAAATCCATGTTTTTGCCACACTAGTGCCTTGCAGAATTTACTAGAAGGCGATGCTGTTGGGTGGCGGTCAGCCACTCCAGGTCCCATGATGTAAGTAAGACTTTCAGGGCGAAAGCCAGGATAGTCCTGAGGAAATTGGGATAGCTGGTCACCCTCAACGCACGACAGGAACACTGAGCTTTCTGATGTGATGTGAAACCCAGGATGAGCCGGCAGCTCAGAGTCAGCCTGACGAGTACTTGGCTCTGTCTTTTTTTTTTAACCAAGAAAACAAAACTGTGGCATAGCCCCACCTCGTTGTTCAAACAAAATGTTTACATTCTTCTGTTCTGCTTGGCTCTAGTCATTCCTGTGACACAAGCCGACCTAATACACAGGTGTAGTCAGGGGCTAGGAGAGACCTAGGCAGGCCCCTGTCTGTTCTCAGTCACTGAAGTGAGACCTCGGGGCTCAGGAAGGACTCCGAGCTCCCTTAGTCATCATTCCCCTGGGCATCCTGCTTTTGGCGTAAGTATGATACAAGCACCTCATGTCCCTTCCTGAATCATACTTCCCTCACTCCCTGCAAATGCTTAGCATAGTACCTGGTCCATGGAAGTTACTTCGTGGAAATTCAATGGATGAATGACTAGACAATGACCAATGCACAGCAATGTGTTGTGTGACAGATAAGGCTGCACCAGCAGAAATTGGAAGCTGAGCTTCGGGTGTTCCCTTTCCTTGGTTACTTTGCAATTTCCTGAGTACTTGAAACAGGAAGTCAGTGACTGTAAGACAGCTGCTGTGGGATCTGGCACCTCACATCAAGGATCTGGAAAGTCCTCATTCTATTTTCCTCCTCTATCTCTTTGGCCTGGTTCTTGGGCTCTTCTTCTTGCCACCTTTGCAGCTAGACATGGCACTTGCTGCTCCCTCTCCAGACCCTGTCACCAGAATTTGTTTTTTAAAAAGCAAAAATACTTGTTCATTTGGCTCTACTTACCAACCAACTCATATCTGGTGCTTACAAACATCAGGCACTGTTGGTAATTTACATGTGCCATCTCACCAAATTTTCATAACAACCCTATGAAGTTCATTTCACAGAGACAATAACTTGATCAACATCACACAGTTAGCAAGACGGCCCAGAATCTCTTATTCATAACCACTATACATGCTGCCTTTCTTATCAAGTTTCATTTATCAGAAATGTTTGAAAATCACTTTGAAATATTATTTCTCATAACAAACAGAAGTTACATCATTCTAACCTTCTAAAAGCCAATCTGAACAGTTTGACAAAATGAAAACTTAAGGTAGACTAAGACCCCATTGTACTCAACCTTGCATACAAGGTTGATGAGGTGCTATTTCTGCTGTTCCCTAGTTACGTGGTGAGGCCATCACTTACCTCACAGATTCTGGGGGTTTGAAGGCAGTGGCTACTTGAATCATGAAATAAAATGTTGACTATGAGAAGAGAAAGTGACTGTATGATATTCCTTTTCCCCAGGACAAATGTTTCCACTGTTTTCATTTTGATCCATCAAGAATGTGATTAGACTTCCTGGTCCCACTGCAAAGCAGAGATGAAACTAGGTTCCCACAGTTTAAATCCTGAGGACTTTCTGGAAAATAATAGCTAATGCTGAGCATTTACCAGGTTCTAGGAACTATATTCTGGATAGCAATCATCTCCATTTAATAAATGTGAAAACTGGGTCTTGGAAGATCTGCTCAGTTATAAAGCTAACATGTAGAAGAATTCAGATTTGAACCCAAGTCTGTCTGACTGCAAAACACTTATCCTTGCAAGCCAAGCTACATTGTTCTAATGCTGTGGAGGGTGGGCATGACTGAATTTTGCTGAGCCCCAGGAATCAGTGGACATAACTTTGGATCCGAGGCATGTGGGCCACAGTTGATGTCTGCCTTGAGACAATCCAGAAGCTGATTTATGACAGTGGTTCACAGTGTGTCCTTTAGAGAAGGAGTCCCCAACCCTACCGTACTGGTTCGTGGCCTGCTAGGAACTAGGCCACACAGCAGGATGTGAGAGGCAGAGGAATGAGCATTACTGCCTGAGCTCTGTCTCCTGTCCAATCAGCGACAGCATTAGATTCTCGTGAGAGCATGAGCCCTATTGTGAACTGCACATGCTCTAGGTTGTGTGATCCTTATGAGAATTGAATGCCTCTAAAACCATTCGCCCCCCTCCTCCTCCAAAACCATTCCCTGTCTGTGGAACTGGTCCCTGGTGCCAAAAAAGATTAGAGACTGTTGCTTTGGAGCAAGTATAGCATATTTTAAAGACACTATATTTTAGTATTATGCAATAAATAAATGAAGAGTTCTTGTTATGTTGCAGGTCAGGGATGATGATGATGATGATGATGGTAATGATGGCGATGATAGTAGCTAACAATAATTGAATTCCTTCTTTGTGTCAAGCATTCTGTTAAGTACATTATATGAATAACCTCATTTAAACAAGAAAGAAAATCGACTGTCATTTGAGTGGTATCCTGCACTTGAGCCATTACTCAATCATCATTTGACTTCCTTCTTGGACTTAAAATAGTAAATGGCATTGTTTCAGGCAAGATTTGTTTTTGCTTAAAATTCTCATATGAGGCAATCATACCTGAATTATGCAAGGCATTTGGGCAATATTTGTTTAAAGAAATCATGTGACAAAATGGGAACATGCGCGCGTGCGCACACGCACACCACAAAACAAAACAACAAAAAAAGAAAGAAAGAATTCAGCCTGTTCAGGAGAATCGCTTAAACTCAGGAGGCAGGGGTTGCAGTGAGCCGAGATCATACTACTGCACTCCAGCCTAGGGGACAGAGTGAGACTCTGTCTCAAAACAACAACAACAACAAATATTCAACCTTTTGAATTGTTTTGAGTGTCTGGTTATGCTTTCATGGAATAACAAGATTATGAACCATGTGAAGTTGGTCTATGGAGATCTAGTGAAATGCATGGCATGTGAGCTTTAAAATCAGGCAGATGGAGATTCCAATCTCAACTATGTTACATGGCAAGTTTATAAACTCTTCTGAGCCTCCTTGACTAAAATGCAGATAATACCTGCCTCATAGACTTCTTATAGGATTAAACAAACACACTTAAAACAATCAGAAGAGATCTTAGCTCGAGATAGGGTTTCTACAGAAGTAATCGTCTTCCACTCCCCAACCTTACTTTGGATTTTACCTGCCAAACCCTACAGTGTTTACTGACTTCTCCTTTCTTCACCCTCTATTCTATACCACATATTTATAGTTTTGTATTTCCTAATTACTTTTATTTACTCATTTATTTATTCAGAGGTATTTACTGAACAACTGCTATGTATGAGGTACTAGGAGAAGCACTGATATCCTAGCTTAGCATTTAGCTACCCAATGGTAAGCTAAACCAAACAGAATTCCTGGTTATGGCCTAGTGAGAGAGACAGGCATTAATCACATAAGCAGGAAGAGAGCTACAAGCTGAGCCACATACTTTGAAGGAAAATATCACATCTCTAGGCTGAAGAGGAAGGGAAGTGAAGTTGGGTGGGGACATGGAGAGAATGGGTATTGTCTATGGTAGGTGGTGCTAGTGCTAGTGGAGGTGGTGGTGATGATGGAGGTGGTGGTGACGGTGGAGTTGATGGTGATGATGGTGGTGGTGGTGATGGTAGAGTTGATGGTGATGATGGAGGTGGTGGTGATGGTAGAGTTGATGGTGATGATGGAGGTGGTGGTGATGGTAGAGTTGATGGTGATGATGGAGGTGGTGGTGATGGTAGAGTTGATGGTGATGATGGAGGTGGTGGTGATGGTAGAGTTGATGGTGATGATGGAGGTGGTGGTGATGGTAGAGTTGATGGTGATGATGGAGGTGGTGGTGATGGTAGAGTTGATGGTGATGATGGAGGTGGTGGTGATGGTAGAGTTGATGGTGATGATGGAGGTGGTGGTGATGGTAGAGTTGATGGTGATGATGGAGGTGGTGGTGATGGTGGAGGTGGTGGTGATGATGGAGGTGGTGGTGATGATGGAGGTGGTGGTGATGGTAGAGTTGATGGTGATGATGGAGGTGGTGGTGATGGTGGAGTTGATGGTGATGATGGAGGTGGTGGTGATGATGGAGGTGGTGGTGATGGTAGAGTTGATGGTGATGATGGAGGTGGTGGTGATGGTGGAGTTGATGGTGATGATGGAGGTAGCAGTGATCTTAGAGTTGATAGTGATGATGGAGGAGGTGATGATGGTAGAGTTGATGATGATGATGGAGGTGGTGGTGATGGTAGAGTTGATGGTGATGATGGAGGTAGTGGGGATGGTAGAGTTGATGGTGATGATGGAGGTGGTGGCAATGGTAGAGTTGATGGTGATGATGGAGGTAGTGGGGATGGTAGAGTTGATGGTGATGATGGAGGTGGTGGTGATGGTAGAGTTGATGGTGATGACAGAGGTAGTGGTGATGGTAGAGTTAATGGCAATCATGAGGTGGTGATGGTAGAGTTGATGGTGATGATGGAGGTGGTGGTGATGGTAGAGTTGATGGTGATGATGGAGGCGGTGGGGATGGTAGAGTTGATGGTGATGATGGAGGCAGTGGTGATGGTAGAGTTGATGGTGATGATGGAGGCAGTGGTGATGGTGGAGATGATGGTGATGGTGGAGGTAGTGAGGATGGTAGAGTTGATGGTGATGATGGAGGCAGTGGTGATGGTGGAGATGATGGTGATGGTGGAGGTAGTGAGGATGGTAGAGTTGATGGTGATGATGGAGGTGGTGGTGATGGTAGAGTTGATGGTGATGATGGAGGTTGTGGTGATGGTAGAGTTGATGGTGATGACGGAGGTAGTGCTGATGGTAGAGTTGACAATAATGAGGTGGTGATGGTGGAGTTGATGGTGATGATGGTGGTGGTGGTGAGGGTGGAGTTGATGGTGATGATGGAGGTGGTGCTGATGGTGGAGTTGATGGTGATGATGGTGGAGTTGATGGTGATGATGGTGGTGGTGATGGTGGAGTTGATGGTGATGAAAAAGTGGTGGTGATAGTGGAGTTAGTGCTGGTGATAGAGGTGGTGATGATGATGGAGTTGATGGCAATGATGAGGTGGTGGTGGTGCTGGTGGAGGTAATGCTGATGGTGGAGGGCATGGTGGTAGAAAGTAGCATTCACAACGAGGGAACAGTATAGGCAAAGAATTGGTATTGGTGGAACCTCTGCATGTCTGAGAAGCTGAAGGACTAGTGTGGCTGGCATGTGGATGGTGAGAGAGAAGGAGCAGAGACCAACAGGAAAACAGAATCCACACCACAGACCCTGGAAAGCCTTGTAGAATATGTTAAGCATTTGGATCCTAATCCTAAGAATCTGGATGCCACAGAAAAGCTTAAGCATGGAGTGAGGTAAGGTGATCAGATTTGCGTTGTGAAAAGATTATGCTAATTCTTTATGGTCCAATAATGGACCGTGGCTACTGAACACTTGAAATATTGCTGGTTTTAGTAGAGATGTAAAATAAACCCTGGATTTCAAATACTTAGTATGAAAAAAAGAATGTAAACTATCTAATTAACTTAAAAATATTGATATGTCTTAAAAATAGTTCAGATTAAAGGTAATTAAAATCAATTAAAAATTATTTTTAAAAACAATTACTAGGCCAGCCATGATGGCTCATGCCTCTAATCCTAGCACTTTGAAAAGCTGAGGTGGGAGGATTGCTTGAGCCTAGGAGTTCGAGATCAAGCAACATAGGGAGACCCTGTCTCTACAAAAACAAACAAAAAAGTTAGCTAGGTGTGGTGGCACACACCTATAGTCCTAGCTATTCAGGAGGTTAATGCAGGAGGATCACTTGAGCCCAGGGGGTCAAGACTGCAGTGAACTATGATCATGCATTGTACTCCAGTCTGGGTGGCAGAGCAAGACCCTGTCTCAAAATCAATCAAGTAAACAACCCATTTCCCCCGCCCCCCCCCCCCCAAAAGCAATTACCTGTTTCTTGCTAACCTTTTAAAACATAACCCTGTCTCTACTAAAAATACAAAAATTAGCCAGGTGTGTTGGTGGGCGCCTGATATCCCAACTACTCTGGAGGCTGAGGCAGGAGAATTGCTTGAGCCCAGGAGGTGAAGGTTGCAATGAGCTGAAATCATGCCACTGCACTCCAGTCTGTGTGACAGAGCAAGACTCCATCTCAAAAAAAAAAAAAAAAAAAAATTAAAAATTGCATATGTGGCTTCCATTGTATTAGAACTAGATGGGGCTACTCTAAGTGCAGTGTGGAGAAGGTGCTACAGAGAAGGCACAGTAGATGAGAACATTTTGGAAGTTGTTTTTGTACTCCAGGAAAGAGGAAGAGGTAGCTTGAACTAGGATGATGGCAGTAGGAATAAAAAGAGTTGGATGAATTGAAGGTAAAATCAGCAGGACTGAGAGCTGCAGCAGATATATCTGGATGTATGGGGGTGCCTCATTTGAAATACAGAACACTTGGTGATATGGTTTGACTCTGTGTCCTCACCCAAATCTCATCTTGAATTGTACTGCAGTAATTCCCACATGTTGTAGGAGGAACCCGGTGGGAGATAATTTGAATCAGTGGGTCAGTTTCCCTTATACTGTTCTTGTGATAGTGAATAAGTCTTGTGAGATCTGATGGTTTATCAGGGTTTCTGCTTTTGCATCTTCCTCATTTTCTCTTGCCACCACCATGTAAGAAGTGCTTTTTACCTCCTGCCATGATTCTGAGGCCTCCCCAGCCATGTAGAACTGTAAGTCCAATTAAACCTCTTTTTCTTCCCAGTCTCAGGTATGTCTTTATCAGCAGTGTGAAATTGAACTAATATAATAAATTGGTACCAGTAGAGTGGGGAGCTGCTGAAAAGACACCCAAAAATGTGGAAGCAACTTTGGAAGTGGGTAAGAGACAGAGGTTAGAACAGTTTTGAGGACTCAGAAGAAGACAGGAAAATGTGGGAAAGTTTAGAACTTCCTAGAGACTTCTTGAATGGCTTTGACCTAAAGCCTGATAGCAATTCGGACAATATAGTCCAGGCTGAGGTGGTCTCAGATGGAGATGAGGAACTTGTTGGGAACCGGAGCACAGGTGACTCTTACTATGTTTTAACAAAGAGACTGGCAGTATTTTGCCCCTGCCCTAGAGATTTGTGGAACTTTGAACTTGACAGAGATGATTTACAGTATCTGGCAGAAGAAATTTCTAAGTAGCAAAGCATTTAAGATGTGACTTGGGTGCTGTTGAAGGCATTCAGTTTTCTAAGGGAAGTAGAGCATAAAAATTTAGAAAATTTGCAACCTGATAATATGATAGAAAAGAAAAACCCATTTTCTGAGGATAAATTCAAGCCAGTTGCAGAAATGTACAGAAGTAAAGTAATGGGGAGCTGAATGTTAATCTCCATGATAATAGGGATAAAATCTCCAGGGAATGTCAGAGGTCTTCATGGCAGCCCCTCATATTGCAGGTCTGGAGGCCTTAAAGAAAATGGTTTCGTGGGCCAGGCCCAGGGTCCCTGTGCTGTGTGCAGTCTAGGGACTTGGTGCCCTGTGTCCCAGCCACTCCACCATGACTAAAAGGAGCCAAGGTACAGCTTCAGAGGTTGGAAGCCCCAAGCCTTGGCAGCTTCCACATGGCGTTGAGCCTGCGGGTGCACTGAAGTCAATAATTGAGGTTTGGGAAACCTTCGCCTACATTTCAGAAGATATATGAAAATGCCTAGATACCCCGGAAAAAAGTTTGCTGCAGGGGCGGGGCCCTTAGGGAGAACCTCTGCTCAGGCACTGTGAAAGGGAAATGTTGTGTTGGAACCCCCACACAGAGTCCCTACTGGGGCACCACCTCGTGGAGCTGTGAGAAGAGGGCCATTGTCCTCCAGACCCCAGAATAGTAGATCCACTGACAGCTTGCACTGTGCACCTGGAAAAGCTGCAGACACTCAACATCAGCCCATGAAAGTAGCGAGGAGAGGGGCCGCGCCCTGCCACAGGGGCAGAGCTGCCTGAGACCGTGGGAACCCACCTCTTGCATCAGCATGACCCAGATGTGAGACATGACACCAAATGAGATCATTCTGAAGCTTTAAGAATTGACTACCCTGCTGGATTTTGGACTTGCTTGGGGCCAGTAGACCTTTTGTTTTGGCCAATTTCTTCCACTGGAATGGCTGTATTTACCCAATCCCTATACCCCCATTGTATCCAGTAAGTAACTAACTTACTTCTGATTTTACAGGCTCATAGGTGGAAGGGACTTGCCTTGTTTCAGGGAAGTCTTTGGAGTATGGACTTTTGAGTTAATGCTGAAATGAGTTAAGACTTCGGGGGACTGTTGGTTTTGAAATGTGAGGACATGAGGTTTGGAGGGGCTGGGGCAAAGTGATGTGGTTTGGCTCTGTGTCCCTTCCCAAATCTCATCACAAATTCTACTCCCATATAATTCCCACATGTTTTGGGAGGTAGCCAGTGGGAGATAATCTGAATCATGGGGGCAGTTCCCCAATACTGTTCTCGTGGTAATGAATAAGTTTTACGAGATCTGATGGTTTATCAGAGATTTCTGCTTTTTCATCTTCCTCATTTTCTCTTGCTACCACCATGTAAGAAGTGCCTTTTGCCTTCTAACGTGATTCTGAAGCCTCTTCAGACATGTAACTATAAGTCCAATTAAACCTCTTTTTCTTCCCAGTCTTGGGTATGTCTTTATCAGCAGTGTGAAAATGGACTAATACACCTGACAAAAAATATTATGAGCTCAGATTGGGACATATTGAATGTATATGCCCTGAGACACCCAAGCATTGACAAATGTCTCAAGTAGGCAGTTGTCTATCTAGATCTGGAGCTCAGCTGAAATATTTGGGCAAGAGATTTAAATTGGAAAGTTATGGGGTTGTGGACAGCATAAATGAGATTCATTAAGAAGAAAGCAGCCAGTGAGAAGTGGCCTCGCACCTAGACTTGGGAAATGGGGCAGGGAAGGATAAGCTTGAGAAAGAGGGTTGAAAGGAAAGACTAAGTATGTGGGCTTATATAAGCAAAAGGAGAGAATGTTTAAGAAAGGACTGGCCAGCTGGGTGCAGTGGCTCTTGCCTGTAATCCCAGCACATTGGGAGGCCAACGCGGAGAATCTCCAGAGGTCAGGAGTTCCAGACCAGCCTGGCCAGGATGGCAAAACCCTGTCTCTACTAAAAATACAGAAAATTAGCTGGGTGTGGTGGTGTGTGCTTGTAATCCCAGCTACTTGGGAGACCGAGGTAGGAGAATCACTTGAACCTGGGAGGCAGAGGTTGCGATGAACCGAGATTGTGCCACTACACTCCAGCCTGGGCTATAGAGCTAGACTCTGTCTCAAAAAAGGAAAAAGAAAAAGAAAAAGAAAAAGAAAGAAGTAGTCAATCATATCTGCTCTGAGAAGTTAAGCAACATGAAGACAAAAACATGTTTGGCAAGTGAGCAATGCAGTGGTCCCTGGTAACCTTTGCAAGGGCTGTTTGGATGGAGTGATGGGGTGTGAAAGCTAGACTGCAATAGAGGGAAGACTTGGTAAAAGGAGAGGAGATAGAGACAGTAGGTACAGAAAATTCTTTAAAGGTGTTAGGCTGTGAAATCGAGAAAGAGAGAAAGAGAGAAGCTTGAAGGAGATGAAAAATATTTTTTGCTTGTTGTTCACTTTAAAAATAAATATGGCAGACTTGAGCTTGTGTGAATATTGGTGGGAATGGTCTGGATAAGATGGAATAGTAGAATATATGAGAGAGGAGAGCATCTAGATAACATCTACATGGGACAAGTGTGTACCCAGCATGCCAGGAGGTCCCCTCTTCTACTATGGTAGGAGGGTGGCGGGGTGTGGGTAGAATTTGAGGTGTGGGAAGTTAGAATTTCTCTAGATGGCTTTAATTTTTTCTGTGAAATAAGAGATAAAGTTATTCCTGGAAAGGATAAGAGGAGGAAGAGGCTGCCAGTGACTGGACAGGAGTGGAGAAAGCTTCAGATAGCAATGCAGGAAGTGCCAGATAGCTGGCTCAAGAAATGCAATAAAGTTGCCAGGTCTCCTCTATGAAGGAGATCATAGGGTTCTTTTAGGTTTAGAGTTTTGTCACATAGGGACGTAAGGAAAAGAGACAGTGGTAGCTCCAGAATTTCTATTTGGTAGAGCTTCAGAAGAGACAGTCTGATTTGGGGACAGGAGGGCTTAAAGCATCTGGTATGGTATTTTACGTTAGTTATATTAAGAAAGCCAATTGTTCATATAGAACAACAGGGAAGACGTAGGAAAATTGAGAATGAGGTAAAGCCTTCTCCTTCTCCTGCAACCTTGTGTTCACCAACACCACTGGAAAGAGGGTCTCTGGTTCTAGCATGGATGATACAGAGATTCTGAAGCCTGGGAGCTCTTCCAAAAGCCAGTAAGAAGGATTGTGCACTATCTGAACTTCCCTGAAGTAGTTCATTCCAGCACACCTGGGCAGCCGGCATTCATGTTCAGGCCATCTGGTGGCCACAGTCAGGCTGCTCTTTTTCCCTATAAAAAGGGGTCAGATCTTTCTCTTTTGCAATTAGCAATTTGGAGGGCCAAGTATGACTCTCCATAGTATGCTATAAGAATGGGAAACCCAGGGATCTGCTGATTCTTCTGCTGTGAGCTCCAGCTTGAACCAAGTGTTTGTCTGAAAAGAATGGAGATAACAAATGGATTGGAGAGAGGAGAGATTGGTGAACTCTGATCAAGATGCAGGAGGTTTGAATGGGTCTTTTTGAGGGCTGGGAAACTGTAGGTAATGATTAAGTCCAGGGCGCAGCTGAGATAGTGTAGAGGAGATCCCTGTAGAGGAGGAGGTAAAGGAACCGAGCAGCCAGGGTGTTGGGTAGGTCATCTTTGGGAACACTGAAGGCATTGGGTCTCCTGGAAGATCTTGAGAAGAAGACGACCATGAGCAGGTCTCAAAGTCTTCAAAAAGTAAGCGGAAGTAACTAGGTCAGCAGATGCTGACGAGGTAGAAGGGCATGAGGACAACGGGGTCCAATGGCAAGAGACCAGAGCCTCATAGGAACTGGTTTTCTTACACCATGTTGCCAGGCTGGTCTTAAACTCCTGGTCTCAATTGATCTGCCCAGATGGGCCTCCCAAAGTGCTAGAATTACAGGTTGGAGCCACCATGCCTGGCCTATTTTCAATTTTTTTTTTTTTTTTTCTAAGAGTCTGGCTGTGTCACCCGGGCTGAGTGCAGTGGCATGATCTTGGCTCAACGCCACCTCCGTCTCTGGGTTCAAGGGATTCTCCTGCCTCAGCCTCCCACGTAGCTGGGATTACAGGCATCCACCACCATGCCTGGCTAATTTTTGTATTTTTAGTAGAGACAGGGTTTCACCATGTTGGCCAGGCTGGTCTGGAACTCCTGACCTCAAGTGATCCACCCGCCTTGGCTTCCGAAAGTACTGTGATTACTGGCATGAACCTTGCACCCAGCTATTTTTAGTTTCTAAAGGAACCTCCATACTGTTTTCCATAGTGGCTGTATTAATTTACATTACTACCAACAGTGTATGATGTTTCCCTTTCCTCCACGCCCTTACCAGCTCTGATATTCTCTTTTTTATAAAAGTCATTTATTGCTATAAACCTCCTTCTTAGTATTGCTTTTGCTGTATCTTATAGATTTGGGCATGTTATATTTCCATTTTCATTTGTTTCAAGAAATTTTGATTTTTTTCTCTTAATTTCATTGACCCATTGGTCATTCAGGAGCATGTTGTTTCATTTTCATGTGTTTGTGTCGTTTCCAAGGTTACTCTTGTTATTGACTTCTAGCTTTATTTAATTGTGGTCAAAAACAATACTTGATATGATTTCTCCTTTTTTGAATTTGTTGAGACTTGTTTTGTGGGCTAAGATACGGTAGATTCTGGAGAATGTGCTGATTCGAAAGAATGTACTCTGCAGCAGTTGGGTGAAATGCTCTGCAAATGTCAGTTCGGTCTATTTGGTCTAGTGCGTAGTTTAATTCTGATGTTTCCTTGTTGATTTGCTGTCTGCATGACTTGTCCATTACTGAGAGTGGGATACTGAGGTCCCTTACTATTGCTGTATTGCAGTCTATTCTCTCCCTTGAGCTCCATTAGTGTTTGCTTTACATCCTTTGGTGCTCTGGTGTTGGGTGCATAGATATTTATAATTGTTATAGCCTCTTGCCAGATTGACCCCTTTATCATTATATAGTGACCTTCTTTGTCTCTTTTTATTGTTTTGACTTTATTTTATGTAAGTATAGCTACTCCTTTTTTTTTTGGTTTTTACTTAGATAAAATATTGTAATATCATTTTTCTTCACTTTCACTTTATGTGGGTCTTTATAGATGAAATGGGTTTCTTATAGTTGGATCTTGTTTCATTATCCATTCAGCCATTTTATGTCTTTTAATTGAAGAATTAAATCTATTTACATTCAGTGTTATTATTGATAAGGGCTTACTACTGCTATTTTGTTGCTTGTTTTCTTCTTTTTAAACTCTTTTCTTACTGTCTTCCTTTGTGGTTAAGTGATTGTTTTGGTAGTATGTTTTCATTTGTTGCTTTTTATTTTTAGTGTATCTATTATAGGTTTTTGCATTGTGGTTACCATGAGGCTTACAAAAAATGTCTTATAACAAGTTATTTTAAAGAGATGACAATTTATCTTAGATCAGAAAAAAGAATAGAAACAAAGAATGAACTAAAAAAACCCTCTGCACTTTAACTCCAACCCCCACCACGTTTTGCCTTTTTCTTTTCTCAATTTACGTATTTATATATTGCCAATCTCTTGGTTGCTATAGCTATTATTGTTTTTGACAGACTTGTCTTATAGGTTTCCTACTAGAGTTTTAAGTGGATTGCAAACCATAATTACAGTACTGGAGTATTCTAGGGGTTATCTGTGTACTAGTGGGTTTTATATCTTCAAATCTTTTCTTTTTGCATATTAGTGTTTTTTTCTTTCAAATTGAAGAACTCCCTTTAGCATTTCTTGAAAGATGAGTCTGGTGGTTGTGAATTCTCTTAGTTTTTGTTTGTCTGGGAAGAGTTAATTTCTCTTTCATATTTGAAGAATAGATTTTCTAAATATAGTATTCTTGGGTGGCATGTTTTTTTCAGGGCATTGCAAATGTTGTTGCATACCTCCTGGCCTGCATGGTTTCCATTGATAAGTCTGTTGCCAGATGAATTGGAGTCTCTTCACATGTTATTTCTTCTTTTCTCTTACTGCTTTTAGGATTTTCTCTTTATCCTTGGCCTTTGGGAGTTTGATTATTTTATGCCTTGATGTAGTCTTATTTGGGATGAATCTGTTTGGTATTCTCTGACCTTCCTCTACATGGATATTTATATCTTTCTCAATTTTTGGAAAACTTTCTCTTATTATTTATCTGAATAAGGTTTCCACTCCTTGCTCTTGCTCAACTACCTCTTGAACAACAATAATTTTTAGATTTGGTCATTCCCATGCACTTTAGGCAATCTTTATTCCTGTTCAATCTTTTTTACTGTGTGATACCGAATAGCTTATCTTCACACCAACTGATTCTTTCCTTTGCTTGATCTATTCTGTTATTGAGAGCCTCTAATACATTTTTCACATCAGTAAATGTATTTCTCCGTTCTAAGATTTCTGTTTGATTTTTTAAATTATTGTTTCAATCTCTTTGTTAAATTTCTCTGGTAAACTTCTGAATTGCTCTTCCGTGTTATCCTGAAGGTTACTGCGTTTCCTTAAAATTGCTATTTTGAATTCTTTGTCAGAGAGCTCATGTATTCCCATCTTCTTCTTCTTCTTTTTTTTTTTTTTTTTGAGACGGAGTTTCGCTCTTGTTACCCAGGCTGGAGTGCAATGGCGCGATCTTGGCTCACCGCAACCTTCGCCTCCTGGGTTCAGGCAATTCTCCTTCCTCAGCCTCCTGGCTATTGTTTCTTGTAGATATACATCTATGTCTTTGCATTGAAGGATTTGCTATTTATTTCAGTCTTTTTTGGCTTATCTTGGTTTTTATTTGATATATTTGCCTAGAGATTCTTTGTAATTTACTTGTTAATTTCTATTTCCCCCACCACTAAGTTGCTGCCTCTTTTTTGGTGTTAGATGGTGCCTTAAGCACAGGTTTGCCTCAGCTCTAGCAAAGAATCAGAGTACTGTGAGTCCCAAATGGAAGAAGTCCTAGTGGGAATATCCTGGCAGCATGGGAAGGCTGGCTAGAGGTTCATGCCCAAGGGAGCTTTGGAAGGTACTTCTTATAGCTAGTGCTACTAAATAGTCACTCTGATTTGGCATCTCCTTCGGCTTAATTACAGAGCAGAGTTTCCAGGGCTGGGCATGGTAGTCTCACCTCTCACCTTGTCTTTTGCTGTTTTCAGGGATATTTCTCTCTTCAGGCACTTGTGATCCTTTCTGTGGGTTTAGGCAGACACAGGTCTCCTGCCAGGGAACCCAACGTGATGGGGAAGCTGGTTGTCTACCTTTATCTTACTTTTTCTAGGATAGAAACTATAAGTTGGGAGGAGTTTTCCCCAAGTTTCATAACAGGCAGATTGTGGGGAGTGGCATCGTGGGTGTGGAAATCTGATTCTCTTTTGTCTGTTCTGGGCTTTTTCACTTGTCTGTGGCCCCGGAACTGACTCATCTTCATATTTGACGTCTGGGATATTGCTGGTGCTAATCTCTGCACTGTTATGTTTTGACTTTTCTGTGGACGGGGAAATTAAGCCAGTATGTCACCATTTTGGAACTGAAATTCTCCAAAGTATACTTTTTTTTTTTTTTGGATAGAGTCTCCCTCTTTTTCCAGGCTGGAGTGCAGTGGTGCAATCTCAGCTCATTGCAACCTCCACCTCCAGGGTTCAAGCAATTCTCCTGCCTCAGTCTCCCCAGTAGCTGGGACTACAGGCGTGTGCCACCACGCACAGCTAATTTTTGTATTTTTAGTAGAGACAGGGTTTCACCACGTTGTCCAGGATGGTCTCAATCTCTTGACCTCATGATCCACCTGCCTTGACCTCCCAAAGTGCTGGGATTACAGGCATGAGCCTCCACGCCTGGCCAAAGTATACATTTTAGGTTGCTATGATAAGCGACTCTCATGTTTAAATTCTTTTAAACATGACAGGTCTTAAAAAATCAAGTATCCACAGATTCTTTAACACAAAATATTAATATAAATACTAATTATACATCTTCCAGAGGTTGCACATAGACACTTTTTGGAGCAAATAAGACTGTTCATACAATTGCCCAATAGGACAGCAACCTTGTAGGCTTTGAAAGATTCTTCTACATCCATAGGAAGTGATTACATCATTCTATGTAATTTGGGGAATTCCTTCTTAGATACTTGGCCAGTGATATTGGCTGAGAAGCTGACGGTTCTCTTGTCTGTGACCTTTAGCAGTCCACACTGAGCTCTAGATATGCTTAATAATAGGAACTGAACGAAAAGAAAGCCGTGCTTACACAACTTATGTTCCCGAGTTTGAATCATATTATGACTCGTTGTTTTTCCATCTACATGGAAGTTGGCAACCCCTGCACAGACTGCCATACCACAAAGTTGGGTTCAGCAGTTATTTGGCTAAGGTATGTATAGTCTCGCTCTATCTGTCCCAGGTTGGAGTGCAGTGGCACAGTCTCAGCTCACTGTAGCCTCCGCCCCCCAGTTTCAAGTGATTCTTCTATCTTCGCCTCCCAAATAGCTGGGAATACAGGCATGCACCACCATACCTGGCTAATTTCATATTTTTAGTAATGACGGGGTTTCACCATGTTGGCCAGGTGGGTTTCAAACTCCTGACCTCAGGTGATCCACCCACCTCGGCCTCCCAGAGTGCTGGGATTACAGGCATTAGCCAGGTTAAGATATTTTAATACATTTTTCAAGGAGTTCTAAAGAAGTTAGAACCTGATAAAATTTTGCCTTCTTTTTGTATTCTTCTCTGAAGTGGTCTGAAAGGCCATATAACCCTTACAGATATTAAAATGTTACCAGTCACTCATGGTTTTGCTTGACTATGTGGGTGAAAATAGTGCACTATATTTCTTCATCCCTATCTTTAAATGAAGTCAGCTCTTGCATGGTCAGTCAAGACAAGGGGTCTGGTCTAGGTTTCTCTCCCTTGAAGTCCTCTGTCTCTGCAGTGGGCACTTCAGCTGTTACACTCCATTCCTCCAGGCCTAGCCCATATTCTGAAAAGGCAAGGCAATCTACCACTCAACAAGTATTCACTGAGTGCCTGCCATGTTCTTGGGGATGAGAATAGTTTGGTGCATAAAAGAGAACAAGACCCCTGCCCCCATGGGATTTATATCCAGTCACACTCAGCAGACGTGTGTGAATCTGGAAGCACCTTTTCTATAGCCTGATAGAGTTCTCACAACAAGTAGGTGAAAACTACTTGCCTTGTCTTTGGGAGTCTTGTGCCTTTGGATCTACCCCTTAACAACTAACCTTGTCCATTATCCTCTCAGTCTGGCCTTTTACTTCTGGGATAGTCCATCAAAGATTTGAGGAAACGTTTCTTTCTATTTTTCTTTTTCCATTTTCCCAAATTTAAACTCATGAAATATATACAGGTTCTCTAAATTAAAAACAACAGGATATTTTACTGACTTTCTGTTCTGAATTAACTTAAGATTTATGTTTCCAATCCCCAGAGATATGAACTAAAAAGCCTGAAATAAATGTAGATCAGTCAGTTGAGCTGACATACAAAGCAGTCAACTTTACTCTGAGAGTTTTTGGTTGATCTTTCAAGTTCCTGAAAGTATTTGGAAGTGGGAAACACTGTTCTTCATACAAGATAAAAGGAAGAAAAAAGAACCTTACAGTCAGGTTCATAGTAGAAAACGAATATTAAAGTAAGCCAAAGCAATCAAGCAAGAGCATTTGTAAATCACTTGTTGGAGGTAAAACTGGAAGGCTGTGTAATTCAAGAAAATGGGAGATGAGCTAGCTGAGATCCCATGAACAGACCAGGCCCAACAGAAACTATAACAACAACAGCTCAGCTACAGGATTTTATGATGATGACAGAATTTTAAAGACATCCTTTTACTTTTGTGTTAACTGAAGATCTTCAAGTTGAAAGTGTCAGGATCTGCTCAATAGCATATCCTCTGTTGCAATATTAAAAATCATCAGGACACTTGGATCTCAGTGAAAAGTTTGATGGTTGAAGAATAATTGAAGTATTCAGTCCATAAGGAGGCCCGAGGCTCCCTCACACCTTGAATTTAATGCTAAGTAATCTACAAGTTTTGGAAAATGCTGCTTACTCTAGAAAAACCGACTAACCTTGATCTTGGTCAGCATATGCTTGGTAGTTTATATATCGCTTATCAGTGGTCAGAAAGGGCAGAATACCCAAACTTATCCAACACAAAGATTCACAATTTAACCGAATTGTTTCCCAGACACGAGGCTTACTAGATGTGAGCACTGTAAACTTTTATTTAGCTCCAACTTAGAGAACTTTACATTTTCAGATATGTGTTGAAGATCCTACTAGACGTGTTCTTCTTCTTTGATAATAAACAGGAAAAGAAAACTTCCTCAAAAGGGGAACTTGACTCTTTTCACACACTGAAGACTTTGGAAGCTGGTGGCAATAACTTCATTTGCTCCTGCAAATTCCTCTCCTTCACTCAGGAGCAGCAAGCATTGACCAAAGTCCTGATTGATTGGCAAACTACCTGTGTGACTCTCCATCCCACAGGCGTGGCCAGCAGGTTCAGGATGTCCACCTCTTGCTGTCAGAATGCCACAGGGTGGCACTGGTGTCTGGCATGTGCTGTGCCCTGTTCCTGCTGATCCTGCTCACGGTGGTTCTGTGCCACCGTTTCCACGGCCTGTGGTATATATTTTCATGTACTATCATGTACCATGATGTGAGCTTGGCTCCAGGCCAAAAGGAAGCCCAGGAAAGCTCCCAGCAGGGACATCTGCTATGACGCGTTTGTTTCTTACAGTGAGCGGGATGCCTACTGGGTGGAGAACCTTATGGTCCAGGAGCTGGAGAATTTCAATCCCCTCTTCAAGTTGTGTCTTCATAAGCGGGACTTCATTCCTGGCAAGTGGATCATTGACAATATCATCGACTCCATTGAAAAGAGCAATGAAACTTTGTGCTTTCTGAAAACTTTGTGAAGAATGAGTGGTGCAAAGAACCACTCACTGGACTGGACTTCTCCCATTTCCGTCTTTTTGATGAGTACAATGATGCTGCCATTCTCGTTCTTCTGGAGCTCACCGAGAAACCATTTGCTTTAGTCAATCTGGGCTGCTATAGCAAAAATGCCAACAGACTGGGTAGTTTATAGATAATAGAAATTCATTTATCACAGACCCCCTGCAGATTTGGTATCTGGTGAGGAACTCTTCCTGGCTCAATGAAAGCTGTCTTCTCACGGTGTTCTTACATGGTATAAGGGGTGAGGGAGCTCTCTGAAGCTTCTTTCGTAAGGGAATTAATCCTATTCATGAAGCCTCTGCCCTCATGACCTAATCACCTACCAAAGGGCCCACCTCCAATACCATCACATCGGGGGTTAGGATTTCAACAGATGCATTTCAGGAGGACACAAGCCTTCAGTCTATGGCTAGGATCATTCTCCAGTACTTCTGTTAAGCTGCAGAAGATAATTAACACCTAGACCTGCCTGGAGTGGCCCACTAATAAGGCTCAGCAGGAAGGGTTTTAGTTAAAGAAAAATTCTAGTTTTTTTAAAGGGAAGTATATACAACATGAAATATTCTCAGTTTTCAGAATTTGGTTTTATGTTAACTTAGAAGTTTACTACTAGAATGGGTGTGGTGACTTATGCCTCTAATCCCAGCACTTTGGGAGGCCGTGGTGGGCAGATCATGAGGTCAGGAGTTCCAGACCAGCCTTACCAACATGGTGAAACCCTGTCTCTACTAAAAATATAAAAACTAGCAAGGTGTGGTGGCACACACCTGTAATCCCAGCTACTCAGGGGGCTGAGGCAGGAGAATTGCTTGAACCCCAGAGGCAGAGGTTGCAGTGAGCAGAAATCACACTACAGCCTGGGTGATGGAGCAAGATTCGGTCTCAAAAAAAGAAAAAAAAGTTTACTACTATTATTTTGCCTAGGCAGTATTTTTCAGATGTTTTTAAAAATTACAGACACATTGACATCTGTTCAGAATAAAAAATTTTGAAAAGTATATGTTCACGTATAAAAGTCTGTAAAATAATGCAGGAATTATGGCATTATTAAGTAGTTTATGATGGATAAATTTCTTTTTTTTTCTTTTTTTTTTTGAGATGGAGTTTCGCTCTTGTTACCCAAGCTGGAGTGCAATGGCGTGATCTCGGCTCATTGCAACCTCTGCCTCCTGGGTTCAGGCAATTCTCCTGCCTCAGCCTCCTGAGTAGCTGGGACTACAGGCATGCGCCACCATGCCCAGCTAATTTTTTGTATGTTTACGAGACGGAGTTTCACCATGTTGACCAGGATGGTCTCGATCTCTTGACCTCGCTATCCACCCACCTCGGCCTGAATTTCTTATTTTATTTGACAATTACAAAATACTTTATGTGAAAAAGACGTAAGACTGTGTGTTTTGCTTTGGTTTTTGAAACAGGGTTACAATCTTATCTCCCAGCTTCAACCCCCTGGACTCAGCCTCCTGAGTAGCTGGAACTACAGGCACAAACCACCATACCTGGTTAATTTTTGAATTTTTGTAAAGATGGGGTCTCCCTATTTTGCTTGGGCTGGTCTCAAACTCCTGGATTCAAGAAATCCTCCTGCCTTGGGCTCCCAAAGTGCTGGGATTACAGGTGTGAACCATGTCAGCCCTGTGTTTTCGGATAACTTCAGTTTAGGATTTCAGTTAGATGCTCAAAACTATGAATACATACAACGAGAGTTACCCTTTCCCCCAAAATATTAATATATTTTATATGCCATGTTGATCTAATAAACATTTTTTTTGGTAGAGAGTTTAAGAGGCCTTATATCTAGATACAGATGGAGACTTGGAGTCTAACCTGGGATTTGCCACATATTTACTGTGAGCCATGTGAGTCAGGGCAAATTGTCTAATCACTTTAATCAAAGGAATACTAATATTGGAATTATTTATTGCATGTATTATTGTGAGATTCACATGAAATAATTGATGTGAAGTGCTTTGAAAATGTCAAGAACTAGGCTGGGTGCTGTGGCTCACACCTATAATCCTAGCACTTTGCGGGGTCTAGGCAGGTGGATCACTTGAGGACAGGAGTTTGAGACTAGTCTGGTCAACATGGTGAAACCCCATCTCTACTAAAAATACAAAAATTAGCCAGATGTGATGGTGCGTGCCTGTAATTCCAGCTACTGGGGAGGCTGAGGCAGAGACTTGCTTGAACCTGGGAGGCAGAGGCTGCAGTGAGCTGAGATCATGACACTGCACTCCAGAGTGAGACTCCATCTCAGAAAAAAAAAATGTCAAGAACTGAACAAGTATAAGGACTGTGTCTGAGTAGAACATGCTAATAGCTTTGTGGTGAGTGCAGAACTACCTTCAATATATGTAGAGGACACTGGTAATAATTTGTGGGCAAATAAATGATTTCTACCCGACTGTCAGAATATTCTAATTGACTTTGGGATTATAGAGCAATAGCATCAAAATCCATCTTAGGCACTTCAACTAGGGAAGAGAAATAGAGAAAAAACAAGTTTTTAGTTTAAGGAGAAATAATTTGAAGGAAGTTTTCTTGTGTCAGAAATCGTAAGGTAGAGAGCTGGAGATTTGGAATTAATAAGAAAGTATTTTCAGCCAGCTGGACAACCTGGATAAAGAAAAATAGTAACATAGTGACCTGTATAGAAAAGCCTCTCAATTTCGTATTTGTGTCTATTGATTAAGTTTCCCTGATGTTCCATCCATCAGAGAGGATTAAGGAGGTGGAACAGAGTAGGAGAAATAGCCCTGGGTTTAGGGTAAAATTCTGGTTTGAAATCTCAGTTCTGTCATATATAATATAATTCGTATGACATTTTCTTGTGTAAGGGAGAAACAAGGATGCTTGCTCTGCTTCATATTTCACTGTGTGAAACGCAAATGTAACTATGAATATAAAGGGTAGATTATTAATATTAAGGCAGCTGAATTGTAAAAGCTTGTTTTCTTCCCTTATACATTTCTCACCGTGGAGACAGCTAGGTTCTGTGGCAATGAATAAAATTGATCAATGATTGTTTTTGGCATTACTTTGAGAAGCAGGGATGAAATGGGGCAAGGAAAGAACTTAGCTTCAAACTGTAGATTTAAGTGGGAAGCCTAGATCTTTTCCTAGCACTTTGGGAGACCGAGGCGGGTGGAGCACGAGGTCAAGAGATCAAGACCATCCTGGCCAACATGGTGAAATCCGCGTCTTTACTAAAAATACAAAAATTAGCCGGGCATGGTGGCGGGCACCTGTAGTCCCAGCTACTTGGGAGGCCGAGGCAGGAGAATCGCTTGAACCCAGGAGGCGGAGGTTGCAGTGAGCCGAGATCGCACCACTGCACTCCAGCCTTGCGACAGAGCTATACTCCTTCTCAAAAATAAATAAATAAACAAATTAAAAAATCCAGGGCTGTCCTTATCTGTTCCCTTAGGCAAACCTTAGGCAAAATCGTTCTATGTTGGTCTGGAGGATGACTGGTGAACCTATTTAAATGCAGGAGCGCATAGACTTGTGGAAGTGGACCCTGGAGATGTACTGGCAGGTGAACCGTGTTAAAAGGAGAAACGTGATTCATGAGCGTGAGTTCGGGCTTCCACGGATGGAGAAGCATCAGGAGCGGAGTCTAAAGGCGGTATGTTTCAGGTGATGTGAGATTCTGGATGCCGGAAGCTTCAAGAAAATACTGGTGGGCACTTAGCCTTCCCCGTGGTTGCCAATCCCACGCGGGGCGCCTCTAGCGTCTCAATTCGCTTTTCCCCGACCCGGAACCTCCGCCAAGCCCCCAGCTCTCTCCTTCGACCCAGCCTAGCCCAGGGCAGCGGTCCGGGCAGGACCCGCCTCCGGCCTGACGCAGCCTCATTCGCTGTCCTCGGCGGGAGCGTGCCGGGGGCCGCGGCCGCGGGGGCTTGCTCTGGGCCACCGCCATGAAGTGCGGCGCGAGCTCCAGTGTTTCCTCCCGCTGCGGGGCGGTGCGTGCCCAGTGGAAGGGGCGGTTCCCGCACCACAGAAGGAGTGGGAGGGAGCCAGGCCGCCCGGACTTTCCCTTTTGCCTACTTCCCAGTCTCTGGCAGGCAGGCTCAGAGGTAGCGAGAAAGCGCAGCCTGTCTGCGGCTCGGGGTCGTCCCAGGTACGTCGTGCGCGCCCAGCTCGCGTGGTCTCTCTGCGCCCCTTCCTGGGGTCGTGTCGGGTGGGTCGGAGAGGGGAGCTGCAGTCCGGTCACGGGCTCCGGGGACCCCGGGCTCTCGCGCGGCTGCACCTGGGCCCCTCGCTCCTGTCCGGGAGGGGACGGCGGGGAGCGCGCCAGGCCCCCGGGACGCCGGTGCTTCTTTGCGCGGCCCAGCGCTGGAATGTGGACGCCAGCGAAGCCGGCTCTGGTCGGCCCTCGGGAGAAGCAGGGGCCACACGGAAAGGGAGTTCGCGGGTCCTGGGGATCCCATGGTGGGACTCCGCGCGCGCGCAGTGCTAATGGGCTGTGGCTGGGCCGAGCGCCCTTCCAGTCTTGCTGGTCGCCGCGGGAAGTTTCCGCTGGGGCTCCGGGCCGCCGGCTGCCACTTCACTCGGGATGGAGGCCCAGGTGGGTGGTGGCCCCGGCCCGGCCCGGCCCTCCCGCTTCGCTCATTCCTGGTAGGATCACTTTCCCCGCCTCCTGGGCCCTCTTGGCTCGGAGCGTGGGTGACTAGGATTGGGTAAAGGCTTTAAGGAGCCAGCGAAGTTGAATGCTAGCGTCTCGCAGGGGTGTGTCCCCGCTCGCTGGTTACTGCTAGGACGGAGCTTGGGTTTCGGTCACTGTGGCCCAGAGGTGGGAAAGGTTGCGTGCTCTGGGTCTGTCCAGGACCCTGGCTCCCCAACCCGAAGTCTGGTCTCTGCTCCCTGGCAGGTTTCACCCCACCTCTGTGTTCCTTCATTCTTAGGATATGTGAGTTAGGTCTCTGAATAGAAAACAACTTACAGTGTTTAAGCAAAGTCGAGTCTTCAAGTGCTTTGAAGTGCCCTTTACAGCTTCTTCAATTTCCATAAATAAGAACTTGTGTTTAGAACTTAAATGCAAGCCAGGAAAGGCTTTTTTCCTGTTTGAAAGAGAGAGAAAAAGAGAGAAAGAGGTGATTGGAGGTGATGGATGAGGGGAGAGAAAGAGGAGAGTAATTGTTCTGGGTGTAAACAAGTCAGTCTGCTGAGATGATTTTAATCTATTGACTCTGTTATTAAGATTTTTACCAAAGAGTAACCGGTAGATAGGGTGGCCTGACTTGAAGGGACAGACAGAAACAAACAAACAAATCCACAAAAACAGAACAAACAACAAAAGCAAGAGCAGAAACTATTGGAAAATGATTTATTCACCAACATTTTAAAGTTTCTTCCTGTTCTAAGCAAAAAACATTCGCATCTTTAAGTTCTTTATAATGTACTCATTTTACAGAAACTGCCAGAAGTTGACAGCATGTTTTGGGAGTTTGTAAGCTATCAGTTATTTTTTTTTGGTACAGTTGTATTGAAACTAACAGAGGAGAAAAACAATCTAATGGAATATCCCCAAATTTAAAAGAAGGCAAAGAGAGACAATAGAACATAAAACAAATGGGACAAGAATAAAGTACATAGTTGTCATAGTCTCTTTTGTGCTGCTGTAACAAATACCTGAGACTGGGTAATTTACAAAGAACGGAAATTTATCGACTCATTGTTCTGGAGCCTGTGAAGTCCAAGATTGAAGGGCTGCATCTGGTGAGGGTCCTCTTGCTACATTCTGACATGATGGAAGGCATCACATGGTGAGAGAGAGCAAGAGAGGACAGAACTTACTTTTATAACAGACTCATTCTCTCAATAACCTGCTCCACTGGTAATGACGTTTATCCATGTATGAGGGTAGAGCCTTCATGACCTAATCACCTGTTAATCCCACCTCTCAACACTTGCATTGAAGATGAAATTTCCAATTCATGAGCTTTGGGGCACACATTCAAACCATAGCAACAGTTCAATTACTTTAAAGCCCACAAGGTCAGTAATTATATCAAATGCAACTTAATACATCACTAATTGAGAAAAACTAATTTTTTTATGATAATCAGACCAATATTGTCAGACTAGACTTCAAAACAATCCAACAATCAATCATATACTGTTTACAAGAGACACATTTATGGAATACTAAAGGGAATAAAGTGAACAAATGCAACCATTTATCAAAAGAAAGCTGTTGTGGCAATATTAGTATTAGACAAAATAGAATAAGGCAAAAAAGTCATAACTGTAGATAAACATTTCACCAGGTTAAAGCTTTCACTGAGAAGAGATAAAAATTCTGAATTTCTAAGTACCTGTAACACAACATTGAGAAACTAGAAAATAGAAAAAGAATAGAGCCAAATTGATAGAACTAGAAAAATATAGAAAAATAGAAAATTCATAGAAAAATCCACAATCATAGTGGGAGATTTTATCATATGCCTCTCAGTAGTGATAGAAAAAACAGACAAAAGATCAGTAAGGATAAAGACAATGTGCACACCACAGTGTAGTTGACATAAGGAACCTATACTGTTTTCAACAGCTGCTGAAATCACAGAACATACTTAAAATCCGACCATATACTGGCCGGGTGCTGTTGCTCACGCCTGTAATTCCAGCACTATGGGAGGCTGAGAGGGGCAGATCATGAGGTCAAGAGATCAAGACCACCTCTGCCAACATGGTGAAACCCCATCTCTACTAAAAATACAAAAAAAAAAAAAAAAAAAAAAAAAAATCTGACCATATACTGGCTCATAAACTGCAATACATCTTAAAGAATTTAAATCATACAGAATATGTCTTCTGACCATAAGGCAATTAAAGTAGAAAGGAACAGAAAAACTTATAGAAAATTCCCATATATTTGGAAATTAATGAATACATTTTTAAATAACTCATGTGTCAAAAAATCAGAATGAAATCAGAAAATGTTTTTAATGAATTATGGAAAAAATCACATATAAAAACTTGTCAGATGCACCTAAACTGCTTAAAGTAAGATTTATAACCTTAAGTGCATATATTAGAGATGAAGAGTGACTAAAAATGAATGAGCAAGCAGACACCTCAAAAATTAGAGAAGGAATAGTAAAATAAATCCAGAGAAAGCACAACAGGGGAAATAATAATTTAAGAATAGAAATTAATGAACTAGAAAATAGAGGATCTATCATGTTGGAAGTTGGTTTTTTGAAAATGCAAATAAAATGACAAACCTCTAGCAAAACATTAAAAGAAAGCAGGTATAAAGAACTCATCTAAGGAATAAAACTGAGGACCTCTCTTGTTAATTGACATAAGCAAGAGACCATTATCCTGAGACTGTCTCTATACTTCGAGTTCTTAAAAAATAAACTGCAACTTAACTTAGTATAATACATAAACAAACTGAAACCTTAATTAGGAATCTTTTTTTGTAATTAATAGCCAAATTTCCACCAATCGTAAATAGCCAAGCTTTAGCCAATCACAGGCAGCCAACTGATCAGACTATGCCCAAACAGGGCAAATGCCTATTACACCATGCCCAAATAAGGCAGACTCCTAGCTGAAGCCAATCAGGTGATTACTGTGCTCTTGTGTTTGGCCTATAAAAGCTCACTGCTCACACTGCTGGGTGGAGCTCTCTGAAACTTTTGTGAATCTGAGTGCTGCCTGATTCATGAATCATTTTTTGCTAAAATAAACTCTGTCAAATTTAATTTGTCTGAAATTTCTCTTTTAACAGTTTTTGGTGTTACAAGCAGGATTCAAAGGAGACCTGTAGTGACCTTAGGAGCTCTTAGTGACCAAGTGAAGGCACGTGCAGGGCTCATTGTGCTCATTGCTCTTTCACTGCAACTGGTAGTTGTGGGTAAGTTCCTGCTCAGACTTGAGCACCATACATTTGCATTTTCAGCTCTCTGACTTTATCTGAGCAATTTTTTGACTGGAGTGGCTCCAGGATTGGATTGGATTCAATGAAGAAACTGAAACTGGATTGGTGCACTAGGAGGCCTCCAGTAGATAAGGTTACTAGAAGAGAGGGAATCATGGGCTGATCTGGATTTAAGGAGTGTACAACTCCTCTGTCTGCTACTCCAGCCGATTTCATTTATAAGAATTATGGACGAAGAACCTGTGCTTTTCTAGAGAAATGTGTGAGCCTTATTAAAGATGACTTAGAATTACAGTGGACAAAGAAGAAAAGACCCTTAAGGCAAACAGGCACATATTTTGAAGCTGGCATACAATGCATACTAACATCATGGTAAAAGGGGTATCCATGACCTCAGGCATTTATCCTTTCTTTGTGTTATAAACAATCCAATTAAACTCTTAGTTATAAAATATACAATAAATTGTTGCTGACTGTAGTCACCCTGTTTTGCTATCAAATAATAAATCTTATACACTCTGTCTAACTGTATTGGTGTACCCATTAACCATTGCCATCTCCCTGGACCTACAGCTATACTTTCCAGCCTCTGGTAACCATCATTCTACTCTCTCACTGCATGAGTTCAGTGTCTTAATTTGTAAGTGAAAACATGGGATGTTTGTCTTTCTGTGCCTGCCGTATTTCACTTAACATAAAGTCCTCCAGTTCCATCATGTTGTATGACAGCATCTCATTCTTTCTTATGACTGAATAGTACCCCATTGTATATGTATACCACATTTTCTTTATCTGTTCATCTGTAGATGGACACTTGGGTTCTTTCTAAATCTTGGCTACTGTGAATAGTGCAGCACTAAACATGGGAGTGCAGATGCCTCCTTGATAGGTTGATTTCTTTTCTTTTGGGTATATACCTACCAGTGGGATTATTGGATTATACAGTAGCTCTGTTATTAGTTCTTCGAGGAACCTCCAAATTGTTCTCCATAGTGGTTGTACTAATTTACATTCCTACCAACAGTGTACAAGGGTTCCCTTTTGTCCATATCCTTGCAGCATTTTTATTGCCCGTCTTTTGGATAAAAGCCATTTTAACTGGGGTGAAATGATATCTCACTGTAGTTTTGATTAGCATTTCTCTGATGATCGTTGATGTTGAGCACATTTTCATATATCTGTTTGCCATTTGTATGCCTTCTTTTTTTTTGAGACGGAGTTTCACTCTTGTTACCCAGGCTGGAGTGCAATGGCGCGATCTTGGCTTACCACAACCTCCGCCTCCTGGGTTCAGGCAATTCTCCTGCCTCAGCCTCTGGAGTAGCTGGGATTACAGGCACGCGCCACCATACCCAGCTAAGTTTTTGTATTTTTAGTAGAGACGGGGTTTCACCATGTTGACCAGGATGGTCTCGATCTGTTGACCTCGTGATCCACCCGCCTCGGCCTCCCAAAGTGCTGGGATTACAGGCTTGAGCCACCGTGCCCGGCCTTGTATGCCTTCTTTTGAGAAATGTCTATTTAGATCTTTTGCCCATTTAAAAAATTGGATTATTAGATTTTTTCCTATTGAGTTATTTGAGCTCCTTATATATTCTGCTTATTAATCCCTTTTCAGTGAATAGTCTGTGAATATTTTCTCTCCCATTCTGTGTATTGTCTCTGCACTTTGTTGATTATTTGATTTACTATGCAGAAACTTTTTAACTTGATGAGATCCCCTTTGTTAATTTATGCTTTGCTTGGCTTGCTTGTAGGGTATGACTTAAGAAATCTTTGCCCAAAGGGCTGGGCGCGGCGGCTCATGCCTATAATCCCAGCACTTTGGGAGGCTGAGGCGGGTGGATCACAAGGTCAAGAGATCGAGACCATCCTGGTCAACAAGGTGAAACCCCGTCTCTACTAAAAATACAAAAATTAGCTGGGCATAGTGGCGTGCGCCTGTAGTCCCAGCTACTCTGGAGGCTGAGGTAGGAGAATTGCTTGAACTCAGGAGGCGGAGGTTGCGGTGAGCTGAGATCGCGCCATTGCACTCCAGCCTGGGTAACACTCCAGATGGGTAACAAGAGCGAAACTTCATCTCAAAAAAAAAAAAAAAAGAAATGTTTGCCCAGACCAATGTCCTGGAGAGTTTTCCCAATGTTTTCTTTTAATAGTTTCATACTTTGAGGTCTTAAAGTCTTTAATCTATTTTGAATTTATTTTTTTATATGGCAAGATACAGGGGTCTAGTTTCTTCTGCATATGGATATCTATTTTACTCAGCACCGTTTATTGAAGAGACTGTCCTTTCTGCAATGTATGTTCTTGACATATTTATTGAAAATGAATTCACTGTAGATGTATGGATTTGTTTCTGGGTTCTCTATTCTGTTCCATTATTCTGTGTGTCTGTTTTTATAGTGACAGTAGCTCAGTAGTATAATTTGAAGTCAGATGATGTGATTCCTCCAGTTTTGTTCTTTTTGCTCGGAATAGCTCTGGCTATTCTGGGTCTTTTGCGGTTTCATGTAAATTTTAGGATTATATTTTATTAACATATTTCGGTGAAGAATATGAACAAAAGACCGTTGGTATTTTGATAGGGACTGCATTAAATCTATAGATTGCTTTGGGTAGTAGGGACATTTTAACAACATTGATTTTTTCAACCCATGAACATGGAATATCTTTCCATTTTTTGGTGTCCTCTTCAATTTCTTACATCTGTGTTTGTAGTTTTCATTGTATAGATCTTTTACTCCTTTGGTTGAGTTTATTCCTAGGTATTTTATTTGTAGCTAATGTAAATGAGATTACTATCTTGATTTCTTTTTCAGATTGTTCACTGTTGGCATATAGAAATACTACTGATTTTTGTATGTTGATTTTGCATACTACGATTTTACTGAATTTGTTTATCAGTTCTAATTGCTGTTTGGTGGAGTCTATGATTTTCCAAATATACAATCATATCATCTGCAAAAAAGGATAATTTGACTTCTTCCTTTGCAATTTGGTTACTCTTTATTTCTTTCTCTTGTCTGATAGATCTAGCTAGGACTTTCAGTATTAATGTTGAATAACAGTGGTGAAGGTGGGGATCCTTTTCATGTCCAGATCTCAGAGGAAAGGCTTTCAGTTTTTACCTGTTCAGTATGATACTAGCTGTGAGTCTGTCATATATGGCTTTATTATGTTGAGGTATGTTCCTTTTATACATAGTATTTTGCGCTTTTTGTCATGAAGTGATGCTGAATTTTATCAAATGCTTTTTCATTGTCAGTTGAAAGGATCATATGGTTTTTAATCTTTCATTCTGTTGATCTGATGTATCACATTGATTTATTGGCATATGTTTAACTATCCTTGTGTCCCTGCTTTTTATTTTTTGTGTATCTATTGTAAGTTTTTTTTATTCGTGGTTACCATGAGGTTTGCAAATAATATAACCCATTATTTTATTTTTATTTTTATTCTTTTTTACTGCATTTTAGGTTTTGGGGTACATGTGAAGAACATGCAAGATTGTTGCATAGGTACACACGTGGCAGTGTGATTTGCTGCCTTCCTCCCCATCACCTATATCTGGCATTTCTCCCCATGCTGTCTCTCCCCAACTCCCCACCCCTGCTGTCCCTCCCCTATTTCCCCCCAACAGACGTGTAGTGCTCCCCTCCCTGTGTCCATGTGTTCTCATTGTTCAATACCTGCCTATGAGTGAGAATATGCGGTGTTTGATTTTCTGCTCTTGTGTCAGTTTGCTAAGAATGATAGTTTCCAGGTTCGTCCATGTCCCTACAAAGGACACGAACTCATCATTTTTGATGGCTGCATAATATTCCATGGTGTATATGTGCCACATTTTTCTTGTCCAGTCTATCATCGATGATAATCCATTATTTTAAACTGATGACAACTTAACACTGATTACATAAACAAGCAAACAAATAACAGAGAAAACTAATAAAAATTCTATAATTTAATCCCCCCTTTTAAACTTTGTGTTATTACTGTTTATAACTTATTGTACAGTCTGTGTCTTAAAAAGTCATTTCAGTTGTTATTTTTGATAGATTTATCTTTTAGTCTTTTTCTTCATTATATGAGTAGTTTACATACCACAATTACAGTGTTGTAATATTCTGTTTTGCTGTGTACTTATTATTACCAGTGAGTTTTGTACCTTCTGGTGATTTCTTATTACTCATTAACATCCTTTTCTTTCAGACTGAAGACCTCTCTAGCATTTCTTATAGGACAGGACTAGTGTTGATGAAATCTTTGTTTTTGTTTGTCTGGGAAAGTCTTTATTTCTCCTTCATGTTTGAAGGATATTTTTGCTGCATAAACTATTCTAGGATGAAGGTAATTTTCCTTGGGCACCTTAAGTGTGTCATGCTATTTCTCCTGGCACGTAAGGTTTCCATTGAGAAGTCTTCACTAGATGTACTGGAGCGCCTTTGTATATTATCTGTTTCTTCTCTTGCTGCTTTTTAAGATTCTTTTGTTTTTTTAGACAGAGTCTCACTGTCACCAGGCTGGAGTGCAAGTGGCGTGGTCTTAGCTCACTGCAGCCTCCACCTCCTGGGTTCAAATGATCGTCCTGCCTTAGCCTCCAGAGTAGCTGGGATTATAGGTGCCTGCCATCATGCCTGGTGAATTTTTATATTTTTAGTAGAGACAGGATTTCACCATGTTGGCCAGGCTGGTCTTGAACTTCTGACCTTGTGATCCACCTGCCTTGGGCTCCCAAAGTGTTGGGATTACAGTTGTGAGCCACTGTGCTCGGCCAGGATCCTTTCTTTATCTTTGATCTTTGGGTGTTTCATTATTAAATGTCTTGAGGTAGTCTTTTTTTTAGTTAAAACAACCTAGTGTTCTATAACTTTCTTGTATGTGAATATTAATATCTTTCTCTAGGTTTGGGAATCTCTCTGTTATTATCCCTTTGAATAAACTTTCTACTTCAATCTTTCTCTACCTCCTCCTTTAGACCAATAACTTAGATTTGGCCTTTGGAGGCTATTTTCTAGATCTTGTAGACATGCTTCATTCTTTTGTATTCTTTTTCTTTTGTCTCCTCTGACTTTGTATTTTCAAATAGCCTGTCTTCAAGCTCACCAATTCTCACTTCTGCTTGATTAGTTCACTGTTAAGAGACTCTGATGCATTCTTCAGTATGTCACTTTCATTTTTCAGCTCCAAAATTTCTGCTTGATTCCTTTTAATTATTTCTGTGTCCCTGTTAAATATATCTGATAGGATTCTAAATGTTTTCTCTGTGTTATCTTGAAAACAGTTATTCTGAATTCTCCTGTCTGAAAGGTCATATACCTCTGTCTATACAGGATTGGTCACTGATGCATTATTTAGTTTGTTCCGTGAAGTCTTGTGTTCCTAGATGGTCTTGATAATTGTTGATGTTTGTTGGTGTCTGGAAATTGAATGGTTTTTATTGTAGTCTTCGCAGTCTGGGCTTGTTTGTATCCATCCTTCTTGGGAAGGCTTTCCAGGTATTCAAAAGGACTTAGGTATTGTGACCTAACCTTTTGGTCACCACAGCCATATCTGCATTAGGGGTACCCTGAGCCAAGTAGCACTGTGATCCTTACAGACTCACAGAGATATCACCTTGGTGGTTTTCTGTAAGATCTGGGAGAATTCCCTGGGATTACCAGGTAGAGATTGGTGTTCTCTTCCCTTACTTTCCCCTAAACAAATGAAGTTTCTCTGTGCTGAGCTTCCTGGAGCTGGTGGATGAGTGACGCAAGCACCCCTGTGGCCACCACCACTGGGAGTGTGCTGGATCAGACCCAAAGCCAGCACAGCACTGGGTCTCACCCAATGCCCATGGTGATGACTGCCTGGCTACTGCTTATGCTCCCTCAAGGCCCCAGGGCTCTACAGTCAGCAGATGGCAAGGCCAGAAGGCTTGCATCCTTCCATTCAGGGTGGCAAGTTCCCCTGGGCCCTAGGCAGGTCCAGAGATCCCATCGAAGAGTCAGGGCCTTGAGTTGGAAACTTTAGTAATCTACCTGGTGCTCTATCCTAGTCTGGCTAAGTTGGCATTCAAGCCACAAGAAAAAGTCCTTCCAATTCTTCCCTCCCCTTTCCTCAAGCAAAGGACTCTATCCCCACGGCCTTTATTGCTCCAGGCATATGATGACTACTGCCTGGCTATTGCTCATGTTCACCCAAGGGCCAAGAGTTCTTTAGTTAGCTTGTGGTAAATGCTGCCAGACCTGAGTCTCTCCCTTCAGGGCAGAGTTCCCCTTTGGCTCAGGGCAGGTCCAGAAATGCTGTCCAAGAGCTAATGCCTAGAATTGGGGACCTCAGGAGCCTGGTTTGTGTTCTACCCCACTGTCACCAAGCTGGTACCCATGCTATAAAACAAAGTCCCCTTTAATCTTCCCTCTCCTCTTCTCGAGCAGAAGGAAGGAGTCTCTTTGGAGCTGTCAGCAGCTGTAATGGGGGTTGGAGGAGAGGAGCTGAAAGCACTCTTTTGGCTGCCCTGGCTGGTGTTTCATTAGGTCATGTGCACTCCAAGTCCATTCACTTGGAGCCCAGCACAGTACCAGGACTTGCCCAGGAGTTGCAATCCTTGTGGTCTAGACTACTTTTCAAGTTTATTTAGAACCCTAGAGCATGGTAGCCTGTGGTGGCAAAGTTTTCTAGGACTCAAGTTCCAACTACTAGGATAGATTATTATTATTTACCTCTGGCTATGGCTGGTCTAAATGCTGTCTCCATAGGACTGGCTAGATTCTGCTCTGTGTTGCTTTCTGCTGTGACAGGGCAGCACTGAGTTACAATTCAGAGTCCCACAATCACTGTGCTGTCTCTCCCCGAGGCACACAGATTCTCTGCGCCATGCAGCTGCTGTTGAGGATTGGGGAAGAGTGGTATAGGTGACTCAAGACTGTCTTTCCTACGCTTTTCAGTGTCTCTTTCAGTGATATGAAGTTAAAACCAGTTACTCTGATCACTCATCTGATTTTTGACTCTTAAGAGGGTGCTTTTTTATGTGAATAGTTGTTCAATTTTGTATTCCTGTTGGGAGGATGATCACTAGAAGCTTCTATTTGGCCATCTTGCTCTGCCTCCAACCTCATGTATGGTTTAAACCTTTTGCCATGGATGTCTGCTTTTATTGTAAACAACTAGGACATTGGGAAAAAAAAAGTGCACTCTTACTTCAGCTTTTGTTTTTTTTTTTTTGAGGTGGAGTTTTGCTCTTGTTACCCAGGCTGGAGTGCAATGGCATGATCTCGGCTCACCACAACCTCCACCTCCTGGGTTCAGGCAATTCTGCCTCAGCCTCCTGAGTAGCTGGGATTACAGGCATGTGCCAACGTGCCCAGCTAATTTTTTGTATTTTTAGTAGAGACAGGGTTTCACCATGTTGACCAGGATGGTCTCGATCTCTTGACCTTATGATCCACCTGCCTCGGCCTCCCAAAGTGCTGGGATTACAGGCATGAGCCACCGTGCCCAGCCTTACTTCAGTTTCTTGATGGATCCACACACTCTCTGGCCTGGAATGTTTCTCCATTAGAAGAAGCTCCCAAGGCTTGACTTCCAGAACAATAATCAACCAGTCCCTCAGAGAAAGAGAAAATTTACATAGTGGGGCTTTAAAATCAAGTCCAAAAGGTTCTTGTGTCTGAACTTGCCCAATTGACATTTGGACCATTTTCAGAAAAATCATTTCTAAGACTTAGTTTTCTCTGTTTTCTCTATCCAATCCTGCCTCATCCAGGGGAACGTCTCAGTCAACTGAAACCCCTTTTATCAAATCACTGCTAACTATGTACCATCCAACTGTGCCCACTTCTTCTCATTGCTATGCTCCCAACTTTTCACTGGGAAAAAACAAAACTAAACTAATTGATCTGTCATTTAACCTTGAAAATGAAACAAAAAAAGGATGAACCAGTCTCTGACTATATAAGATTAGAAGTATCTAATGATGAGTCCAGACATAAAAGCTGCTTGTCCTGATCTTAGGGAGCTCTGCCTTGAACTCAGTAATCTAATTTAAAAAACAAAAGCTGGGTTGGGAAACTGCTGATTTAGTTGAATTAGCCTGCAAAAATATGCCTGTCTTGTATAAGGCTTATTTTCAACTGGTTCTTTTGAGACCACTTTGTAAGATACTTATATCTATAGAGAGAATCTCAACTTGCAAGGGTGTCTCTGTCTTTGCACCAGGACAAAAAGCAGGACTAAGCCACTGGAGAATGGAGAAGGCATTGCCTTAAATTTACATAACAAATCTGATCTTTGTTTGAGGTACTTTTCCTGGCCATCTTGGCAGAACTGGGTCTTTACTTACACTCTTCCTTCTTTGTTCACGCAGATAATGGTATTTAAATCTGAAGTGTAAGTTTTCTCACTTTGGGATAAAAATTTTCTACCGTGTCTTCACCAGGAACAGATAGCTACTCCTTTAAAATGCAAATGTAGGGAGGATAACTCATTGGAAGAAGAAGAAAAAAGAGCTCTGTAAATTGGGTAAATGAAAAATCTTAAAAGTCTTTTCCACAAATATTATCAAAAACCTTTAGCCAACTGAGCAAGTAATCTTAACTTGTTCCAGCTGCCAGAAACATAATTTGGCTCCAAATGTTTTGTAAACTACTGAGTTTTATGTTACCGTGCCTGGCATATGATTAAAATTGTACAATGAAAGCTATAAGATCCAATTCTGTCTGTATGTTTATATCTGTGTGAAATTTTTCTGTCTCTGGATGGTATTGCCAAAATTAAATTATAGCAGAGCTTTATTTATTTATTTTTGAAAGGAGAGAAGGAAAGATAAAAAAGTAGTGAAGGAGAGGAAGAAAGAGGAAGAAAAAGACGGAGAGAGAACGGGAATGTTGCTTTATTCTAAAAATGGGTATTAATAATGGCCGATCAATATTTCATTTAAACCTCTGAGTCGGTGTGATGTGGTATTGACAAGAATGTATGTTTTGTGTATTTAAAGTGGAGAGCTCTATAAATATTTATTAAGTTTACTTGTTCTGGATCTGAGTTCAAGTCCTGGATATCCTTATTAAATTTCTGTCTCATTGAATCTAAGTCTCTTTATAGATCTTATGTATCTGGGTGTTAGGATCATTAGCTCTTATTGTTGCATTGATCCTTTTACCACTATATCTTTGTTGCTTTAAAATCTATTTTATCAGATGCGAGAATTGCAACTCCTGCTTTTTATTTATTTATTTATTTATTTATTTTTGCTCTTCATTTAGTTGGTTAATCTTTCTCCATCCCTTTGTTTTGAGTCTTTGTGTATCCTTGCATGTGAAATGGGTCTGGATGTAGCATACTGTTGGGTTTTGGCTGTATTGTTTGTTTGGGGGATTTAGTCGATTTAAATTTAGGATTACTGCCATTTGATGTTAACTGGCTGTTTTATCCATTCGTTGATGTAAATTCTTTATGTTGATGGCAGTATTAAACTCACATGTATCAGTATTAATCCTAAATTTAAATGGACTAAATGCCCCAATCAAAAGACACAGACAGGCAAATTGGATAAAAAGCCAAAACCCATCAGAATGTTGCATCCACACCCATCTCACATGCAAGGATACACAAAGACTCAAAACAAAGGGATGGAGGAAGATTTACCAACCAAATGGAGAGCAAAAAAAAAAAAAAAAAGCAGGAGTTGCAATTCTCGTCTTTGATAAAATAGACTTTAAAGCAACAAAGACCAAAAGAGACAAAGAAGGACATTACATAATGGTGAAAGGATCAATGCCACAAGAAGAGCTAACAATCCTAAATATATATGCACCCAATACAGGAGCACCCATATTTATGGCAAGTTCTTAATGACTTAAAAAGAGACTTAGACTCCCACACAATAATAGTGGGAGACTTTAACACTACATTGTCAATATTAGATAGATTAATGAGACAGAAAATTAACAAGGATATCCACGACTTGAACACGGACCTGGAACAAGTAAACTTAATAAACATTTACAGAACTCTCCACCGCAAATCCACAAAATACACATTTATCTCAGTATCACATCACACCTATTCTAAAAGTGACCACATAATTGGAAGTAAATCACTCCTCAGCAATTTCATAGCATTTCACAGGTTTAAATGAAATATTGGTTGGCTGCTTGTTTGTTATTTTCCTCCCTTATTCCTTCCTGTCTCTATTGTTAAGCACATTTATTGGCATAAAAGAGGTTTTTAGACAATACTCATTTTTAGACTGCATTCTAACCTGGGCAATAGAGCAAGATTCCCATTCTCTCTCCCTCTTTCTCTCCCTCTTTCTTTCTCTCTTTCATTCTTGTCTTTCTTTCTTTCTTTTTTCCTCAAAAAAAAAAAAGAAAAAAGATATACAATATGAAAGAATATTATAAGATTTATCTGAATCAAATTGTCTACGATAACCTATTTAAATGAACAGCATCATGCACCTGAATTGGAGAAACAAAACTGTTATTTAAAAGGATGTAAATTCAGTGTTAAATGTGGCCTCATGGATCAGACAGTTACTGGTCCTTTCTGAGTTCATATAGCTTCCATTATTAAAAGTTCTGTACTCTATGACTCATCACAGAATAGATAACATGAAATTATGAAAAAATATTGGTGTTACGAGTGTTCTAAAATTGCTGAAATGGCTTATAATCAATATTTGGTTTGTCAAATTCACAATTTTTGTAAGATAATGAAAACCTTGGTTGGTACATTTCTACCATCTATTGGACTATTTGAACATTTGCAGATATATTTCATTCACTTGCCTCATTGGGAACCAAAATGTTCTTATAATAGTATGTATGTTCCCTGGTTGGATAAAAGCTTTCCCATGCATGAAGGCCAATGTTGTGATAACAGCTAAAAGGTTAGTAGAAAGCATGCTTTCTTAATGGGGTGTTTCTGGAGAAATCTCCAGTGACAGAGGTGCGCATTTCACTGGACAAGTTATGAAACAGTTAAAGTATTGCAAGCACAATGGCATTACTATTGTCCCCATGATCTTCAATCTTCTAGGAAGTCAAAGGGACAAATGGTAGTTTACAACTGAAATTGGCAGTTAGCTCGATGTATTGATTGCCTTGGCCAAAGTTATTACTATTGGCCTTGATGGCCATCAGATTTACTCCTATTGGATAACATAAATTAACCCTTTTTATGAAATAGTTACTGAAAGACCTATGCCCCTAATAATAAAACCTCATATAGCTCCTACTCTTATAAACTCTGACATGACTAATTATTGCAAGTCTTTAATGCATTATGCCAAAGTGTATTTTCATCAGGTAAAAAATAAGCCTTTCAGGATTCATCAAATGAGAATAACCAATCTGACATAGAATCCAAGGATTAGATCATTTGGAAATGACATCAGAGAAAGACTATGCTTGAACTTTCTGGGAAGGGACTATATCATATTCTTCTCACATCTACACTATGGCAAAACTTCAGGGCCTTGATCTTGGGTCCACATCTCTCAATTCAAGAGCATCCCTTGAGATGCTTGAGAAACCTATTAGAGATCTGAAGGTAAAACTGACCAGGGGGTTTCTTCCCAGAGCAGATGACATCCTAGATGTAGATAGCTTTCTCAAGGTCATGAATTAGGATTTCTCTTCTGTCATAAAACCATTGTTCCTTTTCTCTTTTACCTTTTGCCATCTTTCTATTTATACATGGCAAGATAATGGTGTGGTTAGGATTTCACAATTGATAGCTTCTGCAGGAAATTTAAGTGAATGCTGGATATGTCATGTTGAATGAAATACTTATATGTTTTAAAGATCTTCTAATTCACTCTATAACAAATTTTATTGACATACCAAGTATGACTGCTGGTTCAAATTGCACATCTGGTCTTTCTATAGGTTTAGGCTTTTTGAGTCACATATTCAGATTTTGTGTTTAAAGCTACAGTAGACAAAATGTATAGGAGAGGTTTTACAGTTAAATTATTCCAGAAACTGAGTAAGAAAACCAACAAGGGAGATAATTAGATAGTTTATAAAATTCAGAACTGTAATTCTCTAATTGTTGGTAGTCTCCATTGATGATAATGAATAGTGGAGTCTTGAATGACTACTACTACTGCTTCCCCATTGAAGACCCCTGTAGTACACAGTGTCCCACAGGGAACTGTCTGTTGTGCCCCTCCAGCATATATTTTTATCTGTGAAGGATTTAACTATCAATCATAGGCATAGGCAGCTCCATGTCTCAGTTGGTAAGAAATTAGAGGTCAGTGTGGATTAGGGATTCTAACAGTACCACTGTCACTGTTTCTTTTTATGCCATAGTGCAAATTAGGAGGTATAGAGCAATGTCAACTTTCCATAGCCCATTGGAAACTTGACATTGCTCTGTACCTCTTAATTTGCACTGTGGCATGAAGAGAAACTTTCCAGCAGGTACAAATCCCTCTAAATGGGCATCTTTTATTCAAATGCTCCTTCCCTGGCTTGGAATAAATGTAAATTATGAAGAGAAATCCCTTTCAAACAGTAGCTACTACAGCTGACTCTACTGCAAAGGCTATAAAAGTTGCCCAGTGAAGTTCTCTAAATTCTTTTGCTGAAGTTTCTTTAGATAACAGGATTGCCTTGAGTTATCGATTGGTTCATAGTGGTGGGGTGGTGGTGATACGGGACACTGTGTATAATAGCTAATACATCCTACTACACTTGCATAAAGGAATCTGTTATAAGGAAAATGAAATAAAGATGTAAAAGTTGGAAAGAAGAAAACCATCATGATGTCTTGATGATGATTGGGGATACAGAAAATAAAAAGAATCCACAAACTATTAGAATTACCAAGTTAATTTAGCAAGGTTGCTCAATGCATGGTCAGTATACAAAATTTCATTGAACATCTATATATACATATATGCCATATTGTATTAGATTGTTTTGCATTGCTATAAGGGAATACCTGACGCTGGGTAATTTATAAAGAAGAGGTTTATTTGGCTTATGGTTCTGCAGGCTGTACAAGCATAGCACTAGCATCGACTTGACCTTAGAAAGTTTTTACTCATGGTAGAAGAAGGGGGATCGGACATGTCATATGGAGAGAGAGAGAGAGAGGGAGTGAGAGGGAGGGAGCAAGAGTGAAGGGGAAGGTCCCAGAGTCTTTTTAAACAACCTGATCTCCTGTGAGCTAACAGAGTGAGAACTAACTTATTACCATGAAGAGTGCACCAAGCCATTCATGAGGGTTACACCCTCATGACCCAAACTCTTCCCACCAGGTCCTACCTTCAACACTGGGGATCATCTTTCAGTGTGAGATTTGGAGAGGACAAACATCCAAACCATGTCACATATATAAATGTCTAAAACATTTAAAATAGTTTTAAAAGTAACAAATAGAAATAAAGCTCACAAAATATGCTCAAGAATTTTACGCAAAAAACACAAAATACTATTGTGATAAGTTAAAGAAGTCCTAAATAAATGGAGAGATCTGTTGTGCTCATGGATTGGAAGATTCAATACTGTAATGATGTTAATAGTTCCCAAATTGTTGTGTAGATTCAATACATTGCCAATTAAAACCTCAACGGGCTTTGTTTTTGAAACTGACAAGCTGATTCTGCCATTGATAATAATATTCAAAGGAGCAAGAATAACCAAGACACATTTGAAGAAGAACAAGGAGGAAGAAGAATATATTTGAAGAAAATAAGAAACTCTATTAAATGTTTATCCCTTAGATATTTATATATACATTTGAGATACATCTATTGCCTAGATATTGAGATATATTATACATTCAATATGGTTTGTTGCTGATATAGGCATAGACAAATAAAATAAACATTTGATCAGAATAAAGCACTGAAACAAGATCCACCCCTATATGGACATGTGGCTGTTGACAAAGAAAATATTGTTGATTATTTCCCCAAGATGATCTTTAAAGGATAGCTTAATTGAACATCCATCTTAGAAAAAAGTGAATCCTTCTGCTACCTCAAATATCAACCACAGGTAGATTATATATCTAAAAGTGAAAGACAAAGCAATAAAGATTTTAGAAAATAACAAGATTTTAGAAAATAACAAAGAGAACATCTTTAAGAAAATATAGGATATATTTTAAAAATAGGTCACAAAACTATTAAAAATATATAAAATATAAGAACATCTGTTCATCAAAAGCACTATAGTTTGAATAGTGGTTTCTCCTCCAAAATTCATATTGAAATTTAATCCCCATTGTAACAGTGCTAATCCTAAAACTAAGTATTAAGAGGTGTGACCTTTGGGAAGTGCCTAAGTCATGAGGGCTCTTTCCTCATGCATGGATTAGCATCCTTATAAAAGGGCTTGAGATTGAAGGTGGTGCCCCCATGCCCTCATGTGAGGACGCAGCAACAAGGCACCATCTTGGAAGGAGAGAGAAGCCCTCACCAGACACTGTGCAGGTGCCTTGATCTTAGACTTCCAGCCTCCAGAGCTATAAGAAATAAATTTCTGTTCTTTATAAATTACCTGGTCTCTGATATTTTGTTATAGAAGCACTAGTAGACTAAGACAGAAAGATGCCATTATGAAAGTGAAAAGGCAGCCAGAGAGTGGCAGAAGCTTTTGAGATGATGGATATGTTTATTTCCTGGATTGTGATGATGACACCATGAGTGTATACACATATATGTATATATAATGTATACAAATTGTGTACATTGATTATATACAGTTTTTTTGTATACCAATTATACCTTAATAAAGCTAAGGAAAAAAAGAAAATACAGAATAAATATGCATGGTATGACCTACTTATTTTTTTTAAAAAAAGAGGAGGGAATGCAAAGCAGTGGTTTCAGTGTGAACATAAAGATTCTGGCCTCAACAGCATTTAGATTCCCAAACCAACCATCCTTATGTTTTAATTCTCTGTGACCATAAATTGTATGGGTCAGGCCTTTATAATCTCTCAGATTCTGTGAATGTGGGGAATTAGTTTTACCCATAAAAAGTTCTGTTCTTGGGGATAAATATTCTTTTTAAATTTTTGTATAGTTAGTACACTATGAAAATACAGGCAAAGGCATACAAATGCCAGGAATGGGGTAGCTGAATAGAGCTAAATAATGATATAGGGCCCAGAAGGTGGGCAAAGAGAAAGTTGTTGGATTTATGGTTACAAGTAAACTAGCAGTTGTGGTGCAGATAGTTCTGTTTCCCGCACATTCATCTGAACGGCCCATCCAGACTTAAACACTGTTTTCTCCATTTACTTCTAGGCAGGATGATAGGGTTCTGATGGTGTGAGTCTCCTTCAACCCAGCAAACCACCTCGGTCTGCCTGGAGTTTCCAACACCCCTCCTGCCTACTAGTGATAGGTGCCAGGCAGGTCGATGCACATGCAACTTTTTTCTTTTGGTGCCAAAGCATGCTGCTCCTGGAGTTTCATTCAGTGAATGAGAGCTATGATTTGGTTCTGTGAGCTCTCTTTGAATCATGGGGGTCACTGACGCAGAGAAAAGAAATGCTTAAATGTTAAGAAAGTTTGAAGTGCAGAAAAAGGTGATTGTAAATCCATATGGTTAAGCCTCACCCATTTCTTAAAAGGCTTGACCTCCATTCATTAATTGATTCATTCTTCTAATACATGTTTATTGAGTTTTCCTCTATATTTCCGGATGGTTGTGATTTTAAGTACTGCACAGTGGTTGTATATCTGTGTTACTGTTGCTGAATGTATCAGGGAACTCATTTTTTATCCCCATTCATACATTCCATTCATCTGTTATTCTCTCTCTCATCTCTTATTCTCTCTCTCTCTGTGTGTGTGTGTGTGTGTGTGTGTGTGTGTGTGTGTGTGTGTGTTATGCCTAGAGAATATTTCTCAAAAATTAGAATTATGATATGCTGTCAAACACAATGACTTATTTGAACCTCTTTTATCTGTAGATTGAATCACTGGACAATGCCACATACTTTGTGGATGGTATGGGCCTTGGGGACCATCATCAGCCTCTCCAAGGAAGAATCCTCTGATCAGGCATCTCTGTCTTGTGACCACAATGGCATCTGCAAGGGCAGCTCAGGATCTTTAAACTCAATTCCCTCAGGGCTCACAGCAGCTGTAAAAAGCCTTGACCTGTCTAACAACAGGATCACCTACATTAGCAACAGTGACCTACAGAAGTGTGTGAACCTCCAGACTCTGGTGCTAACATCCAATGGAATTAACAGAATAGAGGAAGATTCTTTTTCTTCCCTTGGCAGTCTTGAACATTTAGACTTATCCTATAATTACTTATCTAATTTATCATCCTCCTGGTTCAAGCCCCTTTCTTCTTTGACATTCTTAAACTTACTGGGAAATCCTTACAAAATCCTTGGGGAAACATCTCTTTTTTCTCATCTCACAAAATTGCGAATTCTGAGAGTAGGAAATATGGACACCTTCACTAAGATTCAAAGAAAAGATTTTGCTGGACTTACCTTCCTTGAGGAACTTGAGATTGATGCTTCAAATCTACAGAGTTATGACCCAAAAAGTTTGAAGTCAATTCAGAACGTAAGTCATCTGGTCCTTCATATGAAGCAGGATATTTTACTGCTGGAGATTTTTGTAGATATTATGAGTTCCGTGGAATATTTGGAACTGCAAGATACTGATTTGGACACTTACCATTTTTCAGAACTATCCACTGGTGAAACAAATTCATTGATTAAAAAGTTTACATTTAGAAATGTGAAAATCACTGATGAAAGTTTGTTTCAGGTCCTGAAACTTTTGAATCAGATTTCTGGACTGTTAGAATTAGAGTTTGATGACTGTACCCTTAATGGAGTTGGTGATTTTAGAGCACCTGATAATGAAAGAGCTATAGATCCAGGTAAAGTGGAGACGTTTACAGTCCGGAGGCTGCATATTCCACAGTTTTACCTATTTTATGATCTGAGTACTTTATATTCACTCACAGAAAGAGTTAAAAGAATCACAGTAGAAAACAGTAAAGTTTTTCTGGTTCCTTGTTCACTTTCACAACATTTAAAATCATTAGAATACTTGGATCTCAGTGAAAATTTGATGGTTGAAGAACAGTTAAAAAATTCAGCCTGTGAGGATGCCTGGCCCTCTCTACAAACTTTAATTTTAAGGCAAAATCACTTGGCATCATTGGAAGAGACCGGAAAGACTTTGCTTACTCTGAAAAACTTGACCAATCTTGATGTCAGTAAGAATAGTTTTCGTTCTATGCCTGAAACTTGTCAGTGGCCAGAAAAGATGAAATATTTGAACTTATCCAGCACACGAATACACAGCGTAACAGGCTGCATTCCCAAGACACTGGAAATTTTAGATGTTAGCAACAACAATCTCAATTTATTTTCTTTGCATTTGCCGCAACTCAAAGAACTTTATATTTCCAGAAATAAGTTGGCGACTCTACCAGATGCCTCCCTCTTACCTGTGTTACTAGTGTTGAAAATCAGTAGGAATACAATAAATATGTTTTCTAAGGAGCAACTTGACTCTTTTCTCACACTGAAGACTTTGGAAGCAGGTGGCAATAATTTCATTTGCTCCTGCGAATTCCTCTCCTTCACTCAGAAGCAGCAAGCATTGGCCAAAGTTCTGATCGATTGGCCAGAAAACTACCTGTGTGACTCTCCATCCCACGTGCGTGGCCAACGGGTTCAGGATGTCCGCCTCTCAGTGTCAGAATGCCACAGGGTGGCACTAGTGTCTGGTATGTGCTGCGCCCTGTTCCTGCTGATCCTGCTCACGGTGGTTCTGTGCCACCGTTTCCATGGCCTGTGGTACATGAAAATGATGTGGGCCTGGCTCCAGGCCAAAAGAAAGCCCAGGAAAGCTCCCAGCAGGGACATCTGCTATGATGCATTTGTTTCTTACAGTGAGCGGGATGCCTACTGGGTGGAGAACCTTATGGTCCAGGAGCTGGAGAACTTCAATCCCCGCTTCAAGTTGTGTCTTCATAAGCGGGACTTCATTCCTGGCAAGTGGATCATTGACAATATCATCGACTCCATTGAAAAGAGCCATAAAACTGTCTTTGTACTTTCTGAAAACTTTGTGAAGAGTGAGTGGTGCAAGTATGAACTGGACTTCTCCCATTTCCGTCTTTTTGATGAGAACAATGATGCTGCTATTCTCATTCTTCTGGAGCCCATTGAGAAACAAGCCATTCCCAAGCGCTTCTGCAAGCTACGGAAGATAATGAACACCAAGACCTACCTCGAGTGGCCCGCAGACGAGGCCCAGCAGGAAGGGTTTTGGGTGAATCTGAGAGCTGCGATAAAGTCCTAGGTTCTTACATTTAAGGCCAGTCTTTGTCTAGTTGGAGTCTTTATACCACTAGCTGTAATTAAGTTATTCAGACATAATTATATAAAAACTACATGGATGAAGCTGGAAACCGTCATTCTCAGCAAACTAACACAAGAACAGAAAACCAAACACCACATGTTCAACTCATAAGTGGGAGTTGAACAATGAGAATACAGACACAGGGAGGGGAACATCACATACACAGGGGTCTGTTGGGGTGGGAGGCTAGGGGAGAGATAGCATTAGGAGAGATACCTAATGTAGTTAACGGGGTGATGGATACAGCAAACCACCATGGCACATGTATGTGTAACAAACCTGCACATTCTGCACATGTACCCCAGAACTTAAAGTATAGTAATAATTAAAAAAAAAACTACATGGACGTACTGTCATTTGAGGACTTGCTTACTAAAACTACAAAACTTCAAATTTTGTCTAGAGTGCTATTGTATAAAAACGTGCCAGAATTAAAAATTGGTTTTGGGGTTTTCTTCCATGTGATCCTCATGGATATCAAAATTCATAGATGCTCAAGTCCCTCAAGAGTGGCATAATATTTGCATATAACCTATGTACATCCTCCTGTATACTTTAAATCATCTCTAGATTACTTGTGATACCTAATACAATGTAAATACTATGTAAATAGTTGTTGTACTGTCTTTTTATTTGTATTGTTTTGATTGTTGTATTTTTTTTTTAATTTTTAAAATATACTTTTGATCCGTAGTTGGTTGACTTTGTGGATGTGGAACCCACAGACATAGAGGGCCAACTGTAACTGTAGAAATTGGCTTAGTTCATTAGGAAATAGTGCAGATGAACTTAAGATTCTCAGTCACTGTGTTGTTTGTTCTTTCTGCTAAGAGACTCCTCTGTGGCCACAAAGGGCATTCTCTGTCCCACCTAGCTGTCACTTCTCTGTGCAACTGTTCTCAAGAGCAACAAGGCAAAGTATTTGGGGCACTCCCTCAAACTTGTTGCTATTAGTAGAAAAAAGTGCTCTGTGTTTCCTATTAAACTTTCCAGGATGAGAGATACCTCGAGGTTGTATTTTCATGCGATCTGGATCTGTCTTTCTGGCTACTTGATAGGTTTCTCCAGCTATAGTTACTTGAGGGAGTGAGTATATAGCACAAGATACAGTAAGTTATGTATTCCTGTAATTTAACAAAACTAACGTAAATAAATACTCAGTTTAGGAGAATTTGAAAGACACCTCCCACATCCGAACTCTGGTCTCCCTCAGCCTCTAACTACCTTTGAGTTCTAGTTATTGTCCAGTCACTTTGGCTCTCAGTTCCTGTTTTCTAGCCTGTTTCCCCTGCATTTTGTTGCTTTTTCCTTCTTTGAAAACTCTTGTTTTTAATTCTAAAAAGACCTGCCCTTTCCTCCTTTTCCCCCTTTAAAAAGTACATGTGAGCTAAATAGATTTTTTAGCAAATATATATCTAGAGGTTCCTCATAATGACTCAAAAATAGTTTAATACACAATCATTTAAAGATAGATACTACTATGTTAATTTTGCAATCTAGGTATAATAATAGCACCCATTAAATTTTGATGCACCATACTTTGCTAAGAGCTATTTGCTGATTCTATGTGACTTTCTTCTCAAGCTGGGAACCATGTGAAAGGAAGTGAGCCTCCTTTTACCCCTGTTCAATTCTCAACGAGAACTGGGTTTATGTGCTTAATTGGGCACTGGAGTCAGAAAGATCTGGGTTAGTAGATATGTAATCTTTGGCAAGTCACTTGACATGACCCAAAAAGTTTTTCTGTCTTTAAAATAGGGATGAAGATCTCTATATCCTAAGGTACTGAGAGTATGAAAGGTAGGAATGTAAGTAAACCATAAGCCTAAGCTCCTTGGCTCCCATTTTCTCTGGAGGGGTGAGGAGGGCAAGAGTACCATGCCCAAGAGAATGGGCACTATGGTTCATGTGTGGGATGAGGGGGATGTCTGTAGTAGATGTTAGCTATTATTATTTTCCAAGAAGAGATTTCATTCCCTTACATATTATGGCTTGTAAATGGGTATTTTTCTGTTATGGATACTAGCAGGGATATAAGGGACCTTGCTCTTTGCAGAAAAATACTCCCCAAAAATATGCTCAATAAGTGCAGAACAAGCTTCAATCCTTTGGGAACTCACATAGGGCTGCTTCTGTTTCACACAAACTCCCAGGAGAGTGTTATGGAGGAAAGAGTAGCCAGTCTAAAAAAGAATCAGGCCCAGCATAATCCCAGCACTTTGGGAGGCTGAGGCAGGAGGACTGCCTGAGCCCAGGAGTTGGAGAACAGCCTGCGCAACATGGCAAAACCCTTTCTCTACCAAAAAATACAAACTATTAGCCGGGCATGGTGGTGTGTGCCTGTGGTCCTAGCTTTGGGAAGCTGAGGTGGGAGGATCATCTGAGCCCAGGAGGTCCAGGCTGCAGTGAGCTGTGATTGCACCACTGCACCCCAGCCTGGGTGACAAAGCAAGACACGGTCTCAAAACAAAACAAAACAAAACAAAAAAGAAAAAAAATGAACACGTTTAGAAGAAGGAAACGCGATTCCACAGGCGCCAAACACAATAATGGACTTTCTGCTTTACTTCTCTGTTTGCTACATTAAGCACCGTGTTAATGACGAGAACAAGGTAGATTTAACATTGACTTGATCTGTGTTTAATTTCAAGAACTTAAAATAGCAACTGAAATAGCTTCATAGTTAATTGATAGATTGAAAATAATCTTTACAAAGTAATCTTTAGGCTAGGCCTGGTGGCTCATGGAATCCCAGCACTGCCAAAGTAGGCAGATCACCTGAGCTGATGTGGTGCCTATTCACATTAAGGATGGGTCTTCCTCATCCAGTCCACTAACTCAAATGCTAATCTCCTCTGGCAACACCCTCACAGACACACCAGAAACAATACCCGCTATCCAGGCGTCCTTCGATCCAATTGAGTTGACACCTAGTATTAGTCATAACACTCTCCAATCTGTTTTCAGTGTGTATTTACACACTACTTTACAAAATTGGGATTAGACTGTAAATTCTTAAACTCTATAAAGAAAATGGCATCTTCATTTTTTTTTCTGAGGCATTTAGTAATTATCTGACATTCCTGAACTCAGGGTCATTGTGAATCCCATGCAGATAAATACTGGCTTATTTGCCTAGAGTTTTAAGTGGTTCTAAAAGCTACCATTGTGGCTATACATAAAAGGTAAGTGGAAACTAAATTAGAGATCAATTTAAAGGTTCCTTTTTTAACAGAAGAAAAACTAATTTTTTGTTAGTGCTTTATCCAAATGTGAAGTCTTCTATTTGTCAGACTGTAAGCTCAATCTTGTTTTATATCCCTACCCCTTGAATATGCCTGCTATGTAGTAAGTACTGAACTACAGGAATGTTCTTGGAGTCCAGAAATAAACAATTAAAAATTCTATCATCTGGATGGTGAATCAATCATAATGAGAGAGAGAAAATGAAAATTGTTTGGGTAGACAGCTAAGGCTAGTCTTCGGATAAGCAGCCTGCCTGAAAAATCACAGCTACAGGCAAAAATAGAGCAGCCTGGGGAACACTCAACCTGCACATATAAGCAAGTAAGGCAGGCAAGGTCCAGCATAGAAGCCTTTTTACTTTGTGTGATTAGCAGGTTCCCAGGAAAATGTTTCCTCCCCTTTTCAGATATGAACATGGGGGGCTCCACGAGAGATTGCACTGGAAACAGCGGGGCTTGCCTAAGACAAACCCACAATTATACAAACAAGAAAAAAGCTATGCTTTGTGCTTACCTAGAGACATCTCACAGCTGGATAGATGGGGAGTTGTGAAGACAGCTTTTCAGATAAGAGAAGTTACTCAAACAGCTACAGAGATGAGAGGAGTTTCTTATAAAAGCTTTTACATTCAAGTGTAAAATGGCACTGCACTTGGGCTCCCCTCTCCACTGTGGAGAGCTTTTTTCTTTCACTTATTAAACTTTTGCTCTAACCTCATCCTTTGCATCCATGCTCCTTAATATTCTCAGTCATGAGACAATGAGCTTAGATAACACCATAGACAACTAGACCATGGACCCTGACCTGGTTGAATAATACTGAAAAATTGGACAGTCTGAAAGAGAAAAATTTTCAACAGTGTTGGCTGTTTAACAATGCCCGTAATTTAAAACAAATTAATTTTGAGAGTCTAATTTATCATCCATGTATTAGTTCTTTCTGACTGGTTGTCTCCATTCAGTTAATTTTGTTCCCTTCTGCCAGATTAATTTACTCTTTCCACAAATATTTTCTGACTGCCAATTACGTGCTAGGCAGTGCTCAAAGTGCTGGGGATATGGCAGGGAATAATACAGATAAAATTCTTTGTCTTCATGGAGGAGAAGACAAGAAATTTGTGCGAGGATTTCAGTATCGATAAATGCTATGAAGAAAAGAAAAACAGAGTGCCACAATGGAATGACTGTGCACGTGTGTGTACATGTGGGCGTAGAGTGGAACAAGAGAAAAGTGATTCTTCTTGCTTTAGTGCAGCTGTTGCATGGGTTGAGCACCTTTGGCAGCCCCAGGAAACCCAAAGTACCTGTGGCCCATTAAGAAGGTGTGGAACCTGATGTCAGAGGCTTTGGTAGTAACGAACTCTCTATGGAAGAGCTCTGTAGTGCAGTAGCTGTCACATGGCAACAAGTACATGGAGCAGAAGACAAGCATAATGTCCTTAAGTATAGATTACTTAACAACTCCACCTACTTTGAAGATATTGAACTGATGAAAAAGTGTTAGTTACGGCTATTCTATGTGAGAAGTACTTTGCAAACCTCTGAAACACTTTACAGATACCGTTAACAGTCAAACTGGAAGTAGAATGTCCATAGTGGGGTGTAACAAATGTGTCATATGTGTGAGTTTAAAAAAATGACTATAATGGGAAAGGTGAAAAAACATGCTTTATTTGTTTATTCCATGGTTCAGTTTCTCTTTAAATTCTTTCCACATAGGCAAATTCCTTTAAGTATAACAACAAAATTTACTTAGTTTTCTAAACACTTGGGATCATCTCTAAAATAAAAAGAAAATTCTATTAAATGTAGGACTAGGGATTTCAGCCACGCAGTATATTGCTTGTGGGATGAGTCTGCTCTACTATTCCAGCCCTAGTGAATAGTTAATGCCTTGAACTATTCCTATCACCACAGGTTGCCAGGCTACCAAATAATGAAGCCAATCCAGGATTTGTCCATACAGAAAATGTGTGCGCTCCCAGCTAAATCTCAGTTAAGGAGATTGTTCAATATACAGCCAAGTAGCAGAAATATTCATAAATGTCATTTGCAAATATAATGAGCAATCACATGAAGGGATATTTCCTTTCTTGTTAATTCTGTGTGCTCAATTAAAAGCCCCTTTATTGCATTACGGTTGTCATTGTTACTTACACCACACCCAATTTCTGAAAATAAATTGAAACTCTTTACAATAAAATCCCAAACTAGAAAACGACAATCACAGGCAAGGGTGTACGCTAAAAGAAGGAAGAAGAGGGGAATGACTATATTAGAAAACCAAGGATGGTGGAAGCTGCTCTGAATGAGCAAAAACAGCTCTGGGCTTTCCTGTCGTACCTCAGAGCAAACTCATTGTATGTTAACGAGAATAACACTGGTTCATCAGGTAAGACCTTTTTCTGCTATTTTTGATAAACTGTGCTAGGGCACTTCATGAATGCATAATTTCTATGATAACAATTTTACAAACAAAATGGCAGCCTTTTCACGTCTAGTTTTTTCTTACATTGAGTCTCAACAAAAGAGTAGCACACGTTTTATTCAAAAGTTTATTTTCTGAAGACTACATAAAGAAATGAATTGCCCTTTGTTATTTAAAGTATCATTTGAGGTGACTTTTATGATCATATCATCCCAATTTTATTTTATTTATTTATTTAAAAAAAAATTTTTTTTTGGAGACGGAGTTTCGCTCGTTACCCAGGCTGGAGTGCAATGGCGCGATCTCGGCTCACCTCAACCTCCACCTCCTGGGTTCAGGCAATTCTCCTGCCTCAGCCTCCTGAGTAGCTGGGATTACAGGCACGCGCCACCATGCCCAGCTAATTTTTTGTATCTTTAGTAGAGACGGGGTTTCACCATGTTGACCAGGATGGTCTCGATATTTTGACCTTGTGATCCACCCGCCTCGGCCTCCCAAAGTGCTGGGATTACAGGCTTGAGCCACCGCGCCCAGCCTATCATCCCAATTTTATAACGAAGATTTATGTACTGAGGTTTTACAGGTTATTAACCAAAAACTTTTCAGGACTTGGTCTTCTCATTTTAGAAGAGGAATTCTGGGATGAACAGGAGGGCAGAAAGAGCATCACACACCTTTAGCCTTGAGTTGTGCTTGAGTGGCACTGACCCATCGAGAAAGGCCATTGGATGGGGTGGGTACTGCAGAGGGTGGTCTCTTGCAATGGTATGGGCTTTGAGATCCAAAGGTCAGTGGATGCTGCCTCCTTCTCTGATGCCCTCCTTAAATCTCTCCCTGATCTGCAGTGCTCAGAGATGAGGGCATTGTTGCCAGTAGCCACTGTTAAATCATAGGTTTAGGGTTGGTGACGAATAGGGGAGCAGAGAGCAGAGAAGGTGATTCCTTTAGCATTGTAAAATTTAGGTGACTATTACTCAGAAAGTATAGAAAGACTGTCTCTTAGAGAAGAGACAGTACTTGGTAGATTGATGCCAACCTGTCAGGGCTCTTCTGTTTAAGGGAAGATATATTTTCATCCCATTCTCACCCACTTCTGAAAGAGATACTATGGTCTTGGGAAGTGAGGTTGAGGACTAAGTCTTTCCTAGTTAGCTCCAGATGAGGGCCATTACTTTCCTGCGACCTGAATCAAGCTTGAGTTTACTCTGTTGTGCATCTCTGATGTCTAAAAATCTCAGTTGCTGCCAGAAGCTGACCAATTCTGTAAGTCTTTATTTCTTCTCAATATTATTATCACTAGGGTTTGGCCTAAGAAGAGATGATGCATGGCATGGATTTTAAAAAGCCAAAATCCAGAGGGGGAAAGACCTACACATTTCTGGGAATAATAAAATTTGGTATACATTAACATATCTTAAAAATAGTTTTTCTGTACTCTAGTTCATATTTGGGCTTTTAAAATTTCAATTCCAATTTTTCTATATATGCACCTTTCCACCCACCCATCCAATTCACCCATTTATTCATGCATCCATGCATCCATCCATCCATCCATCCATCCATCCATCCATCCATCCTGATTATTCTTTCATGTATTGTACCTACTTTTTGCAATGACTCATCACATTTCCAATACAGCCCTTAACGTGGAAAATACAGAACACAAAGAGTGGAATGTTTTCTGGAATTTAACTTTCTAACCAGAACAGTAATATGGGCACAGAGGAGAAAAGAGACCATAAGTCATTTTGAAATAGGTGATTAGGGAAAACAGAAAGTTTTCTGCTGGAACTGTACAAAAATACTGAAAGTTTTGATCAAAGAATATATCCCCAGAAACATTCAAGATAATCTCTTATCAGCTTTTTGTTTTAAAGGATATGGATTACTGATCATCCTCTTCAAATCAACCTTCTCTTTGCAGTAAGGGCACGTCTGCTTTTTCCCTACGATACACCAACCTCAAATGCAGAACTCATGAAAGCTGAAGCATCCTGTTAGGGAGCCTTCCAGATATAAAAGGGCTATGTCTGGTTCATGATGGGATGGAATGGTCCCACCTTCGGGGTCTAGTGGTGGAGTCATGACTTGATGAGGTATGTTGCTTTTTTGGGGAGGTTCTGTAAGGGACCCCACAATGACAGTGAGCCCAGAGTCACAGCTGCATTTGCTTTATGACCCTCAGGAATGTACCTAGCTTCTTGGTCTTCTTGCCTCACTTGATTCTGTTAAGAATTGGATTAGATAAAGAATGTGAAAGTCCTTTTTTTTTCTTTACAGTAATATCTTCTATAACTGTATCATTATAGTTCCCCACCTTGGTATAGTGCATTTCTCCTGCATTTACTGTGGCATTTCTCCATTCTACTTTTTGTGCACTGTTCATTAGCTTCATGTAATCAGACTTGTCTTAGGCACTTAGACAAGTTAAAATTATTTGTGGTCATAAAGTTACAAATATTTGTAATAACTTCATAAATTTTTTTCCTTGACTTTTAAAAGTACTGATAAGGAGCCAATCATTTTAATGGAATATATACCTAATAAACTTCTCAAACTCTAGGCATTTATAGATCCATTTGTATGTGTCTCCTGGTCCAGAAAGTCTGACCCTCTCAAGTTCTCTCCAAACTTGAGAGTGAACCGAATGTGTTCTCACAGCACCAGGGACCTACTCTAGTGTAGCCAGACTTTCTGTACTTAATGTTTCTCCTAGACCATGTGTTACCTGTTGGACTATGTCTCATCATCTCAGTGTCCTCAGCACCTTAAGCCATGCCTAAGAAATATTTATTGAACGAACATTTGAATGACTCTTTCAAAACTGATTATTTTTGGAAATATGTATTTCCATGTTCCCTGATACTATGGATTTGGGCAAAATGATGAACTATAATGAGATCCATTCTATTGATTTGTTTATTTCTACAATCGCTGCTCCCATTGTGACTCTTTGGGCCAAGATCACATGATCTTCTGACTGCCCTGCTACACAGCCACGTGAACAGCAATGATGTCGAAGTTCCCTTCCTAACAAATGGAGGAGTTTGGAAGCGTAGTAAGGCAAGGCCACATATAACTCCTCAGTATTACATTTCAATGTAACTAGGAGTTTCCATTATTTTATGTTCTTGGAATAGGGGCCATTTTTGCAATATGCTTTAAAATAAAATTGTATATTATTACAAAGATTTTGAACCATAACGCATATAGCCTTTCACTCAAAAGGGCTGGAATACAGCCCCATCTTCCACAGAGGTATAGAATTCAGGGGCCATTGAGCAAGCACTGAAATGTCCACGTTCTCTCTAATGTTCTTTTTCATCTTCAAAATTTCAAGGCTGAAAAATCTCCACACTGGCAGAACTGCTGCAGAGCAAGACTCAGATAACCCATCCTTGTTAATAGGACTCATTAAAATATTTGCCCATTTCTCACTAATATGACTCATGCTAAAATGGGCCATTAATAATACTCCCTGAAAAGCAAATTGAAAGGCAACTACATTTTAGATTACATATGCACACATGTACAACAATCCCTAAGGGCTTTTAAAGGTGGAGAGAGAAAATATTTCCACTTGCAAATGGCAGAAGGGGATCTGTTCCAACGTTTGAAAAGTAACTCATGTTTAAAACTAGGGCCAGACTTGGAAAATTGCTACAAAGAATGAGTTTTTTTGGGAAAGGTATCACACTGAAAAAAAAAAAACAACTACTATAGCAATCCATATGGGATATCTTTGTGTTTCTTCCCTTAAGATTTTAAGGCTTAAATGTTGGAGTAAAGGCTCTTATTACTTTTGAGATACATTTGGTCCAGGTTTTACACTCAGGATTGAGTAAGTGAAAACTTTCCAGATTAAACAGAATCGAATCATAGGTACTGCACACTGAGGTATGACTGGCTAAATTAAGTGAGCTTTAGGCAAAAGACAGATGGTTTAACCATCTCATAATGCCAGGGCTTTGAACTGACTGGGTACATACTGATGACATTATTAAATTTATACTTTAAAATAAAGATAAATGATGCCCTTTTTTGTATTTAGGAATAATTAAAATACTGATTATTGGCTAACCTAAGCCTAACTTTGGTATCCATAGCAAAAGTAGTATCCAAACATGTTCAGGTAGCAGAGGTTGATTTGTTCATGGGTCCCTATGTCAGCATTTTTCAGCACCTTGAGGCCTTCCTTAATGGTTACTGGAGTTACCAGGGAATGCTGGTTTCCAGACCTAGGCTCTCTGGTACCTATCATCTGAAGATCCCTCAGCCAATGGATAGCTATTTGGGATAGAACCCATTGGTAGAGGAGCCAAATGGTCCAAGAACAAAGGTCCAAATTTTGGTCCCTGCTTTTGTAATCCAAGGTGTCTTGCTGCCCATGGCCGTATCTTCTTCTGAAGACTGAAGCTGAGAAGGCTTGGTTTCCTCCCTTGGCTGCCCACAAGACTGCTATTGCCACAGGTAGGTTCCTAGGATTATTTCTAGGCAAAGTACACTTTGTATTTCTTTGTCTGCTAAGATTCAGACCTGTGGATCCACCTGGCTAGTCTTAAGTTCTCCCCTGCACCTGATACTTCACTCTTTTTCTCACCTCCAAAATCCTTCTTTCCCTGGTCATTCTTGGCTATCTGCTTACATATGACTTCAACCAGTTTCCCCGCCGGCACCCTGCTCAGATGCTGCTGCCTTCCTGTCAATGTAGCATTAAGAGTCCTCTTTAAAAAGGAAATTACTGGAGGAGGAGGTTCATCTTAATTAGCAGTTCATTAATCAGCAGGGACAGAGAGATTCAAAAAGAAAGACTGGGCTAAAGGATAGAGGACTGGGGTTTGGGGATGGAAGGTTAGCAAGATGGAGGAGATGGGGACAGAAGGGGGTGAGGGAGGAAAGGAGGCGGCTTGATGAAGGCCAAACGATTTCCTTTAAAAAGGATACACATGATTACAGGAAAGCTGGTAGGTGTTTTCAATGAGCCCTTCTTCATCAAGCTCCACAATAATATTCTGCCCACAGACTGCACAGATGTTGTCTGATAACCTCCTTGTAGGCATCCCGCTGACACTGTAGAACTCTCAGAGGAAATGGACAGAGCATGGTTGGAAAGGAGAGCACATGTCACTCTGAATGCAGGAAGCCACGGCCAGGCACTGCGACAGGCACTGCTTCTAAGTTGGTTTAGAATGAGAGACGCCTTTTCCTGTAGGAAGAATGCTACAGAGGTGTTAAGGTTTCCAGGAAAAACCCACTGAATTCCAAATGGACCCAAAGCACATTGCCAATTATAACCTCTCATCTAACTTCCACATTTAGGAATTCTTTCATAGGAATCGTTTTTATCCTTTGACTTTATCCATAGATTGGCCCTTCCCTTTGTTCTCCTGAAGATTCTGATTCAGATCTCTGGAGTTAACCTAGGCATCTCTCTGTCATTTAAATCCCCATGTTTTCATTGGGTGCATGCTGAGTGATCACCATTGGAGGGCAATGCATTTGGAATTCTACCTTGGAATATCTGCATCTTCCAGTACTGTGGATAAGCATTGGTTCTCAACATTGGCAGCGTATTAGAATCCCTAGAAAGCTGTTTATTTTTTTAAAAAGAAAATTATTTTATAATAGTTTTAGATTTAAAGAAAAGGTATAAAAATAGTACAGAGATTGGCTATATACCACATACCCAGTTCCCACGTTATTATTATTAGATTGATTTTAAGGAATTGGCCCATACATTTGTGGGCAAGTCAGAAACTTGCAGGGCAGGTTGGCAGGCCAGGAGGCTGGAAACTCTGGTAGGATCGATGTTGCAGTCTTGAGGCAGAATTCCTTTTTCTCTAGGAAACCTCAGTTTTTGCTTTTAAGGCCTTCAACTAATTGGCTGAGGTCTACATAGACTATTAAGGGTAAACTCCTTCACGTAAAGTCAATTGATTATATATATTAATCATATCTGCAAAATACCTTCACAGCAACATTTCGTCTAGTGTTTTTACTGAACAACTGGGTGTCATAGCCTACGCAAATTGACTCTCAAATTTAATCATCATAACCTCCTGAGGGAGGGAGGATCTCTATAAATTATGTGGAATTCTTCTGCACAGATTTGACTATTCTCTTCCACTTATTTATTTATTCAATCATTTATTGATATCAATGAGGACTCATGGATATTTATTTTATGCTTTGGATTATAACCCAATACTACTACTATTACTATTTTGTTGCTCAAATTCCATTGGGAGCTCTTTCAGCCATTGGGAGCTCTTTCAGTTGGCTCCTGTGTCTCTTTGACATATCCCCAATCATTGTGGGGTTCTTTTGTTTTTAGCACTTTCTTGCTTTTGGTCACTATGAGATGCTCCAGGCTTATATTGTATATTCCTTGCCTAGACCTATAATCAACCATTTCTTCAAGGAGCCCAGTTTGTTTTATTGTAGAATAATATTAGAAAACAAGATCTGGACACTAGACATGCTCATTATTGCTGGGGTGTCATTGCCCCTAGGACCTCTTAGCTGACAGAGCAAGGAATTCATCTGTATACACACACAGACACACACACACACAGATACAGATATATATATACACACACACATACACATATCTGTAAATATTTCATGTATCCATGTATATATATTAATCTAAACAATTACAGAATGCATGTATGGTGGTATCAAAATTGCTAGCCCATAGCCTTGACAGCAACAACTTGAGTACAGTGCTTATGACAGTTTCTTTTGTTTTTGGTCCTATGATCTCCATTCACTTCAAAGTTACTTAGGTTAGCACCTTTTTCCCACCGCTTTCAATGAGGTTATTTCATATATTTGTAATATGGTTAGATTCTTTTGGTATGATCTGAATTCTATCCTTGGATTCTCTGACTTCCTAAATTATTTTTAAAGTTTGCATACATTTAAGGTTCACACTTTCTACGGATTTTGATGAATGTATAGTGTTATGTATCCACCATTATTGTATCACACAGAAGAGTTTCACCAACTCTAAATTTCCTGTGTTTATCTGTTCAGCCATGTTCCTTCCCTTAAGCCTTGGTAACCATGGATCTGTTTGGCAACTCTATAGCTGTGCCTTTTCTAAAATCATATAAATGCAATCATACAGGATGGAGCCTTTTCAGACTGGCTTCTCTCTTTCAGCAATATGCATTTAAGATTCACCCCATGGTTTTGGTGGCTCAATAGCTCATTCCTTTTCCTAAGGAGTTCTTTTTTTTTTTTTTTTTTAAAGCAAAGCAGATGCATTGGCTCTACTCCCAGAGATTCTGACTGACTTGCTCTGGTGTGGGGCTTAGGCACTGATATGGAAATGGAGATTGTATCTCCTTACCTCAGTCCCAAGCACATGCACAGGTGTCTGTGCATACACACATATACACACACCCCTCATTAATCCAAGTCACCGGTGACTGTACCAATGGCTTGAAGCAATGGTTTTTATAGATTTGGTAGCTGGAATAAACAGACAGGACGACAAGATGTTAAGGACTGGTCGGGTTGGATCAGGTGAGAAGTTTCCCAAAAGCTGGTGCTTAAAGACTTGGTTGTTTTGCCAGGTGAAGTCTCTTCTTCCTGATCCACTTGAAAACAGCCACATATAATTCTAATTTTCCTTTTCTGTCCGTAAACACAAGAGGCCTTGGGAATTTTCCAAGGGGTATAACTTCTGTTTTTTGTTGGGGAAACTGGGAATAAAAATGCTCCTTCCTGTGCTCACCTTAAACCTTATAAGAAAGGCAGTTGTATTGGTCCAGCATTTCACCACAGAATTTGGGCTGCAGGCTTTAGGAAAAGAGTAAGACAGAGCCTATGGTGCAGCAAAGGACAAACGTGGTGGGGAGGAAGTCAAGGTCATAGCCACTTAGGTCCTGCTCCAGAAATGGAGACAACAGTCCAAAAGTTCACCCTTTTCTTGCTACTTATGTTGTTTTCTTCTACCTACCTACCTTCCTTCCTTCCTCCCTCCCTTCTTTCTCTCTCTCTCTTTCTCTCTCTCTCTCTCTCTTTCTCTCTTTCTCTCTCTCTCTCTCTTTCATCTCGCTCTGTCATCCAGGCTAGAGTGCAGTGGTGCAATCTCGACTCACTGCAACCTCCACCTCCCAGGTTCAAGTGATTCTTCTGCCTCAGCCTCCTGAGTAGCTGGGATTACAAGCATGTGCCACCATGCCTGGCTAATTTTTGTAATTTTAGTAGAGACAGGGTTTCACCATGTTGGTCAGGCTGGCCTCAAACTCCTGACCTTATGATCCAACCGACTCAGCCTCCCAAAGTGCTAGGATTATAGACACGGGCCACCACGCCCAGCCTTCTCCTTTTTTTTTTTTTGATTTAATTTAAAGTTCTGGAACATACGTGTAGGTTTGTTACATACATAAATGTGTGCCATGGTAGTTTGCTGCATCTGTCAACCCATCAGCTAGGTACTAAGACCCACATGCATTAGCTATTGGTCTTATTTTTTATTTTTTTGTATTTTTAGTAGAGATGGGGGTTCACTATGTTGGCCAGGCTGGTCTCAAACTCCTGACCTTGTGATCCACCCAACTTAGTCTCCTAAAGTGCTGGGATTACAGGCATAAGCCACCATGCCCAGCCAGCTATTGGGTCTTAATAGCTGGCTCTCCCTCCCCCTCCACCAACAGGCCCCAGTGTGCGTTGTTCCCCTCCCTGTGTCCAAGTGTTCTCATTGTTCAGCTCCTATGCACAAGTGAGAACAGGCAGTGTTTGGTTTTCTGTTCCTGTGTTAGTTTGCTGAGGATATGGCTTCCAGTTCCATCCATGTCCTTGAAAAGGACATGATCTCATCCCTTTTTATGGCTGCATAGTATTCCACGGTGTATATATACCACACTGTCTTTATCCAGTCTAACACTGATGGGCATTTGGGTTGTTTCCATGTCTTTGCTTTATAGTTGTTTTTGTATGTCACATCTGTCTGTGTACCAAGAGACACAGAGGACAGAGATGTGGAATTCTTGAAACTACTAAGTCATCCCTAGAGCCCTTAGTTTGTAAGTTTTTAAGAGATATGCATGAATCAGACACAGATAAATGCCCCTGATACCTGAATCAGGAATATATCTAACTAAAAATTATGTCCATTCTGAATTTTCATCTTAAAAGAATTCAAAAAAAGAAAAACAACTGTTAGGGAATAAAAATATTCTAGGTAACGATATAGAGTCAGAATATATCTAGCACACTTTTTGTATCTTCTACTTCTTCAGGTGCTGTATATTGTAACTGGTATTTATGATAAGTATTACCCAGAGGCACTGTTGATTCTGAACTGTTTTATGCAGCATCAAATATAGTTTTTATTTGCATAAGGCAGGGTTTCAGACAGAGCTAAAAGGTTATAATTATTGTTAATGTTTTACTAATCCTTAAATGTTGGCAATTGGAGTATGCTAGATACAATAACACAAATAATTCACATATTTTATTTTAACAGATGCCTTATTTCACAAGTATTCTATATGCATAAGACATGTGTTTTCCAATTAATCAACAAAGAATGTTTTTCTGTAAGGAGAATCCAGGGAGCAGTGGGCTAGGTGAACCAAAATAGTTCCAAAGGAAACAATAATCAGTATATGGAGACTTATTTATTTCTGAAAATGGATGCAGACACATAAGATGAGACCATTTCTCCATGTGTCATAAATGGTTTCAGAGAATGAAAGCAACACTTACCCCTATGGTGGAAGCCATGTAGTCTGAGCAGATCTCGGCAAAGTCTCTCCCCATTACTCCGTAGTAGAGGCCATAGAACAAAAACACAATGCCAAAATCCATGGAATCTCTAGCTTTGATTCTGTTGAAAACAGCAGTATAAGGAAATAAGAATGTTTCTAAACAGCTGAAGTTTGGAAAATATTTCCTGTGATAGCATCTAAGAGAACCCTGTGGTAATTTTTTTTCCATTTCTTTGTTTGATTTTTATTTTCTTAAAGAATTTAAAATTCTCTAAATTTCCCTCAAATTGTAGAACTCAGTGCCGACTGGACAAAGGAATTCTTGAGACAGCCTTCAAGCGCTTCTGAGGACCGCAGTGCCTAGACAAGCTCACTCAGACCAGTGGTTTCAGGCTCAGCTACAGGTAGACCTCAGCAGCTTGTAACAGTTTTCATCTCCAGGCCACACCCCAGTAACGCCAATGGGCAGCTAACATTAAGAATCACTAGAGCAAAATTTCTCAGCCCTAAACGTAGATTAGAATCACCTGGGAAGATTTAAAAGCGCACTGACACATGGGCCCACCACCAAGGACTGGAGTTTAGTTGATCCGGGGTGGGGTCTGGACAGCAGTATTTTTAAAGAGCTTGTCGAGTGATTGATTCTTTAATACGGCAAGGATTTTGTATGTCTGCTGTAGAACTTAGATTTTATAAAATACTTTCCACTGATCTTTCCTAACAAGTGCTTGAGATAGATATTATCACCCCCACTTTGCAAGTGAAAACATGGAGACTTAGAAAACATTATTTGCTTGATGCAGCAATTGGTACCTCACAAGCCACAAAGCAAGCTCACATTTTGAAAGCCCTTGGTTACCATGCCAGAGTTGCCATGTATTAACTGAAAAAAACTTTTTGCAAGTTGAATCATATTTCAATTATACTAGGATTCTTTATGATCATACCCCCACCCAGTTTTTTTTTTCTTAAGGGAAAGATCTCTTTTAAAAGTGAATGATTTGCCCTAAATTTAATTTATGAATCTAAATAATTGCATATTTGGTTTGCTCTATCTATAAAACAATCTCAGATACCAGTGGTGAACCTCGGTGGTTCTGACTGATTCAGGAAAGGGAGGGAAGTGTGGACAAGAGTTGGGTAGTCCGTCTCTAAAACCTATTGCTGTTTTCTGTTCATTGTAGGAAGAAACAATAAAGGCAGACAACTTTGTAGATTTAGAACGTACAGATTTTTTGGTGATATGAACAGAGACTTCCACCATAGGTGGTAGCTGCATCCTTTCAGGATTTGTCTGCGTATATCTGAGAATGTGGACAGTGGGGGAAATGAGGAGTATCTTCCCTTCATGTCCGGAAGTATTTGTAATTTCATTGATTAAAAAGTACAGTAACACACTTGTGGCTGCCTAGGAAAAAGCTTAATACAATGATAATCTTCAAGTGGTGAAACAAAATAGTTCCTTTTCTAAAGGGTTAAGTTCTTGGTATGCCTTACTGTAGGAAAATTCATGAATAAGGATCATGAAATTTTATGAGGTAATAGTCTTGGAACAGCTATAGTTCCCAGTGATTTCATAAAAATCCTTATGAGTATTTTACATTCACCAAAATAAACCAGTATAGACAGTATGGTAAAATAGACATTACAGTGTCTTTCTGTTTTCTAACCTAGCAATAATAGATCTGTACAGTTACTTTCCACCCCTTTCCTGCTAGAAAATGTTACCTGCTCCCATTCTGAAAGTTTTATAAAATGCTTATAAAATCAGATTGCTATGCTGCCATAGGAAGAGCCCTTTCCCTGAGGGCTGACTCTCCATCCAACTGCCTTTCTTATTTTCTGATTAAAGGGTTGATGATCTCTGCTTTTCAGTTTCTGTTACGGTCCCGGAAGTTTGGAGTAACTTTGATGTGAGAGCTATTCCGGGGAATTTGTATTTGAGCTGCTTTCTATAGCTGTACGTGCGGTATGTCTTCAGTCCCCTTTCCAGGACACAGGCTGGTTACTCAGCCTCAGTTGTGCCCATGAGAATGCCATCAACAGCATGTCTCAGCAACCACCTTAAGGGGGAACATAGCTCTTAGTCAAAAATATGATTATCTCAGCTTCCTTTATCTCTCCCCAGACTTTCTTGCTCTTTTATACCTTTATTTCTCTTTCAATTTCTTTTTTAAAACTCCCCTCTATTAAACAATAGATATTGACATGTTTTCTATCCTTGAAATCTTTTTTATTTATTTGGTTTTCCAGCTTATGTATTTTTTCCAATTAAAATTTTTGTTGAGACGAGGTCTGGCCATGTTGCCCAAGCTGGTCTTGAACTCTTGGCCTCAAGCAGTCCTCCCACTTCTGCCTCCCAAGTAGCTGGGATTACAGGCATGAGCCACAGCACCCAGTCTCTTGCAATTTCTAAGCACTCACTTTTCCTCCTTTTCCAACTATCCCCAACGCAAGGCGTTTCATGAATATCGGAAACCAAATTCAAGAGAGCAATGCTGCCCAATGGAAATACAGCCACAAATATAATTTTAAAACTTCAGCCTGGGTAACAAGAGTGAAACTCCATCTCAAAAAGAAAAAAAAATTAAAAAAACAGATGAAATTAATCTCACCAATACATTTAATTACTATCATTTCAAAATGTAATTGATATAAAAATGTTTTTTATGTAAGTCTTTGAAATTCAGTACGTATTTTATACTTTTAGGTGTTCAGTAGTCACATGAGCTAGTGGCTACTATATTGGACAACATAATTCTAGAGATTTTAGATAAGAAGATAGATATAAAAGGAGATCTAGGCACTTGAGAATTATGTAGAAGAGAAATATATAGTTCAGTAAGAATTACTGTAGCACAATTGTAGGTCTATCGTTAACAGTAATCTTTTAAATTTGCAGACCAAATATAAATCTCTTTAAAGGTTCTAATTTTAAAAAATTACTTTGTAGGGTGATCCTTTCTTCCCTTTCTATTGCTTTTCCCCAGACAAAACTATGTGTGGATATCTACTATAAAACACGGTGCATGGAAAATTGTAGTGCCAAATGCTTCCAGATTGAGAGAACATGACCGCGTGAGTGCTCCAAGTAACTGCTTGGAGATATTAAGGTCTTAATTGGAGATACTTACTTGAAAAACAGATTGAATCCACACATTGTAAACATGATCACTAAGTAACCCACAACACCAAATGCATAGCTGAGTTTGTAGATCAGAAGAAACCATTTGTAGACCAATCTGTGGAGTGAAAAATGGGGGAAAAAAACAGACATGGTAATATTATAAAATATTTTGTCTCTTTCAAAGACTTATAAATCAGTTTTTAGTTTCTAAAATTATATTTATAACACACAGAACACAGATGTATATAGCAATAAGCATTCTATGAATAGTGCTATCATGCTCATGTGTTTCTGTGTATATGCCTTTGTGAATTCTTTTTAAATTTGTCTGGGTCCCTCACATGCTTCACTTAAAAATAGCCTTCAGGAACGGTTAATCTTACTGCACCCCTGCCTCCCCACACTGCCCCCTTCTCATTTGGTCCTAGGGTTAACCTGGAGTGGTTTTAGCAGGAGCGTCTTAGAGGTGAACAAAAAGTGGGATGAAAAGTCAAAGGGGGGTCCAGACCTTCTTACCCAGGAGTGTTTCTTCCCTTTGTTCTGCTGCCTCTCCCTCGCCCCACCACCTGAGGACACATATCATCAGCAGTGAGCCCAGCAGTCATCCCATTTCTCCTCCACCCAAAGAGCCCTCCTGTAGCCCAGGGCATGAAATGACGAGAGTCCCAGCCTATTTCCTTCTGCTGTGCGGAAGGGTCATGTGTGTACTCCAGCCCCCTCTGTGACCTTCCAAAGCCTTTCCTTCTTCCCAAGGGTCTAAGTGGAGAAGGAAAAGGATGAAGATGGAGGGTGAGTGGAGAGAATCTAGAAGGAAGCCCTCCCTCTGCTAGTTTCCTTCTTCACTGACAGTAAAGGCCCTTAGAAAAAAACTACAAGAAGGACCATGTGACAGCTTCATGTCTAGGATGGGGAAAGAGGTTGGGAGCCCAGTTCCATTGCTGGTGGGCCACAGCAGAGGAGCTATGCCCATTGGTATAAGAGGTGGTGGATGGAAAAGCTGGGGCTTATCTTTGTTGCTCAAAGAAAATGAAGAGGTGGCTGGAATGCTGCTTACAAGGGTGTGCAATGGCAGAAGGCCCTGTTTGCCTCACAGCCCATTCCCTGCACATCCTCTTGGAGTCTTTTTCCTGCCTTTCACCCTAAACTGCATTGAGAGTCTTGCTCCAGAGATTTAGCCCCACCCTCTTGCCCCCAATCCCTGAGCCCTGTCTCCAACTCTCTCACCTTTCCCAGATCACTCCCTGTTGGAGCCATGGTGCTAAATGCTTAAGATCTATGATATTACTAGCATAAGGTTTCAAGATGATTTTAACAGGTGCTCTATTTCATTGAGATCCAGTCAGAAGGGACCTTCTGAACATATGGTTTAAATGGGTCGTGGGCTAGCTCATGAAATGAGTTGTCATATACATCACTGCTACAGTGAAATGCTCTCTGCACTTTAAGCAACTGATATTCAGGGGCCATCTGTGCTGCCACCTCCTCCACACAGGTGTGATCTTGCCTCTTGCGGCAGTAGGCAGGGGTGAGCGACATTGACACAGAAATTTGCATGGGCTGCATAAATTGGCTTAAATTACTGTGAGGCTGTGTGGCCTCAAAAGTAAGCCAGAGAAGGCTTTTGGGGTCTTTCTGCCACAGTGACTCTTGAGCCATGAGTTCTTTTCATTTGTCAGTGCTAGCAGCTTAGATCATTGCTTAGGGCAGCCAGATCAAGGCCGAAGTTTATGTTGCTAAAAGTGGTGATGATGGAGAAACAGGCAAGCTCTGAGAAGGTCCCCTCTATTGGGCCCCCAACACCTGCCAGTACTAGAATACGGTTCCTTAAACTGCATACAGACTTGGTGACCCATCTCCCTGCCTTAAGGGACCTCTCTCGAACGTCTGTCAGCATTAGAGATGTTCCAGGACTAATAAACTTTACACTGCAGGGTTTCTCTGTGCAAAGCAGTTTCTTGAATTAATTAAGCCATAGCATGCTTTTGGGAGCAGGAACTTTGCAGTCAAGTAGTTCTTTGGTCTGATTCAGGACTTTGCCGCTTACTGCCCATGGGACTTGGGTTAATTTACTTGGCATGCCTCATTTACAATGTGGGGATGATAAGAGGAGCTCCTAAAGTTGTTCTGAAGATTGTGTGAGCTAATGTATTGATGTTTATTGACTTGGCACATTAAATGCTCAATATGTCATATCATTGTTATGGATGTGTTCGAATTTCCAAATCTCAAGCTCCCTTTCTGCCATTTTCCTGCTTATTGAGGGTAACTGTTTTCAGGAACAGTAGAGTCCAGAACTTACTTCCTACCAAGACTTACACTGTAAGGCAGATAAGCCAGATAGGAGATTTTGCAACTGTTTCAGAGCAGCCTCCAAAAGGAAAGCTGGCCTTGGGCTGGATTTCCTCCAAAAGGAAAGCTGATCAAGCCCAGCTCTCTGTGGCTAGTGTGTGGCTTGTGGCCTCTTTTTTTTTTTTTAAGGTGGAATCTTGCTCTGTTGCCCAGGCTGGAATGCAATGGCACAATCTTGGCTCACAGCAACCTCTGCCTCCGGGTTCAAGTGATTCTGCTGTGTCAGCCTCCCGAGTAGCTGGGATTACAGGCACCGGCCATCATGCCCAGCTAATTTTTGTATTTTCAGTAGAGATGGGCTTCACCATGTTGGCCAGGCTGGTCTCGAACTCCTGACCTCAGGCTTCCCTGATCCAACCACCTTGGCCTCCCAAAGTGCTGGGATTACAGGCATGAGCCACCGCATGTGTGGCTTATTTCTGAGTTTGATCTTCACTACTTGCCAGACAAACCAACTGTCGTGAGAGGAAACTCACTTCCCCTTCTCTGGGTACTCTAACCTGAAACAAGAGCTTGATGTGCTTTCAAAGAGGAACAGCAGGCTTTAAACTGCTGGTGCTGGAGACCACTATCTTGGATCTGCCTTCTACAGCAATGCTGATTTCTTCACCCAGCTCCCTTAGCCTGTAATGAAATCCTCTCCTTCCAAATGGAAGATAGCTAAAATGTGACTTACCTGTAATACAATAATTAAGCAAAGATCCATGATGATTCTGGGGCCTATTATTGCCTCTTATGTATGGGAGCTCTATCCTGACTACTCGTCTAGAAGAGGGCCTACTTCACCTTGCTCACCGTTGTCTTTTCAAATGGCAGCTGAGTTTGCTTTGCAATGTCAGTGACGCCTCTTGGCTCTTAAATTATCCTGCAGGACTTGGAGTTGTGGAGGCAGGAAGATGCTGAGAGGACATGCTTTGGGCATGGGAAAGAGAGCATGGCACCCTGGCCAGTGGACATATGTAAGGCATAAAGGGTAATGAGGCAGCATTTGGGTATTTCTTATAAAAAAATTCCTCTGCATTGCATGAACTGATGTGTGCAAAAACACTGCCTTTAGGTAGGGTAATTCATTATACAGTGGAAAGGCGAACCATTCTTACAGAAATACAATATAGATTGTATCCAGGGGATGAAAACAAGCACATTTTGATTCATCCCCAACTCAGAGCACTTTCACAAATCTTAAATAACAGAATATTTTCTAAGAAGGAGAAAGGTACCATATGCTCACTTTGCTGACTGGTAAGCCAGATGCTACAAGGACTGTCCAAGACCCCAAACTGGCCAGTTTATAAGGTCTCCTAACACTGCCCCAAACCCCTTCCCAAAGCAGAACTAAACTAAAATAGTCATAACATGAATTCAGTATTTGGATTTCCATTTTTATCATCACATTTATTTATCTGATTTCTCACTTGATTCCTTCTCCAAACTTGAAGGAAAAGTTGACATGCATGTTTCCTACATTTTTAGAGGATGAAAACAAATGTCTAAATAATCACAAAGTATTTCACTGGAGTTTATAATTTATTCTCCCAAAAGGTCAAAGGTAGCATTGTTTTCTTGCTATTTTAAATTTTACACATTTTATCTCATTCCAATTTTATGTTGGTGAGGTTTCAGATTTTACACATAGAACAGAGAGGGCAAAAGCAAGCCTGTGGGTGCAGTATGTGATAAGCACTTTGGAAAGATTTGTGAATGATACAATGGAGTTATACAAATCTTCGGAGGCTGACAATGGTAATTAAAGTGACCATTGGAATATTAAAGCATCATTTGTTGTTAGAATAATAAGTTGTCCATGACTTATGATTTATTATATATTTTCAGGCTAAAACACAACTTTTAAAATGTGTGACACAACTTATAGTGGAATGAAGTAAAATGCTGAGCTAAAATAAACATGCAAAAATGCTCTAGAGATTTTAAACAATAGTTTCACTTCTCTTTCTTCTGCTTTTCACTAGCTAATATTTGAAGTAATAAATTGTATGTGCATATCTGAATCACCATTAAATAATGAAGGCAAACTAACAGTAGTGTAGCTAATTTCTCAATAGTTTTGCTACCAAAGGTAAAAGACACATAAAAGAAGCATAACCTCCCCCCCAACTCAGGAAAATGGCAATCAAATATGCTTTTTAATATATAAAATAAAGGGGATCCTGGGGAAGGAATGTATGGAATACATACCGTGGTGTCCTCTCTGGGTTTTCAGGTAGCTCTGAAGAGGCTGTAACTGGTAATAACAGAGAACATCCCCCACATAGACAGAAACTGCCACCAGTATAGTTTTATCGTGAAATATAAGGGGACAACCCACATCTGCAACAAGGTCACCAGCTGTGAGAGAAATGAACAGAAGTCTCTTTCAATGACCAAGTGCCTGAATGGCGTCTCCATTATTGAGTCCGAAGCATCTCTGGGAGAACTGCCTTCATCATCATGTTTGTACCATGCAACTGGTTCACCATCAAACTGTCAGCTTCCCTAGACAGGCCAGGCTATGGAGAGTATGGGCACAGTTAACTGAAAATTCAAATGGGAAACAATCCAAAATGCCCGCCTTCTGTCACTTCCTTTCATCTGACTATTTCAGATGAAAGGTCTTTTGGGTCTCCACAGCGATGTGATTTTGGACAAGAGAGCCTCATTTCAGTTGTATAATTGGGGGTACCGATAATTGCCCTGCTCCCCTGTGCTGACTGAGGTGGGGATCAAATGAGATCAGGAATGAAAAGCACTCTGAAAACCACACTGCATACACAGAGCCCAGGGGCTTTGTTACTGTCATGTGCCCATGTGAAAGTGACAGCAATGTCAAAGGAGGAAGTGGAGGTCAGAGTTTCAGGGCAGCCCCTGGGATGTCTTCTGCCTGTAGTCCCAGGGCACTCAGCAAGGTTTCCTGTTCCTTTGGTGCATAAACCCTTTGTGGCCTATGCCATTGACCTAAGTCCAAGTAGCCTTCAGGGGGCCCTTTTATCTGGTCCTTTTCCCATAGATCAGGGAGCAGGGTAGAGTGAACTGACTGTCTGTGGGTCACTGAAGAGATACGGCTACCATAGCCACACTCCTACTCTTTGAAGCAGGCCTAATACCAGCTAGTCACCCCTCTTGGGAAAAGCAGACAGCCTTAATCAATAGCAATATCCTTTGGTCTTTTTTGTTTTCCTGAATTCAGACTAACCACCTATTATTTGCTCAGAATGAATATAAGGGGAGTGGCAAAAAGGTTTTTGTCTCAAGGGTGGACGTTAACTAATTTTTAGTGGCACTCTGCAGTGCTCTGTTGAGGATTCTGAGCCAGATCCTGGTTTACTGGTAGAGTCTTAAGATCAATTAATGAAGTCTGCCAGCAATGTGGGAAGAGTGGTTAGAGCTTGCTTATCACATATTCATCATCCTGAGTATTAAAAAGGCTGCTGCCGTTTATTTTCTTTACCTTCTCAATCTTTGCAACAGAAAAGGGAGGCTTGGAACAAAAGAGTCCATGGATACATTGTTGGATCCTTTAAATATGTCTTGGTAATAGTCTAAGGTCAATAACCAAAGCTCTTGGACAGGACTTCAAGATATAAATGAGAAAGGTGGGCTGGTTGCAGTGACTCACGCCTGAAATCCCAGCACTTTGGGAGGCCAAGGCGGGCAGATCATGAGGTCAGGAGTTCAAGACCAGCCTGGCCAACATAGTGAAATTCCCTCTCTACTAAAAATACAAAAAAAAATTAGCTGGACGTGGTGGTGGGAGCCTGTAACCAGCTCCTTGGGAGGCTGAGGCAGGAGAATCGCTTGAAACTGAGAGGCACAGGTTGCAGTGAACCAAGATCATGTCATTACATTCCAGCTCAGGCGACAGTGCTAGACTCCATCTCAAAAAAGTTAAATAAATAAAAATAAATGAGAAGGCAAGGCCACAGCCATTCTTCTTTCAATGTCAGATAAGAAGACATTTCCCAGGCTCAACATTCTCCTTTGATTGCTTCATCCTAACAAATGATCTGAAGTCTTCTTAGAATTGCTCTGAATCTTCTCTCAGAGAACCCTAGAGTTGTTATCTTCGATACGCACTTGAACAAAAACACACACGGAGCAAGTTTGAGGTGAGTATCTGAGGAGTTCAGGAACAAATCCTATAACTTACTTTTTTGTTTTTTTTAACTTCAAGGAATACTTTCAGGGAAAAGAAAATGCTCTTTACTCTTGCCTCCATGTATCAGAAAACTGCTTTAATTTTCCATCCTATTTTGTGGGTGTGGAAAATGAATGAGTTAGCACCTTTATGAAATTAAGATAAATACACATACACAGATAGAAAAACAAACTTTACTTAAGGAAGTAGGATAGTTTTCAAGAGGACCTGAAACCACATGCTAAGTAACCAAGACTCAAGATGTGCTTACTTAAGCATTCAGCATTAGCAACTTTGACCCTCTGCTATTGATAGTAAAAGTGTGCATCACAGTGGCCAGGTGTGGTGGCTCATGCCTGTAATCCCAGCACTTTGGGAGGCTGGGGTGGATGGATTGCTTGAGCTCAGGAGTTTGTGACCAGCCTGGGCAGTATGGCCAAACCCTGTCTCTACAAAAATTAGGCAGGCATGGTGGTATGCGCCTATAGTCCCAGCTACTTAGGAGGCTAAGGTGGGAGGACCACCTGAACCCTTGAGGTCAAGGCTGCAGTGAGTTGAGATGGTGCCACTGTACCTTAAAAGGGTGACAGAATTAGACTCTGTCTTAAAAAGTATGTAGCATCTTAACAAAAATCTCATCAGCATATTGGTCATTTATTTTCTGTAAGCTGATTCTGGAGATAGTTCTCTATCATAAATTATACATTTGCTGACTTAAAAGTTCATTACTTCTGATAGTAAAAAAGAAGATGGACATGAACTGCATGTTCAAAGTCTGATCATCTGTCATTTGCATTTTCATCTTTCTATTTTAAGAATTTGGCTAATTTTTTACATTTCCCCATAAAAATACTGAAGTTTTTTAAAATAAAAAGTTGAGTTGGTTCATTTTAATTCAGTGGAACTACTATACCCTCATATTTTGTACTTTAGATCTAAGCCAAAATATAAGACTAATACATTCCTTCTAATCCATGGAGTTACAATCCATGATAGTTCGGAGCTACAGCTGGATTATATTTTAATAAAACCAGTTCTCTTCCTATAGATCTATAAGTATGAGTAATTTCTAGAAGACCTCGAATTTTTCTTGATACCTAGATTTAATTGATAGTGAATAACAATGTTCAATATACACACATGGTACTGTTAAAAATAGACTTTGGAGATCAAAAAGGAAAAGAGAGCAAAAAATCATTAGAATGTATAAAGAATGCAAATATTTTATTTCTTAACTATGTTTAAAATGTAACCCAGCACACTATTTTCTCAACATATGAAGGGAAAGTTCAAAAATTTGCTCTGTGAATTCAATGATTATGTTGGTAGTCAATTTGAAATGAGAGCCACATTTCATAGCAATTTAAAAGATTTATCAATTTCCAGTGCAGTTAAAAGTTCTCCTTTTAAATATTAACTGCCATATATGAAATTAAGGAATGATGTCCCTCATAAATAAACACATGAAATATGTGCAATCAAGGCACATACATGCAAAGAAGGAAGCCTGGCATCTGGAACACATTAATAATGCCAGAGGGGTCACCATCTGGCCATGTGCCAGATCTGCACTACTGGCAATGGGCAGCTCATGCATCTGGATCACATCATCCATGTTCTCCCCAACCACATATCAGAGCAGAAGGAATTTCCTGATGAATCAGATGCTGCCCAAAAGTACCATGGTTTTTTTCGTGTTGCCATGCACATAATGAATCTGCAAAGAATGACAGATCAAGCCAAAACAAATCTTTCATTTGTCTAATTGTACAGAATGATGAATGGACTGTGCAATATTCAAAGAAAGAAGGAAAGGAAAAAAGGAAGGAAGGAAGGAAAGAAAGAAGAAAGAAAGGAAAGAAAATAAATTATGTGTGTTCATTTCCTTTGCACTGCAAATCCCAAATAATCTGTAATCATTTGTGTATGGGGGAAGGTGGTGGGATGGTGGAGGGAGAGCAATGTTATGCTCAGAGGTAAGCAGAAAATTATCATGAAAATAAATACCCAGGAAACAATCCTGCTATCAGTAAAAGACAATGAAGGAGAGTGTGAATATAAAGCAAGTAAGCAGAGAGTATGAGCTGGCACGTGGTTACTCACACCTGTAATCTGAGCACTTTGGGAGGCCAAGGTGCGTGAATTACTTGAGGCCAGGAGTTTGAGACCAGCCTGAGCAACATGGTGAAACCCCATCTCTACTAAAAATACAAAAAGTAGCTGGGTGAGGTGGCACAGGCCTGGAATCCCAGCTACTTGGGTGGCTGAGGTGTGTGAGTCACTTGAACCTGGGAAGCAGAGGTTGCAGTGAGCTGACATCATGCCACTGCACTCCAGCCTGGGCAACAGAGCAAGACTCTGTCAGAAGAAGTAGAAGGAGAAGGAGACAAGAAGAAGAAGAAGAAGAGGAAGGAGGAGGTATGGAAATAGAATCTTGGCATAAAAAGTTTCCTTAGAAATTCAGCTGGTTCACTTTTTAAAATCTCCACATCAATCTAGATGGCCGATGTTGTTATTTAAACTTTTAAAGGAGATTCTGCAATGTTATTTACATATGTATTTAAGTATGTATGTATTTGTATCTTGCCTCATTTTTAAAAGATTTGAGCAGACAGATGCTTTATTGGCCCACTAATATTTTCTAGTATTTCACAGCTATTAATAGGCAGGAAGTTTGATTTAAATAGAGCAATGCTGCAATCTGGAAAATTATTTGCACTGTATTGAGGCAAGTTAATAGTGTGTCTGAAACCCAAGCTCTGGGGATGTAGTCATCAGGCCTTCTAATTGATTTGTGGAACAGGAGAAAGATTCTTTTTTGGCACTCTCCTGTCTGCTTGCTGCAGATATGGAAAGTAAGTACATATAAAAGAAGGTGGAGAGGGTGATGTTGAATGAAATTTTATTTCTAGTTAAATGCTGTTCAAAGCATTTGAAAATCATTTAACTTTGAGGCTTTGCTTACATCTACAACATATCAAGATTACCAGCTGGAAAGGGAAAAATCCAAATACCCAGATGCTTGGACTATACTGTGCTAAAAATGACTATTTGAAAACATCCAGGTATTTAGTAGTATCTCACACAAAAGAATTTTCTATCTTCTTTCTACTTTTGACATCACATAGGAGCAGCTAATGTTATATTTCTATACTTCATTTTCTAAATAAACCATTTCCTTTGCTTTAGGTATTTATAATAAGCTGCTCTGATGTATACAGCTCCTACAGACCACAGAACATAATCTATCTAGATAAATTTAAAGGACCACTTCAGAAGATGGACATAGTTGTTAAAAAGTTGTACCTGAGGGCCGGGCGTGGTGGCTCACACCTATAATCCCAGCACTTTGGGAGCCCGAAGCAGGTGGATCACGAGGTCAGGAGTTTGAGACCAGCCTGACCAACATGGTAAAACCCTATCTTTACTAAAAATACAAAAAAGTTAGCTGGACATGGTGGTGTGTGCCTATAATCCCAGCTACTTGGGAGGCTAAGGCAGGAGAATTGCTTGAAGGCGGGAGGCGTAGGTTGCAGTGAGCCAAGATGGCATCACTGTACTCTAGCCTGGGCAACAGAGCAAGACTTCGTCTGAAAAAAAAAAAAAAAAAAAAAAATTGTATCTGAAAATATTCTGAGCTTTTTGAATTAGTCCATGTCCTCTTTAAGTACATGATCTGAATTATGCATTAATAATGTGAAAATAATAATCCTTTATAATAAATAATACCTTCAGGGTAAAGATAATATGCATAAATAATAATTCATTCAGTGTACAAAGTTTTTATACATATTACTATACGTGCACTTCCTATTTTTTTTCTAACGTTCACCCCTTGCTTTTCTGTAAACTCCCATTCCAACAGTAAGTAACCTGGCTCCCACTAGCTGCTGTCTATTTATTAATTGTTCAGTTGCTGTATACATAGACAGCAGCATCGTCATTGTTAACTTGTACCCCCACGGGGACCAGTTTTATCAAGTGGAGTACTGCTTTTCTGCAGTTCCTATTGCCTTTGTCTTACAGACTCTGCTCATTTCCAAAGTTACTTAGGACGATATTTTTCCTCTCTACGCATCAGTGAGGTTGTTTTGCATATTTTATACGCAGTTAGATCCTCTTGTCACAGTCTGCATTTCTCCCTGGAATTCCTCCACTTCCAAATGATCTTAAAAATGTTCATATTTTAAAGTCCACTTTTTGTGCTGTACAGGTCTATGTCATTTGACAAATGCATATTATGATATCTTGTACCCACAAATACAATATTACACAAATTAATTTTACTACTCTAAAATTCCTGACCTATTTATTTTCCTCCCTTCTCCCCAAACCACTGATCATTTTACTGTCTGTATAGTTTTGTGGTTTTCAGAATGTCATAGAATTGGAATTATACAGTATGTAGCTTTTTCATGCTAGTTTGCTTCACCATGACTTGTTTGATCAAGGTTCATCCATGTCTTTTCCGGGCATGATAGCTTATTTCTTTTTATTATTGAATAGTATGCCATTACATGAATGTACCACAGTTTATTTATCCAGCTTTTCAAGGATATCTTGCTTGCTACCAGTTTTGGGCAATTATGAATAAAGGTGCTGTAAATATTTGCATGCAGGTTTTTGTGTGAATGTAGGTTTTCAATTTAACTGAGTAAATACCCAGTAGAGTGATTATATAGTAAGCCTATGTTTAGCTTTGTGGGAGACTACCAAACAGCCTTCAAAAATAGCTTTACCATTATTTGCATTCCCAACAATAATGAGAGTCCATGTCATCATCAGCATTTGGTATTGTCAATTCTTTGAATTTTAGCCATTTTAATAGGTGTGTAGTGTTATCTCATTATTGTATTCTCTAATGACAAACGATGAGATGATGAGCTCCTTTCATATGCATATTTGCCATCTGTAAGTTTTCCTTGGTAGGAATTAATTAATTACATTAGTCCATGCATTTATCCAGATCTTTTGCCATTTTTAGTGAGTTGTTTTCTTGTGGTTGAGTTTTAAGCATATTTTGTATACAAGTCCTTTATCAGATATATGTGTTTGCAAATATTTTCTCCAAGTCTGGCTTGTCTTTTCATTCTCTTAACAGTATCTTTTCCATAGCAGTTTTTAATTTCAATAAAATCTACCTTATTAATATTTTCTCTCATGGATTATGCTTTTGGTACCATATTTTAAAACTCATCATTAAATACAAGTAAACCTAGATTTTTTTCCTATGTTATCTTCTCAAAGTTTTATGGTTTTGCATTTTACCTTTAGGCCTAAGATCCATTTTGAATTAATTTTTCTGAAATTAATTGACTGTATTTCTAAAATCAGTTGACTGTATTTGTCTGGGGGTCTATTTGTGGGCTCTGTATTCTGTTCCACTGACCTGTGTTTATTCTTTCACTGGTACCATGCTATATTTATTACTGTAGCTTTACAGTACATCTTGAAATTGGACAGTGTCCGTCCTCCAACTTTGTCTTTCAGTGTTGTGTTGTCTAGTGTGGGTCTTTTGCTTTTCCATAAAAATTGTGGAATCAGTTTGTTGATATACACAAAGTACCTTGCTGGGATCTTAGTTGAGATTGTGTTTAATCTACAGATCAAGTCAGGAAGAATGGACATATTAATGATATTGAATATTCCAGTCTATGAATATGGAATAATCTTTTCATTGATTTTATATCTCTTTTCTCTGTATAGATCCTATACATATTTTGATAGATTTATGCCTAAGTATATATATATTTTTGGTGCAACTGTAAATGGTATTGTGAATGGTTCATTACTGGTAACAATCGACTTTTGTATATTTACTTTGTATCTTCCAACCTTGCTATAATCACTTATTTTTTCCATGAGTTTATGTTGGTTCTTTTTTTTTTTTTTTTGCCAATCATTGAGAGCTTGTAAGGTTGCTGAGGTTGGTTGGCCTTGAACTCTTGGCCTCGCCTTCGCAAGCGCCACGACATCCGGCCGGAGCCACTTTGGGCCCTATGTTGGTTCTTTGAGATTTTCCATACAGACAGTCATGTAATCTGCAAAGACAGTTTTATTTTTTTCTTTCTAAGCTGTATGCCTTTTATTTCCTGTCTTGCTTCACTAGCAAGGACTTCCTGTACAATGTTGAATAGGAGTGGTGAGATGGGACATTCTTGCCTTCTTCCTTATCTTAGAGGGAAATCATCCAGTTCATCCAGTTCTCACCATTAAGTATGTTAGCTATATGCTTTCTGTAGGTACTCTTTATCAAGTTGGGAAATTCCCCTTTTTTTTTTTCTAGTTTGTTGAGAGTTTTACATGGCTGCATGCTGGACCTTACCAAATGCTTCTGCTACATCTATTGATATGATCATAGGACCTTCTCCTTTAGCTTCTTGATGTGATTAATTACATAAATTCATTTTTAATTGTTGAGCCAGGCTTTCCTATCTGGAGTAAATCTCACTTGATTGTGATGTAGAATTCATTTTATACATTGTTGGATTTGATATGCTAATATTTTGATGAGGATTTTTGCATTTATGTTTTTGAGAGATTTTGGTCTATAGTTTACTTTTCTTGTAATGTCTTCATCTGTTTTCTTCTATGAGGGTAATGCTGGCCTCAATGAATGAATCTGCAAGTACTCCCTCTGTTTCTAGTTTCTGGGAGCTATTGTAGAGAACTGGTATCATTTATTCTTTAACTGTTTGGTAGAATTTACAGCGAACATATCTGGGCTTAGTGCTTTCTATTTTTGAAGGTTATTAATTATTGATTGAAATTTTAAATTGGTATAGGCCTATTCAGATGATCTATATCTCCTTGTGTGAGTTTTGTTATAGTTTGTGTCTTTCAAAGAATTAGTCCACTTCATCTAATTTATCCAAATTTGTGGGCATAGAATTGCTTGTAGCCCTTACTTTTTATGTCCATGGGATTAGTAATGATGATCCCATTTTCTTTTCTCTTTTTTTAGGGGAAGAGGGCCTCACCTTGTCATCCGGGCTGGAATGCAGTGGCACAATCATAGCTCACTGTAACCTCTAACTCCTGGGCTTAAGCAATCCTCCTGCCTAGGACTACAGGAATGTGTCATGATGCCTGGCTAATTTTTAAATTTTCTGTAGAGATGGTGTTTCATTATGTTGCCCAGGCTGGTCTTGAACTCTTGGCCTCAAGTGATCCTCCCACCTCAGCCTCCCAAGTGCTGGGATGACTAGTGTGAACCAGTAAGCCATTGTCGTTTATAATAACAGTAATTTGTGTTTTCTCTTTTTTTTTCTTGGCTAGTCTGAGTAGAGGTGTATCAAATTTATCAATCTTTTCAAGAACCAGCTTTTGGTTTCATTTTGTTTCCTCTATTGATTTCCTATTTTTAATTTCATCAATTTTTGCCAGAATTTCTATTATTTCTTTTTGCTTGTTGTGGGCATAAATTACTCTTCTCTAATTTCCTCAGGTGGATTCTTAGATTATTTTAGATATTTCTTCTTTTTTAATATATGCATTCAATGCTATGAATTTCCCTATAAGCACTGCTTTTGCTGCATCCCAGAAATTTTGATAAATTGTATTTTCATTTTCATTTAGTTTAAATTATTTTAAAGTTTCTCTGGAGTCTCTTCTTTGACCCATGTGTTACTTAGTATTGTGTTATTTAATCTGCAAATATTTTGGAATTTTCCCTGCTATCTTTCTGTTATTAATTTCTAGCTTAATTCATTGTGGTCTGAGAGCATAGATTGTATAATTTCTATTTGTTTAAATTTATTTTGGAGTGTTTTATGGCCCATAATGTGGTCTATTTTGGTGAATGTTCCATGTGATCTCAAGAAGAATATATACTCTGTTGATGTTGGATGAAATATTCTATAAATTGTCATTTAGAATAAGCTGATGAATGGAACTGTTCAGGTCAATTACATTCTTATTGATTTTATGCCTGCTTGATCTACCAACTAGTAAAAGAGAGATATTAAAATCTTTAACTATAATGGTCAATTTGTTGATTTCTCTTTGGAGTTCTATCAGTTTTTGTCTCATATATTTTGATGCTCTTTTGTTATATGAATACATATTACAAATATCTTCTTGAATAACTGAGCCCTTTATCATTATGTAATGTCTTTTCTTCCTTCCTTCCTTTCCTTCCTTCTTTCCTTCTTTCCTTTCCTTCCTTCCTTCTTTCCTTCTTTCCTTCTTTCCTTCCTTCCTTCCTTCCTTCCTTCCTTCCTTCCTTCCTTCCTTCCTTCCTTCCTTCCTTCCTTCCTCTCTCTTTCTCTCTTTCTCTCTTTCTCTTTCTCTCTCTCTCTTTCTCTCTTTCTCTCTCTCTCTTTCTCTCTTTCTCTCTCTTTCTCTCTTTCTCTCTCTCTCTCTCTCTCTTTCTCTCTTTCTCTCTTTCTTTCTTTCTTTCTTTTTCTGGCAGAGTCTTACTCTGTTGCCCAGGCTGGAGTGCAGTGAGGACAGCATGACTCACTGCAGCAATGACCTCTTAGGCTCAAGTGATGGTTTTGAACTCCTAGGCTTAAGAGATCCTTCCACCTCAGCCTCCCAAGTAGCTGGGACTACAGATATGTGCCACCACATCTGGCTAATTTTTTTTTTTTTTTTTGGAGAGATAGGGTGTCACATTGTTGCCCAAGCTGATCTCGAATTCTTGGGCTCAAGCAATTCTCCTACCTTGGGTTCTCAAAGTGCTGGAATTACAGGCATGAGCCTCTGTGCCCAGCCAAATGCCCTTTCTTATCCTTGATAATTTCCTTGTTCTTAAGTCTACTTTGCTTGAAATTAATATAGCTAGTCCAGCTTTCTTTTGATTAGTGTTAGTTTGGAATATCTTTTCCCAAATCTTTACTGTTGACATATCTGATAAAACTATAATTGCATCTTATTTTTGAGAATTAGTCTACTCTAACAATCTTTGTATTTTAATTTTTATATTTAGATCATTCACATTTGAAGTAATTAATGATATAGTTGGATTAATATCTACCATATATGTAATTATTTTCTATTTGTTGCACTTGTTCCTTGTTTTTCTCTCTCTCTCTCTGCCTTCTCTGGTTTTAATTGGGTCTTTTATGAGATTCTATTTTCTCTCCTCTATACTCCTTTAAAATTAATTTTAGTGGTTTCTCTTGAGTTTGCAAAATACATTCATAACTAATCCAAATCCATTCTCAAATAACACTCTACTGCTTCATTGGTATTACAGGTACCTTATAACAGAAATCCTAATTCCTCCCTCCTATTTATTATAATACTGCTATCATTCATTTCATATAACATATAACATAATCACCCAATACATTGTTCCTATTTTAACTTTGAACAATCATCTATTAGAGCAATTAAGAATAATAAATAAAAAGTTTTATTTTATCTTCATTTATTCTTTCTCTGATACTCTTTCTTTCTTTATGTAGATCATCTTAGTTTCTGGCCTAAATGACTTTACTTCTCTCTGAAGAGCTTTTTAAAAACACTTCTTACAGGCCAGAACTATTGGTAATGAATTTCCTATTTTTGTTTGCCTGATAAATCTTTATTTGTCCTTCACTTTGAAGTGAATTTCTCTGGATATAGAATCCTAGATTGGTGGGGGTTTTTCTTTCAGTACTTTAAATATTTCACTTCACTTTCTTCTTGTTTGCATGGTTTGTTTTTTCCCCTCTCTGGCTGATTTTAAGGTTTCTCTTCATCTTTGGCTTTCTGTAGTGTGAATTTGATATACCCAGGTACAGATTTCTTGGTATTTACCCTACTTGTTGTTCTCTGAGTTTCTTGGATTTGTGGTTTGGTGTTTCCTTAATCTTGGAAAATTGTTGGTCATTATTATTTAAAATATTTGTTCAGTTCCATTATCTCTTTCTTCTTTTGGTATTCCAGTATGTGCATGTTATATTTTTTGAAAATGTTCTACAGTTATTAGATATCCTGTTCTGTTTTCTTTTCACTCTTTTTTTCTCTTTGCATCTCAGTTTGGGAAGTTTCTACTGACATTATCTTCAAGCTCACCTATTCCTTCCTCAGCTTTGTCCAGTCTATTGATGACACCATTCAAGATATTCTTCCTTACTGGTACCATTGTTTTTTTATTTTTATCATTTTAAAAGATTTTTTATTAGTTTCCACTTCTCTGATCACATTACCCATCTATACTTGCATGTTGTCTACTTTTTCCATTGAGACCTTAGCATATTAGCCATCATTATTTTAAGTTTTATTTTATTTCTAATTGAAAAATAATAAATGTATATATTTATGAAGTACAGTATTGTTTCTGTACATGTACATATTGTGAAATGATCTAATCAGGCTAATTAGCATATTTATCACCTCAAATATTTATCATTTTTTTGCAGTGAGAAATGTAAAATCTTCTCTTAGCTATTTTGGGATCTACAATACATTAATGTTTATAGCCATCATGTTATGCAATAGAACACCAGAACTTATTCCTCATATCTAACTGAAACTTTGTACTTGCTTACCAATATCTCCCCTTTCCCCATCTACCCACCCCTCTATAGCCTCTGGTAACCACCATTCTACTCTACTTCTGTGAGTTTGCCTTTTTTTTTTGAGACGGAGTTTCACTCTTGTTACCCAGGCTGGAGTGTAATGGCGCGATCTTGGCTCACCACAACCTCCGCCTCCTGGGTTCAGGCAATTCTCCTGCCTCAGCCTCCTGAGTAGCTGGGATTACAGGCATGCGCCACCATGCCCAGCTAATTTTTTGTATTTTTTAGTAGAGATGGGGTTTCACCATGTTGACCGGGATGGTCTTGATCTCTTGACCTTGTGATCCACCCACCTTGGCCTCCCAAAGTGCTGGGATTACAGGCTTGAGCCACCGCGCCTGACCGAGTTTGGCTTTTTAATCATAGTTTTTTAAAATTCCTGGCCTGATAATTCTGAAATCTCTGCCATATCTGAGTCTGGTTCTCATGCTTCCTGTGTTTCTTCAGACTGTTTTTTTTCTCCTTCTAGCATGACTTGTAATATTTGGTTGAAAAACAGACATGATGTATTGAGTAATAGACACTGAGAAAAGAAGCAGGCCTTTAGTATGAGGTTTTGTGTTAATTTGGCTAGGAGTTGGAATATGTTTAATGTTTGCTGTGGTTTTAGGTGTCAAAGGCTTCAATTTCTACTAGTGTCCTTGTTTCTGTCTCTGCTGTTGGTCTTTGGGTTTCTGTAAACATTCCTTCTTATATAGAGTCTAGGCCTTACAGCTCTTTCAGCTCTAACCTTCGGTTATTACACTGGACACCTGTTGATGTGGTGGCAGGGTATAAGGGTAGTGGGAGCATTCTGTTATCATATGGTTAAGTCTCTTTTAGGCCTCTGTTCCTGGGGTGGCCTTTACAAGTGTTTCTCAACTATTTTGTTTCCCCTTAGGTGAATTTCCCCTTAGCTGGGTCATTTCTTTTCTCTCCATATTGGATGAGGCTCTGATCAATCTTTTCCCTTGCTGTGGTAGGCCTTGTTGTGGAGAACACTCTGGATCTGGTTCAAAGTGGTCACTTTTCCCCTCCCCTGCTGGAAGTATGAGAGTGCTTCTTGGGTTTTCACCATAAGAACCTGGTTGGGAAGCTGGAGGTAAAACCTAAACAAAATTTGGGGACCCCGACTGTGGTTCCCAGGAGTTTCTCTCTCTCACACTACTTTACACGCTGCTTCCAGCAGTCCTTCAGAGTTATTACATTTGAATGTATGGCTTTGTTGTGTCTGCTTCCAAGGAGAAGATCTCAGCTTTGACTTCCTGCATTAACCTGTCTCTCTAGATTTTGAGGTGGTGGCTTTCCCAATGATCTCAATTCTCTGACAGGTCCAAGACAAGCCATTGATAATCAGTTTGGCCAGTTTTTTTTTCTTCTTATAAGACAGAAGTGATGCCTTCCAAGCTTTTTACATATTGGAGCTGAAACCAGAAGTCCTTATTTTTATAAATTTCATCACTTTAAATATCAGGAAACAAAGGCTCCTTGTGGTTAAATGAGTAGCTAGAATCTTCCCAATCCAGAGCCAGTACTCTTTCCTTTCACCATCCTGCCACATTAGGTTGGTGCAAAAGTAATTGCTGTTTTTGCTATTAAAAGTAATGGGAAAAACCACAATTACTTTTGCACCCACTTACTATGTCTCACAAAATCAGCCCAGGAAAACATCCTCAGAAAAAGCATGAGGCTGAGTAGCTGGGTGTGGTGGATCATGCCTGTAATCCCAGCACTTTGGGAGGCTGGCTGAGGTGGGCGGATGACCCGAGGTTAGGAGTTCGAAACCAACCTGGCCAACATAGTGAAATCCAGTCTCTACTAAAAATACAAAAATTAGCCAGGTACAGTGTCAGGCGCTTGTAATTACAGCTACTCAGGAGGCTGAGGCAGGAGAATTGCTTGAACCTGGGAGGCAGCAGTTGCAGTGAGCCAAGATTGTGCCACTGCACTCAACCTGGGTGACAGAGTAAGACTGTCACACACACACACACACACACACACACACACACACACACACACACAAGCATGAGGCAGAATAGAAGGATGTGGCAAAGTAGGCTAAGCAGATATGCTGCTTTGGAAAAAACAATTCATTGTCTCCTCATACAGGATATAAATGAAAGGTTGAGTATTCACTCTAGCTTTACAAAAGTGTACAGAAAAGGCTTCTTTTATTAGCAAACTGCTTTCACAGCATATGATTAAGTTCACACAAACGTATACAAACAGTATCTCTTGGATGCATTCAGAGTCAACTATTAGTACTGGACACTTATTATGGATCAGTCACTGCACTAGAAATTCAGAGATATTTAATAAGCTTGTCCTTGATGTGAGAGGAACTAACTAGTGAGGCTGGACTCTAGCCTTCTCTCTGCATGTAATTAGTTATATGCCCTTGGCCAAGATTTTTAATTTCTCTGAACTATATTTCACAAAGGGGATAAAGAATAATTACCTTTTAAGGTAACTGAGGTAATGTCCAGAAAGCACTTATCACAGCTGTAATAATAGTAATTTAATATAAATTTCTATATAGTAATTTTTAATGTATGATTATCAGTATTATTATAGTAATTATATATGTATTAATATGTTACTAATATTGATAGAGGTTACAATATCAAGTCATGGAGATAAATTTCACCATATAGCCCCTTGTAGAAAAGAGCCAGCAATGTCATGAATCTTATAAACATGTTCAAAGCTCTCAGTAGCTAGTCTTACATGCCAAGAAAAACAATTTAAAAGCTAGGTTCTATCTGGATGATAGGGCAATTTAGGTCAGCATTTATGGACACATGTCTGTCAAATTCCATCCCAAAGACTTTAAATTCAGTAGTGTACTAGGCTGTGGTTTTTTGATATTGTTCACCCAAGTATAAGAAAGCTGGAAACCAGTGTTAGAATAAGCTAGTGGTACTCTAGGAACAATATCAGCTCACGCGGTTGCAGACATCCCCAAGAGTGCCTGAAATGGTTGTGCTCTGATGACCACTCTGGAGGTGAATGCCCAAGAAGTGATGCAAAGGATGGGGCAAAGTCAAGGCCGCAGCATGGGAAAGCTTGGCCTCTCATGTTGGCTCTCATCTTGAGCCACAGATTGGGTAGCCCCTCAATAGAGATGTACAGGAGAAAGGGGCTACTCAACCTGTTCTTTTGGGACAATACCAATAATTAGATGGATTGATGTGCAAAGAAGTAGAAAATATTCCAATGACCAACCAAGTCTGTGAGCTAACCCAGAAGTCTCGAGGCACCACAAGACCTGAATCTGTCCTTGACTATGGTGGGGGCAACTTTATGCAGGCTCCTGGCTTTGTCAAAGTGCCAAACAGGATCACTGTGATCATTATCACCATGACAGGCATGATCACAGGTGCCTGGTCACTTCCAAGGTGATCCTTAGGATCACAGAGCCCCTCTGGGTAGCCATAAAACATAGGAGTTGTATGACAGAGGGACATAGAAACAGCAACCTTAGGGAGCAAAAGTGGGGTGACTAAAGGATTCAGGGGCAGATGGCAGTCAAAAGCAAGTCCCTGGGGAGGCATTCCAGGTAGCACAGCTTGTACAGTTAGTAAGAGGAAACAACTCAGATGACTCCGGCTAACCAACAGGGGTCAGGCTCCAGGGTATCTACCTGGTCCCATGTAGCCTGAGTCACCTAGGGTTAGACCCTTGAATAGCCACAAGTCCTTAAAGGGGATTCTTACCCACAGGCAGGTCTGTCTTTGCCAGGTAGAGCGAGTGTGTAAGTGCCACACTTACACTTACCACTGGTGCAGTGACACACATCCTCCAAGAGTTGACACAAGAGCAACTGCTTCAAATACAAGACAAGGATGGTCTTTATACCTAAGCCACCTGAAAAATCATCAAATCTGGTGGGTGCAGTGGCTTACGCCTGTAACCCCAGCACTTTGGGAGGGCAAGGCAGGTGGATCACCTGAGGTTAGCAGTTTGAGAGCAGCCTAGCCAACATGGCGAAACCCTGTCTCTACTAAAAATACAAAACTTAGCTGGGTATGGTGGCAGATACCTGTAATCCCAGCTACTTGGGAGGCTGAGGCTGGAGAATTGCTTGAACCCAAGAGGTGGAGGTTGTGGTGAGCCAAGATTGCACCACTGCACAGCAGCCTGGTCAGCAAGAGCAAAACTCCATCTCAAAGAAAAAAAAAAAAAAAATCATCAAATCAAAGTGGTGCAGGAGTGGTGTGACACAGTGCAAGTCAAGGGCTCCTGGAGCACTGTTTCCTTTCAAGGTCAGGGGGCTTCCTATGCAAAATCCATGCCTGTGTTACTATGGAGGAAAAAACATTTTTTTTTTTTCTACAGCAATCCAGAAATAATGATTAATTATAAAGAAAGAATGAATAAGGCTATGAACTGATTCCTTTTGAATCTAGGTTTCTTACTATAGGAGGACTCCAGAAATTTTATCTTAGATATTTCCATTTTGCAGATAAGGAAACCATAGTTAAGATATATTTAAAGAGCTTTTCTTTGATATGAATGAAGGACTAGTGAGGTTTGATTCTAGTTTCATCCACTTAAAAACATTATCCAAGTGCAATATAAAGGATGTTTACTATAATTGATAAGACAACAGTGACATGGCAGAAAATGGATACATTTGCTTTAAACAAGAAAATGAGATTCCCCTTTCTAATGAAAATGTTCAAAATTGCCTAAACTTACATATTATACAAAACTCAAAGAATTCCTTTAGACCCTGTACTACATAGGAAATAAATTTTATGACAGGTAATAATAAAATAATATATTGGTCTAAGTCAACACTTCATATGTTACAGGCAAGTAGAGTCCCTTAGGCTCTGTAATGGCCATTCCATGACCCAGAACCATGTAGAGTGTTAAGTGAGGACTTTCTCCCTTTGCAACACTTCTCTACTTAGTCCATGTTTGAATCTAAACTGGAGGTTTTTAAAGTGTGGTTCCAGGACTGACAGCCTCAGCACTACCAGCATCACAGGGGAACTTGTTAGATATGCACATTTTTGGGTCCCTATTGAATCAGAAACTCTGGGGACAGGACCTGGGAACCACAGTTTCCACATGATTTTGATGCACCCTGCCCTAACCATTGAGAACTACTGTTCTAAACATTGTAATGGCAAGGTCTCAGGCCCAAAAAGGCCCATAGTGTGAGTCTCAGGCCCTGAGATGGGAAGATTCTAGTGAACATGCTTGAATGAGATTGGTCTGTGAAAACAGAATCTTGCTCTGTGTTGCTGAGGTCAGTGCAGTGTTTGCATGAATGCATTTCCATGAATATGCAAACCATTAGTGCCAAGATAGTTTACTGCTAATGAAACAACATTGGATAGTGTCTTAGTCCATTCTGTGCTACTATACTAGAGTATCACAGATTGGGTACTTTACAATGAAAAGAAATTTATTTCTCACAGTTTTAGAGGCTCAGAAGTCCAAGACTGAATGGCTGGCATCTGGTGAGGGCCATCTCACGGCATCATCTCATGGCATAAACCAAGAGGGCCAGAGAAAGCGAGAGAGGAAAGGGGGCTGAACTCATCTTTTTATAAGGAATCCACTCCTGCAATAAAGGCATTAGTCCATTCATGAAGGCGGAGCCCTCATGACCTAATTGCTTCTCATTAGGCCCCACCTCCTAACAGTTGCATTGAATGTTTTGTTTCCAACAAATGAACTTTGGGGGACACTCTCAAACCACAGCATTCTGTTCTGGCCCCAAATTCATGTTTTTCTCACATGTAAAATATATTCATTCCATCCCAATTGCCCCAAAGTCTTAACTTGTTCTGGCACCAACTCAAAAGTCCCAAGTCCAGGGTCTCATTTAAATCAGACACGGGTGAGACTCAAGGCACAATTCATCCTGAGACAAATTTCCCTCCAGCTATGAGCCTGTTAAATTAACAAGTACCTTCTTCCAAAATACAATGATAGGTCAGGCAGAGGATAGATATTCCCATTCCAAAAGGGGGAAATAGGCAAGAAGAAAGGAGTAACAGGCTCCAAGCAAGTTTAAAACGCAACAAGGTGAACAATACTAAATCCTAAGGCTGAGGATAATCTTCTTTGAACTCCATGTCCCACTTGCTGGGCATACTGAGGTAGGGTTTGGGACCCTGAGGCCTCAGGAAAAGCCTTGCCCCCATGGCTTTGCTGGGCTCAGCCCACACAACTCTCACTAGTTGGAATCTCATGCCCATAGCTCTACTAGGCTGGAGCTGCATGCTGGTAATTGTACAGTTCTGGGGCTTAGGGAGCATCCCCACCATGAAGGGCTCCCCTAGGCCTAGTAGGAACTCTCTGCTATGGCTGTGACTCCATGCTTGTGCAGGGCATTATCCTCAGGGCTCTCTGTGGCAGCTCTGCCCCAAGACAAGTCTTTGCCTAGGCCCTCTGGTTGTCTGCAACATCCTTTGAAATCTAAGTGGAGGGTGTCATGGCCTCACAGCATGTGCCTACAGAATTAGCACCACGAAAAATTACAGCTCTACCTTCCTGAGCAGCAGGTAGAGCTGCACCTGGGTTCCCTGAAGCCACAGCTGAAGTAGCCAAGGAGTGTGGTGCTGGAATTCAAGAAGCAGAGTTCTGAGGTGGCTCTGCTTACTGGTCCTGAGGAAGGCATACTGGGAGAGTCACCCCAAACCATTCTGCTCTGGGCCTGTGATGGGAGGGGCAGCCTTGAACGTCAATGAAATACCTTCAGGGTCATTTTCCTGTAGTCTTGATTAATTGCACCTGGCTTCCTTCTAGCTGTGTGAATCCCCTTTATCAAAGGGTCACTTGGATACACCTTGCCAGCCTTTTTATTCTTCGCCAGGCTGTGAGTTTTCCGAATTTTATATTGTTTCCCTTTTACTTATAAATTCCATCTTTAAATCATTTCCCTCTTCTTTCATTTTACTATATGCAATTAAAAGAAGCCATGCAAGTCCTTCAATATATTGCTTAGAAGTTTCTTTCATCAGACATCCTGGTCCATTACTCCTAAATTTGCTTTCCATAAAGCCCTCCGGCATGGGCACAGTTAAGCCAAGTTCTTTGTGACGTTATAATGAAGATGGGCGTTACTTTAGTTTCCAAAACCTTGTTCCTCATTTCTGTCTGAGACCTCAGGAGAATGGCTTTTATTGTTCATATTTCTACCAACATTCTGACTTAAGTGACCACTTAAGTAATCTCTAAGAAGTTTCAGACTTTCTCTATAGTTCTTTTCTTCTTCTGAGCCCTGACCAGATTCTCCCTTAACACTCCATTACAGTAAGCCCAGCTGTTTCTAGCCTGCTCCTTCAAACTCTTCCAGCCTCTGTCCAATTATGCAGTTCCAAAGCTGCTTCCCCATTTTCAGGCATTTGTTACAGTAACAGTCCCACTTTTTGGTACCAATTTTCTTTCTTACTCTGTTTTATGCTGCTATAACAGAATGCCACAGACTGGGTAGTTTATAATAAACAGTAATGTATTGCCTCACGGTCTGGAGGCTGGGAAGTTCGAGACGGAGGGGCTGGCATCGTGCAAGGGCCTTCTTGCTGTGTCTTTCATGGCAGAAGGTGAGAGGACAAGAGAGAATGAGAGAGAAAATGGGCCCACATTCATATTTTTATAATAAACCCACTCTCACAATAATGGCATCAATCCATTTACAAGGGCAGAGTCCTTATGGCTGAATCACCTCTTTTTAGGCCCCAACTCCCAGCACTGTTGCACTGGAGATTAAATCTTCAACACAAGTACTTTGGGGGACACATTCAAACCGTGGCTGACAGCCTAAACCATTTCTTTTGGCTATTCCTAATCCTCCTTTCCTGGGCCATTGGCAGAAGTTGTTCATGTGTGAAAGGAAAACTGGTTTACTTAAACCAGGGTTTCTCAGGCTTGGTACCATTGGCATTTTAGGCCAGATAATTTTTGCTGTGGGGAGCTGTCCTGCATTGGAGGATGTTTACCAGCGTCCTTAGCCTCCATCCACCAGGTGCCAGTAGCAACTCCCCTCCTGCCTCCATCCCTGCAAATCTTGACAATCAAAAATGTTTCCAGACATTGCTAAATGACTCCTGAGAGTGAAATTGCACCTGGTTGAGAACCACTGACTTAAACCAAGACAGTTCCTTCAAAGTGGTAACCACGCGAGAATGTGTCCAGGAAAACAAGTCAAGCTGATACAAGCTGGAGCAGGCTCCCAGGAGCCATGGGGGTGACTCACATTGTAGGATCGGCCATGCCTCTGCCTCCACTGAACCAGCACTATCTGGGCAATGACAAGAACGCAGAGGAAGATCAAGATCATTTCCACGTGCATGGATTCGTGGCCGCGGTGCATCTTGTACATCCTCTCCTACTGCAAACTGGAACCGGCAAATGAGGTCATCTGAAAAAGCCCTCAACCTTGCACATTTAGCAAAAAAACAAAAAACAAAAAACAAAAACACAGATTTGGCTCACAAAAAGCAACAGGGGATTTCTAATGTAAGGGTTGGTAAGTTTTGATTATAAAGTTTTTCTAAGTTTTTCTTGGTTCCTTCCCTTTCTCGAGATCTGGAGAAGGAGCAGCTGGGAGCAGGAGCCTGACTCTCTCAGCAAAACCAGTTCCTCTTAGCCCTTTGCTTTCCCATGTGGTTGGCCTCAGCCTTTTCTTTTAAGTCAAGTCTTTGAAGTAGAAAACTAATGGGCCCCAGGAAGACCTGGGTCCCAGTCCCTGATCTGCCACTTCATTGCCTCACAACCTTGGGGAAGTCATTTATCCTTTCTGAGCCTCAGTTTCCTCATTTGCAAATTTAAGATAACCATCCTTCTGTAACTGACAAGGTTATTGTAAGACTATAAAGCACATTGTTATTTTATTTGTACCTATGTGAGGAATAATTATTATTGGGCTGCAATCAGATGAAACTTCCATTTTTGAAAGTCAAAAAGAGTCAAATGTTGGTGATTTAAAATAATTTCCTACCATTTCAAGTAAAAGCATACCCTGCAGATTGTGCCTATGCCAGAGGAGAGTATATTATCCACTGGGCAATGGAAAACTCCTTAGTGAGTTGTATAAATTGTTACAGAACTATTACAGAGAGAAAGAATAGGCTTAAGTGTTATTTTATACATGCACAGACATTCCCATGATGGCTGAATGTTTCAGTTTTAGTTGGATGATTAGTTTTACACAATGGCACAGAAAGTCAACAAAATAGTTTATCATCTGGTTTAACATCCTGGAGTAGCCTCAACGAAAACCCAGAGCAGTGGTTCTTGACCTTGTCTGTAAGTTAGGAATTACTGGGAAGCTTTTAAAAAAACCTTAACCCCCGATATCCATATCAATTAGATGACTATTTCTGGGTGTTAGGGGCTGAACTGTACCCTCTCAAAGTTCATACACTGAAGTCCTAATCCCCTGTACTTGAATGTGCCAACCAAAACATGCCTTAATGTTGGACTTTCAGCCTCCAGAACTGCGAGAAAATAAATTTATGTGGTTTAAGCCACCTATTCTGTGGTATTTTGTTATGCTATTCCTAGCAAATTAATAGATTTGCAGGATGGGATCTGGCATCAGGAATTTTTCAGGCATCCCGTGTCATTTTAAGGGTCAGCTAAGATTGAGAACCACAAGCCTAGAGGAAGAGAAAGAAGCCCAGGGTAAAGATGAGTGAACATGTGGAAAAATTATGAATGCTCTCAGTTACTTTCTAAATATTGGTTAGCATCATCTTTCATCCCTAGTGTGGCACCATCAGTCATGAAATCTCTTAAGTTTCCACTTATGACTGGTTACATTATGCAGTTAGCTAGTGTACCACTCAGAAAACACCACAGGGTAACAGTCTGTGCCATGAGATAGTGACTTTTTAAAGGCACTTGATGGGTATGTGGGTTGGGTTCTCTTCCTCTGCCAGCATTTCTACAGCAACTTTAAAGAGCAGAGTAGGCCGGGCGCGGTGGCTCAAGCCTGTAATCCCAGCACTTTGGGAGGCCGAGGCGGGTGGATCACGAGGTCAAGAGATCGAGACCATCCTGGTCAACATGGTGAAACCCCGTCTCTACTAAAGATACAAAAAATTAGCTGGGCATGGTGGTGCATGCCTGTAATCCCAGCTACTCAGGAGGCTGAGGCAGGAGAATTGCCTGAACCCAGGAGCCGGAGGTTGCGGTGAGCCGAGATCGCGCCATTGCACTCCAGCCGGGGTAACAAGAGCGAAACTCCGTCTCAAAAAAAAAAAAAAAAAAAAAAAAAAAAAAAAAAAAAAAAAAATAAAGAGCAGAGTAATGAATGCCGCAGAAAAGGGCCTCATTCAAATCCCTAGAGTGCCCCCTGCTGGAAAACATGTAGAAATCAACCCATAGAACCTAGTAAATACTCCTGCTCAAGTTTAGCTTGGAGAGGGATTCTTCGAATGTCAGTGCTAGCAGTTACCATAGATGGAATGAATCTTCTTCATTTATCAAATGATAAAGTTGAAATCCATATCAGATCAGTAACTTGAATAAAATTACAAAGCTATTAGTCTCTCTATTGGAAGATGAGCTCAGAATACAAGAATGATTTCTAGAAGTTCATTAAAAATAAAATAAAACAAAGCAAAACAAAAAAAACACTTGACCTCTGAAGAAATGAGAAGAAAAATGAAAAAAGTACAAGATCTTAGTTGTGGTTTCTACAGCTCCAAATCTAAAATAGCTATTTAATATTCTGTATAATTAACAGACTTTGAACTTAGGCTATGTAGATAAAAGAGTTCCTTCATCATCAGTCTAAAATAGAACTTGCAGAGATATAAAATAAAATATGCTTCATGAGGTTAATCTATTAATCTATGATAACAGGTTAATCTACAATAAAAATGCATCTCAAATGGGTTAACCTATGTCGAAGTACTTTGAAAAGTATATATTGGTGTACAAATGTAGTAAATATATTCTTTTTTGAGTAGAAATGCATCCAAAATTAACTCCTGTAATATAAAAAAGGAGGAGCTTTTCATTTTTATTTCACTTCATGCGGTGCTCACAGGGTCTGATGGCCTTACAGTATGTACCAGAACACAGGGGCAATGGTAGAGGAAGAAAACCAGTGTGTCTTGTGGCTAAAATAAATAGTAGCTTGACACAGCCATATTTTGAAGAATATGTTAGTTCAGCTTTGTGGGACTGCATGATCTTTTCCTACAGACTGTGCTGTGGCAAAAGAGGAAATCCACACAGTTTTGGTCTACAGTATTTGTGTATCCTACCCCATCTTCTCTATCCTAGAAAATTTGCAATTTCCCAACTGTTAAGATGAAAATCTAATTTTTAGCAAAACAACTCTTAAAAAATACTGATTACTTACTCCCATGCATCTTCTGCAGAAAGCTTTGTATGAGAGACCTGAAAAACATAAAAAGAGCCCTTATCAAAAAATGTCCTTGTTTATTTGGCTTGTATGTTAAAGCAATACATGGGAAACCCAAACCATGAAAAATAACAATGCCACATAGTATTTGAATAATTTGGGATAAAAGTCCTAGTAAAATAACTTGCTTATAGAACTAAAACAACACAAACAAAAAAAGAGTAATCAGGTCCCTATTAATAAATATTTGATCATGTTCCCGGATCAGAGAATCAGATGAGGCTCCATTTCAGTGGTTTTGTTTTGGCAAATCAGTCAAAGTTACAGACAGTGGTCTCCTAATAGGCGGTGCTACTCTGGCTTCTAGGATATGAAGTGTGAGTCTGAGCATCCCTAAAAAATATCTGTTTTGCTGGTATCTTAAATGATGGTAGTGAGTAAATACCATCTCCAGTCTCAGTGAGTAAATATCATTTCCACGTTCAAAGTTTCAGAGACAGAGCTGACCAGAGGCTCTGTTGATTTGGAGCATTCTTGTATTCTCCTGAGAATAGGAGAGGCATCATTACTAATAGATGCCTAATAGAAGGCATCATTACTGACCCCAGAGAAGGGAGTAATCTGGGCTTTTGCCCTTACAAATTGAGCTGGAGAGCAGAGAGATCATCTCCAGAACAGTGCTTTTTGGATTACCTGCAGAGTCCACCCATAGACTGCCTTTTCTAGATTATTGCTAACCCACTACATTTGGTCATTTGAAACCTTTAAGGCCAAAGATATAATCATGTAACTTTGCTAGAGAATACAGAAGAGCATAGAAAGCCAATGTTTTTGCCCCCAAAGCAAAATTTAGCAGAGAGGGACCTATGGAACAAAGGTCGAGACTCATGCACCTTAACTACCCGAGGCTTGCTTCGCTCCTGGGACTCAACACTTGGGCCCAGCTGTTGTGACCTCCATTTGAATATTAGGGACCCACCTGGTGGGATCACCTGGGGGCATGGAGCAATGGAGAAGTTGCCAGTATTACCCCCATGCCAACCACTTCCTCTTTCCTGGCATCACCCAGAAAGGTCCCAGCATTGTGCAAATATTGCCGAAACCTATACTTTTCAATTTCATCCAAATCCTTGTTCTCTCTTGAATGTGAGAAAGAAAATGTTAAAAGTACTAGAAGAAAATATGGGTAAACATGTTTATAACTGTGCAGTTGAAAAGGCAAATTTAAGTATGATGTAGAGCCCAGAAATTATAAAGTTTAAAAAATGACAGATTTTGAGGACATAAAAATAAAATACTTTATAATGCTCAATATTTGAAAGACAAATTGAACTGGGGAAAGCATAACATATGTGAGGGGCAAAAAATCAATAAGCAAATGTAAAATGAGCTTTTATAATTTAATCAAAAAGAGACAGATGGTCCCAAAGGGCAAAATACATGAATAAGAAGTTCATGAATTGAGATATACAAATGACCAATAAGTTTATGGAAAGGTGTTCAAGCTCACTAGTAATAACTGTATTAAAAAATAATGAGGCCGGGCACGGTGGCTCACGCCTGTAATCCCAGCACTTTGGGAGGCAGAGGCGTGTGGATCATGAGATCAGGAGTTCAAGAGCAGATTGGCCAGCATGGTGAAACCCCATCTCTACTAAAAAATACAAAAATTAGCTGGGAGTGGTGGCACATACCTGTAATCCCAGCTACTTGGGAGGCTGAGGTAGAATAATTGCTTGAACCAGGATCCCAGAGGTAGAGGTTGCAGTGAGCTGAGATCACGCCACTGCACTCTGGTATGAGCTACAGAGCGAGACTACATCTCAAAAAAAAAAGTAAAAACAAGCTCTTCTAGTGACCCATGGTAAGTAAAAAAAGTGCGCTTACCTCCTCTCCCTCTCCAAACACCACTAGAACAACAGCAAAAGAACATAATTCTCCAAGTCCAAGGAGAATGAGAGAGGAGTCCAGAGCAACCAATTCTGGAACTGAACAGCAGATGGGACAGCAGAAGGGGACACTGGGGCACCACAGGGCAAAAGACACCGAAGCCCACCAGCATGCAGACAGTGCAGAGCAGAATATATGTCCTAAGACCCTCAGAAGGGCTGTGGATTGCAGGGTCCTAAAGCATCTGGAAGTGGGAGATGCAACTGGGCTTAATAACATGAGGTTCACTGAAAGCCAGTTTAAGGCTTGGAGGTCCCCACACTAGTAGAGTGCTAGTGGTTAAATCTGAGGCACAGGCCCAGAGGTACCAGGCACGTGGAGGGAGAGCAGAGGGCACTGACAGCCTTCATCTGACTCTGGAGATCCCCAAAATCCTGTCTTGGCTGACTAGGGTCCCCAGTGAACTGAAGTGGAGTAGTCTGGGAGCAGCTTGGAACTGCTTGGAAATCCCAAGTCTGAAAAGTGAAGTGTGTGGTGGGAGAGCCTATCTACCACAGCTTCCTTGGGTGTCAGTCCATCCTCCCTGGCGGCATCACCTCCAGATCAGGCTGCAGGGGCCCTGCCTTGCTTTAGAACACCCCAGACATCTCAAGCGCCGAAACACAAAAGAATTGTGTTTTTGTCTTTTTTGTCTCTTAAGAAAATATTTTGAAAGTGTGGTAACTGATTTTGTAAGTAGACCTTGACTGGAGAGAGATGGTGTAGGGTTGGTACCCCAGGGGATTGGGAAATTGGGGAGAAGAAAGAGAATAGCCTGTGTTCTGGGAAATCAGACATAAAGTTTTGAAATTTGGCTTTCCCAAACCATCTAAAGTGGGTGTCTAGGCTGACCAGGCTCCCCAGTGGACTGAAGTGGGGTAGTCTGGGAGCAGCTTGTAACTGCTTGGAAATCCCGAGTCTACAAAGTGAGGCGTGTGATGGGAGATCCTAAGTACCACAGCTTCCTTGCTTGTTACTGGGGTCAGTCCTCATCCCTGGTTTAAGCACTGTCATGGGTTGAATTGTGTCCTCCAAAAAAATGTCTGAGTTCTAACCCCTGGTACCTGGAATATAATCTTATTTTGAAATCGGATATTTGCAGATGTAATTGAGGACCTCAGCATAAGACCATCTAAATTTAGGGCAGGTCCTAAATCCAATGATTAGTGTCCTTATAAGAGAAAGAAAAGGAAGATTTGACATCCAGAGACACAGGCACAGAGTAGCAAGGCAGAGTAGAATGCCATGTGAATATGGAAACAGGGACTGGAGTGCTGCAGCCACAAGCCAAGAACACCTGGAGTCACTAGAGATGGAAGAAGTCTACCCTAGAGGGAGATGACCCTGTTGACACCTAGATTTTGAACTCCTGGCCTCCAGAACTGTGAGAAAATACATTTTTTGTTGTTATGGCAGCCCTAGGAAACTAGTACAGGTCCCAGCAGATCCTTGCTACCACTCAAGCCTGTAGTCAGCAGTGCAGTCAGAGATGTGGCTACACGGGCCACAGGTGGACCTGCAGGCAGGGCTGTGAGAGCAGATCAGTTGATAATACTTAGACATGTGGCACGAGGGTCTCCATTTGTGCTCTTGGCCTAGGCATGTTAGATATGAGCTTACCCACTTGGCTGGCAGCCAGACGTGCCCCTTACACACAGAATAAATCAATCTAAGCCAAGAGAAAAGACCTATAGCTATGAACAGTCCTCGTTCTCCCTATGGAAAGGCCCAGCCAGGCCACCCTCCACTGAAGTCTGCCTGTCAACAAGCTTTCCCTGCTAACAAGGGCTTAACAGTGCTGTAGAGTCTTGCCTTTGTGAGACAAGTGAACAATCAAAGATCACAAGATGTTTGAGACAGGAAAGAGTTCTGCACCCATGATGACACTGAGCCTTAAAGAACTTAGAAAAACAACCAAAAGCTCTTAGGAATTAAAAACAAGAAGACAGAAATAGAAAATCGAATGGAAAAATTGAAGATAAATTGAAGAACTTAGAAAGAATTTGAAAAAACCTCAAAGAGATGGAAAACAGGAGAGAAAATATAAGAGTATTAGAGAATTGGGCCAGGAAATCTCCTCACATCCAAAAAAAAAAAAAAAAGAATTATAGAACCAGAGAAGAAGATAACAGATGGCAGGCAGTTTAAAAGAAATTATAGAAGAAAATTTCTAAGGACTGAAAGATACCTGTTTTAAAAATGAAATACTCACCAAGTACCCCGCATGATGGATGAAAAGACCCATATCTTTGTATGTCTACATAAAGGAGTCTATAAGATATATAAAATGATAACATAGATTTACATTTACTGACATAAAATGTTTTCATGACATATTGTTAACAGAAAAAACATGCTTCAAAACAGTTGTGTATAATCTGAGCCTATTTATTTAAATGTATAGTTACATAAAGAGACATCTGGAAGAAAAAAATCCAGTAGAATGGCTCCCAAGATGTTAACAGGAATGCCCCATGGATGGTGATGCATCTTGGGTATTTACTCTCTCTTATACTTCCTTACATTAAGTGTATTCTACGTGAACATATGTCACTAAAAAGAACAGTACAAAGGTAAGCTTGCCTCTGCCCTCTCTTTCGTCCTTTTCCTTGTCTGATCAGTTGCCACGTCCTTTTTTTCCTGTCCCAGAACCATCGTTTGTATCTACCTCTTACATCTTTTGGCTAGCTAAATCTGCGTGAGCTCTAGACGCTTCTCAATGCCTCCTACATTGCTCCACTTGGGAATCTCTCTCTCAGATATGTGAATTAACCTGCCCTAAAGTAAACATACTTCTTTTCCCCAAGCTGCTCCCACTTCATTGTCCCTGTCTCAGTCAAAAGCATCCTGTCCTATTTATCCAATTGCCCAAAGCAGAAAGGCCTGAGGCATCATCCCTGCCCCTAACCAACCCTGTACCTCCATACTACTACTCTCCTGTTGACCCTACCTACAAATGCCTCACAAACATGCCCCCTTCTCTCCACCCCTGTAGCTTTTATACCATTCATTTTTTTCATTAATTCAGCAAATATGGAGTGGTGTCTCCCCTATGTCAGCCACTGTCTTAAGAGCTGGCATTCACAGGTGAGAAAGACACAGCCTCATGAATAGGGCTGTGTGTTCTAGAGGAAATGATGCACAATACACAAGCAAACAAAACAGCTGCCTAAGGAAGTAAATTCTATGAAGAAAATAGAATGTGTGATAAAGAATAACCAGCATCAGGGAAGGGTTGTCACCTTTAGATAGGGGGGCAAGGGGAGGATGAGATAGAGGCCAGCATGCAGGGTGTCCCCCTCCTCTGAAGCCGTTGCCTTCACTCTCTTCCCCCTTCAAACACTAAGAGTGCTCCCATTAAAGGTAGACTGATCCTATTATTGTCTTCCTGCCTGAAATCCAACATGGCTCACAAGGCCTTGTATCCCATTTCAGCCTCCCCTCTCTCTCTACTGCCCCTGCATGCCCTCTGCTCCTTCCAGCCTCCAAGCTGGGTTGCCTCATTGCTGCCCACCCTTGGGTCCCACTTACTCCAGGGCATCATTTCAGTGAGGCCCCTCCCAGGATATCTACTGACCTTGAACATTATTACCAGACTGCATTGGTGATGACTCACTTACCTGAATCTGTAGGGGGCCAGGGCTGGCCTCATCCCCGCACTGAATTCCCATGTCTGGCACATGGCACACTCATTGTATTTGGAGACTGCCACCCCTCATGGAATTGGCTCTCATCATCTTTCACCTGAACTGGGGCCTCCAAACTGATTTCCCCACTTTCAACTCTTCCCTTAAAATAGCCATCTGTTAGAAAAATCTGTCTACAACAAGTGGGAAAACCCTAACAATGAACTCAGAAACTACGATGTCCCTGGGCCACATGTGAGTGCAAGGTAGGAATGTTAGTTGGGAGGGGTGTATTCATTGGTGAGGAATTCATGTCACAAGGCAAGGCTGCATGACTGTGGATGGAGAGGAGGGGCTGTGCATGATTTACCTCAAGGAGAGAGCAGTTTTGGGGGAAGTGGTGGGTCCCCTCAGCTCTCAGGAGAAATCAGAGCCTGGAAAGCAAGCCTCAGACAAGCAGAAGAGGGAACTCCTAAACCCATACTCTCTGCTCTCTTCCATTCCAATTTTAAGGAGTTTCAAACATACCCAACCAGTAGCTGACTCAAAAGACCCTAGGGGTTGGAGCTGGGCAGGTGGAGGATGGGGAATAGGGAGATGGTGTTTGTTGCTGGAGTTCTGGTCCCACATCATGAGATTGTATGTTACTGTTCATTTATTCATTCAATAGATATTTATTGAGGCCTTGCCATTTGCAGAGACTGTTCTAGGTCCTGGAAATACAAGAGCAAGCAAGGCAGACCACTTGGCTGCTCTGCTGGAGCTTTTGTGCCTGAAGGAGGTTCTTAGACAATCAAATACACACACACAGACGTACTTCAGGTAGCTATAAGGGTGGTGAAGGAAAAAAAAGAGGGTGAGGTTCAAACTAAAGGGATGCTATCAGATACAGGCTGGTTACTAACTCTACTTTTCCTTTCTTATCCTCGGCTCTAGTAAAGTCAAGAAACCAGCACTTCTTGAACTTTGATGTGCAAATGAATCACCCTGGGGTCTGGTTAAAATGCAGATTACGACTCAGTGGGTCTGGCATGGGAACTGAGACTGCGTTTTTAACAGGCTCCCAGGTGGTGCCTTGGCTGCCGGGCCCTTGGACCACGCTGTTTTGTGAGGGATTAAGGGAAAAGCTGTGAGTCCCTCCTAGGGCAGCCTTAACAGAGAGGCAGAACCTCCTGAGGGCAGCAAACCAGGCAGTGATGCCATCCTTAAGGAAGAGCAAACATCAGCAGCAAATTCACCAGTGCTAGCTCCTCTGACCCTGCTGGCATGCATTGATCAATTCAGAACCCCCCTTTGGATAATCTGGGTTTGAAACCAGCAGAAAGTCATCGAGTGTCACTATAACTTTCCCCATTTTGTGGTACACAAGCCCCTCCACAGCCTAGCCCATCCTTATTTTTTGCTATAAACCTTCCTGATCCGTAGGTTTCTGCCAGACAGAGTGGATAGTCCACTCTGTTTGCCTTTTCCCATGGCCATCCATCCCAACATTAAAAAAAATCTCCAAGCCATTTGGTACTGCCGTTGCCTCCATCTAGAATTCTCCGGTCCAGGCAGTCAGAACCTGTCCGTTCCCCAACACCCAGCTCGAACGCCACGCCCTCACGGGTTGAAGGAGAATGGGGGCAGTCAGGAACAATCACTTCTCAGAAATCCTACAGCTCTTCGCCTGAACTTATTTTGGGACAATAATCTCTTCCTATCTGCTATATGAGTGATCTTTGTTGTTAAGAGTTGTTTGTCAGCCGGGCGCGGTGGCTCACGCCTGTAATCCCAGCACTTTGGGAGGCCGAGGCGGGTGGATCACGAGGTCAAGAGATCGAGACCATCCTGGTCAACATGGTGAAACTCCGTCTCTACTAAAAACACAAAAAATTAGCTGGGCATGGTGGCGCGTGCCTGTAATCCCAGCTTCTTAGGAGGCTGAGGCAGGAGAATTGCCTGAACGCAGGAGGCGGAGGTTGCCGTGAGCCGATATCGCGCCATTGCACTCCAGCCTGGGTAACAAGGGAAACTCCGTCTCAAAAAAAAAAAAGAGTTGTTTGTCCTCGTTTTATGGATAGGATTCATGTTCCTCCAGGTAAGACCTACCCTCCCCCGCCCCAAACCCTCCTGGTACCTTGACGTAGCCTAAGAATTGTCTTACAAATAAAGAATAAATTAAGTTTGGGTCTGCAATCGACGTCAGCAGGAGCGGAAATGGACTAGGCTGAGCGCCAGGCGCCAGTTAGACAAGCTAACGATCAGGCCCCTTTTAGACGTCCTGAACCAGAAACCCTGGGGCATAGCTCAGCAGTCTGCGTGGCCTCCGAGTGATTCTGATGATGCTCGAGTTGGAGAGCCAGGGCGGTCTAGCCAAGAGCCTGGATCACACCCCTTCCCCTCCCTCGCTGCCCACGACCTAGACCCTGGGCCCTGGAGGCTTCTGCCGAGGCGGGAGGAGGGCACACAGGCGGTCACCAAGGAGGGCGGGAGTGGAAGGGGTGAGCCAGGAAGAGAAAGTTCGAGGATTCGAGGAGAGTGATGGAGCGAAAACAGAGGATCGGAAGGAAGAAAGGAAGCTAGCCGGGAGGGACAGAAACGGGAGGAAAGGGAGTGGAGGAGGGGCTGGCACCCCTCAAGGTGGCATCTTACAGAAGGTCATTCGTCCCCACGTCCTTCCAGGGCCTGTTCTCCCTGGTGGGGCCGCGGATCTTGGAGACCATTCTGTGCAGCCTGCCCGGCTCCAGCGTGAGCGCCCGGGACCCCGGCCGGGAGCCCCCCGGCCCGCGCCGCAGGTACCTGCTCTAGCTGCGGGGGCGCCTCCAGCACCGGCACTGCCTTCCGCGCGGCCGCCCCTGCGGCCATGTCTGCACCGCGATGCCTTCTCCCGCGCACAGCGCCGGCCAGGAAGGGTCCGCCCGAGTCCGCAGAAGGGGGCGCCGCGGGGCCGCGGGAGCCGGGGATGGGGGGCGGGTGGGGGCCTGCGGCGGTGGCGGAGCGGCTGCCCCTCCCGGGCTGTGCTGGGCGGGAGCTGGGAACCTCCGGGCGCGCCCGCCTCCGCCCCCTGCACGCGGGCGGGTCTCCTCCTCAGCAGCGGCCTCGAGGTCCCCGTCGCCAGCGTCCCCGGCTCCTTCAGGGCCTCAGGCCTCTCTGTAGGGAAGCCATTCAGCCAGCCATCGCCGTCGCCAATAAAGCGTCCTGAGCCCTGCCCCGTGCGTTTGTCGAGAACCAGCGGTTTTGTTACTAGGCGGCAGAAGTGGAGGAGGGGTCAGAGGTGGGGAGAGAGTGAGAGAGCGAAGTAGAGGAGGGAGAATGGCGGGGGTGGGATGACGAGGAGGGGGAGAATGGGGAGGACCGTGAAGGGGCAGAGAGAGGAGGGATGAGGGAGGAGGAGGGTAGCCTCAGCTCTCGCTCAGCGGTGTTTATTAGGAGGCAGGAGTTTGGTGGCTGTGCAGATGCTGAGACCCTGAGACACCCCTAGACTACTTCCATTCCCTGGGCTCACTGCCCCTTCTTTCCTCGGTTATCTGTGCTTCCTCCAAAGATGGTGAAGGAGAGAAACTCCAGTCTAGGGAGAGCGCAGACCCTCGTGGCCCCTATGCCGCTCCAGGCCATACAGGGCTTTGCCCCTCTACCTCCAGGGGCTCCCCTCCCCCTTTACAGCTTAGGCCTAAGCCTGGCTTCAAGATTGGCAACAAGTTGGAACTTTTAGGCAAGCTTTTAGAAATACGTGGGTGTTGATTTAGGGAAACAGCAAAGAGGAGCACAGAATTAGATCATGTGTCCCACGAAATAGGGCTTACCCCATTCCAGTTCGTGATGGCTCCTAGTTTTCAACACCTACAAAAGAGATGAACCAACTAAGATGGATGAAACCATCACGGGGTAGAGACAAACAAGTGTGTAAGCACAATTTATCAAGGATGGTGCCTTGGTTTTCCAGCCTTAGCTGGGCATCAGAATCCCATGGAAGACTGCTGAGTTTGTTAAAGCTCAGTTTGCTGGTCATGCACACTGGCTGATGCCTTTAATCACAGCACTTGGGGAGGACGAGGCTGGCGGATTATTGAGTCCAGCCTAGGCAATGTGGCGAAACCCCATCTCTATAAAATATACAAAAACGGGGACGTCGCGGTGGCTCATGCTTGTAATCCCAGCACTTTGGGAGGCCGAGGCAGGTAGATTACGAGGTCAGGAGTTCGAGACCAGCCTGGGCAACACGGTGAAAGCCCATCTCTAACTAAAAATACAAAATTAGCTGGGCATGGTGGTGGGCACCTGTAATCTCAGCTACTCGGGAGGCTGAGGCAGGAGAATCGCTTGAACCTGGAAGGTAGAGGTTGCAGTGAGCCAATTTCATGCCACTGCACTCCAGCCTGAGCAACAAAGTTAGACTCCATCTCAAAAAAAAAAAAACCAAAAACAAAAAAAACAAAAAAAAAACAAAGCTCAGTGTGGTACACCTGTAGTCCTGTAGTCCCAGCTACTCAGGAGGTTGAGGTGGGAGGATCTCTGGAGCCCCAGAGGTCCAGGCTGCAGTGAGCTGTGATGCAACCACTGCACTCCAACCTGAGCAGCAGAGCAAGACTCTATCAAACAACAAAACAAAACAAAAATCTTCAGATTGCTGGGGTTGAGCCATAGAGTTTCTAATATAGTAGGTCTAGGGTGGGGCCTGAGCATTTGTCTTTTGAACAAGTTTTCAGGTGCTGCTGCGGCTGTTGCCTACATCAGAAGACTACCTTGTAGCATGATCAGAGTGTGTTGGAAAGAGTGTCTGAGATGGAGAGAACTTGGGATGCAAGGGCCCAGAAGCTGGAGAAGGCATGATGAATTAAAGAAATAAAAATCATGGTTAACATTGATAGAATGCTTACTGTGGGAAGTAGAAAAGTTCCTCTTCGAAGTTTCCTTTCTTGTTAAATAATAAATCATAAGCGTTAGAAATAATAGCTTGTTTTAAACACTTTCTTCAAAGCCTTCTTGCTTTTTGTTAATAACTCTTTGTTAAGTAAGCCCTATCCTATGTAGCTGTTAGGCATGCTCAAAGGCAGGTAGTACGTTCTATGTTCTTATACTTTAACCAAGATATTTACGCTATTACTTTTCTAACTCCTTTGGCAAGCAACTTCCTATCACTTCCTTATTTGGATTTCCTCTTTTCCTTTTGTTCTCCATTGCCTTTACCTATTCAAGAAAGTTTTAAGTTATTAGCCAATTGGGTTCAGTTTTAGACTGTGAGGTCTGGCTCCAGCCAACGAAGATCAGACACAGCAGTGAGGATGACCCCAAATGCTTAAGGGATAAATACGTCTGCTTTTCCTTTGTTCGTTGTACTCTTGTGGCAAGACTGCTGGCAAGGGTACTCTTTCTGCAGGAAGTAAAGATTGCCTTGCTGCAAGATCCTTTGTCTCAGTGCTGACTTTTCTTTGCAGCCCTGAAAATTTACATATAACACTTAGCATGTGCCGGGGCCGTCCTGAGCACTCTACCTGTGTTAGTTCAGTCTTCCTGACAACCCTGTGAGGTGGGCATTGTGGCTGCCTCCATTTTACACAGGAAAGCGCCGAAGCATAGAGAGGTCCAGAAGTTTGTTCAAGTTTTGAAGCTAGTAGGTGAGGCAGTGGGAATTTGAACCCAGAGAAAGCTGACTTCATGGTCTGGGTTCTTAGTCTCTCAAGGAAGTAGTTGTGAAGGTCAGCAAGGGCTGGATTCATCAGATCCACGTAAATCATATTAAACAGTTTGGACTGTAGCTTCAGGAGAATGGGAAGCCATTGCCGAGTTTTAAGCCAGAAAATGATGTTACCAGACTTGCCTTTTGGCTTCAAGAATGGGGAGGAGGGCTATGACTATAACTCAAGACAGAAAGACCAGTCAGAAAGCTATTGCTGCAGTTTCAGCTCTAAAGATGACAATGGCCTTGGTGGTGGGCATGAGTTTGTGAAGGGACAGAGTAGAGGGGAGATGGAGAGATGTGTTTGGGATGGGAGATCTAGGTAGTAGAATCTACTATACTTGACTAATCTCCAAGGATGGTGCCCAGGCATGCAGCTTGGGCAGTGTAGCATTTGGGCAGACAGTGCTGCCATCGCTGAGAATGGGGATATTGAAAGAACAGCAGATTTGGGGAGACAAAAATAGTGGGTTCATTTGGACATGTATTATATCTCTACCTATCCTGTGGCCTGCCTTCATGTGGCAAACGCCATTTTTCTCTCTCCAACCTAGGATATTTTCACATTCATCTAGATTCTTCCAAGGCAGCAAAATAATAAAAGGAAAATGGTCCAGATGGAAATGGATGTTCTCTTTCTAGAAAATTCCAACCTGCTATTATTATATAAGTTTTAGGTCCCTGATTTGAAACTCTCCTGATTGGTTGGCACCAAAAAGACCTACAAACTTCACTGGAGACCCATGTATGCATAAAGGTATCATCTTCCCTCTAGCTTCAGCTCAGTAATCATATCAGAATAAAACTCAAAAAGTGCATTTCTCCCCTGTCAGTAATGATGGCTTTGCTCTGATCTGTCCTCCTCTTATACCTGGTTTCTTCAATGATCAAATTGCAGATATTCAGAACAAAGATCTCATTTCCTAGTAAGTTAGGCAATGAATGTTTTCTGGAGTAGTTCACTGAACCAAGGTTAATTAATTTGAAATTTTGTTTTCCAAATCCAATGGTTGGCGGTTGACTCCATCTTTGTCCTGAAATAGATGAACTGTATCCTGCTGCTTGACAGTAATCTCTTCGGCATTTTAGCTGTAGTCTGTGCATCCTGCTTCATGTCCTGCAGTCTAGAGTCCTGAAGTGGTTGTAATGATGCAATGGAAGAAATTAGCTAATGTGGTAAATGTGTTTGAGAAATAAAGTGGGGTCAAGAATCACTAGTCAGTTGATCGTGATATTTAGTGTAGGAATCAACAAACAGACTCAAGGAATAGAATAGAAAGACTCCAAATGGGTGCCTGCAGTTTTGGAAGACGAGTTTTATGAGAGGATTGGCAAGTCAGCAGAAAAAAACTGATTATTTAGTAATTGGTTTATCCATAAGAAAAAATATTGTACCATACCAACACAAAACTGATGGTTGGAAAGCAAGAGTTTAAGATGATCTAAAAGAATGTTTTTATGATCTCAAGATAAGAAAAGATAAGAAACAAGACACACGAAGAACAAATTGCAAAGGAAAAATGTTAGCCTCTATTATAACAAAAAATTTCTGTACCACAGAAGCTTGTCATTAAAAAAGAGGCAAGCCATGAACCAGAGTATGTTTGTATATATCTCAGTGACAAAGGACTAGTACTCAGAATAAGTAGAACTGCAAGAAATTAATTTTTAAAAAGCATAGATCAATAGAAATGGGCAGGGGATATAAATAACTTGTAGACATAAAATTATGAGACTTTAAAAATAATCTTAAGGGAATTAATAATTAAATGCATGAAAATGTGGATTAATTCAGAGTGCATACTTTACAGGAGTGCTTGTATGTGTTTAGTTACTTGTTCTGCTGTGGTTCTCTTCAGCCTTCCTACCTGCAGACCACTCAGCAATTTTCCCCCTTTCTCCTCCATTTTCTTGGGGCCACCAAACCAGCCTGGGCCAACGGTGCCACCTAATGGTTAGATCTTGCAGAATTCCCTTGTATTGTTTTACAAATGATATTTTTCAAGTAGCTTCCTTTTTCAATTTACTCCTTTCCTCTTTTCTCGTCTTTTTTTCATATACCTTACACAGATATTCTCATGCCTTTCTTATGTTGACAGATAAAATGTGCATTTGATCCCCAGCATTAAGCTAAAATAAATAATTAGAATGTCTTCAGCCAGATGCAGTGCTGGTTACATGTGGAGTAGCATGGCAGAGGGAGAGTCCAGGTAACTGGCAGAACTCCTCTGTGAAGGGGATCAAGGGTAGGTTCATCTAAATGGGGGAAGGGCAGAAAGGTCAAAATCCATGTAGGATGTGTGAATATCCAAGAGCTTGTCTGATCTCAGAAATCAGTATGAAAAAGACACTGAACTTTCTGGACTCCAGTGATTCTTGGGGCCGGGGTGGATTTGTCATAAATAGGAATAATCGCCCAAGAGGGGAGGGATGCTGAAGTCAGATCCCACCTTGGCTGATGCAATAGCTACATGAGAATGACCAGGCTAACTTCAGTCGCCCTAACCTTCCATTCCACCCCCTCCCCAGACTCCTTTCTGGGTACTAGGGTGGTCTTCACATGCAGACCTAGCCCCTTAGGATTGGCAGAAATTCTGCAAGTTGGTCTGATTCCCAACTGTCAGGGTTCCTGACTTACAGTCCCAGTTTTCCCTGGCCCCTCTGCCTAACTGGTTAGACATTTTCATCTTCCTTTAATTAAATCCGTTTTTGCTTAAGCACTAGTACTCAAGAAAAATGAAAGATACTCTATTTTTTATCTCATCCTTTAATTATTACTATTGTAACATTGATTTCCACTCTTTTGGGCTAAAATATATGGTGTTTAGCTATATTATGGTTACATGGCTTTTTGTGAGCTGGCTTATAGCCCTAATTGCCGTTTATAACATTGCTTCTATGGGAAAGCGCATTCTGCCTTTCAGACCACAACCTTCCAAATGCATGTTTGGAACACAATTCGTTTGTAAACTGGGAACCATCAGAATTAATGTCTCTTGGCCCAGGGCAGCCCCACAACCAAATGACATGTGGTTTAAGGTTCGTGTAACAGGCGGTTCATTTAAATAATGTTAGCTGGGACTCAGCTCTCAGGTTCTCGGATTTCCGGTTAATTTTGAGTAGAAGAGGCAGCAGAGTCGCAGCAGTCAGACAGTGTTTGCAGGGTGCTCCCTGCCCCCCACTGAGTAATGGCACATTCTTTCTTTTAATGGTTTACCCTGCAGGTTTTAGGATTGAGCCTTTTCCAAGAGCAAGCTTTTCAGTTCTGTTGAACAATTGATCTGGAAAAAGAAGAACTCCTTTTAAAAAACAACTATACTTTCAAGCCTGGAAGTTCAGCTAGGGCCATTCCAGTTTATTGAGTGCAGGGGCCCTCTCAGCAGGAGGGAAAACCACATTTAAATCCTTGATGGGGCTCCTTCTCCTCTCCTCTCCTTGTCTTCCTTTCCCCAGTGCCTCCTCTAAGAAATTTTCTTCGTTACTAAGTTAGAAGCCAGACAGCCCAGCCCAGGCAAGCTAATCTCCACTGTCCTAGCTATAAAAAGAGTTAATATTTATCAAACACCAACAGTGTGCCAAGGCACTGGCTAAGTGTGATGTATGTCTGATATCATTTAATCCTCAAAAGGACTCCCAATGGTAGGTATCACCATCCAGGTTTACAGATGAAAACATTTAAGTCAAAATAGATGAATTGCTTTATCTAAGAATGTGTAGCAGCAACCACTGCTGTTCCAGTGCCCTAACCTCTAGGTTGTGTGGGGAGGCCCATTGCTTCACTGGAGGTGCTCCCAGTTCTGATACAGTGTACTGTATTTTCATTTCCAGGTAAGACGAAGGACTTGCCCTCATAATTCCTATTTTTGATGTTAATTGACAGAGGTGCAAGATCATGTGCACCTCTGTCCCAAAAAGTCACATTCTGGTGAAAGAAAAATACTAATATTCTTATTTTCTCTTGAAAAGCACACAGTTATTTTTGCCCTCCAGTAGGTACTTCTGGCCTGACTTCTTACTCTGCTTCCTACCCATGAAGAGAGCTAAAACATTTTACACTCCTGAATAGTGCCAGATGCTTTACATATATTTAATCCTAAAACAACACTATTGAGGTGGGAGAATACGGTCTGAAGTCAGGGAACCTAAGGCTAATTCGGGCAAACTTCCTGGAACTGAATTAAAAGGAAGAACCTGCATTCTGGCCTACTATTGGTCCATTTCAGGACCTTCATTTGCATAAGGCACCAATTCATGCCAGCCTCTGATTGATCACAGACAAAACCTGCACTCTGCCCTATGAATGGTCCATTCTAGGACCTTCATTTGCATAGGGCGCCGATCATAGCAGTCGTGGATTGGCTGCAGGCCAATTCACTTTGGCCTCTAATTGGCGGTGAGGCAGCCCTTCCTTTACGTGTGGTGTAACCAATGAGAGACCTCTAGAGGGTACTGAAAACCCAGAAGACTTTGCTACCGGGACTCTTGAGCCATTTGCTGGGACTGCTCCTGTTCTGTGGACTGTACTTTGGCTTCTGTTGCCTTCCACTTCAGTAAATGTAGGCTTTCATTGATTGCTGGTGGGTGCAGTTCAATTCTTTGTTGAACGCACCAAGAACCAGGAAAACTCATGATTAGGACCTTCCACTCAGTACCAGGTAGGTTATTATTATTTTACAAATAAGGATGAAGAAGGACTTCTGGGCCATCCCCTCTGCTTGTAAAGCCCTTTCTTTTCCTCATTTAAATCTGCCAAAGTCCCACACCTCCTCGGTTCCCTCCCCAGGCTTTCCCAGAACCCAGTGGCAATAATCTCTCAGCCCTTTGCTCCCAAAGCTTTTGGCATCTGCCTCTGTTCCAGACTGCTTTGTCTACAAGGTGCTGGTAGGTGTGTCTCTGTCAGCCACCCACTGCAAACCCATGGAGGGCAGAGACCCTCTTCTAATCATGTTTCATTGCACTGCTACAGCTAGTAAATGCCTGGTCTGGAGCCAAATAGAATGGGTGATCCTGCCCCCAGACCCTCACTGGCTTATTCAGGGAGAGTGAGAACAGGTGGTTTTCCTTAGCTCATCACCTGCAGAGTTTCCTCCAGGAAGGAGGCGGGGAGGTTATCAGTGTAGCCACAGCCTTTCCTTATCTACCCATTACAGGCCCATTGGGAACTTGGCACAGGATACAGACTTTAAATATGAAAAGACGTGTAAAATGTGTTTTTCAATTCGCAATTGCAAAAAATATGAAACCAGGCCAAACCAGCATCAATCAATGAGTGGATAAAGAAACTGTGGTATGTACATACACAATGGAATACTACTCAGCTATAAAAAGGAATGAATCAGTGGCATTCACAGCAACCTGGATGGGATTAGATACTATTATTCTAAGTGAAGTAACTCAGGAATGGAAAATCAAACATTGTATTTTCTCACTCCCAAGTGGGAGCTAAGCTATGAGGATGAAAAGGCATAAGAAAGATATGATGGACTTTGGGGATTCAGGGGGAGAGGGTGGGAAGGTATTGAGGGATAAAAAGATACAAATTGAGTTCACAGTATACTGCTTGGGTGCTGGGTGCATCATAATCTCGCAAATCACCACTAAAGAATTTACTGATGTAGTCAAATACCACCTGTTCCCCAAAAACCTATAAAAGTTGTTTTAAGATGTGCTCTTAATTCCATGCAGTGCAGAATGAGTGTATATGCCTTAAATACTATTATATATGAGTATATTCTTACTTTATAATATTCATATTTTATAATTTATTATAAGCATCTTCTTATTTTACAATTTCTTACTCAAAATGGGATATACTTTTGCCACACTTAGAGATGCCAAGATATGGCTGGGAGAAGGCAGACAGTGCAAAGGATAAGGTCTGATCTGCTCTGTTCTACCTGTTTTCTTAGCCTTGCATTGAATGAACATAAATGTTGGTATTTTGCCATGTAACTGCTAAAAATATGTGGCACAAGTGAATGTTGGAGATACAGTTGCTTTTTAAACTTATCCTATAAAATGCAGTTATCCTAACACTTTGCAGAATAGCTGGAATAGTGCACACAGGGAAATAAAACACATATTTACACTATTTGGGAATATCAGAGAAATGGAATATCAGTGGTTTTGTTTCATTCTTGTTGGCTTTGCCTTTTCTTTGGAAAGGATTTCAAATATTCTGGGTGTTACTAAGTGGTTATAAACAAAAATTTTGTGCTAGGCATGTTATCTAAATATGAATTTTTTTCTTTCTTTTTTTTTTTAGACAGTCTTGTTCTGTCACTTAGGCTGGAAAGCTGTGGCACAATCTCGGCTCACTGCTACCTCTGCCTTTTGGGTTCAAGTTATTCTCCAACCTCAGGCTCTCAAGTAGCTGTCAGTCAATTTGGGGAGACTTAACATCTTTTCTACATTAAGTCTTCAAATCTGTGAACATAGAATATCTCTCCAATTATTTGGGTCTTTGATGTCTTTCATCAACATTTTGGAATTGTCAAAATGTGGAACCTGTACATGCACTGTTAGATTTATACCTATGCATTTTATTTTCTTTGGAGCAATTATAAATGGTTATGGTGTTTTATACTAACAACAAACAACTTGTTGGTATGTATAAATGCAGTCAATTTTGTGTGTCAATCTTGTATCCTGTGACCTTACTCAACTCGCCTATTAATTCTCAGAGTGTGTTTTGTAGATTCATTGGAATTTTTAAAATGTAGGTAACATTTGTACATAGGCAATATTTTCTTTTATTTTTTACCCAGTTTGTATTCCAATTGTTTCTTTTTCTTGCCTCATTTGACTGGCTAGAACTTCCAATATGATGTTAAGTAAGAATGGAGAGAGTGGACATCTTGCCTTGTTCCTGATCTTAGAATGAAAGCACTCAGTCATTTACCATTGAGTATGATATTAACTGTAGGATTGTTGGCAAATGTTCTTTGAGGTTGGAAGTTCCCCTGCATTCCTAGTTTGCTGACAGATTTTATCATGAATGGATATTGAATTTTATATATGTTTTACTTACATCAATTGATATGATCATGATTTTTTCTTCTTTAGTCTGTTGATACAGATTACATGAATTAATTTTTGAATATTGTACCAGCCTTGCATTCCTTGAATAAACCAGCATGATATATAGTATATATAATATATATTAATATATATAGTTTATATAATATATAAATATATAATATATATTAATATAATACATATTATATACTATATATTAATATAATATATAGTGTATATATTAATATAATATATATACTATATAATATATATTAATATATAGTATATTAATATATATTATATATTATATATACTTTATAATATAATAATATAGTATATTATTATTTTTATGCATTGCTGGATTTGATTTGCTAACATTTTGTTGAAGATTTTCATGTCTAAGTTAACAGGAAATATTGCTTTGTAGTTTTCTTTTTTGCGTGTGCTCTTTGTCTGGATTAAGTATTAGGGCAGTACTAGCCTCCTAAAACAAATTGGGAAGCATTCCTTCCCCTTCTGTTTTCTGGAAGAGATTGTGTAAAATTGCTAGTTTGTTCTTAGTGTTAGTTCTTTCTTTTTCTTTCTTTCTTTTTTTTTTTTTGAGACAAACTCTCTGTCAGCAGGCTGGAGTGTAGTGGCGTGATCTCAGCTCACTGCAACCTCCACCTCCTGGGTTCAAGCGATTCTACTACCTCAGTCTCCCAAGTAGCTGGGATTACAGGTGCTCACCACCACGCCAGGCTAATGTTTTTGTATTTTTAGCAGAGACGGGGTTTTACATGTTGACCAGGATGGTCTTGATCTTCTGACCTTGTGATCTACCCGCCTCTGCCTCCCAAATTGCTGGGATTACAGGAGTGGCCCAGCCTGTTAGTTCTTTTTTAAATGTTTGGTAAAATTCTCCATTGAAACTTTCTGGGCCTGGAGATTTTGGTTTTTAATGTTATTTTAATATGAACTTATTGGTACCCATTAGAACAAATGGGGCTCAGGAAGACTGTGGTTAGGAGTGTCTGGGGATGTTTGGGTTTCAGTTACTGTTGTCTGTCACATGCATATTTGTTCCGTTAGATAATGAGCTGCTTGAGGGTAGCCATCGTGCGTTGGTCATCATCGGAACCCCAGCACCTAGGACAGTGCCTAGCACATAGTGAGTACTCAATGTAAGGTTGCTGAGTAATGGGACTGACTCTCAGGACTTTGATTGTTGCAGACTGGAACGCTGATGCTTCTTAGGGAAGCCAGGGAGACGAGGGCAGGACAAAAATGCCTGGGTCTTCTTTTATGGGTGGAAAAGTCTCTTTGGAAGAAGAGAGAAGTAGGTAATATTTGTGATCTCATTCTTCCTCTTGCCTGTCTGAACTGCTACCATTCAGGTGCTGAGCAACCCATTATACCAAGAAGCTGGTGTGTGGGCACTGGTGGTGGGGAAGAACAGATGCAGACTGGTGCTTCTTCCGATTGTGGGTGTCTTCAGACAGGGAAACAAGCTCTGAGAACCATCCTCAACATAGAGGATGGAAAGGAGATGAGAATTATAAGCTCATCCATTACTTACTGAGTAATAGTTCTTAACTATTTATAGATGAGAAGACTTGGGGTTGAAAAAACTATTGACTTGCCTAGGTCTCTCTGAATTTTGAAAGCCACCCTAATGAACTTGACACTACTACTGCAGTTTCTAGTCTATTAAGTGGTTTATTTTGATATACTTTAGATTATACAGCTGTAGAAAATTTTGTACCAGTTACTGACACTAAGCTCTAGTGCTTTTCTCATTTCATAACGTAAAATGTTAATGGTTACTCTGAAATGGAACATGTTGAGACAGATTCTTTGATTTTTCCTTCTAACACTATCAGCATTAACTGATACTTTTATTAATTGAACCTTTTTAGTACTTACCTATGTGTATCAGTCTCTGGACAGTAATGGAATGCATTTTAAAGTATTTTGTTTTATTATGTTTAATTACAATTTGTTTCTGAGTATAATTTATTTAATCATTTTGCAAATTGAGAATTTAATGTTATTGATTGTAAAATCCATGGGTCTTATGCTAGATTTATTTGTAGTGTCTATAGCAACACCTTCAGCATAATATTGCATAATATCATTGTTGATTTGTCAATCTGTAAAACTGATGATACTTAATTTCTAAGGCTCAGTCCAAAAAGAAGATATTTTGGTTCAACTTATTGAAAATTCTCTTCTTATAAGTACCTTTACCCAGATCCTAATCTCCACTTAAACCAAACATTCTGTTTTCTACTCAAGTTAACTGCTCCCTCTTCTATGCCATTCCTGGCACATGTACACATCTCCCTCTTAACACAGAGCATTGGGTTGTTTGTTTGGATGCCTCTCTTCCTTACTGGATTATGAGTTCCTTTTGGGAAGGATTCATCTCTGCATTACCAGTGCCTAACACAATCCCTGTGGAATACAAGCTGAAGGAGGGCAGAATCATTGTGTAACCACCATCCAGACTGGTGTCTGGCATGTGGGTAAAACATTCAATGCACATTTCCTGAATGAATAAGCTAATGTCAATAGTTTGTGCTTAATAGTTGCTGAGTTAATAAATTAATTTGTATTTGTGCAATGTGTTTCATAAGCAAAAATCAAACTGTTCAATAATCCAGATTCAGTGACCGCATGAGGGATACATATACCAGGATTTGCTTTTCAAGGTAACCATCCATTAAGTGCATTGAAAACTTGACAGTAAACAAGAGTTGAAAGATAAAAAGGTCAGTCAAATTGTCATTTAATGAGAGAATAAAAAATCAGGAATTGCTATAGTTTGAATGTGTCCCCTAAAATTCATGTATTGGGAAGTTAATCTCCAGTGCAACAGGGTTGAGAGGTGAGACCTTTAAGAGATGATTAAGTCATGATGATTCTGCCCTTGTGAATAAATTAATGCCATTATTGCAGGTGTGGGTTATTTACTGTGGGAGTGGGTTCCTGATAAAAGAGGCTAGATGGAGTTTATTCACCCTTCTGCCATGTGAGGGCATGGTGAGAAGGCACCATCTGTGAAGCAGAGAGCCCTCATTAGATACAGAAATCTGCTACCACCTTGATCTTGGACTTTGCAGCCTCCCAAACTGTGAGAAATAAGTTTCTGTTGTTTTATAAACTACCCAGTCTAAGGTATTTTGTTATAGCAGTCAGAAAGGACTAAGAGACATTTACCGGACAGATGTCGATCTCTCCCTTTTTATCCTAATTCAAGTTTTCACCATCCTCTTCCTCCTCCGTGCATTCCAGTGGATACTCTCCAAATCATAGCTCTCTTTGTCTGAGAGATTTGAGGGAAGGAAGGAATTAGTATTTTTGCAATGGTTATTCTCTTTCGGTGTGAAAAATCTCAGGAAATGAGCAGCACAACTCTAAGGCTCATAAACCTTAAGTTTAGGGTAGTGTTGCCACATAGCTGCATGTGGACTGCTCAGAAGGGTCAAAGAAAGGTAACCCCTTTCCAGAGCTTGGAAATCTCTGCTTCTGCAGAATCAGCAATGGTGGAATCTGTAAGATGTGGGGCGTGAGGAAGGAGAGCAGTGGTGGTGGGGTGGTGGAGGGGGAGACACTTTCTGAGTCACTTGAGAAGTAGATCACTTTAAACTGCTGGAGGGCTGGGCTCATGGAAGGGAGTGACCACTCATGCATACCTCCCTTCCCAGTTCGTTTTACTAAGAAGACAAGACAGAAGACAATGAATAGGTAAAACAGGATGTAAAGTTTATATATAAGAATATAATGTTTATCTGAAATATTTACAGTGTTGGTTAAAGCAATATTTTTACAACTTTTAAAGGTAAACTACTATGTATATTACAGGTAAGCTACAATGGGTTTAATTTGCCAAAGCTAAGTAAGAAATGTTTTAAACAAAGCTTAAAGTACTCAAGTCAATTATGAAATTTATATCTTTTGCTCTTTACTTGAAGAAATAATGCTATAGAAATGGTTAATGTGCTTTTAATAAATGGAAGTACTGTAGCTGGAATGTGATACAGGTAACAGTTTAAGTTCCCAATGAAGGTATAAAATGGTGAATTTTTGTAAGACTTACACACCGAGTCTCAGTCTGGAGCTGATGAAGATGTTGAGATAACAGCCAGCTTTATCTCAACGGGGTTTGTGACCCACAGGTTTGGGCCACAGAGGAAACTGAAGCAATTTGCCTGTTGAGACAACTTCAGTGGGAAGTGAAAATCAGCTGACTCAAACCAAACAACAACAACCAGACCCAAGTCACAGTTGCACCTATTCAAAACTAGCTTTAAAGTGAGCTATTTTTAAACTTCATACAAATATTCATGATTTTATTAGTTGACTATTTCTACAAGATTTGGGTGGGCTTTTCCTCTATGTGAAAACAGCTATCCACTCCCGTGGCCTCCTAGGGCCTTATAACTCAGGAAACGCTGGGGATGCAAACGTGCAAAAGGCAGAGGGAAGCTGCCCAGGCTGAGGCTGGAGCAGCTGGGACTGTGCTTGGGAAACGGGAGTTGAGGTCTCCGAGCAGAAATGGTCAGCCGTGCTCTGGAGCAGGCCTGTCGGAGCCATCAGGTTACCGGGACTAGCACTGCAGCTTGCGGATGCTGCGGGAGATGCGCTTGAACTCTCTCTGCCCCTTCTGCCACCGCTTCACCGAGGTAATCACCAGCTCCCCACCCTGCTTCTGTCCCATGACCAGATAGGGCGCATTGATGTCATTCATCTCCTCACAGGTGCACTGCAAGCTGTCTTTGAGCCACAGCACTGATTTCTTTAGGTCCTTTTCGGACACACCGTTCAGCTTGTAAATGGTCTTGCTCTTGGTCTCCAGGATGATTTTGGTATCACCATTGATGTAGGTTATCTCCTTCACTTTTATTTTCAACGCTATGAAGACAAGAGAGGGCGGAAAGAATCATGCCAGTTATAATGAGGGAATGCAGTAGACCTCCTCCATTCTACCTACTCGTGTGACTTGGCCTGGGCAAGGAAAGAGTTCCTAAGGCGAATGGGACTCGCAGAGGCTGCAGGTCGGGGGTTGGGAGCTAGGGGCAGCAGGTGGCTCCATTGCTAAAGCCTCAAAGCATTTGCCTGGCACTTTGTTTCCAATCAGCCATTCTTTCAAAACTCTTTCTCTTTGAGGGACTTAATTAACTTTTCTTCTCGTTTCCTCACCCACCCTTGTGTTTGTTGGAAGGTCGCATGTGGTGCCTGCTCTCCCCAACAAATGACTTCCTCTACTGGAAACTTCAGCATGAAAAGAAGTGCCTGACTCTTAGGTGAAACATGATCCTTCTGTGGCCATAAACTTTAAACTCAACTTGTTATGTAGGAGAGGTTTTTGGACAAACCTGTAAGGAAACTGTATCACACGATCATTGTTTTCTAAAGAACAGATTACAGGGAAGGAGAATTGATCTTACAGCTGCATTTGATTTGGTAAAGTAACTAGGAGAAAAAAATATGCAAGTCTGTTTTTAAGAGCACAACATGTTTAGTCATAGAAGTGTTTTTCTGAAGACCTCATCCTCATATGCTCTCATTTGCCTGTCCGAGGCCAAGGCATTTACAGATCATATATATACTGTTCCCAAAACGTATATGTAGGCTCAATAGAATGCAAAGACCAAAAGTAAGTGGTTTACTATAAAGGACATGTTTAATAGTCATGAACAGCATGCTCTGGGAAAGAAAGCCCTACAAACGTACATGCTGGAATTAAATTTCAAGACTCCATGAAAGCAGGAAAAGAATAGAATTTTAAGGTTAGAAGGAATCATCCCATTAAAGTGTCTTGTTAGTACACAAAGAATCTTAAATTCAGAGTTTAGTTACTTGCATGAAGTCACTCAGTGTAGGTTGTTCCCTTGAACTCTGGCTGCCAAACCTTCTCCTGTAATGCCACTATGGTGTCCTGAGGCAATGTCATTGTTTTTGTACTGGTTGCAGCACAAATTTGCCCAGCTGCAATGTGTCCTAAGACCCTGGGTACCACTGACAACTGTTCTGTATAGATGACGTGTAAGGATGACTTCCTGACTTTGATGGAGTTTAATCTCATGTTTAAATTGGTAACAGGGGAAGATTTTTCTGTATTGTGTATAATTGTTTGAGGTTTTCTTTTTCTTTTTTAATATCAGAAAGGGAATTTGAGTATGGCTTTCTAGTCAACCAGGAAATTCTAGAAGCTCAATTAGGTAAATCAAATGCTATGACTTGGCCAACCGTGGTTTTGTCCGATATGATATGCATCTGAACTGTGGTACTGAGTGCTCAGAGTTTATGAGACTCAAGTTATGGAATAAGCCATACTTGTGGAACTGTTGCAGGCTCCTGTGTCCTCTGCATTGGGAGTGGGTGTTGGAAGACCTCACCATAGTAGGAGAAATGGACTGATTACATATTAACTGAGAGCCTTGTCTGTAGTACAATAGGGCATATAAAAGATTTCACCTGGCTAAATGAAACATTCTCGAGCTCCAAACATCAGAAAAACCATCACTTTTAACGAGGAGGAAGATTTATGAGTCATCTTTGTCTAGCTCTAAAATAACTAATTTTGCAAATGTTTATCGTGAGAAAACATTAGGGATTTTCAGCTAGATCCCAGAGAGAATCAAATCCCCCATAGAACCTTTCCTGCCCTTGAGGATGCGACTGGGATGCAAGATGTGATAGGAGGCAGAGGTGATGATACTTTCTGTTCCAGCAATAGGTTGTATATATAGAAGGTAGTTCTGAACCATTTTTAATTCACCAGTACTTGCACCATTGAAGTAAGGAGGGTACTACATTTCCCTTGTGCTTCAGGAGCACAGTAGGGATAAGTGTGATGCCTTCTCAGATTAGTCAAGTCAAATCAGATTTCTATGCTTGTTCCTTCTACTCTTCCATTATTCTCAAAGAAGAGAGGCAAGATAGAATAGTGCTTACAAACCAAGAATCTATGATGCAGTTATTGAAATTCTGCTTCTTTATCCCTCTTTGGGTCAAAAGGAGAGTGAAGAAATAGAAACCAACTTTGTGAGTTATCTATACTCATGATACTTTAAGTGTGATAACTTCTGTGTTGTTTTGACAGGTTTTCTCTCTGTAAGGACAGGGCACACTGGGGCACACAGGCATCCATGTTTTGGCTCAGGTCTTGATTGCTGCATCCTTAGAAAGGGGGTCTTCTGTAACGTCAGCCACAAAGCAAGCAAGTAATAGGTGTGCGTGTGTGTGTGTGTGTGTGTGTTCTCAAAGCCAACTGTTTTGGAGCTCCACAATATAAAAATCAACTTTTCATGGAAGTCAGGAAGGATCTGTTTTATATGTAGTGCAAAGGATATAAACTGCTAGAAGAACATGATATTTTATAGGCTTTTAATAGAAATCTTATATAAATGATATTGTTCTATCTTGCCCTTAATGAAGTGATGTAGCATGGGGGCTGAGAACTGTGTTTTGGTAAGGCTCTGGTGACCTGGAATTATCTGCTGCTAATGTGCCTGGCCCTCAGCCAGTCTGAAGGCTGTGTACATTTGAATATGGGCATATGAAACCCCCTCAGCCCTATTTGTGGCTCCTCCAAAGGGTAAAGGTTGCTAAGGTCTTTGAGCTACCTCCCTTCTTTCTCCATCCTCAGCAATGTGAAGCCTTTTTCAACACTGGGGCTATGAGGGTTCTGGGACCAGTCAGAGTTAAACCCAGGACACTTTCTGGAAGAGACCTGGAGTTGTCAAAGAGCAGGGATTAGATGGTTCCAGAGTTTTAGGGACCTGACCAGGCCTGAGATTTCTGGGATGGCAAGGTAAGGAGAGTAGTAGCTGGAGTGATTTCCCTCAGTCTCCAGGACTATATTGAGTATGTAGAAATGTTAATATGGGTCTATTAGACTCCATTATTGATTGACAGAGCAGGGAACATATCTGTTTATGAGTGAGTTCAGTCTTGTGCCTGAACAAATATTTTTAAAAAGGTACCAATAATTCCAAGGTGCCTGCCCTTGGAAAAGGATAAAAGCAAGAATGCCTCTGGGTGAAGTTCCTGGTCATTCCAAACTCTGAATTTAGCATTGATCCTGTGTCTAGGATCCTCTTCTGACCTGAGAGGCCTTAAGTCAGCAGATAAGGTGCTGGTGGAGTTGTGTGCAGACAATTCCCAGCTCTCTTTTCCCTTATCTTCTCTTCAGGGGAGTGACTTACAACTTATGGAACACACCACATGTGTTTTTTAATTGTCCTCAAACACCAGGGCATCATGGCACCTTTCATATATTTTGCTAAAGTCAATTTCTAAGCTTTTTTTTTTCTTTCTATCAAAACTGTGGCAAGTGTGTCTAGACTTATTCATACAAAACTTTACAAAAACCTTCTTTTAAAAGGGATTTTAAGATGGTGTTTGAAGGTTGTTGGATGTTCCATGTTAAGTGTCCTCTCAGTAAACCATTCTTCTTTTTAAACTTAAGGAACACCTCCATTATTGATTGACAAATTAACAAATTAATAAATTAATAATTATTATTAACAAATTAATAATCAGTGCCTTGGATATATTCACTAATGCTAGAACACAGAGGAGCAAGTCATTATGGCTTATAAAGAAAGTAAAAATACTTTAATTTGATAGCAGAGTAAGTTTTTATTTGTGGCCAATTTAACGCCTTGAATCTGTTTGGCTGGGGTTAATTACACTTCCATCCCTGGTGCACATGTTAAGTAATCAAAAGAAAACAGGACTTGCAAGTATGCCTGTCAGCAAAAATAAATAAATAAGATTGAAAATGTTATATTGAAAATTGTTAATCTGAATAATTCTCATTATTTGATTGGCTTAATAGAACAAAGATTCTCATCTAACAAGATACAACTCAATAATACTAGACAGTTACATAACAAGGAAATCAGGATAGATCATGTTGGATGATTTTGGGAATCACGATCTAGAATGGTGTTTCCCCCAACCTTTATCTAGCAACATCATGATGATTTGTACCTTGAAGTTCTACTGGTAAATAAAACTTCTGGGTGTGAAATCCGTTGTTGTTGTATTACTTACCAAAATCATTTTTACAAAGCGTTTCCATTATGTCGTTGTCATCATCGTTTTTAGTTTTGCAGGCTTCACATACCTTTGGAGCTAGAAATGTGAAAAACAGTCTTTAGTAAATTTGCTTAAAAGGGAAACAGCAGGTGGCGTTTGTAAACAACTCAAAAGTACTTACCCAGTTGAAAGTAGCAATTGTCCTATTTAATCGCAGCTTCTGCCTTCTCCATAAAAGTAGGATCACTCAATCCTAAGAAAGTTCCCCCATGCTTCCCATTTTTTGGGGGGCTGAGGAGCAAAATGAGTACACCCATATGTCGTGTGTTTAATAAATGATAACTCTCAAAAGGAGTTGTGTGAAGAGTGTACAAGTGTGTGTAGTTAGAGTTAACTGAGACAGGGTGCAGCTTTTCAGCTCATCCTCCCAACCCCTGGGAAATTCAGTATGAAAAGTTATTCCCAAAGCCTTTTGAAGGAGAAAGCACCCAAGGAAACAAAGATCCTTGAGGCATTCGGAAAAACTGGTAACTATAAAATATAGCCAGAACATTATCTTTCTCAGCCATAGGACACCAGTGTAGCTGGCTCTACTCGGCAGAGCTCTGTATGTCAGGGGGGCCAAGTTTGGCCTGGGAGGGGAGACTGGCTAATGTTCCACATATGGGATGTTTCCACCTTGAAAACACATCTCACTAATTACAACAGCCTCCTCTAAGTGGTTCTGTGTCACCTTGTGCCTTCTGCCAAGATTGTGCTTGAGTCAGGCAGCATTCATTTCATTGTTATCTACAAGCTCCCTGGTACAGGTTCTTCTTGCCCTTCTTTGTCTGTTTCAAACTCTCCAAACAACAAACCAACCAACCAATCAACCTGTTTCTGAAGCTAATCAAAGATGAAGCAAAATGGTTTAGGGATCTGAACAAACCTAGGGGTTGTGTGCTAGCACAATTAATTATCAGAGAGCCTGCTAAAAGCTCTTCTAAGAGTCTAATTTCTTGGGGAAAAGGAAATAAAGAACAACCATATTTCCTTTCTCTCATTTATGAATATTTTAATGATGTCTTTATGTGACTTAATAGGAGTCAAATTAGAAAAATCACAAAGAGGGAATTTTGAAGAACGTAAACTTTTATTTTGAAGGAGAAAAATAGCTTTCAGGAGAAATCTATGCTATATAATGTGACTGCTGCTAGTGGAAAGAAATGAAAACAAAAGCAACATACATAAAACTGCCCTTAAGTCCCCTAACCCAAACAAAATCAAACATTTTCAATTAGGAGCTCTCAGAACGTATATAAAATGTTACTAACCTGTATTGGTTGGTCTATGGTATATGTTGGACAAATGTTTGAAAAATGCCAAACATTTGCAATAAATTAGAAATCTAACCAATAAGATGATTGCAAACTCATGGTCCCTACTAAAGAACTTTGCATTTGCTTTAACTAATGATGTCTGTAGGAAAACAACTAGAGATTGAAGGGGAGAGGCTGCTGAAGCCCTGAAAGGGATTAGGAAGCTCCCTTTCCCACCCAGGAGACCCAAATCAGCTCAGACGCATTGTGTATGTTTTCCTTTTGGAAAAAATATCGAGAGCCCATGAGGTTTTCATTGCTTTGATGGTTTTTGCACAAGAACTCTCCCTCTGTTTCTAAAAACTTGGGAATCTCTTTTGCATGATTTTCTCCAGCTAATCAAAACCACTCCTAAGTTAAAAACTGATAGTGATAGAAAGATGATTTCCAGAGATTCCCTTTATGCCCTCTTCCTCAAGTACCTGAGCAGTTACAACCAATGCTCAGTTTTCCACACGCTCGGTGCCAGTCCCGGTTTTGTTTTCAAAACCTAAACTGGCAAAGGACAAAAAGTATCTGAAAAGGTTATCTGTGTGTGCCTCCTGGTTCTCCTGCCTGTGCGGGAAATGTTCCTGTGACTAGAATCCTGCCCAGTGATAAGAAGGTGCAGAATGAGGCTGAGCGAGGGGCCTCTGGCCAGAATGCTCACCACCTACTTTTACACACAACACCACTTCCAGCGCTCTCAGAGCGCGGCCCAAGTGCTAGCATCTTTAACAATAATCATATATCTATTTTTTTGAGCCGCCATTCAGTTCTTCGTTTATTTTCTCTTTATTATTTTTTAAAAACTGCCCTTAGGTATAACTGGTACAACTCGGGAGGAGAACGTGAGACTTGGGCGGGAGGGAAGAGATATTTCAAATTTGATATAGGCTTGTGATGACAGACCAGGGCAGAAGGAACTTCTGTCCTTCCTGGTACTGGCACCGCAAGCAGGGATGCATCGGGATGCGTGGCAGGGGCGGGATCCCCTGGGAGCGTCTCAGCAGACCAGGGAGTGGGGAAGCAACAGGGAAGGCTTACCTTCCTCGGTGGTGGTCGGCAGGACGTGGTCGCTGCTAGCGAGGGGGATACAGAGGTCGTTGTCCTGGGGGAAACGGTCGCAGTCGAGCATGTCGGGCCAGGGGAAGCCGAAGGCGGACATGACTGGGGCGCAGCGGTCCTTCACCTGCACGCAGAGCGAGTGGCACGGCTGGATGGTCTCGTCTAGGTCGTCGAGGCAGACAGGGGCGAAGAGCGAGCACAGGAACTTCTTGGTGTCCGGGTGGCACTGCTTCATGACCAGCGGGATCCAGGCGCCGGCCTGCTCCAGCACCTCCTTCATGGTCTCGTGGCCCAGCAGGTTGGGCAGCCTCATGTTCTGGTACTCGATGCCATGGCACAGCTGCAGGTTGGTAGGGATGGGCTTGCAATTGCTGCGCTTGTAGGATAAGTCGGGCTGGCCGAAGAGGAAGAGCCCATGCGCCGAGCCCAGGCAGCAGTGCGGGGCGAGGACGAGCAGCAGCAGCGATCCAGGGCCCTGCAGCATCGTGGGTGCGCTACCCCTGGGGGGGCAGAGGGAGCGGAGCTGGGGAAGGGCAAGCGGGAGTCGGAGCTCGTCCCGGGCCCACCCTCTTTGCTCCGCGCGACTCGGCGGCCTGGAAAGCTGGCAGCGGGCGAACGGTGAGCGGAGAAGCAGGATACCGGGAAGACGGCGTGGGCGAGGCGCTGCAAGCCCGCGCACAGCTCCAGGGGTCTCTGAACCGGGGGAGCAGAGTGAGCGGCTGCTGGGGCAAAGCCAGAGTTTTCTTGGCCTTTTTTATGCAAATCTAGAGGAGGGGGGAGTAAGGGAGGAGCCAACGAATCGTAATTCGAGGAGGGGTGGTCACTACTTTCCGGGTCTGGTTTTGCGTTGAGAATGCCGCTCACGCGCTTGCTGGAAGGGAATTCTGGCTGCGCCCCCTCCCCAGATGCCTCCACGCGCCAGCTCTCGGATTGCTTTAAACAACAGAGAAACCTGGCCGCTGCGCCCCAACAGTGAGCAAGCAGGGTGTCGGCTGCAGGAGTTGGGGGCACGCAGGGCACTCCGCGAGTGGCCTCGCGGCCAGGTCCTGGTGGGAACGCTCCTCACCCCGTGCACCGCCGGGGACCCGGGTTTGTTTTGCCCCAGCCTGAAGTTTCTGATGGAGCCGCAGGGTTGCCAGCATGGGTGGGAGAGGGTGTGTGTGTTTGGGGGTAGGAGGAATACGTCCTTGATAGCCATGTGTGTTTGTTGGGGGTGGGGAGGCTGCGTCCCTGGTAGCAGCAGAGCCAGCAGCCCTTGGGTTCTTTGTGCGCTGGGATGGAGCCCGGGACCTGCCTGCCCCAGGCTGCCTTGGCCAACTTCGTTTCCTCTCGAACCTCCGGCCACAGTTCAGCAGCCTGGCGGTGTGCGACCCACTGCCCTGTAAATTAGTTATAAATAGATTGGTATGAGCAGAACTTTACATGGAAAACGAAATACCAATAAAGTGGGCTTGTTATTTTGTTGGGAGTGAGAGCCTAGGAAGTTTCGTCGTAGAAATGCCCCTACAACACCGTCACACAGGACTGCCCATCATTTCCCCGTTTTGGAGAAGAGACTTTCCCTTCTTAAATGAATGGCATGACTCAATAGTCGAAGGCATCACCGGCTCTAACACACAGCCGCCCTTGCAGCAGGACGCTCTGGAAAGCCGGAGTATGGGCCCCCAGGGCACTGTTTGAAAAGACTGGTGGCTGGCACAAAAGACGGGCACAAAAGGTGGGCAGGCGGGTGGGAGCGAGGTCAGAGGAAGAAGTCCTGCCTAGAGATCCACGAGAGTTAGAATTGCATTCATCCCCTACGTACCAGGGGGCACCAGGCTGGGCGCTGGGTGTACAGAAATGAACAAACAGGCTGGCCTCTGCTCTCGTGGAGCCGGGGATCTAGTGTCTCAGACTACAAACAGTAAGTTCACAGCTGTAAACCGGTAATAGGGTGCCAGGAAAGGGAAAGTGTGTGTGTGTGTGTGTGTGTGTGTGTGTGTGTGTGTGTGCGCGCGCGCGCGCGCGCGCACTCTGGGGTTGGCAGTGGGGGGGCGGGGGGATGGGCTCCTTTTGCCTAAACATCCCTAGTCTCCCTTGGGGACCAGAGGCCTTCGCCCTCCTCAGCCTCCCTCTTGTGGAGGCTGTGAGGAGAGCCAAAGATATAACCCCCGGAGAGCGAGGTTCTTTCATATGTTAAGGTTGGTGCATTGTTATTACTTCCCGGCCACTTAGAACCATTCACTGGCTCAGACCCCAGCTTCTTAATTTTCCTCCTTCCGGAAGATGCCTTGGCCTTGGCGTCTTCCAGGCCCAAGTTACCAGGCACGCTTTGTGGTCCCGCTGCTTAGAGGAGCCGGGTAATGAAAAGTGGGTAGCAAAAACCCACTCAGTGTTATCTGCTGACCGTAAACACGCCAGGAAAATCGCCATCTGGAGAGTAGCACGTTCTGAACTCCAAGAATCTGAGTCCCTGAGTCCAGCTTCCAGGTGCTCCACTGGGGAAAGGCCCCTGGTGGCTGTAAAAGGCCACTCTTTCCCCAAATTGGTCCATGGCCTTTTCGTTTCTAACAAAGGTACCAAGACATCTAAAATCCCCTTTCCCAAAACAAACTACTTTGCAATGAAAGCTCAAAGGAAACAGAAGCACACCAAACCAAAGAGCTAATAAAGAGTCTGAGCTCTGAGAGATGCTACGACTTGGGCCTGGGAGTGGGATAAGGGCCCTCTGGCTTTCACCACGCCCCCCCGCCCCTCAGGCCCTCCTCTGGGGTCACCTCCACCCCACAGAGCCCCTTGCTGGGAGTTCAAGGAGCACGAAGCCTGTCTGGCTGGTTTGAGCACCGCGGCACGCCGGGTTGTGGCTGGGGGGTCCCCTTACTCCGCGCGCCCGCGGCATTGTTTTGGGAGCCCGTGCAGCCCGGCTTGCCGCCAGGAGGCGCCGGGAATCGCGCCTGAGTCTCCTTTCCTGCCGTTCGCATTGTTCACCTCTGGCCCGCTTGTTTGCCTGGTCTCCGGCGTTCCCCGCGGTCCATCGCGGGGTCCTCCGGGCGCCCGCGCCACTCAGTCTTGTTCCCACTCTGTAGTCGTTGCTGCTGCCTTTCCCATCTCAAGTGCGGGGAGATCTGTCCCCGCGGCCGCGCATCTCTCTGTGCGCTTCGGCTCCTGAGACTCCACTGGTTCAGACGTGGATTTCGGAGAACGAGACCAGAGCCCGCGTCTGGAGAGCCTTTGTCCCTAATTTTAGGAAGAGTCTAGTCTAAGGACAGTTTGTCAACTCCTACACTGAGCTCCTGCGCGTATCTCCTTGAATATTTCAAGGGTTTGGGCCACAGATCGGTGCTCGGGAAAGCAAACGAAGAGTCCAGGGAGGCCGAGGCCAACGCGGGGCTCAGCGCTCCCTTTTTGCCAGAAGGGGCGCGCTGGAAGAGGAAGGGCGCAGCGCGGGGAAGCGGAGAAGCAGATGGCGGTTCCTTGGGGGCAAAGTAGGAGCCAGCTTGGGGCCTACCCCTTCTCACCCCGAGGGATCCCGCCCCAGGGAGAACTGTAATTGCCCGGGTCTGTGTAAGCAATTCGGTCTGTGTGTTCAAAGCCAGTGTGAACCCTATGTTCCCGAGGCCCCTTTGTCCCAAGTACAGAGAAGTTTTGGAGGTCAGTAGAAAATGACTAAAAAAAAAAAAGTCCAAACTCCAAAATGAAAAAATAAGTATACCTACAAGGGTAATCTCCTACGGCCACAGAACATTTTCTTGTTCTTTCCCACCCGATGAGTGTTTTAGTCCACAGCTGATTGGGAAGGGACTGACTGAACGCTATTTTGTACCATGCTTCTCTCAGGAAAAGATAGCGGCACAGCATCGAGGCTGGCCGTGGATTGGTGCCTCGGGAGAGACCAGTATTTGTTTCTTCCGTTGTTCCTTCAATAAGAAAATAACCTTAGAAATTTTGGGAGAAGGAACAGGGCTAAGGCATGGCATGTCTTGTTTGTATCTCTGGGCTGCTTCTGATTAAAAAACCCAAAAACCTGGAGGGCAGTTCGGCGAGCTCTACTTGCGGGAAGGAAATTCCATTTCTGTTTAGTGCACACATCCTTACTGCAGCCTTTTATTTGTAGCATAAGGACTCAAATTTGCTGGACTAGTAGAAATTCTTTGTTTTTTGGGTTCCAGAATTTGAGATTTATGCAAATGATATGCACTATTTTGCAATCTTAAATACAGAAATATTTATTGGCACTTCTTTTCTCTCCCTTGCCCCTTTCTTCCTAGCTTTCCCTGTCTCTTTTTGGGGTCCTAGTTGGTTATTGCTCACCAGCGACGTGTTGCAACTGCTGATGAGACTCTTGAGATGAAGTATCTCCTAATTGCTCACATTAGGAAATCCTGAATGGAAATAGCAAAAACCCAAGGCCATTCATGAAGGGTGGGCCACAAGCCATGGAGTGTTTCCGAAAAGACCTGGTCCATTGTCTGATTTGAACAGCAGAGGTCACTGGCTAAGCTGGTGTTTCACTCTGGTGAGAATTTATTGCCATCAGATAAGAGCACAAAGTCAATACAATAAAGCCTGTAGGCTCGAAAGCAACAGATGGAATCTGAGTTCCTGCACGCATGTATGGTCTTTCCAGAGACAAATCTCGGAATAAAAAGCCCTTTGTCGTTCTTACTGAAGTGACTTTTAGAAACACTTTTCCATATCCTGTAAGCGTGTGTCTGTTTGGGTCTTTCTCTATAAGGATAGGTTTTTATGCTGCCTAAACTGAGACATTTGTCAGAATCATTTAAGCAATTTATCCTTTTATGACATACTCAGCTTTAGTAAGTCACAGATTCACAGCAACACAGTTAAATCTGTTAATTAGAAAAGCATGTGCTTTTGGCTGATTTAGAGCTAAGTGTGTAATCTGTAATTTCAAACTATAGTATCCAGCATATGCAGATTTAGCACTCTGACTGAATTCGTTGGCACTACCAACAAAGTTTCATTAGTAGGGCCAATATTTCTCAATAGTTTGTGAATCTCTGGTGATACAATGGGGAGTGACATTTTGTGTAGAAATAATATTTCCAAATGTTAAATTTGGTTCCTGGTGGAATTGGTTCCTTGGTAGTCTGTGAAATGTCTAGTGATCATCTCATCTTGGCTATGTTGTCCAGAGCTTTGCTCTTTTCCCTTAGTTTCCTGGAAATTTTAATGAATTAAATAAATTCATGGTAAGTTCTCCTCTGGAAGAAAATAAGAACGAGTACTTTTATGAGTACAGTTGGTTCGTTATTATTCTCTATGTCCCCGTTTGTCTAGATTAGAGCTTGAAGATGAGTATGATAATCTGAGGTTTTTCTATTATCAGTTCTTATCTGGAACACATGTTAAAAACCTGTCTTTAATTCCTTTCTATTGGTATTAATAAGTTGAAACCCTTTGCTTGTTATTCTAGTTATTGTTCCATTCAGAGGAATTAGGGGTAGGAGAGACGGGGGAGGGAAGAAGAAGGAGTCACTCTTGTTTGTACCCAACTTCAAAATCAGATTCCTTTCATTTTTAATTTTTTTTTGGAAAGGGTACATTATTCCCCAGGATATTCCCATGCTGTCTGAAAGATTCCACAGGTAGTCACTGGGATGATTTTCATGGGATGTCACCATGTCACCACAAGCAGGACAAATATTCTGCCCTGCTCTTCTCTGTAACCATAGATGATATGATTAGCAACTGGAAACCTTAAAGATGGAATTCCTCAAGTTCCTTGGGGTTTAATTTCATTCATCCAGTCAGAAGACTAGTGGGCCTCTACCGTGTGCTGTGAGGGGCATGAAAAAGATCCTCGCCTTTGAGGGATTTGTGTCTTAGCATTTGCAGGTAAAAATAAAATTTATGCTTGTCTGCATTTTGCTTAAAGGTGAAAAAGGCACATATTTCTGAGAGTAAAGCATTGTTCCCAGTATTCTTGGATAAAGGGTGAAGGCTTACAAAGATCCTCATACAGTGAAATAAAGGAATAACAAAGCAAAGGTAAAAGCATTTGCTGGTCACGTCTGAGGACCTTAGTTGCTTTTTGAATTGTGATAGAATACGCTTTATTAGAAAGCAGACTATTAGAGAAAAATTCTGGAAAAGATCTTGAGAGATTTGTTTCTTGCTCTCCTATAAGACCAGCTCAAATGAACGAAAGGAGATTATACTCATCCAGTTTATAAGTTTACTTTCAGAGAAGAATATTCCACCTTAAAAACCCTAAATTGTAATAGATACATGGGAACTTCTCATCACCTACCTAATGAATGATGGATCCTGAACAATTGCGTTTCCCAAAAAACGGCTGACAACTATGCTGATGGTCATATTGTGTTTCCCAAATCAGCAGGAATTAATTGAATGTTAAATTGAGTTAATATGAAACTTTTCACTCACAGCTTGCTTCTCCCACTCCAAATCCTTCTTTTCGTCTATAAAAGTTATACAACTCCATGTAAAAACTTCAGATAACACAGAAAGTTATCAAGAGAAAAGTGGACATCTCTGATGTCACTGCCTAAATCTACGTGAAAAAGTTATATTCTTTTAACTTAAGAAAAAAATACACGAAGCTGTATAAAGATGCAGTAACATGGTACATACTGTTTATAACAACTTTCCACATGTTGAAATGGAGATCTAAGTTCTAATAAGTTACCTTTGAATATACAGTTCAAGGCATATTCAGTTTTGGGAGTGGATGCACATTATTGGTGGAGTCTCTCTAGTTTCCTCCCAGTTTTTGGGTGGCACTGCTATGCACAGGGGCTGAATTATGCACTGTGATCAGGATGGCTCTGGGTGAGCACCTCACTGTCAGATTTCTCTCAATATGCAAGTTTGATCATAATACCTTCTGGCACTTGGGCAGATTGGCCAGAACTGAAAAACTGTTTTTCTTGTACTTTTCGATATATTTCCTGTATCAACTTGTTTGAAAAGAGGAATTTTAGATTTGCAATGGAAAAAGATCTATTCTCTTAACCTCAAAAATGACATGGTTAGAATTTGAGAAGGGTTCGCTCTTACTTTTCTGAACTATTTTTTTTCCCATCCATGTATCTGACATACTGCTTTGTGCAGAGAAGAATGTACTTTGGGAATCAGAATTTTCTGGTTCCTGGAGAACATGCTGCTTGGAAGGCCCAATTCTGCCTTCCATGAGGGTTATTGGCAAGGAAGGTTGGGGGAGGTTGAGGTAATGTAGTGTGTGAGAGGAAGGTGTTCACTCTTAGGTAAGTGTAGCTTTGGAAGGGGACAGTGTCAGAATAGATCTGACACACTCACAGGAATGGTGGTCCTTTTCACAGAGTATGTGCTTATAAGTCCTCTTATTAATAAGGATCTTTATGCTGCATGAAATAGCTGAAAACTGATTTTTATGTTGTGTCTGTCTATAGCTTTTCAGAATTAATTTAGCTCAAATAGATTTTTGATTGAAAGATATATAGGGCTATCCTTTATGCACAAGGATGGTCCTATGAACATCGATCACTAAGATATACACCATCCCTTGCTTTTATAGAAGTAAAGAAAATGTACACTGATTTTTGAAAATCATCTTCCTAGTTTTCCTTAGAAGCACACATGAGTACTCATTTTTTTAACACGGTAGGGTTAAAATATGTTTGACCATTTATAGAGCAAGTTGACTAGTTTACTCAGAAATGGTACCTGTGGCTCTGTGCTTTAGTATGATGCAAATCATGGATCACACATAACACTGCATTATAATGACCACGGAACAACCAAAGTTTATCTTTCACTAACGCTAAGTTTTCTGTGGAGGAGAGGGGCCTTCCAGGGCAGCGGTTTTCCCAGTTCAGCATTCTTAGCTGCTTGATATCATGGTACTTCCATATTAAGATGTGCTCCCATAATCACTGAATAGGCAAAGAGAAGGCTGGGGAATCCATCACTGGAAGTTAAATACTTTCATTTGGAAGTGGTACCTGTAACTTTCACTCATATTCTTCTAGCCAAATCAGTAAGAAGGCCAGCCCTAGCTTCAGAACATGTAGTTCTGGGGACAGTACTGATGCTTACCATGTATATGTTCACATTTCATATGTATTGCTTTGAATAGTGCTTAGGACACTATTGATCGGTACCTGTCAGGTAATGAATGAACATTGTTAAGATTTATTGATTGATGTGCTGAAAAGTTGCGGCTGGTGAACAAATTCACAACTGGGAAATATTACATGAACCTTTTTCTATGGTTATGCTTTGGTTTATATTAGAGCAGAATCTATAGGTTATGATCCAATTCCATTGCATTTGTAACTGGCAATGTCAACTGACATGAAGAAGTAAAAATAGGCTACTGTTAGGAAAGCTAGAGAAATATAATGCAACTCTCTAGAACTAGGAAGCTTTGCTGGTGGTCCTATACAACTTTTTCTGCATTTCTTTTTTTTTCTTTATTATTATGATACTTTAAGTTCTGGGGTACGTGTGCAGAACGTGCAGGTTTGTTACATAGGTATACATGTGCCATGGTGGTTTGCTGCATCCTTCACCCCATCATCTACACTAGGTATTTCTCCTAATGCTATCCCTCCCCTATCCCCCTACCCCTGTGGTATCCCTCCCCTAGCCCCCCACCCCTGACAGGTCCAGGTGTGTGATGTTCCCCTCCCTGTGTCCATGTGTTCTCATTGTTCAACACCCACTTATGAGTGAGAACATGTGGTGTTTGGTTTTCTGTTCTTGTGTCAGTTTGCTGAGAATGATGGTTTCTAGCTTTATCCATGTCCCTGCAAAAAACATGGACTCATCCTTTTTTATGGCTACATAGTATTCTATGGTATATATGTGCCACATTTTCTTTGTCCAGTCTATCTTTGATGGGTATTTGGGTTGGTTCCCAATCTTTGCTATTGTGGAGAGTGCCACAATAAACATGTTTTACTGCATTTCTAATGGATAATTTAAATTAACTCCTAGGGGATTTTCCCATAGGAACACCTCTAAGAAATCAAAGCATTACCAAGAAGACATAACACAGAAATGTGCTTTAAAAATCTGCTTATATTATATAGCTCAGAAAGTGAGTGCTTACAAAAATGTAACCTGGGGGGAGTAAAGCAGTTTTTAAGAAAGAAAAGTTCTTTCTGAATTAGTTTTCTTTAATCAAATAAAATCCTTGAGCCAACTGAAATATGATGGGGCTGTAGCTAGGGATGCATATTTATGATATATTTGTATAGTATGCATTACTGGTCCTCATGAATTAGATTTTCTTTTTGCATTTTGAGGTGATCCAGCTATGAAAATATGTTCATGAAATGTAAATTGCCAGGAAATTAGATAAATACCATAGATTGAGGGAAGGAAGATAAAGGAACCCTCCAAGCTATTTTGATGCTCTTGTTTTCCATGGAACAAAGAATGGCAAAAAGAGGAAGAACATGCTTCAACACTCCCCAGGGGAAGGGAATCAGAGTCTTATTGTCAGAGAGGGAGAAATGAGGATTGCAGATGTTTTCTTAAAATCTCTTCTTCAGCATTGTTACAACCAAAGAAAGCAAATCCTGTGGTTTAATTTGGGGTGTATATTTGGTGCTGGGACATATCAGTGTCTCCTAGGCTGATATCTGGGACAGGCTGATAGAAAGAACTCAGATTGCCTTCAGAGTTGGCTTCACTACTTTCTAGCTGTGAGATCCTGAACAAATTATGTAAACTCTTCATGCCTCAGCTTCCTCATCCATAAAATGGGGTTAATAATAGTACCTAGTGATGATTAAAAAAGAAAAAGCACTTAGGATAAGTACAGTGTTTTCTGTGTGTGCTATTTTTATTCCACCAGGTATACTATAGTTTAGCCAACTCCACCCACAGAAGCTTCCTCTGGGAACTTATCATGTAGATGTAATGAGGTGTTAAGAGACTTACCCAGGTCGTAAATAAAGCCCCAAATCATTAGCAGAGTTAGAGTGCTGCTCTGGTGTTAAGGATGGGGCTGGGAATGAATTCCACAGCATCATCCAGGACAGGGAAAACAAATTTGATCCACATTTTGTTGCACATTCAGAAGAAAATCAGGCTCACTAAATTACAGAGATCCGATTATTTAAAAAATGTTGTTACTGTTGTTGGGATTTGAATTTTAAATCAAAATTATATGGTGAAATAGATGACAAGTAGTTGAAATATTAACTGAGGAAAACAGTTTTGGCATTCCAAGAAAAATCCTTGTAATTAATCTTCACTGGTAATCTCCTCAGGATAACCATTACTAATTAGAAACATGTTTTGTCAACCAATCCCGACTTTAAGCCTGATGATAGTAGGAGTATTTTTTTTGTACTGTCATCATCCCAAGTCTGAGTAGTATGCTTTGCATACAGCAAGCGTATAATCAATGTAGTCTGTTACTACTTTGCACTGTGGCTAAAGTAACATCAGACACCTAAGGTAAACACAGAACAGAAGGCTTTTCCTGGAACGGAGCTACTCTCTTTTCCAATCACGTGCTGCTGTTGAGAGACCATCTAAGTGGAAAGAGTGCTTTGGTTCTGACAGTGTGAACCACAACATCTGGAGGCTGGCCCTCCACCCCAGGCCTTGACCTTCTCAGTCAGAAACAGTAGACAAATAGTGCCTGTAGAAAAATGATTTAAACAGCGAAAACATGCAACCTTGTAAAATCCTCTAGGGTAACATGACTAGTGTTTTGCAGATAAGTTCATACTGAGTATCATTCTCAGCATAAAGGCATTTACAGTCTTTACCTGATAAGTTATCAGAGGAAGCTTCTGTGCTTTGAGTGCGGATGACATTTCTCAGTCTCCCGTTCCTACCTGCCCCGCTTTGCTGAGCAACATGGTTCTATTAACCATGCCCGTTCCTATTCTCTTAGAACGCTGACATGCTTACAGGTACTCTCTTATGTGATTCAGACTTTGTGTTACTTTTTTTTAATTATGGTAAAATACCCTGTATGTTAACATAAAATTTACCATCTTAACCTTTTTTATGTTCTATTATTATTATTATTTTTTTGAGAGACAAGGTCTTGCTCTGTCACCCAGGCTGGAGTGCAGTGGCATGCTCATAGCCCACTGTAGCCTTCAACTTCTGGGCTCAGGGGATCTGCCTGCCTCAGCCTTCCAACGTGCTGGGATTACAGGCATGAACCACTGTGCCTGGCCCCATTTTAATCATTTTTTAAAATTATACTTTAAGTTCTGGGGTGCATGTGTAGAACGTGCAGGTTTGTTACTAATCATTTTAAAGTGTACATTTCAGTGTGACATTAAGTATATGTGTCCACTTTCAAAATCAAAGTATTATTCACATTTTGGGGCATTAACTACTCACTAGTACTTTTACCAAAGGAAAACCTGGCACAGAAGAGCAGGGACACCCTTATCACACAATGAGTTCTCTCAGCAGCAGCTTATTGAAATGTGATTTGGTAGAGTAGGAATTAGAGTTTATTGACCAAAGCAGAAATGTTGTGTTAGGCATAACCATTATTCTTGCTATTCTTTTCTCTCAACAGAATTGGTTAGACTTGCTAATAACTTCATGCAGATCATAGTTCTCTAAGTGGAGTGATTTTTTTTTTGAGATGGAGTTTCACTTTTGTTGTCCAGGCTGGATTGCAATGGTGTGATCTAGGCTTACTGCAGCCTCTGCCCCCTCCCGCCAGGTTCAAGTGAATCTCCTACCTCAGCCTCCTGAGTAGCTGGGATTACAGGCATGCACCTTCACGCCTGGCTAAGTTTGTATTTTTAGTAGAGACAGGGTTTCTCCATGTTGGTCAGGCTGGTCTTGAACTCCCAACCTCAGATGATCCGCCCACCTTGGCCTCCCAAAGTGCTGGGATTACAGGCATGAGCCACAGTGCTTGGCTGCTGAGTGACTCTTTAAAATGAGCACAGTTAGAAGCAGATCTGTGGACCCTTAAACCAGGTGGAAAATTCTGGAATACTGTTTTCCTGTGGTAACTACAGGTTTTGAAAGGCCACTTCATCTTTCCCTGACTCTGACAATAGAGGCAGTGGGATATCACCCTCCTTCCTACCTGGACAGACAGTCCTCAATCCTTATTCTCTCATTTGGTAAGAGCCACTCTGTGCTTTAAGGCCCATTTCAAACATTCATGTCCAAAAAGTAGGGCAAAGATAATGGCAGCAGTAAGAGAGCATGTGCTTGAGAAATGTAGGAGCCAAAGGAAGGAGAGGACAGAGGGAGTCAAGTGAAAGTCTTTAAATGTGCTTTTGTTTTCATTTTCATTTCTAGTATATTTGATGATAGAAGTGATAATTCTCTTCCATGGAGAAATCAAAGTTCGTAGAGAAAAATGATAGAATCTAAATGTTACAGGCCAGCTGGTCTATTCTCCATCCGGTGTTATGACCTCGATGAGGAATCCAGTTTTCTCCTGGACACACACAGGGAGCTCCCTCTTGAGCTATTCTCAAGACTTCCTACTCCCTCCACTGTCTCCTGCATTCACCAAGCAACCCTGATGTAGGGAAAGATACTGTGTTAGTTTGCTAAGGCTGCCATAAGAAAATACTATGGACAATGTGGCTTAAACAGCAGCAATTAATTTTCTCACAATTCAGGTTAGTTTCCTCTGGGTCCTTTCTCTTTGGCTTGCAGATGGCTGCTTCTTGTTGCCTCATCACACGGTTGTCCCTCTGTATAAACATATCCCTGGTGTCTCTCCCTCTTTTTATTAGCACCCCAGTCATATTAGATTAGGACCCAACCTCAGTGACCTCATTTTAATTATCACCTCTTTAAAGACTTTATCTCCAAACATGGTTACATTCTGAGGTACTGGGAGTTGGGATTTCAATATGCAGATTTTGGGAGACGGAGGACACAATTCAGCCCCTGAGAGATGCTCTGGATGGAGTCATACCAGGGTACTCCAGCAAGCCACAGAAATCTTAGAGATGTGCTGAGATATTGGTTCCTTTAGTCTTTGGGGTGACTGTTTAGAGTGGGGGGCTACCGGGCACCAAGAGCAGCTGCCAAATTTTACTCCAATGTATCTTTCAAAGATGAACATTTCCGTTAGTGTCACAATGCAAAAAATATTGTGAAGCACTGGTAGAACATGCATATTCCAGTAACTAGAAAGATTGTGTTTATTATTCTAGATTAATATATTGCCTTGCAAAGTGGGCATGGACACTTATCACCACTGTTAAACAGTGTAAATGTAAAATAGGATTTATTTGGTGGAGAAAACTTAAAGTAGAGAAGTCAAGCAGCAGAGTGCACAGGAACCTCCAAGCTCCCATGATTCCACATAGGGACACCCTTAGGCTAGGCCCTGCTGGAATGGATGTATTATGAATGGACCCACTCTGTCTTAGTCCATTTGTATCACTATAACAGAATACCACAGACAGGGTAGTTTATAAAGAAAAGAAGTACATTCCTTATAGTTCTGGAGGCTGGGAAGTCCAATATCAAGATGCTGGTATCTGGCAAGGGTCTTCTTGCTGTGTCATCCCATGGTGGAGGGCGAGAGAAGGAGAAAGGGGAAGAAAACAGGCAAGAGAGGGCTGAACTCTGTTTGATAAAAAACTCACTCTTGCAATAATGAATCCATTCCTGTGATAGCAACATTAATCTATTCATGAGGGCAGAATCCTCAGGACCTAATCACCTCTTAAAGATTCCACCTCTCAACACTATTGCATTTTGGGATTACAGTTTCAACCAGTGGACTTTGGGGCACACATTCAAACCATAGCACACCCATACAATGCTCCATGCCAGCACTGCTCACAGTGTACTCCATTGGCTGGTAGTTAGTTGCCAGTCCATGAGGGACACGAGGAGATGGCACCAGTATGTAAATCTACTGTGTCCCTAAACACAATGTGTAGTTCAGCAGACATTCTATTTTCTTGTAGCAAGACTTTCTTGAAGAGAGTAGTGTGTTGGTTTACAGTGTGATAGAACCTTCAGACCAGGATCAAACATTTCCGGCCTGGCCTTTGAGCATAGGGACATATGAGCAGAAAGCATTAATGGTCCCCTCTGGTAGAGGAAGTGGCCTCATTAGGAAACAAAGTCTTAGGCTCAGCAGCTGCTGTCAGCCTGGATCCCTCCGAGCTAACTCAGACTTGCTGAGTCAGCTTCTAAGCTAACAAAAGTTGGAAGAAGTGAGCCTTCAGGGTTGTCCAGCTTTATTTCTGCTCACATACTATCCGTTAGGCTTATTATCAATTTCTTTAGTATATGATTAGCCTCTGATCAATCCTGTATGCACTGACAGATTATGTCTCTGGATCTGCAATACTAAAGACCATGCTCTGGTCTATGGTGACACAGGAAACTACTGCCACCTTTTGAGCAGCTGACCTCCCAATCAGCCACACTTTCTGACATCTTTCCATCAGGAAATACTAGACACGCAGTATTTTCTCTTTTGCCCATTTTCTTTCTTTCTTTTTTTTTTTGAGATGGAGTTTCGCTCTTGTTACCCAGGCTGGAGTGCAATGGCGCAATCTTGGCTCACCGCAACCTCTGCCTCCTGGGTTCAGGCAATTCTCCTGCCTCAGCCTCCTGAGTAGCTGGGATTACAGGCACACGCCACCATGCCCAGCTAATTTTTTGTATTTTTAGTAGAGACGGGGTTTCACCATGTTGACCAGGATGGTCTCGATCTCTTGACCTCGTGATCCACCCACCTCGGCCTCCCAAAGTGCTGGGATTACAGGCATGAGCCACGGCGACCGGCTCTTTTGCCCATTTTCTACAGGATCTGATTCATTTAACAGTTTCCTTTGCCGTGTTTCAGTCATGAGCCTTGATGCTATCTTTGTTTGACACTGTACTTTTCTCCTTTATCTTTTTAATTATAATTTTAAACATCCTTAACTTCTTATTTAGTTTGTCTGTGTGGGTAATAAGTAGTGTTCTCAAAACATTTTTCTGTTTTCTCCCAATAATTGTTAGAAGCTGCTGATAATATTTTCTCTGTCTAAATTGTTTTTGACCATGGAATTCAGTAGTATGACTGCATTTAGATGATTCATTCCTCCTCAGATTTTCATTTGATATTTCGCTGTTTTTTTGATGAGGAGACTGCCTTTGAAATGCATTTCCACCTGACTTTCCACTCTTCACCTATCAGGGGTCCAGTATTTAGGCATCATAAACTAGGATCTAGACAAGTGAACCTACTATTTGACATTATTTTCATAGCAAGTTGCTCATTTTCTATGCCCTCTTTCTTCCCAAATTACTATCTCCAACTAGAAAGAGAGATGAAAATTCAAGATAGGACTCCATGCACCAATTTGTGCACGATTTTAAAGCCACTTCAGGTGCAATCCATATTTCTTCAAGGGATGTTAAGTGGGCTCAAAACTGAAGGAGAAGAAAGATGGAATATCTCCTCAACAAGCATGTGGATGAAGACAGCCCAGTGACCTTGAGAAAATTACTTTACCTCTTTGTCTTGCTTTCTTTCTCTATGAAATGAAAGTCACGTATAATGAAACAAAGGTCACAGGACACAAATGCTTAATTATGTTTGTGCATTTATGAAGTTGAGTTGACTTATTTCACATATGTGTACATTTCACTGCAGAGGATTTTAATTTAAAATAAAAAATAACTTAGCAAGTCCTTATATATGCTCACACTACAAGGACCTGTTTAAGTCCTTTGCATTTACTTATGTAGCTCATGCTCTCCTGTGGGGTAGGTACTATTGTCTCCATTTTATGAATGAAGAAGCAAAGCATAAAGATGTTAAAGACTTTGCCTAGGTTTACACAGCAAACAGGTGCTGTCAAGCTATCGAGTCCGTGTTCTTAGAACGCCTATAACACCGGGCAGATTTGATTTTCACATGCAATGTACAAAGTAAAGCCCAACAGCAAAGTCCTTAGCACAGAGTAAGTACTCTATACTCAAATGCAGCAAAGTGGAACGATCTGAAGTTTATGTCTTTAATCACTGGATGTTCTATGAGAAGCAGGATGAGGCTTTCAGAGCCAAATACCCCTCTTCTTAGGATAGAAGTTATTCACAAATATTGAATAAATGATATTTATTCAATAATTTAAAATAAAAAATAACTTATAATAGCAAGTCCTTATATAATGCTCACACTACAAGGACCTGTTTAGTTCCTTGTAGTGTGAACATTATTAAGTCAATAAATGACTACCTACTTAAAACAGGCAGGATTTAGTTAGGGAAAAGTTAAGAATATTTTGGGATCACAAGATGAATTATACTTTTTAGGTTGTGGTTTGGTCCATATTATGCAAGAAAACCAAAGATCAGATCATGAAAATCTTAATTCTAACACATAGAAACCAGAACAGCAGTGAAACTTCTTAGGGATATATACAACTATATAATTTAGATTTAATAAAGAAAAATCACAGAATCACATGGTTTTAAAGCTAGAAAGGGCTTTTGGTATTGTTTACAATAATGCTTCTCTTTACAGTAAAGGAAGCTGAGGCTCAGAAAAGTTGAAAGACTTGACCAAAATCATGCAGAGTTTGTAGGAGAACTCCCAGTCCATTCCTACATACCAACAGCCTCGGTGAACCACGGTTTATGGTCTAGTCTGGGGTCAGACGACACACAAAGTATCTACTCTGATTGTCTGCGTTAATCAGGCTGACTGCACAGTTCCTGAAGCTGCACTTTACCTTGAGTTTCGTACACAAAATGTTGGCCTAAGGCCTCTCTGGCCACCACTGTGGCAGTCAGAAAGAGGGAGTCAAAGTTAAAAGGGGAGAAAGTAAAGGAAAATAATAGAAGGCTGAAACTGCAATATCAAGAAATCCCCATGTTTCTGACTTTCCTGTCCCCCATAGAATGGAAATAATTTTCTTCAACAAAAAAAAAGAGACAAGTCAGAACCATGGTCACCTCTCTTGGACCTCAGTTTACCCCTTAGAATCTGCTTTTAAAAATTGCACATTTTCTAAAAAGCCCTGGAGCTAAGGCCCTAGGGATATAACTTAAAATGGATTGCCTACCTGCCTCCTTTCCCCTCCGCTCCCCTCCACTCACCTTCCCTCTCCTCTCCTCCCCTCCCCTCTCCTCCCCTCCCCTCTCCTCCCCTCCCCTCTCCTCCCCTCCCCTCTCCTCCCCTCCCCTCCTCACCCCTCCCTTCTCCTCCCCCCCTTCCCCATCCCTCCCCTCCCCTCTCCTTTCCTCCCTCCTCTCCTCTCCCTCTTTCTGTCCTATTTTTTTTTGTTTGTTTGTTTGGGACAGGGTCTTGCTCTGTTGCCCAGGCTGGGGTGCAGTGGCATGACCATGGTTCATAGCAACCTTGACCTCCTGGGCTCAAGCAATCCTCCCACCTCAACCTCCTGAGTATTTGGGACTACAGGTGTGTGCTAATTTTTGTGTTTTTTTTTTGTAGAGATAGGTTTCTCCATGCTACCCAGGCTGGTCTCAAATTCTTGGGTTCAAGTGATCCACCCATCTTGGCCTCCCAAGGTGCTGGGATTATAGGCATGAGCCCACCACACCTGGCTCTCTGTGCTATTTTTAAAAACAGATTTTTTGTGTGTGTGCATAAAAACTGACATCACTTAAAGCTTTCAAAATTTGTGAATGGTTGCTTCTGAAAAACAGGTGTCCTGCCTTCTCCACCATAGGCTGTGAGTTAGCAAAGTGCTTAGCACACAGTAAGTACCCCATACCCAAATGCACCAAAGTGAAGTGATCTGAAATTCATGTCTTTGCTCACTGGATGTTCTATGAGAAGCAAGATGAGGTCAAAAAGGTTGGAAAAAAGTGAGAAAACAACCTCATGATGGTGTCTGGACACATCAGTATTCTTGCTGCTTGAAATTGAGATGAGCCATTGATTTTCCATGTGGTTAAGCACATGATACCATCAGGTAGGTTTTAAGCAAGTCTTCCAGGATTTCATACTTAATCAGTAATGCAGTGAGTTTCCATTGTAACAGAAAGACATTCATATTGGAAACGGTGCCAGCTGTAGTGTGATAATTTCTTATTTCCAGCCAGCGAGGGGGAGATAATTGCGGGCATCGATAAAGCCAACAGATTCACTCTGTACGGTTCAGCGAACTGCACTTTTATTCTGTGTAGATGAACGTTATTATGGTTTATTTATGACCTTGAGCAGGTTGTCATAGCCTAGATTACTTATATTCAATGAGGCATACTCTTTGATTATTTCTTTGCCCTTCTCATTTAATGACTTCTACAAAGTCTTCAGTGCAATACGTCCTTCTATAGTAGCAGCAGAATCATCCCGCTTTGACTAACGACCCCACTGCTCGGTTTCACCCGTCATTGATTGCTCAGTTGGCGGAGGCTACATCTGGCTTCCCTGGTTCTGGTTATGTACACTCCTTTCTAATGTCACAGATGCCCTTATGTGATGGGCCCTTTCATTTTCCTTATTTACTTCTGCTTCTGTTTTGGTGTTCCTTCCTACTTTTTCATGTTGCTATAAATTTTGAAAAGTCAATTCTTAAAAAATACTTCTAATTCCATAAAATAAATATTTCAAAACCAACATATTATTTTCACCCTCACTATCCATTTTTGTTTTCATTTGGACTTAGTTAGTGGATATGGAGGAGAAAATTTGTTCATATTGGTCAAAGTATAGTGGTGATTATTCTCCTCAACATTTGAATATCATGCACCCAACAATGGGGAAGTAGTCTTCTAGAACTGAAATGAAGCATAGATAAATTCACATGCTGTACTGTTGTCTCAAGCCATAGGAAATTATGTTGACAGCCAAGAGGTGGGCTGGCAGTCACAGGACACTTCACTGGTTATTTCCACAAAGGCATAGTGCGGGTTCAGTAGCGTAGCCTGTGTGGCTTGTGGTTCATGGGTCAGACTGCCTAATCCCTGGAACCACAAGGGACATCTGTAAATCCGTTGGCCAGTTCCTGAGCTAAGGGCCCACAAGCAAACAGACTATTTATAGATAATGGGCAGTAGAAAAAGCCTGATGTGGGGCAGGGTATATCAAAAAATGATATTAATTTTCATAAACACTTAATGAGATTAAAATATCATATGTATTTTAATGTGAGACAAACCTCACATTGAGTGTGATAAAATAGAATCAAATCATTATGAAAAATTAAAATTATGAAAAATAAAAATGACATACTGATAAACCCACAACAATGAAATCCTTTTGCTGAAGGAACAGGAAAAACTCAACAGAAATATTAGAAAAGTAAGTAAATAATATTACTTTAGGGAGTAAGAATTAATGATGACCAGCATTTTATTCAACAGAACTAAATAGGACTAAAAATAATTTAGGCTAGGCATCCTGGCTCCTGGCCACCTACCCTAATCCTAGAATTTTGAGAGACTAAGGTGGAAGATCACTGGAGGCCAGGAGTTTGATACTAGTAAGTATCAACATAGTAAGACAACATAGTAAGGGCAATAAGGGCAACATAGTAAGACTTCCATCTCTTAAAAAAACACTAGTCAGACAGACTGGCATGTACCTGTAGTCCCAGCTGCTCTGGAGGCTGAGGGAGGAGGATTGATTGAGCTCAGGAGTTCAAGGTTACAGTGAGCTATGATCTCACTACTACACTGCAGCCTGCACTACAGAGTGAGACCCTGTCCCTTAAAAAAAAAAATTAAAATTGTTTCTCTATATGGAAATTGCTTGATTGTCAGACTTCCAGGAAATACCCTGAACAATACCTTGCTAATATTCTTGTACAGATTTGCACATTTTTGAGTTTTTATTATATTTTTACCTACTCTGATTATACAAATTATGTGTGCAAAGTGTGTATATTTCTTTTGGTGAGAACTAATAGCATAATAGCATGGTAGTTTTCATATATGAAGGACAGTTATTGCAAGATTGGGATTCTGCTGCATTTATCTGTGTAACTCTCTATTAAGCGGAGGAGAGGGTATGTGGTTGAGGAGTAGGGAGGATGTCATCAACAGATATTTTCTTTCCTAAAATCTCCTTGCCAAATCCTGTTTTTGTTATATAACTGAAGACTGACATTCAACCTTAGTGTTCTTGAGACCCTGGCTGTTGATTAACAGACTCCTGTGAGGAGTCTTCTGGGTGGCCCATTTCTTTGCTGTGATAGTTAAATGACAGCAGCAACAAGGTCAACCCAGACACCTGCAACAACACTGCCACCCGTTGAGGCTTGTAAGAAACTTGTGGCGCCCCCCTGAGGACTGGTGAATAGGCTCATTCCCCCACCTTTGTCCCATAACATGATGACTTGGGGACATTTTCAAAGGGGATAGGCCATCAAGACTAGGCCTCCCAGTGTGTTACCTCACTCTTAAGAAATTTCAGCAAGTTATTAAGCAATTTTTTTTTTACAAGGAAAATTTCAATTTTCCAGTCCTGGACTGTTTTGCAGATGTTACTTGGAGACATAATTTTTCATTTAGGCTCATGAGTGCTGCCACTACGCTTATGACAGGCTGAACTGAGCAATGGCCTGGAATGATAATGCACAAATCGATCCAAGTACATTTGGCTTCAGGGTTCTCAGACATTGCTGACATTGGTTACAAGTGAAGCAAGTATTCCCATTAATTTAATATCTGAAAAGATTTGTGTATCATCTTCTAATGTTCTTTAGATTGACCTTGGAGATTGGGAAGGTGATGCAGGTGGTCACAATGCATAGAACATTTATGTTCTTCTTTGACAACCCACTCACCTTTGGGCTCCGGGGAGCAGTTTCCACTGGAATGGAGAGCTGAGAGAATCATAATTATGTCTCAGCCCTGGTTCATCACCCAATGGGGACCTGTATTTCTACATGTGCCCTTATAAATCTTTTAGCTACATCAGGGTCTCAAATGTACAATCTAGTTCCCTGGGGAACTTTTTAATATAAACCAAAGTCTGGTTTAGGCTGATTTAAAAAAAAATTGTGAAATATAGTTACTCATGATAATTGCAGATTTAAAACAAAGTCTTATTTATTTTATGACACTAAAAACAAAACCAAAAAATCCTAGATGAATAAAAGTAGAAACATACTTCAAACACCTGATGATGCATGATCAAATTCTATATAAACCTATTTATTAAAATATAGTTTGGAAGTGGTGGATAGGACATTCAGAGGAAGCACAATATATCTGGGTAATGCTATCTTCATTGTTTTGCAATCCAATGGAATGTTTTTACCTTCTTATAATAAGCACCCATGAAGAGAGAAAGTAGTGAAAATATGACAAACTTGTCCATTCTAGCTGTTCTTGTGTCCTGTGACCCCCCAAAAATCTGATAATCAGTTAACCAACTGACTCAGTGGGATTTAGTTCAGGTTAAACCCTGGATAAGTAGCATTTTGGAGTAAATCTCTTAAGTAGCTCTATCTGATGATGTCCTTACTATCCTCAAAGGAAGAGATTGTCTGTTCAGCATTTTGGGAGCCAAATGTTCTTTTAAAATCTGGATTGTCTGATGCTTATGTCAAAATCCAGACAGAGTGATAAATTACTCATAAATAAAAACAGAGGAAACTATTGCAGTGATGGTCACTGGGTATAAGCTGGTAATTCTAGTTCTATAGCTCTACTTTTAGATACAGATCTTTTTTATATCGAACATTTGAAGAACCTCTGAATTTGAATGGCAGAAGAAGTTGCTGGAAGCTTTTAGCAAAAACTGTGCTGCCTAAAAGTAATTCTCAAGAATTCTTCCAAAAAAAAAAAAAAAAAGAACACTTAGGGACCACCAAAAGCCATGTGAACCACAGAGTACAAATAACTTGCATTTTCTGGAGAATAGATGACTATATTTATTTAATCATTTCAATTATTGCTCTGCTTATTAGCTGCAAACCTCAGAATCATAAATTTAATGGGAACATTAGAAAGACACATGTGTTAAAATTAGAGAATAAAGTTATACATTTGTAGAATTCGAGATTTATTGGGATGAGTATCTGTTTTGTGTTAGATGGAGTCTTCATAGGGAGTACTGGCTTCTGGCACATACTCTCTTGGCTTCTGTGTTCTTTCTGTCTGCACAAAGTGCTTTTTGTTCCTCAAACCAGTAGAAACTATTGAAGCTTTAAGTGATGCCCACTCCATTCAGCAGCATGTAAACCACAAACATACATGTTATATAAAGATACGAGAAAGGGCCCCAGCAAGCAAGTTTGTAGTATTAGTGATATGCTTTTATATATTGGCACACTACCTATTTTGGAGTAATTTTTTTTGCTCTGAGTGTTTTTGTTGATTTGCTTTGAATTTATAGATTTTAATTTGGTTTCAAGTTTATTTTACATTTTTTTTTGGTTTGTTTGTTTTATTTTTTTTCTTTTGAGACAGGGTCTTGATATATTGCCTAGGCTGGTCTTGAACTCCTGCACTCAAGTGATCCTCCTGCCTTGGCCACCCAAAGTGTTGGGATTACAGGTGTGAGCCACCACATCTGGCCTTCGATGTTCTTTTGTTTGTTTGTTTTTAGACAGGGTCTCACTCTATCACCAAAGCTGGAGTACAGTGATGTGATCACAGCTCAGTGTAGCATTGACTTCCCTGGGCTCAGGTTATACTCCTACCTTAGCCTCCCAAGTAGCTGGGACTACAAGAGCATGCCATCACACCCAGCTAATTTTTTTTTTTGGTATTTTTGGTAGAGACCGTGGTCTTACCATGTTGCCCACGGTGGTTTCAAACTCTTAGGCTCCAGTGATCTACCCGATTTGGCCTCCCAAAGTACTGGGATTACAAGTGTGAGCCACCATTTCTGGTCTTATTTTCTGTTTTTAATATGTGCTAGGATGCTGTAAACGAGTAAGACAGAAGAAATATAAATAAAGAATTAGCATATGGAAAAATTTCAACCCCAGGAGTCATCAAATGAATGTACATTAAAATGAGATTCCCCCCCTTATTAAATTAACTAAGGTTTTTAAAAAAGCCTGTTGGTGAGGCTTTGATGCTAGGGACAATTTGTTGTACTGCTATTGAAGTGAGTGTCATAAGAGAGATCCAAATAAAAATCCCTGGGGGAAAGATCAACAATGGAAACAGCAAAGAAAATTTCTGAAGGGATTAGTGCTTCAGGAAGATTTGAAGGAGGAATAAAATTCGAACAGATGGAAGGTAAAAGTAGAAGGCGAGGCAGAGGGCTTAAGGGTAGTACTTTTTCACTCCAGCATGTTTTTGAGATTTATCCCATTCATTTTTATGTTTTTATAATATTCCATTGGATGAATATATGATGATTTATTTACCCATTTTCCTTCTGGTGGACAATTCTGTTGCTTCCAAAGTTTTATTGCAGACAAAGCTGTTGTGAACATCTTCGTATTTGTCTTCTTGTGCACATTTGAGAGACTTTTTTCTGGATGTACACTGAGGAATGGAAGTGCTGAGCTATGGGGTATGGACTAGATAGTCCAAATTGCTCTTGAAAGTGCCTGTGCCAAGTGAAACTACCACTGGCAGTGTTCGAGAGTTCTTATTTTCCCACATCCGTATACTTAGTATTCACAGACACACATTTCTTATCAACTTGATGGGTTTGAATGAATGTCATATTCATTTTTTAGTTCCCTCATTACAGGTGAGGTTTGCAATGTTTTTCACATATTTATGGCCGATTCAATTTCTTCTTGAGCACATTGTTTTTCTCTATTTTCTATTTTTTGTCATTTTCTTTATTGATTTGTAGGTCTTTATAAATTCTTAATGTCATGTTTTTAAAAATACAGATTCTTGATGTCATGTTTTTAGAAATCAATTAAGTGAATTGCAAATATCTCCACTCCTTCTGAGTCTTTTTTTTTTGAGACAGAGTTTCGCTCTTGTTGCCCAAGCTGGAGTGCCATGGCATGATCTCAGCTCACTGCAACTTCCACCTCCCGGGTTCAAGTGATTCTCTTGCCTCAGCCTCCCAAGTAGCTGGGATTACAGGCACGTGCCACCATGCCCAGCTAATTTTTTTTTGTATTTTTAGTAGAAATGGGGTTTCACCATGTTAGCTATTCTGGTCTTGAACCCCGGACCTCAGGTGATCCACCCACCTTGGCTTCCAAAGTTCTGGGATTACTGGGGTGAACCACCAGGCCCAGCAGAGTCTTGTTTTTCAAAATGTTATTATGTTCTTTTCTCTCGTCCAGAACTAATTTTAATTTAGATAAAATTGTCGATCTTTTTCCGTACAGTTTATGCTTTGTATGACTTGCTTAAGAAATTACTTCCTAACATATTTTATAAAGAGAATGTTCTACCATTCTCCGTAGAATTTTTGCTTTTCATATTCAAATGTTTACTTGGCTTGGAATTGATTTTTGTGGATGGTGTGAAGAAGGGTTGTGTTTTTTTCCCCAAAGATTTGCCAACTCTTCAAGCCCATAAATAATTCTTTTTCTGTTTTATATTGTTACATATGCATCACATGCCAGGTAAGTTATACAGGTTTCAGTGAGCAAAACAATGGAAATCCTCTCAACAGCAAAGTGTGTGTGCATATCCCTGTAGTCTGGGTGTTCCAAAAGCAGCTAGAGATGAAGAATACAGATTTGACTGAGTTTGAGTTCCAACTCTCTCATTTACAAACCAAGCAGGGTAAAAGGGATGTTAACAAAATAAATTAATGTGCAAAAGTTGGAACTCAAATGAATATAATTGGGCAGAAGTTTGGGATAGAAATACAGCTTATCTACATCAATTTCAAATAGTTGGAAGGGGTGGAATATAAACTTCTTTACTGGGCTCTGAAAATATGGGAATGAAAGGAAGAGAACCTTTAATAACACTAACTCCAAGAGCCTAAATAAAAACACTGAACTAAATCAATTTAACAAAACAGTATCAGGGGAGTGAAAGGCGGTATGTATGTGAAAATCATTTATTATTGGAAAAAGAGCTGTTTGCATATAGCATCAGGACTTGGCTTACTCAGCTCCATTCCCAACTGACTTTTCTCTTGCCTTCCTGTTTTGTAAAGACTAAAAGCGAAACACTCCATTTTCTTAGACACCTCCCCGCCTGTGGTGACTCAGCTCTGGCCAGTGATGCAAATGGATCACATTCCTTTCCAGGCGAAAAGACAAAAGCTGCCTGGGGAAAGGCCTTCAGCCCTCTCACCTTCTTCCTTCCTGAAAATTTAATGTGGGGTCTGGAAGTGTAGAGGCCATCTTGAGATACTAAGGACAGTGACTTGTGGAATTCTGAGCTACCCTGACAGCCCGTATTTCTACCCTTAGACTTCTAGTTGCCAGAGACAAAGTAAACCTATATCTGTTAAGTTCTTGAAGTGAAGGTTTCTATTTTTTATAGCCAAACATATACATACCTGTTATAGCTTTGATATCTCATTCCTTCATTTGTTCAATATTGGTTATTACTGAAAACATTACAGTAATAGATGTATGTTAGTTAAGTGAGGGAGGATTGAACAGAGGAAGGGAAAGGAAAAGATGGCACATGTATCTTGTATATCTAGAGTTTCATTTGTAATAGGAGGATTAAGACATGACCACAGTAAGAGATAGTTTGTGTTAAATGTCTTATGTGCCAACATTTGGTCCCAAGTTTTATCAGATAATCTTTTACAAGCATGTGGGATTTATTGTGGCAGTTTGGGTATTACACAGACAACTTTGTGCATCATTTTGTCATGGGAACACATGCTATGTGCCCTGAAAGTTACATAAGGACTATTTGGTAGTATGAGCTGTCTAATGGCATATTTTCTGCTACAAAGCAATTCATAAAAAGTTTCAACAAGGAGTTCCATCTACCTGTTATAGACACAGAATGTCCTCTCTTCCACTGATGTGGCTTTGAAAGAAATAAGTAGTCTGCTGCCATTTTGTGTTACCATCCTCAGCAGGCAGCACACAAGAGGTAAGAATGCAGGAAAAAACCTGCTTACTTCCAAGGATCAGGATTAAGATGTAAACTACTGGGAGTGTGTGTGTGTGTGTGTGTGTGTGTGTGTGTGTATGTGTGTGTGTTTTATCCTGGTATCCCTCATGGTGACTAATCCCTTGCTTGTACATTTCAAGAACTCAAAATATTTTTTCTCTTTCCAGTGGTCTGAATGTGTTCCCTCAAAATTCATATGTTGAGACTTAATTGCCAATGTGATAGTACTGGCCAGTAATGCAATAAATCCGATTATATCTTGTAAGCTTTAAGAGCTAATTAAGTTATGAGGGTAAAGTCTTCATGGAAGGAATTTAAGGCTCTTACAAATGGGTTTAAGGGAGTGGGTTCATTACCTTCTATCCATTCCTTCATGTGGGGACACAGCATGTATTCCCTCTGAAGCATGCAACAACAAAGTACTGTCTTGGAAGCAAACCACAGTGCAATCAAACTAGAACTCGGGATTAAGAAACTCACTCAAAACCACACAACTACATGGAAATTGAACAACCTGCTCCTGAATAACTTTGAGCAAATAATGAATTTAAGGTAGAAATCAAGAAGTTATTTGAAACCAGTGAGAACAAAGAGACAATTTACAGAATCTCTGAGATGCAGCTAAAGCAGTGTTAATAGGGAAATTTATAGCACTAGGTGCCTGCATTAAAAAGCTAGAAAGATCTCAAATCAATACCGTAACATCATAGCTAAGAGAACTAGAGAACCAAGAGCAGACAAACCCCAAAGCTAGTAGAAGACAAAAATAATCAAGATCAGAGCATAACTGAAGGAGATAGAGACACAAAAAACCCTTCAAAAAAATCAATGAATCTAGGAGCTAGTTTTTTGAAAAACTAATAAAATAGACCACTAGCTAGACTAATAAAAAAGAAAATACAGAAGAATCAAATAGACACAATTAAAAACGATTAAGGGGATATCACCATTGAGCCCACAGAAATACAAGCAACCATCAGAGAATACTATAAACACCTTTGTGCAAATAAACTAGAAAATCTAGAAAAAATGGATAAATTCCTGGACACATATACCCTCCCAAGACTGAACCAAGAAGAAGCCAAGTCCCTGAATAGGCCAATAACAAGTTCTGAAGTTGAGGCAGTAATAGTCTACCAACCAAAAAAACACCCCCAGGACCAGACAGATTTACAGCTGAATTCTACCAGAGGTGCAAAGAGAAGCTGGTACCATTTTTTTTTGAAACTGTTTCAAACAATTGAAAAGGAGGGACTCCTCCCTAACTAATTTTAGGCTGCCAGCATCATCCTGATACCAAAACCTGGCAGCGATGCAACAAAAAAGAAAACTTCAGGCTAATATCCCTAATGAACATCAATGAAAAAATTCTCAGTAATATACTGGCAAACTGAATCCAGCAGCACATCAAAAATCTTATCCACCATGATCAAGTCGGCTTCATCCCTGGGATGCAAGGCTGGTTCAACATAAATAAATCAATAAACATAATTCATCACATAAACAGAACCAAAGACAAAAACCACATGATTACCTCAATAGATTCAGAAAAGATCTTTGATAAAATTAAGCATTGCTTTATATTAATAACTCTCAATAAACTGGGTATTGAAGGAACATATCTCAAAATAATAGCCATTCATGACAAGCCCATAGCCAATATACAGAATGGGCAAAAGCTAGAAGTATTCCCCTTGAGCACTGACACAAGACAAGGATGCCCTCTCTCATCACTCCTATTGGACATCGTATTGGAAGTTCTGGCGAGGACAATCAGATAAGGGAAAGAGATAAAGTATATCCAGATAGGAAGAGAGGAAGTCAAACTGTCTCTGTTTGCAGATGACATGATTTTATATCTAGAAAACCCCATAATCTCAGCCCAAAACTTTCTTAAGCTGATAAGCAATTCAAAAAGTCTCAGGATACAAAATCAGTGTGCAGAAATCACAAGCATTCCTATACACCAACAACAGACAAGCAGAGAGCCAAATCATGAATGAACTCCCATTCACAATTGCTACAAAGAGAATAAAATACCTAAGAATGCAGCGAACAAGGGAAGTAAAGGACCTCTTCAAGGAGAATGACAAACCACTGCTTAAGGTTATCAGAGAGGATACAAACAAATGGAAAAACATTCCATGATCCTGGATAGGAAGAATCAAAATGGTCATACTGCCCAAAGTAACTTATAGATTTAATGATATTCCCATTAGACTACCATTGACATTTTTCACAGAATTAGAAACTACTTTAAAATTCATGTGGAACGAAAAAAGAGCCCATATAGCCAAGACAATCTTAAGCAAAAAGAACAAATCTAGAGACACCTTACTACCTGACTTCAAACTATACTTCAAGTTTACAGTAACCAAAATAGCATGGTACTGGCACAAAAAGAGACACATAGACCAATGGAACAGAATAGAGAACTCAGAAAGAAGACCACACTTGTACTACCATCTGATCTTCAACACATCTGACAAAAACAAGCAATGGGGAAAGGATTCCCTATTTAATAAATGGTGCTGGGAGAACTGGCTAGCCATTTGCAGAAAATTGAAACTGGACTCCTTCCTTACACCTTATATAAAAATTAACTCAAGATGGATTAAAAACTTAAATGTATAACCCAAAACCATAAAAAACCTAAAAGAAAATCTAGGCAATACCATTCAGGACATAGGCATCGGCAAATATTTCATGGAGAAAACACTAAAAGCAAAAATGGACAAATGGGACCTAATTAAAGAGCTCCTGCACAGCAAAAGAAACTATCATCAGAGTGAACAGAGAGCCTACAGAATGGGAGAAAATTTTTGCAATCTATCCATCTGACAGAGGTTTAATATCCATAATCTACAAGGAACTTAAACAAATTTACATGATAAAACAAACAACTCCATTAAAAAGTGGGCAAAAGACATGAACAGACACTTTTTGAAAGAAGATATTTATGTGGCCAACAAACATATGAAAAAAAGCTCAACATCACTGGTCATTAGAGAAATGCAGATCACAATGATGAGATACCATCTCACACCAGTCAGAATGGTGATGATTAAAAAGTCAATAAACAACAGATGCTGGCAAGGCTGTGGAGAAATAGGAACACTTTTACACTGTTTGTGGGAATGTAAATTAGTTCAACCATTGTGGAAGACAGTGTGACGACTCCTCAAAGACCAAGAACCATAAATACCATTTAACCCAGCAATCCCATTACTGAGTATGTACCCAAAGGAATATTAATCATTCCATTACAGAGATACATGCATGCATATGTTCACTGCAGCAATATTCACAATAGTAAAGACATGAAATCAACCCAAACACCCATCAATGATAGACTGGATAAAGAAAATGTGTTATGTATACACCATGGAATACTATGCAGCCATAAAAAGGAACAAGATCATGTTTTTTGCAGGAACATGGAAGAAGCTAGAAGCCATTATCTTCAACAAACAAACACAGGAACAGAAAACCAAACACCATATGCTCTCACTTGTAAGCGGGAGCTGAGCAATGAGATATGGGAGGGGAATCACGCACACTGAGGCCTGTTGTGGGATGAAGGGAAGGAGAGCATCAGGAAAAATAGCTAATGCATGCTGAGCTTATTAATTAGCTGATGGGTTGATAGGTGCAGCAAACCACCATGGCACATGCTTACCTATGCAACAAATCTGCACATCCTGCACATGTACCCTGGAACTTAAGAAAAAATGATGAATCCCAGTGTTGGTTAACATTTGTATTGGCTCACACTGAAATTTATATTGACCTCAGAGTGGGAGTTTATCTTTTGTGGTTGCCTTGACTCTGGGGCAGGAGGGATATTGGAACTTCCCATGGAGAATACAGCTTGCTTGACTTGTTTTTCTTCTCCATGATGTTAGGAGAAAATCTCTGACCAGAAGGCTAACTCTTCAGCCAAAGTGGCAGTTCATCTGCATATCAATGGGTTTACAGGGGAAAGAATCCCAAGAGATTAGTTGATCCAGGATCTAGTCCTAGGCTGGGAAGATATTTCTGCTGTTTTACAGGTGAGGTACCTGAGCCCCAAGAAGGCCAAGCCACTTAGATCGCTGGGAAATGATGCTGACAGTGGAGTGGAGATGGAGTCACTCCACCGTCATTTATAGGGGAAGATAAGGTTTGCAGTAGTGAGGCAATGAGAGTAGATACTAGAATTCCTGGTTCTCAATTCAAGTCTACCAATCTGTATTACAGGGCTGTTGTAGGTCACTTTGTTGAGTGATCCTGATGCTCATCTATAGGAATTGGAGACTAAGATGCAGGCTGGATGGTGAGGAACACAAAGCTTGTCTTGCTACTCTCTCCTGTGTGACAATTGTTCACAACCTCTTGGTTTTCAAAATCTCTTTAATAAAATATCAAAGAAAAACACCTATTTTTTTTTCCTCCAAGACTTGAGTCAATTCTCTGCCATGGTTTCTTCATTGACTGTGTTCCTTTAGGAATCCCCCCACTTTTTTTTTGTTAACTATATTTACAGTCTATCTCTGACAAGTCTTCCTTGTGGTTTACAAACATATTCAAGTTCCTCTTTATTAAGATTAAAAACCTCTATTCTACATCCCTCATTATCCATTTATTAATGGCTTAGCTATTTGAATGAGTCTACACTTACTTTTTCCACTCCTTCACCACAAATTCACATTGAGCCAGCTGCAGGCTCTGCCTTGATCATTTTATTTTAACAGTGCTGGCAAAGGTCACTGTGATATCCTAATTATGAGTTGAGTAGATCAGTTCTGATTCTTATTTGACCTCTCTATGTCATATGGCAGCTTATCACTCAATTTGGGGTGGATCTTGAATATAAGTCATAACCTTTAAGGTAAAATCCAGTTTCTTTTTCAACATCAACCCTCAATTATTAGCACAGATATTAATTGAGCTTAAGTTACTCAACATGGACCTGTTTTTAAAAAATAATTAATTGACTTGATTTTTTAGAGTGGAAATTGAGGGGAAGGTATAGAGAGTTCCCATGTACCCCCTTTCTCCTCACACAGATTCCTCTATTATTAGCATCTTGCATTAGTATGGTATATTTCTTATAACTGATCAGTCAATATTGACACATTATTGTTAACTAGCTTCATAGTTTACTTACAGGTTCACTCTTTGTGTTGGGGTTTTAACAAATGCGTAATGTCATGTATCCACCATTATAGTGTCATACAGATGAGCTTCACTGCGCTAAAAATCCTGTGCTTCACTTCCCTCTCTCCCTCCCTTCCCCAAGCCCAATCATGGATCTTTTTACTCCCTCCATAGTTTTGCCTTTTCCAGAATGTCATATAGTTGGAATCATACAGGATGTAGCCTTTTCAGATTGGCTTTTTTAACTTAGCAATATGCATTTAAGGTTCCTCTATATTTTCCTGTAGCGGGATAGCTCATTTCTTTTTCTCACAGTGTAATAGTTTCTTGTAAGTATTCACCACAGTTTGATGCCTCCTCTTCTGCCAGCTTCTCAATGATGGTGTTTCCTAGGGTTCTATGCTGGGTCTTTTAATATCTTCAGCATTTCACATGTTTTTCAGGGTTGGTCTCATCCACTCTCAGGGCTTCAGCCATCACCTCACTGTTGTGCTCTAGCTTGTATTTCATTGCAAACCTTTTCCCTGAACCCCAGACACACGTGTGCACTTTGCTTCTTGTATATCTTCTCTACTGAGATATGGGAAACACCCCAGAGAGGAAGGTCATTCAGTTTTGGGGGCTGTTTGTCACATGGAAGTAAAAATATTTTGTTTATCTGCCAAATACACAAGTGGTGAAGCTTTTCTACTCTATTTCCTCTAGGTAGGGTTTCTCAGCCTCAGCATTATTAACATTTTGGGCCAGGTAATTTTTTGTTGTAGGGGCTATTCCATGCATGGTAGGATGTTTGGCAGCATAGCTAGCCTCTACTTGCTACATAGGAGTAGAGCCTTCTCCCTGCAGTCCTCAGCCCCAGATTGTGACAACCATAAATCCCTTTCAGACATTGCCAAATGCCCTTGGGGGATGAGAGGCAGCTCAAATCACCCCCAAATGAAAACTGCTCCAACGTAACATGTTTTCTCCCACCCTGTGTCTTCCCTTACACTTCTTCCTCTTCCTGAATTGCCCTTCCCCAGGGGGAAGATTCTACCCATCCTTTAAGACTTGGCTCATTCATCATCTCCCATAGGAAGTCTACGCTTATATTCCTCTCCCTTCCTTTTTCTGTAGACTTCCCTCTTCCTTTGTTCCTCATTGTCCTCCTGCCATGTTCCTGTGCCTGGTGTTTACGCAGTGATGCTCTTCTCTGCGTTGCTAGTTGGCTGAGGGTTGGCATCATGCCTTCATCTTTGAATCCCTGGCACCTTCACAGTGTGTGGCAATTAATGTGCCCAATTAATATTGTTGAATAAATGAACAATAATGGCCCCCTCTGGTCAAAATCCTCTATGATAAATTCTTGTAACATTACGTATTGTTCCTTCAAAGCACTTGTTACAGTAACAATTTTCCATTTTTTTGGAGTGTGATTATTAAATCAATGTCTTTCCCCTTCACTAGACAGACCATAATAAGCTCTATGAAGGCAGAAGCTATGTCTGCTTTTGGTCATCACTGAATCATGCAGTGCTTGGCACTTAATAGGTACTTAGAACATATTTGTAGAATGAATAATGATCTGGGGCAAGAATGGCCTTGGAAGATTCAGTTGAGCTTAATAACAGCAGCAGCAGCAGCAGCAAAAGCTATTATTAGTTTAAAGTATTTTCATAGGTATCTTTTCATTTAATAGTTTAAAAACCCTACCAAAAAGGTATTATTTCTATCATATAGATGAAAAAACTGAGGAAGATCAGAGCGGTTGAACATCTTAAAGTCTTGTACTCTTGATCAGTATTTTACAAATGTGGGCCCTGGGTTATTTCTTTTTCTTTTCTTTCTTTTTTTTTTAGGGCAAAACCCTCAAGTCCTAATCACCTATTCAAGGTTTCATCTTTCTTTTTTTTTTTTTATTGCATTTTAGGTTTTGGGGTACATTGAAGAACATGCAAGATTGTTGCATAGGTACACACGTGGCAGTGTGATTTGCTGCCTTCCTCCCTTTCACCTATATCTGGCATTTCTCCCCATGCTATCTCTCCCCAACTTCCCACCCCCTGCTGTCCCTCCCCTATTTCCCCCCGACGGACCCCAGTGTGTGATGCTGCCCTCCCTGTGTCCAGGTGTTCTCATTGTTCAACACCCACCTATGAGTGAGAACATGTGGTGTTTGATTTTCTGTTCTTGTGTCAGTTTGCTGAGAATGATGGTTTCCAGGTTCATCCATGGCCTTACAAATGACACGAACTCATCGTGTTTGATGGCTACATAATATTCCATGGTGTATATGTGCCACATTTTCCCTATCCAGTCTATCATCAATGGGCATTTGGGTTGGTACCAGGTCTTTGCTATTGTAAAGTATGCTGCAATGAACATTTGTGTGCATGTGTCCTTATAGTAGAACGATTTATAATCCTTTGGATATATACCCAGTAATGGGATTGCTGGGTCAAATGGAATTTCTGTTTCTAGTTCCTTGAGGTATTTCTAATCTATACAGCCAGACTTGCAGAGATCAGTAAATGTTTTATGGCACATGAAGTGAATGAGAGAATATGCGATTCTTTTGTATTTTTTGTGTATTGGTTTAGAGCACAAGCATTTTTACATCCATATGAGAAAAGCTCACTGAAATGGATAATAAGGGCTCACACCCCCTCACTGGCCCTGTAGTAACACAAACTCTTATCTTCATTTGTATTCCAGGGGCCAGCCAGAAATGGTTGATATAAGATGTCTTATAGGTCCAGCTGATGCTAACAATCAATGAGATAAAAATTTTTATATTTTGAAGACAAATATACTTACTCTTTATGAATTTATAATATAACTGATTGACAACCTGAACAAGATATGGGAGACCTAGGTCTATGGTTCTTAAGCTTTTGTGGCACATAGAATCATTTGATGGGACACAAACTAAACAGGCACCTTAATTTGGACACTTCTTACTACTAGAAACATAGGGATAACAACTCTCACTCCCACTAATGTGGAAATAGTGGAAAGGGTGGATTTGCATGTATTAATGCCTTGTGGGTAAATTATGAATATATTCCTGAAATTGAGTAGAGGCGAGAGCACGTTGTAAACTTGAATGCTGCAGGGGACCAGCAGAAGCTCTTTTGCAGAATACTGAAATTCCCAGGCTGCAGCCAAATGTCTCTGACAAATCACCCTAGAGTTTTAATTTAGGAATGATGGGTTGAATCTTGAAAATATATGAATGTAGAAAAGGTAAAAAGGGAATGTCAAGTGTATACTAATGACCTTTAGAAGACGCATTAGAAATGAGATTGGATTCTTCATGGAATGGACTATTAATAATAAATACTAGTAATATGCTTTGTTTCACGATGCCAGTTCAACAAAGGCATTTAACAGTTACTTGTTGAATAAAATAGGACTTCCATTCTCCTATGAATGCCCAACTAGAGAAAAGCCTTCCCAGACCAAGAAACTAGCCTGTATTTCATGTAATGTTTTCTGAGGGTTATGGAAATGTATCCTGTGGTGACACCAAAGTAGTCTATATACCATCATTTTGTGTCTTACATAAAAAAGATGGCATCAAAGACATTTGAGATGACATATAGAAATCTTGTAAAACATTCTTGATGAGGCTGACAATTTCTTAATGATGTTTGACTCATCTTTGACACAAATGGAAAGACTGAAGACAAATGTGAATGAAGGAAAGTGTTTCTAATAATAATAATATTAATGTAGGAGATATCAATCTTTGTGTTACTGATCATTGATTGGTTTCTTGGTGAGATCTTTATCACAGGATGACCTGGTTGCCAAAAATTACCAAGTATTGGGAAAATGTGTAGCTACTGATAGGAGCATGTGCAGATTTGCTTTTCATGTTTGTTATATGTAGATATTGTCACTTTATTTAGCAAGACATTGTTTCTTATTTCTTGAGTCAAGAATATAACGTAAGCTCAAGTGAATTTCTGTTTAGTGAGAAGAGCATTTTATTTTGTCCTTTCTGACCCTTATATTCATGCCTTTGATCACCCACAGGCGAATCTAGGAGAACCAGAGATAACTTCCATAGACTGCAAAACCAGAATGAAATTGTGGAAATTTCAGTTTAAAAGGTTCCTTTCAGGAAAATTATCACTGTGATGCTGGAAGATGTTCTTTCATTCACAAAGCACTTGCAAGATCTATTATGTGTGAGATTAGTCACATATAAATATTTCATATATGTAAAGCAAATTTGCTCCCTGCACAATGGACCCTGTAGTGGGAACCAGTCTGAGGAGAAGAGGCTGTGTTTCCCTTCTCTAAGCATCACCAACAGAGCTGCTTATTCTGAGTCTGGAAAACATCCAGTGGTATTTAGTTTTATGAGGCTTAATGTAAAGGTGTTGTATTTCATGAGATGAAATCATGACACAGTGGATTGCAAGAATTTTGAGAGATTATTTTTTCAGAGTGTTGGCAAACACCATCCTCTAGAGGATTTTGTGTCTAAAAAAGAAATATAGATCTTCTTTCATAGGATTCAAATGATAACTAATCATTAATCCCTTCTGGATGGTCAGAGTTTGACTGCAGAGGCTGAGTTGGAATGTCTGGAGCAAATCTGACCTATCTAGTTGGTCTTTATTGAACTTGCGACTTCCACATCATCCTAAAACTTCAAGGAACATGAGCAATGCATTTTTTTGGGGTCTTCCACTCCTCAGCCATGATTACAGTTCTTTTTATTTATTTTTAGATTATGCTTCAGCTTTAGTCTTCATGCTCAGTTTGATTCTGTATGAATTTTGACAATCCAAATGAATATTTGGCAAAGACAAGAAATGTTATCAAGCTGTATCTCAGGTTTCTTTCTCTCCCGTTCTTGTTATGTTTTCAGCTGAGAAGTTCTCTGTCTCTGTTTTAGAGAAAGCGGAGCCATTCTTTTGACTTAAGTTTGACCTTTTTTTTTTGCTTTGTTCTAGAAAACATATAACTGTCCTTAGGCGAAACATCTCTCTAGTTTTGTGACTGTCTCATCTCCAATTTCCCTGTAATGCAACATGTTGGAATAGGTTTCTCATGAATGGCAGGGGAGAAACAAGAACACTGTGGGGGATATCTGGCACTTCTGATTTTGATGTGTATGGAAGGCAGTTTGTGTTCTCTGTAGCTGAGAGCCTTCTTGAAACATGGCTCAGGCAAGAATGTTTTGGAAGTGCAATTAGTTCAGCATGGGAATTTAGTAAAATGAATATATGCCCCAATGTATGTAGCTCTTTTCCCAGGGAGACTTGTTCCTACCTTATTTCAGTAATAATAGATGAACTCTTAAGACTTTATAAAAGTTCTGCAGTGGTGGACATACCATCTGTAAAGATAAAAAGATGTATGCATCAGCACAGATGTGTTTGTATCAAATCGTGCACATGATAGACCGCATGTGGAGCCCCTAGTGAATTCTCACGGTAACACTGATGAAATTGGTGTTATGGAGGAAGGGAAAGGGAGTTATGAGTTATTACCGTCAAGCAACAAATGTTATATTCCTTATCTTTCTCAAATGCTGTCTTGCAAATGCATGTCAGAGAAGGCTGTGATTGGAGTGAGTCCAGGCATTAGGTTGCTGAGAGAGTTAAGTTGAGAGAGGTTAAGCAGCTAGGGTATGACCAGCAACAGGAGCAAACTTACTTGCAGCTGTGGACTATCACCTATCACCTTGTTTTCCAAACTTGCCTGCTTACCTGAGGTGTGTGTTAAAAATGGAGATTCTTGCAGACTTAGCAAATCAAAGTTTCCAGAAGAAGCACCTGGAAAATGATTTTTTACTTGCTCTGTCTACAAAGTTGATGTGCAATGCCACTGAAATAATGTAGTTTACATAGCCTTGAAAAACATAAAGCTTCTTTTTAAACCACATTCTGGGAGTTTATTTATTTAATTTCATTTTTTATTATACTTTAAATTCTGGGATACATGTGCAGAACTTGCAGGTTTGTTACGTAGGTATACATGTGCCATAGTGGTTTGCTGCATCCATCACCCCATCATCTAGATTAGGTATTTCTCCTAATGTTATTCTTCCCTTCATCCCCCATCCCATGACAGGCCCTTGTGTGTGCTGTTTCCCTCCCTGTGTACATGTGTTCTCATTATTCAACTCCCACTTATGAGTGAGAACATGCAGTGTTTGGGTTTCTGTTCCTGTGTTAGTTTGCTGAGAATGATGGTTTTCAGCTTCATCCATGTTCCTGCAAGGGACATGAACTCATAGTTTTTTATGGCTGCAGAGTATTACAGTTGCCACAAAGAGAATAAAATACCTAGGAATACAACTTATAAGGGATGTAAAGGACCTCTCTAAGGAGAACTACAAACCACTGCTCAAGGAAATAAGAGAGGACACAAACAAATGGAAAAACATTCCATGCTCCTGGATAGGAAGAATCAGTACCATGAAAATGGCCATACTGCCCAAAGTATTTATGGATTTAATGCTATCCCCATCAATCTACTATTGACTTTCTTCATAGAATTAGAAAAAACTACTTTAAATATCATATGGAACAAAAAAAGAGCCCCTATAGCTAGGACAATCCTAAGCAAAAAGAACAAAGCTAGAGGCATCACACTACCTGATTTCAAACTATACTCCAAGGCTACAGTAACCAAAACAGCATAGTGCTGGTAACCAAGCAGATATATAGACCAATGGAACAGAACAGAGGCTCAGAACTAACACTGCACATCTACAACCATCTGATCTTCAACAAACCTGACAAAAACAAGCAATGGGCAAAGGATTCCCTATTTAATAAATGGTGTTTGGAAAACTGGCTAGCCATATGCAGAAAACTGAAACTGGACCCCTTCCTTATACTTTATACAAAAATTAATTCAAGATGGATTAAAGACTTAAATGTAAAACCCAAAACTCTAAAAACCCTAGAAGAAAACCTAGGCAATACCATTCAGGACATAGGCATGGGCAAAGAGTTCATGACTAAAACACCAAAAGCAATGGCAACAAAAGCCAAAATTGACAAACGGGATCTATTCAAACCAAAGAGCTTCTGCACAGCAAAAGAAACTCTCATTGGAGTGAACAAGTGACCTAGAGAATGGAAGAAATGTTTTGCAACCTACCCATCTGACAAAGGGCTAATATCTAGAATCTCCAAGGAACTTAAACAAATTTACAAGAAAAATAAAAACAACGCATCAAAAAGTGGACAAAGGATATGAACAGAAACTTCTCAAAAGAAGACTTTTATGTGGCCAAAAAACATGAAAAAAAGCTAATTGTCACTGGTCACTAGAGAAATGCAAATCAAAACCACATTGAGATAACATCTCATACCAGTTAGAATGGCAATCATTAAAAAGTCAGGAAACAACAGATGTTGGAGAGGATGTGGAGAAATAGGAACAGTTTTACACTGTTGGGAGTGTAAATTAGTTCAACCATTGTGGAAGGCAGTGTGGCAATTGCTCAAGGATCTAGAACCAGAAATACCATTTGACCCAGCAATCCCGTTACTGGGTATATACCCAAAGGATTATAAACCATTGTATAAAGACACATGCACACGTATGTTTATTGTGGGACTATTCACATAGCAAAGACTTGGAGCTATCCTAAATGTCCATCAATGATTGACTGGGTAAAGAAAGTAGAATTTTTAACAAGCTGACTAGCTGATTGCTATGATCAGGCAAGTCTTGGAATCACTCACTGAGTGTAATCAGATGGGCATTGAAAAAGGGCTGGATTTTAAATGTGGGTGTTTTGTGGGTATGGATGCTAACAAACATAGTCAAAGGGACCGTTCCGCCTTTATGTTTGCTGAAGGACATTGGCTTCATGTTCTTCAATGCCCTGTCTGTAATGCCCCACCCATTATATTTCTTTCAAAGTTGATTCAAGAAAGACCTTTGCCTTTCCCAAGAAACTGGTCTTGTCATTTGCACCATTTTACCCAGCAATCCCAATACTGGGTATATACCTAAAGGATTATAAATCATTCTACTATAAAGACACATGCACATGTATGTTTATTGCAGCACTATTCACAATAGTGACGACTTGTTATTGATGAAGTGTTGCCACTTCCTGAGTTCCCGTTGCCTCAGTTTTCAGGAAATGTGACGCCAGGTTTTATGCTCTGTTACTGTCACCACATCTACAACTATGATTGGCCTGTTAGATTTTCCTTTCCCACCATTTTTACCTTCTTTTAAATCCCTATTTTGATTAATTTTTTATTTGTTTTGTAAATGACTTCCAATTTCTTTTTTTCCCTGAACAGTTGCAGAGTATAAATGCATTAAATTGAACCCATTATTAATAGTTGGTAATGGAAGGAAAATAAGATGGTGAGTAAATGATGACAAATTTAAATAACTTTAATTTCTGAATGCAGTTTTACCTATACCAAACATATGTGGATTTGATCCTTACTCCTGCCAGTGACGTAATCTGGGTTAGGGAGAGAACCTAAGAGGCCTAGGTCAATTACGGACATTTGGGAAAGTGCATATTCTAAAGCTAACTGATGTAAGTCGCATCTGCAAATAACAATAATAGTTCTATATTATAACGATAGGTAATATATAATAGTTGTAATAATAATAGTTCTATATAGGTAGGGTGACTTTTCCCCTCTTATTCATAATTCACAATTATGGGTGTAATTAGAGATATGGTTTGTTTCCACATTAAAATAAAGATCCACCCAGGAAATGAACAAAAGCAAGAAACACAAAGCAGACAGAAGGATTTCTAATGAAAATCAAGCCCCTCACCCATCCCGTCCAATAACAGTCCTTCTTGGAGGTTGTCACTTTGAACAGTTTCCGTTTTCAATTATGTCAGTGGCCACTTGATAATTTTAGGTAGTATGAATATACCATTGTCTTTGAATTTATCTTCTGTTCTTCACTGTTTTGTGAAGAATTTCAATTCTGTGTCCAAGTGGTCCCCTAGACAATTTCTGTGCAGTGAATTTCATGAGCCCATAAAAATAGAAGACTCACTTTCTTCAGGCCTGAGAATATTTGATTATTATTTCTCTAATAATCTCTCATTCTTCATTTTCTCTATTCTCCCTTTTAGGAAATCCTATTGGAGAATTCCTCCTCATGTCTCCCCTCCTTCCACCCTGCTCCCTTTCTTTCTGTTGTTTAGAGGAGATTTTATTTTTTTTCTTTCCTGGAAGGTAAACGTGGGCTTACCTACCTCTCTGTGAACAGGATAACTGGTCTAACTTTTCCATTGCCAGCTATTTGACTAATTCCTTGTTTTCAGTTCTGTGCCTCACACCTGTCCTCATTCTCCTTGATGGCATTTGTAGGTTTCTTCCACAACAGTCATTTCCCACTTCCACTGCAGACTTACCCTGCACGTATCGGGGCTGTAGCTCTTTGTTGTCAATTGCCTCGCTGGGCCTTCTTTCTTTCAAAATGTATTTATGAGTTTATCTTCTGTGGGTTTCTTTACTTACACCAACTCCTTAGTCTATTAGTCAGAGTGGGTCACATTATGATGCAGTAACAAACAAACCAACCCTGAAATCTCAGTGGCTTAATACAGTCAAGGTGTATTTCTGCCTCACACAAAGTCCAGTTTGATGCTCATCTGGGCAGTTCTTCTGGTCAGTTCTCCTCAAAACTGTGAGTCCTTCACTTCTTTTTTTTTCCCGCTTTACTATTCTATTAAGTAGATATATCATATTTTCCTAAAGCATCACATGATCATTGGATCTTTAGATCATTCCAGTGTTTTGCTCTTACAAGCATTGCTGCTACAAACTTTTTAAACCCGTATTTAAAATTTTTCTTCACTTAGAATTTTTCCTTAGAAATGGAATTACTGAATAGTCTAAAAAATTGTAATGTCTACCAAATTGCTCTCCAGAAGGCTCTTTCAATCTATTCTCCCACAACATTGGGTATTATTGTTATTTTCTAATTTGATTTTGCAGTTGAAGAATCTTTATTTTATTGAAGCTTTAATGATGTATGGGAAAGAAGATTTCCTTCCTTTTGTAACAAATTATACTTCCTCTTTTTATATTGTTTGGTCCTGTCTCTTTAACAGTTTTTCTATTGGAAATTATCAGTTTTTAAAACAAAACTCTTCCTATATTAAGCCTAGTAACCCTTTGGATAACTCATTTTATCACATGCGAGAGGCCTATATAAAAACACACAAACTTGGTTTCAGTTTACTAAGAATGCTGGGTACTTTATCTTTTCTCCTTTGCTGTTTTTCAGTAATGGAGGAATGAGCTCTAAACTCACTTTAGAGGACTTACAGTTTCTCTTTTCTCTTCAAGAGGCTATGGACAAAGTTTTCCAAGAAAGTTGGTTTATCAATTTTGCTTAAATTTAGAGGAGTGAGTGTAGAGCATAGTTTATTGGGAGAAGGTGAAGCAACATTTTAGGACTGAGAGACAAGGGTGGCACTGGGGCAAGGAGAGTAACTGGCAGATAATAAAAGGCGAATCTTTTTAGATATCTGGAAATGAAATGGCTGGATGTTGGGGTGGAGATGGAGGGATGTGATGGGGTCAAATCTCGAGATTGGGAAAATAGTTAAAAGGAATGACAATGAGACTATATTGCAGAGAGATGTCTGCCACAATCAGAGCTTCAGCTAAAGCCACACAGGGCACTTAATGATAGTTAAAAGCATTAAGGAAAGGTGAAACCTTATCAGTTTTTAAACTTCACTCTTAATGTGTCAATGACATGCTCCAATTCTTTACTGAGAATGCACTTTGGTAGGAGGAGGGAGCAAACCTGCAGTACTTGGGTGGAACTTGGAGAAAACAGTGAGAAGGAAAAGGCAGAGAGAGGTGGAAGATCCAAAGGCACATTTCCTCCATTTGGTTGAGTGTGAAGCATTATGGACAATGAATTGGGCGCCACCAGGAAAGGGGAGAATGTAAAGGGCGGGCACTATATGGAGGCTATTCCCTGAGGAAGTACTGGTGAACATGCCATGGCTTGAGAGAACCAGTTTCTGAGGTACGTAGAATGCAGAAAACCACAGCTAATGCAAAGGCTGCCCAAGGAGCCGTGTGTGGAGATGTCTTCATTTTAGCAGTGAAAGCTGCAGGGATAGGGTTACAGCTGGGTCAACAGGGATGCCTCTGCTTCTGATTCTCTGTGTGTCAAAACTTGCCAACTCTGCAAAAATGATCCCAAACAAAAAGATACAGTTGATTTATTCTGTCTAGGTTCAAAGTAGAAGTTTATATAATATATTGGTCAGTGATACTGAAAGAGCCAAAAATATGACAGCAGGGATTAAATATCAAGCCAGATTTATCTTGTGTGACCATTTCTAGATGATGTAAAATAGCACACTATCTTTAGTTTGGAAGCATATTAATTTGTTTTTATTTTATTTTATTTTTACTTGAGAGGTAAACTCATGTTGAGGATTCCATTAAAAATGGGTAATTCAATCCAACAACCAGACCTTATGTAGGGTAAGCAGAGTGTTTTTCAAAAACGAATTTCTTAATTTTCAATTTCTGGAGATCTCTTAAAGCCATCAGAACTATTACTGCCTAAAACAGGCATGGCAAACAAAAGTATCTCACTGAATTTCAAATAAAGGGGAATAACCAATGTTAAGCACTACCTTGTTGGATTTCTTCCTCATTTTTCTGAAGCTCTGGTAGCTCTTTATAATTTCTCTTTTATGCACTAAATTGTGCATATACTCTAGAATGTATCTCATCGTGAAGCAGATGTATTTCTGGCTGATACATGTTAAAAATGATTAGAAAGCATTGCTTTTAAACAATTAAAAAATTTGTATTTAGTAACCTAAATGCTCTTATAAAACAGATGATATCCTGTTGTCCTATTTTCAGCTGATGCTCTAAAGCTGATTACAAAGCAATAACTGCCTCCTACATTTCAGAGTCAGGAGGATTAGTGACCTTCCTGGTGAATTTATTAAGAGGATAGTAGAGCCAGTCACAGAACTATCAACCCTGTCTCCCACCTTCAAGCTATCCAAAATAAGGTTAGACCTTTGGAAGATGTGTTGGAGAAAGAGAAAGCCATCAAGGTCAACAGTTAGAGGTAGAAGGGTTGTGTCAGCCCAGAAGGTACTGGCTGTGTGTGTGAGTATATTTGTGCGTGTGTGTGTGTGTGTGTGTGTGTGTGTGTATGCGTGCACACATGGCCAGGGAGGTGGGCAGTACCACTTCAAGATAACTGCTCATAGAGATTTGGCATACTCTTAAAAAACAGAGAGAATCTCATTTTCCTTCACATCTGGATGTTTGCTGAGCCACAGAAGCTTGTCAGCTCACCTCCATGCACTGGAGTGGAGCTCATAGAGATTTTCTGGGAGCTGCGTGGCTCTGGCAAAGGGGTGGCAGCTGCAGGGCCTGTGCTCTCACTGGGAAGAATGGCAAGGATGTGAACTTTTCACAGGTAAGCTAGACATTGAGGAGTGAATCTAGGCTGGAGTAATTGTTATGGGACCTGCCTAAGTCTAGCCTAAAGCTGCCTCCTTACATATTTTAAGTTCAGCCTAAAGTTTCCCTGTACATAGTAACCTAACTATATATGTAAATAGACCATAACCTACTCTTTTGCCAATCACTGAGGTTTTGCCAATCAAAGCTGGCCAACTGTTCAAACCATGTTCAAATAAGGCAAACATGGAGCTGAAACCAATTCAGCTGTTTCTCTGCCTCCCTTCTATTTTTGTACATCACTTTCCTTTTTCTGTTTATAAATCTTCTTTTATCATCTGGCATCACTGGAGTCTCTCGGAATCTATTCTGGTTCAGGGGCTGTTTGATTCACAAGTTGTTCTTTGCTCAATTAAACTCCAAATTTAGTTGGGTGTGGTGGCTCACTCCTATAATCCCAGCACTTGGGCAGGCCAAGTTGGGCAGATCACTTGAGGTCAGGAGTTCCAGACCATTCTGGCAAACATGGTGAAACCCCATTTCTACTAAAAATAGAAAAATTAGCAGGGTGTGGTGGCTCATGCCTGTAATCCTAGCTACCTGGGAGGCTGATGCATAAGAATCACTTGAACCTGGGAGGCAGTTAGATTGCAGTGAGCCAAGATCCCACCACTGCACTCCAGCCTGGGCGACAGAGTGAAACTGTGTCACAAAACAAAACAAAACAAGACCCTCCAAATTTAATCTGTCTAAGGGTTTTCTTTTAACATGCCTAAGAGGGCAAACTTCAGGCCTGAATTCCAGAAGCCCCTTAAAAAATTTAAATCTCATCCACAACTGATGTTCACACCTATCCTGATGCGTCTGACTATTTCTAAAACAGATGCTTACCCCATGAAAACCTGGTTTGAGGGAGATTAGGAACAGGGTCCCTGGAAGAAAGTTACCCTCAGTGTACAAGGATTTGGAAAGGATGGGGAAGACCAAGCTTGTGACCTGATGTCAGGATGGCACAGGGGATCTGAGAGAGAAGCATGCCCTCCTGCCCACACCCAGGTGTTTTGTGTAAGAGGATTGTATGTGAGAAAGATGCAAAATAATAATGCCACAAGAGCCCCCAACCCTGCTGCTGTGAGTGCCCTTGACTATTCTGAACAAAAAGAACATTAAGAGCAAAGCTGCTGCCCTGAGATGTTAGCAGGAGAGAGGCAATAGTGGCCACCACAAGATGGAAACCAATGCCTCAGGCTGGCAGTGCAGAGAGGGCTGAGGCCTGGAGTTCCTTGTGGCCAAGAGCAGGTCAGCACAGGACGTGGGACCTCAATAATCCCACAGCAATGGCACTGAAACCCAGTAACCCCAGAACTGTGTGATGGAGAAAGCAGCTGGAGCACAGAACTGGGCTGGTCAGACAATGGCTCAGCTCTGAACATGGTACCATCACCACTGTGTCTGCTCTCTTGGGGTCTCTAGGCACCTTGGGCTAGGAGCTTGAAGGTAATTCCTGTCTAGTGGATGAGGACCACTCATTCAGCCCACCTGGCCGTACAGTGTCAAAGTGCTCTTCTACGGTTCTCAAGCTGTGTGGGACCTTCGGAACCCCTCGGTTACCCTACAAACTCAAGTGTGACTCACCCACCCCCAAGGAGTGTGTTTCTTTTTTTTTTTTTAAATTGCATTTTAGGTTTTGGGGTACATGTGAAGAACATGCAAGATTGTTGTATAGGTACACATGGCAGTGTGATTTGCTGCCTTCCTCCCCTTCACCTATATCTGGCATTTCTCCCCATGCTATCTCTCCCCAACTCCCCACCCCGCACTGTCCCTCCCCTATTTCCCCCCGACGGACCCCAGTGTGTGATGCTGCCCTCCCTGTGTCCATGTGTTCTCATTGTTCAACACCCGCCTATGAGTGAGAACATGTGGTGTTTGATTTTCTGTTCTTGTGTCAGTTTGCTGGGAATGATGGTTTCCAGGTTCATCCATGTCCCTACAAAGGACAGGAACTCATCATTTTTTGTGGCTGCATAATATTCCATGGTGTATATGTGCCACATTTTCCCAGTCCAGTCTATCATCGATGGGCATTTGGGTTGGTTCCAGGTCTTTGCTATTGCAAACTGTGCTGCAATGAACATTCGTGTGCATGTGTCCTTATAGTAGAACGATTTATAATCTTTTGGCTATATATGCAGTAATGGGATTGCTGGGTCAAATGGAATTTCTATCTCTAGGTCCTTGAGGAATCGCCACACTGTCTTCCACAATGGTTGAACTAGTTTACACTTCCACCAACAGTGTAGAAGTGTTCCTATTTCTCCACATCCTTCCCAGTATCTGTTGTCTGAGTGTATTTCTTTAGAATGCCGCTCTGATATTCATTAGAGAGCACTATAGGATCTTGATAAAGAGGACAACTGAGGCAACTTTCAACATTTAGTGGGCTTTAAAAAAGTTTTGCCCAAACTATTGTCTAAGACTAAAAACTTTAATGTTCATGAAAAAGGTAATATCAAATAAGTCTCTGCTAGTTGAGTAAAAAAAGGAAAAGAAGTGTACCCCCAAATGCTTTAGAGGTGTAAATAGAGGTGTTGCTCAACTTGCTTCTTTTCTGGAGGACAGTGTCCCACAAGTGAGATTCCTTGTAGAAGCCTTGAAATGGAGCAACAGCTGGTTTTATTGGAAAGAAGGGATGCCAGTGCATATCAGACACCTCTCCCTGTCCATCAGATAGATTTCCTAGATGGCTGCAGGGTGAGTGTGCAGTCTGTGATAAATGCACTCACATATTGTAACCCGAAGAGAAACATGAAATGACTCCTTTGTCCAGGAGAATTTCAGAGGCCGAAAACTCCATGACCCTCTAACCTCCCAATCCCTTTCCTCTGTGCACTCTCTTTCCTCTTGCCTTGTTTTGTTGAGGGATTCTTTTGTTTTCTGATTCTGCTTCATTTGGCCAGCTCTCTGTGGGTCTTTGGCACCTGGGAAGGTCTGAATGTGGCCTTTGTGTTTGCTGAACTGTGCTGTGCCCAGCCAGGCAGAGATGATCACTAAGCTTTTCTATAGCTTCATAACTGCAAATTGCTCAGCCATTTGTTGTTTAATCCTCGCAAACCCTTTGTCCTGGAGGCAGTGCGGCATTCTCATCGCCCTTCGTTTTCCACTTGAGGAGGTGGATGATATGTGACCTGTTCTAGGACACAGGTTGAGTTGAGAATCTGTCTGCTTGGGCCACAGGAGACTTGCAAGTGAACACAATAGCAGTGAAGCCCAACTGGTAAGAGTGAGTTAAACTGGGGTAGGCTGAAGTTTGCATCCTTTTGAAGAAATTCTGATGCCCTAATTTGAAGGTGTGAAAGAGTTACTGAAGCTCTGTAGGGGGGAATCATGCCACAAAAAGGGCTTGTAAACTCAGATTATTTCTGGGTGGTAGCACTTATAGAGATATAATATTGAGGTTAGTGCCATATAGGTTCCTTGACTACTTCGAGTGATCAATCCAGGCAATAATGAGTCCATAAAAGTCTCAGTTCAGCAGCACACAGCTTGTACTCCCGACCTGCCTATTGTGAAGGTTTTGTCCCTTCCCCTGGACCATGTCATTTTCCCCACCTTTTGAAGGTACCTTTGTTTTCTGCTTCACTAAGAAAATCTAATTCATCAGGCTTTTAGCTTCTTCATTTGCCTTTTCATCTTTCTAAGCTGTCCTTTTATTAATCTTATCTCTCCTTCTGTTTTCAAGAAAAAGCAGATCTGTTCTTTTGTCTGGGGGCAATCTTACCTTCTTCCCCTTGGTTGCCTTTTATTTACTTTCTCAATGATCTCCTTCTCTCTCCCCAGTCCCCTCTTCCTCTCTGGCATATAAAGTCTCCTCTGTTTACTCTAATCACTACAAGTATGCATTCACGATCCTCTTTTACCTTGATTTCAGGTGATCCTATATTTCCAGCTGCCTGAATATTTTCCTCTTGCAAATCTTTTGAAAGGAAGGCTCCACCTTTGTCTCCACTTGTTACCTCCCACCTTCAACTCCTTGTCTGCTCTGACATCACATGCTGTGGATGCTGCACTCATTCTTCTCTGTGTTTGGTCTCCAATGACCTGTGAGTGTATTTTTTTCATGCCTTCATATGTGCTTATTGTATGCAACATTTACCATTGTAGATTATCCCATGCTGTTCGAATTTTTTTCTCATTGAGTCCCATAAATGCAGCCTGTCCTTGTCTCTTTCTGTGTTGGACTGTTCCCTGTGTCCTTCATGAGCCCCTTCAAGCATATCCAGAGCCTCTTTCTTATGTCCCTCAGATAACTTAGGGCTTTCTCTAACGATCCACTATTATGATAACACGACACCTGATTCTCTACTTCTACCTTAAAATACTCTGCTGTGCTCCAACTCCTAATTTCAGACTTGTCACTGGATGTTTCCAAATTGCTGACATGACAGCTGAGGCAAAATGTATCTAAAATGGAATTCATCGTCTGCCCTCTAAAGCCTGCTTCTTCCTCCTGAGTTCCCATTTCTGTTAATTATGTCACCAAGGGCTAATTCTTAGGGCCATCTTTGATCCCGTCTCTCCTTGTCTCCTGTGATCCAGTTAAGTCCTGTCACTTCCTCCATCACAGTGTGCCTTGGATGTGTCCTTTGCCCCCACACTGCCATGGTCCTGGTGCGCTGCCTCTGACTTGGCCTTCCTCGTCTCTATCACTTTGCTACCTGGCCTCTCTCTCCCCAGGCTCCCCTCTACAATCCATGAGTCACATTCTCTACAAGAATTTCCCTACATTTCCAGTTGCAGAGTGATAGTTATTTTGATCACATTCTTTCTGGCTCAGAAATTAGAAGTAGTTTCTCATTGATTCTGAAATCAGCTTCAAACATAGCTGCCTTCAGACTCTCTGCCTCTGGGCTCTGACACACAGTTCTAGCCTGTTCTCCCGCTTCGTGTCCCACAAGACTCTTCTCCACTCAAACTTAAAATCCCTGAAATGCTCCTTGTTCTTTTTCACATCTTTCTTTGGTTTATGGCATTTCCTCCTCCTCTGATGCACTTTATTCTCCATCCCCAATGCTTCAAAACTGCCTATTCTTCATGATCCATTTCAAATGCTACTTAACTCAAGGGGTCAATTCATATGAGAGAGGAAGGGAGGAAGAGAGGGAAGAAGATCCCTACAGGGTTCTGAACAGCAATTTCACTGACACTCTTAGCCATCCATATACCGTGTGTCTCTCCATTGCCCTCATAGGCAGTGCTTCTCAACCTCAGCTGTACAATAGAATCACCTGGGGAGCTTCTAAAAAATACCAAAGCTCAGGCTCCATCCCAGCCCAGTGAAATCAAAATCTCTGGGGCCATGACCCAGTTATTCATATTTTTAGGGCTCATTGAGTGACTCCTCTGTGTAGCCAAGGATTAATGTCTACTACTTTGTGAATTTTTGTAGATTATTTTTAGTGGTTATGCATTTTTTTTTCTTTTTCCAACTTTGATTCTTGTGGGATTCTTTGTGTTTTAGCCTCTGTGATGTCTAGTACTGTTTTTTTTTTGTTTTATTTTTTTGAGAAGGAGACTCACTCTGTCACCCAGGCTGGAGTGCAGTGGTGTGATCTTAGCTCACTGCAACCTCCAACTCCCTGGTTCAAGCAATTTCTCTGCCTCAGCCTCCCAAATAGCTGGGATTACAGGCATATGCCACCATGCCTGGCTAATTTTTTTTGTATTTTTAGTAGAGATTGGGTTTCACCACATTGGCCAGACTGGTCTAGAACTCCTGACATCAGGCAGTCCGCCTGCCTCTGTCTTCCAAAGTGTTGGGATTACAGGTGTGAGCCACCATGCCCAGCCAGCACTGTTTTTTATACTCAGTGGAACTTCAAAGAAAAAAAATGTTAAGATTTAAAAATGGAAAACAAATTTAAAAAGTCGATTTTTAGGGAAGGAATGCCAACTGGCTCAGTGGCTATCCCACACTGGAAATGGTGAACTAAGAGTCTCTTGTATGTTAAATAACTGACTTCAAGTATTTGGTGTAATCCATTTGTATCCGAGCAGTTAATATGTTGGTTAAGTATTTATTAACATTTGTCTCAAGAGACCTTACTTGCCCATGTAATAATATTAGTTTGGTGCAAAAGTAATTGTGGTTTTTGCCATTAAAAGTAATTGTATGCGGGGCCCAAAGTGGCTCCGGCCGGATGTCGTGGCGCTTGCGAAGGCGAGGCCAAGAGTTCAAGGCCAACCAACCTCAGCAACCTTACAAGCTCTCATTGATTGGCAAAAAAAAAAAAGTAATTGTATGCAGCAGTTAATATAATGCTACATACAACTCAAATACCTGGGATGAGTACTCGTTACCTCTTGGGTTGTTCTCAAGATGAAACACATAAAACTGGGAGAAAACAAAAACTTTAAAAAGTTAGATATTATTTTTAATGAAGCTGTTTTTTTTTTCAAGAAACAAATCTTAAAGAGCTTTTGTTCAATGCATTCTCCTTTTCAGGAACACCATTGAATACCTTAAGTCAAAAGGAAAACTTGTGTTGTGATGCACATGTCTGCTTCTCCCCTCTATGTTATATTTCTGATAAGAATTTGTGGATATTACAGTTTATTTTAGTCTAGGGGATGGAAATGAATTTAAATTCATTTCTACCTCAGGTGAGGCAGCCCCTTTCAGAAAAAAAAAGGAAGCAAAGAAGAAAGACTACTGAGAAAATTCTCTTTTCAATTTAGAAAAGCACAGACTGCCTCTTGGAGAGTGATTTAATGGCCTGGACTTTGTAGCTGTATAGATTCATGTTCAAAATCTGGCTTGGTTTATCAGCTGTGTTGATCTTGGACAAAGTGCTTGGCCTCTCTGTGCTTTGGTGTCCTCAGCTGTGCATAGGTCTCAGTGTTGGGAGGATATATAGAATGTAGCTGACACTTAGTAGGACCTAGCAGAAGTTCCCTTTTCCTTAAGCAACGATGGCTATCAATGAGTCCTGTTTTTTCGTGACCTTAGCAGATTTCCTTTTAGTGTTTTTCAGGGTATGCATTTTACTGGTATGTTCGTAAACAGAAATATACAATTTTACTTTGGGTATGAGAGCTTTTCATTATTTTTTGAACCACATAATGATTTTCTTTCTTTCCTCTTCTTTAAATTCATTGAATTTGAAATTCCTTTGCAGTACCTTTGCCATAAATTCTGCTCACTACATATAATTTAAATCAAGCAGGTATAACATAATTGCCCTCATAAGGAGACTGTAGCACTGTGTACTAACTTGGTTTCGAAGAAATTCACGTTGCCATTTGAAAAAATTTCCAAACTGTTTTTCCCATTTGCAGAAGTTTCTGGAAATTTGGATCTAAGAGTCTACATACTTTGATGGGCTTCTATTTAATGTATTGCCTTGAACATAGATTTCTTGAATGAGTCACGATAGTCTCTTATAATCCTCATTCTAGTTACAAGTCCTATGCCATGAATCAAATCTTAGCAAAGAACAGTTTAGAAATCTTGAAAAAGGCCTGACATTTTGTTAAAATAACAGGCAACTGGATTTCTCTTGCCCTTCCTTTTCACATTTCCTTTTCCTATTCAACAACAGTACAATTTGTGTGGTGGTATTTTCAGTCTTACTTCTTTTTCCATACTGAAAGTAATTTTTAAGCGTGAAACTGGGTACTTTGTTGCCCCCATGCAGAAAGACTTTACAAATTTAGCTGGAATGGAGCTGAAGAGCACATAAAGTTGATGTCCAGGCCTATTTACATTGAAGTAAAACTAGATTTATGGATTGAAATGGGAAGCCTAATTTTTATGTGCCTTCTTCCTAAAAGCTAGCTATCATCTAGAGGGAAAACTATCTGAGCCAATCTAAGTGAACCTAACCCATTGCATCTTCTAAGACTGGTTTGTTTATTACTTAGGGGATAAAGGCAGAGACTAGCTCATGGGGATTAGGAATGACAGAGTGACCCTCCAACACTAAGCTGTAAATATATTAGCATTTTTAGTGCCTTTTCCGGATAGCCTCAGTCTTTCAAAAAAATATTTTTTAAAGAACAATAGGATACATTTTTCTTCCATCCCAATTTAAATTTTCTCAATTTCTATTCACTGTTCAATATTTCCTATTCCTGGGTAACTCATCAATTTTTTTATTATTGTTTCTTTCCTGGCTTCTTCTGTTTCAGAGCTATGTTTCCCCAGTGGGCTACCACATCTTTGGGTTTCCAGTACTTGGAATTTTGCTTCCCAGTTGCAGAGCTAAGAAGCCAATTCACATTCCATTGCTGTCACAAAGTCTTTTTCCTATTTTGAATACCCCATCTTGTCTGGATGTATCAAGGGGTAAGAAGTATGTATTACTTTGGCCTGAAAAATTCCTTTCTGAGTCCTGCTCCATTAGAAAACAATAATATTTGAAAGAAATCAACCAATCCCAATTCCTAGGCCTGAACAGTTCAGACGATTTCAGAGTCTTTTTGTGATTGTTTCTCTTCACATAGTGACTGAAACAATTCAGGCATAAGACACATCCTGATCATTAGTTGGTATTACAGATGGTAGGACAAGCAATTATGCCGAATTGAATTTTCCCCATCTTATCTATTTCAGGTAAAAAAGTCAGTGTAGAGCATGAGCTCTTAGATGAGATTTTCCAACGTTCCAAGCTTTTCCAACCCAGATGAAGTTTCTATCTGAGCTCCTGGCAAATATTGATGTTTCCCCTGTAATCCTGATAGATTTCACCACAATTCTGATACGTATTCCTTGGTTTAATTATGTGCCATAGTTATAGAATTTTGGAAGTAAAAAGAAGCTTAAGAGTATCTAGTTAAATGCCCTCTTCCATAAGCTACAGATGAGAGCATGGAGTTTGAATGGGATCTCAGAAAGATAACTGGGGTATTTTTTAGTTTAACTTTTCTTCTAAGGAAATAATCCTTATCTCAGTATTTTCTAAATTAGACCAGCCGCATTTTTCTTGTCTTGACATTCTCAGTTACCTTTGGACAGAGTATGTGAGCCAAAATTTAGTAAAATGATAGACAATGATATTGCTATTTAATTAAGACTTTAGCACAATAACTTATCCTAAGTCAAGGCAAAAGAAAACATAGGCAGTATTCAACTACCTTTGATCAGTGCTGTCTATATCACTTCCCTGATTTATTTCCTGAAAAGCTGTCATTTAGTGTAAATATGCCTTACATCTCACCACTGAAAATGGTAACCGCATTTTGTTTTGCTCCTTTTCTCTAAATTAATAAGTTTATACAAGTGTGCTACTTCAATAACAGTATATTTTGTAACACTTCTGTTGAGATATAAATCACATACCAAATGATTCACTTATTTAAAGTGTATAATCTAATGGTTTTTAGTATATTCACAGAGTTGTATAATCATTACCACAATCAATTTTAGAACATTTTAATTAGTTTCTAAAGAAACCCTGCATCCTTTAGCCATCACTACCTCTCAACACCCCCTCCTCCAACCGCTAGTCTACCTTCTGTTTTTACAGGTTTGCTTATTCTAGATATTGCTTACAAAATATATAATACATTATACGGTCTTTTGTGACTGGCTTTTTTTTCCCCTACTCAGCATAATGCTTTCAGGGTTCATCCATGTTGTAGAATGTATCAGTACTTCATTCCTTTTTATGGCCACTTAATATTTCATTGTATAGATATACCACATTTTATTATCTGTTTATCAGTTGATGAACATTTAAGCTATTTATACTTTCTGGCTACTGTATATAATGCTGCTATGAACATTTGTTTATAAGTTTTTTTTTTTTTGAGAGACGGTCTTGCTCTGTTGCCCAGGCTGGAATACAGTGGTACAATCATGGCTTACTATAGTCTCATCCTCTTGGGCTCAAGCAATCCTTCTACATCAGTAGGAGCTACATGTCATCCTCCCAAGTAGCTGGGACTATAGGTGCATACCACCACACCGGGATAATTTTTTTATGTTATTTTGTAGAGATGGGGTATTGCTATATTGCCCAGGCTTATGTAAGTTTTTCATTTGTTTTGTTTTATTTCTTTAAAGTAAATATCTAGAAGCGGAATTGCTGGGTCAAACAGTAACTCTATGTTTAACTACCAGCCTGTTTTCCAAAATGACTGTACCATTTTACATTCCCACAAGGAATATAAGAGGGTTTCAATTTTTCCACATCCTTGCCAATACTTTTTATCATTTCTCTTTTTGATTATAGTCATTCTAGTGGATGCGAAGTGGTATCTCATGAGGTTTGAATTGCATTTCCCTGATTACTTATGATATAAGTAATGGGTTTTCATGGTTTTTTTTGCCATTTACATATCTTTTTCACTGAAATATATTCATATGATAATAGCTTTAGGAAGAAAAAATACATGTCATTGGTAATTCAGGTAAAAAGATTGGGAGCAAGGATTGTTAATAGGAGATTACCATTTGACTAGAGAAATCCAAGGAAAAGATTTAATTCTAGGTGGTTGTTATAATTTTTGTGTATTGAAAAAAAGACATTAGAGGAAACAGAAATTTGTGTGTAATGATATATGCATAAATGTACATACCTCATATATATAAACACAGGTACAATTATATATTGAAAACTATATATATATATATATATATATATATATATATATATATATATATTCTTCACTGTCTGGGATTCACATTTGGAATCCATACATATATCTATATTTATATGCCTACCTACATACTATTTCTATGTATTCCCTACCTTCCAAAAAGTGACCTGAGGCAATAAAAGGGAATTTAAGTTCATTAATCTGTTCAGTAAGCACTAGCTGTATCCTAAAAATCATGCGCAGTTCATAGGATATAGTAAGTGAATATGACAGGCTAAATAACTTTTAAGCAAGTAATTAAAAACATCTTATAGCTCACATGTCACCTTAAGCTTTATATTCCACTACTCATGGACTACAGAATCCTGAAGTAGATGGAGACAGCTTGATTTGTTCAGTTTCATTCAGCCCGCAATGGATTCATCATCAAGTCTTTTGATTTTTGTTCTGAAATATGATTTCATTTTTATTACTATACCCCTAGATTAGGCATTTGTTACTTTGTACTTGTAGTATTGCTTTGGTTCGCTTCCGAACTCTAGTCTCTGTACTTCATTTTATTCCAAAGACACAACGAGACTAATATTATAAAACAAGACCAAGCTTAGCTTTTATTATTTCATCCTTTTTGCTCAAAAATATTAATAACTCCCTTTTTCTTATTTCATAGTCTAAATGTTTTGCCAGGTTTAAAGTTCTTCATCACCTTGCCTCTCCTTGCTTTCATTAGTCTGTTCATTAATTCATTCAATATATATTTTTGGGTACCTACTTTGTACCAAGCACTATGCGGGGCCGAGACCATTTCATTGAACAAGGTCCCTGTCCTCACGGAGCTCACTTTCTAGTGGGAAGCCTGGAAGGTCAGTCAAGGAATAGATAAGGATCAGAGAAGGAAGCTGAGATCATGGTAGGAGTGAGCTTAGAGGATGGCTATATGACTTTCCTTGGAAATTGACGATGAGAGACTACTTAGTGGAAGTGGTGGAATATGAATCCCAGCAAGTGAAGAGAAGAATAACATTATTCCTCTGTGTAGTAGAGGACTGGAGGTAAGAATGAGCCTACTTACTTGCTGACGAGAGTGAGAAGTTAAGACAGGACAAGAAGCAGAGGAGAATGGGGAGTCCGTAGGCAAGGTCCCTGAGAAGAAGTGGGTGGCATAGAAGGAGGAGGAAGGGATGAAAGGATGGGGTGCTAATTTCTCTGGGTTGCTGATGGGAAGTGAAGGCAGGTGCTCTATTTTTGGATGGCTCTTACTTTATCTGTGAAGCAGAAGTTGAGAACCTCAGCTTCATGTGGGAGGTGGAGGTTAGAAGAAGAAGGCCTAAGGAGAAAGAGGATGTAGAGAGAGTAGCTGCTGTGTTATGACAGGAACAGCACAATAGGGTACTAGAAACTGATAACAATGGCCCATGCTGTGATAGTGAGGAACATACGTTCTCAGATAAGATACTTCTGGGCTTGATCCTTGTGAGGCTCTTCTCTGACACCATGTGTGTTAATGTGGGCAAGGATGTAATATCTCTGATCATCAGTTTCTTCCTAGAATGGAGATGATATGAATACACTGGGTTGTTCATGGGGTGGTTGTGAGCTTAAATAACACATGTAAAGCATTCAATACAGTGTCTGGTAGGTAGAAAGCACTTAATAAATATTTCCTATTATTATTATTACTGTTGTCATTTTTATTGCTATTACATTAATTTACAAGTTCCATCCCTAGTGGTGCTAAGCAGCATTGATGTGGCATGGAGAAGGTAGAGAGGTGGTTGTACACAGAGCTGGGCTTTTCCAGGCAGAGGTGATGGAAGGCCAGGTGGGCAAATGAGTTGATGATATTGCAGGGAGAGTAGTCAGATGACAGAATCCAAGCTGGATATATAACATGACAGTCAGGGCTGATAAATAGGTATCTCGGGAGTAATTCAGTGAGAGACCTAGGGCAGGAGATTGTGAGAAGACATCAGGAGGTTTGAATGGAAAGTTTCAGAGATGGAGTGATCACAGATAAAGATAGTTATTTTACGTCCATATGACTAGCTACTCAAGATGATCAGACTTGATAAACTGTCTAGTAAAATCTCTCATTACCTCTGAACTCCTGGGTTGCAGTCATGTGAAGGAACTGAGAGGCTACGATGGAGTTTTGAGATTCCCACAGTGTGGGAGCATTGGCCCGTTGAGATGAAGACAGTAAGTCTGGTTCTATCATGTTAAATGAAAGCGAGGAGTGACTGGGACATATGCAGATAAAGATGAGGGGGATGGAAAAGAGTAGGGTTTCTTCAGAAAGTTGGAGGAGGAATAATCTGGAAGAAGTACTGGGGAATAACAAAGATAGCTCACCCTGTCTTCCAACCTTGACCTTGCAGGCTGTGGAATAATATGGGGCCTCCACTTGGGAGAGGGAGGAGGTCCTCAAGGACTCACAGGATTCTCCTGAGGCAGGGAGGTCAAGGACAGAGAGCAGCTGTGGTCCTCAGGTGAAGATTGAGGGTATTACGGAATCTGAGTTAACAAAAAAGCAGCAGCACACAGCAGTGGGAGGGAAAAGGGCAGGCAGGTGCTTTCTTTTCTGGGGGTTTCTGTGTGCAGATTAGTGGTGATTCATGAGGTCAAAAAACTCTGCGGAGGCAGGGCTTTGCATTGTTTATCGTCATCTTTGTGTTCAACAGAAACAATATTTGTATTGTAAGAGATAAGAAGATCTTATAAAATCTTCTTAAAAGATAAGAAGTATTTGTCCTTAAATACTAGATTATTAAAGTTGCATTTGGTTTGACATTTTTTTCCTTTTTAAAAATTATTTTTGCTAATAATCAATGGAGTTTTAGCTAAAATCTGCCAGAGGAGAGAAATTGATGTCAATTGTTCTAGAAATGTTTATGATGATTTTGTTTCGCATCTAAGCATTCCATGGATTTTCATAATTCACAAAAAAGAATTTAATAAATTTTATTGGTTATTACATGGGCTCGCTATCAGATGAGAAAACTAAAAAGAGAGTGAGTTAACAAACTTACTTGCTCACTTTTACTTTTAAATAAAATATTTTTCTTTCCTATATGCCTTATTCTCATGAAAGAAATAATTTTTACTTTTTCTGCTTATAAATATGATGCATGGCCAGTGTAGAACATTTTTAAAACACCTAAAAGGGAGAAGATAAAAGAAGAAAGTGGACATTTTTCCAGCTCCCACCACCCAAAGGGGAAAAATATTGCTAACCCCTTTTAAAGAATGACTTATAGAAAAATGGTGGTGCATAACTCAAAAGAAATTATGGAATAAGGTTAATGATAGATGGTTTAAGGTTTCTCTGAGATTGAATATTATTGTTTTGTTTTTGCCCTTAAAACTTTGTCTTTGTATCATATAAGTGCAGTGAAAGTGTGTGTGCTTCTCGGTGGAAATGAATTCACCAGGAGGCCTCTGTGGACTTTCTGCTAGACCCGCTGTGGGAGGGCATCTGTTTCAGTGCCAGACAGCCTAATAGTCAGGAAGGTCTTTTTTATATGGTTTGTGCTTGTTAGAAAACATTTACTTGTGGTCAGATTTATGGTTAACAAAACAAAGCAAAACAACCTGATAAATAGCACTAGCTCAACATCCAGAATCTCCTAATATAAGGACTATATTTGAGGAACCAAACTGGGACATTTCAGAATCAGAAGAATACTATTCAATATCTTATTGCCTCAGGGCACTAAACGTTAGCAGAATTGAACATATTGGTTTCGTTTCATTGAAAAGTGACTTGAATGTTTTCAAAGGATGTGTAACAACAAACAAGAAGTGCAGTGACTGCTAGTGCAGTTGGGACCGGGACACGGGAACCCTGCGCAATTCACGAGAGCCTCTCAGTGGCTGCTAGGACACAGCTGTGGGAAACATGTTCCTGAATAGGGTTTGTCCGACTGGGGATGTGCTATCTTATTTTGAACTGTGATCCTTTGGGACACTTCCATCTCCTATATAAATTAATGACAAAGTTATTTGTCCATGGAGCAGAAACAAGGTGATCAGAGGAGACTATAAAATAGTTCTGTGGTCAGTTATTCCAAAGCTAGGCTACAGGTGGGTGAAGTAGTAGATGACATGATTTGGAGACATGGGGAGGATGAAGATGAATTTACCTGTAATTATGTATTCCATTGGTCTGCACAAACACCCCCATCTCCCTTTAGAGATGTAGAAATCGCCTGCTAAGATCCACCTACTTTCCTGGAGACACAGAACTGTATAGGGGAAGGAGCTTGGGTTTTCTTGTCAGGCAAATATCCTAGTGCTGGTCCTAACAACGACTCAATCTTAGAGGTAGGAAAGGAGTCACTAGTACTCTGTTTTCCTTGAAAAATTAAACAATTGAAATATATGGCTGTTGCCACGTGTTTGGCCCTGTGCAATGCTGCAGCAGTCTCCTTATTGAAGCTTTTGTCCACATTCCCAGTTGCAAAGGCAATGTTATAAGCTCCGTGTGGGCAAGGTCATATTTATTGGGTCTACAGATATATCTCCAGGGCCTAGCACAGTGTGTGCTGAATAAATATTTGTTGATAAAGAGAGAGAAGGTGGGAATAGTCAGAGTCATAGAGGTAGAAAGTAGAAAAGTGGTTACCAGGGACTGGAGGAGGCGGTAATGGGGAGTTGTTGATTAACCAATACAGAACTTCAGTTTGGGATGCTGAAAAATTCCCTGGAGATGGATAGGGGTGACAGTTGCACAACAAAGTGAATGTAATGAACTTAAAGACACTGAACTGCACACACAGAAATGGTTAAAATAATAAATTTTATGTCATGTGTATTTTAAACCCCCCACCCCCAGAAAAGATGGACGTATCTCTGTGGAAATAACATTCCCTGCCTCAGTAAGATTTCATTATTTTCTTAGTTGCAGCTCATGTAAACCAAAACATTTTGTTATCAACAACTATAGCTCATGTTTTTTATAAGATTTTGTATTTTCTACATTAGTGTGCTCATTTTAGCCATACTTTCTTCTGAGAGGTAGGCAGGCAGGGTGGGTATTAACTGTTTCTAAAGCATGGGACTTGTTTACATAGCAAGTTAAGAGCATTATTTGACATAGAAACGGGATTATTTTCCTAGGGCTTTTGGAGAATGTCCATAATTTTACACAATAAGCAGGAATAGGTAACATGCAAGTTCTTGGCTGAGAAGTGCTGTGATGTTCTGGTGTAAGGATTTCAATTTGGTAGTAAAGAGAACACTTGCCTGTTGAGTGTTGATCTGAAGTTGACTGGGTAGACCATCTTTTATGATGTTTTGCTTAAGGGAAATGAGATTGGTTCTGATCTCTGTCGGCCTGAGGAGGATTCTTCTCTTTTCTATGACCTCTGTTCCTTCTTTCCATAGTTCTTCAGGGCATTGCTTATTTCTTGTGTCCCCCTGAGGCAGCAGACAATGTTTAAGTTCTATTTAAGGGGCGTTACTTTTCTGCTTCCCTATTTATGTTAGAGATGATTATGGCTCAAAGAATCTCCATGTTTCCTCACATTTCCTAGCCTTCTGTAGCTAGGAAGGGCTATATGATAACTGGCCAATGGGCAGAGAAGAAGCAATGCTGTCACTTTCAGACTCAAGCAGTTAAGGATCCATGTGAAGCCCTCCAGCTCCTTCTTCTACTGCTCTAGTGATTTGGAAAGTGTTGAGATGTGAAGCATCTGTCAGTGTTGGTCCCTGAGTCACCATATGGAGCAGATTTCCATCCCCTCTCAGCCTTCTCCCACCCTGCAAGCATGAGTGAGAAACATATCCTTGGTATCTTAAAATTATGATATCTCAGGGTCAATTTTTAAATTCTTATCTTGACTCACTCCCTATTAGGCAGAGTCACCCCCTTTCTCCTTGAAAGCAGGAGTTATGTGCATGTGCTTCTAAAAATCTTTGTATCCTGGGTACTTCACAGTGTTTTGCATGTGGTAGATGCTGAGCACGTGCTTATTGAATGAATAAATACATGAAAAGATAACTGAATGAATTCATAATTGGCCATGATAAGTATTCAAATTGAACACAACATGAGCTGTCTTATCTACTTCTGGGTGTCAGTAGCCCCTAGAGTTCTTAGAGTCTCCTTTGCCTATAATCTCCCTTCTTAGACTTGTTCTCATCTGTGAAGGTGCAGAGTGCTGGCTGACTCACATGGCATGCTGGGAAAGAAAAGCATAGAAAACACTTGACATTCTGGGGGAACGATCCAAGATGGCTGACCACTAACATCTCAGGATTGCAGCTCCCAGTGAAAGCACAGAGAACGAGAGGACGCCACACTTTCAGACAAATTTTGATCACTCACAGAGCAGAAGATTCCCAGTGGAGGAGCAGCACGGGTCGTCAGTACGACTCTTGTGGCCGGAGCAGTGGTTTTGCTGGTACCTCAGCGCGGCAGCTCTTGGTGCAGAGTAAATGGGACTGGTTCCCCTTCTGACTGAGGTTTGGAGCTCCGGGAAGGCAGAGTCACCTATTACGGACTCAAGAAAGAAGCCAGACTGGAGATTCCCCAGGCAGAAAAGCACCATCAGTCTTAATGCTGTTTTGGCTGGTGCAGTGGGTTGCTCATATTTTGGCCCTGGGAATTAACAACTTGGACGTCTACTCAGAGACCTAATTTGAAAGGTGGTAATTACAAAGACGACAGGTGGATAAATTTACAATGATGGAAGAAACCAGCGTAAAAAGGCTGAGAATACTCAAAATCAGAATGCCTTTCCCTCTAAAGAGGATCACAGTTCCTCATCAACAAGGGAACAAGGCTTGATGGAGAACAAGCACATCCCATTAACAGAATCAGGCTTCAGAAGATGAATAATAAGAAACTTCTGTGAGTTAAAAGAACATGTTGTGGCCCAACGTAAAGAAACTAAGAACTTTGAAAAAAGGTTTGATGAAATCCTAATGAGAATAGACAATTTAGAGAGGAATATAAGTGAATTAATGGAACTGAAGAATACAATATGGGAACTCTGAGAAGTTGCACAGGTTTAAACACTTGAATTGTTCAAGCAGAAGAAAGGATATCAGAGGTCGAAGTGCAACTTAATGAAATCAAATGAGAAGACAAGAATAGAGAAAAAAGGAGAAAAAGGAATGAGCAAAGTCTCCAAGAAATGTGGGACTATGTGAAAAGACCAAATTTACGTTTGAGAGGTGTACTTGAATGCGACGGAGAGAATGAATCCAAGCTGGAAAATATTCTTCAGGATATTATTCAGGAAAATTTTCTTAAACTAGCAAAGCTGGACAACATTCAACCCCAGGTAATACAGAGAACACCACAAAGATATTCCTCAAGAAGAGCAACCCCAAGGCACATAATCATTAGATTCACCAGGGTTGAAATGTAGGAGAAAATACTAAGGGCAGCCAGAGAGAAAGGTCAGGTTACCCACAAAGGGAAGCCTATCAGACTTACAGCAGATCTCTCATCAGGAACTCTACAAGCCAGAAGAGAGTGGGGGCCAATATTCAACATCCTTAAAGAACAGAACTTTCAGTCCAGAATTTCATATCCAGCCAAACTAAGCTTCACAACTGAAGGAAAAATAAAATATTTTATGAACAAGCAAGTACTCAGAGATTTTATTACCACCAGGCCTGCTTTACAAGAGCTTCTGAAAGAAGCATTACACGTAGAAAGGAACAACCAGTATTAGCCTTTCTAAAAATATACCAAAAAGTAAAGATCATCAACATAAAGAAGAATTTACATCAACGAATGGATACAACAGCCAGTTAGCATCAAATGGCAGTAATCCTAAATTTAAATCGACTAAATCCCCCAAGCAAAAGATACAGCCAAAACCCAATGGTATGCTACATCCATTCCTATTTCACATGCAAGAATACACAGACTCAAAACAAAGGGATGGAGAAAGATTTACCAACCAAATGGAAAGCAAAAATAAATAAATAAATAAAAAGCAGGAGTTGCGATTCTCGTATCTGATAAAATAGATTTTAAAGCAACAAAGATATAGTGGTAAAAGGATCAATGCAATAATAAGAGCTAATGATCCTAACACCCAGATACATAGAGACTTAGACTCAATGAGACAGAAAATTAATAAGGATATCAAGGACTCGAACTCAGATCCGGAACAAGTAAACTTAATAAATATTTATAGAGCTCTCCACTTTAAATACACAAAATATTCATTCTTGTCAATACCACATCACACCTACTTATAGGTTTAAATGAAATATTGATTGGCCATTATTAATACCCATTTCTTTTAGAATAAAGCAACATTTCCGTTCTCTCTCCCTCTTTTTCTTCCTCTCTCTTCCTCTCCTTCACTCCTTTTTTTTCTTTCCTTCTCTCAAAAAAAAGAAAACACTTGACATTCTGTTTTGCTACTACCCCTGATCAGCCTATCCTCTGAGCCTCAGCTGTCTTCAATTTTATAATTCTGTCCCTGAACTGGGATTGAGACAAATCTTTTGCGGCTATTTGATATTTTCTTCTGCTTTAAAAAATGGAGAGCAAATAATTATGATTTTGGCAGCTGGCCTCTTATCCTGTGCCATGCACTGTAATAAATGATTTACTTGAATTATTTAATTTTTATGACACTCAGTGAGATAACTACTATTAGAACCCTAGTTTAGAGGGGAGTAAACTGAGACACCTGGGCTGGACTTGCCCTAGGTCTCACAGCAATGGGGAGCAGAGTAGCAGAGCTGGAATCCTTGTCATGGGCTCTCTGGGATCAGGGCTGATGTTCCTGACCATTAAACTGTTCTCCAACACTGTGTCCCTGTTTGCAACTTTTCCAGAGCTTCCCTGCTGCAGAACTCAATCTCTGGACTTCACACCTCCAACAACCTGGCCCCCAGGCACTTCACTGCCACATGGCTCACAGCCCCGCATCCTCTGGCTTCTTTACTAAAGTGATTCTTCCACACAGTTCTTGCTGGAATCTGTGCTAACTGCCCAGCCAGCTGCTCTATCCCCAAGATTCCTCAGGCTGGGCAGTCCCCCTACTTGCTGCTCTGTGAAGTCTTTCCCTCTGCTGGTTGGATTCCCTCACATGTCTCAATTATTTCCAGGCATTAGCCATTGAGTGGATCATGCTTCGAGGCAGACTTTCTGGCCTCCTTTTTACCCATGTGCACTGAGCTCTTAGGTCTCCCTTGTTCATCTGATGGTCAGCCATGAGATCACATTGCTTGGCTGGTGTCTAAGGTGATATCGTTCTCATTGCTAGAGGATGTCATGTGGTAGTCTTTGAATATTCTTAAGACTTGGACACCTCCTCAACAGACACGCATGTAATGGTTGCTGAGGATACCTCCTGCTGCTTCTAAGATGTTAGAGTCAAGAGAAACCCAAGGTGAAGCTTTCATTTATTATTTTCTGAGCACTCTATGTCAATTTATTCTTACTTTTTAAATATCGAGGCATAATTTGCATACAGTAAGTGCACATGTCTTTAAGCACAGTTTTCAGTGAGACCTACTTTAGGAAGATGAGTTTTTAGAAGTGAATTCTCTTAAAATCTCCCTGAATCCATGGACCCTATGGTAAGTCTTCAAGATCTCAAAAGAAAAGTCCTATTTTCCTTCTGACTTTATATAAGACTTATTAAATGACTTTTCTGTTTTTTTTTTTTTTTTTAAGTAATATATGCTCATTGTAGAAAATGCAGAGAAGTTCTGGAGAGCTCTTTGTCCAAGTTTGGTGGGTTCTTTCTGAAATTTTAAGTCCCCATACATAAATCTCTGTTCCTCATTTAAATCAGCTGACACAAAACTGACTTTAAATTCAGACCATTAGATCTTAGATTCAATGCAGCAACTGAGGCCCCTGTTTGGGTTGAATTATGCATTGTAAGCTGTTCAGAAGAAGGTCAAAAGTGCAAGCCCTAGGAGACAGGGAGGCCCCCAAAGGAGTCTGATTGTGCTGCCCAGATAGCTCTCACCCTGAGCAGAACCATCTCCAGAAATAACATGTGTGGGTGACAGCAATCAGCAGCACTCAGATTTGGAATTCCAGACAGCCACAAACATATCAACCTAAATGTAAAGTGGCACTGCTAACAGTACATCTATAATTACATCTCATTTTATTAGTTGCAAAGGGTAATTGTATCCAGAAAATTCCCAATGCAAATATATGCTACAGAGATAATGTATTTATTTCCCTGAGAAAACAATGTGGTAGAGAAGTTTCAATAATGCTAAGTGATTTTCTAGCACTCATCACTGATCAAGGGCCATTGGGCTGTAGAAAAGCAGGGGAAGGGGAGCTGCCAGAAGTCAGGATGTCTGAATTCTCTCTGGACTCTCAAATCTTTTAATCTCTCAACTCTTTGCCCTTAAGTGTCTTGAGGGTGGGGAATGGCTTTGGAAAGCACCAGGCAAGCAGTTATATTCTCAGGACTGGATGCTCAGGCAGCTGGTTTTGGTAGAGCTGAGGTTTAGGCCATTCCTGATGTGTGCACCACTGGCAAAGTGATAATCATAACATGCCCTTTCAGCCTATGCAGCTCTGAAGGGATGTTAAATGCCATGCCTTTCTTCATCTGAGCTATATGAGTACAGATCTAATGATTAATATAATTGTTTTAAGCACTGGCTTTTGGGAGCTGAAAGATGTTAGAGATCAAACTCTGTATCTATGAATGTTAGAATTGTATTAGGATTGAGCTAAAATAGTCTTATTACTAAGGTAGATATGAAATCGAAAGTAGAGAGCACAGTACTTTACATGAAGGTACTAAGAAGATGTTATTTTTACTAATGAGATTATCCAGAAACTCAAAATACTCATATGCCTAGAAGAAAAATTATAATCCACTTTCAAATAGATTTCAAATACAATGGCAGTTTTCACTATCATAGTTTCTGTTTTTATTTATTTATTTAGTCATATTAGAGATCCTTCTAAAGATAGATTATACCTTTTTAAGGCTGTTGTTAAGAAATGATTGCCTATTCTTTTTTTCGTTTTTATTTTTTATTGCATTTTATGTTTTGGGGTACATGTGCAGAACATGCAAGATAGTTGCATAGGTACACACGTGGCAGTGTGTTTTGCTGCCTTCCGCCCCTTCACCCACATTTGGCATTTCTCCCCGTGATATCCCTCCCCTGCTACCCCCCCCACTGTCCCTCCCCTATTCCCCCCAATAGACCCCAGTGTGTAGTACTCCCTTCCCTGTGTCCATGTGTTCTCATTGTTCATCACCCACCTATGAGTGAGAATATGCAGTATTTCGTTTTCTGTTCTTGTGTCAGTTTGCTGAGAATGATGTTCTCCAGATTCATCCATGTCCCTACAAAGGACACGAACTCATTGTTTTTGATGGCTGCATAATATTCCATGGTATATATGTGCCACATTTTTCCAGTCCAGTCTATCATCAATTGGCATTTGGGTTGGTTCCAGGTCTTTGCTATTGTAAACAGTGTTGCAATGAACATTTGTGTGCATGTGTCCTTATAGTAGAACAATTTATAGTCCTTTGGATATATACCCAGTAATGGGATTGCTGGGTCAAATGGAATTTCTATTTCTAGGTCCTGGAGGATTCGCCACACTGTTTTCCACAATGATTGAACTAATTTACACTCCCACCAGCAGTGTAGAAGTGTTCCTATTTCTCCACATCCTCTCCAGCATCTGTTGTCTCCAGATTTTTTAATGATCGCCATTTTAACTGGCGTGAGATGGTATCTCAGTGTGGTTTTGATTTGCATCTCTCTAATGACCAGTGATGATGAGCATTTTTTCATATGTTTGTTGGCCTCATATATGTCTTCTTTTGTAAAGTGTCTGTTTATATCCTTTGCCCATTTTTGGTTGGGCTTGTTTTTTCTTGTAAATCTCTTTGAGTTCTTTGTAAATTCTGGATATCAGCCCTTTGTCGGATGGGTAAACTGCAAAAATTTTTTCCCATTCTGTTGGTTGCCGATTCACTCTAGTGACTGTTTCTTTTGCCATGCAGAAGCTGGGGAGTTTGATTAGGTCCCATTTGTCTATTTTGGCTTTTGTTGCCAATGCTTTTGGTGTTTTGGTCATGAAGTCCTTGACTACTCCTATATCCTGAATGGTTTTGCCTAGATTTTCTTCTAGGGTTTTTATGGTGCCAGGTCTTATGTTTAAGTCTTTAATCCATCTGGAGTTAATTTTAGTGTAAGGTGTCAGGAAGGGGTCCAGTTTCTGCTTTCTGCACATGACTAGCCAGTTTTCCCAACACCATTTATTAAACAGGGAATCCTTTCCCCATTGCTTGTTTTTGTCAGGTTTATCAAAGATTGTATGGTTATAGATATGCTGTGTTGCCTCTGATGCCTCTGTTCTGTTCCATTGGTCTATGTCTCCGTTTTGGTACCAGTACCATGCTGTTTTGATTACGGTAGCCTTGTAGTATAGTTTGAAGTCCAGTAGTGTGATGCCTCCCGCTGTGTTCTTTTTACTTAAGATTGACTTGGCTATGCGGGCTCTCTTTTGGTTTCATATGAAGTTCAAGGTGGTTTTTTCCAGTTCTGTGAAGAAAGTCAATGGTAGCTTGATGGAGATAGCATTGATTCTGTAAATTACTTTGGGCAGTATAGCCATTTTCACGATATTGATTCTTCCTAACCATGAACATGGAATATTTCTCCATCTGTTTGTGTCCTCTCTTATTTCGTTGAGCAGTGGTTTGTAGTTTTCCTTGAAGAGGTTCCTCACATTCCTTGTAAGGTGTATTCCTAGGTATTTTATTCTCTTTTTAGCAATTGTGAATGGCAGTTCATTCTTGGTTTGGCTCTGTTTAAGTCTGTTATTGGTGTATAGGAATGCTTGTGATTTTTGCACATTGATTTTTTTATCCTGAGACTTTGCTGAAGTTGCTTATCAGTTTCAGGAGTTTTTGGGCTGAGACGATGGGGTCTTCTAGATATAGTATCATGTCGTCTGCAAATAGAGACAATTTGGCTTCCTTCTTTCCTATTTGAATACACTTTATTTCTTTTTCTTGCCTGATTGCTCTGGCTAGAACTTCCGGTACTATATTGAATAGAAGTGGTGAGAGAGGGCATCCTTGTCTAGTGCTGGATTTCCAAGGGAATGCTTCCAGTTTTTGCCCATTTAGTATGATATTGGCTGTTGGTTTGTTGTAAATAGCTTTTATTATTTTGAGATACATTCCATCAATACCGAGTTTATTGAGGGTTTTTAGCATAAAGGGCTGTTGAATTTTGTCAAAGGCCTTCTCTGCATCAATTGAGATAATCATGTGGTTTTTGTTTTTGGTTCTGTTTATGTGGTGAATTACGTTTATACACTTGTGTATGTTGAACCAGCTTTGCATCCCTGGGATGAATCCTACTTGATCATGATGGATAAGCTTTTTGATGTGCTGTTGCAATCAGCTTGCCAATATTTTGTTGAAGATTTTTGCATCTATGTTCATTATGGATATTGCCCTGAAGTTTTCTTTTCTTGTTGAGTCTCTGCTGGGTTTTGGTTTCAGGATGATGTTGGTCTCATAAAATGAATTGGGAAGGATTCCCTCTTTTTGGATTATTTGGAATAGTTTTAGAAGGAATGGTACCAGCTCCTCTTTGTGTGTCTGGTAGAATTTGGCTGTGAACCCATCTGGACCTGGGCTTTTTTTGTGTGGTAGGCTCTTAATTGCTGCCTCGACTTCAGACCTTGTTGTTGGTCTATTCATAGTTTCAGCTTCCTCCTGGTTTAGGCTTGGGAGGACACAGGTGTCCAGGAATTTATCCATTTCTTCCACATTTACTAGTTTATGTGCATAGAGTTGTTTGTAATATTCTCTGATGATGGTTTGAATTTCTGTGGAATCTGTGGTGATTTCCCCTTTATCATTTTTTATTGCATCTATTTGGTTGTTCTCTCTTTTCTTTTTTATCAGTCTGGCTAGTGGTCTGTCTATTTTGTTGATCTTTTCAAAAAACCAGCTCTTGGATTTATTGACTTTTTGAAGGGTTTTTCGTGTGTCTATCTCCTTCAGTTCTGCTCTGATCTTAGTTATTTCTAGTTTTCTGCTAGCTTTTGAGTTTTTTTGATCTTGCTTCTCTAGCTCTTTCAATTTTGACGTTAGGGTGTCAATTTTGGATCTCTCCACTCTTCTCATGTGGGCATTTATTGCTATATATTTTCCTCTACAGACTGCTTTAAATGTGTCCCAGAGATTCTGGTATGTTGTGTCTTCTTTCTCATTGGTTTCGAAGAACTTCTTTATTTCTGCCTTCATTTCAGTGTTTATCCAATCAACATTCAAGAGCCAGTTGTTCAGCTTCCATGAAGCTGTGCGGTTCTGAGTTAGTTTCTGAATTCTGAGTTCTAACTTGATTGCACTATGGTCTGAGAGACTGTTTGTTATGATTTCAGTTGTTTTGCATTTGCTGAGGAGTGCTTTACTTTTAAATATTTGGTCAATTTTGGAGTAGGTGTGATGTGGTGCTGAGAAGAATGTATATTGTGTGGATTTGGGGTGGAGAGTTCTGTAAATGTCTATGAGGTTTGCTTGTTCCAGGTCTGAGTTCAAGCCCTGGATATCCTTGTTAGTTTTCTGTCTGGTTGATCTGTCTGATATTGACAGTGGAGTGTTAAAGTCTCCCACTATTATTGTGTGGGAGTCTAAGTCTCTTTGTAAGTCGTTAAGAACTTGCCTTATATATCTGGGTGCTCCTGTATTCGGTCCATATATATTTAGGATCGTTAGCTCTTCTTGTTGTATCAATCCTTTGACCATTATGTAATGACCTTCTTTGTCTCTTTTGATCTTTGTTGCTTTAAAGTCTATTTTATCAGAGATGAGAATTGCAACTTCTGCTTTTTTTTTTTTGCTCTCCATTTGCTTGGCAAATCTTCCTCCATCCCTTTATTTTGAGCCTTTGTGTATCCTTGCATGTGAGATGGGTTTCCTGGATACAGCACCCTGATGGATTTTGGCTTTTTATCCAATTTGCCAGTCTGTGTCTTTTGATTGGTGCATTTAGCCCATTTACATTTAGGGTTAATATTGTTATGTGTGAATTTGTCACTGCCATTTTGATGCTAGCTGGCTGTTTTGCCTGTTAGTTGATGCAGATTCTTCATTTTGTTGATGCCCGTTAGCATTTGGTATGTTTTTGGAATGGCTGGTACTGGTTGTTCCTTTCTATGTATAGTGCCTCTTTCAGGAGCTCTTGTAAAGCAGGCCTGGTGGTGACAAAATCTCTGAGTACTTGCTTGTTCACAGAGGATTTTATTTTTCCTTCACTTATGAAGCTCAGTTTGGCTGGATATGAAATTCTGGGTTGAAAGTTCTTTTCTTTAAGGATGTTGAATATTGGCTCCCACTCTCTTCTGGCTTGTAGGGTTTCTTCCAAGAGATCTGTTGTGAGTCTGATGGGCTTCCCTTTGGGGGTGACCTGACCTTTCTCTCGGGCTGCCCTTAGCATTTTCTCCTTCATTTCTACCCTGGTGAATCTGACGATTATGTGCCTTGGGGTTGCTCTTCTTGCGGAGTATCTTTGTGGTATTCTCTGTATTTCCTGGACTTGGATATTGGCCTGCCTTGCTAGGTTGGGGAAGTTTTCCTGGATAATATCCTGAAGAGTATTTTCCAGCTTGGATCCATTCTCTTCTTCACATTCTGGTACACCTATCAAACGTAGATTAGGTCTCTTCACATAGTCCCACATTTTTTGGAGACTTTGTTCATTCCTTTTTGCACTTTTTTCTCTAATCTTGGCTTCTCGTTTTATTTCATTGAGTTGATCATCGACATCTGATATCCTTTCTTCTGCTTGGTCAATTTGGCTCTTGAAACTTGTGTATGCTTCGTGAAGTTCTTGTGTTGTGTTTTTCAGTTCCTTCAGTTCATTCATATTCCTCTCTAGGTTGTCCATTCTTGTTATCATTTCCTCAAATCTTTTTTCAAATCTGTTTTCAAGGTTCTTAGTTTTTTTGCATTGATTTAGAACATGTTCTTTTAGCTCATGGAAGTTTCTCATTACCCACCTTCTGAAGTCTGATTCCATCATTTCATCACACTCATTCTCTGTCCAGCTTTGTTCCCTTGCTGGTGAGGTGTTTTGGTCCTTTGTAGGAGGTGAGGTGTTCTGGTTTCGGGTGTTTTCCTCCTTTTTGCACTTGTTTCTTCCCATCTTTGTGGATTTATCCACCTGTCGTCTGAGTAGTTGCTGATTTTTCGATTGGGTCTCTGAGTGGAGGCCCAGATTGTTGATGCAAAGTATTTCTGTTTCTTAGTTCTCCTTCTAACAGTTTAGCCCCTCTACTGTAAGACTGCTGAGGTCCACTCCAGTCCCTGCTTGCCTGTGGTACACCTGTAGCAGCTGTGGAACAGTGAGGGATGCTACCAGCTTCTTCTTCTGCTATCTTTGTCCCAGAATGATGCCCGCCAAATGACAGTCTGCTCAGTTTTTTTTGAGGTGACTCTTTGGGTACATGGGGGTCAGGGAGCTGCTTGAGGAGATGATCTGTACTTTATAGGAGCTCAAGTGCTGAGCTGTGAGCTCTGTTGTTCATTCAGGGCTGCTAGGCAAGTACGTTTAAGTCTGCTGCAGCAGAACTCATAAAACCCCTTTTTTCCCTCATATGCTCTGTCTCAGGGAGTTAGGGCTTTCTTTATGAGTATCCGTTGCACTGTTCTGCCCAGCTAGGAGGCAGTTTAGTCACTATTTGCCTGCCAAGGCTTCACCCTGCTGCCATGGTGTCCGCCCTGTTGTGGTGGGCTCTGCCCTGCTGCTGTGGGCTCTGCCCTGCTGCCGTGGGCTCTGTCCTGTTGCCGTGGGCTCTGCCCTGCTGTCATGGGCTCTGCCCTGTTGGCGGAGTCTCTCTGTTATGGCAGGTTGCCTCGGCAATGGCAGGCTGCATCAGGAATGGGAGAATACCTCAGTAGGGGTGGGATGTTTCAGTAATGGCGGACACCCCTCCCCCACCGAGCTGCACCATCCTGGGTTCAGCTGTGCCCACCATGAAACTCTCAATCCTGAGCATTTTGAATTGCTGTTTTGTTTGTCCCTGTGGGGGTGGGACCCATTGAGCCTGATCACCTGGCTCCCTGCCTCAGAGCCCTTTTGTTTTTTTTTTTAAGTTGAACAGTTGACTCTCTCCCAGGTGTTTCAGTTGCCTGCTGAAAGGGCATCAGGATTGGTGTGATTTCCTGTGCAGCGACCCACTGCGCTGGCTCACAGTTCGCTTCCCAGTAATCTCTTGGCCTGGCTCACTGTCCAAGTCAGATGAATATGCTAATCCGCCCTCCCAAATCTTGAATTGCCAGTTTAACAGGGCACCCAGACCAGTGAGTTTTGTGCAGAGTGCCGCTGTGCTGCGGCGCCAGCCAAAACAGCCGCACCAGCCGAAACAGCTGTGCTGGTGTCCCGTGTCTCTCCTACACCTGGGAATTTCCCTGTTCTGTGGGCAACAAAGATCCGTCTGGAAATGCAGTGTGAACTTACCCTCTGCGTTTTCACTGAGAGCTGCAATCCTGAGTTGCTTTTATAGCGCCATCTTCCCCTGCTCCTTAGATTGTCTATTCTTAGAGCCAATGAGGCAATGATTTGAGATTGTTAAAATTACGTTTTTGAATACATTTGACAACAATTTCAAAGACATTGCAAAGAAATTACCTGTTGTGTGCATCAGTTGATCAGTGCAATATGTTTAATTTCCACTGGAGTCTTTCTGAAGAGTTGCAATCGGATGAGTGATGCAAGCCATTTGAATTGGGAGATAGGTATTCAAGGAATTAATACGTTTGTTTTCACAGTTTTTTGGAGATGCTAAATATCTCTGCTTCTTTCCCTTTTTAGGTTCAGTCATTTGACAGTGAAAGAGAGTATGGAGGAATGGGAAAGGAAGGAGAAGGCCAGAGGGCACAAGCAAGGTCCTCTTCACCATGGGAGCTGGAATATGGGCATTTGATGCCTGTCATATGCCTGTTATTTTTATTTTGGAAAGGGGCTCGGTGTGGGGTCTGGAGATTCTCATGGGCCTAACAGGAATACCTTCATCCAATTCAGATGTTTCTAGATATACAAGGAGGGATGTAGGGGTGAGCCTCTTTAAGAATTCTAGCAGCTTAATGGGAAAGAAAAATGCTTGACTATTTTGCCCATTGGGATGGGGAGCTAGTTCTAACACCATTGCCTTTCAGCCACTGATAAGGGTTGAACTTCTGTGTTGTGACCTGGAAGCCAGGAGCCACCTGGTGAGGGGTGACAGCAGGTGGAGGTTCCCAGGGACCATTCTTTGAGCCCAGACTTGAGAGAGAGAGATATCTATGTGTTGGAATTTCTGCAGAGTAATTCTAATATGCCTTCTATGTATGTATGTGTATCATAGGTGTGCATATATATGTACTGTATTATAGGTGTACATATAGATGTATGTAATGAACATGGGCTAGGGAATGACTGCAATGTGTGAGTGACCACGTGGGAAGGCAGCCCTTGTTTAGTGTGAAATGGCCACAAGGACTCACCCTCTTCTCCCGCTAATGCTGATTTCATCCCTATATTACTTTTTCTTCCCAACATAGATAGATCATCATACCTGGAACTGTTTCCCTCCAACCTCACTCCTCATTTTTCATTTTACCTCTCTGCTGGCTCAGAGTGGAGTTGGTGATGGCAGAATTCTGGAAAGAGGCAGAAGTAGGGATAGCAGATTTCTAAATGTACAGTGAAGTGGCTAATAGCACATGTATAATAATGTTTTATTAGTTGCAAAGGGCAACTGCATCCAGAGTGGCCTCGTTCCTAGCCAGACTGAAATGCTGCCTCTGTGTGATGTTTTCAGAAATGGGTTTCTAAAGGACTTTGGGGACACACTTATCTTATTCTTGCCTTATTATTCTTTTTTTTTTTTAAATTTTTTTTCCATTTCAATAGGTTTTAGGAGAACAGGTGGCATTTGGTTACACGAGCAAGTTCCTTAGTGGTGATTTCTGAGATTTTGCTGTATGCATCACCTGAGCAGTGTACACTGTATCCATTGCGTAGTCTTTGATTCCTCACCCCCTCCCACCCTTTTCCCTGAGTATCCACTGTATCATCCTTATGCCTTTGCATCCTCATAGCTTAGCTCCCGCTTATAAGTGAGAACATACAATGTTTGTTTTTCCATTCCTGCATTACTTAACTTAGAATAATGGCCTCTAGTTTCATCCAGGTCCCTGTGAATGCCATTCTTTTATTTCTTTTCATGGCTGAGTAGTATTCCATCACACACACACACACACACACACACCCCACACACCCCCACACCACATTTTGTTTATCCCCTCATTGATTGATCGGCATTTGGGCTGGTTCCATATTTTTGCAATTGCTAATTGTGCTGCTGTAAACATGTGTGTGCAGGTATCTTTTTCATATAATGACTTCCTTTTATCTGGGTAGATACCAATTAGTAGGATTGCTGGATCAAATGATAGATCTACTTTTAGTTCTTTTTTTTTTTTTAATGAGACAGAGTCTTGATCTGTCACCTAGCCTGTAGCACAGTGGCCCAATCTTGGCTCACTGCAATATCTACTTCCCAGGTTCAAGCAATTCTCCTGCCTCAGCCTCCTGAGTAGCTGGGATTACAGGCACATGCCACTGTGCCCAGCTAATTTTTTGGTGATTTTTAGTAGAGATGGGGTTTCACCATCCTGGCCAGGCTGGTCTTCAACTCCTTTGTGATCCACCGCCTCAGCCTCCTAAAGTGCTGGGATTACAGGCATGAACCACCATGCCCAGCCCTACTTTTAGTTCTTTAAGGAATCTCCACACTGTTTTCCATAGTGGTCATACTAGTTTACATTTTCACCAACAGTATAAAAGTATTCCCATTTCACCACATCCACTCCAACATCTATTATTTTTTGATTTTTTTGATTATGATCATTCTTGCAGGAATGATGTGGTATCTCATTGTGGTTTTGATTTGCATTTCCCTGATAATTATTAATGTTGAGCATTTTTCATATGTTTGTTCCCTATTTGTATATCTTCTTTTGAGAATTGTCTATTAATGTCCTTAGTCCACTTTTTGATGGGATTGTTTGTTTTGTTGTTGTTGTTATGTTTGAATTCCTTGTAGATTCTAGATACTAGTCTTTGTCAGATGTATAGATTGTGAATATTTTCTTCTAATCTGTGGGTTGTCTGTTTATTGCTGATTATTTCTTTTGTTGTGCAGAAGCTTTTTAGTTTAATGATCCCATCTATTTATCTTTGTTTTTTGTTGTATTTGCTTTTGGGTTCTTGGTCATGAAGCCTTTGCCTAAGCCAATGTCTAGAAGGGTTTTTTCAATGTTATCTTCTAGAATTTTTATAGTTTCAGGTCTTAGATTTAAGTCTTTGATCCATCTTGAGTTGATTTTTATGTAGGGTGAGAGATGAGGATCCAGTTTTATTCTTCTACATATAGCTTGCCAATTTTCCCAGCATTAATTGTTGAATAGGGTGTCCTTTCTCCATTTTATGTTTTTGTTTGCTTTATCAAAGATCTGTTGACTGTAAGTATTTGGCTTTATTTATGGATTCTCTATTCTGTTCCATTGGTCTGTATACCTGTTTCTATATCAGTACCATGCTGCTTTGGTGACTATGGCCTTATAGTATAGTTTGAAGTTCGGTAATGTGATGTTTCCAGCTTTGCTCTTTTTGCTTAGTCTTACTTTGGCTATGTGGGCTGTTTTCTATTTCCATATAAATTTTTGGATTTTTTTTCTAGTTTTGTGAAAAACAGTGGTGGTATTTTGATGGAGATTGCATTGAATTCATAGATTGCTTCTGGCAGTATGGTCATTTTCACAATATTGATTCTACCCATCCATGAGCATGGATTGTGTTTCCATTTGTTTGTGCCATCTATGATTTCTTTCAGCAGTATTTTGTAGTTTTCCTTGTACAGATCTTTCACTTTATTGGTTAAGTATATTTCTAAGTATTTATTTATTTTTGCAGCTATTATAAAATGGGTTGGGTTCCTGATTTGATTCTTAGCTTGGTCACTGTTGGTGTATAGCAGGGCTTTGATTTGTGTATGTTAATTTTTTATTGCAAAACTTTGCTGAATTTATTTACCAGTTCGAAGAGCTTTTTGAATGAGTCTTTAGGGTTTTTCTAGGTATATGATCATGTCATCAGCAGAGATAGTTTGATTTTCTCATTGCCAATTTGGATGCCTTTTATTCCTTTCTCTTGTCTGAATGCTCTGGTTAGGATTTCTGATACTGTGTTGAAAAGAAGTAGTAAAAGTGCGCATTCCTGACTTGTTTCAGTTCTCAGGGGAATGCTTTCAACTTTTCCCCATTCAGTATGATATTGATTGTGGGTTTATTGTAGATGGCTTTTACTACCTTAAAGTATGTCCCTTCTATGCCTATTGTGCTGAGGGTTTTAGTCATAAAAGAATGCTGGATTTTGTGAAATGCTTTTTCTGTGTCTATTGAAATGAACATGCAATTTTTATTTATAATTTTGTTCATATAGTGGATTACATTTATTGACTTGTGGAGGTTAAATCATCCCTGCATCCCTGGGATAAAATCCACTTTATCACGGTGGATTACTTTTTGGATATGCTGTTAGATTTTGTTAGCTAGCATTTTGTTGAGGTTTTTTGCCTCTGTGTTTATCAGGGATATTGGTTTGTAGTTTTCTTTTTTTTGTTATGTCTTGTCCTGGTTTTGGTATTAGGGTGATATTAGCTTCATAGAATGATTTAGGGAGGATTTCCTCTATTTCTATCTTTTGGAATAGTGTCTATAGGATTGGTGCCAATTCTTCTTGAATGTCTGATAGAATTCCACTGTGAATTCATCTGGTCCTGGACCTTTTTTTGTTGGTAACTTTAAAATTTTCATTTCAACCTCACTGTTATTGGTTTGTTCAGTTTCTATTTCTTCTTGGTTTAATCTAAAAGGGTTGTATATTTTCAGGAATGTATTCACCTCCTCTAAGTTTTCTAGTTTATGCAGATAAAGGTGTTCATGGTAGCCAGTGGCCTTGAATGATCTTTTGTTTTTTTGTGGTATTGGTTTTAATATCTCTGGTTTCATTTCTAACTGAGGTTATTTGGATCTTCTCTTTTCTTGTTTAATCTTGCTAATCGTCTGTCAATTTTATTTATCTTTTCAAATAACCAGCTTTTTGTTTCATTTATCTTTTGTATTTTTGTTTGTTTTAGCTTCATTATTTCTGCTCTGATCTTTATTATTTCTTTTACTCTTCTGGGTTTGGGTTTGGTTTGTTCTTGTTTCTCTAGTTCCTTTGAGTTATGACCTTAGATTCTCTATTTGTCCTTTTTTCAGACTTTTTGATGAAGGCATTTGATCCTATGAACTTTCCTCTTAGTACCGCTTTTGCTGGATGCCAGAGGTTTTGAAAGGTTGTGCCACTATTATCTTTCAGTTCAAGTAATTTTTTAATTTCCATCTTGATTTCATTGTTGACACAATGATCATTCAGGAGCAGGTTATGTAATTTCCATGTATTTGCATGATTTTGAGGTTTCCTTTTGGAGTTGATTTTTAATTTTATTCCACTGCAGTCTGAGAGAGTAGTTGGTATAATTTTGATTTTCTTAATTTTTTTTGAGACTTGTTTTGTGGCCTATTGCATGGTTTATCTTGGAGAATGTGCTAATGAATAGAATGTGTGTTCTGCAGTTGTTGGGTAGAATGTTCTGTAAATATCTGTTAAGTCCATTTGTTCTAGGGTATAGTTTAAGTCCATTGTTTCTTTGTTGATTTTATGTTTTGATGACCTGTCTAGTGCTGTCAGTGGAGTATTGGAGTCCTGCTATTGTTGTGTTACTGTGTATCTCATTTCTTAGGTCTAATAGTAATTGTTTTATACATTTGGAAGCTCCAGTGTTAGGCACATATATATTTAGGATTGTGGTATTTTTCTGTTGGACTGGTCATTTATCATTATATAATGTCCTTCTTTGAATTTTTTAATTGCTGTTGCTTTAAAGTTTGTTTTGTCTGAAATAAAAATCCCTGATTGATTGCTTTTGATGTCCATTTGCAAGGGATATCTTTTTCCACCCCTTTACGTTAAGTTTATTTGAGTCTTCATGTGTTAGGTGAGTTCCTTGAAGACAGTAGATATTTGGTTGGTGAGTTCTTAGCTATTCTGCCATTCTGTATCTTTTAAGTGGAGCATTTAGGCCATTATATACTCAACATTAACATTGATATGTGAGGGACTATTCTATTCATCATGCTATTTCTTGTCTGAATACCTTTTTTTCTTTTTCCATTGGGTTATTGTTCTACAGAACCTGTGAAATTTATGCTTTTAGGATATTCTACTTTGGTGTATTTTGAGGATTTGTTTCAAGATTTAGAGTTCCATTTAGCAGTTCTTGTAGTATTATCTTGGTAATGGTGAATTTGTGAATTTGTTTATCTGAAAAAAATTGTATCTTTCCTTTATTTATGAAGCCTAGTTTCACAGACTACAAAATTCTTGGCTGACAATTGTTTTGTTTAAGGAGGCTAAAGATAGGACCTCAATCCCTTCTAGCTTGTAGGGTTTCTGCTGAGAAATCAGCTGGTAATCTGATCAGTTTTCCTCTATAGGTTACTTGGTGTTTGCCTCACAGCTCTTAAGATTCCTTTGTCTTGACTTTAGATAACCTGATGACTATGTGCCTAGGTGATGATCTTTTGGCAATTAATTTCCCAGGTGTTCTTGGAACTTCTTGTATTTGAATGTCTAGATCCCTAGCAAGGCTGAGGAAGTTTTTTCCAATTATTCTCTCAAATATGTTTTCCAAGCTTTTAGATTTCCCTTTTTCCTTGGGAAGACCAATTATTCTTAGGTTTGATCATTTAACATAATCCCAACTTCTTGGAGGCTTTGTTCATTAAAAAAATGTTTTTTCTTTGTCTTTGTTGGGTTGGTTAATTTGAAAACCCTTTCTTCAAGCTCTGAAGTTATTTCTTCTAATTGTTTGATTCTGGACAGGTACTGGTGGCTCATGCCTGTAATCCCATTTGGGAGGTGGGTGAATCACCTGAGGTCAGGAGTTCAAGACCAGTCTGACCAACATGGAGAAACCCCCGTCTCTACTAAAAATACAAACTAGCTGGGTGTGGTGGTGCATGCCTATAATTCCAGTTACTTGGGAGGCCGAGGTGGGAGGATTGCTTGATCCTGGGAGGCAGAGGTTGCAGTGAGCTGAGATCACACCATTGCACTCAAGCCTGGGCAATAAGAGTGAAACTCTGTCTCAAAAAAATAATTTTTTTTTCCTTTGGATTTATTGGATTGGTTAATTTGAAAAACCCTTTTTCAAGCTCTGAAGTTCTTTCTTCTACTTGTTTGATTCTACTGCTGAGACTTTCCAGTGCATTTTTGCATTTCTCTAAATGTGGTCTTGGTTTCCAGAAGTTGTGATTATTTTTTATTTATGCTATCTATTTCACTGGAGGTTTTTCCATTCATATTCTGGATTCTTTTTTAAAAAATTTCCTTAAGTTGGACTTCACTGTTCTCTGGTGCCTCCTTGATTGGCTTAATAATTGACCTTCTGAATTCTTTCTCTGATATTTCAGAGATTTCATCTTGGTTTGGATCTATTGTACGTGAGCCATTGTGAACTTCTTGGTGGTGTTAAAAAACATTGTTTTGTCATATTACCAGAATTGTTTTTCTGGTTCCTTTTCATTTAAGTAGACTATGTCAGAGGGAAGATCTGGGACTCAAGGGCTGCTCTTCAGGTTCTTTTGTCCCAATGATTGATCCCTTGATGTGGTGCTATCCCCTTTCTCCTAGGGATTGGGCTTCCTGAGAGCCAAACTGCAGTGATAGTTATTTATCTTTGGAATCTAGCCACCCAGCAGAGCTACCAGACTCTGGGCTAGTACTGGGGAGCATCTACAAAGATTCCTGTGATGTGATCTGTCTTCAGGTCTCTCAGCTGTGGATACCAGCACCTACTCTGGTGGAGGTAGTAAGGGAGTGAAGTGGACTTGGTGAGGGTCCTTTGTTGTATTTTTGTTAAATATGCTGGTTTTGTGTTTGTTGGCCTCCAGCCAGGAGGTGGTATTTTCAAAAATGCAGCAGCTATGGTTATATCGGGAGAATCATGCAGTGGGTGGGGCCACAAAGCTTCCAAAAAATTATGTCTTTTGTCTTGGGCTACCAGGGTGGGTAGTGAAAGCCCATCAGGTAGGGGCAAGTTTAGGCATGTCTGAGCTCAGACTCTCTTTGGGCAGGGCTTGCTGTGACTGCTATGGGGGATAGGGGTGTGGTTCTCAGACCAATGGAGCTATGTTTCTAGGGTGATCATGGCTGTTTCTGCTGTGTCACATCAGTTACTATGGAAGTGGGAGAAATCCAGCAGCCACAGGCCTCACCCAGCTCCCACATACCCCACAGCTCAAAATGCCAGTCTCATTCCCACCATGCCCCACCAACAGCACCAAGTTTATTTCCAGGCAGCCAGTGAACAGGGCTGAGAATTTGCTCCAGGCTACAAGCCTCTCAGTTGGGAAGCTGAGAAAGCAAACAGACTTAAATTTTCTTGGCTGTCCCATGGAGCCTGCAGCAACAATCTATTTCCTTCAAAGGGTCTGTGGATTATCTTGGCTTTCCTGGTATGTTCCTGTGGTAGTTCTTGGAGCAAAAGTTCATGATGTGGGTCTCCACATGTACTGTCTGTCTGAATGGGAGCTGCAAGTTAGTCCTGCCTCCTATCTGCCATATTTTCCTATCTCCCCTAATTATTCTTTTAGGTTATTTCTATTGCTCCAAATCTCTGGACTCTGTTGTTTGTGTGGTTTTCCTTTCCATTTTAAGTGCAGAGTCTTTCTGAGTACTTCCATTATTGTACAATTGGAGCTGTAAAACATTTTGGGAGGGGGTCTTTTAAATATCCCAGTAAATACTGAAGGACATTATCAATCCAACCCCTTTTAAATGTCCAGCAAGAAAAAAAGAAAGGTACCTACGTTTCTCCCCAATTTGATTTAATTTGCATTATGTAACGTAGCCTGCTAGATAAAGCTACTCCTCTGGGACAAAAGACTTTTGGAAGAATTTTGGATCTTCTCACTCTTAATAATCTTAGAAGATGGCTTAATTCTTCATTCATTCATTCATTCATTCATTCACTGGTATTTATCAAATATTTATTGTGTGCCAGTTGCTATAGTAGGCACTGTAATACAAAGGTGAATGAGGCAGTTTTTACTTTCAATGGGGGAAGATAGAGTCATAAGCAATTGTTGTGATACTGTATATGGAGGGGATGGTAGAGACAAGAACAGGATGTCATGGGAGACCTGGCCCAGAGGGCCACTTAACCAAGTTTGGGCATGCTTAGTGGAGAGTGAGGTCTGAACTGACACATGAAGGATGAGGAGGCTGAAGAAAGGACAATAAGGTATGGGGGAGAGGGACTCAAACAAGTCCATTGGATTTGGGAATCAGGAGAACATTAGTGACATTAGCCAGGGCAGTTTCAATAGAATGGTGGGGATTTTTCAATAGAAAGCTGGATTGTAGCAGACTGGAGAGTGTCCAGGGAGTGAGAAAATGGAGATGAAAGGGAAAGGATGAGGACAGAAGGATGGTGACCTCCAGAGAATCTTGGGTCAATGACGTATTTTTAATTTTTATTTTTTAGGGCTTGAAAAATTTGTGCAGTGTTCCAATAGCAGAGTAAAGGAGGAAGGGCTGGGAAGTATGGGAGAGAGCTGGGCAAATGGTGAGAGCCAAGGGTTCAGGTGAATGGGAAGGCTTTACATAATGGGAGTTGCTCTGGAAGAGAAGGTTTGGATCAACCTGGTCTGTATAGTAAGGTTTTCCTTTTGGTGCCTTTTTGGTATAATGGGACAGGAGGCACTGCTATGTTTTGGCTCTACGTCCCCACCAAAATCTCACCTTGAATTATAATAATCCCCCTGTCTCATGGGAGGGACTCAGTGGGAGGTAATTGAATCATCGAGGGCAGTTTCTCATACTGTTCTCCCATGCTGTTCTCATGAATAAGTCTCATGAGATCTAATTTAAAAACTCTTTATAAAACCATTACATCTCATGAGGTGATCTCAGATGGAGATAGGGAACTTGTTGGTAACTGGAGCAAAGATGACTCTTGTTACACTTTAGCAAAGAAACTGGCAGTATTTTGCCCTTTCCCTAGAGATTTGTGGAACTTTAATCTTGAGAGAGATGATTTATGGTATCTGGTAGAAGAAATGTCTAAACAGCAAAGTGTTCAAGAGGTGAGTTGGGTGCTCTTAAAAGCATTCAGTTTTATAAGGGAAACAAAGCATTAAAGTTTAGAAAATTTGCAGCCTGATGTGATAAAAAAGAGAAACCCATTTTCAGAGGAAAAATTCAAGCAGGCTGTAGAAATTTACATAAGTAATGAGCAGCTGAAGATTAATGGCCAAGACAATGGGGAAAATGTCTCCAGGTCATGTCTTCATGGCAATCCCTCCCATCACAGGCCTGGAGGCTTAGGAGGAAAAAATGGTTTTATGGGCCAGGTCCAGGGCCCCTGTGCTGTGTGCAGCCTAGGGACTTGGTGCCCTGTGTCCCAGCCACTCCAGCTGTGGCTAAAAGGGGCCAAGGTATGGCTTAGACTGTGGGTCCAGAGAGTGCAAGCCCCAAGACTTTGCAGCTTCTATGTGATGTTGAGTCTACAAGTGCCCAGAAGTCAAGAACTGAGGTTTGGGAACCTCTGCCTAGATTTAAGAGGATGTTTGGAAATGCCTGGATATCCAGGCAGAAGTTTGCAGGGATGGAGCCCTCATGGAGTGCCTCTGCTATGGCAGTGGATAAGGGAATTGTGAGGTTGAAGCCCACATACCAAGTCTTCACTGGGGCACTTCCTAGTGGAACTGTGACAAGAGAGCCACCATTTTCCAGACCCCAGAATGGTAGATCCATTGACAACTTGCAGCATGATCCTTGTAAAAGCCACAGATGCTCCATGCCAGCCCATGGAAGCATATAGGAGGGGGTTGTACTTTGCAAAGCCACAGGGGTGGACCTCCCCAAGACTGTGACAACCCACCTCTTGCATTGGTGTGACCTGGATGTGAGACATGGAGTCAAAGGAGATCATTTTGGAGGTTTAAGCTTTGACTGCTCCTCTGGATTTCAGACTTGCATGGGGCCTGTAGCCCCTCTGTTTTGACCAATTTCTCCCATTTGGGATGCATGTATTTACACAATGCCTGTACCCACATTGTATCTAGGAAGTAACTAACTTGCTTTTGATTTTACAAGCTCATAGGCAGAAGGGACTTGCCTTGTCTCAGATGAGATTTTGGACTGTAGACTTTCAAGTTAATGCTGAAATGAGTTAAGTATTTGGGGTTTGATACATGAAAATGCCAGAATAAACCTAATCCCCAAAAGAGGCTTTCTAAATCAGAGGTTACAAACAGTTGCTCAGGATCCAAATTATGCCCAAAGATATATTTTGTTTGACACATATGCTGTTTTGTGTCAAATAAATTAAAACAAAATCATGCATGATTAGTTTTGAAATGTGAGGACATCATATTTAGGAGGAGCCATGATATGATTTGTCTCTTTGTCCCCACCCAAATAACATTTTGAATTGTAATAATCCCCACATGTCATGGGAGGGACCTTGTGGGAGGTAATTGAATCATGGGAGTGAATTTTTCCCATACTGTTATTTTGATACTGAATAAGTCTCATGAAATCTGATGGCTTTATAAAGGGGAGTTCCCCTGCATATGCTGTCTCTTGCCTGCTGCCATGTAAGATGTGCCTTTTGCCTTCCACCATGATTGTGATACCTCCGCAGCCATATGGAACTGTGAATCCATTAAACATTTTTTTCTTTATAAATTACCCTGTCGTGGTTATGTCTTTGTTAGCAGCATGAGAACAGACTAGTACAGGCATCCTCTTCCCAGTTTGGAAGCCCTTTGGATAGAATATAAGGCAGAAATCACAAGCCCTAGTATTCATGAACTACAGCTGGTGGGGAGGCCTGTGTCCTTATGGATGAGCAACTGCTGTTGGACTCCAGCCATATTTACCAGGGTCCATTTGCTGGATCAAGAAAAGCCAGAATTCTGGATTTCTATGTGAAATCTCCTAGTTTTAAAATGTTAGCAAATATTAAAAATAAAGAAGTAAATATCATATGTGTCAAAGAAAATATATCTGCTGGTTTAATTTGGCCCCTGGGCACCAGTAAGTTTCTAACTCTGATTTAGAAAGCCTCTTTTAGAGATTAGGTTTATTCTCACATTTTTATATATCAATTCTATCCTTGCTGTACAACTATGGAGGAAAACGTTAATATGGAAAATAACATGGATAGTTGGAGAAAAGAAGCACAATAATGTGTTTATTCCTCCTAAATCTAGTTATTTGCTCTGACTTCTCCAGAACTTTAATTTTACTAGGTTGATTCCCTATGTCCATGCCCTATTAACTGAATTTTCTTTGTTAATCTTAAAGTTCTATGAAAAGTTGGATTGCTCCAGAAACCAGAAAGGGCATGATTACTCAGGTTTTACTACAAATAAAATAGAAAAGCAGTATTTGTTTTTTAATTGGGTTCCTTATACTATAGGGCAAATCTGAAAAGAATTACAAATACTAAAGGGGAAGATATCTGCATGTTCCAAAGGGAGCAGTGAGCTTTTATAATTTGTGCTCTGCTTAGCTTTGACTATTAATCATTTGTTTGTGGCAGAATGACTGATGATACCTGAAACCTGATAAACCTTGCATCAAGGATCAAGTAAAGATGCTTCAATTCCAAAATTCGATATGTATCAGGAAAGTGGATCTCAAAGTTTACTGTGCATCAGGATCATCTGGTGGGCTTGGCTATTTAAAACATAGGTTGCTGGGCCCTGTCCCTGGAATTTCTGATTTAGTAGGTTTGGAGTGAGCCTAAGACTTTACATTTCTAGTAAGTTCCCAGGTGATGCTGATGCTACTGGTTCAGGGACTCCCCTTTGAGAACCACTGTTATAGAAAATCTACAGGCTTTACTATTTACAGATAACACATCTGAACCATATTATGTTTACATTTACTGAAATTCATCCAGTCTTTTGGTTGATAAATGCTAAAGCTGATATATGTCTTTGGACTACTATTATGTGAAAACAGATCTGCTGGTTCAATCAGGAGAGATTCTTTATCACACATGGCCCAGGTCTGTTTTCTTTGATGCCATTGTTTCATCTGGGGCAGTCTGCTGATGTGTTCTCTTGGTTTCGTTGGCATAGATATTACTGTTCATTGACAATGCACAAGGTCATCCACGGGCACTGATAGTGATTTAAGGAAATTTGTGCTGTTTTAATGCTTGCTAACACAACATCCATTCTGCAGCCCATGGATCAAGGAGTAATTCCAACTTTGAAACCTTATTATCTAGAAAATACGTTTTTTAAGGCTACAGCTGCCATAGATAGTGACTCCTCAATGGATCTGGGCCAACTAAATGGAAAACCTCTGGAAATAATTCACCATTCAAGATGCCACTAAGAACATTCATGATTCATAGGAGGAGGTCAAAATATCGACATTAGCAGGAGCTTGGAAGAAGTTGACTCTAACCTCATGGATGACTTTGAGGTGTTCAGGACTTCAGTGGAGAAAATCATTGCAAGTGTGATGAAATAGCAAGAGAACTAGAATTAGTGGAGCCTGAAGATGTGTCTGAATTGCTGCAATTTCATGATAAAACTTGAATAGATGAGCAAAATAAGTGGTTTCTTGAGATGGAATCTACTTCTGGTGAAGATGCTGTGAACATTGTTGAAATGACAACAAAGGATTCAGAATATTACATAAACTTAGTTGATAGAGCAAGAGCAGAGTTTCAGAAGATTGACTCCAATTTTGAAAGAAGTTCTATTGTAGGTAAAATATTATCAAACAGCACCACATGCCACAGAGAAATCTTTCATGGAGTCAACTGATGAAGCAAACTTTATTGTTACCTTATTTTAAGAAATTGCCACAGTCACTCCAGCTTTCAATAAATAGTACTCTGATCAGTCATCAGCCTTTAATATTGAGTGAAACCTCTGCTAGAAAAATGATTATAATTCACTGAAGGCTCAGATCATTGGCTCTGATTTTTTTTTTTTAGCAATAAAGTATTTTAAAATTAAGGGATGTGCTTTGATTTTTCAGACATAATGTTATTGCATACTTAGTAGGCTACAGTATAGTATAAACATAACTTTTATATGCACTGGGAAACCAAAATATTTGTATGACCCCCTTTATTGCAATATTCACTTTTTTCTGCAGTGCTCTAGAACTTAACCTGCAATATCTCCAAGGTATACTTGTGTGTTATTAATACATATGTGTGTGTGTATATATATATGTCTATACACATGTGCATTTACAGAAACACACATACATATAAATGCAAAGTTATCACATATCACAAGTGAACAGCTTGATAAAATTTTAGTAGCTGAACTCAATCATATAACCAGCATTTGGATAAAGGCACAGAATATCACCAATACTCCAGAAGCCCCTTTGTGTTCCTTTAAGTCATACTCCTCCCCTCAGGGTAGCCACTGTCCTCTTCCTAAAAGCATAGATTAGTTTTACCTGTTGTTGTATTTTGTATATGGAATCATATAGTATGTATTATTTTGCTTATACTTTGTTTAATCACTTTGATTTGGATCTACACATTGACTCATGTCAGTCAACATTTGAATAAAACTACAAGAAGACCTTTTCAAATGTTGAAAACATGTTTTTTTGAGACACATTTAGCATACATATTCCAATTTATGCTTCTCAAAAGTTCTCAATTCTTTTAGGGCTTTTCTCTAAACTCTAGAGGGTCACAGCCAGTAAGAGTGAAGAGGTATGAAAAATAGAATACGAAGTATTAATTAGCATTTGTTATTTCCATCTTAAAATGTTTGTTAAATAAAATCTATTGTTAAAATAAATTTTATGTTTCTTTTGACTTTTAAAAATATGGTGACTAGGAAATTAAAATTACATTTGAGATTTGCATTATATTTTATTATAAGCATTGATTTAAAGTATCACCAGGACTAAGAGAGACTTTGTAAGATGAACAGTAAAGATTTTGAGTAACATAATCTCTATGAGACAATCATACTTTTTAATTTGCTCCTGAGAAAGGGTCTTGCTCCAACTCTGAGGCAAAAGGCAATGTATCTGTAGTTCCCAGATTTGGATGAGACGGAGACTTGCTCGCCCTCCTATATGTTTTGCCACATTTTCAAAACCAAGTTGCTTCATAAATGCATCAGTTTAACCAGCAGTTTCTGCATGTGTCATGTTTGTCCTGACTCCTGTCTAGCTTCCTGTGGCTACCTCAGTGGGCAGGGCCTCCTGTCTTCTGTCTAAACCATTAGGTCACATCTGTCTCTCACCTCTTCTCTCTGCCCTCTTTTCAAGCTAGAACAGGCACAGATTCCAAAATCTTTAGTTTGCAAAATTTGTTGCAGGTCAATATTTGGTTCTAAGTATACATTTTCACTTGGAAACAATATTTTTTTGAGATGGAGTTTTGCTCTTATAGCAGGCTGGAGTTCAATGGCGCAATCTCAGCTCACTGCAACCTCCACCTCTTGGGTTCAAGTGATTCTCCTGCCTCAGCCTACCAAGTAGCTGGGATTACAGGTACCTGCCACCCAGCCTAGCTAATTTGTGTATTTTTAGTAGAGATGAGGTTTCAGCATGTTGGCCAGGCTGGTCACTTCCTGACCTTAAGTGATCCACTTGCCTTGGCTTCCCAAAGTGCTGGGATTACAGGCATGAGCCACTGTGTCCAGCAGAAGCAATGTTATATACATTGTGGCTGAAGTCTTTGGCCAGTTGATGAGGGATGTTTCTCATAATATATCTGAAGTATATTATTTACATTTCTATTTAACACATGCTAATCAGAGGTGCAGGAAACATAGTAGCTCAGTTCTTATCACAGAGGAGGGGAGGGTGGGTAACTACACACTGATGATTTATTCATTCTCTGCATGAAAGGAGAAATTGTAATCAATCACAATTGTAATCATTCACCCTGGGTGAAATAGAGAACTGGTGCTCTGGACATAGAATCCATGAAAAGGTTAGGTTAATTATTGTGCTTCATATTTATGACATTAAAAAATACCTTCTCACCCCCATTCAGTACCTATCACTTATTTAATTAGCATCTATTTAATTCTAGTCAGTTGTATAAGAGAGTAACCAAACCTGGTTTTTTTTTGAGGCATGAGTTTCAAATGTACTTGACTTTTTTGCTTCTCATTCATACCCCATCTCTCTCTCTCTGTACATAATGGTAGTCACCAGCTGGAAAATGGATGACAAGGCCACATCCTTAAGGCATTGATTTTTGCTTTTTCTTTTCCTTCTATTTTTCTGAAAGGCTCTACAAAGTGCCATACTCTTAGGCTGGTCTTTGCTTTGTGTCACTTTGGGCCATTTACTCTCAAAAGCCTTCTCTAGTTCTGGGAGAAGAAAATCTGGGGTTAATAAAACTGTAGACTTTCCCAACTTTGCAACAGTACCTGCCTTTCTGAAATATTTATTTGCAAACCAGGCAATTCTTTCTTGAGTACATTTATTTCTTGTAATTCCTTGCCAATCCCAATCAATAACAACCAAGACACATTAGTAAATTCCTGTTTTCTAACCCCTTCCTGCTTAGGCCACCAAGTTCATTAAGTACATGGTCTAATTCCTGGCTTTCTGTAGCCAATGGTTACCAAAGGTAACAACAGTGACTATTTTTAAAGCTTCTCATATCTGCTTCTCACTGCCTGCTGGCTGACCATTAATGTCACCTATTTTATGTTTTGTTTTAAACATCAGCATTTTACAACTGCATATCGATATCTATGTCAAGATAGACAAAATTATCATGTTTTGTATTTACTAACCTCAGAGGCTTAACACACAAATAATTGTTTCTTGATTACACAAAATTCTATGTTAGGCAGAACATAGAATTCTCCAAGACACATGCTAAGAAAGCTTTCTTCATATGGTGCCATAGGATCAAAATTGCCCAGAAACTTATCAAATCACGTTATTCAAGAGTTTGTATGGAGCTCTTCTGGCCCTAGACCTCAACTCGTAACCCCCACCCCACATTTAAGGAGGAAGAGAAAGCAGGAGGCTTATGTTGCTTAAGATGCTTCTAAGTCCTTAATAGAAATTCCATTTGACCCAGCAATCTCATTACTGGGTATATATCCAAAGGATTAAAATCGTTCTATTATAAAGACACATGCACACATATATTCATTGCAGCACTGTTTACAATAGCAAAGACCTGGAACCAACCCAAATGTCCATCGATGATAGACTGGACAAGGAAAACATGACACATATATACCATGGAATATTATGAAGCCATAAAAAACAATGAGTTCGTGTCCTTTGTAGGGACATGGATAATCCTGGAAACCATCATTCTCAGTAAACTGACACAAGAACAGAAAATCAAACACCTCATGTTCTCACTCATAGGTGGGTGTTGAACAATGAGAACACACTGGAGTCTGTTGGGGGTGACTAGGGGAGGAGCAGTGGTGGGTAGGGAGTTGGGGAGGGATAACATGGGGAGAAATGCCAGATATAGGTGATGGGGGGATGAAGGCAGCAAGCCACGTTGCCATGTATGTATTTATGCAACAATCTTGCATGAGCTGCACACGTACCCCAGAAAATAAAGTACAATTTTTTAAAAAAAGATGCTTCTAGTTAAGGAGTGACTTACATCCTCTGAGAAAATCACATACTGTAGACTGTTTCTCTGTATGCTCTCACAGAACACTTCTGACACCAGATGTGCAAGTTTTTCTGACGCCAACACCAGTTGGGCGTTCCTCCGTTCAATTCAATTCTGACATTATCTGTCCAGAATTAGTGCAGACCTCACAGCTTAAGGGCTTAGTGCCATAGGACTTTCACCATTTCAGATGCCAATTGCAAATCCAGGTACTTTTGATTGAGCAGCTATATATTGGGGATTCCCATGACCTCTTCCTTGCTTCAATAGTTTGCTAGAGTGGCTCATGACAACTCGAGGAAACACTTCACTTACATTTACTAGTTAATTATAAAGGACGCAGAGGGCAAAGTATGGATAGGAACATAGAGCTTCCAGACTGTCTTCAGGATGTGCTACCTTACAGCAACTCCATGGGCTTCTTTGGCAGCCCAGAAACTCATCAAATCATGTTATTTGAAAGTTGTATGGAGCTTAAGCACATACCCACCCTTTGCCTTCCTGGAGATTGGGAGGTGGGGCTTAAAGTTCCAACTCTCTAATCACTTGGTCTTTCTGGTGGCCAGCCCCATTCCAAGGCTATCTAGGTGTCCCCACCCTGAGTCAACTCATTAGCAAAAACTCTGTGTGCCTACATATTCCATTTTCTAGGGTTCTGGGTGTAATTTAGATTTAGACAACTAGAGGTACCAGTATGAGATTTGGAAAATGGAGATAAAATGAAACCTCCTAAGACCAGACTCACATTTCTGTTTCTTTCATGGCAAGCAACAGCCATGGAGGCATTTGATTTTTCTGTAGTAACTGTACTAGAGGCCCCAATGTCTTATTCCTGGTTTCATGGCTATTGGGAGGCAGATGATGGAAGATACATTTTGCTGGAATGGATTGTGATAAAGGTGGCATGGTTCTGTGTCCACTAACTAAAGTGATGGCTTCCAATTTCACCTGGAGGCTTCCTGACTTTGCAGTATTTTGGTCATGGCAGGGGTATTGGCTTCCTTGGTGGCCTGGTTGTGTGTCACTACTGGAAGCTTATCCTTGAGTCTGTCTTTTCAAGTTTCCCATTTACTTGGCAAGACATTTTATAACTTCTTATAAAATTTCCTTTCTACTTAAGCTGGCTAGAACATTTGGACCTAGTTGTCAGAAGGTTTGATATAATATGTTGGCATCACCTGAATGTGGATATTGTCCATACTATAGCCCAACTTCTGGGTGGCTTTGAAGGACAGCAGTGAAGGGAAAGCATCCCAGTGGGCTGAGCATTGATTATTGTACACACTCACTCATTTGACCTGGAAGAAGATGTGTTATGACTCATGGATGAGGATGAATGTTTTGACTAGACTCTCAAAGGTTTGGAAGCAATACAATTGGTAACCTGGTGATGACACAATCTGGAAAAGAGATAAGTGGATGGATCTTTCCACATGGGTAGAACATGAATATATTTGTGTCCTGTATGAATGCTCACTAATGAGCAGCCTCAGTCAGGATGAACTAAGTAATCAGGTAGACAAGTTCTGTGAACTTCTGTTTGGTTCTCTCTCCCCAGCCACCTTTGTCCTCACTCAGTGTGCTCATGGATAAAGTGGCCATAGCAGCAGGGATAGAGGTGAGGTATGGTCTCAGCAACACAGATTTCCATCACTAAAGGGAATGCAACTATAGAATAGTAGATTTTCCAGCCTGCCAACAGTAGAGAACAACATCTAGCCTTCAATATGGCAGAATTCTCCAGGGACCAGCCAGCCACTATTGGCAGTTTGATTATACTGGACAACTTCAACTGTGGAAGGGGCAGCAGCCATTCTCAGTTGAATATACACTTACTCTGTGATATGGTTAGGCTTTGTGTGCCCACCCAAATCTCATTTTGAATTGTAATCCCCATAATCCTTATGTGTCAAGGGTGGGACCAGGTGGAGGTAATTGAATCACAGGGGTGGTTTCCTCCATGCTGTTCTCATGAGAGTGAGTGAGTTCTCATGAGATTTTATGGCTTTAAAAGCATCTGGCACTTCCCCTGCTTGTACTTCTCCTTGTTGCCACCTTGTGAAGAAGGTGCCTTGCTTCCCCTTTGCCTTCTACCATGATCATAAGGTTCCTGAGGCCTCCCCAGGCATGCTGAACTGGTAGTCGATTACACCTCTTTCTTTTATAAATTACTCAGCCTCAGAAAGTTCTTTATAGCAGTGTGAAAATGGACTAATACAGTAAATTGGTACCAAGGTAGTGGGGTGCTACTGCATGAAAATATAGAAAAAACTTTGGAAGTGGGTAAGAGGCAGAGATTGGAACAGTTTGGAGGGCTCAGAAGAAGACAGGAAATGTGGGAAAATTTGGAACTTCTTAGAGACTTGTTGAAAGGTTTTGACCAGAATGCTGATAGTGAGATGGACAATAAAGTTCAGGCTGAGGTGGTCTCAGAGGGAGAACTTGTTGGGAGCTGGAATAAAGGTGATTGTTGCTATGCTTCAGGAGAGAGACTGGTGGCATTTTGACTCTACCCTAGATCAGTGTAACTTTGTACTTGAGAGAGATGGTTTAGGGTTACTGGCAGAAGGAATTTCTAAGCAACAAAATGTTCAAGACTTGACTTGGATGCTCTTAAATGCATTCAGTTTTATGTTTTCACGAAGATATGCTTTGGAATTGGAACTTACATTTAAAAGGGAAGCAGAACATACAAGTTCAAAAAATTTGCAGCCTAATGATGCAATAGAAAAGACAAACCTATTTTCTGAGGAGAAATTCAAACTGGCAGCAGAGATTTGCATAAGTAACCAGGAGCAAAATGTTAGTCAGAAAAACAATGGGGAAAATGTTTCCAGGGTATGTGAGAGGTCTTCACTGCAGCCCTTCCCATTACAGGCCTGGAGGTCTAGGAGAAAACAATGGTTTCATGGGCTAGGCCCAGGGCCTTGCTGCTTTGTGCAGTCTCTGATGCAAGAGGTGGGCTCCCATGGCCTTGGGCCCTGCATCCCAGCTGTGGCTAAGTAGGGCCAAGGTGCAGCTCAGGTCATTGCTTCAGAGGGTTCAAGCCCCAAGCCTCGGCAGCTTACACATGGTATTGAGCCTGCAGGTGTAATGAAGTCAATAATTGAGGTTTGAAAACCTCTGCCTAGGTTTCAGAAGATGTATGGAAATGCCTGGATGTCTAGTGTGCCCTAGATGTGAGACATGGAGTCAAAGGAGATCGTTTTGCAACTTTAAGATTTAATGACACCCCTATTGGGTTCCAGACTTGCATGGAGCTTGTAGCCCCTTTGTTTTAGCCAATTTCTCCCATTTGGAATGGGTGTATTTACCCAATGCCTGTACCCCCATTGTATCTAGGAAGTAACTAACTTGCTTTTTATTTTACAAGCTCATAGGCAGAAAATACTTGCCTTGTTTCAGATGAGACTTTGGACTTGGACCTTTGGGTTAATACTGAAATGAATTAAGACTTTGGTGAACTGTTGGGAAGGTATGATTGGTTTTGAAATGTGAAAGAGACATGAGATTTAGGAGGGACCGTGGGCACAATAATATGGTTAGGTTTTGTGTCTCCACCCAAATCTCATCTTGAATTTTAATCCCCATTATTTCCACATATCAAGGGCAGGACCAGGTGGAGGTAATTGAGTCGGGGGGTAGTTTTCCCCATGCTGTTCTTGTGATAGTGAGTTCTCATGAAATCTGATGGTTTTATAAACATCTGGCTTTTCCCCTGCTTGGGCTCACTTTATCTTGCCACCCTGTGAAGAAGATGCCTGCTTCTCCTTTGCCTTCTCCCATTATTCTCGGTTTCTTGAGGCCTCCCCAGCAATGCAGAACTGTGAGTCAATTAAATCTCTTTTCTTTATAAATTACTCAGTCTTGGGTATTTATTCATTGCCAAATGAGAATGAACTAATACACTCTGGATACAGATTTACCTTTCCTGCTTCTGCCCAAGTCACTCTCTGGACTTTCAGAATGCCTTATTCATCACAATGGTACTCTATGCAATGTTAATTCTGACCACTGGACTCACTTTCTTGCCAGTGAAGTGCAGTAATGGGTTCCTGCTTGTGCAATTCACTGGCCTTTGACAATTCCCAACACCCTGAAGCAGCTGGCCAGATAGAATGATAGAGTGGCCTTTTGAAGATTCAGTTGGGTGGGAACACATTATGTGGTTGCTATAAAGCAGCAACTAATCTATGTGGTATTTTCTCTCCAGAGCCAGGATTTATATGTCCAGAAAATCAAGGAGTGGAAATGAGGATAGCTCCATTCACTTTTAACTCTTGAGGTTTCCTAGTGAAGTTTGCTTCCCATCCCAGTGACTGTATTTTCTAACATAGAAGACTTAGTTCCCAAAGGAGGAAAATTCCCTCCATGGGATACACCCATGGTTCCCTTAAACTGGGAGCTGAAGTTGCTCTCTGGCCACCTGGGCTCCTCATACCAGCGAATGAAAAAGCAGTGATGTGAGGGGGAGGGAGGATTACTACACTGACTGGAGTGATTGATTCTGGCTTGCTGAGGGTTGCTACTAACAATACAGCAAGGAGAAATATGTCTGAGCTGAGATATCTGCTGAGGCAAAAGGAATATGGAATGGATAATGGAAGAGGAAAAGTATAAATATCAGCTAAGACCATATGACTAGTTGCAATAAAAGGCATCATAATATTATGAGTGTTTCTTATTTTAACAAATGCTTTTCTTGCCCTCCTCCATTCCCCTACCACCTGACCTCATACCTCTCTTCTTTTTGGAGACAGAGTCTCACTTTGTGGCCCAGGCTGAACTGCAGTGGCACAATCATGGCTTGACTTCCTGGGCTCAAGTGATCCCCTCACCTCAGCCTCCCAAGTAGCTGGGACCACAGACACATCTCCCTGTGTTGCCCAGGCTGGTCTTGAATTCCTGGGCTCAAGTGATCCTCCTGCCTTGGCCACTCAAGGTGCTGGGATTATAAGAGTGAGCCACTGTCCCTGGCCTAACCTTGTATCTTACTAGCTAAGTTATGGAATATCAAAGGGGGAAGCATGACTCAAGTGGAAGAGGAATGAGCATCACCAAAAGACAGAGAAAGGGGCTTTGAATATTTTTGATACAAACAGGGTTAGTGTTTCAGGTTGGAGGAGAATTGTATGATGTTAGGTAAAGGCAGGACTGTTATTTTTATTTGGGAGGTAACTATAGTTAAAAGAGGTATGTAGAAAAGGGGTGGACTGCAGTGCCTTTGTTATGTGTTGACTAAGCTGGAGCTATGTTTTCCGGAATTTACGCCCTATCTGGGTTTTGGTAGAATAAAGCTGGGGCTGGCTACAAAAAAAATTTGCAAGATTTGGAAGGTGGAAGTGCAGTAGAAGGTATTACACTCTGAAGCCTGTTGGAGGGTACTAGGCACCTGCTGCTCCTCCACATGAGGCAGCCACTGGGCCCACATTCCCCTAGCTTCTATCAGACCTTTCCCTTCACTTTCTTGGAATCTTAGGTCAGGTGTGTGTACAGTTTTGTAGCAAAATGTGCCAGTGCTTTCTGCACATCCCCATTGAGGCTGAGGATGTTGAGAGGCAGATACAGGTTCCAGTTTGTCTTTCTGGGTCCCCCTACTTCATGCTCACCTTTTCTTTGCTTGTCAGTCCACAGATTTATAATAACTTAAGGCAGCCTGTATCAGATCCATGGGACAGTAACAGTCTTACATTGAATTATTTAGCAGTTTCTACAACTGCATAAGGTCAGTCACTATAATAATTCCCCTATTCCATATCACTCCATACTGGCATTGCTTTTCTGCTAAAACCTTGATTAAAATAATTGTCAAGGTTTGACAGTGAATAAAATTAACTTTTTTTTGAACCAAACTCTGACCAATATAACTTAAAAGGTAGTGGCCTATCTTTCTAGTTCATTTAACAGACGGACTTCAAAGTTTATTCAGGGCTTATTCTTCATCACCAAGCACATGTTTTCTAATAACTTATTACTAATTCATATACACATCCAACCATTGTTTGCCAGATATTGCATGAGTCCAGCAATGAACAGGGTTTGTTCCTGCACTCAAAAGCTAATTCGAAAAGACACAAAACAAAAACAAAAACAGACCTGCATGGTAAATGTGAATTTTATTGTCACTGCTCCACTAAACTACTCATTCAAGGTTACTGAAGATTGACTATCAAAAGTCCTCTAAGCACCAAATCTAATAGGTATTTGTTCATTCTTACCCAATTTAACATCTCCAGAAGCAGTGAGCATTGAGCATTGCTAACTATTGTCTAGAAAGTGAGTTTCTAAGGGCAGGGTTCTTTTTTGTCTTGTTTTTGTCTATGTCCCCAGCACACAAAATAATACCTGGCATGCGGAGGAGGTTTAATATTTGTTGAATAAGGCCAGGCATGGTGGCTCATGCCTGTCATCCCAGCACTTTGGGAGGCTGAGGCAGGCAGATCTTTTGAGATCAGGAATTTGAGACCAGCCCATCTCTACTAAAAACAAAGAAATTAGACAGGTATAGTGGTCTGTGCCTGTGATCCCAGCTACTCAGGAGATTGGGGCATGAGAATTGTTTGAACCTGGGAGGTGGAGGTTGCAGGGAGCAGAGTCTGTGCCATTGCACTACAGCCTGGGCAACAGTGAGACCCTGTTTTTTTTTTTTTAAAGTTGTTGAATAAATGATTGAATACATTTGCTTGTTCTTAATATTTGCTCTTTCATTGGTTTTCAAGATACTGTAGTCTTCCTGTATTTCTTTTACTGATTTCTCCCCTCTATTTTCATTGATGTTTCCTTGATAAATTTAAGCCTTCCTCATATCCATTCTCTGCTTACTTACTTCTTTTAGATTATATTTATTGATTAAACAAACATTTAATGAGTACTTAATATGCATCAGGAATTATGCTAGTTACTTGTGATCCAGCAGTGAACACAAGTGTGCTTCTCTGGTTTTATCCAACTCCCTTCAAACAATGCTGTCTCCATGAAGATGACTTCCAAAATTTTAGCTACCTCTTGGAGCTTTCAGAAATAAGAGCCCTGTGCTCAAATTCAACATGTTCATTACAGAACTTGACATCATTCACCAAACTATGCTTACTTATAGGCACTAGCACCCTTGTGTTCATCCTTCAGGCTCCACATCTCTTGAGCTTAGCATCTGAGGCTCTCCATCTTCTGTCCCTAAATCTCCTAGTCTACATTTATTCATTCATTTCACTATTTTCCACCCTTCCTGGACTTGTGGTCATTTTTTGGTATTTTATTTTGATAAGAGCTGATGCTTCTTCCTCATTCTGGAATGTTCTTCATTATTCATGTCTTTTTTCCAATGGAAATCCTCTTTATCTGTCAAAGTTCAGCCAATTGCTACCCAAGAAATGCTCAAATTAACCCACTAGGAATAAATCACTTTTCCCCACTTCACTTGCACTTTTTTCTGTGTTTTGTTCAAGTAATTTTTTTACTTGTTTTCCTCTCCTAATAGATGGTAAGCTTCTTAAAGAGTTTTATTTATTTTTATGGCTCTGACAGTAGCAGCTAACATAATAGTAACTGACCATGGTAGGTACTCAAATAAATATTAAGTAAAAAATATACAGGGGCAATAATGAAGCACTTTACCAAGGGAGGAGGCTGAAGATGAACGTAAGGTAGGAAGAGAATCCACCAGTGGGACCAAGCACAGTAATTAGAACCTGGGACCTTCAGAGGCAGATTTTCACAAGGTCAGCTGGGCACAGGTAGGGGTTTTGAAGAGGTTTGTGTGAGGGAGTGGAGTTCAGCTGTAGAAGGTTTGAAACACCTTTGACCTCAGAGGTAATTCTCATACTAGAATTCATGGAAATTCCTCTAACTTTTTTAGAGTCTAGTCTTGACCTGTTTCAGTATCAGCCAGGTCTGTATTCTGTCTCTTCATTTCTACACCATGCTAGAGCCTCTCAGGTATACATGAAAAGGTAGCTGACTGGCAGAGGGATTATAAAAGCTGGAAGGACTCATTTGTTGCCTGAATTTCTCTGTCTCTAGAATACCTTTCTGTGTCTTCTCTGTAAATAAACACATCTTCCAAGTAGAAGTTAGAAATCTCAAGTGTTATTATCTTATAAGGTGTGAGGGTTATACATTTGGCCGAATATTATTTCTCCATGTACAAACAAACACACAAACACACACACAAACATACACACACACACACACACACACGCAAGACTTGAGCAAATGGACATGTCTCATTGTGTTCTGTCACATCCATTGAAAAGGGAACTTGCCAAAGCTGTTCATTCATGACTCTGACTCAGTGAGGAGTGGCTTTCTTGGGCTTGTAAACATAATCAGGCCTCTTTGATCTGGTGGCTCTGTTATTTTGAAAAACTTTTATTTTTTCCAAAACAGACAGAAAAATGCAGTTTGCTTTTTAGAGCAGAGGTAGTGGCAAGGCAAGTCATTTATGAGTTATTGCGAAATATCACAAGGAACAGCAGCCCAGGAAGGAAAGGGCAACTTGGGCAGCCTGTTGACAGCTCTCTGGATGAATTAGGAAAGGGTGTTCCAGCAAGAGTTGGGATTAACAACAAATAAAACCACATCCTCCACAGGAAATATTAAATTTGGGGCTAGACTATATTTTATGTCTTTGTCCAGACATCAGGATTTTAGAGTTTGTGGCAAGAATGATTTTGGTGAAATGTTTTGTGATGAAAGAGGTATGATGATGATGATGATGACAGCTCATTGTGCTTATACATTTTAATTTGGGATTATTAGCACTAGGTACTCATTGCAAAAAAGGGACAATTTCTACTGTAGTTATTGCAAGGTGCATTGTGTGGTCATCGTTTTTTTAAAACAATCAATTGTTGTGGATAAAGGTTATATTCAGCAAGACACTTGTCTTCCTCTCACCATTTCAAGAGTCCCAAGATGTTGTTCTCAGTATGTTAGAAGTTGGACTGTTTTTGTGGGCTATTCTGTTTTTGTCCAGAGTCTGTGGATATAATCTACTTAGATTTTGGGGGTCTGCTGTCTCCAGCCCCTCCAATTCTGGGTCTGACATCATATACATGTGCATGGTTTCAATGAGGTGCTGATTCTCTTTCAGTCTGCTCTTTACCATCAGGCAGTAATCCTCAGTTGCCAGAGTCAGTCCTAACTGGAATCCATCTGGCTTCCTGCAGCCCAGAAATTTCCCTAGAAATATTGAGCAATCAACACTTTATTATTTTTTCACCCATGATCTATGACTTCTCTCTTAGATCATGTTTAGGGTTCCTAAAGTCTTCTCTAGAATAGATTAATTATATTTTGCAAAGAAGTGGGAAGAGCTAATTCATTTGATGTGTTTATTTCACAACATTTCTAAAGATCTTAATTTATGTTTCATGTACAAATGTCACTCTAGTCATCAGCCAGTGGTCAGTGTCATCTTCATTTTAGTGAGGGAGACCAGAATGATCATCTTACCTCATGGCCTGGCCTAGCCACTTAGTCTGTGGAAGGATCAGGGTTCCTGTCCTTTAGGTTTTGTCACTTTAGTCACTAAATATTTGCCATCCACAATCTCTTTCAGCTCATTCTCCACAAGCAGTAGCCAAGTAATAAACAGTACAGGGAGTCAGACATAGAAAATGTTCCAAAAATCAGAACTTTAGTGTATGTTATTCTTTCGGGGGAAAAAAAAGAACTTTCCAACTTAGCATCTGGACCTAAAAATGAACCACCTAATTGGAACAAGCTTTCTTAAAAGAAGAAAAAGTATTTCTTTTTACTTTAGGTTTCTGTAATTTCAAACCTGAGAGTTTTGTATAAGATGCTTGAAAAAGAAATAGCCAGTATCAGAAGTATGCTAAAAGTTGAACAGTAGTTAGCCCCTCTTTTGAAAAGGAGAATGAAGGAAGCACTGAGGTTTGATGGTGTGAGGCACTGTCAGGAGAGAAGGAGGAAAGAGAAATAAGGTAGAAACTTACTTTTGCATGTTTTTTTTTTTTTAATCCCCAATCTTTGTAGAAGCCAATATTAGTGGTAGACAGAACTTGTCTGTGAATCTTAGGGAGATATTCATAAGGATTACCTTGCCTGTGCATGTCCTCCAACTGCGAGGAACACAGAAGATTCACTGTGTCCCCAGTGAATCCTCTGTTCCTTGATATTTCAGGTGAAATCTAGGAGTCCTTTTAGCATCTGCTGTATCCTCTCACACTTACCTGTACTCTCAGAGCACTTTGTCTGGCAGCCTTATGTCCGCAGAAGCATGGCAGTACTATTCCAGCTCACAGACTCAGAGCAAAAGGTGAGGCAGACAGTATGCTCTTTCACTGCATTTTGAACAATCAGTTTCATCTCTAACGTGCATGTATACTTGCTCAGTTCATAAATAAAACCAAATTTACCTCATTTTAGAAAGGATTAATTCATCTGTGTAATAGTAGAAAACACTTTGCCATGTACCAATGAAAAGTAACTTACCTTTTCTCTTAAATTTCCTCAACTATAAAAGAGGGGTTTGACAAGTTTCCTTCTATCACTGAAATATATGAGTCTATTTTTATTCTATTACTAATCAAAGCAAATGATCATATTTTCTCTTGTAAATGGGAAGGGTGATTCTGCTATTTATCTGGGTGGTCTTGCAAGTTGTGAAATCTCAAGCGATGAGCTATTGGTGAGGAGTTTGCTTCTAAGCCAATCACTGTCTTTTTTTTTTTTTTTTTTTTTTTTTTTGTAGTTCCTCGTCCACTATGAACTATACTAATAGTTCCTAAGAGATGTTAGAGAAAGTCTTGAGATGTTCATAAAATTCTGCATGACTTATAAAGCAAATGCTGAATAAGTATAAGATTTGATTATTCCTAGCAGCAGTTGCCTGCAAATCTGGGCCATGCTCTTGATGGTAATTGTGTTTTCTTTTTTCTTTTTCTTTATATGTTTTATTACACTTTAGGTTTAGGGGTACATGTGAAGAACATGCAGGATTGTTGCATAGGTACACACATAGCAATGTGGTTTGCTGCCTTCATCCCCATCACCTGTATCTGGCATTTCTCCCCATGTTATCCCTCCTCAACTCCCTACCTCCCACTGTCCCTCCCCTAGTCCCCCCAACAGACCTCAGTGTCTGGTGCTCCCCTGCCATATTCATGTGTTCTCACTGTTCAACACCCACCTATGAGTGAGAATATGCAGTGTTTGATTTTCTGTTCTTGTGTCAGTTTGCTGAGAATGATGGTTTCCGGATTCATCCATGTCCTTACAAAGGACAAGAACTCATTGTTTTTTATGTCTGCATAGTATTCCATGATATATATGTGCCACATTTCCCCTGTCCAGTCTATCAACGATGGGCATTTGGGTTGGTTCCAGGTCTTTGCTATTGTAAACACTACTGCAACAAACATTCGTAACTTACCATGTATCCTTATGATAGAACGATATATAATCCTTTGGATATATATCCAGTAATGAGATTGCTGGCTCAAATGGAATTCCTATTTCTAGGTCCTTGAGGAATCACCACACTGTCTTCCACAATGGTTGAACTAATTTACACTCCCACCAACAGTGTAAAAGTGTTCCTATTTCTCCACATCCTCTCCAGCATCTGTTGTCTCCAGATTTTTTAATGATCACCATTCTAACTGGCTTAAGATGGTATCTCAATGTAGTTTTGATTTGCATCTCTCTAATGACCAGTGATGGTGAGCATTTTTTCATGTTTGTTGACCTCATATAAGTCTTCTTTCGAAAAGTGTCTGTTCATATCCTTTGCCCACTTTTGAATGGGTTTGTTTGTTTTTTTCCTGTATACCTGTTTTAGTTCTTTGTAGATTCTGGATATAAGTCCTTTGTCAGATGGGTAGATTGCAAATTTTTTTTTCCCATTCTGTTGGTTGCCAGTTCACTCTAATGATTGTTTCTTTTGCTATGCAGAAGCTCTGGAGTTTAATTAGATCCCATTTGTTTATTTGGCTTTTGTTGCCAATGCTTTTGGTGTTTTAGTCATGAAGTCCTTGCCTGTGCCTATGTCCTGTATGGTTTTGCGTAGGTTTTCTTCTAGGGTTTTTATGGTGTTAGATCTTATGTTTAAGTCTTTAATCCATCTGGAGTTAATTTTAGTGTAAGATGTCAGGAAGGGGTCCAGTTTCTGCTCTCTGCCCATGGCTAGCCAGTTTTCCCAACACCATTTATTAAACAGGAAATCCTTTCCCCATTGCTTGTTTTTGTGAGGTTTGTCAAAGATCAGATGGTTGTAGATGTGTGGCATTGCCTCTAAGGCCTCTGTTCTCTTCCATTGGTCTATATCTCTGTTTTGGTACCAGTACCATGCTGTTTTGAGTACTGTAACCTTGTAGTATAGTTTGAAGTCAGGTAGTGTGAGGCCTCCAGCTTTGTTCTTTTTGCTTAGAATTGACTTGGCTATGTGGGCTCTCTATTGATTCCGTATGAAGTTTAAGGTGTTTTTTTTTTCCAGTTCTGTGAAAAAGGTCATTGGTAGCTGATGAAGATAGCGTTGAATCTATAAATTACTTTGGGCAGTATGGCCATTTTCATGATCTTGATTCTTCCTAACCATGAGCATGGAATATTTCTCCATCTGTTTGTGTCCTCTTTTATTTCCTTGAGCAGTGGTTTATAGTTCTCCTTGAAAAGGTCCTTTACGTTACTTGTTAGTTGTATTCGTAGGTATTTTATTCTCTTTGTAGCAATTGTGAATGGCAGTTTGTTCTTGATTTGGCTCTCTTTAAGTCTGTTAATGGTGTATAGGAATGCTTGTGATTTTTGCACATTGATTTTATATCCTGAGACTTTGCTGAAGTTGCTTATCAGTTTCAGGAGATTTTGGGCTGAGACAATGGGGTCTTCTAAATATACAATCATGTTGTCTGCAAATAGAGACAGTTTGACTGCCTCTTTTTCTAATTGAATACCTTTATTTCTTTTTCTTGCCTGATTGCTCTGGCTAGAATTTCCAATACTACATTGAATAGGAATGGTGAGAGAGGGCATCCTTGTCTAGTGCCAGATTTCAAAGGGAATGCTTCCAGTTTTTGCCTATTCAGTATGATACTGGCTGTGGATTTGTTGTAAATAGGTTTTATTATTTTGAGATATGTTCCATCAATACCTAGTTTAGCAAGAGTGTTTAGCATAAAGGGCTGTTGAATTTTGTTGAAGGCCTCCTCTTGCATCTCCAGGATGAAGCCTATTTGATCATGATGGATAAGCTTTTTGACATGCTGTTGCAATCAGTTTGCCAGCATTTTATTGAAGAGTTTTGCATCTATGTTCATCATGGATATTGGCCTGAAGTTTTCTTTCTTGTTGAGTCTCTGCCAAGTTTTAATATCAGGATGATGTTGGTTTCATAAAATAATTTGGGAAGGATTCCCTCTTTTTGGATTGTTTGGAATAGTTTCAGAAGGAGTGGTACCAGCTCCTTTTGTATGTCTGGTAGAATTTGGCTGTGAACCCATCTGGATCTGGGCTTTTTTTGGATGGTAGACTATTAATTGCTGCCTCAACTTCAGACCTTGTTATTGGTCTATTTAGGTTTTCAACTTCTTCATGGTTTAGGCCTGGATGGATGCAAGTGTCCAGGAATTTATCCACTTCTTCTAAGTTTACTGGTTTATGCATAGAGTTGTTTGTAATAATCTCTGATGGTAGTTTGTATTTCTTTGGAATCTGTTGTGATAACCCCTTTATTGTTTTTTATTGCATCTATTTGGTTATTCTTTGTTTTATTTGTTATTAATCTGTCTAGCAGTCTGTCTATTTTGTTGAAATTTTAAAAAAACCAGCTCCTGGATTTGTTGATTTTTTGAAGGGTTTTCTGTGTCTCTATCTCCTTCAATTCTGCTCTAATCTTAGTTATTTCTTTTCTTCTGCTGGCTTTTAAATTTTTTTGATCTTGCTCCTCTAGCTTTTTCAATCTGATGATTGGGTGTCGATTTTAGATCTTTTCTTGCTTCTCGTGTGGGTATTTTTTGCTATAAATTTTCCTCTGGACACTGCTTTAAATGTGTCCCAGAGATTCTGGTGTATTGTGTCTTCTTTCTCATTAATTTCGAAGAACATCTTTATTTCTGCCTTCATTCTATTGTTTATCCAGTCAACATTCAAGAGCCAGTTATCCAGTTTCCATGAAGTTGTGCGGTTCTGAGTTAGTTTCTGAATTCTGAGTTCTAATGTGATTTCACTGGTCTGAGAGACTGTTTGTTATGATTTCCATTCTTTTGCATTTGCTAAAGAGTGATTTACTTCCAATTATGCAGTCAATTTTAGAGTCGGTGTGATGTGGTGCTGAGAAGAATGTGTATTTTGTGAATTTGGGGTGAAGAGTTCTGTAAATGTCTATTAGGTTTGCTTATTCCAGGTCTGATTTCAAGTCCTGGGTATCCTTGTTAATTTTCTGTCTCACTGATCTGTCTAATATTGACAGTGGAGTGTTAAAGTCTCACCATATTATTGTGTGGGTGTCAAAGTCTCTTTGTAGGTCCTTAAGAACTTGCTTTATGTATCTGGGTGCTCCTGTATTGGGCATGTATATATTTAGGATAGTTAGCTCTTTTTGTTGCATTGATCTTTTTACCATTATATAATGCCCTTCTTTGTCTCTTTTCATCTTTGTTGGTTTAAATTCTATTTTATCAGAGACTAGGATTGCAACTCCTGGTTTTTTTTGGCACTCCATTTGCTTGGTAAATCTTCCTCCATCCCTTTATTTTGAGCCTATGTGTATCCTTGCATGTGAGATGGGTTTCCTGGATACAGCACACTGATGAGTTTTGACTTTTTATCCAATTTACCGGTCTGTGTCTTTTGATTGGGGCATTTAGCCCATTTACATATAAGGTTAATATTATTATGTGTGAATTTGGTCCTGCAATTTTGAGGCTAGCTGGTTGTTTTGCCCATTAGTTGATGCAGTTTCTTCATTGTGTAGATGCTCCTTACCATTTGGTATGTTTTTGGAGTGGCTGGTACTGGTTGTTCTTTTCGATGTTTAGTGCTTCTTTCAGGAGCTCTTGTAAAGCAGGCCTGGTGGTGATGAAATTCCTGAGCAATTGCTTGTTTGCAAAGGATTTTATTTCTCCTTCACTTATGAAGCTTAGTTTGGCTGGATATGAAATTCTGGGTTGAAAGTTCTTTTTTTTAAGGATGGTGAATATTGGCCCCCACTCTCTTCTGTGAGTCTGATGGGCTTCCCTTTGTGGGTAACCCAACCTTCCTCTCTGGCTTCCATTAGGATTTTCTCCTTCATTTCAACCCTGGTGAATCTGTTGATTATGTGCCCTGGGGTTGCTCTTCTTGAGGAATATCTTTGTGATGTTCTCTGTATTTCCTGGACTTGAATATTGGCCTGCCTTGCTAAGTTGGGGAAGTTCTCCTGGATAATATCCTAAAGAGTGTTTTCCAGCTTGGATTCATTCTCTCCATCACATTCAGGTACACCTATGAAATGTAGATTAGGTCTTTTCACATAATCCCATATTTCTTGGAGGCTTTGTTTATTTCTTTTTACTTTTTTTTCTCTAATCTTGCCTTTTCATTTTATTTCATTGAATTGATCTTCAATCTCTCATATCCTTTCTTCTGCTTGGTCAATTTGGCTATTGAAACTTGTGTATGCTTTATGATGTTCTCATGTTGTGTTTTTCAGCTCTATCAATTCATTTATATTTCTCTCTAAGCTGTTTATTCTCATTAGCATTTCATCAAACCTTTTTTCAAGGTTCTTAGTTTCTTTGCCTTGGGTTAAAACATGTTCTTTTAGCTCAGAGAAGTTTGTTATTATCCACCTTCTGAAGCCTGTTTCTGTCAGTGCATCAGACTCATTTTCCATCCAGCCTTGTTCCCTTGCTGGTGAGGAGTTATGATCCCTTGTAGGAGGAGAGGCATTCTGGTTTTGGGTGTTTTCATCCTTTTTGCGCTGGTTTATTTCCATCTTTGTGGATTTATCTACCTGTGGTCTTTGTAGTTGATGACTTTTATATGGGGTCTCTGAGTGGATGGCCTGTTTGTTGATGATTAAGTTATTTCTTTCTGTTTTTTAGTTTTCCTTCTAACAGTCTGGCCCCTCTGCTGTAGGACTGCTGAGGTCCACTCCAGATCATGCTTGCCTGGGGATCACCTGCAGTGGCTGCAGAACAGTAAGGGTTGCTGCCAGTTTCTTCTTCTGCTATCTTTGTTCCAGAAGAATATCTGCCAGATGTCAGCCTGAGCTCTCCTTTATGAGGTGACTTTTTGGATAAACAGGGGTCAGGAAGCTGCTTGAGTCTGTTCCTTATAGGAACTCAAGTTCTGAGCTGTGAGCTCTGTTGTTCTGTTCAGAGTGGCTGGGCAGGTGTGTTTAAGTCTGCTTCAGTGCAACTCATAATTGCCCTTTTTTTCCAGGTGCTCTGTCCTGGGAAGGTTGGGCTTTATTTGTAAGTTCCTGTCATGCAGCTGCCTTTTTTCAGAAATGCCCTGCCCAGCAAGGAGGTAGCCTAATCACAGTCTGCCAGCAGAGGTGTTGCTGAGCTGCCGTGGGCTCTGCCCAGCTGCTGTGTGAACTTCCTTGCAGTTTTGTTTATAGGAGTATAGTTAGAACTGCCTTGGTAATGACAGACTCTCCCTGTAATGGCAGACTGCCTCGGCAATGGTGGACTGCCTCTATAATGTCAGACTGCCTTGGAATGGCAGACTGCCTCGGTAATGGTGGACTGCCTCATTAGTGGTGGACTGCTTCAGTAATGGTGGATGTCCTTCCCCCCACAGAGCTGGACTGTCCTGGGTCCAGCTGTGCTTGCTGTGAAACTCTCAGAATGTTTCAGATTGCTGGTCTTTGTTGGGGTGGGACCAGTTGTGCCAGATCTGGCTCCCTGTTTCAGTCCCATTTTTTTCAGTTGAACAGGTGACTCTGTCTCCCAGGTATTCCAGTCAACCAGATTTGTGTTGAGTTTTTGTGTGGAGACCCACTGCGCTGGCTGAAACAGTTGCACTGGAGACTCATGGCACTTTTCTACCTGGGAAGCTCCTGGTCTGTGGTCAGTCAAAATTCATTTGGAAATGCGGTGATCACTCACCCTCTGCATTTTCGCTGGGAACTGCAATCCAGAGCTGTTCCTATTTGGCCATCTTCATGTTTTTTTTTTTTTTAAATAAGTTTTACTGTCTTTACAATTTTTAAGTTTATAGTTTAGTGGGCAATCTCTTTTGGTGAGAAATAACAGAATGACTTACTTTTCAAAGCATATTTTCTTTCTTTTTTTTTTTTTGAGATGGAGTTGTGCTCTTGTTACCCAGGCTGGAGTGCAATGGCGCGCAACCTCCGCCTCCTGGGTTCAGGCCGTTCTCCTGCCTCAGCTTCCTGAGTAGCTGGGATTACAGGCACGTACCACCGTGCCCAGCTAATTTTTTGTATTTTTAGTAGAGACAGGGTTTCACCATGTTGACCAGGATGGTCTCGATCTTTTGACCTCGTGATCCACCCGCCTCGGCCTCCCAAAGTGCTGGGATTACAGGCTCAAAGCATATTTTCTAAACTGAGAGGTTTAAGGGAATGATAATTTTGTTTTTTGAAGGGTAAAAATCTGAACCCTCCCTCATGACTGGCAAGGCTCTACTGGACCTGGCTCATGCTGATAGGTCTGGTGTCACCTTTTACCATGCATCTGTCTACATACCAGCCTATCTGCCTTCTTTCTTTCTCTTGGATCCTCCAGTTGGTTCCTGCATTTCAGCCTGAGTACTTTCTCTTGCTTCTGACTGGAATGCCTCATCCCTGGATTTCCGTGTCTGCCTCTTTCTTGTCATTTGATGTTCTGCTTATTGTTACCTCCTCAATGAGGGCTTCAGTGGCCATCTAATAAAGCTAGCCCCCATCTCTATCCCACCTTCAGTCCAGTCACTTGTCTGCCCTATCACCTGGTTGTATTCAATCAATGCTAGGTAAAATGATCTTGTCCATTTATTTGTCTTATTGTTTCTTTTCTGTCTATCTCTTGTAGAATGTAAATTCCTTGAGTGTACAAACTTTGTTTTGGTGACCACTGCATTTAACAATTGTTTACTGAGTGGATAAATGAATGAGTACTCTCTGCTAGTATTGTCCAATAGAACTGAGGAAGATGTTCTATCATTTGCACTATTCAATATGGCAGCCCCTATCTATCATTTGCACTATTCAATATGGCAGCCCCTAGTCACATGTCCCTATTGAACACTTGGAATGTGGCTACTGTACTAAAAACTGAAGTTGAAGTTTTATTTAATTTTAATTAATTTAAATTTTAAATCATCACATGTGGCTAGTGTCTACTGTGGAACTTAAAGCTGTATTTGGCCTATGGAACTTGATAACTGAATCAATCAATAGCAAGATATCAATAGTGATGTCAATAACAAGAGCAACAGCAAATTTTGGAGTATCCTCTTCCTCTTTCATGATACTTTTTATTAATTGTCCTGTGCTTTTCTGGGCTGCTAAAATGCCTCTTTATTATATGTATATATATTTTCTGCTAATAACATGTTAGTTGTGTGGAATTATATGTCTAGTAGTTTCTTAAGAGGTAGGATGTCAAATAACTTTCAACTAAAAGTTTATAAAGTATAGGTATCTTTTCAGAGGAAGATATTCACTATTATGTAGGACTGTTACCACAAGCTGTAATTTTTCAGAGGAAGCAAGGAGAACCAGCATCCCCATTCACAGTTAGGTCAGGACAAAGCTCTTTTGTAAAGAAACTGTTTATGTTCCCTCAACACTTTCAAGGCATCATTTGAGGTGTATTACCTTACAGGTGATTTACATTTTCTGTTTAGTATCGCTTCTTTTCCTTAGTCTATGAAAGGAGGCTGAATGGAGAATTTTTTCCAGGTTTGCAGCTTTCTGCTGCTTAAGCCTGCAGAAATACTCCATGTATTTTGAAGTGTGCTGCTAGGGGAATAACAGTTTTTAGACTGCTGACTTGTCCATCGTTTATCATCATTATATGGTGTCTGTCAACAGAAAACCGTTTCTCAGATTTCCACAAGGAGTCATTCCATATAGAAGTATGGAGTCTTGTGACAAGAAAAAGGCATTGCAATGAAGAGTAACAAGAAAGGGGAAAGGGGGCAGGGGGGATAAACAGAAGCTTTTATAAGCTAATTCATGGTTGGCGTCATCTCCATTAGCATTGGGACTGTCTGACATTGAGTTCAGAGTACACAACCAGGGCTGGTTTCCATCTGTCATGGTGATTAATGGGAGTATTGTTAGGTAATAATAGTTTAATAACACAGCTGGAGCCAAAGAGGCACACCAAAAGTGTGTATGTAATTCTAAAACCAAGAGGAACACAAAAGCCAGGAAATTGGGGTTCTGTTCTCAGTTCTACCCCTTAGAAAAGGGCAGCCAGCAAGAAATTTTCCCCAAAGTTGAAAATGGACAAGAGTCTACCAATGGGGTAAAAAGAGTCATTTCAGCTTTTAGGAAGGATGGCATCTTGGTGTTTTTAATGCACTTGTATCTCATGGATAAATAATTTTGTTAGGCTCCTTTCTGCCCGTGGATGCTGCTGAAGCAGCATCATTAACATGATCTTGCGATCATGTCTAAGTCAGAGTCTCCTAAAGAGCCGGAACAGCTGAGGAAGCTCTTCATTGGAGGGCTGAGCTTTGAAACAACCGATGAGAGCTGGAGGAGCCATTTTGAGCAATGGGGAACGCTCACAGACTGTGTGGTAATGAGAGATCCAAACACCAAGTGCTCCAGGGGCTTTGGGTTCATCAAGTATGCAACTGTGGAGGAGGTGGATGCAGCCATGAATGCAAGGCCACACAAAGTGGATGGAAGAGTTGTGGAACCAAAGAGAGCTGTCTCAAGAGAAGATTCTCAAAGACCAGGTGCCCACTTAACTGTGAAAAAAATATTCGTTGGTGGCATTAAAGAAGACACTGAAGAACATCACCTAAGAGATTTTGAACAGTATGGAAAAATTGAAGTGATTGAAATCATGACTGACAGAGGCAGTGGCAAGAAAAGGGGCTTTGCCTTTGTAACCTTTGACGACCATGACTCTGTGGATAAGATTGTCATTCAGAAATACCATACTGTGAATGGCCACAACTGTGAAGTTAGGAAAGCCCTGTTAAAGCAAGAGATGGCTAGTGCTTCATCCAGCCAAAGAGGTTGAAGTGGTTCTGGAAATTTTGGTGGTGGTCGTGGAGGTGGTTTCGGTGGGAATGACAACTTTGGTCATGGAGGAAACTTCAGTGGTCATGGTGGCTTTGGTGGCAGCTGTGGTGGTGGTGGATATGGTGGCAGTGGGGATGGCTATAATGGATTTGGTAATGATGGAGGCAATTTTGGAGGTGGTGGAAGCTACAATGATTTTGGCAGTTACAACAATCAGTCTTCAAATTTTAGACCCATGAAGGGAGGAAACTTTGGAGGCAGAAGCTCTGGCCCCTATGGTGGTGGCGGCCAATACTTTGCCAAACCATGAAACCAAGGTGGCTATGGTGGTTCCAGTAGCAGCAGTAGCTATGGCAGTGGCAGAAGATTTTAATTAGGAAACCAAGCTTAGCAGGAGAGGAGAGCCAGAGACATGACAGGGAAGCTACAGGTTACAACAGATTTGTGAACTCAGCCAAGCACAGTGGTGGCAGGGCCTAGCTGCTACAAAGAAGACATGATTTAGACAAATACTCATGTGTATGGGCAAAAAATTCGAGGACTGTATTTGTGACTAATTGTATAACAGGTTATTTTAGTTTCTGTTCTGTGGAAAGCGTAAAGCATTCCAACAAAGGGTTTTAATGTAGATTTTTTCTTTTTCTTTTTTTTTTTTTTGCACCCATGCTGTTGATTGCTAAATGTAATAGTCTGATCGTGATGCTGAATAAATATCTTTAAGAAAAAATAAAAGAAAAATAATTTTGTTAAACTGTAACTCTTCTGAGTCATAGGAGTAATGGCAGCCAATGAAACAGACAGGGAGATAGACAATTCTTTATGTGAATGAGTGAGATTCAACTCTTCCAAATAATATCCAGATTGCATATAATGATTGGTCCACACTTGACTCAGTGGCTATCTGTCATTAATGTGACACCTAAATGAAGTTTTCTTGCTCTTCTGGGGCTGCAAGAGGCAAAATCTGGTCAACCTGTAACAATGTATTTCAATGAAGTTGTCCTTTCCCTCAGATGGCAGCAACAGTTGGTGGGCCACAGACCCAACATGACCCACACAAACCCAGAACCTAGACAATATGGACTTTTATTTTACGATGCTGGAACTTTTCAAGTGAGAAGTCACTTTTCTTTCTTTGTTTCTTTCTTTTGAGAAAAAGTCTTGCTTTGTCATCTAGGCTACAATGCGGTGGTACAATCTTGCTCACTGCAACCTCTGCCTCCTGGGTTCAAGTGATTCTCCTGCCTCAGTCTTTCAAGTAGCTGGAATTACAGGCATGCACCACCACACCTGGATAATTTTTGTATTTTTAGTGGAGATGGGGTTTCACCATGTTGGTCAGGCTGATCTTGAACTCCTGACATCAGGTGATCCATCCACCTCGGCCTCCTATAGTGCTGGGATTACAGGCATGAGTCACTGTGCCCAGCCAAGAAATCACTTTTTTTTTTTTTTTACAGAAAATCGGCCAAGTGAGACTATATGTTGGCTTTCCTCCCTGTCAAGCAAAGAACCACCAGACCTAACAAGATGCAATCCAGTTTCTACTCAGAACATTTCCCCCAAATGGATCTAAGCATGAATGGCAAAAGGCTTCAGAAAGTAAGAGTGGGTGGCCGGGTGCGGTGGCTCAAGCCTGTAATCCTAGCACTTTGGGAGGCTGAGGCGGGTGGATCACGAGGTCAACAGATCGAGACCATCCTGGTCAACATGGTGAAACCCTGTCTCTACCAAAAATGCAAAAAATTAGCTGGGCACGGTGGCATGTGCCTGTAATCCCAGCTACTCAGGAGGCTGACACAGGAGAATTGCCTGAACGCAGGAGGCGGATGTTGCGGTGAGCCGAGATTGCACCATTGCACTCCAGACTGGGTAACAAGAGCGAAACTCCGTCTCAAAAAAAAAAAAAAAAAAGAAAGAAAGAAAGAGTGGGTTTATGTAAGAGGGGAGGATAGAACCTGGCCAAATGCCCTCTGGACCAAGTGGCATGTGTTGACTCTATTGGCTGTTGCTCCTTGTTTAGTCTGTCATGGTATCATGGTGCTTGAACTCCTGTGGGAGAGAGACAGGCCAAAATGCACCAAGGCTGGCAAAGGAAGCTTGACAGTGTATGGGACTGGAATCCAAGAGAAGGAATAAGAGGGCTTTTTTGTTGTTGTAGCTGTTGTCTTTTTTTTTTCTTTTCCTCAGTGGTTTAGACTATATTTCCTTTCCCCAGTGGTTTGGACTAAATTTCTTTTTCTGCTTCCAAATGAATGTTTTGGGGGCTAAGGAAATTAGAACAAAATTCAGGGTTCTCAGATCAGGTAAAGAATTTTATTATATATTTTCAGGGAGGGTAGATGCTCTTCATCTCTTATGCCTGAGCAAAGAAAATGGCTATCTGAAGGCAATGGGCGTTAATTTCTATCAATCAAAATCAGGGGGGAGGTGATGTTGGTTGTCTAGCCTGTAGGCTTCTATTTAAATCTGGTCTCATTTGGGATGTGTTTACACTATACAGAGTTCAATGGGAGATTTGACTTTAGTGGGAGCACAAGGTTTTGTATTTGCTTTTTCTTTCCCAGTGCCAGTCAAGAAGAGGAGTTCTGATAAGAATGAATCAAGGTCAAGGATATTGACTGGCCCACAGTACAAGGCTGTGGAGCTTTGGTGTAATTGGGGAATGGGTCTAGGGTCTGAACTTGCGTTGGTCTCGTTTTAGACTTCCATCCTAGGGAGCCCTAAAGAGGCCTTATGGAAGGAAGTTAGGTAAGTCCTAGGCCCCACAGGCAAACACTTGCTTTCCCTTCATTTCCCTTGGCACATTTCCTTGGACTAAATTTTGCTTGTTGTCAGAGTGGTAAGAAGAAGAGACTTCGATGTAGACTGGGGCAATAAATAGAGGGATAAGGGGCCACTCGATCTTTCTCTGGTCTTGACATAAGTGGAACTATCATGGGCTTTGATGCAAAGGTCTCTGGGTAATAAAGGGGTGTCATCCCTGTCTTCCTTTCTGAACATGCACTGCTCTCAGAAACATTGAAGGAATGACTGGGTTGAAGGACCACGGATCCCCAGCAATTATTCAACTTGTAACTTAAGACATAATTTATAAAGTGAACAGTTCTAATATCTATTCTGATGCTGCTTTTATTTCTCAAGTAGACTGCCACATAGTTTTGACTTTAAGCTGAGCAAGCATGGATGGATCTACCTGTGATCTGAGTTAGAAAATCCGTAAGAGAATAAAATGACAGTCTTATGGTAGTAAAGTCAAAGGATAGATACTCTTTCTGTCTCATTTTCCCTCTCTTTTATCATTTTACTGTAAATTGGTACAGTCAGCTTGCTGTAGTGCAGTGAGAACCAGCTTGGATGTCAGATGCTCTGTTCAGCTCTTGGTCCTCCCTCACTAGAGTGCATAGCCATTAAAGTCCTTTCATTCTATAAAACAAAAAGGTTGAAGTGGAGAAGCACCAAGCTCCCTTTCAACATCACCATGCTGACACAACAAAGCAGACAACTGAGGCAATTCCAGAAAAAATTTATGTCCAAGGACTTGTTTGTTTGAATTACTAATGTCAAGGCACAAAAATTGCTCTAGCAGTTTACTTTTAAAAGTTAATTTCGAGTTCCTTCTTAAGTAATTAGAAAAATTTTCTAATTGCTATTAGTTGAGACAAAGACACTTTGAGAGTTTGCATGTGGACTTTACTTAAAATTGCTATATAATTAATTCTTGACTTAACTTTGAAAACAAAGATTATAACATTCATAGAACTATTATATACTTTATAAGATTTAATCATCTATTTAATATCCATGTTATCTCCCAAAGACGCAGTTGATTACTCTCCACATCAAGTCCTTATTCATTTGTGTTCACCTCCCAGCTCCTTGTTTTTCTTGATTACTGAGTCTTATTACTGTTATCTTCTATGCAGCTTTCTGAGACCTCTCAGAAGGGTTAGGTATAGAACATGCTAACAAGACTATAGGTTTGATCTCTGCATCGGCCACCTGTTTTACCCTGTTCTTTGTCTGTAGCATATGCCTTTCCTCTACTAGCTACTCACAAATGAGCCCAGGAGAATATGGAAGGATCTGCACAAATTCATCACCTCTGTGGGAAATGACAATTTAAAGTGGGCTTTATTCTCATGATGATGGATCAGTAATAATGAGATCATTGTTGTCACAATAAGAAAGAGAGTCTGCCAGAAGAAATCATTTTGGCACTGCCCCTGCCCCCACATGCAATGTATTAGTCCATTTTCACACTTCTATAAAGATACTATCCAAGACTGGGTACTTTATAAAGGAAAGAGGTTTAATTGACTCACAGTTCCGCAGGGCTTGAGAAGCCTCAGGAAACTTACAATCATGGCAGAAGGTAAAGGGGAAGCAGGCACCTTCTTTACAAGGGAGCAGAAAAGAGAGAAAAGCCCAGGAGAAACTGCCATTTATAAAACCATCAGATTTTGTGAGAACTCACTCTCTATCATGAGAATAGTATGGGGGGAAACCACCGCCGTGATCCATTCACCTCTCAGTAGTCCTCCCTTGACACGTGGGGATTATGGTTAACTGAAGCAGAGAACTCAGGTAACAATTTGAGAGGAGATTTGGGTGGGGACATAGCCAAACCATATCACCCAGTGACAGTCACATGTAGAAGGCTGGAAAAGAGAATCAAATGAGACTGCCCCTCTCAGTTCTGTTGTCTGGTCTGCTTCCTTCTAGGTGATGGATGTGGGCCATGCTTCATGACTGGTTTACTGAACTGACAATGAATCGCATATGCTCTCACAGAGCAGTATGCTAGCTATCTGGGGTGGCAGCACCAGAAAAGAGGCCCCACATGCAACCTCTGCTTTCCAGTGATGATTTATCATTGTGCTTTACATGACTGCCATGTCTTGACTGAAGAAAGTTCTCTCTTGTTTGCATGTGGTGACTATTTGTGTGGTATACTGTAAAACTGTGAGTTTAAAGTTTCCATAGTTGTACATTCCTTTCTGGCAGGAATTTCTTCAAACTTTCTATCTAAAAATTTTCAAGCAAGAAATTGATAGAAGAAATTCAGGAAAGATGCAATTATTTGTCATGGAAGAGGATTCTTGTATCTTACCATTAAAATTTTTTCCTAGAGAAAGAAAAGTACTTGCCATAATTGGAGAAAATGGTCAAGTACTTTTAAAGCCGTGAAAATTTGGATGTGAGTGACTGGAAAAAGCTGCCCCTCCCCCATTTTTGCATATTGATTTGTGGTTTTAGCCGGCCAATATTCAGTTTTCCCTAGGTCAAATTGCCCTCCATTAAAGCAATTTTAACTGAAGCAGAGAACTCAGGTAATAATTTTGTCTTTAGCAGAAACTTCTTTTTTTTGAGAATTAAGTTAGAATCTTATTATTCTAAAGCCCAGTGACTTCATATGCAAAGGGTACATTAATTTGGTATGGAAGTTAATTCTGCCTGAGCACTTTGCTAAGAATTTTTCCAAACCTTAAAATACCAAATTAAAGTATTTTCCATACCATAATTTCTGTTATGCAAAATAGAGGCATATGATAAAACATACAATGTATATAACCTGGCTGAGAGAAAAGTGCTTTTTAGAAAATTAATATGAGGAACGTTTTTATGTTGTGTTTGTCTTTGCATGTTTGTTGAGGAGAAAAAGAACAAAACCAACAACAAAAAACTCCAAACTTGGGCTGGCCACCGAGGAGCTCAGTAAGATCCTTCGAGATTCTATGCTGCACCTTTCTACTGTTGAAAGTCTTTTATAACTGGGCTAGGAATTAGGCAGCTTTTAAATTTGGCAGGTCTCTGGGTTCCATTAAGAACTCATTTAAATTGTTTTTCACTTGAGCCTGAATTTTAACTACCCCTTGTGGATTTCAATCAGGATTGTTATAGAATTAGGTGAGGATGGAAATTAGAGTAACAACAACAACAAAAAAAAAAAAATGGAAAAGATACTATGTTAGAAAATGTATGATTCACATATTTAGATTTTTACCATAGTCATCAAACCATGAATAATATAGAAATGAATTATTAACCTGATAAAACATGTCACTGCATACTTTGGAAACCTCTAGTAACAATAAAATCACGTATAGTTTTATGGCTCTGAAACAAATTGCCTGCATCACCTGCAGCAGGTTTAATTGAAATAACTAAACTAATTAGATAAGAAATAATGAATGAAAATAAATATAAAGGTCTAGGTCAGGTGAGGAAAAGCCGTATATAAAATCTGTATGTTATATTTGTATTAAGGTCTTGTTTTAAGGTAAGCGAGAAAGGAAATTGCAAATTAAGTCTGGTACTATGTATACTAAGGGCCCAAGTTTTAAAACTGTACAGTTTTGTTTGGCATAAAACATTTTGTTCTCCCAGCTCCCTCTTCTTTCTCCCCAACATGCAACCAATACTGTTTATCTCCTTGGAGTGGGTGAATGCAAAATCAGACCCTGGTTAGCCCTATTTTCAGAAAAATAATGACTAATTATTAATGTGTGTTAACTTCTCTGGCAAAATGCTTAACTATTTAAAAAATCACGTAGCAAAATGGGCTTTTTCATTCATTTTGTGTTCGGTGATATGAATTTTTAACATATTTATGGATTTGGGTTTTCACTACCACCATCAGGTTATCAAACAGTTCCATCACCCCTAACAACTCCCTGGTGCTGTCCCCCTGAAGTCACATTCTTTCTCCATCTGGAATAATGCTTTTTGAGGTTTTTAGTGGAGATGTGTGTGTCACTGAGACATGTCCTTAACTTGACATGTTCGAAACATGACACTTCCAAACCATTGTAAAAATGTATTCTCTCTTTTGCTATCATTTTGGTGTTTGTTTATATGTTAAGTGCTCCTCCCTGAGAGTTCTATACAGTTGACAAATTTCCTCAGAACTAAATGAGATTGAATTGAGTATGATCATCTGACCCAAAGACAGGGCATGCAGAAAAGTTACTGGAGGAGTGTTGCAAATTATAATTCAAGAGGTTAAGCTGCTAGGAACTAGCAATAGTCAAGAGAAGGGCTTATGATTGGGGAGAGGTAAGACTTAAACCCAGGGAACAGAAAGGGAAGGGGATATTCTAGGCTGAGGAGCTGCATGAGCAAAACATGCTGGCTGAACACAGCAGGTAGCTCTGCATGGCTAATATGAACGATCTATGAAAGGTGATAGTGGAAAAGAAGACCAAAGTATGGATTTTCTTTGGTATACCGGAGTATGGATTTTCTCTAATTGATGGTAGGAGCTTGTCGACCTCTTTCTGAGCAGGTAGGAGATTTGATCTGAAATGTGCTTCCAGAAGAATAATTATATAGGACAAACCCCACTTTGGGGACAAGAATATGTGAGACATCCAGGATCCCAGTGACACCACAACTTTTCTTTAGCTGCTCCTCAGTGAATTTGAGCCAGTTTGGTATCAGAACCTTCTGAGTGTGTGTTATGCTTGGGTATGTAGAAGCATAAAGATTAGATTACACGTTGGTCTTAGAACATCCTTGGGTTACTCATATTAAGTTTAGAATTAAAGAATCCTTCCAGTAGTGTTAAAGGGAAATACCAGGTGGTATTTGCCTGATTATTAGAGTCAAGAGTCTAATGTCAAAAGGGGAAAAAACCCAGATCCAGCAGCATTAAAATTTTTTTTTTTAATAATTTCAACTGTTATTTTAGATTCAGAAGTACATGTACAGGTTTGCTATGTAGGCTTATTGCATGATGCTGAGGTTTGGGGTATAAATGATCCCATCACATAAGTAGTGAGCATAGTGCTCTGTAGGCAGTTTTCTAGCCCTTGCCCCCTCCCTTTGTTCTCCCTTTTGGAGTCCCCAGTGTCTATTGTTGCCATCTTTATTGTCCATGTGTACCCATTGTATAGCTCCTATTTATGGGTGAGAACATGTGGTATTTGGTTTTCTGTTCCTGCACTAATTTGCTTAGGATAATGGCCTCCAACTGCATTCCTGTTGCTGCAAATGACATGATTTTGTTATTTTTGTGGCTGTGTAGTATTCTATGGTATGTATATGTATATATATGCTGCATTTTCTTTACCCAATTATCTGCTGATGAGCACATAGGTTGATTTCATGTCTTTGCTATGGTGAATAGAGCAGCGCTTCTTAGAGACATTATCTTACAAGACTTATTCTTGTCTGAGTGAGCTGTACATCATACATGTAAGAAAATAATAGCAAACCTATACCTCAGGTCTGCAGGAACTCATTCATTCAAAAAGCATGCAAGTGCATATAGCATATACGGGGCACATATATTTTCTGGAAGCCCAGTTGTGGGTCAAGCTAGACTTTAGAAACTGGCAGCCACCTCCTGGCACCTCAGCCTAAGTTATCCTGGCTAGGCCATTCAGCTCTCATCTTCTCAGTAACCAGAGAATGTCCCATCATTATCAAGGTCTTTTTTGGACACAGGTCCTTTTTTGATGACTTTCTTACATTTTAGTCTTTCTTCCTCCATTTCCTCCTAGCTTCCAGGTTCCTGATCCAGTCTCTTGAATCCTGCCTCGGCTGGCCTCCTGCATAATCTGCCTGTTTCATTCCTGTCCACTCAGCCCATAACCTCCACTGATCCTTTCTCTTTCCTGTGTCTGGCCTCTGATAGACTTACCTGGTGTTGACTCATGACCTATTTCCAATGTTACCCAAATGTGTCATATTACAACTGAACATCTCTAGTCTGATTTATTTCAGATCACTGACTAAACTTTGAGGAGTGAATTAAAGTTCCATTTTTCACCACTGTTTGTGCTTTTCAATCTAGTAATATCAAATTGTTTTCAGGCCTCCATGCCCCACCTATCTCCAAAAGAACCATGTGACACCAGGATGTTCCACAACTGCTTTACTTAAATGGCATGAAGAGTTGGTTAGGGGCACATTTGGTTCAGAGTTCTGTTTTGTTCTGTTTTGTTTGAGACAGGGTCTTTCTCTGTTGACCAGGGTGGAGTGCAGTGGTCCCATCACAGCTCAATGCAACTTCAGCCTCCTGGGCTCAAATTATCCTCCAACCTCAGCCTCCCGAGTAGCTGGGACTATGGGCATGGGCCACTATGCCTGGCTATTATTTATTTATTTATTTGGTAGAGATGAGGTTTCACTGAGTTGCCCTGGCTAGATAAGAGTTTTAAAAATTCTAGTTTAAGGCTAGGCACAGTGGCTGACGCCTGTAATCCAAGTACTTTGAGAGGCTGAGGTAGGTGGATTACTTGAGGTCAGGAGTTCAAGACCAGCCTGGCCACCATGGTGAAACCCCGTCTCTACTAAAAATGCAAAAATTAGCTCGGTGTGGGGGTGCGTGCCTGTAATCCCAGCAGTAGCTGTGCAGGAGGGAGGCTGGGGCAGAAGGGAGGCAGAGGCAGGAGAATCACTTGAAACTGGGAGACAGAGGTTGTAGTGATGAGATCATGCCATTGCCCTTGAGCCTGGGTGACAGAGCAAGACTTCGTCTCAAATAAAATAAAAATAAAATAAAATTCCAGTTTAGTTCCATATTAATAACCAGGAAACTAGATTTGGTTCTGCTCTAGATAGATTCAAGAGAGCTTAGAAAAGAGCCTTGGTTTGAAATTGGCTTAAAAAATGCATTCAGTTCTGGGGCCAGGAAATGAGAATAGTTTTAGTTTTAGATTCATGATATTATTTGGGTTTTGCTTGGATTGACAGGACATAGACAAGATGGAGATGCAGACTGTAGTGACTAGGTGACATGTCACCTGAGGGGCTGTGCAGGGGTAGGAGTAAAATTTATTTTCTAGATGATTGACCATGGCACTGCATAATATAAATGTTCCACAAGATTACAGTCCTGTATCCAAAGCACAGGGAGGGGAGAGAAGATGCTAACACATGTGGGTGATGCCACAAACAACTGTTCCCCTTTTGGGCAAAGAAGACAGTTGATCTTTGTTGTCTTACAGAGGGGAAACTGATTTCAAGAAATCTCTGGAACACATGTTCTGCTCATGTCTCTGAGGACTACCAAGAAGAGTGGTGTCTTGCTTAGGAAAACACTGAGACCTGGGTGTTAGGGTCAAATTGACCTCTTGAAAAGACTGTTACCTTCTTCTGTGTGACTTTAAAACTGTCTCATCAGAGCACCTGAAGCTCTGTCAATCCCAAACATATCCCTTATGGCTCGGTATGATTAAGGAGGCCTTTTTTTTTTTCCCATTTCAGAGCAAAATGACTATTTGGAGGATTTCCTGAATGGCTGAAGGCGAACGTTGTCATTTTGGTTATTCTTTCTATAGAGTGAGCACTTCCAGGGATATTCTGCCAATGTGGGGATAGGAGGAAAGCAGAACTCTTTGCAATTGGATTTCTCCATGTCCCTGGGACACAGAGGATGTCTTCACACACTGGGCATGTGAGTCTGCCCAAGTTTTGTCACTTGCTCTGCTAGCATGGGTAAAACATGCACAGTGAGAACAAAGGAAGGCTCTCCCAGGAGGGCAGGGGGTGGGAGTTAGTAAAGATGCAGGTCTTATTCAGCAGCTGACAATGGACTGTCTCTGCAGGCTCTGTCGTTTCAGCTTTGCACTGAGACAGCTCAGTCCACTTCCACACACCTGCCTTTTCTCAGGAGGAGGGAGGGAGAGGACCAGCATGCGGGGCTGCACTTGCCCAGCGTCGGGTCTGTGCTCCTCCCCTCTCAACGAAGCCCCATTCACCAAGTCAGGCACTGACTTTCTTCCAGGCACTGACTGAAGGGCTCCATGATCACCCTGTCATTCAATCCCTTACAGTGGGGTCTGCTATTATCCTCATGATATGGGTGGGGAAACAGGCTTAGAGGTGTTAATAACCTGCTCTGGGTCACAGAGATAACACACTTGAAATCCCAATTCAAGTCCAGGTTACAGTTTTGGTTAGAGAACCTTAGCTTGTATCCATTAGAATTCTAGGATTAAATTTCCCTATACCTGAAATTGCAATAAAGTGAGGTAGTTATTTTGATGACTAAAGTGCCCTTCAATTAAAAAAAAACTGGCTTGCTGTTTCTGGTCTTTCATGTGTCCCTGGAAATGAGGTGCTTGAGGATTAGGTAAACTAATTCTTTCAAATCTGATTGTTTCCTCCTCATCTCTTTCTCCTGTTTTCTCTATAGCACTTTCTTGACAGCATTTAGGTCTCTGTTCCTTTTGCCTCCCCTGATAGCCTATAGCTTCAGTGGGCACTGAAAATACGCTGTCTTGTACTGCTACTTCAGGGCTCTTGCAGGAGATGCTGTGTGGTAAAGAGAAAGACAGATTAGAGCCAGGTAAGGAGAAGCCAGTGTGCCGAGGTGGAGGTGGGCTGCAGTGTTCAACAGGATGGCCAGGGCAGATCTCCTTGGGACCATGACATTTGAAGAAAGAATGAAAGAGCAGTTGTGTGTGTGTGAATATGTGTGTGTGTGTGTGTGTGTGTGTGATGATATGTCTTAATACCAAACTAGATTGTGAACTCCTCGACAGAGGTCCTGTTTTATATTACTTGGTATTCTATGTGCTGTGTTCATATTAGGCACCCAGATGTATTTATTAACCCTAGTGTATATCAGATTTAGTAAATTGCTACCAGGAATAAATTAGGTATGAGTGAATAGTGGGATGATTTGTTTTCCTTTAAGAGTCTCTCTCTTAACAAATAACATTCTTGTTCTTCTTTCCTCTGGCCATAAAGGCAATATATGCTTACTATAGAAAACTATGAAAACTCTACAAACATAAAGAAGAAAATAAAAATCACTCACAATTTCAGCTGTCAGTATAATGACTGCCATGCATTTTGGTGCATTTTCTCTCTTTACACACACACACACACACACACACACACATGTTAAAAAATAGGATCATACTCAGTGATGATATTTAAAATGTTGAATGACCTGTATATCAGAGGCACTGATCCACTGCAACCCTTCAGTGGTTGGATGCTGGGGATGGTCCAGGGACCCTAGAAGATGGGCCAGTGCAACAGGAGGATGCCGTTTACAAGTACAACGCCAAGTTGGCCATACCAGCCCATCTGGACTGACCACCAGCCCTGAGTGTACTGTATACAGTTTTGTACCTTACTTCTTTTCATCTAACACACAATCACAATGCGATTATGAGTCTCTTAACTAAGTTTGCAATTTACATATATATATTTATATATATAATACATATATAAAATAAGAATAATAAAATGAGTATCATTTTATTATTATTTTTTGAGACGGAGTCTTACTCTGTCACCCAGGCTAGAGTGGAGTGGCAAAATCTTGGCTCACTGCAACCTCTGCCTCCCAGGTTCAAGTGATTCTTCTGTCTCAGCCTCCTGAGTAGCTGGGACTACAGATGTGTGCCACCACACCCGGCTAATTTTGTTTTTGTATTTTTAGTAGAGATGGGGTTTCACCGCATTAGCCAGGATGGTCTCAATCTCCTGACATTGCGATCCACCCGCCTCGGCCTCCCAACATGTGGGATTAGAGGTGTGAGCCACTGTGCCCAGCCCCTTATTTCTTTTCATCCAACAAAACACAATCACAATGTGATTGCAAGTCTCTTAACGAAGTTTGTAATTTAAAAAATATTTTTATTTTAAATGTTAACTTTCATCATGGGACTATAAACATCAAGTGAAAAAATATCAAAATGCTTTTAATGCCTTTTATCTTGGGCAAAGCAGCACAACAGATCCTACCTCTCCAGTGTTCCCTGGCTCCTAGCAGGCTCGAGAGACTTTCTTGCCTCTGCTGCAGTAGTCACTTGGCTTAGTGTGTAGATGTCTGAGTGCCATGAAGTTTAGAGAGGGAAAGATGACAAGAGCAAAGTAAATAAACATGAAAGGCCGTGGATCTTGGTTGATTCCAACAGATGCTGTGTTGTGAAAATGCTCTGAAGGAAGGGTGGTGATGCTCCTCACCCTCCTGGGCCCTTCTGGCTAGTGACTCTCTCCTTACTGCTGCTGCTACCAGTGCCCAGTTTGTTGCCTGAAGCCAAAAGCTGAAAGCTCACATAACCTTTTGAAGAGTACTACATAAGTAAATTGAGTTCTCATAATGAAGAATAGCTGAGTAAACAATGTCACACCATGTGGTTCCATGAATTTCCTAAGATTAAAAACATTTGCAGTCACAGAGACAGACATGGGATAGGAAACACAGGTCTATTTTATTATGTGGGTTTTGAAATTAAACCAATTGTTTAGAGCAAAGGCGCTGAAGTTCTGCAGATTAAAATAACGAATTAAATTTATTTATTCAACAAATATTTATTGATCATCCACTCCATGCCAGACACCGAGCCAGGTGCCAAAGACAAGCATGGGTCATAAAGCTTTCATGGTGCTTCCAGGGAAGTTTATTAAATGGAGATAGAGCAGTGATTATGCTTTTCTATATTTCATAAATGTGAATAAGAGTATATAGTTGTTTCTCAAAGAAACATTAATTTTCTTTATTTTAGGGCCTCAGCTGCTTCTATATAAGAGAAACTTTACTTTTACCCCCATAATTTCATTCCAGTGTGTTTTAATGAATTACAGCTAAATCACAGACATTGCAACACATTGTTGTGCTTCAAATCTTCCAAAAGGGGCCACTTTTGATGTGCTGAGACATTTAGAGTTAGAAGGCTGTTTAGGAAATTGATGCAAAGACATGTGCATTATCATATGTGGAGAGAGAATTAAATGGCATCTTGAGAGAAGTGCACACATGCCAGGTTAGCCATGTCACACCCCATGGCATGAAGAGCTTGAGGAACCAAGGGAGATGCTCATCTGGAGCCCACATCGGCTTCTAGACCATATCATGAGGACCCAGAATTTCAGAATCCATGGCCCAGGTTCTCTGAGTCTATGACCAGAGCCCGTGAGGGCTTCTTCTGTAGGGTTGTCATTTTGAGTGTTGACTGCTATCACTATGTGCTGGTGTGTGCACCCAAGCATATAAGACCCCCTCCAAGTAGGATGCAGATGAGAAAAGGGAAGGTGGCTGGACTACTACTGTTGTTAGATATGGGCCTGCATATAGCTAAGGAAATTTTCTGACTGGTTAAAAAAATGATAAAACAAAGTGATGTGTGTGTGTCTGTAATCTTTTCAACCTTTCCCATTACTTCCTAGAGTTAACCTCTGAAAATTTAAATGAAAGGGAGGAGACCTTTCATTAAATAGAGGATTCTGCATACTAATATATCCTCTACAGTTAAATAATTCTTTTGGAGGAAACTAAAGTTGAGCATTTTATTTTGTGCATCATTGTGTTCTTTGAAGCAATGGATTACATCTTAATCCTGTGCACATTCTTAAGATGAAGACTCCATCTGGGAGGACAAACCTTCCACAGAAATGTCTGGGTTACACATGTCCATCCAGTCCTTTGCCAAGTGCTTAATGGAGCATGCAATTGGTGAGATATACTGAGGTCCTCTGGAGAAACCTAAAAGAGAATCAACGGGCTCAGAGCAGCCTGGCATGCACATCATTTGAGTCCAGCTCCAATCGCTCAAGCCATTTGCTTTAAATAATTACAATTAGACACTCTTTGTTTTATGCTGTTTCTATTTTTAATTCCATTAAGTTTGAAATAATGGAGGATATTTTACTCTGTCAGTTTTACAGTTTTCCTTTGGGTTCGTTTCTGTCATTGAAGTTAAAACTAGATAAGAGTTCCAGAATCCTTAAATCAAGAATCTAATGCATCTGTCCTCACACTGGTCTGGAAAATGCAGGAAAATGCAGATCCAGTAAATACTTCTTCCTACGCCTTATGGAGTAGTCCTGCAGCCATAATTCATGACAAACTGTCTTGTGCTTTGGGACTAGTTGCAGAATCATGAACTGTCAGAGCTGACAGGGATCTGAGAGTTCATATGGTGTCATTGCCTCATTTCACAGGTGAGGCATGAGGATTCAGAGAGGGGAAATGCTTGTCCAAGGTCACAGAGCAAGTATATGGCAAGCTAGGACCCAGGACTCCATGATGTACTTTTCCATTTTCATTTCAAGGGACTGCAATGAATGATCAGCTGGTTCAAATTGTTTCATTCTTGTTTTTTTTTGTTTTTGGTCTGAGAAACCCAATACCCTGCCACTCCCCTAAATTTCTACACTTATAACAAACCATTTTGAGTAAATTAGGAGTTCTTGGCTTATTCCAGCCTTATACCTACACTGTCAATTCTTGTTATTTGTAGTAGTTATGTTCTGTAAGTTTGCCAGAAATATAATTGTTCCTAGAGGAAACATCGGGTTAGGTTCCTGTGAGCCTCTGGTCACAATATTTTCATCAAGCAGTCAATACATAACTTTGCTAATATGCATCTCTATTTAAAGACACCTTATTTAATATATATTGTTGAATCATTAACATTTAACTCATGGCTAACATCACTGCAACTCATGCCAGAATGAGCCTTATCTAGCACATGTATTTTCTCTAAAGCACATCACAGCACAGCCTTCTTGTACTTAGGAACACCAGACAGTGCTTCAGCACTAGGGGCCGTTTTACACAGCTAAGTCACCAACAAGCACAGACATGTGAAAAGCTTGGCGTTGCATAGACTGTGAAGAGGAGAGGTGTTTATAGCATGAGAGCTGAAACAAGAAGGCAGAGTGTTGGCTAGTCTTACCTCATCTGGGAATATGCACGTCAGGGACTCAGTTTTTTGGCTACTCCATGCGTACCTATGAGTGACCACAAAAGTGCTGTGAGTATTAATTTTGGGTGTTACAAATACATTTTTAGTTGGTGAATTTGCATATACATAATTTGTGAATAATGAGGATTGGCTGTACATACAAGCTTGCACACATCACCACACATTATAATTTCTTCCATTAATTTTTAGCTTTCACTCTGGTTCCACATGGAGCACTTTCAACCCTATGTTGGTGGTGCAGTTATATTGGGAGCCTTTACACGGGTTCCCGTAAAAGTCATTTTTCTAAGTGTATCTAGTTTCTAATAGTCGTGTTGCTGAAAGACCCTTTACAGTAGGGCCAGCTCCATCCTCCTAATCCCAGAACCTCACAGAGTGGGATCCCTCTCTTGGGACCACTATCCACATTCTTCTCCCTCTAATTATGCCAGCTTGTTATGGTGAAGAGGTGGGTCTCTATACAAACTTGTCCCAAGGAGCTTGCTTCATACCTGTTTTTATCCTCAGTCCTCTTCTAACTTCAGCCTCACTTAGGAGTGCTTGTTAGTCCCATACTTGACCTTAGCCAGGCCCGTGATTCCCAGTTCTTTATCTCTAGTAGGACCTTTCTTCTGCACTCCAGATCTACCTCTCCAGTTTCCTTGACGTTTCCACCAGAAAGACCTGCTGGGACCTCAATATGGCCCAAAGAGTTCTCATTGCTTCCAGCCCCACTCCAAAGCTTGTTCCTTCTTCTCTTCTGCTGGAAGCCTTGGCTCCTTGGGCTATTGCCAAACACTCACACAAGCTTGAATTTTGAGTGTCATTCTTAATTGCTCCTTCTCCTTTACTCCCAGTGTCTGCTATCTTGTGAAGTCTTGCAGAGTCTACCTTTGTGCTCTCACTGCCATCTGCCCATGCCTCTCAAGTGTCAATTACATGGCTCTATTCCAGTTCTTACTGAGTGTAGCTATCAGTCTTGCATTCCTCTGAGCCACTGTCCATGGTGCTCCCAGAAGGGTCTCTTGGGAACACAAATATGACCATATTACTCTCCTTCTTTAGATCTTTCAGTAACTTCCCATTGACTGCTGGATACAATTTCAATTTAATAAAAGACTTTTATAATATGACTCTTGCTTCTTCTCCTGTTGCATCTTCTATCACCCATATAGCAACTACATTCTTTGAAATTCTTAAAACACCCCATGTCCTTCCTGCCTGCTTGCCTTTTTGTGTGCTCTGCTCTGCCTGCAATCCTGTTCCTGCATCCATTCCCCTTGTGAGTTCCTGCTCACTATTTAATACGTGGTTTAACATTTGCCTCGTCTATGAAGCCTTCCTTGACACCCACAATGTAGTTAGTTCTCCTATCTTTGAGCTTTTAGAGATCTTTGAGCAAACATAAATTATATCACTCTATTTTGGAATTTTAAAATAATGGATATAGTTTTGGACATGTGTTTTAGATGCTTGAGGCACATCCATGATGAAATACTCAGTAGGCAGTCCCATAGTTAGGATACTTAACTCCCATGACATGAAGAAAATCCAACAAATCTAAGACTTTATGGTACCCTAATAGCCATTATTTCAAATTTGCAGGAGACATCCCTCTCCATTTCCTCTTCCTAATTATTAGTTATTTTCATTCATGTGGCTACACTCATATCTGAGTCACATTGAATTAATTTGACAAATAAGTTTCACGAGTTACAATGTTGAATACCCTTTCCCAAGTTCTGAGTTACAATTACTTTTGAGAGGGTATTGTTGATTTCATGCCTCTTTTTGCCTGTTACACATTTAAATTATTCCTGTTTTTCTCCATGAAGTTTCCAGACACAGCTATGAGAAAGCTGTTCTTGATTTCATTAACTCCCTTGAGAGGACAACCATGCTTAGTGAGCACCAGAGGACAGTTGCTGGAGTCTGGGCCCAGGGGTCCCGACCAAAGGGTAGAATAGGCATTTCTGAGCTTATTTCAAGCCTAAAACACTGCACCCTTAGCAATGATCTTCCATTGGAAGGCTGAAACCATGCAGGTTGGATTTTATCTGACTTTATCTCCATTTCCAGGTACAAACTTCCCTTCCTCTTGCTCTTTTGTCTTTGATTTCCTTCCTTCTCTGAGCCTCAAATTGTCCTACAAATCTTCCCACATAGTAGAGGCTCAATACAAGATCTGTTGAGCTAAATTGGAATGATTTTTTAAGCTATGCTCAGGTTAGTTCCTCACAATGGCAAATTCTTACTTTGTGTTCTCTACCCTATATGACTTCTTTTTCATGTAAAAACGCCTATAGAAAAATTCCTTGGAAATGGTATTTATCCTTGACTGTCGTGTTTGAGCTTGTGATTGAAGGGGGTTGAAGACAACCTGTAGGTTCCTTAGCCGTGGTCTCTGATGTTGTAGGTGTCCCATGCTTATCTGAAGGCTCACTCTTCTGACCAGCCTTAAGTTGTAGCAGGAAGCTCTTTCCCCAGAGCCAAACAGCGCTTGCTCCAAAGACGTCTAGAGGGAAATTCAGATTCAAATCAGTCATTCTTCTGAAGTCTTTTCTTACCAGAATATTCTCTATGTTGGAACAGTGATTTAGGCCCTGTTCGAGTGACCCTTGACACTTCTATATGGCTGATCTTCTTTCTCCAGTATGCCACCTTGTGCTTAGACATTCTCAGTTTGTGAAAAATTATGAGGTTCATGCCCCCCTGAGAAGCCAATCTTGGAAATGAATATGTCTATTGAGAGAAGAAATGATCTCATATCTCAGGTAATGCAAAACATTGTATTCATTTGTAATCAGGGCATGGAATAATTTCTGTAAATCATTCAAACTTTTCATATTATACTTTTAATCTTGATTTATACTTTTATTGCAAAATATCCCTTAGTTCATCTAAATATTGACTATGTTCTGTAAGAAGTAACAGTTATAACCGTGAGGGATAAAGTAATTCTTCTGGGGCATCCTATTTTGTCAATACCTGTCTTTCTAAAATTCTGTTTAATCTGCTGAATGGTTCCTCTGTCTTTCAACTTACTATTATTCTCTGATGACTTTTCCTCCATCTCTTAGGCAATATTTGAAAAATTCCTATAATCAATCATTCTCTGATTCCTTTAGTTAGTTCTATTCAGTCAGCAAAATTTCAAAGTGCAGTGAAATTAAAAATTATAAGCACTGCCAAATTCCAAACCTATTGACCTAGCCAAATGGACTTGAGAAATGTTCTCCAATATAAATTTTAATTTTTTCCTATTGGTTAAAAATTTTTTCCAAAGGAAGTCAGAAAGTAATAAAGAGGGAAACATTTTTTAGGTCTAACTAATTAATATTTTAGACAAATTAAAGTTCTTAGGATGGAGACCCCACTGTTTATTTAAGCAAAGAAGCAGAAAAATAAATGTCACAGGAACTATAAGAGGCATTTATGATTAATAATGTCCATTCCTTCAGAACCATCTTTATGTAGTTTTTCCAGCCAAAATGAGAAAATATTCTCAGCTTGTGAGTTTATAGGTTAAGCTGATGTGAAAGCATTCTACCTGCTTTGTGGTACTGATTGATCCTAAATGCTGGTCTTAGGCTGAACTCTCAACACAATGATTCTGACCACTCAAAGAGGATGGTTGAAGTCCACTAGAGTTCCTCCCATGCCAGTGTTCAAATCATGTGTTTACTTTTAAGTTCTGTTACATTTTCATCGGACATGTGTTGGCTTCCTTCTGCTAAGATCCATCACCTCATTCCTCTGTGTGTTTCTAAAGCAAATTAAATACAAATTTATTTTTTTCCCCAAACCAATGCTGGCATCACCATTAAATGAATTGGAAATACAGAGCTGTGGATTCTAGGTTGCCAATAACTTTCATCAATCAGTCTAGCTGATTACATGGAAATCCAGGAAAAGGTATATTGGGAGAAAGAAAGAATAAAGAGTTTAAAATTTGGTTAGGAGGATAAGAGAAATATATGAAAATATAGCTAGCTAACATGGCATATAATAAGAGCCAAATTCATCTTGCATTGTTCTCAGTTTATTTACATTGGACTTGGGAAGCCTCTCATCAATGAGTTTTGTTTTGAAATAACTCTTATTTGAAACAAATGAGACATTTTAGTGGAATTCTGAATTATTAAAAAAATATTTGGCCTAACTCCTGGGAGACAGATTATATATTTTTAAAAATGTTGTTCTCAAAAGTATAGCCTATTATATCATGGTAATAAATATTAGATGAAAGTTTGAAAGGGATAATGATGAATCAGCCTTTGGGTTTAGTTTCCTCATGTGTGAAATGTGGTTAGCAAGTAGATAATTTACACCATCCCTCTTAGCTCCATGAGTTTAATGTAGAGCTGTACTTCAGAGAGGAAAGCAAAATTAAGAGGATTTCCAAAATAATGTTAGGTTTAAAAATCCATTCTTTTTCTTTTGGGTAAAAGCAAGTAAACAAAAAAAACCTAGAAACATCAAGCTATTGAGGACACACACACACACAAAACACACACATATATATTTGTTTTAAAAAATAACCATACTTGTGCCAATAGTCCATTATATAAATTAAATATGACTAAAAGTCAGGTTGAATTTGCTTGTTTCCATGGTCTCAAACAGAGTCAACTGGGGAGTTCCACGTCTCTGTCTTTTCTAGGCCAATCTTGATACCATAGTTAATTGCAATGAGATCTTTTGTTCAAATATACTGCAGCTGATAGAGACACGGCCTCTTTTGACTAATAAGTCTGAAGTGTAATGGCAAGAGAAGAAGACATGATTTGTTAGGGGTAAATCAGTGGAGTAATGGCATTCTATTAAAAAGATAGTGCTAGTCCAGAAATCCTGAGATAATGGAAGCAATTGCCTAGAAGGCTTATTTTCCCTTCTTTTAGCTTCATTAATCAGAAAAGGAGAACCAAGCCTGGACTGAGGACTAGTTCATAGTGAGAAGAAGGATCTTATTATTCCATCTTTCATTTCTACGATTGTGCAAATCTAAATCAAAAACACCAAGAACATTCAAAATGTTCATCATGTATTTTTAAGCAACAACAGTGGCTCAATATAGTACATTAGGTACAGAGAAATGAAAGAGAATAGCTTAACACCAGTTTTATGAAATTTACTGACTCTTAAGTAGAGAATGAGCCACCAGGTCAGGTTTCAAGTTTTTGTCTTAAATGTCAATATTCTACAAGAGAAAGCTGATTCTTGGGGAGTCTAAGGAAATAAATGATTCTTCAAGCATTTGCATATTTTATGACTAAAATCATAGACAACTTGTTCCTCACAACATGAAACTGATTTTACATGTGTCTACTTAATGAAATATGTTTTTTGGAAACAATTCTATTTATTTCCCTGTATCCCATGAAGCCAAATCTCTCCTCAAATCAATCTCCTTCTTTCTCTCCTTTTTAGTATAACAGACATTTCTTTTTTCTCTATTGGGACCTGAGTAGTTCAAAAATTTGATTATTCACTCAGAATTTCCAAGGTACCTATTTTCTTACGGGAAGTGATGAATAGATGTCATAAATGCAATGCTAATGTCCTCAGACATTAAAAACAATAAGCATCAAGAACTTTAATCAATAATTGAATAATTGAATAATGATTCCATCAAAATAGACACCTTTAAAGACTAGATGCTTGGATGATGATGCCCCTGCTCTAGACAATGTTGGAACTTTTCTTTTGGAAAGAACTTTGGAGTAAGGAATGAGCAATGTCAAAAATTATTTCTAAGATTGTATAGACTAACTATCTTTTGCATGAGAAAACATGTTACTCAGCATAATCACCCACATACAGAATTGACTTCGTTATCAGTCAGGGTTCAAGAAAGAAATATATTACTCACTCTGTGTGTGTGTGTGTGTGTGTGTGTGCGCATGTGTGTGTGTATGTTTAATTGAGGACACTTTAACAAAAGGTCTATTTACAAAAGATGTGAAAAGGATAATGGAAAACCAACAAAGGATGGGAGGTCCTTTACTTTTCCTAGGTTTGGATTGGATAAAAGAAGAGAGGTGCTATTGGCATGTTGAGTCAGATGTAGGTGAGAGCTTTCCCACTGTACCTTGAGACTACAGAGAAGGCAGGCAACCACATCCCTGAACACACTCTCCTCTTTACCTTCAAAATTCTGATGGTGCTTCCTTTTGTCCATACTTGATGGAAAGCTGGAAAGCCAGGGAGCCTCTGTCCTTCCACTCATACAGATAAGTCACCTGGGACACAGCAGAGTAGAGAAGCATGGAGAGTGCTCTGGAGGGGCTCACCTGTTCACAGTGATCTACATCACTCCACCAAGGACTGTCAGGAAGACAGGTGCAGCTGTGGAAGACAGTTCTAAGAGAAGGTCCCTTACATGAAGGGAAAATGTAAAGTCACTGGAATAAGCATGCAGCCAACAGGGGAAATGAGTATGTTTTAGTTCACTCATTATAATTCAGCCTTATTCCTTTACAGCCATATCTTAGTTTTTGACAGGAACATATGTGAATGGCTTTTAATACATTCAAACTAGGATATTTTCATTGTTCTTTAGGTGGAACAAATGTATTTTTTTGTGAAGACTTTTAATAGAAAATGGAAAACTATGTAATGACAAAAGTGTGTGGTGTGTGTGTGTGTCTGTGTGTGTGTATGTGTGTGTGTGTGTGGTCATTGCCATACCTTATCTATGCACATGAGTAAAATAGAGTCTTCAAAATCTAACTTGGATTTGGGAAAGGGGAGATTAAAAACAAAAATTTTGGACATCTGTAATAATCCAAATCTGCCTGCTCTTGACAGTTTTTATTTTCTTGAACCAGTTTCAGTGCCTTGGCAGGTTCAGTGATGTTTTATTTTTGCTGGAAAATAGGAGCATGGGCAGTAGTCATGACTGCCAGGGACAGAAAAGACAAATTATCCTGAGTGCTCTGGAAAACATTGAGAGCATTGGTGTGCAAGCCTTGATTTGCTGGACAGGGGTATGGATTACCTAATAGGGCTTCTACTTCTCTGGCACAATTAGGCTATCTTTCATCCAAGTGAAGAGATTGAACATTTTTCCTATGAAAACCAGGTCAATTTTGGGTCTTGGTAATTCATCAGTTATTGTTCACTGTTACTATCTCTGTCTGTTGAATGACAGTGGTTCAAAGGTCCTAAATGAGATACTAGAAGAAAGTGTTTATTGTATATTCTCTTGGGTAATTGAGACAGAATAAAGCGTGATATCAAAACTGGTTTCTGTCCCTAAGAAAACTCAAGGTACAGATGGATTCAGTGGTAAATTCTAGCAAATATTTAAGGGAGAGATGCCAATCTTACACAAATTCTTTCAGAAAATAGAGGAGGAGAAAATATACCCCAACCTGCCTTATGAGCCAACATAGCCCTGATGCCAATACCTGTCAAAGATATTACCAAACAAAAAAAAAAAAAAAGGAAAATTGCAGACTAATCTTTCTCGTGAAGATAAATACCAAATTCTCAATGAAGTATCAACAATAGTACATAAAAGAATATTACATAATAACAACGTGGAAGTTATCCCAGAAATGCAAGATTGATTTAATACTTAAGAAATCAATGTAATTCACCATATTAATGAAATAAAGGAGAAAATTCAATGATCATTTTCATAAATGCAAATTTGTCTTTATGTGCTTTTCTTTACATAAATGTGAATATGATAAAGCACTGCACTTTGAAAACTTTCTGTCTCACTTCTTTTAATAAAAGGAAAACAAAAATAAAAACAAGCTCTAAGGTTTAGTTTAAAACTCTGTTTAAAGATTAGGTTAGTTACTTTATAGGTAAAGATTATACTTAATTTTTTTAAAAAGGCAGAGAGAGTGAAACTTATAAGAATCCTAATTGCTCACATAGTAGGGGTCAGATTTGACCTCAGCTGCATCAGGAATGGATCTGTTGTCCATACTGTACACACCCACAGAATGCATTTTCCCTTGGTTGCATATCCACATTCAGCCTGGGGTAGGTGAGCTCCCAGGACATCTGTCCAAGTCAAGGTGCTGGGGTCTGAGGGCCTCTTTGGATGTGGCTGGGGTCAACCTAAAAAAAAGATGGGAGAGGTGTCCAAATCAGGTGTGCAGCTCAATGGGAAGCAGCTCCCCACTTCCTTCCCTTCCTCCCTCTCTCCAGCCATTCATCCATGTAATAAATAGCTGAGGATCTACCTTGTGAAAGGCACAAGATAAAAGAAGCTTCTGCCCTCCTGGGATGTATATTCTAAGGGGATTACTCATAGTAGTAATAATATGATTATCTTTCTCTTATGTATCAGAAACCCAAGGAGTAAGTGTGGTGGTAGTTTTTGGTCTATCACAGTTGAGATGGCTCATGAATGGGCTAGAATATAACTTCCAGTTTTGTCCATTTCATTTCTGGCCAAAGACTATCTACTTCCTTATTCTCCTTCCCCTTTCTCATTTCTGTACAGGACTCTACCTGTTTTAAGAATTGGTCCTACCTTTCGTCTTGATCCACTTGATCACAAAGCAGCCTTTCTTTTTCTCCATTGCAAGGCAGTTGGTTCCAGATGGTAAAGCCTGATTTAAGAACTCTTGATGGAGACATTTTTGTGAATAGGCAAATAGTTTCAATTTTTTTTTTCTTTTTTGGTTCTGCACGGACTCCTTAGAGACTTGATTGGAAGTTGTAGGCCTAGGTTTCCTTGGAAAATTATATATTCTGTAAATCCCTTGATTAATCTTACTTTGTATCATGAAAGAACATGGAATTTCTTTGGTATTTACTCTGCAAAGTTTCAAAGTAAGTCTTTAGGGTCTGTCAAGGTAGCATACAATATTTAAGCCAGAATAACAATAGAAATTAAGCTGAACTCTTGAAAAATTTCTATAGATATGTGATTATTTTGGACATTGGGTGTTATGAATGATGCATTATGATATATGACATTGTGAATATATGGCATGATACAATGTATCACTCAGGGGAATAATATTGAAAATATTTAAAAAATATTTTTTTCTAAGTTAATGCCATTGTTTTCTTGTTCTGTTTTGTTGTTAATTCCAGGGTTCCTCTGTGAATTTTCTGAAACGTTTTAGGTTGAAATCCGAAGCACTCTTACTCTGTATGTTTTATGAGATTTGACTGAACATGTCTGCTTCTTGACTGCTAATTATTTCTATACACAGGTTTCTAATGATTATTGGCTTTATCCTGTCTCAAGGGTTTTTTTCTAAATGGAAATTTGTATTTGTGAAATAGCACCATATAGTTACTTAATGGACTATTGTCTATCAATGTTACCCGTTCTGCTGAATATTGGGGAGTGGTAAGTATACTTACCACTTCCACAGAGGTTTCATTTTGGCTTTTTTGGGGGTTAGCTTCTTCTCTGTATTGAAGGAAATAATTATGTTTATAATGAAAGGGACAGAACCTTTTTTAGGTGAGTTACTTTCCTAGGTAGATAGTGCAATTAAATCCCCTGTTATATATTTACATTTTGTTCATAAGATGAAATAAAAATCAGCTTTCCTCTGAAACATTCCATTTTTATTCCAGAAGCAGTTAATGTAATGGTCCTTAAGGAATTTTCTGGAGGCTCCACTTTTCCCTACATGTGTTGTTATGCTATGGCTAAACTGCAAATTACCCAGTCTTTGAGAGCAGGAGATAAATAAAATACCTGGATCGAGGTGGTCCAAAGAGACTGTGCAAAGTCATCTACTCTGTCATATATTTTTGACTATTCTTCAGGTGAAAGTAGTTTATAATTAATAGATGAACCAAACCAATTCAAGATTATTAATTGAAAGTGTGCAGGCAGGCAGGAAACCAGCATTTTCTGAGATTATTGTATCATTTAATTTTTCAGCAACCTTCTACGGAAAAATGTTATTTTTTTCCTGTGTCACTGATGATACACTGATAATAACTTGCTCACGATCAGGCATTGAGTCAGAAACAAGACTTATCGGGCTTATGGCATGCTGCTATGAACTGAGTATGTCTCCCTTAAATCCTCAATGTGATGGTATTAGGAGGTGGGGGCTTTGGGAGGTGATTAGGTTTACAGGAGGCTGTTAGGCTGGAGCCCCCACAATGGGATTAATGTCCTTATAAGAAGAGACCAGAGAGAGAACGTCTCTCTTCCATTCCCCAAGTGAGGACACAGCAAGAAGGCAGCTGCCTGCAAGAAAGCCCTCACCAGAAACCGAATTGACTGACATCTTGATCTTTGACTTTCCAGCCTCTAGAATTGTGAGAAATAAATTTCTCTTGCTTCTGCAACTCAGTCTATGTTATTTTGTCATAATAGCCTGAACTGACTAACACACATGACTTGTTTAGGAATAGCAATGTTGGCTCTGCTTAGGGAATTTCTACTTTGAAGATTACCAGGAATAAGAGAACAAAGAAACCACTTGGTCTTCATGATTTGAAAAAAAATTTAGAGTTTATCAGTACTGGGAAAAAATGATAACAAATGAGCAATTTAACTAGAAAGAAAGATAAAAGAATAGAAAGTTCTCTCTGAGGCCCTTGCCTCACTTTTGCAAAAGGATTCAAGCTGGTATATGGCAAATAAAACTGTCAGCCTGGGGCTTGCCAAAACGTCAAAGAAGATTTCACTGTCTTTTTACTCTTGTTTGTGCAGTCTCTCCAGCTCCAGGAAAACAATTGTGTAACCACCTAATTACTTATGTCACTCATATGAATTAACAGTACTTCCTGAAGTGGGTATTTTATAGTCTGAAAGCAAAATGCTTATTCAGGCCAGACAAATGAGCTCTTCTCAAGTGCCATGCAACGTACTCCCACAAAGTGGAATGATTCGTCTCTTTCCTCTCCCCAGTCTTTTGATGGACAAAAATCGGCTCAAAATCAGAAGACATTGTTATAGCCTGTGGTTTCTTTTCCTTTCTTTATTTTTTGTAATTTTTTTGTTTTTGTTTTTGAGATGGAGTTTTGCTATTGTTTCCCAGGCTGGAGTGCAATGGTGTGATCTTGGCTCACTGCAACCTCTGCCTCCCCGGTTCAAGTGATTCTTCTGCCTCAGTCTCCCTAGTAGCTGGGATTACAGGTGGATGCTACAATGCCCAGCTAATTTTTGTATTTTTAGTAGAGACAGTTTCACCATGTTGGTCAGGCTGGTTTCGAACTCCTGAGGATTCCTCAGGATATCCTCCTGCCTTGGCCTCCCAAAGTGCTGGGATTACAGGCATGAGCCACCGTGCCTGGCCTATATTTTGGAATATTATAAATATTTCTCTTAAGTTCTTTTCCAGACAGATGTACTATCTCTAATTCTTGAGGTGCCAATTCTCTCATTGTTTGGTGGTTTGTTTCTTCTCCATGGCTTGTCATGTTTCCTTGTTAGTTCATCTGCAGCAGAGGGTGCTTCCTGAGCTTTAGGAACCCTGGGCCATTGAAGTGGCCTTGTAGAGTGATGTGGGGTTGCTGTCAGTCAGGACCCTACAGATCTTAGTGTTTCAGGGCATTTTTTTATGTCAACGTGTCACTCTTGAATTTCTGTTCTACTTAGGAGTAGAAGTTAGACCCCACATCTGAGCATGGGCGGGGGTTAAGGCTTTAATGACTCAGAGATCACTTCTTTCATCCATGGGCTCAGGGAGAAGGTAAGATTTGTGATGCTTGTCCAGGCCAGTGCACAGAGGTATCCTATTTCCCATATCAAATATGGGTGGTCCTTATGCTCTTGGCAGTTTTCAGAAGGTTCACTTCAAGGCTTCCTTTTGGGGGGGCTTGATTTCTTATGTTTTTTTTTTTTTTTCTCTTTGAGAGTGTTATCCTAGACGCCAGCCTCTTGCACCTCTATCTGAGACTGCAACCCTGTGAGTCTTGGCCTTCAGCTCTTCACTCTTGTTTTGAGTTCTTTTGTATTTCTGGCACATGGAAATTTCTTTCTTGTTTTCACCCTCGGCTTATTTTTTTGGTAATTTTATCTTTTATTCAGCATTTCTATGTGTCTTGGAGTAGAATAAACTGTGTCAATGCAGTCTACCATATTGATTGGAGGTTTCCCATTACTGAATGTGTGATATTTTAATTCTATTTATAGTTACCTGTTGATTTTCCTGAACATTTTGTTTTTCTAACCTTGGTTACACTTGTGAGATGACTATATATATACTTTGATAGAAAACTATGTCTATAATATGCTGGCTCATTAACAAATAATGTACTTAATTATGTAGTTAAACAGATATTAATTCAGAAACCACATTAGCCTAGAAAATAATGTGAAATATATTTAAGCTCAGAATTTACAAGAAGGCTCTTAGAAAGGTTGAAAGCAAAATTTGCAGAGTGCCTAAGGGTTGAAAGTTTCATTGACTCTTTTGAGCAATGAAACTTTGGCAAAGGATATGTTTTAATGAGGCTTTTTCCCCCCTGAGTCAGAAACTGGAGTTCTATTTTCTGTATTTAAAACTCCCTATAACCTCTTAACAGGTGTTCCAAGAATAAAGAAAACTACTGTTCTGCTGTCCGTGGAGACATCTTGCTTGATACACAGATCCAGATTCAACCACGAGGGCAGGGTAAGAGATTACACGGTTAAATTGATTCTTTTCTTCAGCTTCAGAATCAGAACAGAAAGGAAATTCCCATTTTGGATCTGTAATCAAGTGGCTTTGACAATACTTTTTGTTATACTTTGTCCTTGTCCCTTTCTTTAACTCATGGGTTTTCAGGAGGAAGATTTTAATGTCTAATGAAAATATAATTCAGGTTATCTACTTTCGAGTTAAATTTATCTTTTTAAAACTGTGCCCAGTGAAAAGCTTTATTCGTCTACTTTCTAGAAATACAATGCTAACAAATAAAGAGGACTGGAAAGCTACAGTTCTGTAGAACAGAATATTCCAGAACAGAACTGGAACCATGTGCCTATTTCAAGCATGTTTGAAAAAGCTCATAACACATTTTGACTCATCATGGATTTAATGCCATTGGTAGGAAAAGGAAGGTAAAAATAACTGTCTAGATCTGACTAAAGATTCTTGACCTGTTAAGAATTTCTCTTAAGATGCAGGAAATGAGATTGTCATCTTTTCAGAGGGGTTAACACCAGGGGAAGGGTTAGAAGAGTGTGTGGCACTCAAAATAAAAACAAAATGAAAACAAAACATACTCCCTCTCTGCCCTAACACCTCGTAAAAGTAAAATCCCAACCTAAACAATGAAAATCCAAGAGCTCTAAACAAAACCTAGTACACTGAAAGATCCCAATAAAAACATGTAGTACTACATATATATGTATATATATATACATATACATATATGTGTGTGTGTGTGTGTGTGTGTGTGTGTGTATAAAGTATCAGGATGTTTTGAAAGCTGTGGGACATCTGGCCAGGTGAAGAAAAAGTGTAAAAAGGTAGAAAGAGTAAGGTCCTATTGTAATCATAAGGAGTTTCCTTAAGCCTCTGGAAGACACCTTAAAGGCAGGGTCTCTGAATTCCACACCATATAGGAAGGCAGCTTTGCCAGTTTGGGTTTCTTTACCTTCAGGATTCATCAGTGAGTCTGCTGCATGTTAAGAACTTATTTGGAAGTATGTGTGACCTTCTTGCATAGGGAAATCAAAACTGAAAGTTTGTGTAATGCCATGTAGTAAAAAGCACATTGTCTGCTTTTGTTAGCTTGGGCTGCATTTTTATTTTTATCAGCAGAGTTTTTTTCCAATCAGCAAGTCTATTTCCAAGGAATCTAAGAAATAATCTCTTTTTATTTCATTGTGTCATTTCATTATAAAGAAAGAAACTGATGAATTTGGTCAAAATTATGGCCAAAATGATATTGTGGCTGTGCATTGGACATAGCCATATTCTAGGTGTTTCTAATAGTGCTGGCATAACCTACCAAAGACTTATGTTGAAGAGGAATCTGAGTTGAGTCTTCTAGTTTTTTCATTTTGGGAGGTTTCCTCTTTAAAAGGGCAACATTTTGTATGTGTTGACTTGTGGAAAGTTAGGTGATCAGGTACAGAGTCTCTTTTCCCCTTTTAAAAAATATAGTTGCTTATTAAATTCTTATACATATAACAAAACCAACACAAATAAAAGTTTTTGGTGAAAATAGAATTCTGTCTCTATTTCACATCTTCTCACAATTTTCAGGCCAGAGTTCTGGGATTGCCCTTTCTCTATGCTAAATTCTCATTTCCCCCAGGGTTACAAACTATAGGGCTGTGATAATAGACTAAGAGGAATTTCCTCTGTACTGTGGTAGACGACACTGTGACCCAAGTCCTTCCAGAGAGAGATTTTTTTGTCTTGTCTGAAATGAATTTAGTACCTCTTCACGACTAGGCAAATCTGAATATGAGTATGATAAGAGCATCAAAGTGGAATACATAGTCTCAAGAATTCTTACCATCCCACCATTTTCTATTTGGTGACTTGGATTTTAAAAATAAAATATACACGGTGTAAGTGTGGGAAGGGATCATAGATATAAGGCAATCTAACCTCCAGCAATTTATGATGAGGAATCATTCATTGTTTTAGTGAATTATTTAATTGTAAGTAAATCAACAGGCTTCTTGGTTTTAGACTCAAAGATCCAGAGAAATTTGAGTCCAGAACCAGGAAGCCTAATGATTTGTTTTACAAACTCTCCTAGTGTCCATATTTGGGTAGGGACTTGTGTGGATAAATCCAAAGGATAACGATTATTGCAAGAGGGAAAGGAAATAAGTGTCAGTGATCCATAATCTCTGTTTATCCCAGTACTCCACAGATAAGGGCATCATTCCAAGAGCTAATAATGCAAATTATTATCTAATTAATAACTGTGTGCTGTTCTCTGGGAAAAAATTGTGCAAGATTATTTTTGCAGCAAATACTTTATAGATATTCATAAATTTTATAAGATTTATCTCTATAATCCCTGCCTCATACTGCTTGCCCCACAATTCAAATCTTAAAGTTATGCAATTTGGCTTATTTTGATCAAGACATCTGATGTTTAAGTGGGGTTGGGTAGGGTTCAAAACTTAATAAAGTATCTGGGTTTTGTTATGGAATGATGCAAGCTTTGGTGAATCTCTTGACAATATTGGGATTGGGAAATCTGCCAAAAGTATTGCTTCTACTTGGTGATGAGACATTATAGGACTTTCTCCAGTATGGGAAGTATTGAGAAATGTGGATTTTCATAGTTTATGAAACTTCTTATTAAAAAAAGTAACTTTTTTTCTTTTCTTTGAAAAATACCTTGAAAAAAGGAAAATTTCTAGTGATCATTTGTGAGTTTATGTCTTTTGGTGGTTCTCATTAGGGGTAAAGTTGCCCCCAAGAGAACATTTGGGAATGTGTGAGGCATTTTTGGTAGTCATGACTGGGGTGGAGGATGCTCCTGGCATCTGGTGGGTCGAGGCCAGGGATGCTGCTAACTCTTTGCCCTAAAAAAGAATTATGTGTCTTAAATGTCAATATTTCTGAGGTTGAGAAGCCTCTCATAATTTTTTCTTCTTTCTTAGAATATTAACAGTTTGCATAGTTTGTGATGACCTGGTAACCCTAATTTATACACCATGCTGTGGTTGAAGGCCAGCATGTGCCATGTCCATCTTTTCAGTATTCTTCAAAGTATAGTTTTATAGATCATAGAGGGTGGTACTGGGCAAGCCCTTTGTCTCCTCCTGGCTCTTTAAAATATACTCCTGTGAGGTTAGGTCCTCTACTGGCATTTACAAACACTGAAATTGAGCACACTTTGTAACTTCAAAAAGCAGGACCTAAGAATTACTTAAGCAGCAAAAGAAAATGGCTGAACCTTTATTCCTCTCTCACCTCCTGTAAATGTACCAGAGTCAGCCTGCAGGATCACTAGCCTTTTAGTCTTTAAAAACAATTAAACAAAAAAGAGAAGGAAGAGACTCCATTCTTCTCTTTGTCTTAAGCCTGCTAAGCTGTAGTGTATTTAGGATAAAGGATTTTGCATTTTATGACCACTCTAGTTTACTATAGAGGAGGAAGGTCAAACATCTACCTAATTTATTAAGTTGCACATTGTCCAGGTTTAGCTGATGATTGGAGAATATTTATCCTTTCCCACATATTTGAATAGAAGAGGAAAAGATGTATTTGTCTCCTTGTATTCTGAAATGCTTATTTGTAGTTGTTATGTTAATATTATCTTCCTAGGCCTGGACTATTCTTATTTCCATAGTAACCACACAGCCTGTAAATCCTTTAAAAGGTGATCTGTTTTTTTTCTAGTAAATTAGAATTTCTTGTCTTTGTGCTCTGTTTTTTAAAAAATCCATGGTTTGGGAATGAGAGCAAGTAGAGAGATGAGAGGATGCCACACACTCTGAATGAAATGTGTATTTAACGTACCAGAAGTATGTGTGGGTTCCCTTTGTGTTAGGTAGTTCTTCTCTAAGATTATTTTTTAATCTACTTGATGTAATAAACTGCATAAAACAGCCAGATGTTCGGTATATTCAGTACAGTGAATATTATCAATAATACGTGACATTCTGATGTCTACCACATGCCAGCTTTGTGCTGAATTCTTCCTTTATATCATCTACTTTAAAGCAATTTCTTAGAACAACCCCATGGGGAAGATGCTATTGTTACCCCAATTATGCAGATGAGGAAATAAAGCTTGGACAATTAGGAAATAAGGCCTGTATCTTCCGGTTATGGGGTAGCAGGGTCTGCAGAATAGCAAGGATTGCTGCCTGTTCCTTATTCTGGTAGCTTCGTCCCAGAAGATGTACCTGCCAGAGGTCAGCCAGAGCTCTCCTGTATGAGGTGTCTCTTAGGATAAAAGGGGGTCAGGAAGCCACTGGAGGAGGCAGTCTGTCCTTTATCAGAGCTCAAGTGCTGTGCTGGAGGCTCCATTGCTCCCTTCAGAGCTGCTGGGCAGGGACGTTTAAGTCTGCTGCAGTGGAACTCGTAACTGCGCCTTTTCCCAGGTGCTCTGTCTGGGGAAGGAGGAGCTTTATTTCTAAGTCCCCGACGGGCTGCTGCCTTTTTTCAGAGATGCTCTGCGCAGCAAGGAGGGAGTCTAGTCACAGTCTGCCAGTGAAGGCCTTGCTGAGCTGCCTCGGGCTCCGCCCATCTGCTGTGTAAACTTCCTTGCAAGTTTGTTTCACAGGCAAGGTTAGAACTGCCTCAGTAATGGTGGACGCCCTTCCCCCTGCCGAGCACCATTGTCCCGGGTTGAGCTCAAACTGCTCAGCTTGCTGGTCTTTGTGGGGGTGGCACCTGCCAAGCCAGGTCACTTGGCTCCCTGCTTTCAGCCGCCTTTTTTTTCAGGGGAATGGGTGGTCTGTCTCATAGGCTTCCCAGTTTTGTGCTGGAAACTCACGGGGCACCGGCAGGAATCTCCTGGTCTTTGGGCTGTAAACATGGTGGGAAAAGTATTTGAACCGGAGTGCTGGAGTGTGCAGAAAAGTCCCCAATGGCCTCCCTTCCTTGGGTAGGAGAGGGAGTCCTCCAGTCCCTTGCTCTTTCCGGGTGAGGCAACACCCTACCCTGCCTCGATTTGCCCTTCTTGGCCTATACCCACTGTTCCAACTGGTACCTCTGTTGGAAATGTGGAGATCACTCACCTTCTGCGTGGATCTGGCTGGGGACTGCACTCCAGAGCTCTTCCTGTTCAGCTGTTTTTCCCTCCCTCCCTCCTTCCCGCTCTCCCTCCCTCCTTCCCTCCCTCTTTCCCTCCTTCGCCCCCTTCCTCCTTCCCTCCCTCTTTCCCTTCTTCCCTCCCTTCCTCCTTCTCTCCTTCCCTCCCTCCTTCCCTCCATCCTTCCTTCCTTCCAACAGCGTCTTGCTCTCTTGCTCAGGTTCAAGTGCGGATCTCAGCTCACTGCAACCTCTGCCTCCCGTGATCAAATGATTCTCCTGCTTCAGCCTCTGGAATAGCTGGGATTACAGGCATGCACTACCATGCCCAGCTAATTTTTATATTTTTAGTAGAGACAGGGTTTCTCCATGTTGGCCAGGCTCTGACCCTGTCTTGATTCCTCTTCTCCTTTCCTCTGCTTTTTTCCAGAAAGACCTTGAGCTTTCTGTGTGGGCTGTGTCAACTTCTCTGTTTTTCTTCCACCTCATTTTCAGATCTCTGAGTACTGGAGTGTCCCAGGGATTAGTCTTTGAACTTCTCAATTTCTTTCCCCATATTTACTTCTTGTGTGAATTAACTTAGTCTTATGGCTTTAAACACAACTCATCAGCTGGCAGCAGCTTAGTTCATCTCTCCTTTGCCCACTGGGTGTGTATACAACTGCTCACTCAAGACCTCTACTTGGAGGTCTAATTACCAACTTCACCTTAGTATGTCCCAAACTAAACTTCTGATTTCCATTTCCCATCCTCCTAAAACCCCAAATTCTGCTCTCCTGCCATCTTCTGCGTCTCATAGGTGGCTATGCCATCTTTCTATTTGTCCATGCAAAGACAGACAAAACAAAACAAGAAATCTGTGGAGTTATCTTTGAATTGTCTCATACTGCTCATCTAATCTATCAGCAAATCCTGTTGAATTATCTTACACATATGTCTAAAATCTGACACCACCTCTACCACCACCACTATGGTCTAATCCTTTACCATCGCTCATCAGCATTATTGCGATTGGCACCTGACACATTTCCCTGCTTCAATCCTTGCCTTTACTAGTCCTTCATTTTAGCCTCCATATAGCAAGCAGAGTGAGCCTTTAGAAATATAAGTCAATCATGTAATCCTGCTTGCCTTAGATCTCTCCAATAGCTCTCTGTCCCATTTACAGTAAAAGCCAGAGTCCGTACTGTAGAAGGACTAGAAGAAGAAGTTAACCACTAGAATCTGTTCCTCCATTCCCTGAATCCATTACCCCGCTGAGCACATCACTTCCCTTACTTCATCCTCATTCACTCAGCTCCAGCCATGTTGATTCTCCTGCAATTTCTTAAAAGATAAGAGCATGCTCCCACCTTGAGGGTCCTTGCACCTGCTACCTCCTCTGCCTGGGATGCTTTCCCCATAAGGGGAGATAGCACTTGTCCTGTGCTAACTGTGGGCCAAGTCTATTCTAAGTGCTGTGCAGGTAAGAACACATTTGATCTGAGTGTCTCGATGCCTCGATTTCCTTCAGATCTTTGCTCCATGTTGTGAGAAATGCCCTCTCTGTCTCCTATAAATATAATATAAACCCTTCCCCATCTACCTCCCTCATCTCCCTATCCTCTTTACTGTGTGTTTGCCCCAATCCTGTTACCATGATTCATGAGATATATTTACTTGTTTATTTCTTATATATATTTTTACATATAAGAAATTTCCTTCACTGGAATTATTATGCACTTCATGAGACAGGATTTTTTGGTTCTCTGCTTGTCAAATCACTGACTGACTGACTGAATTTTATACTTGGTGCTATCTACAAGCTTACCTGAAATCGGTAATGCATCTTCAGGGTCTTATGGCTCTCTTCTGTGGCCCTAGCATTGTATGTGCTAGAGAGTCTCTAGGGGAGTGTGCAGGGGATGAGGGTGAGTGTTTAAAAACATTCAAGGCACTCCTCTCAAAGACCTTTAGGCTAGGTTGATAACACTGCTCTAATACACATGACACAGCAATGTTTTTTCTTTGTGGGGTTAGGGATGGAATATGGGGAGCTCATATAGCCAGGCACAGCTTTTGTGAAGAAGAGAATTTTGAGCCAGTCCTTAAAGAATGGTGAGGGCTTAGTAGCAGCACAGTGTGAGATGGGGCAGAGTGGAGAGGAAGCCAAGGTTTTGAGAGAATGTGTGTATAGATGTTTGCGTGTATTCACATATACATTTAGCCACTATTTAGTCCTACTACAAACACGAGAACACACACACACACACACACACACACACACACACACATACACACAGAATAGAATGTTATTTTATTAAATGTTCTGTAATTTTCTAAAGCTAATAATAAATTGACAGTACCTTTTTGAGACAAGTCACCTCCAATCTTACTGAATTTGCTTCTGCAACTACAAAATAGGCATAATAGTGCCTGTTTCCTTAGGTTGATGGTATAACAGTCAGTATAACCTAGTGGCTTCAAATTCTGGCTCTGCTACTTTCTAGCTGTATGACCTTGGACAAGTTATTTAGCCTCTCTGTGCCTCAGTTTCCTTATATGTGAAATGGGGATGATAATAAGTCCCTCATAAGATTGTTTTAAGAATTCAAGGCAGGCACAGTGGCTCACACCTTTAATCCCAGCCCTTTGGGAGGCCAAGGCGGGCAGATCTTGAGCTCAGGAATTTGAGTCTAGCCTGGGCAATACAGTTAGACCCCGTCTCTACTAAAAATACAAAAATTAGCTGAGTGTGGTGGCCTCCGCCTGTAGCTAGGGCTACTCGGGAGGCTGAGGCATGAGAATCATTTGAACCTGGGAAGTGAAGGCTGCGGTTAGCTGAGACTGTGCCACTGCACTCCAGCCTGGGCAACAGGCTATTTAAAAAAAAAATTCAGTGAATGAATATATGTGAAGTGTTAGAGCAGAGGCTGGCATATAGTGCTATATAAAGATTAGCTGTCATTGTCACTAGGTGAGAATGAACTATGATAATGAACTCACCGACCTATTACTAGGCAAAAGTTATGTATAATGCCTGTGAAAAGTGATTTATCACATTATACAAATGTATGCATATGTATATAAGGAGTTTCAAGCATGTATGTGTAAGTGTGTACATTTTACATCCTTTCCACAGCATTGAATGGTGGTTAAAATGAATAGGCTGTTAGCCGTATAGTCTGGAATCAAATCCTGAATTCACTGTGTACCGGCTGTGTATCCACTGGCAAATTACTCAACCTCTGTGTTCCTAAGTGTCCTCATTTGTAAAGTGGGAAATAGTGCCACCTTCGTTGTGTAGTTACGTGGCATAAATGCAATAGTACACATCACGTGCTTTTCTCAGTGGCTTGGTGTAGTCAGCACTCAGTGAAACTTAGCTATTATTACTAGCTGTTATTTGTGATGGATCTATGTAACTGGGGCCTTAATGTAGCAGCTGTATTAATCCTCCAAATTTTACAGCACAGTCTGACCTTGTGTGTCCCTTTTGGCTAGTAAAGAGGTTGGTGTGAGGCTGAATAATAAGTCCCAGCCTTGGGTTGAGCTTACCCTGTCTCATAACATGCAAACACTTAATACTAATCTGAATTTTTCCCACCCTGGCTAATCATTACTTCTCAAAAATTGCTGACCAAATCTGAAAATAATCTTCAGTTCTGTCATTAATTTAAAAAGTAATGTTTTCCAGTGTGGCTAGCTTTCTCAAACCATTCTTCCAGTGAATTACATTCATTACTGTGGTGGGTATTCGTTTTTGTTAAATTAATCTTTTAAGAGTGAGTAATGACCATAGAGTTGAAATATTTTTCCTTTGTGAGTGGGGATGCAGTTAAAAATTCATCATGGCCTGATTGGAATAGCAGAGATCTGTGAATGGGCACGATGAGGGTTGTTGTTGCTATCTTTTTTTTTTTTTTTTTTTTGAGACAGAGTCTTGCTCTTTTCACCCAGGCTGGAGTGCAGTGGTGTGATCTCAGCTTACCGCAACCTCCACCTTCCAGGTTCAAGCAATTCTCCTGCCTCAGCCTCCTGAGTAGCTGGGATTACAGGCACCTGCCACCATGCCCAACTAATTTTTGTATTTTTCGTAGAGATGAGGTTTCTCCATGTTGGTTAGGCTGGTCTCGAACTCCTGACCTCGGGTGATCTGCCCACCTTGGCTTCCCAAAGTGCTGCATTACCTAATATAATGTCCTAATGTGTCATTGGCTGCATAGACGCCCCCAGATGCTTCATTGAAAATGATGGTAACCTTTGTCTGCTAGCTGGCCACCACTAGTCTCTGCTCTGAGACTGGTAAAGACCAAAGTGTGTTGTGTGTGTGTGCGTATGTGAGTATACATGCTTAACAGATGAGTCAATTCAAATCCAAAATATAATTTACAATTTTCACCTAAAATAGTTCCATTTCTATAACTAAACATTCATATTTTTAATTTCCAGGGACTCTAGCCTGTGTCCTTTCTTTCATATGCAGGCTATCTGTATATTGGAATATTAATTTGAATTTTATTTCTATTGCTGTATGGTTTTACTTTTATCCACAGAATGTAGCCAGGCATTTATGTTCCCATAGCTCAGGGGCCTTGGGGTGACAGGCCAGAAGGAGAAATTTCCAGGCACCCAAAAAATAACCACCCACCTCATCCCTGGTTTATTGAAAGCCTGGCCTCACTGAGAGGATTTCTTTGGCTCTTCTGCCAGGGAGAGAGGGTGGAGGAGAGAACTTTAGGAGGTGGAGGCCATAGCAGGCACACCATGCGGAGCATAGATTTTCTGAGAGGAGAGTGAGGATCAGTGGGGTTGGAAGCTGTTTGTGTTTGTGCAGCAGCCCCTGTTGGGGCATGAGAGGCCTGACAAGCTGGGACTTTGTGCGTTTCAGCCTCAAAAACAGTGGTGAGGCTGTCTGAGGTTGAGGGTGTGGTCAGACTGAAAGGGCATCTCTGGGCTTCCTGGGAGCTGACGGGCATCCGCTAGGGGAAGGTACAGTGGGAATGATGGCAACGCTAAAACTGACACCTGAATCAGAGTTTGCTGGCTCTAAGAGAGCCCCATATTTGAGTAGGAATCCTTTGAGGGTGGGGAGGGATGCTTAATGCTGACTGCCCAGTTTGTCACTAGGCTCTTTGAGTGAGAGCTTAGAGCAGATTTAATTTGATTTAGAAAGAAAAATGAATCTGAGATTTCCCATATCCAAGTTTTATGGGTAAAAAGACCATACTGACCATATTTATAAGCCTGTAAAAGGAAGATAGTAAACAGTGAATTTAACCTAGGAGTTACCATGATGTTTATAGCAGCATGGTCTAAGTGAAGCCTGTCCCAGTAAATGAAGACATGTCTGTTCCCCTCTCAGAGGGGATCTAGCGCATCTTTGTGTGATATTGTGCTGAACAGGAGAGCTCAGATGACCATGAGGACACCTAACTCTAACCTCTAAACCTGGAGACACAGAGAAAGCACACCTTGTTTAAAGTGACAGTGAGGGTGATGGGGGTCCTTTTCAGGTGCATCTTGAAGCACTTTAAGAAACAGAAAAGCAAACACTGCATGTTCTCACTCATAACTGGGTGTTGAACAATGAGAACACATGGGCACAGGGAGGGGAGCATCACACACTGGAGCCTGCTGCAGGGGTCGGGGACAAGGGGAGGGATAGCAGGGGGGTGGGGGGATAGGGGAGGGATAGCATTAGGAGAAATACCTAGTGTAGATGACAGGGTGATGGGTGCAGCAAACCACCATGGCACGCATATACCTATGTAACAAACCTGCATGCTCTACACATGTACCCCAGAACTTAAGTATAATAATAAAACAATTAAAAAATAATTTTTTTTTAAAAAAAGAAAATGATTTCTCACTCGAAACTCAAGAGACAAACTTCTACTTTTGTTTCTGTAGCTCACTGGAAAAAAAATGATAGTTCCATATTTGAATAAAAAACAGAACATCCATTGGACAATACTGAAAATGACTTGGAGAAAAAGAGAGTAAGTAAAACAATAGACTTTTCCAACCATATCAGCTTCATTTAAACCATGAGCAAACCCTGGTCTGAAATCTTTCACTGCCAGGGTTCCTTGCTTTTTTCATGTGTGGTATGGACCTCTTTGGCAGTCGAGCAGACCCCGTTTAGAATGACCTTTTAAAATGCATACAATAAAATACATAAATTGAAAAAGAAACAAGATATGTTGGAAGGGAATTATTAAAATATTAAGAAAAACAAACTGGGGCTATGTTAACATTTTTCTTCTTTGTTAGGGCATCTGATAACAGTGTCTAGCAACAGGGCTAGCAATTACCATAATTTTGAAGCAATGATCTCTTTACAAAGAGATGCCTGTGGGGAAATCCTCTAAGTCTAGAGAAACTTCAGGCTTTTTCCTGGAGTTTGGGGATTTGGGGACAAGCTCAGCCACTCTGGAGTCAGAAGAAATGGAGGCAGTGATCCAGAACAAAACTAAAAAGAAGTTTTTCAAAGACCTCTCCCTGGGAGAGGGAAAGGGGGTCAAGGGTCAGGCTGCCAAAGAGAAAAGGCATATGCCTTCGGATTTCTTCCCTTTTAGGGAGGGCTGGACCTCTGCTGAAGTGACGGCAGTTTCTGAACCACCACAAGCGGCAGCATCGGCAAGCTGTACTATTGCTTTCATAGAGATTTGTCTCATAGGAGAATTGAATGTTTCTTCGTGTTCTTTTCTATGCTCCTTTGAGGAGAAGCCCTGTTTATTATTTTGGATGAAGACCAAGCAACACGGACTTAGGTATTTTTCCATAGCAGCACTAGAATTCCACTGTTAACCTGCAGAAACATGACAAACTGCTCACTAAGTTCTTCAAGTGAGATCTTTTGGAGTAAGCACTCAGCTGAGATTCTTGTCTGAGGATGTTTCTCTACCCTGTAGCTCTCTCTTTCACACCTACCCACCCACTTACACACAAAAACACATACTCAGATGTTCTTCTGTTTGTTGTGCGTAAATTCTATTATTTTTGTCTGCTACACTTGAAATTCATGTTTTTAAGGAAGGTTAGAAAAAATAGTTTCATGAAACACTAATATCAGATATTTAGAAATTATCAGTGTTATTTTAAAACAAAACAAAAGCTTGATTACAAGGCAACCAATGGAGCTAAAGCAGCAATGATTATAGGCTGAAATATATGCCATGTATACAGATTAGCTTCTAGATTTAGCAATCAAGAAGCCAAGTATAAATATACATACACGCAGACGTCTCTCTTATAAGAAGACAGTGAATGTGGACACAGTTCATGTGGACACAAGCATGAAATTCCCACGAACAGTGTTGAACAATGTATTCTTAAGGAAAGAAGCATTTAAATGTCTGAGTAGTATGAGCTGATACTTGACATAGAAGTAAAATAAAGGGTTTGAGTTTGGTTTAGATTCTAGGTAGCACCTCTGCTCCCAAATATTATGATCTGTACTCTGCTGCAGCACTTAAGCTGTTGATTCTGGGCAGTCTGGCATCAAGCATAAATAATATCATTGGATGCATCCAACAAACTTGTGACCACAAGAGCCTCCTTCCAACAAAGACATTGGAAGTGAATCTATTGGCAGGGCCGTGGGAACATCATTCTGAAGACCCTTAGTAGTGCATTCAGGCTCTTTGGAAGGAGAGAAAGGTACTTGCTGGGTTGTTGGAGGTCCTTCCCCGTAGGGATACCCAATATCAAGTCTCAGGGTTTGGGGTTATAATTCTGTCTTCTCTTCTAGAAAATCCCATTCAGATAAAATGTCAGCTTTAAGAAATATGTTATGGATGGGTCACTCAAGACATTTTATTTTGCCAAGAATAAATTGGTAGCCCACAAAACTAACTTCATTTATTTGACTTTCAAATTCCCTGTTCTGAAAATTAAGATTATTGTAGTTCTTTAAGTCTGGAAATTCTATTTTTTTTTCTGCTAATTGGGATTGTGGGACTAGAAGCCTCCTCCCTCTTTACTTTTCATTTTGGATATCTGGATATTTTAGTTAGAAAAATGATTGTTCATTTTAACCACAGGGTTAAATTCTTGTACTAGCCATTCACTTGCAGATAATCTAATAGGAATCTGATCTGAAATCAACGTGCCTATTTTTCCCCCTTTATGGGAAAATATAGGTTAAGCTAGTTCATGCTTTTTTCATAAGTAAACTCAATACTTATGAAAGTATTTGTACATACCCAATAATGGATATGTACAAATACACTAGCATCAATTACTTAAGGGTTCAATCTTCCTGGAAAATGAGATAATAGCAAACTAGAAGAAGAATTATGTGTATTGAACTTATTGTACAAACTACAACAAGAGGAAGAGATAATTTTCTGATTGATAAAAAGGCACTCACTATTGACAGATTGCCAAATAGCATTTTTCCAGACATGATCTCAACAGTATTAATTTTTCAGGGGCAACATAAGTAGATGACCAAGAATTATCTACCCTACTTTAGAAATCACACCACTGGCACTGTTCACAACAGCAAAGACTTGAAACCAACCCAAATGCCCATCAATGATAGACTGGATAAAGAAAATGTGGCACATATAAACCGTAGAATACTATGCAGCCATAAAAAGGATGAGTTCATGTTTTTTGCAGGGACATAGGTAAAGCTGGAAACCATCATTCTCAGCAAACTGCCACAAAAACAGAAAACCAAACACTGCATGTTCTCACTCATAAGTGGGTGTTGAACAATGTGAACACATGGACACAGGGAGGGGAACATCACACACCAGGGCCTGTTGGGGGGTGGGGGCTAGGGGAGGGATAGCAGGGGGTTGGAGGCTAGGGGAGGGAAAGCATTAAGAGAAATACATAATGTAGATGATGGGATGATGGGTGCAGCAAACCACTATGGCATGTGTATACCTGTGTAACAAACCTGCATGTTCTGTACATGTACCCCAGAACTTAAAGTATAATAAAAAATAAATAAAAAGAAATCACACCACTGGGGCTGAGGCAGGAACTGCATGCCACCAAGCAGCCTGCAGCTCAGTAGTGCTCAAGATGGAACACAAATTCCCCATCTTATAGAGTGAGCAATGCTGTCAGTCTGTTAGATTGCATGATGTTCTTTTACTTGTTTAAACAAGGCAGGGCACAATCTTCTCAAGGAAAACCTTGCAGTTCACATTTGAGTGATTGAATAACCACTTCTGAGCAAAGTGTACTCAGAGTCCCTCAGTGTTTTGGACAATTTATTTTTTATTAAGTCACTTAGCTGTGATCCTGATAAAGCCATAATTCTGAGTATGTTATGGTGGTTACTTCAGACAGTTAAGCACAAAAAAAAAAAAAAAAAAAAAAAGATTAACACTGACACCAATGAAACTGGTCGTCCATTTAACTGCTTACATGTGCTGAGACAGCTAGCTGGAGCCTGGATATGCCTCTGGGATACTTTCAGGCTTTTTTTTTTTTTTTTTTTTTTGAGACAGAGTCTCATTCTGTCATCCAGGCTGGAGTGCAATGGCACGATCTAGGCTCACTGCAACCTCCACCTCCCTGGTTCAAGCGATTCTTCTGCCTCAACCTCCTGGGTAGTTAAGATTACAGGCGCCCACCACCATGCCCAGCTAATTTTTGTATTTTTAGTAGCATACATTAAATAACTTACCTATTTTCCTATTTATTTTGTATTGTATTTTTCACTTTACAGCTACCTAAGTTATAATTTTGGGCAATAAAGTGGGATGTCATATGCAGGGCTTCTATAACTTGTCTATTATTGTCTTTAAAACAAGTAAGATTTACTTTCTTATCACAAAAGTGACCCTTAATCACTTTAGAAAATTTAGGATACTCAGAGTTAACATTTTGGAGCATATATACATGTATACCTTTATATTTTAAAATAAATGTGAATCACACTATGCATATTATATTTGAATGCTTTCATGAAAATATGTCATGAATATTTTTCATATCTCTTAAGTAGTTCTCTATAGTATAGTATCAAAGACTGCATAGTATTTTATTGTTGCTATATTCCATAATTTAGCCAATATTCTCTTTTTAAACATTTAGGTAGATACTAATCTTCAGCTCTTATAAACAATGCTGTGATGAACATATTTGTAGACAAATCTTTGAGTGCATACATACCGATTTTTTTGAATAAGTTCCTAAAGGTAAAATGATTGCATCAGGGAACATTATTAAGGCTGTTCATGCATGTTGTCAAATTTTCTTCCTGAAAGGCTGTGCCAAGCGAGAGCCCCCACCAGCCATCTCCTTCTTGCCTTTCCTTCGTTTCACCTGCAACTGGTTTGCTGCCTCTGCCTTTTAGTCTGACGCTTCTTCTCAAAATTGCAAACTCTAGTTTTCAAGTGAAGTGATCTATTTCCCCCTATTTGTTATGCTTCTTCCTGAATGCAGATATGTCCTCAAAATAGTTTTCAACACAGAATTTTAGACGTAAGCGGCTAATGATTAGAACTGTCCCACAGGAGGAAACCTATTTACCATCGCTGCATGTGGCTATAACTGGGCTGAAATAAGACAGCAGGTGGTTAGAGGCCAGTCAATCAATGGTATCACGTGTCACTGTCCGCTGCCTAGGCTTGGCTGTGTTTCAGGGCAGGGCAGGACAGGACTGAGCAGAGGGCCCGCTGTACAGGACTGAGCAGAGGGCTCGCTGTACAGGACTGAGCAGAGGGCCCGCTGTACAGGACTGAGCAGAGGGCCCGCTGTACAGGACTGAGCAGAGGGCTCGCTGTCGCGGTTTTGTATATACTAAGCAATCACCTTCTCATAAAAAGATGGGTGAGGGCTCTTGCTTGTGGGCTTTATTTCGGATTCAACGCTGGGCTATAGCACGGGGATCTGAAGGAGGTAGAGGAAAAACTACCTCAGTGATTAGGTGGCCCAAGAGGGTTCCGCAGTGGAAGCTTCCCACTTTGTTAGCTAATAGAACACATACCCACTCCTAAAACGGCAGTTATTTTTAAAATCCAGGTTAAGCTGCTGTATCCTTTTCCCATGTCTGAATATTCTGCTGAAATTTGTCCAGCAGTGTCACGGAAGAGCTACTGAAGGGAGCCCCAGCTGCTTCTGGATGTGAGGGGTCAGCTCTGGGCCTGAGGCAAAGGTTATCAGTTCAGGATCAGACAGGAGCCCTGAATGAGCCTTCCCAGTGGGTGCCGTCTGCTCCTAGGCTACTTGCCAGGCTAATGGCCTGGAGAACCTGAGCTTATAACCTCTGCACCACACACACCTTAGAGACCTGGCTTCTCTGGCCAGGCCTGAACATCGGAAAGCAGGAAGTGGGATGTGAGGGCTGGCTTGTGAAATAGACCGAAACCAAACCACTCTGAAAATCAATTTTCAACTGCCTTAGCTCCCACTTTGTAAAGCATTTCTCAACAGCGTTCTCTTTGTTGCGACAATGAATGTTTCTTCTGCCAACATTTTAAAATCCTTTTAATTTTAATGGGTTGCTTTATTTTTTCCAAAACACTGTGTAGGCACAATAATTTAGAAAAAAAACCCTTGAACTGTTGTCAGCTAGATTTCTGACAGGCTTATAGAAGCTGTTTCTTTCTTTCTTTTTTTTTTTTGTAATTGCAAAATATGCTAGGAAGCAGAGAATGTTTTTATTCCTGATTCAGATATTCTTTTTGAGAGAAAACATGGTTTTTCAGAGACGCTTTTACCTTCCTACCTTCCTGTGAACTCTGCTTTGAATGAGGCTCAACCTTGGTTCTGGCCGAGCTCAGCCTGTGCTGGGGTGGGTCCCGCCCCTTCCCTGCCCTGCTCGTCTTCTCCTTCTCTTCCCTGCCCTCTCTTCCCCTGTCTCCATGGCTCTTTTCTCTTCATTTCCTACGGTTCTGCTGCCTTTCACTGTGATTTGATGTGGCTCTTGACAGTTTTAAAACAGCCATTGAAAGCAAGCATCTAGTCTGTTTTCTGGGCGTTTGTGTGTGTTAATAACGACTTAGTATCATACGTATGTTGTCTCCCTTACTTGCTCAATTACATGAATCAATAACTGAAACATGAGAAAGAAGCAAATTTCATGTCTGACAGGTGGGCCCATTGCCTCATAGTGGAATCCTCCTGCCTCCTCAAAATGAAACAAGGAAGCCTTTAAAAGAAGTTTCACAGGGAGTGTGTGTGTGTGTGTGTGTGTGTGTGTGTGTGTGTGTGTGTATTTTTTGAGGCAGTGTCTCACTTTGTCGCCCAGGCTGGAGTGCAGTGGTACGATCATGGTTCATGGCAGTCTTGACCTCCTGGGTTCAAGCAATCTTCCCACCTCAGCCTCTCAAGAGGGGCTAATTTTTTGGTAGTTTTTGTAGAGACAGAGTTTTGGTATGTTGCCCAGGCTGGTCTCGAATTTCTGAGCTCAAGCAGTCTGCCTGCCTTGGCCCTCCAAAGTGCTGGGATTACAGGCGTGAGCCACCATGCCCGGTCTCACAAGGAATATTTGCTACATATTTTTGTACATTTTATCTTCACTCTCTTTGTTTTTATCTTCTCTCTCAACATGGCGACATCCCTCCCTGAACTCCAGACAAGCCGTTTTAGTAGATCTAAGTAGCATCTTTTTGTGCATGAATTTAGGTCATTGTCGTAACTTGGTCTCTGACTTTAGTTCTAGTCTCAGTACTAAATTCAAATGAAGGTATGTGGGGACAGAGAGAAAGGGACCGTGATATCATCCATTTGCCGTGTTTTCCTGATACCTAGTGAATCAATTGGCTTTGTTTTAAAAAGGCCAATAGTTAGTGTGATTAAAAGCCAGGTACTGTACCATGTTAACATGTATAAAAGGCACTTATCCTGTGGGTGTTAATTTCTTGAAAACCAGTGGGCATTCCAATTGTCTCCTCTTCTGCTGTCTACATGATCAGGAAAAAGAGAGCAATCCCTAGGATGTAAATTCCATTGAGGCCTCGTTAATTAAGAAAGAAGATCATGAATCTTTGTATCAGTTCAATAGGAATTGAGCTAAAGCTTGTGTTTATACTATCTTCTGTGGAAGTTTGTTGAACAAGAAAATAGTGTAATCAAGGTAAAGAAAACATTTATTTTACTTAAAACAACATATTAAGAAAGTTAGAAGCATAATTTCCTTTACAAATAATTGTTAAGATAATTAAAACAATTTTTACATTATCGTTACACTATAAAAAACTCAGAGTAATAAAGTCAGATTTTAGAAATGTGAGTAATAACAATCACAAGCCTATGTAAAGGCTTATGTAAAGGCTTACATAAAGCATATGTAAAGGCTTACATAAATCAATGTAAAGATGAGGTTAACAAATATTTTTCAATATTCTTCTTTTAGTCTTACAATAATGTAATGTAGTAAGGCAGAAGTTATTATCCCCCTGCGCTAGTTGGGTTAATTAACTTTAGTTGTCATAGCAGGGAAACCCTGTGGTTTCATACAACAGAGGTTTCTTTCTCCCTCAGAAAAGTGTGACGGTAATTGAACCAACTTCCTTGATCTCGCAGCTATTCCAAATTGAACATCTGACACATGTAGCCTCTGAGGTTGCTTCAGCTGAGAGAGCCCTGGAGGAGATACACTGGCTTGCACCTGCCTTGACCTGGAGTTATTCAAGTCATGTGTTTCACATTTCACTGGCTCGAGTTAGTCACATGGCCTCAACCTGACTGCGGGGACGTGGAGTGGTGTGTCTGGAAAGCATTATCCTTCTGTGTCAAACACAATTTTACAAATAAGAGAACTCTAAATAATCAGTAACGTGTGCAAATTCACACAGATATCAAATGAAGAAGCTGAGTTTTTACTCAGGTCTTTTAACCCCAGTTCCAATGAACATACACAATAGTATCTCTCTACCTAATCTAATAATAGTATCTCTCTGTATAATCTGGTAATATCTAATAATGGTTTACTAAATCCAATAGACTCTCATTTAATCCTGAAGACATTGAGACAGTTTTATGTTTGTGCACATTTAGGAGAAAATATAAGGAAAACCCTGATTGTTCCTAAGTATTACGTGGAATTCTACTTTAATGATAACACTTAGTGCTTTGTAGGTTTATTGTGTTTTCTGTTCTCCCAGTGTAACCAGATCTGTGATGGGGTCTGTGGTGGAGTGGAAAGACTATTGGCTTTGGTGCCAGACAGATCTCTATTCACATTCCTGTACCAACACTTACCAGTTGTGCAATGTTTTGAGCAAGTTATTTAACTTCTATTATTTTCATTCTCTTCATTTATGTAATAGAGACAACAATATCATGTAGGCTTTTTAAAGGTATAAACAAGTTAATATTTATAAAGTCGCTGGAAATAGTAGATACTGTTTTTTTTATATCCCTTAAAAAGTAGCATGTTCAAGTTCATAAAGCAAGATATCTTAGAATTAAACGATGAAATGCAAAATCAGACTTAATGCAAAGATATTTCATCAAGTTAAAATAATATATAAATACAAATACTTACCCAATGGAAAAAACTGCCCAAGCCAGCAATAAAAGCGCAATGTGAATTGATGAAGAAATCCAGATATATAGCCACCGGCTGGGTTTGTGAGGTTAGATTGATGAAATACAGGCTGATCTATATTTCTTGGAGTTGATATGTATAGATTTTGATGTGCCATCTGGTAGTGTTTGCTCTGCACAGCCCATGTTTTCATGCAGATGATTATCTGTATTGTACAGGAAGAAACAACAGGATGATAAAGTCTAACTGCAACAGTGATTACGTTTCCAGATGCAAGTCTGAAGTTGCTGTCAGTTGGCATAACCAGAGGATGCTCTGGGAAATATCAGGGCTGGGCTGGGGAAGGGTGGCAGTGGAGCGCTGGGTGTATTTCATTTGGAGGTCGTCACCAATGCCCCATGTCCCAAAGCCATTATCACATGAGGATAAATACTTCTGGTTTCCTTGAGCAATGAAAACAGTGCTAGATTTTCAGCATGTCGTGGCAGAATGTTTTCATAGCTGCATGGAAAATGCATATGTTGACATGTGGAATCAAGCAGAGATACATACACTGTCAGATTTCCCCAATTTGAACATTTTCAAAGTCCATGTCTTAAGTTTAATCCAAGTCTGTATCAGGAAGGGGTTTTAGCTTTACCCTTCTTCCTATGGAGTGATGTGGTCACCTTGGCTTGTTTTGTTATAATGTGAACAGTGAAAATAGAATTATGAGAATTGCATTGAAGTTAAAATTTGGCATCTTTTAGAATGACTTTTCATAGAAATTACCAAAAGCAGATAGAAAATATCCAAGATGCCTTGGGTAATTTGTTTGAGGGTCTTTTCACACTTCTTATTAGAGCAGTTTGGATGCGATAGTCAAGGAGGCTTCCTCGGTAAAGTGTGGTACAAACTGGAGGTAAACTGGTTACTATAAATCACAGAGTGGGTATATATTTAATAGAAATAAAATCAGTATCTTAATGAGGTATATCCACTCCCATGTTCATCGCAGCATCATTCACAACAGCCAAAATATGGAATCAACCTGTGTTCATTGAAGGTTGAATGGATAAAGAAAATGTGGCATATATACACAATGGAATATTATTCAGCCACAAAAAAGAAGGTTATCCTGTCATTTGCGACATGCATGAGCCTGGAGGACATTATGCTAATTGAAATAAGCTGGGCACAGAACAACAAATACCATGTGATCTCTCTTCTATGTGAAATCTAAAAAAGTGGGACTCAAAGGAATAGAAAGTAAAATGGTGGCTGGCGGGTTTAGGGTGAGGAAAATGGGGAAATGTTGGTCACAGAGTACGAAGTAGTAAGTTCATCCTGAAGTTATTCATCCTGAGTAGGTTCTAGAGACCTAATGTTCAGCATGGTGACTGTAGTTAATAATACTGTATTGTAAACTTGCAATTTGCTAAAAGAGTAGATGTTCACTGGATTGTTTACTTGCAATTTGCTGAGAGAGTAGGTGTTTAATGTTCTTACCACAACAAAAAAGAAAATAGGTATGTGAGGTGATAGATATGTCACTTAATTTGATTGTGGTGCTCATTTCACAGTATAAAAATAATGTTTTACACTGTAAACATGTATAATTTTTATGTGTAATTATACCTCAATAAAGTAACAAAAAAAAAGAAATCAATTACTACTCTCTGTTGACAGATCTTCCTCGTAAGTTTTTTAAAACAAGTTTTTGAAGGTTCTGGTTTTTGTTAAAGATCTATCCCGAGCTTTCCAGATAGTTGGGAAGATAGCATTTTGTGAGTTAGGATGGCATTTTGTTTTGTTTTATAGCATTTGCCCCCTAAAGTATCCGATGACAGTCACACTTTCATTTTGCTTTTTGGTTGATTGAGCTACAGTGTTTTTGGTTCTGGGGACACAGAGATAAACAGGAGAGGTCTCTGCTCTCATAGAGCTCACGCTGTTGCACTCAGTCTAACATGTGGTGCTTGAGCTGCCATCATATCCATTATTATCATTCACATCATTAAGCCCTTACACATGATGGGTGGTTTTCCATGTTCATTCATTCTTTTTTACCTACCCATCCATTTATTTATTAATTGAGGGCCAGAACTCCCCTGGAACTCCTGAAGAAATGCCTTCTACAATCACTGAAGAAAGAGAGCACAGCCTTCTCAAGATTTCAGTGTTCCATGGAATAATTTTTTATCTGTGGTTCCAACTTAGTAATGTTGGAACCTGGAGGTGATGAAGGCTTATTGACAATAACAAAATCCATTGTTCTGAGGATCATGCTATTATGAGGAGTTTAAAGTTTGGCAAACAGCTTTACAGAAAATAAAAATCACAATCAAAGTGGATACAAGTTATTGAAGATGACTTAACCAGAATATATGCAAGTTATTAAACTTGGAGTTGGGAACTTGAGAGACCTCCTTCCCGTCCAACGTTCCAATGTCCTCTTCCAATGTGTTCCAAAGCACAATAAAGAGAAAAACCCACTGGCTAAGAAAATATTGCCTCGCTGCGCTGTAATTCAAAGCAGGTTTCTCAATCTTTTCCTGCTGAAATTCTTTTTGAGTCCCAGAGCAGAAAGGGTAACCACAGGCCCGGTGTGGGAATGATCCTGCCCGAATGAGGGCTGGGAATCCAGAACCTTTTAATGAATACTTTGTCAAAGCAATATTTATTTATAATAAAAATCAAACCAATTTTCTGTAGCTTCCATCTCTCTTAGCCTGCCTGTGAACCTGTGCCTCTGCATTCAGTGAATTAAAGAGCTCTTTACTGAATGAATTTATAAACAGAAATTTGAACATAGTGGTTTAACAAGTGAGACAGAAATACATCATCTTCTGTCTCCTACCCACTCCTTTTGGCTTTTCTGTTTTTGTTAAAGGTACTACCCATTCTGCGGTCTATCAGCATGGAGCCATCTATGAACACTCTTCTTTCTTTGCTCCCGTCATCCACTGGTTTCCAAAATCCTTTTGGCTCTATTGCCAAAATATCTTTTGTTCCGGCTCTCTCTGCACTCTCTATTTCCGCTTGCCCACGTCCTGTTTGTTTTCCCCGTACTTCACTCTACTGAAATTGCTTTGTCAAGGTGAATGATGCCCTTCATGATGCTAAAACCCAAAGTCTCTGTTTCGTTTCAATGTCAGCACATCTCTGGGCATTGTTTAACTCTGTCGTAAGTCAGTCTCTCTGTCTTGCAACATCCTCCCCTCTTACCCACTAGGGCACCACTCTCTCCTGGTTCTTTATTCCCCTTCTGGCTTTGCCTCTTGGTCTTTGCTGATGCTTCCTTCTCTGCCCAGCCTCTCACGTTGAAGTTTTTCAGGGATTAATGCTCAGCCCTTCTCACTGCATCCTCTAGGCAGTCTCATCCATGCTGAGATGTTCATTATTTTATTATTAAGGTAATGCATTCACTTGGCAGAGAGTTTTAAAATGCAGAAGTAAAAAAATAAATGTAAAAGTTTTTCTTCACTCCTCCAGCCTCAGTAGTTCCTTAAACTCAATTACTTTTAACCATTTGTATTTTTAATTCTTATGCCTTACCCGTAATACTCTGAGTAATATATTCGTACCAGTAAGGTTAATTAATGGGTTAACCTTAGATAGCATCTGTTCATTCCTTACAATGAAAGAAGAATAATTAGCTTGCTTATACCACCCAACTTTTACCCTCCACATTTTTTATTTTATGCTATTTATATTTGTTCTATTGTTTACTTTTATAAAATACTCAAACTCCTTCTATATAAGTCATCAATTTTAGAAGATATTGCTTGCCTTACTGTGAAAGACCAGGAAATAATCATGCCTGTACCTTTTCCACTTTGTCTCCTCCATGTAACTTCTCTGAGCTATACATCGCTTTCTATTCGCTTTGCTTTCCTTAATTCCTTCCGTTTTCCTACCTTTGATGATGGTCATCAAGTTTTCTGTGTTCCTCAGGTCCTTTTACTGATTTGAAAAGTTATGCATATACTTTCTATTCTTTTTAATGGTTACCCCGAACATTTCAATATGTGTGTTTCATGTGACCTAACATTAATCAATGTCTCCATCCTCTTCTGAAAGAAGGGCAGATCATAAAATGCTTTAACTCAAACTCCCTCTTCCTGTCTTCTCTGTTAACTGTTATTTGATATTTTAGCTAAACTTAGTTTCATAACTTCCCAAAAGAGATCATTTAGATTACCAAATGCGAGAGCCCAGAAGGTGCCCTGCTCAGATGTCTCTTTAAGTGAGAACTTGCTGCAAGGAGTGTAGTGAGCTGGCAGTCTGATTGGCTATACCTTCAGGATCCGTAGCAGTGTTCATGCTGAAGCTCTGCTTGGCATGGGCCATCTTCAGCCAGTGGCTGAGCTCAGGAGGATCATGGGAACCATGATTGCTGCCTGACATGGGACTCCTTCATAGGTTACGTAGCTCTGCCTTGCTGCACTGGCCTGAGACTCTCAGAGATGCACTGCCACCTCAGGGTCTTCCTTTCCAATCCTTTATTCCCTCTCTCCTTTCACAAATGTCAGATCTGGGTCATGGTCTGAAGGGTTTCCCTGAATACTCTTGCTTCATCTCTGCTTTCCTTTTCACAGATATTTCTCTGCAACAGATCTCTTGCATTTCTGATTCTGTGATGGCGTCTGCTTTCTGGAGAGCTCAAAATGACACCAACGTTTTCTAATCGTTCCTTTGTTCCCTTGAGCTTCTTGTACTCCTGCCATCTGTTCAGCCCAGATGCTTTCTCAGAGTACCATTCTCATTATCCTTAGTTTGTCCCACAAACTTCTGTATGACCAGGTACCTCCTTACCGTCCAACCTCATCCCTACCCCATCAGTAAATGTAGCTCAGCCTCATAGCCCTCCTTTTAGCTTCTCAAATGAGCTCAGCTCTTTCCCTCTTGAGCATTTTTCTGTGCTGGTCACTCCTCCAGGAGCCCTCTTCTCTCAGACTTTGTAGAGCCAACTCCTCATCTTTATATCTCTTATATCATCTCTTCAGGAATACCTTTCCCTGACCACTCCCCTTCCACAGCTTTCTTATGCTATAACACAGCAGCTGATTGTTTTTATTTTCAATATGATATTTTGCAATGATTTGTCTCTGTTCTACTATGTAGCAAGCAGAGATTATATTTGTTTCATTCACCACTGTAGACTTAGCACTTAGCACAGGATCTGGGACAAAACAGTAAAGATCTATTTCATGAATGGTCTCTTCTTTCATGTTCACTGACACCATTCTTACCTCTTGTCCATTCATTGCTGTAATGTCCTTAACAGTCTTACTATTCACCACAGCTAGATTAGTCTTCCCTGAGTATATCCCCTTTTGGTGTTCATTTCTGCTCAAAAAACCACCAAAGAGTTCCCATTCCTCATGACTTAAGTACAGATGGCTCAGCCTGGCACTCAAGAAAGCCAGAAGGTCCATCTTTCTAGCCTCATCTCTCTAGGATAGTCTCTCTCTCACAAGTCAAACTGGAAAATCACCAGTCACCAAGCACATTCTGGGCTTTCTTCTCGCCACACCTTGGGCTATGCTAGATTGATCACCAGACTTTTCTTTCCATCCCTCTTCTGTCTCACCATGTTTTTGAGTCAAAATCGATGTGGACCCTCCCAGTGGAAATTCTTCCTCATCATTCTAAATGAATGTGCCAGCTTCTGCTCTAAAATCCCACAGCCTATTCTTTGCGATTTAGGGTATTTTCAAACTTACTTTATATTAAAATGATTGTTTACTTGCTTTTTCTTAACCTTACCAAAGTCTAAGATCCTTGATGAAAGGTACTCTTTAATACATCTTTTGTGACCTCTATAACACTGAGCATTTACCTTCTTACTCTTACATTTTTATTTTTAAAATTTTACTTTAAAGGCTCTCCTCTGAAGGAAACCTCAACTGCAGGGCCCCTTCCTTCTATGCCCCATTTCAGCAGGAAGTAGTTAAAGAGGATTGATGCCCCAAATCCAACAGAAGATGAACTTTCCTGTTCAGAGAGCAGAATGAGGGAATGTGTTCTCTTTCTTGGTCCACGACGGGGCGTAGCTTTAAGGGCAAGAATTTCCCAGTGCCATGCCCCACTCCCATCTCTCTCCATCCGGGAGATTCAATCGTTAATGTTTGAATTTCGCAGGGGGTGGGAAGAAACCAAAAGTCAGTCACTCCAGCGGAAGCTCTAAGGAACTCCTTTCATTGGCCCAGGGTCTTGGAGAAGGTGGGGGTTTCTCCCAGGATAAAAGTTCATGCTCCCTCACATGTGCTGGACTTTTCCAGCTTTCTGGAATCCCCTCCCAAACGGTGGGAGCTCCCTCCAGGATTTTCCCCTCTGGAATCCCCTTCCACACTATTCGTGGAAACCTTTCTCCTCTTCTCCTTTCCTTCTCTTTTCTCTACCTAAATAAAATCACCTTTCTGCAACAACAACAACAAAAATAAATAAATAAAAATGTACTTTTATTTATAAATAATACTTTAATAAAAATAATATGGTAAAGTATTATTTTTAAATAAAATTTATAAATAAAGTATTAAAATAAATTTTATTTATAAATAATACTTTACCATTTTATTTTTATGAGTATAAAATAATATGTATATATTATGGAAGACAAGAGAGACATAAAATATTAGAGAATAAGAAATAAACTGTAATTGCATCACCTGCCAATCAGCATTTCTTAGCATTCTATTGTATCTCTTTTTATTTTTCAATAGATAATGTTTGTATTAGCAAAGATCATACTGAATATAAAATTTTGTGTTTTGGGGAGTTCCAAGTGCAGTTGAAAAGTCTAGTTCTAAATTTTCTTTCTTTTTTTCTAAAAAATATACAAACAGGAGAACCAAAAGCAACAAGAAGAAAACTCAAAATGCATTTAATCAAAATTAAGAGACAAAAAACCCCAAAACAAAACAAGAAAATTCCAGATTTTTTTTTTTAAGTACTGCCAAAAGCAGAGCTGAACAGGAAGCCTATGTTATTTCTTCAGGTAAGACCAGAGGTTTCAAGGGGCTGTAAGGACTGGAAGTTCTCAGAGTGTCCAGCAAATATTCCTTTTTGAACAAGAGGTCTCCATTCTGAAAGGGACAAGATAGAACAGAGCAAGTTATTTTGCTGAAGGAGGCAGAGGCCGGGTGTGGTGGCTCACGCCTGTAATCCCAGCAGTTCAGGATCACCTGAGGTCAGGAGTTCAAGACTAGCCTGGTCAACATAGTGAAGCCCTGTCTCCACAAACTATAATTCCTTCATGCAATTAGGTCTAACAGGTGCCTGAAACTCTGTTCATTTTTTCCTCAGTCTTTCCCCAACATTGCTCTGTGTGCCCATTGGATTAAAAATCCAGAAATGATCTATGTGAGTATATTTGTAATTGCAAATGGAAAACAATGCGTGCTAGAGTAATGAATGGTTATGTAAGTGTGGCAATAAGGAAAAAGGTATATAGATATATGAGGAGAGGATGATCTTCTCAATGAACCTATTGAATTTTTCCATCTCCCAGATAAAATCTTTATTGTAATTGGCAGAAATATGAAAGAACACACAACGAATAGCATGTTAAATAAGTTTTGTAAAATGTGGTATTTTAACCATAGCTCTGGGTGCTCTGTGAGAATATAAATGAGAAAATTTTTCATCATCAAAGAAATTAGGAGAAGAAATCTAATTTCCATTTTATGGCAATACCTCCTAGTACAGCATTCGTTTGTGAGTTCTTTTCCCACTCCTACCTCATCTTAAATTGTTATATACTTTTTCATGAGGAAGGTTTCAGTTAGTGCAGTTTATTTGAAGGGAAATGTGGTGGGGGAGGAAAGATAAAAGGAAGTTTGGAGATTATGCATTGTCACAGAACTCACAGAAAAATCAAAGGGAGGTAAACTAGGATGCTCTAGTCTTGCTAACCTGGGAACAGAAAGGTAAAAACAATATTGAAAGATGATAAGTTTTCTGTAGAAGTTAAAGGTTTAGTTGTCTCAGGATTTTATGTATATGTAATTCCATAATTAGAAATTATATAACTGTTCTCTACTTCATCAGTTTTTATATTGTTATTTCTCCACTCAATCGGTTTTTAAGTAATCCTTATTTTTATTTATTTATTTATTTTGAAAGGAGAGAAGGAAAGAAAAAAAGTAATGAAGGAGAGGAAGAAAAAGAGGGAGAGAGAATGGGAATGTTGCTTTATTCTAAAAATGGGTGTTAATAATGGCTGATCAATATTTCATTTAAACCTCTGAGTAGGTGTGATGTGGTATTGACAAGAATATATATTTTGTGTATTTAAAGTGGAGAGCTCTATAAATATTTATTAAGTTTACTTGTTCCAGTTCTGAGTTCAAGTCCTGGATATCCTTATTAATTTTCTGTCTTGTTGAGTCTAAATCTCTTTATAGGTCTTATGTATTTGGGTGTTAGGATCATTAGCTCTTATTGTTGCATTGATCCTTTTACCATTATATCTTTGTTGCTTTAAAATCTATTTTATCAGATGTGAGAATTGCAACTCCTGCTTTTTATTTATTTATTTATTTTTTGCTCCCCATTTAGTTGGTTAATCTTTCTCCATCCCTTTGTTTTGAGTCTTTGTGTATCTTTGCATGTGAAATGGGTCTGGATGTAGCATACCGTTGGGTTTTGGCTGTATCTTTTGATTGGGTGATTTAGTCAATTTAAATTTAGGATTACTGCCATTTGATGTTAACTGGCTGTTGTATCCATTCATTGATGTAAATTCTTCTTTATGTTGATGCTCTTTACTTTTTGGTATATTTTTAGAAAAGCTAATACTGGTCGTTCCTTCCTATGTGTAATGCTTCTTTCAGAAGCTCTTGTAAAGCAGGCCTGGTGGTAATAAAATCTCTGAGTACTTGCTTGTTCACAAAGGATTTTATTTTTCCTTCACTTTTGAAGCTTAGTTTGGCTGGATATGAAATTCTGGGCTGAAAGTTCTGTTCTTTAAGGATGTTGAATATTGGCCCCCACTCTCTTCTGGCTTGTAGGGTTTCTGCTGAGAGATCTGCTGTGAGTCTGATGGGCTTCCCTTTGTAGGTAACCTGACCTTTCTCTCTGGCTGCCCTTAGTATTTTCTCCTTCGTTTCAACCCTGTTGAATCTAATGATTATGTGCCTTGGGGTTGCTCTTCTTGAGGAATATCTTTGTGGTGTTCTCTGTATTACCTGGGGTTGAATATTGTCCTGCTTTGCTAGGTTGGGAAAGTTTTCCTGAATAATATCCTGAAGAGTATTTTCCAGCTTGGATTCATTCTCTCCGTCGCATTCAGGTATACCTATCAAACATAAATTAGGTCTTTTCACATAGTCCCATATTTCTTGGAGACTTTGCTCACTCCTTTTTATCCTTTTTTCTCTATTCTTGTCTTCTTGTTTTATTTCCTTAAGTTGATGTTCGACCTCTGATATCCTTTCTTCTGCTTGTTCAATTCAAGTGTTAAAACCTGTGCATACTTCTTGGAGTTCCCGTATTGTATTCTTCATTTCCGTTAATTCACTTATATTCCTCTCTAAATTGTCTATTCTCATTAGGATTTCGTCAAACCTTTTTTCAAAGTTCTTAGTTTCTTTACGTTGGGCTACAACATGTTCTTTTAACTCACAGAAGTTTCCTATTATCCACCTTCTGAAGCCTGATTCTGTTAATGGAATGCACTCGTTCTCCATCAAGCCTTGTTCCCTTGTTGATGAGGAACTGTGATCCTCTGTAGAAGGAGAGGCATTCTGATTTTGAGTATTCTCAGCCTTTTTACGCTGGTTTCTTCCCATTGTTGTAAGTTTATCCACCTGTCGTCTTTGTAATTACCAACTTTCAAATTAGGTCTCTGAGTGGACATCCAAGTTGTTAATTCCGAGGGCCAAAATCTGAGCAACCCACTGCGCTGGCCAAAACAGCAGCATTAAGACTGATGGTGCTTTTCTGCCCGGGAATCTCTGGTCTGGCTTCCTTCTTGAGACGGTAATAGGTGACTCTGCCTTCCTGGAGCTCCTAACATCGGTCAGAAGGGGAACCAGTCTCGTTTACTCTGCACCAAGAGCTGCCGCACCGAGGTGCCGGCAAAACTGCTGCGCCAGCCACAAGAGTCACGCTGGCGACCCATGTGGCTCCTCCACCCCATGTGGCTCCTCCACTGGGAATCTTCTGGGCTGTGAGCGACAAAAATTCTCCTGAAAGTGTGGCATCCTCTCATTCTCTGTGCTTTCACTGGGAGCTACAATCCCGAGATGTTAGCGCTTAGCCATCTTGGATCTCCTCCCTCTCTTCTTTAAAATTCTATAAATCCTATTTCATCATCATGGCTTTGTGTTCATATGTATTTGGTTAAAGGAAGAGTATAAATGCTTTAAAATATTTGAAGACAAAGTTCAAATAACTCTGTGATAATACTCATATCCAAACACTGACCCAAACAGGGCTAAATGGATACACTCCTGTACACAAGGACATATAGCTGAAGGGAAAAATGTTGCTATATGTTTAAAAACTTTTTTTTGGTAAAAAATATTAATTTTTAATGTAGTAGAGTAAATTGGTTATAGCATAAATGTAAATAAGCTGTCTCCTACCCCCAATCCATTAATGCTCAATTTAAATTTAAGAATTTCAAGATAAACTAATCAGGAACAGTTTTTCTCAAATCAAGCCAACCATCAAACTCCATTTGAAAAACACTTTTTTCTCCTTTGTTTGAGAGTAGCATTGATCTTTCACTTGTTGCCTTATTTGTAGGCAAATGAAAGCATCAGAGAGGCAGGAAGTCCCTGGGAGTGTGACTATCTCACAGACATTAAGCCTGCAGGCGGAGTCCTGGATCTCCTGATGAGGGGCTCAGTCCTGAAAAGAAGCCTCTCTTTCCCTCTCCTGGGAGTGCTGACCTCTGAAGCTGGGAGTGACAGGAAGTGGAGCCAACAAGAGAGAAATTTAGGTCCTTTGGAGATCTTATGGATAATGCTTTGGTTTCTCTTGAGAGCTCTTGCACCTTGAGCTCTTTCACTTTCTCCTTTTTTGTTGCAGGCCTAGTGTTGGGAGTCAGGGAGAGGTGAGGCTTTCAGCAAGACTAGGGCTGGAGTCTTCATGCAGACCCCAGGAGGAAACTCTTGCTGAGTCTCCAGCAGGTGGCTCTTGTCTAGTTTCTGGGCTGTGGCTTGTGACTATCATTTGCTAAAACTTTAGGGAGGAAGGAATGCTCAGATACTGAGGTGTCCAGACTATGTAACTCATGGTTGATTCAAGGGAAAGCAGGCCTCCTTCTTTTTGCCCAAGTCTCTCTTGCTTTCTTCTTGGTTTTAGTCTCCTTTCAACACTTCTTTTCACAACTCTCAGGCCTTAGGTCCTCATCTTAATGCTTGGTCTGGGGAACCTCAGGGAAATATCAACCATTTGTCTTTTCTGGGGTTGGAGTGGGTGGGTAGTTCTTTTATTTTAAGACATAGATCTCACTGTGGGAAAGCCTTTGCTTGCTACTAACCAAATTAGTGGAAGGTATTTGGGAGAGGAATTGGTTCATCTAATCTATTTAGGATAAAGTTGACTTTAGAGTGAGGATGTAATCTCAAAAGTTTGTGTATGAGTTGTGAATCTCTAAAATGTGATGTTTAGGTGCTCAGGAGATTCTGGTGCAGGTGCTAGATGAGCTGAGTTGGCAGTTAATTGGAACTTTCCTGTTGCAACACAGAAAATCTCAACACAGCATTTCCTGATGACTAGTTTCTGTGTCTTATTTGTCTCATAGACTATACACTCCTTGCTTAGATGCTGTATCGATATTTTGCTAAGAAAATTCAATCTCAGTGAAATTTCCAAGATGTATTTATTAATTGAGGCTGACTCACCATCCTAGAGTTCTAGTATCATCAGTGGGCTGTCCAGGGAAATCATCTTGAAAGTGTTCCTTCAGTTATTTGCACTAGTCCACTAATCCTGCTTCTCTTGTCTTCTGGAGCTGCAATCCTAGCTTAATTCCAAATTGGACATTCATTTATGTATTCATTCATTCATTCATTCAGTCAAGCATTTAATATTTATTGGGTGTCAGTTCTCGTTGCTGTGCTAAACCCTCAGGGTACCAAGATGAGTAAAACCTCAAAATTCCATAATTGTTGGAAACCTTAGAGATCATCTGGTGAAAAGCAAGAAAATCAGAATAAAATATCTTATGATGCATGAAAAAACAGCTTCTCTGCTCAAGAGAGGTGAGAAGCCAAGAATAACTCTGTATGCCGATTTTCCAGACTCTGAGAATTTTATAGCCTTAAAGTGCCACGGAGATTCTGTTGTCATTTATGCTTTTTGCTGTTTGTGTTTCAGTTAACAAGATCAACCTTGCTAGGAAATGACCAGGTGAGCTCAAGAGTTCTTTCCTTTTTCCCCAGACTCCCCACTAGCTCATGGATTTCTCAAATAGAAACTGAGGTCATTGCATATTTTAGGGATGTTTAAATAGACTTAAAGCTAAAAAGGGTGTTAACTGAAATCTTTCCCTTTTTGGAAAAGAGAGGGACGAGAAAGGACTGGAGGGCACTGATAATTTGGGTGAAGAGTTTCTACTCAGAAGGGAAAGTGAAAAATTTGGATGAAGTCAGTTTTATTCAAGAGCTAGTCACCTGTTAAACAGAACTGTAGTTAAACTTGTGTTAATACAGCTAAATGCAGATCTTTACATACTTAAAATATCCAAAGAGTTGCTCGTTAGAATTGTGAGCTAATATTTTTACTGAGCATTAAGGGAATGGTTTTGAATATTAAAAATGCTCTGCAATAGAAGTTTTTATTGTGATTTGAAATGCTCGTCTCTATTACCTTTTTTGGAATTAGTGGATGACAGTCTTGTTCTCTTCCGGCATTTGCGAAACACGAGCTTTCTTTTCTATAGTTCTCCTATTTCTAGAAACTGTGCATATGCATGCGTGCATGCATGCACATGCACACATGCACGCGCACACACACACGCACACAGAGCATTAAAAAGGAATAATAATTCAGGATTTCTGAACATCTTTATTTAGGCAATTTTCTGTCAAAACAATAAAATGCATTATATGTCCTTTTTAATGAAAGAGAAAGCAAACACTAAAAGATAAAACATCTGCTGGAAATAGACTCCAAATTAAAAATGTGTGTAGATATAAGGACCAAGGGACAAAAGATTGGTGCAGGAAGTATGGCAAGATGTTAATGTTTAAAATAATTTTTAAAAACATCATGCATGATAGCAAGTGCATAGATGAAATATTTTTGGAGTAAAAAAAACCCATTCTGAATCTTATCTGAAGATTGACAGCAATGTTTATTTGCTTTAGGCATAATTAATCTTTAATATATTCCCACCGAGTCTTCAGATCTTAATAGATGGAAAGGCCATATTCACTGACTATTTGAGGATTCAAATTTTCTTTCAGGCAGCATCATTCTTACTTGAATTACTAGATTGATTAATCCCTTACAAGTGATTAAGAACCACTGCTTACTTCTCTACCACTTTACTCATCCAAAGCAGGTTTGTGTTTATCAGCTGATATAATGTAGTCCCTTAAGTGAATGGTATCATCCAGTCCTTTTGATAAGAGACCTTCTGTTTGGGACAGGAAATAGAAAACTAACTGGAAGACAGATTTGTTTTACGCTCAAGGGACAAAAAAGTGTATTGAAAAATTATAAAGAACATAATAAAATGCAAGATGAAATTATGCTGTCTGATGACTTGCACACATCTATAGCACAATACAGTGTTGTAATCCTGCAAGCTTTGGGGACTGGTCCTGTAGGTGGATAAATGAGATAGCCTCTGATGCATTATAATTTCAAGATTTCTGTAAGCTCTACCCACTTCCTCAACAATCCCATTGCTTTGCACTGAGATGTTGGCTTCAGAAAGCCTCTGTTGAAGGGACTGTCCTACAAGGTAGAGAAAACAAATGAACTGACTTTATCAGACCAAGCAGCTCTCAGCTAAAGAAAGCCTATGAGGGAGGGAAGCACACGACAGGTGATTTTTGAAGGCATGAGTGTGAGGTTAAGATGGGAATTCTGTGCATGCCGGTGAAGTTGGAAAGTTTATTCTGGGCAGGACAAGCCCTCAGCAGTATCCTGGTAGGAGGCTCTGGTGATCTAGGGACAGCATGAGAGCATTGTGTCATTTGTCTGGAAAAGAAGACAGAGGAGAGGAAGTAGGAGAGTGAAGGACACTCCCAGGGCTTGCACTGCCTGTGCTGCAGTTCAGCTGCAGCCCAATCCTGCGTGGCTGACCTCAGTTCATTGATCTCTGAGCATGCCCATTCTCTTCATAAAGCACCTTTGTTTTCTGCGCAGCGCACAAACATCACGACCCGTGTCTGAGAATGTTGGGAATTTTATTAGGTCCATAAAGTTTTAGCTGTGGTCTAGTCCACCGAGGCCAAAATAAATAAATCGAGAGAGTGTAAAAGTAACATTAAAAAAAAAAAAAAAAACCTGGCTTAAAGAAAGAAAAACTACTGAAGCTCTAAAGTAACTTTGTCACAGTGGTTTTAGAGGGTTTTTCTCCCTACCAGCTAAGAATTCTGTAAAGTGCAGGCTGAGAAACTGCAGTATAATTGCAGCCAACAAATTCACTTTTCAGATTTCTCTGAGAATATTCTGTTCCGTGGAGTTAGGTTTAGAGGTTAAAATGATTGACAACTTATTGGCCACAGGCCTAAAGCTAAGTGGATAAAAAAGCAAAATGCCTTGGCTTTCAGAGTCAGGCTTTCTTGGAAAATATTAAAGATAAAATTAATGACTATTGATAAAGCAATGCATTTTCCAATGAAGCCTTTCTCTTACCTACTTTCCTAAGGTTCAAAATTCATATCACTCAAATTTTCTCCTGATAACATTGTTTGTGTCATAATAATGACATTAATTATAATTACTATTAAATATAATAATGATTTGAGTGCTTACTATGTGTCAGGCACTATTCTAAGAACTTGAAATGCATTAATTAATTTACTTCTCACTATGTAAATTAGCTACTGGCATTATCCTCCCTTTTATAGCTGAGAAAACTGAGAGACAGACCAGTTAGGTGACTTGCTTTAGATCATAGAACTAGGAAGTTGAGAACCTGGAATGAAAAATATATATTTAGCTATCAGCTCTTAAGGTCATAAAGGCATTATGAATGAATTTCTAATTACACTCCTTGTGGTGTCTTTCCCCATTGTCATCACTATCAAAATCCTTTTGTTCGTGTCCAGTATGAGTTCTAAGAATGCAATTAATTAGTAGTGAAAAAAACTATAATGTTGCAGAGTAGAAAAAACAAGATTGAGAATAATAGTAGAATATGATGCCCCGATGTGAAATTTAAATTCCATACTTAAAGAAAACATACAATGTTAATATCCCGTATGTGTATTTGTAAAAGCCATATCAATTTCATGAGAGTAAGACTTTCTGGTCCATGAGAAGGGATGGGAGGGGTGGTGGTGAGAGTCTAGAAGCAATAACTTGAAATGGAGACAGTTGTTAATTCTGAGTGATATGACTATTTTCTCTGGGTTTTTTGTATTTCTTAAATTTCTATTATAATTTTTTTTTTGAGATGGAGTCTCACTATATTGCTTAACCTGGTCTCAAACTGTTGGCCTCAAGCAATCCTTCCTCCTCAGCATCTTGAGTAACTAGGGTTACAGGTGAGAGCCACCACACCTGGATAAATTTCTAAAAATATGATAAGCAGGAGTATATATGTAGGACACTGATTCCTGTGCCAAAAAGACCTTCATTTTATTGGAGAGTCAGGACGTGCAGATAAGGAGGAGACTAAGACAAGGTGTCAAATTAGTGCCATAGCATGTAAGGCTTGCGGAGTTTCACAGGAGAGATCACTCAAGGTGAGAAGTGGGTGCAGCTTCATGGAGGAGGGAGATGTAAGTTGGTCCTTGAAGCTTTAACCTAGATAAGTGAAGAGGAGGGAATCCCAGGACGGAAGACCAAACTAGGGGGGAAATTTAGTGGTGACATTCACAGCAATGGTGAAAGTCCAACAAGACAATGTACACAGAACATCTAGTGTGGACTTGGTACGATACAGGTAAGTGTAGTTAAGGCAATACCAAGCAACAAAAGAGTCAGTACCCAGCGTATATACTGATGTTCATGATCCCCGTGGCCTATTGTTGGAAGTCACACCCAGGGGCATTTATTATCTTCCTTTGACCCTCAAAGGAACCATAAATGTTTAAGGGTCATTTTGTTTATAAAGACAATGCCCCACTTTAAGACCTATTGCAAAAATGCCCCCATATGTTTCTAGAATTTTTCTCTCCAGAGCTAGCTCAGAAGTGGTATGAAAAAAAACTTAGAAAATAGTTATTTTTCATTTTTCACTCATTGAATTCTTACCATATGCCCTCAAAGACGGTCAGAAGAGTGAAGACACACACACAGCTGAAGTAGGAGGCAGAAGGAGAAAAGGTCAATGGGAGGCAAGGGTAAGTCATGTGAAAGTTTAGAGGAAGGACAACTGTAGCCTTGTTGAGTGATCTTGGAAAGATGAGTTCCTGATAGCTCCATAGTTTTCTAATTCGGCAAGTAGTTGACTTCACAGCTATGGCAGCATGTCTTCTCTGGTTAGCTGAGGAGTTTGTGCATCAGGACACAGATCGTGAACAATTCTCCTTAACCCCTTTCACCTGGTATGATCATATGGAGCATTTACCACAAGGACCCTGAAAAAGAAAATAGGTGTGTTCATGGCTGTCTGGGCAGTATGGCATAGGATACCAGACTCAACTCCTCCCGGTCCCCTCCCATACTGCAAAATATGCCCTTAGTCTCTTCCTAGTCCCAGTTCCCAGTGTTCTCACAGTCTGAGTGTCTCTTTTTAGGATCTATGTGTCAGGCGATTGATTGGAATATGCATGGCTCCTATTGGACTACAACTTGGGTGGTGCCCATTTTGTGATTGTTCTGTTTCTCTGAGGGAAGGTTAAAGGATCTGAGGTGGGTCTCCGAACATCACAAGGACACTCCATCACACTCATGGTGGCAGCTCCCAACAAGCAGGGAAGAGTTTTTTTATAGGGAGTGCTTCTGCCCTTAGTGCAGTTACCCTTTGTTCCTTTCATTTTTACTAGGCTCAGCTTTTCACTGGTCCTTCTCCCCTGAGACTGCCATATAGGAAGTGATATCTCAGCTCTCATTGGCTTACAGTAAGAGACATATTGAGACAATAATATTATTGTTTCTTGTCTATTATTATTGTCTGTTATTATTGAGATAATAATCAGACCCCCTCACCCTACTTCTCCTCAAAATAATCTTCAGCTTATTCAGAAGAGCATATTTAGCAACACAAATGAAAAAAACAATTTTTTTCAGTAAATTCTGCTAATCTCTAATGTATTTTCACATGCATAAACAGATCCTGGTTCTGGACCTAAATATATAGAATATAATTTTTACTTCTCCTTTGTCCAAGATGAAAATAATAATATTTTGAAAACTTCCCCATACACCCTGCCATTCGCTTTGTTTTTGTATGTTCCTTATTGATGCTCATTGAGTGATCTTTGAAAGACTAGTTCTTGATTGATCCTTGGTTTTCTAATTCGGTGTGTAGTTGCTTTCAGAACCGTGGCAGCGTATCTTCTATGAGTTAGTGGAGCCACTGAGATAGCTCTTAAAAGAAAACCCACAGGGCTATCTGGCAGTCAATCCAAGTGGAATAAATTTAATACAGACAGTGGAAGAGGCAGTAGAGATGTCCTCAGTCCTTGTTCACAGCCCTGAAGCCAAAGGAGTTTAAGGCTGATTGAAGTTTTGAAGGGGAAGAACCTAAAGTCCCTCACATATTGTAAGGTAGACTAGCCAAATGTCAAAAATGTATGGAATCTGGAACCAGACTACCTGGTTAGAATCTGGCTCCTGATCCTACTGGTTATGTAACCCTGTTCTTCAGCGCTTTCATGCGTAAAATGCATGTTCCAGGCTGGGCTCTGTGGAACCAGATGATAAGATGGACTTTGTTGTGCAGGGCATTGATGAGAGATCAGGACCTGTAAAAGGTAAAGGGAGGAAGGGAATTGGGCAGAGGGAGAATTCAAACAGTGATTCACGCCTGACAGTATAGGGGCTAACCCAGTGGGGAGCTCTGGAGTGAGTATTGTCCATCAGTGTTACCCCAGGTCAGGCTGCAGTGGCCAGGCCTTTCTTCCCTAATTTATTCTGCATCACAGGGTTCCTGTGTGAAGAACGTGACTCTGGACAAGACAGCTCTGCAGTTGAGAGAGACCCTGAAGCAGCTGGAGGCTACCTGCTGACCACTCTTCCCAGCAGCTGAGAAGTGAGTCATTTTTTGGAGTGGGATCTTGGTGACAAACCTCCATGTCTATCAGAAAAGTAAGTAATGATAATACCTACCTCATGGGGTTGTGACGAGGAGAAAGTGAGTTGTTATCCGGAAGAGTTCTTAGAAGAGCGTTTGCTGCTATCACTGTGTGTGCACATGTGCATGCAAGCGAATGTATGCAGTGCTTCTGTTCCATCACCAGAATCTTGGAGAATGACTTCTAGAATGTAGTGAACTAAAGCTAATGTTTCCGCATCTTGTTTACTCTCCTTCTCTGTTACTGCAAATTCTGCTGATAGAAGGCTTATGGGTTATTTTATGCGTTACTTTGTTAGGCAGTTCAGGCGGTCTTGACTTCTTTGTCTTCTGGACATGATGAGTGTTAGAAATCTTTTCAATCACCCTGGGCAGTCATGATATAAACCTTGGCCTGTTTTTCCTACCAGGTGATAAAATGTGAAGAGTAGGAGCCTAGCAGGACTAACGAAGGATGTGATCTAGGTTGGGGCTCCAAGGGAAGGTTGAACAAATTGTAAAAGGAGGCAAACACACTTCTGTGCATTGAAGCCTCAATTGAGACTCTGTGAGAGCAGGTGGCTCTGTAGGGCTGACTTTAGTCAGGAAGCTTGGTGTTTACGGTACACAGAAAGCCCAGCCTAGCTCTAGGCTGGCTTCTGAAATTCCAGACTCTGGTTTACGTTCTACCTGGGCTTTCTCAAATGCTGTAGGCTCAAGGAGCAAAGAACTTCACCCTTTGAAATTGTCTGAGGTTACTTTTCAGACTGAATTGGGTAACAAAGGGCTCACTCTTGTTGACAAAGAACAGAAGATGCTTGTTTCCTGGGGCATGATGATTGGTACTAGGGTATATTCTTTTAAAGAATGAAGCTGTGAGTAAAGGTTTTGATTTTGGAAGAGCTCACAGTCTGAAGAAAGAGAGCACAAACTGAGAAAAATGTGTGCATAAAAATATGAACTTACATGTGAATGCTGAGAGAGTGAGGTCTACCTCACGGCTAGGTGAGTTCTGAAGGTGTTTTTGTGGGGAGTCTCTGAAGAGAGGAGTCTGGGAAGACTCTGAGTAAATGTTTTGAAGAGGGAAGGAGATCATGACTTGTTGAGAAAGAAGACCCCTTAAGAATACATGTTTGTGAATTCCTTACGCAGTTGAAACTTGAACAACACCAGTGTTGGGGTACTGATCCCCACACACAGCAAAAAAAATTCATGTATAACTTTTGACTCCCTCAGGAGTGAACGACTAATAGTTTACTGTTGACCGGAAGCCTTACTAATAACATAAACAGTGAATTAACACATATTTAGTATGTTATATGTATTATATGTTGTATCCTTACAATAAAGTAAGCTGAAGAAAAGAAAATGTTATTAAAATCATAAGAAAGGGAACATATATTTACTATTCAGTAAGTGAGAGAGGATCATTGTAAATTTATGCTCATCATTTATGTTGAGTAGATGGAGGAGTGGGAGAAATTTTTATTTTTGTTTTGCACTCTGTATGTCTTAGGGGTGGCAGAGGTAGGGAGATGGAGGAGGTGGAAGGGGAGACAAGAGAGGCAGACACACTCGGTATAACTTTTCTTGAAAAATATCCACATATAAACGGACCTGCGCAATTAAAACATGTGTAAGGGTCAACTCTATGCAGAAATCATATACCTATCACTTTGGTATCCCTAGAACTTTGCATAGCATCTGGCACATGGTAGATCTCAAAAAATGTAGGTTGAACTGAGGGCAACCAGTTAGGCTACTGCGTAGGGGATGGGTTGGAGTAGAGGGGGACAAAGTCGAAGAGAGATGTGACCATGAGCCAGGGATAAGAGGTCTAGAAAGGGCCTGGCTAGAACACCAGGAAAGACAAAGGAAGTCTAAGACATGTGTGGATCTGTGTTTCTTCATCAGCGTCTCTCAATGTGTTCTCAAGGCCCAGGAGGTGCTCCCTAAGATTTTGAAAAGGCTGCCTTTTTGGTCATCTGAATAAGCATGTGGTAACTAATACTGCTGTATGATTTAGATGCTGTATTTTCTTTGTATTTGTAGTTGAGGATTGGCACCATGTAATTGCCAAAATGACAGCATTTCACTTTTAAGATGCTGTTAGGCACTCCTGGTTGCTGTTGGGATGGTTGCTCCTAAAGTCAAAATCACAGTAACCATTTCTTGGCTGCCACTGTTCAGTGGAAGACTGTTTATCCTGGAGTCTAAACACTAGCAATGTTCAAGAACAAAATTGTTTTAAATGACTTTAAAATGTACATATATATTTAATCTCTTTATGTAACAATGATGAGCTCTGGTGCGTTTGCTCTTATGGATGCCTGGGAATTCAGGGGTCCAGGCAGCATGGGGCATCAAGAAGGTGTGAATGGAAATGGTTACTATAGAATGATAGCAGTTCCCCTGCAACCCCCTTGTCTCTGTCTTTCTATCTTTTTCTTAGAAGATTGAGTTGTGGTACTTCTGGGATATTTATTATTTTGGCAGGTAACAGCTGAGCAAAAGTGCTAAAATGTTAAGTTGAAATTTGGCAAATATATTTTGCATATCCCATTGTTTCATCTGAATACTGAAAAGAAAACATAAGGCAATGAGTATATGAAATATTGGGGTGTGGAGCAGTGTTTTCCATCCTTGTATGCTTTTGGAATTAATGCTCTTTAAATATAGGGAATCCTGATACAGCTATAAACCAGGACATGCAAAAAAAAAAAAAAAATTGACGAGAGTATGCACACCAAATTTAAAAAATCTGTTTCAAAGACACAATTTCTCCTTTGCAGTGAAATCTGCTCTCAGAAGAAATTTTCATAGAGCAAGATTTTGGTTCCTTGATTGTTTGATACACGGACTTGCTGATTTGGTTTGCATTAAAATGGAATGGTATGGCAGAGCAATCTATTGTTAAATTGTTGAAGCCTAATGAGAAAAGAAAAGCGTGGGTTTAATATATAAATGATGGGATTGTACCACATGATAGTATAGTTTATTATATGGAGGAAATATTTGCAGTTACTGGAATACAGAGCAAAGGTTGTAGAATCGGGTTATCATGTGATAAACAGTGGCATAGATATGCTGAACTCAAATCTCGTTGCCTAGTAGCAGTAAGTTTCATAGAGTCCATTGTGAATTGTGTTTGATTTGGGCATGTTAATAATACATAGTTCTTTCAGAGTTACTAGTGTACCGAAATGTGTAAGTGTAATCCATGAGGTCGGCTACTTTTGTCTGTTTTATCACTGTATCTCCAGCACTTTCAACAGTATCTACTACATAACAGATATTCAGTAAAAACCTTTTGGAATGAATACATTTACATTTTATTGGTTTTATGCTTTCATGTGTTTAGTTCTTGGATTTGTTTTTGTTTTATGATTGTGTAAGAACTTTATGCTTAAGAACTTTAAACCTAGTTCTTTGTTGTGCATATTGAAATGAAATTAAGATAGTTAAATTCAACCAGAGTCTGTGAAAGTGTTTATTTTTATTGGTGTCTATACTTTAGTTTGTCAAGCACTGCAATGGAGCAGGAGTAATCATGCTACAAGCTCTCTTTTATGTGTGTTAGAGGACAAGGGAAGTAGAAAGTGAACAAAGAAAAGAGAAAAGGAGAAAGCTTAGACATGAAGCCAAGACTATGAACCTCAGGAGTTTCCAGGGACTGACGCCATTGCTTCTAGAGTGGGTTAAATATTTCCCGCAGAAACCTGTAAAAAGAATGCAAAACCAGGATTGTGAAGGTGATCTTATTTGGAGTAAAAGTTTTTGCAGGGATCTAGAAATCAAATCATCTTGGCTCAGGAAGGGCCCAAAATTCGATGATGGATGTCCTCATAAAAGAAAAGGAAGAGACACACAGAGACATAGAGGGGAAGGCCGTGAGAAGAAGAAAGCAGAGGTTGGAGTGATGCATTTACAAGCTGAGAAGCGCCAAGAACTGTGGGCTGCCACCCACAGTGCAGGAGAGGTGGGGAGCAGGTCCTCCCTCGAGCCTCCAGGAAAAAAGCAACTCTGCTGATGCTTTTCCTGCAGATTTCTGGCCTCTGGAACTGTAAGGGCATACATTTCTACGGATCTAAGCTACCACATTGGTGATAATTACTGCCCTAGGAAGCAAATGCAGTAGTGGAATACTAAGATAAATAGAACCCATCTTTAGAACTTATGAAACACTAATATGCTTGCTTATTAATAGATATCTAATTTTCTTACAGAAGTTTTTAAAAATCATGTCTCCTAAGTGAATTCACATTTGAGAAGCTCTGCACAAAGCCCTTTAAAAACCACCCAACTCCCACAAAGCAGATTTCTGACATGAAGGATGTTCCTTCTTTGTCCAGAGCCTCGGTTACGGCCATCCACCCCACCCCTCCTCCACTGAGCACACATTGGCTTGAGTGTGCTCACAGACTCCAGTCAAGACTCCTCCTTCACCGTTCCTCTCCTTTGAGGTAAAGAAAGAGCAAAATGAGGTGACTGGTTTGCTAAAGGAACTATTCCAAATGATTATTGCTAACATCCAAAGTCAAAGCAGATACAGTTCCATGAGTCATTCTTGACTAACATTATAATCTGTCCATGGCCTTAATAATTGTCACATTTCCATGTGTTGCCTTACAATCGTTAATCTCTTTCTGCATGAGTGGAGTACTTTTCAATGTGGCTGTCTAGAAGTTAAGAGTGGAAAAGAGTATATTTTCTCTTTATAGATAGTTTTAAAACTCAATTTTAAAATATTTCCAAATATGCACTGAATATATAAAATATCATATAATCATTGAATAAGTGCCAGATCCATGAAGGTTTTTTCTTTTCCTTTTTTTTCCTGGCAGGAAGATACATAAATTAGATCAGCATGGGTCCTACAATCTTCTTTTGAGAAACCTGTGCATTCCTTTCCTGCCATTAGCTAGAAAAGGCACTTTATAGTCCACATCCCAAACAGAGCCTTGGGTTTAGAAATGCTAGTGTTTTCATCTGCTTAAATCAGAGAGGACTCTGAAGGGTGGGGAAGAGGTATTATTTTTCATTTCAACCATTTTAAAGAATTAACTTTCCAGAAGAACTTTTGTTTCTGTAATAAACTTAATTAGACCTACTTATTCATTTGAAAAAAAAAAAAGAAAAAAAATACTTGGAAGAGCCAAGAATCTGTCAGCTCCATAATAGTGGTTGACCAAGCTCTGGCGTTGAACTCTTACAAGATTTTTGGAGTGGAAGCAAGTCTTACAAGGAAGCAAACCTGGGGCGACAAGATCTGGGCTTGACTCTGTTGCTAGTGTGCTCTGCAGTCAGGGAAGAAAGGTTTCGTCTCTGAATTTAATTTATCGGTTAGGATATTTCCCAAAGTGAAACTGCCTTCTCCCCTAACCCAAAGGAATGGGAACTGTCTTGCAGTGAGGCAGCCCACAGTGGAGGAGAAGCTTGAGAGATGCTGTGCACGTGTTCCCAAAGCTGGATGTAAAGGAACTTGAAATGTTGAATGAGATTTTCAATGGATTGGCAAGCTTGGTATTGAGGCGTCTTCTGTGTTTAATCTGGGTGAAATGACTACCTTTTGTATTATGTTTTCACGCATAGTAAAGCCTCGGATCAGGAGACCGAGGAGGCAGGCTTCATAGTAGAGAGACAGTTCCACATGGGCTCAAATCCTACCTCTCTCCTCTCCTAGCTGTGTGACCTTAGAAAAAAGACTTATGTCACCTGACTCTATTCTTTCAGTTGTGAAATGGGCATAGATGTGGAGAATTCAGAGAGTCTGAATTCATAGATGCTGGGGGATGAAACAAGTTAGTCTGGCCTGCTGCCCAGCATGGTGCCTGGCCCCAGGGTGGTCCTTTCCATGAAAGCACAACAACAAATTCTCACTCTCCATTCTCTCACCAAGTGAGCATCCCCAGCCCCTCACTTAGCAATGCCTTATATGCTGGCATGCTTAAATATTACCTCATTTCTAAACTTAGTTAAGATTTGGTTTGGCTGTTAATAATAGAGGCCCGAAATATCAGCAGCTTAAACTAGATAGGAACTGATTTCTCTGTAGTAGAAGTTTGCAGTAGACAGTACTGCTGATCATTCTGCTCATGAGTCCTGGGGGACCTAGGCAAGAGCTCTTTTGTTACTTCCTCATGCAAGCCTTTCATCTCACTTCCCATCTTCAGTAAAACAATAGAAGAGAATATGGCCAATAGACACAGGCAGTCAGATCTCAGAACAACGAAGAGTAAGACTGAGTTTTGATATTTTTTGAGTTCTTTGTAGTCCTTGAGGCCAACTCCACCCCAATATCTTAGTTTTATATCTCCAACAAGTCTGTGTTTTGTTTCAATGTGAGTTGAGTTTCGGTCATTGTAGCTGATAGACTCACGACAAATGTATGCCTCTAGCTCAAAACTCATAGAAAGCACTGCTCATGGTCCTGCCTGTGAGTCTGGGGTAAGTTAAAGTTCTTTGGTTTTAAAACTAGTATTTTTTTTAAAAAAAATGAAAAAATCATATCATCTGTAAATGTGCTAAGCAAATTTATCATTTTAAAATGTAAGCTTAGCCAAGAGGTTAGGAGCATGCAGCATGGCGCCAGGGTGCCTTAGTGCAAATCTGGGTCCTTTTACTTAACTAGAGGATGATTCTGGCAAGCCACTTGATCTGTCAGTGTCTCAGAGAGATGCTAACCAATCTACCTAGTAGGATTGTTCTGAGGATGAAAGGAATTAATATTGGTACAAGTTAAAATACTATTTGGATCATATTAGCTATAATACTTTATAAGATACTTCTGTAAATTGCTAAGATCTGTTTTGGGGGCTCTCAAGTGCAGGCAGAGGTTTATATTAATTTCACTCCTCTGTTCATGGAAAAATTAATAACCATTAATTAGTTACTTTATAAAAACTTTATTGGTAATTTAAAAATATTTTTAAGTAACTACTCTAGAATTTACCAACTTATTATTGCCAGATTTTAATATATTGGGATTGCTTCATACAAGATAAATCTACACACTTAGAATTAAAATATGGTACAGTTTCCTGATAAAATATGGCATGGTTTTATTTTGCTATAAAAGTGTCCACATAAATCCAGTATTATGGGTGGAATGTAGCCTTTGCAAGCAATTTTATCATTGCCATTACCTTTTCTCTCAGCAATATTTTCTGAAGGCTTATTTGGAAAGCTGGGGCTCAGGAGTGTTACAGGTCATAGCCAGTACTTTAACAATAGCAGGCCTGGTGAACTGAGAGTCATGAAGGCACTGACACTGCAGACAGTGAGCAGAGCTTCAGAAATTGTGAAGAATCAGGGTTCCAAATCAGTCAAAGAGCTGGACTCCAGTAAGCAGATATTAAGAATTAGGTTACATTCATGGAATCTGTGTCTGGCCAACTGACACTTTCTGAATCGTCAACTGTGTGATATGTCCTGGGATTAAACATAATCTTGGTGCATGTTGAGAAGGAATACCAGCTCTTGGTTAAATATGTACAAAGCTTTCAAGACTCAGCAAGGGAAAGATAGCCCAGAAATGTACACTTAAATGTTAATGCTTCTGCAAAGAATCTCAGACCCTCTTATAAACGTCTAAACGAACAACCTCTTTGCCCTAGCTCAGGCAGCATCTGCCTTATCATTAGTAAGCCATTGCCCTGACCTGCAGCAAGTCTCTCATAATATTCTCACAGCTAGTTGTTTTCAGTTACTTCAACTTTTTTTCCAAAGCCAAGCTGCAGAATGTCAGAGACTGAGACAACTGGAGCAATCCTCTTCATTCCCTGCATTATTTTACAGATGAGGGAACAGAGGCTTAGAGAGGAAGAACCTGTCCAGGATGGTGCAGCCAATGGCAGCCTCAGGAGGAGGATCCTGACTAGTTCCCTGAAAGGTGGCCAATCACTATTAGTAATTAAACAGAGGGACAGTTTTCTCCGTGAATTGATTTTCGTGTGAATTACTACCATTATTTGCAGATCCTACTGAATCAGTAAGTCCAAGGAATAGCTAACCAGGAATTTGAGCTAGCAGGGACAATCCAAAATGCAACTCCAGGACAGACTTGCTGCTGTGGCTGAAGCTCTGAAGCCAGCACTGTAACTGACATGGCAGTCTGACTTGTCACCCCTAAAGGAAGGCTTTCTAAAGGGTGGCTACCTGGGACTTGTCATGCTTGTCATCAAAACAGAGGGTAGAGCATTTTGTTAGGCAAACCCAGCCTGTTTGTAGTATTCCGCAATGTAGATAAAAGTCAGTGGTTGGTTACTAGCTTGTGACAAATAGTTATGGGCAGGAAAATGCTATCTAGATGGTTGGCATACAGTCTAAATGGCATTTCCACATCTAAATGTACTCTCAAAGGTAGTAACATGTTGCTTGTGATCACTGCAGAGCTGATAGCACTGCCAGGTTTGGATTTTTAAAACCATTCCTGTCATGAGCTTTTTGACTCTTGACTGCTAAGCAAACTGGGGTTTTGGGGGTTTTCTTACTAGCTGATCTGTTGAAGAAATTGGAGCTGGGGTACAAGAGAAGGTGTAAGGTAAGAAAATAATTGTGATTTACATTTTCTTTTATTTAGAAGTTGAGCAAATATTTATAAGGAGAGAAGTTCTCTGATATAGTTGTTATTGAAAGTAACTTTTAAAAGACAAAGGCCTGATTCTTAAATGCTTCTTACCTGTGTTTCCTTAACGTCGACTTTGTTTTCTACACATCCGTGAACACAATTTGTTTTCTTGCTAGCCTTCCTTTTCTTTTTCTTTAGTCCTTCCAAATTTCATTTCACAACCTGTAGCTTGGAACATAGGGTAGAGCCAAATGCTGCGTTACTCTCGGCCACGAGGCACTATAGTGTTGGTTCTATTGCCAGCGTGGGTTTTCTCCTGTCCCGGACAACCCAACTCTGTTGCTAAGGGGGACAGGAGGCATAGGGTACAGTTGTGGGGGATGTTTCTTGAGTCCTCTCCTGGGAATGATTGTGTGGTCAACTGAGACCATCAGTAGTGGCAGTGGCAGGTCACATGGTCCAGTGGATGGAAAGAGCCCTGTACTCAGGGTAAGGTTAGCTGGGTTCTGGTCCACGTTTCTGTGGGCAGATCACTCAATTTCTCTGAGAATCTTTTTCCTCATCTATTAAGTGACAGAGTTGGATGATGTAACCTCTAATTCCTTTCCATTTCCAATGTTCATGATTCAGGAGACTCCATTTGATCCAAGGCATATCCAGTTCTATTTAATAAGAGTCATGTTACGATGGGATTCCTCTCTACATTCTGAAAAGAAAATAAAAATAGATATTTATTTTGGAGTTATAGTAATTGAATCTGACTATTTCTGGTGTAATTCCAGAATCAGGGAGCTTACCAAGCATTAATGGAGGAGCATAATGAGCCGAGGTCTCAGTCAGATTTTTCATTTTAAATTAGATATCATTGGTTCATCTCCCACTTATGTACACTGAAAATATCAGTCATCAACAGAGCACAGCCAGAATTCCATGCAAATCTGTTATTATCATGGCAGGTAGAGTTGCACAAGTCTCTAGTGGAGAAAATATCATGGAAGTTGGTGGGACCCCTGTCTCAAATGTCTCCTTAGTTATTGTAAGGAGCTATAATCACTCCAGCTCTCTGTACTTTATTGGGTATGTTCTCATAGATGAAAATTGTTGGACAAAACAGCCAAACTTGTGGTTGAATGCTAGTGATTGGAGAGGAAAAAAAGGACTAAATGAAAGCTCTCATTTATAAAATGTTGAAAAAAAAATCAGGCTGGTTGCAGTGGTTCACGCCTGTAATCACAGGGCTCTGGGAGGCTGAAGCATGAGGATTGCTTGAACCTAGGAGTTTAAGGTTGTAGTGAGCTATGATTGCACTACTGCACTCCAGCCTGGATGACAGAGTGAGACCCCAACTTAAAAAAATTCAGTACCATCTAGGAATCTGATTCATACAATCATCTAAACCAAAGGATCTCAGCTTAATATAAGGACCCACTGGTGAATCTCCATTTGTTTGGGATGTGTTGCAAATAATGTGGTAAGATATATTAGGTATAATAGATAAAGTAATCTAGTTGCAAAATTTCATATGAAAACAATTAGAGCAGATTCAAGGTAAGTGAGAGGGAAAAGGGGTTTAATTACAACCGGAGTACAGGGAACTGTGTATTACTCTGGGGGTTTCCATGAGACTGAGTCTTGCATATGAACTCATCTTGCCTGGCAGGAAAAAAAAGTTGAAAACTACTGAACTAAAGGATCAGTTGTGAAACAATCTCATACCAACCTAGATTGAGCAATCACTAGGGGCTTAGCAAGTACTAAAATTGTCACTGCGGTGATCACAGACACACACATTCAAATTTTCTTTACAAGATGTACATATTCACTATAAAGAAATATTTAGATATTTGTAATATTTATATATAAAAAGTAAATCCTAACTCCAGATACAATCATAGTAACCTATCTCTAAGAGTTAATCTGATAATTAAATGAGTGAATGTAACTGTCAAACATTACAGCTGTGCCTGGCTCAGAGCCAGAAAGCACATCTCAGTGTAAACTGGGATCATGATCATGTACTTGGGCAAACATCCCTTTGATTTCCCCTACAGCTGCTCCTCCTCCAGTGTCTCCTAACTCAGTAAGTGGCACTCTCGTGTTTTAAAGTTTTCAGGCTGAAACGTCACTCCTTTCAGTGTCTCTCACTGTGTATCCAGTACATTAGATAATCCTATTGATTTTACCTTTAATATATATCCATGCCTCATACAAAGATTAATAATTAATTGAAACAATGTCTTATTCATGAAACTTTGGATTGGTTTCAAATTTTTCCCATCATAAAAACTGCTGGCATAAGCATTTTTGGGAACACTCCTAATTATCACAGGATAAGTTGTTGGAAGTGAAGTGTGACCTCAGATATAATTATTTGCAGACTTTTACTACATTACAGAGTCCCAGATTATCTTTTAGGGTAGTTGTGCCAAATTTGATCCCACCATCAATAGAGAGGCAACCTTTATTATAAAGCTTGTGTTTGCATAGAAAGATTCCAGAGGCAGAGTTTTATTTATTGAGCTTGAATTACACCAGAAAAGGTCAAATGTACTTAGCAGTATTTCAGATGTTTTGGGGGTGGTAAACATGAGGAATGTGATGGAAATAATTTTGATTTGAAGCATTAATGTGCTTTGGGACTGTTGACTTGCAGAGCAGTGAAAGCACTGACGATCCTCAAAGCCAGGCAAGCAAGAAACCACTCTTCTCCCAACTGCAAAAAGCCTGTAAGACAAATTATTTCTAAAGCTGGCAATTCTGCCCTAACGCAGGATGGTTACATCACCTCAAGATGGAGTAAGGAGGAAAGAGGAGTATGGAGGAAAGAGAAATCTTCTAGGAAATACTTCATGGTTTCAAGGATTCTTGAGCAAAGATTGCCAGAGAACATCCCTGAAGATGTGTATAGACAGTTCAGTCTTGCTTGCATGACTTTCTCTAAGATATACCAGCCCCCATGATCCAATTGTTTCCCTTGTAATGTTGGTTAAAATCAGAGATTCTCACGCCAAGTCTGAATGAGTTAAATAAAGATGCATTTTTGTGATGCTGTATCTACTGGTCTTCAATGGACTTCTAACAAGTGGGAATGAAAGTGGGTCACCCTGCCCTAGGAAGCTGGTCCTAGGGAGGCCTAGTAGCCACCTGGTTTAATACTTAGGGTCAGAAGTATCAAACTACCCTTGCAGTTTTGTGCAACTTGTATTCCGGGAGCAGGGCTGGAAAAATGTGGTATTCCAGAGGACCTGCAGTATGTTCTTTAGAAATTCCTGTGAGCCAGTGTCAGAGAACCAGGAAGACTGTTATGGGAAAGCTATGCATGTCCGTGGAATTGCACCCTTTTCCCTTATCTCTATTCTATTGCTTGGGGACTTTGGTGTTGTTTTTTTCTAAGGATGGGGTGGGGGAGTTATATTAGATCTATGTTTTCTGGACACAGGGCCATAGCCTTCTCAAACTTAAACATGCTGGTCCTCTTAAATCTGGCAGGAGAATTTAGATAGGTAACCACCCTGCCACGTGGTTAGGGATAGATAGACTTCTCTAGCTGTTATTCCACCATCTCTCTAGTATTAGGAAGCATCTCTGTGAGCAATAAAGGTAAACAACTCCAAATTTTTCTGACCAAGAGCAGAACAGAAATCCTGCTAACATCATCATAACTGCAAAGTTCTTAGACAAAAAAGAGGATCTATTGGAAACATTTTGTAATTTAACCTGCTCTTTGTGAATGCTCTACAGTACTTAATCCATACAACAAGTACATTTTCCTTCGGAACAATTTTAAATTCGTTATTGTGGAAGCCCGATTGATAAGCCAAGGGAAACTGCTAGAATGAACCCAGTTTCCCAACAATTTCACATGTTGGAGAATTTACTCATCCCATCTTCCAAGTGTTGCCCTAAGAGCCAGCGTGGAGCAGGAGACATGCATACCCCCTGCTTCCTGGACCCACAGAGTGGAAACTGGTCTCTCCATGACTCAGGATGAGGGGGTTGGACTGGGGACCCTGCTGTTCCCCCTCAGGGTGTCCGATTTTTATCTCCCTGATTTCACAGTTTGTTAATAACATTTTTCAAAAGTTCTGTGGGCTCCAAAATTGTTTCCACAGTTTTATTTTATTTTTGGCGCTAAAGATTTAATTTTGCTATTTTGTGAGAATGAAAATGCTCTTGTCCTGTAATTTAAAGTGTGTGACACTTCAGTGTTAAGTCCTGGACTGGAGAGCTGTAAATTGATTTTTTGGGCCACCTGAAGTTGAGCTAAGTGGTTCTCTCTTGTTTTGAAGAAAGGGCCTTCCTCCTGCAGGGGCTGTATCCAGACAGCCCTTGCACAAGTCACATTCATGGTGCCTAGAGAGAGGAAGATTGGGAGCTTGATTCTCCTGGAATCAACCTGTGCTAATGGGCTAATGTACTAAGTGAGACCTCTTCAGAGCCTTGCCTGCTTCAGTCAACAGACTTTGGGTAAACATGTCCTATGTGCCATGCACAGTGTATGAGGTGCTGGGGTACAAACATGGAGAAGACAGTTTGTGTCTTTCAAAGACTCAGAGTGGGGGGTTGTAATTGGAGGCTGGGCCACATTGCAGCTCTGCTGCTTACTTGTATGACAAGGTCAGTCACTTGACCTTGCTGAGTCTCAATTTTCTCCTGTGTAAATGGCTCCACACATCTGAGTTGTGATGAGAATCAGTTGTCAGACACTATCCACAGTCTCCCTGAGATTCACACTTGGAAATATAAATGAGTGCTTGCAATTATGTTCTTCATTCTTCAGAGACCTAGTCCTTCATCTGTAAAATCATTTCTCTACTCCTCAGGGTCGTGGTGAAGATCAAGCACAATGATCTCTGAAAATCTTTTAAAATGATGCTAGCATACACTAGGTGATTCATAAGTGTTACTTTTCTTCCCTTTAAAACCTTCCATGGCCCAGATGCCTGATCAGACATAGAGAGGTTAGTTAGGAAGGTATGCTGTTTGAACCCTGAGGTGTCCTCCTATCTTTCTATCTGTTAATTTTGTGTTAATTTTCAACACGTGTTAAACTTGGGAGTTTCCAATAGAATTCTGGTTTCCTAATTCTCCCTTTTAAATATGTTGTTAAAAGCAATACATATACAGAACTGTAAAAAGCTAAACAGTAGATAAGAAATAGAAATGTCAGTTTCCTACCTTCCCATCCAAGTCAGACTCCCCAGAGGCAGCTGCTTTTGTTTATTTTAGCTTTATTCCTTAATACATAGTTCTATGTTTCTAAATAATATGATACTGCTTATTATAATTATTGACTTTTCTTATAAAATATAAACATTTAAATCCCTTAAATGACTCATGATATGGCTTGGCTCTGTGTCCTCACCCAAATCTCATGTTGAATTGTCATCCCCAGTGTTGGAGGAGGGGCCTGGTGGGAGGTGGTTGGATCATGGGGACCTCAATGCTGCTCTCGTGATAGTGAGTGAGTGCTCAAAGACTTGGTTGTTTAAAAGCATGACACCTCCCCCATTTCTCTCTCTCTCTTCTGCTTCATCATGAGGACAGTGCCTCCTTTCTCTTCACCATCTGCCATGATTGTAAGTTTTCTGAGGCCTTCCTATAAGCAGAAACAGACCTGTGAGCCAATTAAACTTCTTTGCCTTATAAATTGCCCAGTCTCAGGTAGCAGTGTGAGAACAGACTAGTACAGGAAATTGGTACCAGAGAAATTGGGCATTGCTATAAAGACATCTGAAAATGTGGAAGTGACTTTAGAACCAGGTAATAGGCAGAAGTTGGAATAGTTTGGAGGGCTCAGAAAAGGACAGGAAGATATGGGAAAGTTTGGAACTTCCTAGAGACTTGTTGAATGGTTGTGACCAAAATGCTGATAGTGATCTGGACAGCGAAGTTCCGACTGAGGTGGTCTCAGATAGAGATGAGGAATTCACTGGGAAATGGAGTAAAGATCACTCTTGCTATGCTTTAGCAAAACAAAGAACAAAAAACAAACAACAAAAAAAACCTGGCAGCTTTGTGCCCTGCTTACTAGAGATCTAAGGAACTTTGACTTTGAGAGAGATTATTTAGGTTACCTGGTGGAAGAAATTTCCAAGCAGCAAAGGGTTTAAGATGTGGCCTGGCTGCTTTGAAAGGCCTAGATCATATGCATATGCAAAGAAATGACCTGAGACTGGGACTTATATTTAAAAAGAAAGTAGAGCATAAAAGTTTGGAAAATTTGCAGCCTGGCCATGTGGTAGAAAAGAATAACCCATGTTCTGGGGAGGAATTCAAGCCAGCTGCAGAAATTTGCATAAGTACAGAGGAGCCAAATGTTAATAGCCAAGACACTGGGGAAAAGTTTTGGAAGGCATTTCTGAGACCTTTGCAGCAGGCTTTCCCATCACAGGCCCAGAGGCCTAGGAAGGAAGAATGGTTTTGTGGGCTGGGCCCAGAGCCCTGCTGCCCAGCACAGCCTTGGGACACTGCTGCCTGCATCCCAGCTGTTCTAGCTTCTCCAGCTTTGGCTAAAGTGCCTCAGATACATCTCAGGCCACTGCTCCAGAAAGGGGAAAGCTGGAAGCTGCCAAGGCTTCCACATGGTGTTAAGCCTGAGGGTGCACAGAGGGCAAGAATTGAGGTTTGGGAGCCCTGCTGCTTGAATTTCAGAGGACATATGGAAATGCCTGTATGTCCAGGCAGAAGTCTGCTGCAGAGACAGAGCCCTCATGAAGAACCTCTATGAAGGCAGTGCAGAAGGGAAATGTGGAGCTGGAACACCCACACAGAGTTGTTGCTGGGACACCACCTAGTGGAGCTGTGAGAAGAGAGCCACCGTTGTACAGACCCCAGAATAGTAGATCCACCAACAGCTTGTAGGATATGCCTGGTAAAGCTGCAGGCAGTCAATGCCAGCCCATGAAAGCAACCATGAGGACTGTACCTTGCAGAGCCACAGGGGCATACTTGAAGACTTGGGAAACCCACCCTTTGTATCATTGTGACCTGGATGTGAGACATGAGTCAAAAGAGATTTTTTTGGAGCTTTAAGATTTAATTACTGCTCTGCTGGGTTTCAGAATTGCATGGGGCCTATAGCCCAGTTGTTTTGGCTGATTTCTCCCTTTTGGAAAGGGAATATACCCAATGCATATACCAATGTTGTATCTTGGAAGTAACTAGCTTGTTTTTGATTTTACAGGCTCATAGGTTCAAGGGATTTATCTTGTCTCAGATGAGACTTTGGACTGTGGACTTTTCAGTTAATGCTAAAATGAGTTAAGACTTTGGGGGACTGTTTGTAAGGCATGATTATATTTTGAAATGTGAGAAAGACATGAGATTTGGGAGGGGCCAGGGCAGAATAATGTAGTTTGGCTCTGAGTCTCCACCCAAATCTCATTTTAAATTGTAATCCCCAGTGTTGGAGGAGGGGCCTCACAGGAGGTGGTTGAATCATGGGAGTAGATTTCCCCCTTGGTGCTGCTCTCCTGATAGTGAGTGCTCAGAGAGTTTATTGTTTAAAAGTACGTGGCATCTTCCCCATCCCTCCCCCTCTCTCTCTCCTGTTCTGCCATGCCATGTAAGGATGGTGCCTACTTCCTCTTTGCCTTCCACCATGATTGTAAGTGGTAAGATTTGGCTCTTTCTCCACCCAAATCTCATGTTGAATTCTTATGTGTGTGGGAAGGACCAGATGGGAGGTAATTGAATTATGGGGCAGGTCTTTCCTGTGCTGTTCCCATGATGGTGAATAAGTCTCACAAGATCTGATGGTTTTAAAAATAGGAGTCTACCTGCACAAGCTCTCTTTTGTTTGCCATCATGTGAGATGTGCCTTTCACCTTCTGCTATAATTGTGATGCCTCCCCAGCCATATGGAACTGTAAGTCCATTAAATCTCTTTCTTTTGTAAGTTGCCAAGACTCAGGTATGTCTTTATCAGCAGTGTAAAAACAGATTTATACAGTAAATTTCCTGAGGCCTCCCCATAAGCAGAAGCTTATGCAGCCCAGAGAACTGTGAGCCAATTAAGCCTCTTTGCTTTATAAACTACCTAGTCTCAGTATCTTTACAGCAGTGCAAGAATGGACTAACATAACTCATAAACACACCAACTTCTCTCTCCAGTCTCATTCACCCAAGGCAGTTATATCATAATTATTTGTTAAATTAGCACTCAGTATTAACATAAATAGGTTGATGTAAATATTGCTCACAGATAATCATGACTACATTATTTTCTTGTACCAGCTTTTTGTTTTCCTTGGAGTTTGAATTGTCTGTTTCTCTAAATAAATCTGTATAGTGTTATGTACCTATACTGATTAGTTTCCACATTCTCCAAGAGAAGATGGTTTTGGAAATTGATTCCACTTCTTTCCTTGGTGATATTTCTTCTGGAGTATTTTGTTTTCTCATTCTAATCTGAACGGGGGGACTTTCCAGGCCTGCTGCATAGGTGCAGATCTGGGTGTTCCCATTATTGTTATTCTTAGCTGTCTCTTCATAGCTCTTCTGATACTATATTTCTCATTTTCTGCATGTCTCCATTTACTGTCTTATTTTTGTAAAGCTGTCAGTGGCTTTCTGATGTAGGTTACATAAAAGGTAATATTTTTGAGACCTTGTCCATCAGAAAATAGTTTTATTGTACATGTATACTTAATTTTTCTGTTAATACAATTTTAGATTAAAATATTTTAAAAAGTTAGAATATTGCTAGCATTGCTCCAGCATCTTCTTCATCTCAGAGTGCTTTTAGAAAATCCAATGTCTTATTGACTCCTGACCCTTGGTATATGCCTGGTTTTTCTGTATGACATTTCTTAGGATTTCTCTCTATTCCTAATATTTAGAAATTTCACAGTGGTTTTCTTTGGTGTGGTTTGTTTTTCATCTATAGTTCTGAGCACTTGGTAGGCCATTTCAATTTGGAAACTCACAGCCTTTAGTTCTGGGAAAGTTCCTTATGTTATCTGATTTTTGCTTCATCTGTTTACTTGGTGTTCTTTCTGGAATGCCTATTAGTCAGAGGTCAGACCATCCAAATCGATCTTCTATTCTAAAAAAATATTTTCTCTCCTATTTTCCATTGTGTTTTTATTTTTTGGTCCTATTTCCTTTAAGATTTTCTCAACTTTACCCTGTTTTTATTCTATTTTTAAGATTTTTGCATCCATATTTTTTATTCCAACAGTTCTTTCGTATGCTCAGAAAGTTCTTTTCTTTCTAAAATAATATACTATCCTTATTATTCCTCATCAAGAAGGCAGTATTTTCTTTTGTCTCTGAGAAGTTTAGATTGAGGTTTAAATTTCCTTCTATCTCTGCATAGTCTCTGTTTCATCCAAGTTTCTTTTAGCTTTGTTAATTTTGGTCTTTGTGTTTCACGTATCTGATGATGATTGCTGACTGTGCTGATACAGGAGTAAGGTAGGGTTTAGGGGTATATCTATCATATTTGAGATCTGGATCAGATCAATTTATCCACATGTATATTTATTATAATACATATAAATACATATGTTTAGATTTGTACATATATAGCAAAATTATTGTCAGTAATGATGATAAAATCAGTTATTTTTTGATTAGTTCTTCAGTTGAAAAACAATAAAAAGGAGAATAAATTTCTGTTTTAAAGATATTATTTAAATTAAGTGAAATATTTTATGTATAAATAAATTTTGTAAGTACCAAACAAAAGTATTATTCTTTACAGTTCTCTGTGTCACTGCTTTAAATTTTAGCATAAATAAAAACTCCAAGTGGTTACATAGAATAACAAAATTAAGTAATTCAAGGATTCTTATTCTTCACCATTACTAGATGGTATTGTTTATTTTTGAATCTACTGCTTAAACACAGGAATATGTGGTGCCACAGGGATTGAGGACACAGACTGAGCTAAATAAAAGTGGAATAATTTGGACCTTTGACCTTACTCTCAAAGGGACCATGTACATCTGAGTTTATGTTAGTTGGAAATTGAATAATGGGGAGTTTTCTGAATGAACTTTCAGGTAGAACACTAAAATGTGTCAAGTTGAAGTTTACATTTACATTATTAATATTCAATTATAGTCAAAGCACTTGCAAAACTTAGACCCAGAAAAGATTTTTTTTTTTTTTTTTTGGAGAAGGAGTACCATATCACTGACGTTGAACCATGTTGCTCAGAACTGCTGCACATAGTAATAATAAAAAGCAAACCAACTTTTAATCAATTCAATTATTGGTTTAAAATGATCTATAAACAATTCCTCATTGCTCACACCCTAGGCTTATAGCTTCCATCTTGCCTTTGCTGTGTGACAGGGGCAGCCACCTGGATTTTTTACTTGTTGTTCTGCAGATGTCATTTCTGTAGGCCTTTTCTCTAGGGTCAGATTTTCTGGGGAGTGTATGGCTGCCAGAATTTTGGGAGCTGCATGAAGGAACAAGGCTAGGTAGTTATGTTCAACATGTAGAGTATTACTTAACCCCCCTCTTTGCAGTAGGTGGCTTCCCTCCCACAGTCTGCTCAGTCAAATGTTGCTCAGTCATTTTAGTTTAGTTTATTCATAAAGTAAATCTTCCATCTACTTCTAAGATTAGGGAATGAGGGCCACCTGGAAGCACAGGTAGAGTAGGATCTAAGTGCTCCCTAAATACACTTTCAACCACTTTCTTCTGCTTTTCTTCCCAATCTTCAACTCTGCTTTTAGAGATACAGGTGCATTCATTCCTGGACATCTCTAGATTTTTGTGTACCAAATCTGAATTTTTGTTTGCTTGGCGTTCTCCTCTGTTGTCATTTTAAATCTTAACTTTTTCTACTCTGCTAGGTTATTTATTTTTTTTTTTTTTTGTTGTTGTTTGTTTGTTTTTTTGAGACAGGGTCTTGCTGGAGTGTAGTGGTGTAATCTCGGCTTACTGCAGCCTTGACATCCTGGACTCAAGCGATCCTCCCACCTAAGCCTCCTGAGTGGCTGGGACTAGAGGCATGTGCCACCCTGGCTGGCTATTTTTTTTTATTTTTGTAGAGATGGGGTTTTGCCATGTTGCCCAGGCTGGTCTTGAACTCCTGGACTCAAGCAATCCTCCTTCCTTGACCTCCCAAAGTGCGGGGATTACAGGTATGAGGCACTATGTCCAGCCTAGGTTAGTTTTAATTAATTGTTTTCCATCTTCTGCAGTTTGGTGGGCATCTCCTTTTCACCATTATTCTCTTTTCCTTCGTAGGTTTATATCACCTAACATTTTTCATGGCTTTTGAGATGGAGTAAAGATAAATGTATTATTCCATCTATTTTATAATTGAAAGTCTCTTAGGACATAATTCTATTTATTATTTTTATGTAAAAGTAGACTGGCATTTTGGGAAACAAAATGTAAAATTTAAGGTTTAAATTAGTGTTTTCATAAAGACAAAATTTCAGAGATACTTTAAAATTTAGCTGTGCCACTTATTCTACCATCAGATCCCCAAGGGAATTAATTCATTCTGCTAATGAGGGTACTTTGGTAGACATGTTTTAGAATCCATTATGAGGCAAATAAATTTAGATAAATGCTTTTGGATACAGGTTCTCACTGAGAAGGAATCAGCATGTCAGAAAAATCCCTCCTTTAGTTAACTAACCAGAAACAGTCGTGCTTTACAAAATCATATGTTTTCCACAAAGCATCCCATAAGATGTGAGGGTCATAATACAAAATGATTAAAGTAATTAAAAGAGGGAAATAGCCATCCAGCTAAGTTCCTATGAGCTGCGGTTCATATGAGAATCCTCGCCCAGTTTATAGCTCATAGTTAAGAGATAGGTCAGCTAGGGGGACTCTGCAGAAACTTATTTGCTTTTCTTGTCCTGTAAGTTTGGACCCTAAAAGGTGTTTTGTTTCATGTTATTTGCTTATTTTAATTGATAATAACTAATGTTGAGAAGTACCTGGGAAATGGAACTCTAATAGCTGCTATCGGAAGCTTTAATGGAAACAGTTCTTGGTTGCAAACAACATAATTCACTATAACTACCACAAGAGTTTATTAAAAAGAGTTTATTAAAGGATACTAAACATCTTGCAAATTATCTCTCTAGGACAATGTGAAAAGCTTATGAAATGTACAGAGGAAGAAATGAGGAAACATTTATCTATCAGCTCCTAGTTCCTATAGTGAAGGTTTGACTGTGGAGTGTTAACTGTCTTGCACTATAGGATTGCATATGCATGAGTGTAGAATGGATTCCTGTGGTTTCCAGGAAAGCTTTGGGTAGGGGAAACCTAGAGGAAAGAGAAAGTCCTTACCAATTTGTTTTTAAAGAAAGAGTTCAGGATTCAGGTTGAGAATGAAATATATAGATCTTTGGGGAAGTTGGGAATAAGACTGAGGTAGAGAGGGAAAATAATGGAGAAAGAGGGCCTTAAGAAATATTATTGTGGGTTATAAATGACATCTTTTAATAAATTCAAGAAAAGATTGGAATTGCTTTTAATTACTTATAGTTTCAGGACTGTATTTATTTGAATGCTATAGCTTGCAGAGACTGGACCACATGGAGCTCTAGTTTATAAGCAGTTGTTAAAAGTACAAGCTACTCTTCAGTTAGTGAGAACACACCCATCTTCAGCCTCAATGGATTTCTGATGTGAATTTTCTAATTGCTCTCAAACACCTGAATTGTATCACAAGCAGGACAACTTAAAAATGGTCTGGGAAGATTTGACTCAAGCTATTATTGTTTGAGAATGAGCTACATTGAAAGTCAGTTAATCAGCCTTTAACTAATTAGATACTTATTCCATTTTTCTCTCCTTCTAGCAATTCAGGAGACATTCACAGGACACTGGATTCTTTGGGAAAGATCACACACACACACACACACAAATCGAAAGAAAGAAGATGTAAACATTTAGATAAAAATATAGAAAATTTAAAAGTCATCTAATGACAATTAGAAGCCTAGACCTATGTAAAAGTTTCCTTTCATCTTTGATCCCTCTGATCATTTCAAAGAATTTGCAAGGAAGAGAACACACAGACTAGTGATTCAAGGGCCTGGAATTTCCCTTTCTCTTGAGAGAGTTAAGGATTATGTACATAGAAAAAAATGAGGGGAAAACTAGGGACCCAGACTGACTTTTGGGATCAGGAAGATATCCAAGCTCAGAGCAGGCAAGTCTGGAAAAATCAGGAAGGAGTTAAAAAAAGGTCACAGCAGATAATGATCTGAGTTCAGAAAAATCAGATCAAACTGGAGTGACTGGAAGACTCTCAAAAGTTGGAACATAACACATCTGGGCTTCAGGAGGTTGTATAATTCCAGGATGTGGCATTGGCAGGGAGAAATGATTCTAAATTAGCAATTTTAGAGAAATGCATTATTTACCACTTATTAGCTATATGACCTTGGACAAATCATTTAATTTCTATGAGCCCCTTCCTTTCATTGTAAAGTGGGAATAGTAGGGCTTATCTTCTCGTGAGGATTAACATATGCAAAGTGTCTGAAATAGATCTTGATTGATAGGTGCTCACGAATTATATAATTATTTCTAAGACTGAAGCTTTTTCACAACAGGAAACTTTGTTCCTGTCTCCATGTGCTTCTACTGTAACCTAATATGCTATCAGGGCTGCTTCAGAGAAAGGATAAAGCTGCTACCACCTTCCCTTCACACACCTCTGACTCTTCTCTGCTAAACTCAGATAAAACATTTAGAGACAGATGATGGCATCCGTACAGATGTGGCCAAGCTTGAAATTTGTTACTGACCTTGACTGTAAGAGTGATCAGGATAGGGAAGAACCTCAAAATCATATCATATGAGAATTGAATTCACAGTGGAAAAAAACAAGGAAATTTCATTTGGAACAGAAGTAATAAAATCAAGGAATGTATGATAGCTGCCATAACGTATTTGGTTCAACTTGGATCTGTTCTGAAGAAATAGTGATATCTTTACCCCTGGGTGGCCCACTTTTGGGGAATTTGAAGAGAGATTTCTCACGTGAGAAAGAGGGAGACTCCAAGACTCCAAGATCTCTTGACTTGAAAGTCTATGGTTTTAGGAGCATAGTTGGCCCATGTGGCGTATGCAGCATGGCAAAGGTGCTAAGTTCTTAAGAAGCAGCTCTGGGCATGGTCCAGTCTTCAGGCATGAGCCATGCCATGAAATTTGCTCTTGGCATGCAGGGTTGGGGCCTTAGAATCCTTCTTACCATAATTCTCTCGGTGCTGTCTCAATACGTTTCCTTCCATTCTTCTTTGTCACTAGTTCGCAATTACACGCTACAGAAAATGTACACAGAAGGGGTTTGTTTTGGTTACCATGTAGCAGGGTGGGAGGTAGCTATGGCTGGTGGCTGATTCTCTGGGGTGACTGGGCATGGGTTATGGGAATGAAGGATGATGTGCCTAGTCATTTCCCAGAGAGTTGCCTCACTAGCACCCTGGAGCCTGTGAATAGTGTTTAAATCAATGGTCAAAATGAAGAGGGCAGTTTAGCCCTCATTACTCCCCAGGACTAATTGACCTCTTCTGAAAAGGTACATTCTTGATTTGGTGAGACTCTTCCTCACCCGGAAAGGCCAGTGAAGCAAAAAGATCTAATGTGAAAGGGTGTGGGCGAGGGGTCAAGGGTGGCATTGAAGGGAGAGAAAGGTGCAGAGCATTCACTAAATCATTTCCACCAGAGCAGAGGAGAACAAAGGCGTCACCATCCTGTGAGCATTTGCGAAGGACTCATACAGACCAAGCGCTGCACAGAGTCTGATGACCTTTTCCTGCCCTGGAGATTCTCAGTTTTGTCATTTTGATGAATCTCTAAGTTGTGTTCACTGTGAGTATCTCTGATAGCAAGTAAGCAACGTAACATAAAAGGTCCTTTGAAAGAAATGCATAAAAATTGAGTCAGTCTCAACGCTGCTCCAAAGCATGCCATTTACTTTTAATTGTTCACCCTGTCCATCTCAGCTATTAAGAAAGAAAGAGAGAAGGGAGAAAATAAAATTAAAAGAAGCAAGACACAAAAATGAAGTTTGATTTCTTTCTGAATCCTCTATTGGTGATATAAAGCTCAGATATTTATGCTACCATCCCCCAAGAGCCAAAATATTCATTCCGTGTGTAGGAATCAAATCTCAGAGAAGTGATGTTGAATATTCAATTTGATGTCTCCCGTGAGAGTATATATTTAAGAATACAGAGCACTGTAAGAACATCAGTTCCAAATAAAAAGTATAATGTTACCATCCACTGACAACTTCGTTCTTTCGTCAGTGTGATGGTAATAATACCAAAGAAGCATTGAGAATCCATTAGTCTGCAATTTGACGGAAATTCCACCCACAGGCTGTCCAGGAAACCTTAGTCTCCAGCCTTACAACTTGTTTCTAGGTCTTTCTCTCCATTTGTTTATTGAGGATTTTGGTTCCTAAGAGTTTTTGAGAAGTCAAATTAGCACCTTTTAGCTGCACTATCTAGATAGTCACCAGCTATGCATGGTTATTTAAATTTAAATTTATACATTTAAATAAAATTAAACTTAGTTTCTTAGTCATACTAGGCAACTTTCAAGTGCTTAGTATCTGCATATGGAGTGGCTACTTTATTGGAAGTTACAGATATAGAGCATTTCCATTGTAATAGAAAGTTCTATTGGACGGTACTGATCTGTAGCCTTGTTTATAGAAATGTGGGTCTTTGAAATGTAGTTCGTCAGCATAAGAGAAACATGTTGTCATCTAAATTTCTAAAGTGGAAATCTAATGGGCATAATATTGACACTTCATTTTACTTGCCTTTTTAGAGAGAGGTCATCAATGAATAAGGATGGCTTCTCCCATATTCTTTACTTATGGTAACCAAGGACACTAAGCAACAACAATAAAAAATCCCTCACCATTGTATAAACGGCATGGTCTTTCTGGTACTTAGAAGAAAAGACCCTCATGGCTGTACCATTTTATTTTCTTGACACTTAAAAATATTTAAAAATTTTTACTTTTATTTGACACAATAATTTTACATATTTATGAGGTACAATGTGAAACTTCAATACATGGATACATCATGTAATGATCAAATCAGAGAAATTAGCATTTCTATCACCTCAAACATTTATCACTTCTTTTTGTGAGGAATATTCAAATTTCTGTTTTCTCACTAGTTTGAAATATACAATACATTATTATTAACTATACTCACCATACTGTGTATTAAAATACTAGAACTTATTTCTCCTCTTATTCATGTTGTTGCATGAATGATAGGAGAAACCATCTGTTACACATGGGAGGATTTCATTCTTTTTATGACTGAATAGTATTCCATGACACACACACACACACACACACACACACACACACACACACACACCACTTCAACACACACACCACATTTTCTTTCCTTTTTTCTTTTTTAGACAGGGTCTCACTGTTGCCCAGGTTGGAGTGCAGTGGCACCATCATGGCTCACTGCAGCTTCAACTTCCTGGGCTCAGGTAATTTTCCCACCTTAGCCTCCCAGATAGCTTGGACTACAGACGTAGGTCACCATAGTCAGCTAATTTTTTGTACTTTTAGTAGAGATGGAGTTTCATCATGTTGCCCAGGCTTGTCTCAAACTTCTGGGCTCAATCTGTCCACTTGCCTCAGCCTCCCAAAGTGCTGGAATTACAGGTATGAACCATTGAGCCTGGCCTACACCAAGTTTTCTTTATTTGTTCATTGATGGACACTTAGGTTGATTCCATATCTTGATTATTGTGAATAGTGTTGTAATAAATATAGGAGTGCAGATATCTCTTCAATATACTGATTTCATTTCCTTTGGATATATATCCAGTAGTGAGATTGCTGGATCATGTAATAGTTCTATTTTTAATTTTAGGGGGAACCTCCTACTATTTTCCATAATGTCTGTACTAATTTACATTCCCAACAACCATTCCTTTTCTCCACATCTTGGCAACACTTGTTATTTTTTGACTTTTGATAATAGCCATTCAAACTAGAGTGAGGCGTTTTCTCATGCTTTTGATTTGCATGTCCCTGATGATTAGTGATGTTGAGCATTTTTCATATACTTGATCATTTTATGTCTTCTTTTTGAGAAAAATTTATTCAGGTCTTTTGCCCATTTTTAATTGAGTTATTTATTATTCTGCTATTGAGTTGTTTGAGCCTCCTGTATATTTTAGATATTGGTACCTTATTGGACTTACAGTTTGCAAATATGTCTTTGCATTTTGTATGGTGTCTCTTCACTCTGTTGATTGTTTCTCTTGCTGTGCAGAAGCTTTTTAGTTTCATGTAATTCCATTTGTCTGTTACTGCTCTTGCTGGCTGTGCTTTTGAGGTCTCATTAAAGAAATCATTGCCTAAACCAATGCCATGGAGATTTTTCCTTATTTTTTCTTCTATTAGTTTCTTAGTTTTGGGCCTTACATTTAACTCTTTAATCCATTTTGAGTGTCTTTATGTATATGGTGAGAGATAAGAGTCTAATTTTATTCTTCTGTATGTGGATATCCAGTTTTCCCAAGCCCATTTATTAAAGAGACCGTTATTTCCTTATTGTGTGCTTTTGGCACCTCTGCTGAAAATCAGCTGGGTATACATGCATGTCTTTATTTCTGAGGTCTCTTTTCTGTTCCATTGGTCTATGTGTCTGTTTTTATATCAGTACCATGTTGTTTTGGTTATTATACCTTTTAGTATAATTTGAAGTCAGATGGTGTGATGTCTTGAGCATTGTTCTTTTAATTCAAGTTTGCTATGGCTATTTGGAGTCTTTTTTGGTTACATGCAAACTTTGTGATTTTTTTTTTAATTTCTGTGAAAAATGTCATTGGTATTTTGATAGGGATGGCACTGAAGCTGAAGATTGCTTTGGGGTAATATGGACATTTTAAACAATATTTATTCTTCCATCCTTTAACATGGGCTATCTTTCCATTTATTTGTTTTTTTTTTAATGTATTCAATCAATGTTTTACAGTTTTCAGTGTCACAATCTCTCATCTCCTTAGTTAAATTTATTACAAGGTACTTTATTTTTTGTAGCTGCCATAAATGGGAGTGTTTCCTTGACTTCTTTTTTCTTTTTTTTCCAGAAAATGTGCCATTAATGTATAGAAATGCTATTGATTTTTGTATGTTGATTTTGTATATTGCTAGTTTGCTAAATTTATTTATTAGATATATCAGTTTTTTGGTGGAGTTTTAGTGTTTTCTACATATAACATCATGTTGTCCATGAAGAGAGACGATGTAACTTTTTCCTTTCTAATTTGGATGTCTTGTTTCTTTCTCCTGTCTGATTCCTCCACTAGTACTTCTAGTACTATGTTAAGTACAAGTGATAAGAGTGGGCATCCTTGTCTTTGTTCTGGTTCTTAAGGGAAAAGTTTTCCACTTTCTCCCATTCATTATGATGTTAGCTGTGGGTTTGTCATGTATAGCCTCTGTTGTATTGAGGTACATTTCTTCTATACCTAATTTGTTGAGAGTTTTTATTACAAAAGGATGTTGAATTTTGTCGTATTTTTTCTGTATCTACAGAAATGATCACATGGGTTTTTTTCTTTTTTGAGACAGAGTCTAGCTCTGTCACCAGGTGCCAGGCTGGAGTGCAGTGGTGCGATCTCCGTCTCCTGGGTTCAAGCAATTCTCCTGCCTCAGCCTCCCGAGTAGCTGGGACTACAGGTACACGCCACCACACCCAGCTAATTTTTGTATTTTTAGTAGAGATGGGGTTTGAGCATGTTGGCCAGGATGGTCTTGATCTCTTGACCTTGTGACTTGCTTGCCTTGACTTCTCAAAGTGCTGGGATTACAGGCATGAGCCACTGCACCCGGCCCTGAATTTTGTTCGTTACTCTGTTAATGTGCTGCATCACTTTTATTGATCTGTGTATGTGAACCATCCTCTCATCCCTGTTAATACTACTTGATCATAGGGAAAAACCTTTTTTTTCTTTTGAGATGGATTCTTGCTCTGTTGCCCAGGCCGAAGTGCAATGGCACGTTCTTGGCTCACTGCAAGCTCAGGCTCCCAGGTTTAAATAATTTTCCTGCCTCGGTCTCCCAAGCAGCTGGGATTACAGGCATGTACCACCATGCCTGGCTAATTTTGTATTTTTTTTTTTTTTTTTTTTTTTTTTTTTAGTAGAGATGGAGTTTTGCAATGTTGGTTAGGCTGTTCTCAAACTACTGACCTCAGTGAGCCACCTGCCTTGACCTCCTGAATGCTGGGATTACAGGCGTGAGCCACCGTGTCTGGTCCCCTCCCCTCCCCCCCCTTTTTTTTAAAGACTGAAAGTTTTATTTCGGTCTTAGCAGCACTGGTTATTAGCAATTATTTTCATTCTTTGTCAATCGGATAGGAGAGGGGTCTCTTCTGTAATTTAATTAAGTAAAGGGGAATTTTACTCACATATTCATAGGAATAATTTTATTACCTTAAAGACTTGTAATTCTTTGTCTTTTTACTTAAATAAGATTGCATTCGGTTCTTTTTTTATTTCAGAATACATATAGCTTTATTTTTACTTATTTATTTATTTATTTTTAATTTGCTTTCAGAGTTTTTTTTTTTTTCCATAGGTTATTGTGGTACAGGTGATATTTGGTTACATGAGTAAGTTATTTAGTGGGATTTGTGAGAGTTCGGTGCACCTATCACCCAAGCAGCATACACTGTACCCTATTTGTAGTCTTTTATCCCTCGTTCCTCCTCCCACCCTTCCCCCTAAGTCCCCAAAGTTCATTGTATTACTTTTATGCCTTTGCATCCTTGTAGCTTAGTTCCCATATATTTGTGAGAACATACAATGTTTAGTTTTCCATTTCTGTGTTACTTCACTTAGAATAGTAGTCTCCAATCTCATCCAGGTGGCTGCAAATGCTATTTAATTTATTCCTTTTTATGGCTGAGTAGTATTCCATTGTGTATATATATGCCACAATTTCTTTATCCACTTGTTGATTGATGGACATTTGGGTTGGTTCCACAATTTTGCAATTGCCAATGGTGCTGCTATAAATATGCGTGTGTAGGTATATTTTTTGTATGATGACTTCTTTTCCTCTGGATAGATTCTCAGTAGTGGGATTGCTGGATCAAATGGTAGTTCTACTTTTTAGCTTTTTAAGGAATCTCCACACTGGTTTCCATAGTGGCTGTACTAGTTTACATTCCCACCGTCAGTGTAGAAGTATTCCCTGATTACTGCATCCATGCCGTTGTCTACTGCTTTTGATTTTTTGATTGTGGCCATCCTTGCAGGAGTAAGGTAGTATCACATTGTGGTTTTCATTTGCATTTCCTTGATCAGTAGCAACGTTGAGCATTGTTTCATATGTTTGTTGAGCATTTGTGTATCTTCTCTTGAGAGTTGTCTGTTCATGTCCTTATTTTTGATTGGATTGTTTGTTTTTTCTAACTCATTTGTTTGAGTTCATTGTAGATTTTGGATATTAGTCCTTCAGTTAGATGTATAGATTGTGAAGATCTTCTCCACTCTGTGGGTTTTCTGTTTACTGAGGATTACTTATTTTGTTTTGTAGAAGCTTTTTAGTTTCATGGTTGTGTCTATTTATCTTTGTTTTTGTTGCATTTGCTTTTGGGTTCTTATTCATGAAGTCTTTGCTTAAGCCAATGTCTAGAAGGGTTTTCCAATGTTATCTGCTAGAATTTTTACAGTTTCAGGTCTTAGAATTAAGTTTTTGATCCATCTTGAGTTGATTTTTGTTTAGGGTGAGAGATGAGGATCTGGTTTCATTCTTCTATATGTGGCTAGTCAACTATCTCAGCACCATTTGTTGATTAGTGTGTCCTTCCTCCACTTTAATTTTTACTTCCTTTGTTGAAGATCAGTTGACTGTAAGTATTTGGCTTTATTTCTGGATTCTCTATTCAGTTCCATTGCTCTATATGCTCTATTTAATACCAGGACCATGCTATTTTGGTGACTGTGGTCTTATAGTATAGTTTGAAGTTGGGTAATGTAATGCTTCCAGATTTGTTCTTTTTGCTTAGTCTTGTTTTGGCTATGTGGGCTCGTTTTGGTTTCCATATGAATTTTAGGATTGCCTTTCCTAATTCTGTGAAGAATGATGGTAGTCATCTTTTGACGGGGATTGCATTGAATTTGTAGATTGTTTTCGGCAGTGTGGTCATTTTCACAATATTGATTCTACCTGTCCATGAGTGTGGGATGTGTTTGCATTTGTTTGTGTCATCTATGATTTCTTTCAGCAGTGTTTTGTAGTTTTCCTGGTAGGGGTTTTTCACCTCCCTGGTTAGGTATATTCCTAAGTTTTACTTTTCAGCTATTGTAAAAGTCGAGTTCTTGATTTGATCCTCAGCTTGATTGCTGTTGGTGTCTAGAAGAGCTGCTGATTTGTGTACATTAATCTTGTATCCTGAAACTTTGCTGAATTTTTTAAAATTATCAGTTATAGGAGCTTTGTGGAGGAGTCTTTAGGGTTTTCTAGGTAAACACTCATATCATTATCAAACAGTGACAGTTGACTTCCTCTATACAAATTTGGATGCCCTTTATTTCTTTGTCTTGTCTGATTGTTCTGGCTAAGACTTCCGGTACTATGTTGAAGACGAGTAGTGAGAGTAGGCATCCTTGTCTGTTCCAGTTCTCAGAGGGAATGCTTTCAACTTTTCCCCTTCAGTATTATGTTGGCTGTGGGTTTGTCATAGATGGCTTTTATTACATTGAGGTATGTCCCTCGTATGCTGATATTGCTGAGTTTTAATCATAAAGGGATGCTGTTTTTGTTGAATAGTTTTTCTCCATCTATTGAGATGATCATATGATTTTTGTTTTTAATTCTGTTTATGTGGTGTCTCACATTTACTGACTTGTGTATGTTAAACCATCCCTGCATCCCTGATATGAAAGCCACTTGATCATGGTGGATTATTTTTTTGATATGCTGTTGGAATTGGTTAGCTAGTTATTTTGTTAAGGATTTTAGCATCAATGTTCATCAGGAATATCGGTCTGTAGTTTCCTTTTTTGGATATGTACTTTCCTGGTTTTGGTATGGTTTATCCATTTTATTTAAAATTGTTAAGCCAGTTGTTAAACAAGCTTTGCGATCTTGTTTTATTTGAAGGTCTTTAGCCTTGTGTTTGATTGATCCCTGAGCTTTTTTAAACTTTGCTTAAGACAATACCCAATTGGTTTATAAATTAGCAGCATTCTTTTCTTAAAAAGAGACAAGTTCCTCCTTTCTCTGTTGTTAGCAGATCCATAGCCCTTCTATTTTGAAGAGCCATGGCAGCTAAAGAGTTAAGCTGCTTCTGCAGAGAGAATTAGCAACTTTTCCATGTTATTATTTAACTCCCGAGATAGGTGACTTCATAGAATGAATTAGGGAGGGTTCCCTCTTTCTCCACCTTGTGGAATAGTGTCAAAAGGATGGGTACTAGGTTTTTCTTTGAATGCCTCGCAGGATTCTGCTGTGAATCCATCTAGTCCTGGACTTTTTTTGTTGGTAATTTAAAACTTACCATTTCAATCTCACTGCTTGTTATTAGTCTGTTCAGGGTACCCAATTCTTCTTGATTTATCTAGGAGGGTTGTATTTTTTCAGGAATTTATCCATCTCTTCTGGATTTTCTAGTTTATGTGTATAAAGGTGTTCATAGTAGCCTTGAGTGATCTTTCGTATTTCTGTGGTGTCAGTTGTAATATCTCCCATTTTATTTCTTAGTGAGGTTATTTGGATTATCTCTCTTCTTTTCTTGGTTAATCTTGCTAATGGCCTATCAATTTTATTTATCTTTTGGAAGAACCAGCTTTTTGTTTCATTTATCTTTTGTATTTTATTTGTTTAAATTTCATTTAGTTCTACTCTGATATTGGTTATTTCCTTTCTCCTGCTGGGTTTGGGTTTTATTTGTTCTTGCTTCTCTAGTTCCTTGAGGTGTTGTAACCGGGACAGGGCTGTGTACTCAGCTCCCTCCCTGTTCTGAAGAGGTCGCTGGCCTCTCTTACCCTGAAGAATGGGGAAAGAGGCCCCATAGGCACGGTGAGCTTACTGTTTGAATTAATATCGTGGACCCAAAGAGTCTTGCAGAAAAGCAATTTATTAGGCAGGGAGAGAGAGAGCATGTGAGCGAGCTCCCATGCTGTTGTGGGCGAGGAATCCAGAGAAGGGCATCTGTATAGGTAAGGAGCAGTGCAGTGTTTAACCTTGGAGTTATTTCCTCCTCATTTATGTTCTTGTTCAATGAGAGGAGTTCTTTCAAACTTCCTCTGGAGTGATTGATCTTTGACTCTGATACTGGATTGGCTACTTGGTCCACAACAGCCCCCTCCTCCCAGAGATTTTGGTGGGCTTTTTGAACAAAGGAACGAATTTCTCTATCTAGCCCATGCAGAAAATCCCGACAAAGAACTTTACATTCCCGGCTCAGGGCGTGGATGGAGGTGTGGTGCTGGGAAACTCCTACCTTTGAAACCACGCCCCTCCTGGACCCAGGAAGAGTAGTTTTTTCCTTAATACAGCCCTTCATTAGAATGTCAGTTTGTGCTTTTAGTCTTTTTGCTCTTGGCATTTAGGACTATGAACTTTCCTCTTAGCACTGCCTTTGCAGAGGTTTTGATTGGTTGTGTCATTATTGTTGTTCAGTTCGAAGAATTTTTAAATTTCCATCTTGATAATGTTTTCGACCCAATGCTCATTCAGGAGCAGGTTATTTAATTCCCATCTATTTGCATGGTTTTGAAGGTTCCTTTTGGAGTTGGTTTTCAGCTTTATTCCACTGTGGTTTGAGAGAGTGCTTGATATAATTTCAATTTTCTTAAGTTTATTGAGGCTCGTTTTATGGCCTATCACATGGTCTATCTTGGAGAACATTCTATGTGCTGTTAAATAGAATGTGCATTCTGCAGTTGCTGGATGAAATGTTCTGTGTATAACTGTTGAGTCCATTTGTTCTAAGGTATAGTTTAAATCCATTGTTTCTTTGTTGACTTTCTGTCTTGACCTGTCTAGTGCTGTAGTGCCAGGTAGGAATGGTCCTCTTGTGGGCCCAGTGAGCTTTCACAGTCTTTCCCGCTGCTTCCTCTACCCCTATATTTTGCTCTGTTCTCTCAATTGACTCAGCTTCAGGTAAGGTTAAAAACTTGTCCCACAAACTAGACCTTTATTTTCTCCAGTAGGGGTGTGTGCTCAAGAGTGGAGGGTCTCCCTTTCCTACTTCCCCAATTTGGGACACTCACAGTAGTTGGGGTGTCTGTCTCCCGGTCCTGCAGGAGCAGTCTGCTTCCTTCAGAGGCTCTGTGGGTCCTCTCAGGATTCCTATTTTGTTCTCGCAGTCATTCTGGAGCTAAAATTCATCATATGAGACTCTGCATGCTGCTCGGTCCGTCCGAGGCGGAGCTGCAATCTAGTCCTGACTTCTGTCTGCCATAATGATCTCTGAAATTTTTTTTTGATGTACCATAGAATTTAGCTTGTTACGATTTTGTTGAGGATTTTTGCATCTAAGTTCATCAGAAGTATTCATCAGTAGTTTTATTTTTTGTGTGTATCTTTGTCAGGTTTGGCATCAAACTTATTCATACAATAAGTTTGGAAGTATTCCATCCTCCTCGATGTTTGTGGAATAATTTAAGAAGAATTGGTATTAGTTCTTCTTTACATGTTTTGTAGAATCCAGCAGTGAAACTGTTAGGTTCTGGGCCTTTCTTTGATGTAAGAAATTTTATATTATTATTACTGGTTCAGTCTTCTAACCTGCTATTGGTCTTTTCAGATTTTTTATTTCTTCATGATTCAATCTTGATATATTGTGTGTGTACTTATTCACTTCCTCTAGATTATCGGGTTTGTTGGTGTATTATCAATTGTTTGTAATAGTCTCATTTTTTTTTGCATTTCTGTGGTATCAGCCGTAATGTCTTCTTTTTCATCTTTGATTTCATTGATTCTTTTCTTTAGCCAGTCTTCTTAGTCTGCTAAAGGTTTGTCAATTTTATCTTTCCACAGAGTCAACTCTTTGTTTCATTGATCTTTGTATTGCTTTTTAAATCTCGATTTTTGCTTTGATTTTTATTAATTTTTATTTCTACTGACCTTGGGTTGAGTTTGTTCTGGATCCTTTAGGTACAGTATTAGATTACTTATTTGAAATCTTTCTTTTTTCTTGATGTAGGTGTTTGTTGCTATAAACTTCCCTCTTAGGACTGCTTTTGCCACGTCCTATAGGTTTTCATATGATGCATTTCTATTTTAATTTGTCTCAAGGAATTTAAAAATTTATCTTTTAATTTCTTCCTCTACCCATTGAGTATTCAATAGTGCATTGTTTCATTCTCATGTTTTTGTAAATTTTCAAAATTTCCTCCTGTCATCGATTTCCAGTTTTATATCATTTTGATATGATTCGAATCTGCTTAAATTGGTTAAGATTTGATTTGTGACCTAACATGTGATCTATCCTGAAAAAGTTCCATGGGCAATTGAGAGGAATGTATATTCAGTGGCTGTTAGATGGACTGTTCTGTAAATGTCTCTCTCCACTTCTATTCAACATCATCCTAGAGGGTCTAGTCAGTGCAATAAGGCAAGAAGAGGAAATAAAAGAAATACAATTTGGAATGTAAGCAGTAAAACTCTTTCAGATGACATGATTGCTTATATTGAAAATCTCAATCTAGAAAAATGCTATTACATCCAATAAGTGAATTTAACTGGGTTGTAGCATACAAATTCATTATATTAAAATCAACTGTACTTCTGTATACTAGCAATGAATAATTTGAAATTGAAATAAAACTTTAAAAACAACTTGCTAAGTTTCTTATAAGGTTAAATACACTTATTGTAAGACTTAGCAATTGTACTCCTAGGTTTTACCTTTCCCCTCCTTCCTCCACCTGTTTGTGTATTTCTTCAAATGAGAGCCAATCTCTGGTGCTAGAGGGCTGCGTTCCAGTCTTGCTTAGCCCTTCCTAGCTGTGTGACTGGGCCAGTTACTCAACCTCCTGCATAAAATGGGGAGAACCGCAGGACTTACTGCACTGGGGAGTTGTGAGGATTAACTGAGCTACTTAAGGTGAAGGGCTCAGAGAAGATTCTGAATATGGTGTTACCCAATACATGTTAGTTTTGTGGTCACTGCCAGCACACATTAGGATGCACATGTTTTGTGAAATTCAGAGACATTCTTTTTCTAGTGTGTCTGCTAAAACACAAACTCCAACCTACCCTTGAAGTCACCTTCTTTTCCAGCACTATGTTATAAAACCATGCCAGAGGTAGAAAAATGTATCAACCTTCCAAGCCTTTCATATGTATGTGTATGTGGTGGCGGGGGGAGAGAGGGAGGGATTTTTTTTTTTCTAGGTTGCTCTGGATTCTGTCAAAATGACTTTCATGCTTCTCATAGCCCCCACCAACACTGCAGAAGAGATGAGAGCAAAATGTAATCAAATCCAATCCAGGTCCACATGGCAGCCCTTCCCATAGATGGTTTTGTTTTCCAAGATCATGAAAATGGCACAGGCTAATAATTCCCCAGCCCATCCAGAACCAAAATCTAGCATCCTTGAGATTCAAAAGCTTGCTCTAAAATGAACTTTAATGTTCTTTATCTTCTACTCTACCTTCCCGTCCCTTCCTTTCCTCTTCCTGTTTCCTTTCTTCTTTCTCCTTCTTATTTCAATCATATAGCTTTGAAAGTTCTGCTTTAGGGCTGTTACTATGGTTTAAATGTATTGAAAACTTAATCCCCAAGTTCATATGTTGATTGAACATGGGGCCTTCTGGAGGTAATTAAGTTTAGATAAGATCATCAGCGTGGGGTCCCCAAAATGGGACGGGTGGTTTTATAAGAAGAGGGAGAAAGACCCGAGCTGACCTGCACATTCTTGCTCTCACTATGCAATGCCCTCCACTGTGTTAGGATGCAGTGAGAAGGCCCTCACTGGATGTCAACCTTTAACTTCCCAGCATCCAGAACCAGAAGAAATAATTCTTCTCTATAAATCACCCAGTCTAAGGTATTCTGTCATAGGAACAGAAAACAGACTGAGACGACAGTTATTATAAGAAATAAAGCTGGCATGTATCCCCTCATTCAAAGTACTTCTAGAATGCAGATGTCCACCACCAAACGGCACTTCATATAGGTACATATGCACAAACACAGACCTCACCATTGCCCAATAGCAGGTACCATGCAGAGCAGAGCAATGAACCATTTCCTCATATGGAAAGAAAATACCTAAAGAAACCCAAGCAAAGAGCCCAAAATAGCTCCACTTTATTTTTGAGCCACTTAGCCATGGCCAGGAATAATTGGTGCCAGGTGCCTTGTAGAGATGCCAGGTTCATGGATTTCTCACTCTGTTTATGGGAGGATGACTTAATAACACATCTTTGTCTGCTGAATGTTTGAATCTTATTTCTGAGATTATACCCAAAGATGGCAGTCCTCCTCTGCATGAGTAAATCACACTGAAAATAGGAAAAAGAGTCCATGCAGTCAATGTCTGTCTCAGCTGAAGCATAATTATAAGTCCACTATGCTTAGAGGTGATACTTTATTATAAAGAATATCAGGGTTTGGTGTGCTGGCTCATGCCTATAATCCCAGCACTTTGGGAGGCCAATGTGGGTGGATCATGAGGTTAGGAGTTCGAGACCAGCCTGGCCAACATGTGAAACCCCATCTCTACTAAAAATACCAAAAATTAGCTGGGCACAGTGGCGGGCACCTGTAATCCCAGCTACTCAGGAGGCTGAGGCAGAAGAATAGCTTGAAGCTGGAAGGTGGAGGTTACAGTGACCTGAGATTGCGCCATTGCACTCCAGCCCAGGCAACAGTGCAAGACTCCATCTCAAGAAAAACAAAAATGAAAAACCCAAACCAAACCACAACAAAACAAAAAACAATGAAAAAAAGAATGTCAGAGCTACATTATTAGTTTGGTGGTTTTCTGATTCATAATTGTAGAACTCTTTTCCTGTAAAACTTTCCCGTGAACCTGAATATATAAAAGAGATAAGGTGTAGAGCTGCTCTAGTTATTTTGGGGGTTGGGGGTCCAAGGCATTGCCCATTGAGCTTCTTCCTTGGCTCCCACTTAAACCACTACTAACCCTCCCACAAGCTCCCAATGGAGCTTCTCTAACAGAGTGTGAAGAGTACTGACTGTTATGCTGGTTATTAGTGAATACATAGTACCCATTACTACAGAGGGGGAAGCTGCGTGATGCCAAAGTGTTATAGCTGGTGCTGCTGCTGGGACCTGCCACCTCCTGTAGAGCACTACGTGTCAGCACTAAGTGTCACGCTCTATGACCCTTAGCAAGGCAGCCACTGTTGGGAGAGCACATGCACCCTGCTCCTCGACGGGAAGCAAACATGTAAACTATTTTGACTTCAAATGTAAAGCCATGGAGTGAAATCAGAGACCTCCAGGGTGTTCTCCTTTTCCTGTTGATTCAGTATTTTCGGTTTGGATAACAAAAGATTCTGTAACAGGAGCTCTGGTTTGGTTCACAAGCCTGTGCTAGTAATAAGATAACTTGGATAGCCAGGCATTCTACTGTCTTGCTCTTCCACACCCCTTCTTCCTCACCTTCGCTGGGTGCTGCCCAGCCTGGTGGAATGGTGGGCAAGTACTGTAAGAACAGGCTGCAAGCCACAGGGTGGTGGAACCTGCCTGCCCAGGCCCCTCAGCAGGAAGTTGCCAAACAGGCATCTCATCTCAGAGACAGGACAGTGAGGTGGACAGACTCGTGTGTGTGTGTGTGTGTGTGTGTGTGTGTGTGTGCGCGCGCATGCCCTTGCTTAAATAGCATGATTTTCCTCCCTAATTAAAAAAATGAAATTTACAAGGAGAATTTATGCCATATAATAAGCATAAAGAAAAAGTCGCTATATAGAGAAGCATTTTAAAATGCATATCCTTAGATTCTTTCTTTTCTTCCATCCCTCCCCTTTTCTTCTCTCTTCTTGTTTTTTTTGGCTATTTTGTTTTGCCAAAATGGGATCATACTGCTTGTGATCCTCTTTTATTTACTTCATGTATTGTGAACACATTTTTGTGATAAATGCATAATGTATAATGATTATTGGTTTAGAAGTATTCCTTTGTGCTATAACTCATTCAAGTACATTTTTACTTTTTAACATTTGTGTTTTCTGCCTTTATAAATCACACTTCTATTACTATTTTGAGTCGTAAATCATTGCATATTTCTCTAGGAGGAATTCCTAGAGGTGGAATGGGTAGATATTTAAGAACTGTAGAGATTGGGAATAATCAGAACTACGGAACTGACTCTTCTGTCCTTAAACATTTGCTAATTACGACACCTCACCAGCCCAATCCACACAGGCAGTCAGTAGCTGCTGGTGGCGATCGATGCCCTCTCCACTTATCAAAGAGATATATGGAATCATCAAATAGGAAATTCATTATTTTAAAGAGTTCATCTAAAATGGGGTAGAGAGAGAATGTGACAAAGTAGAAAAAGCAGGTCTCTCAGAAGAGAAGGGGAAGGGACAGGGCAAAATGGAGATTCTCCAACTCCTCAGGCTTCCCTTTACCCATCCTTCCCTTGAGGTCTTGTGCATCTGCCCTGATTGCAGGCCTCCTCAGCAGATGGTGCCGGGCAGCACCTTCTGTTCCCTGCCCGGGAAAGGGAACGTGCTAGTGTGACCACAGGATGGATCTCCATTACTTCTTAGCTGATGCGTGTTAAACTCAAGATGACTGTGGTCGGACTTAGTTTTCCACTGAGATTTAATTAACAATTTTTCTGGGCTGTGTTCCCTGGGGCATATTTAGAGTCATGCTTAATGGCTAACTTTTTGGGGAGTTTTCAGCTCTACCATCTTCTTTCCACTTGGACTAGCACATAGCCACAGAAATGTGTAGGGAGCCTAGTGCACGAGAAGGAGCCAGCATGTAACTCTGTGAATAGAGGGTCTTTCTATGTACAGGGATTTGGGGAGCAAAGGCCTCCTTTCTGCTCTTTGAGGGGGGTGACTGGTTTTGAGAGGTGGGCTCTGTCGGTGTTGGTAGGCAGTCCACCTTAGCCTCCCTCAAAGGGGCAGTGGAGCAGGCTAATGAGTGTCCTCTGTGAGCTTGAGAGGTGCACATGCATTCACTTAAAGCAAGGTGGGACCCTGCCAATTTGTCCGGATTCTTTGCCAGTTGGCAGTAAGATTGAATCCTCCCTGAGGAGAGCCAGAGAGAGCGGAAGGCCTGGCCTGGGCTTCTGGCCTGACCAGCAAGCAGTCGCTTTCATGTATGGGGAGGCTGTGTTTCAGCATAGATTGGCTGAGATGGGCCCAGTCTCTCACAATTCATGGTTTTCTGCCAGGGCCTAGAATTTTTTTCCAAGGGAAAATTTCCCACTTGTTTCTTGTGTTTTTAAAGTGTCTGTGTGCGTGTTTGCTCTTTGTGCTACGGGTATGTGTTCAGCAGAAGGAACTGGCAGAAGCGTGCGCTCCGTCTCACTTTGCATGCCTGACCCTGAGACCTTGTGTTCTCCTGAAGCCTCCGCCACGCAATCTCTTCCATCTTCTTCCTGTCTGATGATTTCCCCTGGACTATCCCATGGGCATTTTTATGTCAATAGATTGGAATGTTTCTATCCTCACTGGGAAAAGCTCCTTTGGTCTCAGTGAACTCAGACGTGGAGAAAGTCATGAGAATCAGGGAGCCGGCCCCAAATCACCTCCTATTGTAACTTTCCATAAAAACTGGAGGGGAGGCTTAGAACATCTTCCTGCAGTGTCCAGCAAGAGAAGGAGGCAGACTCCCTTTCTCCTGCCAAAGCCACGTGGAGCCAGACTGAACCACAGCATACCTGCGGTGCTTGGAGGCCCAAGTAGAAACTTGAATGCTCAAGGCTGCATTGGCAGCTTCTACTTGCCTGCCTGGATCACTGTTCCTCATGAGACCCTGGAAGAGCAGGACTATCATTCTTGCTTGGCAGATGAAGAAACCAAGCCTCAGGTAGGTAGGCAGTTTCTCAGAGTAACATATGGTAGTGGATGGCAGGGTGGATGTCACAGTCAGCCTTATTTGATTTTGAGCTGACTGGTACTACAAGGTTGCACCTGGTCCTATGGGAGACCTGACCACCCTGGGGACCCTGAAATATCTAGGCCTACCCTTTAAGGCAGTTCATACGCAAAGCAGGGTAGTTAGTGATCTGACTTGGAAACTCCAACTCTACTTGTGTGAGGTTCCACAATTAACAGTGCCATTCTTTGGTTAATGGAGTGTCTGGAATTACGATGAGACTATCTTTGTATCATTTAAGTAGTCATTTCCATCTAAGTGTGAATTAATTTATCATCTTATTCAATGTAACAGTTAACCGAGACGTGATTTCTTTTTCCTTTGTGCATTTATTCTTTCAATCAGTATGCATTTAATGAACATTGAGGACAAGATACTATGTGAGTTCAAGGAGGAATAAGACATGTACTCTGCCTTAAGTGAGCTTACAGGTTAAAAGGGAATCAAAGCCACCATAAAGCAGCATCAAGTAAGGGACGTAAGAACAGTACAAATAGAAAACATCAATTGAGAGCAGGAACTGAGGCGTTTAGGGAACATCCACTGGGGGAAACAACATATGGGATGTCTTTGTGAAGGATGGTCATGATTTCAACTAGAACCCATAGTGGTACAGAGGGCAGGCAGAGAAGGGAGATGAAGACGTTGCTGGAGGGAAGGCAAGGAGCAAAGACATGGGGTGAGAAACTGACATTTGTTTAGGGCATTCACATGATTCTGTTTAACTTAAGCATAGGGTATGTGGAGGAGAGTAACAGGAAATAAAGATAAAAGGTGTTTTGAGGCCTATTTTTAGAAGATTGTCAGCGCCAGGCTAAGGAGTATGGTGTCTTACCTGGTTGGCAGTGGGAGCCTTTGAAACTGTGAACAGAAGAGCACCATGATTCCACCTGTGTGTTAGGAATCATGGGTCAGAGTTTCCTGGAGGCTGTTTATTTCAGGCAGAAGTAATCAAGGCCTGAGCTTAAATAATAGTGGTAGGAACTGCCAGGAGGGAATGGTGCAGGAGATGGCCTGGTATTGCAATATAACACAAAAATATATACTTGGTCTTTAGCCCTGGCTCTATTTCCTTACACAGAGCTCTTAACACCTTTGGAATTTCCTGAGTGATAGAATGAGAGGAGTGTCTTTTGTTATTCATAAGACCCTTTCAATCATGCCTGAGTGGATGCGGATGAGATGGCTGGGGGCTGGGGGTCCCTAGTTAGCTTCCGGATGGAGGCTTGTTCCCAGGAAGACCAAGGCAGGATAAGAGAGTTGGAACGTTCAACCCCACTTCCGCCCCAGAACCTCTGAAGAAATAGGAGATACAGATTGAGTCAATCGCCAATGGCCAATGATTTAATCAGTCATGCCTATGTAATGAAACCTCCATAAAATTCCCAAACAAACAATGGGATTTGAAGGGCTTCATCAGCAAACACCTTGAGGTGTGAAGAGGGCACAGCAGCTTCGTGTCCCTACCTCCATCCCTGGCCCAACTTCCATTTGGTTCTTTCTGAGTTTTAGCTTTTATAATACATAAACAATGGGAAGTAAACTGTTTTTCTGAGTTCTGTGGCTGTTCTAAGAAACCATCAAAGCTGAGGAATGGGTTGTGGGAACCTCTGACTTTATGACCCATTGATCAGAAATACGAATCATTTTTCCTTCATGCATTTATCATTTCAGTAGGTATTCATTTAATGAACTTGTGATTGGTGTCTGAAGCGGGACAGTCTTGTGGGACTGAGGCCTTTATCTGTGGGGCCTGAACTAACTTGGGTGCCTAGAGTCAGAATGGAATTGAATCACTGGACACCCAGTTGGTATATGGAAAGCTGGAGAACTGGCTGTGGGTGTAGGAAAAAACTTACATTTTGGTGCCAGGGTGTTGTAAGTATGAACAGATTATTACAACAGATGGGCTCCTTTTTTTTCTTTTACATTTCTTTGTTTTTTTCTTCTATACTCTTTAAGCTTTATTTTTGATACACAATAATTGTTTATATTTATGGGGTACATGTGATGTTTTGTTACATGTATATAAGATGGAATGATCAAATCAGCACAATTGGGATATCCATCACTTTAAATATTTCTTAATTTTTGGTGAGAACATTCCAAATCTTCTTTTCTATTTTAAAATATACAGTAAATTATTGTTAACTGTGGCTACCCTATTGTGCTACTAAACACTAGATTGTGTTCCTTCTATAATATCTAAGTGTGTTTTTGTACCCATTCCCCCTCCTCACTACCCTCTGAGCCTCTGGTAACCAACATTCTATTTACTATCTCCATGTGATTCATTTACTTAGACTTCACATGTAAGTGAGAACATGTGACATTTGTCTTTCTGTGCCTGGCTTATTTTACTTAACACAATGTCCTCCAGTTCCATCCATGTTGTTGCAAACGGCAGGATTTTGTTCTTTTTTACAGCGAAATGGTATTCCATTATGTATATATATGCGAGATTTTCTTTGTCCATTTATCCTCTGATGGACACTTCAGTTGATTCTTGACTATTATGAATGGTGCTATGGTAAACATGGGAGTGCAAATATTTCTTCAAAATATCTGACTTCCTTTCCTTTGGCTATGTATACAGTAGTAGACTGGTGGATCTTATAGTAGCTAGATTCTTATTTTTTTTGAGGGAATGCTATACTGTTTTCCATAATGACTGTATTAATTTACATTTCTACCAACAGTGTATAAGAATAAGAATTCTCCTTTCCTTACATCCTCACCATCATTAGTTTGTTTTTTGTCTTTTTGATAATAGTCATTTTAACTGGAGTGAGATGACAGCAGATGGGCTGTTGTTTAAGAGTAGCTGTGGTATGAAAGGGAGAGGGAGATGTTAAAGATGGCCAAGTATCAAGTCTGGGTAAGTTGAAGGTGTGGAAGATTAAGAGGAAGCCCAGGAGCATGAACAAAGATTCATGTGAACAAGGACAAGTTGCTCGTCTCGTGGAGCTTTTCCTTCTTATACAGCAATTGATAGGGCCCAAGTCCTAGGCAAAGCCCTAAAGTGTAGCTTTCCTTCGCTAGTTGTCATTCTCAATGTGGAAAAATTCAGCATCTACTCCATCCCAACCCGAAGGAAGGGCTTTGAGTTCCTCAAGCAATTCTGGACCCTTCCCAGCACCCCCCTGCCACCTGCCCACCTATATTCTGCCCCTGCCCCCATCAGGAGTTTTACTCTTCTGACTTCTATCATCATAGATTTGTTCTGTCTGGTCTTGAACTTTCATATGAATGTGATCACACTTTTGGGTGGCTTCATTTGTTTAATATTGTGTTGTTGAGTAGAGTGGTAGCTTCTTTTTTATATTCCTTTTTTTTTTCTGGGTACGATTCCATTGCAAATACCCTGCCTTCTATTTGTCAATCCTACTACTTGATTAAGATTTGGGTTGTTTTCAGTTTTTGGCTATTATGAACAAATCTGTCATGCACATTTGCATTTGTGATATTTAAAAGACAAATGCATTCATATCTCTTTGGTGTTTACCAGGGAGTGGAATTCCTGGATATTTTTCAACTATTTCCCAAGTACCTACTTTGTACCAGGTCCTCTGCAGGGTACTTGGAATTGAATGTAAACGAAACAAATATGGTCTCTGTTCTCATTCATTTTACAAACTAGTTGGGGAAGCTGACTAAAAAGAAAACAGTCACATTAAGTGATAGCAGGAGTGAGTACTCAGAAAAAAAAGGTGGATATAAGATACACTTTCACAACTGCCAGGGAGAACCGCACTCAGTTTGAGCATCAACACACTCCCTGGAGATGTGTGATTAATACCCAACTACTCTGGTAGCCCTTAGAGCACATGTGAGACCTGGGATGGGGTGAGTTTTGTGTGGAGATTGGGAGGAGGGAAGTGAGGAGTTCAGCTTGAACTGCGAAAGGGCCTGGTTGGCCCATTCCTTAGGTGTATTCGTTGGTCTGGCATGTATTTCTGCCTTGATCTCTAGCTCTGAAGTTGACCTGGATAATTGAGAGCTTATGTCCCACTCCCTGAAGACTGGTTTTGGCACATATGCAACCTGCATTTTAATATTATTCCTTATGACTGGAGGCATTTGGAAGGAGTCCTTGCCCCTGGTTTTAAAAGGTGGCATTATTTTATGAACATTTAGACATAGATTAATAAAATTCCGAACCCATTAACTAATGGGGAAATGCCAAACTTTTTTGCGTATCCAAGAAAGTAAATGTAATAAAAACTATCCCAAAAGGTAGGTTAAATTATAGTCTTTGCTTTTTCTCTCCTGATGGTCCCACCAGATGTTTTTCAAGTGCAGGACACAGGCCCCTTTTTCCTGTTTTCTCCAGGGAAAGAAGACAGAAAGCTTGGCTCAGCTATACTAACTTTCAGAAGGAGAAAATAAGCACCGTGGTAGTACAAGACCTGTTGGGAATTGCCATGCTGCTGGTTCATAAATCTGAAGACAAGGGAACTAGAGCTCTGTCAATTTCTAACCACTCTTTCCTATTGACCCCAACCCACTCTTCCCAGATCACCATTGGGAAGTTAGCCCTGATTCTGAATGTTGGGAATAGTGCTTGTGAAGACCCTGTAATCTCTGGGAGGTTGAAAGGTGGCCATTTGGTTTCTTCTCTGTGGAGAAGGGAAGGGCCTCCCTGCCCATGCAATGCCTCGATTTGAGGACTCGCCTCTCAGGAGCTGAGCCCGTGGCTGGATGACTGTGTGGTCACTGAAGACTGGAATCAGCCCCTCTTTCCCTAGACAGCCTGCTCAGGGCTCTACGTTTCTCTTGCAAATGGAGACCTTGATTTCTCACCCTCCCTCAAACCCGATCCAAGTTTTCTGTGTCTGAAAGGAAATAAAGCAGTTATAAAGTTGAGGGACAGGATATGTCCAATCCTCATGGCCCTGCGGTCACATCCTCTGCTTTTGCCATGATGAGCCATGGAAATGTTTATAAACTGGCTGCAGTTCCTGGGCCTTAGCTCCAAGAGTGGAGCTTTCTCTCCCTCCCACGGCTTCCCCACCTCCCTGCCTTCCCTGACTGATCTGAAAAGCCAACTTGTCATCCGAAATGAAATGCAGAAGTCAGGGATTCTCTTAAACTTCTCCCTAAGAGGAGTATTCTCCAGTTCCCAAGAAGTGTTCTCTCACATTTTGCTCTGGAGCTGGGCGTCAGCATGGTTCATAAGAAATGGGATAGTGGGCCTAAGAGTGCCACTCCTGTCTTCCACAGATCCCACTCCTCACCAGGATGATGGCATTGTTGCCAATACAATGTGGACTCTAGGGGGCTGACGGGGGCCACCCTGTCCCAGGGAAAAGTCAAGCTAACTTGACAGGGATCCCTCACAGTTGGTGTGGGGATGGCCTCTACATGGGAGGAGCTGATGGAGCACAAAGTTTCTGTTTTGGTTCCTCCGTATTTACCTTCCCTTTGGGCAGTGCTTCCTCTGCCTACTGTCCTGAGAATCACTTGGGCAGCTTAAACAATGATAAAAACACATCGAGCACAAGAGCAGGTGAGGAACCTGGAGGTGGCTGGCAGGATGATCTGGCTTAATTTAGTTGGCTGGCCTGTTTGTGCCACTGTCATGTTTTAGAGCATAATTACATGTTGTGCTAGCTATAGTCACAAAAATATACCATTTAGGGGGAAAAGCGTTAGGTTGAATCAAAAGACGGCAGGCAAACGAGGATGGAAATGATATTCATGGGTGGACTTTCCTTGGCCTTGAACTGTAAGTGGCATTGCAACCCATTCTTAATTTTTGGCTCTGAATAACGTCCCTCTTAACCTCCCATGTGTGAGGGTTTGCTGGTGCCCTGATCCCATAACTTAATATTTGTCCTCTCTTTTTCTTTTGGATTGTGACTGTCTGCTGGAGTTAGTCTGCAATAACATAATTTGTCATTGTCTAACATGCAGTGTTATGTTTGAATCTTTTGACTGAGCAGAGTAAATTAGTGTCCTGTTTTATTAATAGTATAAATTCAGAGGAGTAGGTTTATTTAAAGTGAGAGATAAGCTGCATAGCAAGGGAAAAGACTGCAAATGCCACTTGTAGAAAGAAGTTGCTTAATTTTCTGCCACTCTATCAATTAGGGCAATTGTCCCCTTGAAAGGGATCTACCCACAGGCAATTTTCAAAGTTCTAAGCAAGAAATCCTATCATATTTTTCATATATCAGACCTTACTTTTCATTTCTGTGGGTTTTAGGGGCAGTGGATAAAATGGCCTTTCTTTACTCAGTATATGGAGTGCTACAAGCTCCTCTTCTTGAAAACCTCCACCTCCTGCTCAGCCTGTCCTCCAGCTCTACTGCTAAAGTTATTTCACACCCTGTCTTTGCTCAGTGCAAATAATCAACTTGATCCCAATCCCTCACAAGGGCTTTCAGTGGCTCTGCAAAGGAAGGCTTGGGGTCTCATCTTTTGCTCCAAAGGCTAACCCTTTTCTTCCTAATTCTGCACTATCATTTCTGCTCCTAGTCACATTTTCCCCCAAGCCACACCCTAGTGTCTTGGTGTTCTAGCTGTTCTTTCCTCGTTCTCACAATATACAGAAATGCTCCTCCCACTTTTTTAATGAGGTCCTTCCCAACTGCTTTGTAAAACAATGGGTCTTGCTTCTGAAAGTTAAGCAACATGGCTCCTTTGCCATTCATTACCCCTTGCCTAATAAAAATGACAATAATAATCTCAATGGCTAACACTTACGTAGCATCAATTATGTGCTGATCATAGTCCTAAGCACTTTATATATCAACTGATTTAATCCTGATTAAAAGCCCTTCTAAATGGTGTGACGGTTGGTTGGTTGTGTCCAATGACCTTGGTCACAGTACCTAGATATGTGGTCGAATATTTTTGCTGAATGTTTCTGTGAGGGTGCTTTTGGTTAAGAATAACATTTACATGGGTATACTGAACAAAGCAGGTTGATCTTCATGATGCAGGTGGGCCGAATCCAATCAGTTGAAGCCCTGAATAGAACACAAGACTGACTTCCCTCAGGCAAAAGGAAATTCTGCCAGGAGATGGCCTTTGGACATCCGGTCTTCCCTGGTCTCCAGTCTTCCAGTCCACCCTGAAGATTTTGAATTTGCCAGCCTCCATAATCACATGAGCCAATTCCTTAAATCCCTTTATAAACACACACACACACACACACACACACACACACAGACACACACACAGAGACACACACACACACACACTAACACACAAACTATTGGTTCTGATTCTCTGGAGAACTCTGACTCCAGTCCTTTTGAAAAATACAGGTGGGTATTTTTATGATGGTCTCACTTTACAGATGTGATAACTGGGCACAGAGATGTTAGGTAACTTGTCCAAGGCATTATGAGTACCAGTAAGTAGTGCAGTTGGGATTCTGTGTGACTCCTGAGTCTGTGCTCTTAACCACGAGATTAAATATGTACTTATGTTCAGACTTATTTGTTCATTAGTCAGCCTCCTATATCATTTTTGCTGGGTTATTTTATGTTTTCAGTTGTCAGTTTTGAGAAGACAGAATCTGCCCATCTGGCCAATGTACCACGGCAAGGCATGCCCTAGACTTTTGAAAGGAAGTTCAGAAAAGTGCCTGATGAGATTACACTTGTGTATTCTTCTAAGATTTTTTTTTTTTTTTGAGACCGAGTCTCACTCTGTCACCAGGCTGGAGTGCAGTGGTGTGATCTTGGCTTACTGCACCCTCTGCCTCCCAGGTTCAAGCAATTCTCCTGCCTCAGCCTCCTGAGTAGCTGGGATTACAGGCATGTGCCACCACACCCAGCTAATTTTTGTGTTTTTAGTAGAGATGGGGTTTCACCATGTTGGCCAGGATGGTCTCAATCTCTTGACCTCATGATCCTCCTGCCTCAGCCTCCCAAAGTGCTGAGATTACAGCTGTGAGTCACCACACCTGGCTCTTCTAAGATGTTTTATAGTTTTATCTGTTATATGTAAGACTACAGTCCAATTAGAGTTAATTTTTGTATATGGTGTGAGGAAGGGGTCTAACCTCATTCTTTTGCATGTGGCTATCTACTTATCCCAGCATTATCTATTATAGTGTAGGGTACTACTGCACAACCTCCTGTCTCTCTCTCCTGCACTTGTGGTTGGAACGCTGTCTGAGTGGTTCTCCCAGGTGTTTCCCCTGATGACATCCCCTCATGTGAATTCCATCTTGGCATCTGTTTTCTCCAGGGAGCTGGATTAACAAGTGGGTTTATCAGCTGAAATGAAATTTCATTATATTCAGCATTCCTATAATACTAACATTAAGTATATCCTTTAATACATCAAAAGTGATAAATTGCAATATTTGCTTATTTGGGTTCCTCAATTCTTTTGTGCATTTAGCTTGTTGATTTTAAAAAATTCTATATAAGGAATTTGGGTGATAAAAATGTTATTTTTTAAGATAAAAAGGAAAAAAAAGTTGGATTATACATAAATGGTGCTTACTGTAAAGGCAGTTGATATTCCAGAGTGTCAGCTTCTCAATATCTTCCTTTTAATCTGATCATCGTCTCAAGACAAGTGAGTAAAATTCCATACTTTTACCCCTGGACAAAATTTTAGTCAGATGTTTAGGATTACATCTTGGATTCTCAAAGGACATATTTTGGAAAGAGACGTTCAAAATTTTAGAAGAGTTGGATCTTTAAAGGTCTATACATATATGCTTACTCTCTGTACATTGTATAGCACAGTGCAAACGTTGGTCAGAACCATGTTCTTCTATTCCTAGGGAATCAATCTCCTGTTCCTAGGGAAATAGCACCACTCCAGGAAATGGAGCCGTGCCTTGGTGTCTGAGGAGACCCAAGCTGAGAAAGTTTCCTCCAGCTCCGAAGACAGCATCTCCTCTCAACCCTGCGGTGTAGCCTAATCTGTGGGGTGAGAGTGCAGAAGCTGCTTTCCTAAGCTAATGTTCATGCTTGCTTGCTTGCTTTCATACATTAGCTTAATGGAATTGTGTTTCATATAAGCGCTTGATGCAGGCATTTTGTTTCTAAAAATCAGTGAAAGTTTCGTGACTTCAACAGCTCTGTTGGGAGTTTTCATCTTGGAGCAGTTTACATTTTCCACTGGCCTAATGTGGTGATTTTTGCAGACATTTTATTTTATTTTCTGAGGAACATTCTCAGGACCAGTAGGGTAGAGTGAGCACCCAGTAGCAGCAGACCTCTCTCTCCCTTTCTCTTTGTCCTCACAGACAGACAGACAGACAGACAGACAGACAGACAGACACACACACACACACACACACACACACACACACACATACACACACACACACACACCCCTCCTGTAAGCAGTTCGCCGCAGCACTATTTTCAGCCTTTTAGGCTATCAGGCACCAGAGTGTTTAAAGTTTTAATAGGCTTAGAGGTGACTCTAGACTCCACCAACATCTGCATTCATCTGTAATTTATGGCTGCCTCTTATTTAGTTGGTTTAGTAAATTGTGCCTAAGAGTATTCTTTAAGACTTGGCAGCCTGGTGTACAGTTTCACGATTCAGCTGTGTTTTTGCCAACTATTTGGCTTTTTTTTCTCTTGGATGACATTCTCAAATACTTAATTTGGAGTTTTGGTCTGGAACACACTTTATCAGACACCTCTTGTGTGCCAAAAGACCCCTTATATTTCTGTTAAGACTAACTTTCCAACATGCAAACACATTTCTTTCTAAATTGCTTTTAAAGTCACCATATTTCCAAATAGCAGAAAGTAGAGTGTGGTGGGTTTGGACTATGTCATTCCTGTGGTCTCCCTGTCCCGCACCCTCCACCCTTCTTCTCTGGATTTTAGTGAAGGGGAAATTCCTCTGTAAGTGGAGAGGTGAGGGTGATGTTGCCCAACCAAACCATAACATGAATGTCTGTTGTAAAAATAAAAAGGCTCACTTTCTTATAAGGTAGGTGAGGAAATGTTTTGGCCTTATTTCATTTGCTCAGCCTAACCATGCCCTAAAGATTAAATCAAGGCTATTATGAGTATAATTTATTTCTCTTCCAAGTCTGTCATCATGTGTGTAGATTTGGGATATTATATTTTCCCACTTTCAGGGGTAAGGTCCATATCTGGCAAACACAGATTTAAGACCATCTATGAAAAGTCCCTGAGGCAATTTGTTTGCAGTTTCGCAGAATAGGATTTTCTAGCTGAATCTGGGAATGACTACTTCTTTTTCCTTTCAATAAGCCTTATGGAGAACTCAACTTTCCATAATTGAGCACTCCGCTGTGTTGTTGCCTCTAAACAAGAGAAGGTGTGTAATTCATCTGCATCATTATTAATACACTATAATCATGTAATGTTAGAAAAATGTGATCTTGAGACAAAAAAAATTGTAAAACAATTACATCCTTCACTCACACCATAAATCATCCCTTAAGGTCTGAGGAGGAATTAGATGTTAAAATAAATCTTTTAACATTCTTTTTTATGAGGAGAGGAATTAATGTAGCCACTTTAGCTCTTTGTGATGCGGGAATGGGAATTTAGATTTTAAGCTTGAAATGCATACTTTCCTGCACATTTTCCTTAGGGTTTGTGTCTTCTTCATCCCATTATGCTTGTGGGCTGACTCAGAAGTATCTGAGGCCGGATGTGCAATCCACTTTGAAACCCACCCCTGTACTGTGTTGCAGCCCCAGCTGCCCGGCCGCTGCATCCTGGGCTTGTCTCCTGATGCAGAGATGCCTGATGTTAATACAGTGTGTGCACACTGGTGGCCGAGGCATGGACAACGTGTGTCTAGGATCCTTGATTCTTTTTGAATCTGATTTCTCTTCCACATCAGTCCTGAATGGCAGGAGTAGAGACATTGTTATAACAGTACGACAAGGGACATTCAAAGATAGCTGAAGAAGGAATAAATGGAATAGCTACATTTTCCTTTTACTCAGGGACTCCCAATCCCTAAGCCCATGACAAGGCTTCTGCTGTCAAATGTGTATCATTTGTAAGACACAAGGCGCCAGAGGCAGCCTCCCTGCCTGGCGTAGCCCTTCCCTCACATCCACAAGCCTTCTAGGGCAGGGGCATGCAACTGGGAGGCTGACCCCATGGTATTTTTTGTGGCTACACCTAATGCAAACATTTTGCTAAAAATACTCACAAACCTCTTTTTCTGCTAGAAAGTAAGGAAGTGCTCAAAAGTTAGTGAAGACCCATTGCAAGGACATAGGAGTCAGCTTAAAGGGGCTCCTACTGGCCAATCAGTGTCAATTCAAGTATAATAATAAATATCCGAATGGATTATAACATGTTACATAAAATAGAAATCTATGGGTTCCTATTGGCAGAAGTAAAAAATACATGGAATAGATTTTAGGGATCTACCACATCTATAGGTACAAAGCCTATAGTTAACAATACTGTGTTGTATACTTAAAAATTTGCTAAGGAAGTAGATCTTATGGTAAGTGCTCTTACTGCAAAAGAAAACATATTAAACAGAATGAAGGGGTAGAAGGAACTTTTGGAGGTGGCAGGTAAGTTTATGGCCTTGATTGAGGTGATGGTCACAGCAGTGTATACTTAACTCCTAACTCATCAAGTTGTGTACATTAAATATGTCAATCATACCTTAGTAAAATGGTCTTAGAAAAACAAAAACAATATAAATGATCCCTGGATTACCTTATAAATTATAATTGTTAGGATAAAAAAGAGAAAAACCACAATAAGCATGTAAATCACCAAAATAAAGATATGCATAAATGAAAATAAAATGCTAATAACAATTATAGAATCAATAATAATAAAATAATAAAGTAACATGCCAAAACTACAGAAGGAATGATGGACTTAGACAATCAACAATGGTTGTTAAAACAGGTGAATGAAAGTTTGATGAGGAACAAGATACACTCATGATTTCAGTGTCTCCTTACAAATTACTTATTAAGTACACTGGGAAAAAGAATTACAATGGAGAAATCTGGTAGATATCATCTTATCCAAGTGATGAAAATCAATTATCACTCAAAATGAAGCAAATTGGTAGCATGTGCCTCCTGATATGAAGGGCATGGTATCAGTCTGTGACGTTTTCTGCCAAAAAATGCATAATTTGAATCTAATCATGAAGAAATGGCCATCAATGCCAAATTGAAGAACATCTACAAGGTAACTGGCCTGTAATCTTCCAGAGTGAAAAAGTCAACAAAAACAAAGCCTGAGGAAATGTTTCTGATTGAAGGAGATAAGGAGACATAACCACCAAATACAACATGTCTTCCTGGATTGAATCCTGGACTGGAAAACAATGGCCCTATGGTATATTCTGGGGACTTTTGACAAACATTGAAAGTGGACTGTGGATTTGATCATAGATTGGCAACAAAATTAAATATCCTGATTTAAAAAATTATGTTGCAGCTATATAAGGAAATGTCCTTGGTGTCTCGATATACAAACTGAAGTATTAAGGGGCAAAGGCACATGATAACTTCAAGTTACTCTTAAATGATTAAAAAATATTCATGTGTATATATATATATATATATATATATATATATATACAATGTCTATATAAATATATAAACATACATAGAACTATGTATACATGCATATCACTATGTATGTTTATATATGGAGATAGAAAAAGAGAGAGAAAATGACAGTGCAAATAGGAGAAAATAAACAACTGATAACTCCCGGGGTAAAGGGTATATTGGGTAGACCTTGTATCATTTTCATAACCTCTCTGCATGTTTGACATCATTTCAAAATAAAACGTTAGAAAAAGTATTCATAAACTTAAACTTGGTTAAACTTGATATCACCAAATGCTTGAGAAACTCAATATTATTTCATATTTATATTCTACATGACCCTACTGGCTATTCTTATCTCTGTCTGCTTAGCAATTATAGCCAGAGTGCAGATTCATTCCCTCAAATCATAAATATTTAATTCTGTTGTAATTCTGTTATCCACAGTTCATTTTCAATGTTTGTCAAATGTTCCCCAAATAAAAATAAGTAAAACAAAAGGGAGCATCCTTGGCACATTTGGCCATTCTCAGTCCCAGCAGTAAGGAAGAAGGCTCCTAGCTCAGGGGAGGGAATGGGATCTCCCAGCTCCAAGTGTCAAACATGGATGGCAGAGAGGAGGCGATGGGCACCCTCTGGTGGTCTGTGGGCCCTTGAGAAGTGTTTGCTCAAAATTGCCTGGATCAGGGAGGCACAGCAAGGAGGTTGCAATAGTAACCACAGCAGCTGTACACTCTCCAGAAAGGACATGAGAGACCTTTATCCATATTGCTAGCTGGGTGCTGTTTTGGTAAGGGCAGACAGGCATTCACCAGGCAATGTCACACATGGACACATGACCCATCCTTGCAGATGTTATTATCTCTAAAACTAATCACACTCAAACAGCATTTGTGCCATAATTCAAACAGCAGTTTTACAAAATTACATTATCTTACTTAAAATTTAGCACCTATAAATATCACTTAATTCAGAGGTTAATCTATTGATCAATGAGAATGTACATAGCTAAAATGTAATATTAGCTTGGCCTTAGGCCCTGCAATGAAAGATTTTCTGATGTTTTCGCAACATATTAGTCTCTTATTTTTGTTGAGCAGAAGCAAGAATCACAGTCTAGATCACTGCCAACAGGTCGGTTGTTAATATTGTTATCAGTGTAAGTCAGGGTGAACATCAGCTGTAATCATTTGTTGGAGTGGGGCTGACTGGTAGACCAGGGCACAGGAATGTGAGGGAATATTTTGGGTATCAAGAGATTTTCAAGTGTTCTTGAAAAATAGCTAGTAAATTTCACCTCCTGGAATTTACTAATGTTTTTCTAGTTTGCTTCCTTTCACAAGGGATTCAAAGTGATTTACAATAAGACAATGTTAGTTATCTTGGCAGTTAATAATAATAATAGTGGTTCCTCTTTGTCGAGCTCCCAGTATATAGCAGGCAATATGTTATATGGTTTAATTCTCTCTATCACTCTAAGAGATAGGATCATTTTACGAGGAGGATTCAAATCCAGTGCTCTCTGTTTGTCAACCCGTCAATACTTAACTATGTGCAGGGCAGCCCACTAGAGAAGTAAGTCATGGAGAAGGCCACTGGTGGAGCCCAGAGACATCTTCTGCACATTAAAACTGTGTCTACTTACCTATGGGAGTGACGTTGATAAAGAGCTCATTCGCTGCAGGTTTCCTGCTGCAGACTTAGTCCCTATTGAACTGTCATACCATGCATGGACATTCATCTTATTTTGGCAAGAGCAGTGCTCTACAACACATAAATAAGCATTTCTTTTCTTTTCCCTTGGTGTGCAGACATTCCACTGCGAAGGCGTCAACGAATCCTGCCATTTCCCAAAATACATTTTTAAATAAACATATAACCTTCAAATCTCGATGGACAGATACTGTAGAAGTAAAAAATGGGAAATTTAGACATTAATTAAAATGGAAGAAGAAATGAAAATCAAATTATGTTAGTTTCCTAGGGCTGCCAGAGCAAAGTACTGTAAACTGAGTAACTTATAACTACAGAAATGTATACTCGCACAGTTCTGGCAGCTAGAAGTCTACGATCAAGGTATGGGCAGGGCCATGTTCTCTCTGAAGGCTCCAGGATCCTTCCTTGCCTCTTTTTGCTTCTCATGGTTATAGACAATCCTTGGCATTCCTTGGCTTGTAGATAATCACTCCAATGTCTGCTTTTGTCTCCATATGGGCTTCTTTCTGTGTGTCTGCATTTTCCTCTCCTTGTAAGAACACTAGTCATTGGATTAAGGTCCACCCCAATCCAATATGTCCTCACCTTAATGAGATTACATCTGCAGAGTCCCTGTTTCCAAATGAGGTCACATTCACAGGTACATTCACAGGTACTATGATAAGTTTTCAACATAGGTTTTGAGGGAATACAATTCAACCCACGACACAATCCAATATTTTTTTTTTTAAAAAAATGACCCAAGTTGAATTTAGAGAAATAGATCTAAATCCCAGAGAGCAATGACTGCTGTTGGTATGCTCTCCATTCAGACTTTGACACCTGCTGTTCACTCTTTTCTTTTTGATTGCTCTGAATTGAGGTGAGGCAAGGATAAAGATTCCGTTGACCTGAGATTGAAAGCAACGACTAAGTCTGCACTGGCTCAATTATCATGGCTACATATTGTGTTTTCAAAAAATTTAAGGCATACCTTTAGCAACAAAACATGTAGCCTTTAGTCCAGTCACTACACACGGCAGCAGCATGTTCCCGGGGTTAGGACTGGAAAGAACAGGAGTCAAGGAGACAAACATGTAACTGATTGAATCACCTAACTTGATTATCATGTCAAATTCCAAAATTGATAGGAAAAAGAAAATCTACTTGGGTGTAACTCCCTGATATGGCTCCTTACTGTGCTTTTATTATTAGTATAACTGCTGAGTATTTATAAACCTATACTGAAACATATCCTTTGGCTATGCCTGGGTGGTATTAAAAAAACTGAACATTTTCAAGTTCATTACCAAACCCATGACTGAATTGCTGAATTGTTGATGCAACCCTTTTTGCAATAATTGAATCGAATATGCTATTCAACTACATGTTTGGCATTTGATTTAGCGACAGTCTAAACTCCTCATTTAGTTCTCTGTTTTCACAGCATATTACTTTCTTATATTTGAGAAATGTTCCCTGATGCTCATCCACTGATGAACAGTGTGGTCCCTTTAAATGATACTGAGCATCAGGGAACATTTCTCAAATATAAGAATAAAGATCTAGGATCACCTACAAATAAATCTGGGACAAACTGTTTATTCATAGGAAATATTTCAGGGACTGCCATGAAGCCGACAAATACAGTGTCAATATTTTACTGCAGAGTCTTGTTTAATATACTGAAAACATTCAAACCCTAATGTCAAGAAAACAACTTTACTCTGACTCAAGGACCAAGGCTTATATTTTAATGTAGTTACTGTTGAATATTGGTAAATAACTCTCATTTTTCATAAGGATTGGCTTGGGTAGGCCAGGAAAGCTCCCCTAACTGCTGCACTGGGCAGTGAAGGGTAACTTAATTTATCTTTTGGAAGTCCAACAACTCCCCCTTGTTATTAGAGGAGCCAGCTCTAACAATGTGTGGAGTACAGGACATGTCCAAAGCATTGGAATTCCGGGCTGGTTTAGATTAAGGGGCTTCCTTTGTGTTCTTAGAGAGCCTGTTGGAGAACACCTAATTTTTCTCTGTCGCTCATGTCAACACAAGTAGAAAACCTGTCAGAGATCAAGCCAGTCAGTCTCACCTTGAAGAAGAGTTTTTCTGGAATGTTTAATTTTAGGGGTGTGAAAGAGGAAAGGGATTAGCATGTTCTCAAGCACCTCAGCAAGAGACTGTACCTGAGGAGAGTCTCCAGGGAGCGTCCTTAGAAGCAAACAGTGAGAGCTGGGAGCCAGTGAGGGTGACGGGAGAATGGGAAAAACCCTCCACCACCAGGATGCCATGTGGTTGTGGCTTGATATGTCCTGCATTTTATTCTCTTTGATTTTTCCAGAAAAAGCTGGCAATGAGAATAGAAGAATTGCAAACAATGTAGCAGGCCCTTGCCAAGATTTAAATACAGAAGGAACATTCAAAAGGATGGTATCGAATTATCTGCAAAGATGAAGAAAGTAATGACTTACATTCTCCATCCTCTGGCTGGGTGACTCACCAAAGTGGAAAATGAAGCACTTGGAGATTAAAGTTACTCCTAAAAAGAGGGGGAAAAGGATGGGCTCTGGAGAAACCAATCCAGTTACAAGTTAACATACCACTGGAACATCTGTGATGGGAGGTGGCAGCTAAATGCTTTGTGTCTCTTTGTGTTCTCCAGAATCTTCAATGAAAGTTCAGCTCTGCCTGAGCATACTTCATCTGGACCACAGACATGTTGAAAAGCACCTACTGTGTGCAGGATATCATGCGAGGATACGCAGGTGATAATTGTTGTGCATGCACAGAGTTAGAACACAGAGTGAAAATAGGTGTCCCTGACCACTCCACTTAAAAAGGCCCCTCTGCAGTCTCTATTTATTTTTGTAATGGTCATATTGATATATGAGTCACACATTATACAATCTACCCACTTGTATTTTGTTATATATGTGTGTTAACTTCTTTACAATACAAGCTTCATGAAGATAACAACCAGGTGTGTTTTGTTCATTAATGGACACCCAGCACCTATCATAATGCACAATGCAGCCACTCAGTAATGATGAGATGGGAAGGGAAGTGCTGGGAAGGGAACAGTGTGGTCCTTTTAAATGATACTGATGCAAGGAAGGGCATGGTCCCTGGATAGGACTCCACCCCCAGCCCTGTGCCCGTGGACCTAGGTGAGGACAGGCATTTTTGTTTTCCTGTCCAAATGTTGCATTTCCCAAGACCACCCTGGCCTGCCACGCCCCCATCCTGTGTCTATAAAATGCCCTGAGACCCTAGCAGGCAGACACACAGGCAGCTGGACGTGGGGAGAAGCACATTGGCGGAGGCACACTTGGGCGGCTGGACATCGAGAGGACCGCACCGACAGGCACCAGCACACCAGCAGGCCACGGACTGGCAGAACGCTGTGGAGTTTGGCTGGAACAATGTGAGGAGAGCCCGGGCCACTATGTGGCTTGACTCCAGGGGAAAATCATCTCCCTTCTGGCTCCCACATCTGCTGAGAGCTACTTCTATTCAATAAAACGTTGCACTCACATGTGATCTGATTCTTTTGTTATACCAAGGCAAGAACCCTGGGACAGAAAGCCCTCTGTCCTTTTGATAAGCCAGGGGGTCTAACTGAGCTGACTATCACAAGTCACCTATGGATGGCCAAATTAAAAGAGCACCCTGTAATACATGCCCACGAGGGCTTCAGCTGTAAACATTCACCCCTAGACAGGGCCATGGGGCTCCTTGCCTGTCTGTATGCTCCCCCTAGAGGATTGAGCAGCAGGGCACTAAAGAAATGAGCCACACCCCCATTGCACACCCTGTGAGGGAAACAAGGGAATTTTGCTGTTTCAGTAACAATGTATTTTTAATAAATTAATAATTAATGAATGAATAGACAAAAACAAGATGTCTGAGGTTCAAAAATTGGCCTTCATAAACCTCACATTCCTGTGTTTTCCTCCAAAAGTATAGGTAGTATGTTTTAAGGAGATGGAGGCCTCACCATGCAGACCAGGCTGAACTCCAAGCCCTGGGTTCATGGAATCTTTCCACTTCAGCTTCCCACATAGCTGGGCCTATAGGCCCTTGCTGCCATGCTCAGATAACAGACCATTAAAAAAATCAATAGGTAACAAAGGAAGAAAAAGGTCCTGGCCAGGTGCAGTGGTTTACACCTGCAATCCCAGCACTTTGGGAGGCCAAGGTGGGTGGATCACTTGAGGTTAGGTGTTCAAGACCAGCCTGGGCAACATGACAAAACCCTGTCTCTACTAAAAATACAAAAATTAGCCAGGTGTTGGGCGGATGCCTGTAATCCCAGCTACTTGGGAGGCTGAGACAGGGGAATCACTTGAACCTGAGAGGCAGAGGTTGCTGTGAGCCGAGATCGCACTCCAGTCTGGGTGGCAGAGTAAATGAGACTCTGTCAATAAATAAACAAATAAATAAATGTCCCCATTTGGTAGGAGGAAAACAATATAGACCTACTCTTTCTCCCAACCATTTCTCACTTGCTCATGTGCTACAGTTTGACCCAAATCTGAGCAGAGGGGACTTTGGTGGGGAAGCCTCTCACCCCACTTTGTGGGCTCAGGAAAGCGGAAGAGGTCAGATCGTCGTCTCAGAAGGGGTTTGATTTTCTGTATTTTTACTCTTCATGGTTTAGTTTGAATCCATTCAATTCAGCAAGGAATCCCTGAGTGAGGCTGATGCTGAGGCCATGAAGAAAACGAAAGTATGAGATGCCTCCTGGTCTTTCCAGCTCACTATCCCAGTGGGACAGCAAAACATATGTCCTTGAACTAGAGCCGAAGAAAAGGCAATGAGACTTGGAGCCAAGCACTCAGGTCAGACTCGATGCAGAAGGAATTCAGAGATAGAAGAGAGGATGGTGCCCTGGAAGGTCAGGAAATGCTGTGCTGAGGAGTTGGGGCTTGGGCAGCATCCGGGAAAAAAAGGCAAGGCAAAGATGAGAAGGCCTGTGCTGCATTCAGGAGACCCTGGACCACTGGCCCTGCCGCTGTGGAGGGGCCAGGCTGGGGTCCGTGACAGGGGCATTGGGTTGGGTGCTGGAGTTCTGTGTACTCGTGCTGAGGGAGAGGAGTTGCAGAAACCCAAATGCTTCTTTGACTTCTACCTCTGTAGGCACCCCCTTCTTCCCTCCTTCCTTTCAGCAATGTTCCCTACCAGGCTGCTTTGATGTTGTTTTTTGTTTTTTGAGATGGCATCTTGCTCTGTCACCCAGGCTAGAGTGCAGTGGCGCGACCTAGGCTCACTGCAACTTCTGCCTCCTGGGTTCAAGCAATTGTCCTGCCTCAGCCTCCCGAATAGCTGGGATTACAGGTGCCTGCCACCACACCCAGCTAATTTTTGTATTTTTTGTAGAGACGGGATTTCACCATGTTGTCCAGGCTGGTCTCAAACTCCTGACCTCAGGTGATCCACCTGCCTCGGCCTCCCAAAGTGCTGGGGTTACCGGTGTTGAGCCACTGTGCCTGGCTGCTTTGTTGTTTTCGTTTTGCCCCTTCTATCATGGTGGAGAGAGAAAGAGCCTTGCCACAGAGAGGGATTTCTGTGGAGCAAACTCTGTAAATCATCCAAATTAGTCACCTTCCAGAAAGAAACAATGATAGATTCTGTCTCCTCTTCCCACGAGAAGGAAACAACCCTATAAGCTCTCCGTCATGGGCTTGGCACAAGCCTATCATTTGCATTAAACATCTAAGGTCGTTACTGAGTAGCTCTATGCCTACCCTTTAACATTATGCTTGCTTTTCAATCATAGAGCCATTTTGCTCTTTTGGCTAAGGCAAATAAATATAGGAATCATTATTATTATCAATAAAGGGTACTAGTGTCAGTATTTTAAGAGAGAAAGTGACAGATTTCATGACGGAATCAGCAGAAGTCTGTGGAAAGACTCAAATCTCAAGGGAGCACTGAATTAGCTTCATGCAACCCAGGATTCTCACCATGTCTACCTTGGTGGGCCCAGAGAGCTTACAGTGAATATGGATAAATTATAATAGAGTTGGTTTTCTTTTCCCAGAAACAACTTGTCATAATATTTAAATCACTTAATATTTTAAATTCGCAAAATGATGTTCTCTAGATCCTAATGCTAGCTCCTTTCTTTAAGTAGTTTTATTCTCCTGTCTGTGTAGAAATCTTCATTTGCCTTTTCCTTGCTGACTTTTAAAGGTGCAATAAAAACCTAACAGGGAGAGGCAGTTTTGGGCACTTAGCTTAATAAAAACTGTTTAAGATGACTTTTTCTTCTTAATCGTAGAGCTTTCTTCCTCTTTCGGCTTTAGCAAAATTGAGAGCAGTGCTGTGCAGATGGTAAGTATAGCAGCTTTGTGAATAAAAGCTGGTCATGGTTAGTCCTCAGATGGTAGCTCTAAGATGCTTTGAGAATGTGTTCTGTGCCCTTCGAGAGCTGTGAAATGAATAGGGCCATTTATGAGGCAGTAATAAGAATCTTCAGTGATAGTTTGACTCCGAAGCTAATCTTAAGGGTTGTGAGTTTTTACCAAGCACTCATCCTTTTCCTGGACATGTGGCTTAAAACAGCTCTTCCTTGGATGGATCCTCCATGTCCTATTTTCCTTCTCGTTATGTCTCTGGCTTCGTTCTTGTTGTTGTCATTCCTACTGTTCATTTCCTTTTTTACGGCAACATTTGTATTTGGTTCATCTTTACCTTCTTATTTTCACCATTTCTCTTTGATTGGCAGCCACTCCTTAGAAAGCCTTCCCGAACCCTGTCAGCGGTCACTGTCTCCTCCTTATTCTGTTTCTTTTGCTACTTCTCACTCATTTTCTTTCCTTGTTTTCAGTTTTTTAGGCTCCTACCAGTGAAAGGCTTGTCACCACTCTTCTTATCTTCAAGGTAAGTAACTGCTTTTTCTACTTCCACGCTTTCTTTCACTCCAGAGCAATTCTCTCTGCATAACCTCTGTAGATGGGCTTTGTTTGCCACTGTTTTCTTACCCTCAGCCACCTCCTCACTCAGCCGTGGAAGTACAATCCATTGTTCTTTGTTTCTACCATGTCCTTCTAGGATTCTTACCACAAAACAAGGCTGTTTTATTATGCTATTCCACCTCTCGCTTTGACTATTTTAGATGTATTATTTAAGCAGAATTATGTAGTAGCAGTCTTTCTGCGTCTGGCTTATTTCACTTAGCATAATGTCCTCCAGGTTCATTCATGTTGTGGTATTGTGTATATTTGATATACAAAAGTCTTCACATATTTAGCGTATATAATTTGATGAGTTCGGTCATATGCATGACACCATCACCAAATCAAAGATATATATATCTCACTCTAAAATTTTCTTGTGTCACTTTGCTTTGTATGTGAGGGTGTGTGTGTGATAAAGACACTTAACGTGAGATCTACCCTCTTAACACATTTTTAAGTGCACAGAATTGTCCTCTTAACAAGTACTATGTTGTACAGCAGATTTCTAGATCTTATGCATTTTGCACAATCTGAAATTTTATACCCATTGAATAGCAACTCCCTATTTCCCCCTTTCCCCAGCCCCTGAACAACCACCATTTTATCCTGTGCTTTTTTGAATGTGACAATTTTAGATATATCACTTCGGTGGAATCATGAAGTATTCGTCCTTCCATGTCTGGTTTATTTCACTTAGCGTAATGTCTTCCTGGTTCATCCATGTTGTAGCATATGGCAGGATATCCTTTTTTAAAGGCTAAATAATATTCCATTTTATGTATATACCATATTTTCTTTATCCACTCATCTGTTGATGGACCTCTGGGTTGTCTCCATATCTTTGCTATTGTGAATTATTTGTCTCCGTATCTTTGCTATTGTGAATTATGCTGCAATGAATCTGAGAGTGCAAACATCTCTTTGAGATCCTGATTTCAGTTTTTGGAGATATATACGCAGAGTGAAAAGATTCTGCACAGTGAAGAAAACTATCAACAAAGTGAGAAGGAAACCAAAAAAATGGAGGAAAATATTTGAAAACCTTATATCTGATAAGGGGTTAGTCTTTGAAATATACCTAAGGAACTTCTCCAACAAAAGAAGCAAAAAAAGAAAGAGAAAGGAAAGAGAGGAGAAAACCCCCCAAAACCCAAATAACCAGTTTTTAAAATGGATATAATATTTGATTAGGCATTTCCCAAAGAAGAGATGCAATTAGCCGGCAGGCTTATGGAAAGGTGCTCAGCACCAATAATCATCAAGGAAATGCAAATCAAAACTGAAAGGAGATACCCCACACACTGTGAGGATTTTAGAACCCTTGCCCACTGTTGGTGAGAATGTAAAATGGCACAGCCACTCTGAAAAACAATATGATGCTTCCTAAAAGAAAGTTAAAAATAGAACTACCAAGTGATCTAAAGCAGACCTTCTTCTGAATGTGGATCCAAAACTTTGCAGAGGAACTGCCCTCAGTGAGAGCAGTGCATTCCTCCCCAAAAACTCATCCTTGGAGAAAGCATAGCTATTATGTGCTTTTCAAACCAAACCAAAGACTCAACAACCACAAAACTGCAAATTTTATTTAACTGGTTAATTTGTAAAGCTAATCTCTACCATGGGAACTTTGAATCCCAAGGAACCTTAGTTATCATTCATTTAATCCAGGTGTTTGTGAACTTTTTCTTTTTTAAGTTAAAATTCCTTTTTGATAAAAAAAAAATCTTACAGAATCAACTAGGTTGAAGTTGGATTAAAATAAAACTGTCTTGGCTAACTTGTCTGTGCTTCTCCGATAGCCCCACCTCACCCCTGCGGCCTTGAGGAGGTTGTCCAACTCTTCCAACTCACAAATGAGGAAACTGAGGCTCAAGATCAAGGAGTTAAAAGCAGAAGGATTCAGCACTTCCCAGTCTTCCTTTTCAAATAAGCAGAAATGTAGGCACATGCTGACTATAACCAGAGGGTTGAAAACTTTGCTTAGCAGTGTAAAAAGTAGAGAAGCTAAGGTTTAGTATAGCTAAAAGGAGACTGGTTTGAAAGGACTATGCTAGCAACCAGAAGCATTTCATTAGTTTTAAAAATGTGTTTGCATTCTTAGTCTCCATGAGGAATCCTTGGTTAACTTTTAAGCCTCGCATCTATTTAAAGTCATCCAGAAAAGTTTGGACTGATCATTCTTTTTCCTTTCAATAAATTTTCCCTAATAAACAAAGGTTTCAGAACAATTCTGTCCACCAGACTTATAAGAAAGAAATTATAGCATCTACATATTTAAAAACTCATCAGTAGGAAAATTCGTTGTGAGCACTTGAAGAATGGGAGCTTCTTGAATCTGGTCCATCCTGTTTTGCTTTTCCTCCTCCCAAGAGTGAAGGCAGTTTCACGGGGGAATCAGACAGAGATCTTCTAAGCAGAATGTCCAGGGAAGGGAAGAGAAACTTGGGGTCAAACATCTGCCTTGATTATAATAAGGACTGTGCCTATTTATGGACTATCTGTTTTCCAAATAATTAAGAAAATCTTCTCTTCCACCCCTACCTGAGTTGTTAAATTCAAGATATTTCTTGAATATCTTGAATATCTATCATATACAATATAGATATTAGGAAGAACACAAAGAGATTAATCTATGTCATGCCCTTTTATAGAAGATAAGAACATTTACTGGAAATTAACACAGTGCGTCAAAGATAGTAAGTGGAAGGTAACACCCAAAGTCCTGAATCATGGGCAATTGTGGTTCTTGTTTGCCTTTCTACTGTTCTGTTAATGACCAGAGGAAATTTTTTCCTTTCCTTTTCTGTTCACACTGTAGAGGGTAAACTAAAGGTGATACTTGGAGGTAGAAGTGCACCTTCTAACGAGAGTACCAAAATATCAGGACCTGGGCATTTAGTAGGGATAACGTGTAAGTTATTTTAGATGTTTCAGTACTCCCAACATGTCAGCTAATGACAACCTAGTTTTCACTACCTTAGATAAGATATGGTAAAAAAAAAATTAAGAAAGAAAGATCCTTAACCACTTTCATACACACTTGAATGAGTTATTGACTGGAAGTATCTGTAGGCAGAGAATCAATCAACATGCTTAGCAACCACCTGTGTAAAATATGTAGTTGTTTTTACAAAGCTCTTAACTAAGCCTTGGAAGCTGGAGGGACATTTAATATGCTCTCTGGGAGAGGAGATTTTGTGCTGCTAAGAGTAGGTATTACAGTTTCCTCAACAGAGAAAAAATATGCACATACACCTGTGAGGCTGAGTGGAAATAACTTACTGGGGCCATAAAACTGCCCTTTACAGTCGAACTGTTTACCTTAAGGTACAGTCAGCTCTGATGTGCCTCCTTGGAGCTGATCTCCTCTGTGGGTTGGAGCTCTGACTCAGGATGCTCATTGCAGCCTGATGTAATTTAAGCAGCAGTTTCTTCATGTCAGCAGCATTGGAAGCCCCAGGGAGATGTGGATCAGTGATTCACAGAGTGTCCAGAACAAGGAGGTGATGGGGATCCCAAATGTTTATAGAATCACTTTTTGTTCAACATCAGATTAGCCCTACATATTTTTAGTTGTTGGAGAGACTTCTGCTAATAAGCTCCCAGATAAGCATATGCAGTAAACACCCAATAAATGTTTTCCTTGGGAAAAAGAATCTTGACTTAAAATGAAACAAGATGGAGTGTGTATGGTTGAGGGACGATTGGGGTTGGAAGTTGAATTGTATTTTCAAATCCACAAAGGAAGCTTCCTTCATAAATAGTGTTCATCTTTTGATGTGTACTTTATGTAAGTCTTGGTCATCACATGTTATCTCAGGCATACTGTTTTTCTTCTTTTTATTTCAAATTTTATTTTAGATTCGGGGGTAAATGTGTGGATTTGATGCTGAGGTTTGGGGTACAATTGATCCTGTCATCCAGGTAGTGAATATAGTACCCAATAGGCCATTTTTCCATCCTTGGTTCTCTCCTCTCTTCCATCTAGTAGTTTCTAGTGTCCATTGTTGCCATCTTTATGTCTATAAATACCCCATAATTAGCTCCCACTTATAGGAGAGAATATGCAGTATTTGGTTTTCTGTTCCTGCATTAATTTGCTTAAGATAATGGCCTCTGACTGCATCCATGTTGCTGCAAAGGGGATAATTTTATTCTTTTTTTTTAATTGTACTTTAGGTTCTGGGGTACATGCGCAGATCTTTCAGGATTGTTGCATAGGTACATACATGGCAAGATGGTTTACCACCTTCAGCCCCTGTTACCTATATCTGGTGTTTCTCCCCACATTATCTCTCTCTACCCTCCCCACTTCCCACTGTCCCTCCCATAGCCCCCTCAGCTGACTGCAGTGCGTGATGCTCCCCTTCCGGTGTCCACATGGTCTCATTGTTCAACATTCACCTTTGAGTGAGAACAAACCAACATGAAAATGATGGTTTCCATATTCATCCATGTCCCTATGAAGGACCCAAACTCATTGCTCTTTATGACTGTGTAGTATTCCATGGTGTATATGTGCCACATTTACTTTATCCAGTCTATCAATGATGGACATTTGGGTTGATTCCAAGTCTTTGCTATTGTAAACAGTGCCGCAATGAACATATGTGTGCATGTGTCTTTATAACAAAACAATTTATAATTCTTTGGGTATATACCCAGTAATGGGATTGCTGGGTCAAGTGGTATTTTATTTCTAGGTCCTTGAGGAACCACCATGCTGTCTTCTACAATGGTTGCACTAATTTACACTCCCACCAACAGTGTAAAAGTGTTCCTAATTCTCCACATCCTCTCCAGCATCTGTTGTCTCCAGATTTTTTAAGGATCACCATTCTAACTGGGGTGAGATGGTATCTCAATGTGGTTTTGATTTGTATTTCTCTAATGACCAGTGATGATGAGCATTTTTTCATATGTTTGTTGGCCTCATATATGTCTTCTTTTGAAAAGTGTCTGTTCATGTTCTTCACCCACTATTGAATGGGTTTGTTTGTTTTTTTTTTCTTGTAAATCTGTTTTAGTTTTTTGTAGATTCTGGATATTAGCCCTTTGTCAGATACATAGATTGCAAAAATTTTTTCCCATTCTGTTGGATGCCAGTTCACTCTAGTGATTGTTTTTTTTTTTTTTTCTGTGCAGAAGCTCTGGAGTTTAATTAGATCCCATTTGTCTATTTTGGCTCTGTTGTCAATGCTTTTGGTGTTTTAGTCATGAAGTCCTTGCCTATGCCTGTGTCCTGAATGGTTTTGCCCAGGTTTTCTTGTAGGGTTTTTATGGTGTTAGGTCTTAGGTTTAGATCTTTAATCAATCTGGAGTTAATTTTAGTGTAGGGTGTCAGGAATGGGTCCAGTTTCTGCTTTGTGCACATGGCTAGCCAATTTTCCCAACACCATTTATTAAACAGGGGATCCTTTCCCCATTGCTTGTTTTTGTCAGGTTTATCAAAGATTGTATGGTTGTAGATATGCTGTGTTGCGTCTGATGCCTCTGTTCTGTTCCATTGGTCTAGATCTCTGTTTTGGTACTAGTGCCATGCTGTTTTGATTACTGTAGCCCTTTAGAATTGACTTGGCTATGCGGGCTCTCTTTTGGTTCCATATGAAGTTCAAGGTGGGTTTTTCCAGTTCTGTGAGGAAAGTCAATGGTAGCTTGATGGGGATAGTGTTGATTCTGTAAATTACTTTGGGCAGTATAGCCATTTTCATGATATTGATTCTTCCTAACCATGAACATGGGATGTTTCTCCATCTGTTTGTGTCCTCTCTTATTTCGTTGAGCAATGGTTTGTAGTTTTCCTTGAAGAGGTCCCTTACATTCCTTGTAAGCTGTATTCCTAGGTATTTTATTCTCTTCATAGCAATTGTGAATGGCAGTTCGTTCTTGATTTGGCTCTCTTTAAGTCTGCTATTGGTGTATAGGAATGCTTGTGATTTTTGCATATTGATTTTATATCCTGAGACTTTGCTGAAGTTGCTTATCAGTTTCAGAAGTTTTTGGGCTTAGGCGATGGGGTTTTCTAGATATACTATCATGTCATCTGCAAATACAGACAATTTGGCTTCCTCCTTTCCTATTTGAATACCCTTTATTTCTTTTTCTTGCCTGATTGCTCTGGCTAGAACTTCCAGTCCTATATTGAATAGGAGTGGTGAGGGAGGGCATCCTTGTCTAGTGCTGGATTTCAAAGGGAATGCTTCCAGTTTTTGCCCATTCAGTATGATATTGGCTGTTGGTTTTTCGTAAATAGCTTTTATTATTTTGAGATACGTTCCATCAATACCGAATTTATTGAGGGTTTTTAGCATAAAGGTCTGTTGAATTTTGTCAAAGGCCTCTGCGTCAATTGAGATAATCATGTGGTTTTTGTTTTTGGTTCTGTTTTTGTGGTGAATTACGTTTATACACTTGCGTATGTTGAACCAGCCTTGCAACCCTGGGATGAATCCTACTTCATCATGATGGATAAGCTTTTTGATGTGCTGTTGCAATTGGCTTGCCAAATATTTTATTGAAGATTTTTGCATCTGTGTTCATCATGGAGATTGGTCTGAAGTTTTCTTTTCTTGTTGAGTCTCTGCCGGGTTTTGGTATCAGGATAATGTTGGTCTTATAAAATGAATTGGGAAGGATTCCCTCTTTTTGGATTATTTGGAATAGTTTCAGAAGGAATGGTACCAGATCCTCTTTGTGTGTCTGGTAGAATTCGGCTGTGAACCCATCTGGACCTAGGCTTTTTTTGTGTGGTAGGCTCTTAATTGCTGCGTCAACTTCAGACCTTGTTATTGGTCTATTCATAGTTTCAGCTTCCTCCTGGTTTAGGCTTGGGAGGACATAGGTGTCCAGGAATTTATCTATTTCTTCCAGGTTTACTAGCTTATGTGCATAGAGTTGTTTGTAATGTTCTCTGATGATGGTTTGAATTTCTGTGGAATCCATGGTGATTTCCTCTTTGTTGTTTTTTATTGCATCTATTTGGTTGTTCTCTGTTTTCTTTTTTATCAGTCTGGCTAGTGGTCTATTTTGTTGAGGTTTTCAAAAAACCAGCTCTTGGATTTATTGATTTTTTGAAGGGTTTTTTGTGTCAATATCTCCTTCAGTTCTGCTCTGATCTTAGTTATTTCTTGTCTTCTGCTAGGTTTTGAGTTTTTTTTTTTGATCTTGCTCCTCTAGCTCTTTCAATTTTGATGATAGGGTGTCAATTTTGGATCTCTCCACTCTTCTCATATGGGCACTTATTGCTATATATTTTCCTCTAGATACTGCTTTAAACGTGTCCCAGAGATTCTGGTATGTTGTGTCTTCATTCTCATTTGTTTCAAAGAACTTCTTTATTTCTGCCTTCATTTCATTGTTTATCCAATCAACATTCAAGAGCCAGTTGTTCAGTTTCCATGAAGCTGTGCAGTTCTGAGTTAGTTTCTGAATTCTGAGTCCTAACTTGTTTGCACTATGGTCTGAGAGACTGTTTGTTATGATTTCAGTTGTTTTGCATTTGCTGAGGAGTGCTTTACTTCCAATTATGTGGTCAATTTTGGAGTAGGTGTGATGTGGTGCTGAGGAGAATGTATATTCTGTGGATTTGGGGTGGAGAGTTCTTTAAATGTCTATGAGGTTTGCTTGTTCCAGGTCTGAGTTCAAGTCCTGGATATCCTTGTTAATTTTCTGTCTGGTTGATCTGTCTAATATTGACAGTGGAGTGTTAAAGTCTCCCACTATTATTGTGTGGGAGTCTAAGTCTCTTTGTAAGTCGTTAAGAACTTGCCTTATATATCTGGGTGCTCCTGCATTGGTCCAGGTATACTTAGGATCATTAGCTCTTCTTGTTGTATCGATCCTTTTACCGTTATGTAATGTCCTTCTTTGTCTCTCTTGATCTTTGTTGCTTTAAATCTATTTTATCAGAGACGAGAATTGCAACTCCTGCTTTTTTTTGCTCTCCATTTGCTTGGTAAATCTTCCTCCATCCCTTTATTTTGAGCCTTTGTGTATCCTTGCATGTGAGATGGGTTTCCTGGATACAGCACACCGATGGGTTTTGGCTTTTTATCTAATTTACCAGTCTGTGTCTTTTGATTGGTGCATTTAGCCCATTTCCATTTAGGGTTAATATTGTTATGTGTGAATTTGATACTGCCATTTTGATGCTAGCTGGCTGTTTTCCCATTAGTTGATTCAGATTCTTCATTTTGTTGATGCTCTTTAGCATTTGGTATGTTTTTGGAATGGTTGGTACTGGTTGTTCCTTTCTATGTGTAGTGCCTCTTTCAGGAGCTCTTATAAAGCTGTCCTGGTGGTGACAAAATCTCTGAATACTTGCTTGTTTGCAAAGGATTTTATTTTTCCTTCACTTATGAAGCTCAGTTTGGCTGGATATGAAATTCTGGGTTGAAAGTTCTTTTCTTTAAGGATATTGAATATTGTGCCCCACTCTCTTCTGGCTTGTAGAATTTCTGCCGAGAGATCTGCTGTGAGTCTGATGGGCTTCCCTTTGTGGGTGACCCGACCTTTCTCTCTGGCTGCTCTTAGCATTTTCTCCTTCATTCAACCCTGGTGAATCTGACGATTATGTGCCTTGGGGTTGCTCTTGTTGCAGAATATCTTTGAGGTTTTCTCTGTATTTCCTGGACTTGGATATTGGCCTGTCTTGCTAGGTTGGGGAAATTTTCCTGGATAATATCCTGAAGAGTATTTTCCAGCTTGGATTCATTCTCTTTGTCACATTCTGGTACACCTATAAGATGTAGATTAGGTCTCTTCACATAGTCCCACATTTCTTAGAGACTTTGTTCATTCCTTTTTGTGCTTTTTTTCTCTAATTTTGGTTTCTCATTTTATTTCATTGAGTTGATCTTCGACTTTTGGTATCTTTTTTTCTGCTTGGTCAATTCAGCTGTTGAAACTTGTGTATGCTTCGCAAAGTTCTCGTGTTGTGTTTTTCAGCTCCTTCAATTCACTCATATTCCTCTCTAAGTTGTCCATTCTTGTTATCATTTCCTCAAATCTTTTTTCAAGGTTCTTAGTTTCTTTGCATTGATTTAGAACATGTTCTTTTAGCTCACGGAAGTTTCTCATTGTCCACCTTCTGAAGTCTGATTCTGTCATTTCATCATACTCATTCTCCGTCCAACTTTGTTCCCTTGCTGGTGATGAGTTTTGGTCCTTTGTGGGAGGTGAGGTGTTCTGGTTTTGGGGGTTTTTCTCCTTTTTGCACTGGTTTCTTCCCGTCTTTGTGGATTTATCCACCTGTTGTCTGAGTAGTTGCTGATTTTTCAATTGGGTCTCTGAGTGGACACCCAGTTTGTTGATGATAAAATATTTCTGTTTCTTATTTTTCCTTCTAACAGTCTTGCCCCTCTGCTGTAAGACTGCTGAGGTCCACTCCAGGCCCTGCTTGCCTGAGGTACACCTGTAGCAGCTGCAGAATAGTGAGGGATTCTACCAGTTTTTTCTTCTATCTTTATCCCAGAATGATACCTGCCAAATGTCAGTCTGATCAGTCCTTTTTGAGGTGACTCTTTGTGTATATGGGGGTCAGGGAGCTGCTTGAGGAGATGGTCTGTACTTTATAAGAGCTCAAGTGCTGAGCTGTGAGCTCCGTTGTTCATTCAGGGCTACTAGGCAGGTACATTTAAGTCTGCTGCAGCAGAACTCATAAAACCCCATTTTTCCCTCAGATGCTCTGTCTTGGGGAGTTAGGGCTTTATTTATGAGTATCTGTTGCACTGTCCTGCCCAGGTAGGAGGCAGTTTAGTCACTATTTGCCTGCCGAGGCTCCGCCCTGCTGCTGTGGGGTCTGCCCTGTTGCCGTGGGCTCTGCCCTGCTGCCGTGGGCTCTGCCCTGCTGTTGTGGGCTCCGCCCTGTTGCCATGGGCTCCACCCTGCTTCCAAGTGTAATTCCCTGCAGTCCTGCTTATATGGTGTGGTTAGAACTGCTGTGGTGATGGTGGCCTGCCTCTGTATTGGCGGAGTCTCTCTGTTATAGCGGTTGCCTCGGCAATGGCAGGCTGCATCAGCAATGAGAGAGTACCTCAGTAGGGGCAGAATGTCTCGGTAATGGTGGACGCCCCTCCCCCACCGAGCTGCACCATCCTGGGTTCAGCTGTGCCCGCCATTAAACTCTCAACCCCGAGCATTGTTTGTCCCTGTGGGGGTGGGACCCGCCGAGCCTGATCACCTGGCTCCCTGCCTCAGAGCCCTTTTGTTTTTTTTAAGTTGAACAGTTGACTCTCTCCCAGGTGTTTCAGTTGCCTGCTGAAAGAGCACCGGGATCTGTGTATTTCCCATGCAGCAACCCACTGCACCGGCTCACACTTTGCTTCCTGGGAATCTCCTGGCCTGGCTCACTGTCCAAGTCCCATTTAATCAGATGAATATAATAATCTGCCCTCCCAAATCTCAAACTGCCGGTTTAACAGGGCACCCAGACCAGTGCATTTTGTGTGGAGTGCCGCGCCAGCCGAAACAGCTGTGCTGGCATCCCGTGTCTCTCCTACACCTGGGAATTTCCCCGTTCTGTGGGCAACAAAGATCCGTCTGGAAATGCGGCGTGAACTCACCCTCTGTGCCTTCACTGAGAGCTGCAATCCTGAGTTGCTTCTTCAGCGCGATCTTCCCCTGCTCCCTGTATTGATCCTTTTACCATTCATTATGTAATGCCCTTTTTGTCTCTTTTGATCTTTGTTGGTTTAAAGTCCATTTTATCAGAGACTAGGATTGCCACTTCTGTTTTTTTTTTTTTTTTTTTTTGCTCTCCATTTGCTTGGTAAATCTTCTTCCATCCCTTTATTTTGAGTCTGTGTGTGTCTTTGCATGTGAGATGGGTCTCCTGAATACAGCATACTGATGGTTCTTGTCTTTTTATCCAATTTCCCAGTCTGTGTCTTTTGATTGGGGCATTTAGTCCATTTACATTTAATGTTAATATTGTTATGTGTTAATTTGATTCTGCCATTTTGTTACTGTTTGATTGTTTTGTCCTTGGATTGGTGTAATTTCTTCATTATGTCGTTGGTCTTTACCATTTGGTTTTTTGCAGTGGCTTGAACTGGTTTTTCCTTTCTATGTTTAGTGCTTCCTTCAGGAGCTCCTGTAGGACAGGTTTGTTATTGACAAAATCTCTCAGCAATTGCTTGTACATAAAGGATTTTATTTATCCTTCACTTATGAAGCTTAGTTGGCTGGATATGAAATTCTAGGTTGAATGTTCTTTTATTTAAGGATGTGGAAACCTTAAATAAAACCCTACAAGCCAGAAGAGAGTTATCCACTCTCTTCTGGTGTGGGTGACCCAACCTCTCTCTCTGGCTGCCCTTAGCATTTTTTCCTTTATTTCAACCCTGGTGAATCTGATGATTATGTGCCTTGGGATTGCTCTTCTAGAGAAGTATTGTTGTGGTGTTTTCTGTATTTCCCATATTTGAATGTTGGCCTGTCTCGCTAGGCTGGGGAAGTTCTCCTGGATAATATCCTGAAGTGTGTTTTCCAGCTTAGATTCATTTTCCCCATTGCCTTCAGGTCCACCAATCAAACATAGATTAGATCTTTTCACATAATCCTATATTTCTTGGAGGCTCTGTTCATTTTTTTTTCATGTTTTTTTCTCTATTCTTGCCTTCTCATTTTATTTCATTGAGTTGATCTTCAATCTCTGATATCCTTTCTTCTGCTTGATCTATTTGGCTATTGAAACTAGTGTATGCTTCATGAAGTTCTTGTGCTGTGTTTTTCAGCTCCATCAAGTCATTTATATTCTTCTCAAAGCTGGTTATTCTAGTTAGCATTTCATCTAACCATTTTTCAAGTTTCTTAGTTTCTCTGCATTGGGTTAAAACGTGTTCCTTTAACTCAGAGAAGTTTGTTATTACCCACCTTCTGAAGCCTGCTTCTGTCAATTCATCAAATTCGTTCTCCATCCTGCTTTGTTCCCTTGCTGGTGAGGAGTTGTAATCTTGTGGTTGGGGAGAGGTGTTTTGGTTTTTGATGTTTTCATCCTTCTTATGCTGGTTTCTTCCCATCTTGTTGAATTTATATAGGTTTGATCTCAGGTAGCTGCTCGAGGAGGTGGCCTTTCCTTTGTCTGCCTGCAGAGGTGCTGCTGGGCTGCCATGGATTCAGTGGAAATGCTGTGCATTTTTCCTGTGTCTTATATTTGCTCAGGAAAATTAGGCCAGCTTCTGCAATGGAGGCTGCCCTTTCTCTTCCCCCCCTGCCCCCCCACCCCACTAGGCTGATTAGTTCCTGGTCACTCTCTAACTGAAGTTCTGGATGTGAAACTCTGAAGTGAGAGTTTTTTAACCTGCTAGGCTTTGTGGGGGGAGACCCGTCCCACTGTACAGCCTGTTTCCCTGCATTCAGTTCCCGTTCTTTCTGGGGGGCGGGTAGCTCCGTCCCACTGGCTTTTTGGCTTTCTTGGCATCAGCCAGTGCTTCCATCTAGATCTATGCTGACAGCCCCAGCACTGGCTGAAGTTGCTGTTCTGCCCTTGTTCAGGCAGCTTGCTGAGGCTTTTCAGCCCGGCAATGTACTCCTGTTCTGTGCATTGTAGAGGGCTTGGGTGGAGCGTTGGATCAAAACTGAAGTCCCAGAGGGGGAGATCCTCTGGTCCTCTGGTCAGTTGCATGCACCACCTGGGTGGGGCAATGCCCCACCTTGCCTCAACTTGTCCTATTTGGTTTATACCCACTGTCCAACCAGACCTACAAATGAACCTGGTACCTCATTTGGAATTGTGGAGACCACTGGGCTTCTGTATCTCTCTTGCTGGGAGCTGAATTCTGGAGCTGCCTCTTATTCAGCCATCTTGGGACCTCTCCCACAATTTTATTATTTTATATGGCTGTGTAGTATTCCATGGTGTATGTGTATCACATTTTCTTTATCTAATTCACCACTGATGGGCACCTAGGTTGATTCCATGTCTGTCGTATTGCAAATAGTGCTGTGGTAAACATATGAGTGCATGAGTCCTTTTGGTAGAACAATTTATTTTTCTTTGGGTATATACCTGGTAATGGTATTGCTGTGTCAAATGGCAGTTCTTTGAGAAATTTCCTAACTGCTTTCCACAGTAGCTGAACTAATTTACACTCCCATCAACAGTGTTCAAGGGTTCCTTTTCTCTGCAACCTCGCCAGACTCTGTTATTTTTTGACTTTTTATTTTCACAAGTAAGGCTTTTTTTTTTTTTTTTTTTTTTTTTTTTTTTGCCACTATTATAAGTCTGAACTTTAAACAGATTCTTGGACTGGTGGTTCATATCCATCAGCTCTTTCAACTTTAGCACCTGTCTCATCCCCAGTAGTTTTTCCAGAACTCCTGCCTTCACCATGAAGTTCCACGAGTTTTCCCAATTCAAACTTGGGCTTCTTCGGCATTTTTACTTCTCTAACGAAGACATCATGGAGAGGATAAATAGATTGGCAAGCCTTTTCTATGTCTTTTCCAATGCTGTCTGGAATCAGTTTATTGACCACTTCTTTCAAGTCATTTGTCTGCACCTCTCGGGTCATGATTTCCATCATCTTCTTCCGGATTTGGCGGACCTGTTGATGCTGAGCATAAGAGGTCTTCCATATCTGATTGTTGCATTTTTTAGTAAAACCAACACAGAACAGACGAAGCAAGTAACCATCGGTAGTCTTGACGTCAATATGAGCTTCAATCATTGCCTGCCATTTTTTGACCATGGAACACATTTTGTCACAGGTAAGATCCATGGCATGGAAGTTAGTCAAGCAGTTTTTGCCCTGAACATCTTCATTAACCAGCTTGAATTTCCTAAATGCAACTTCATCATTCTGCAAATCAGCAAGACTAACTTCAAACACTCGACCCTTGAGGCCATCAGATGCAATTTTGGTTCCTTGGGTCCTGGTGACTAGTGTCTTTCCAGTATTTCTTATATTGAACATAGTGGGTGCTTTCACATCATACCAATCTTTCTTAGAAAATGGATCAACCACCTTCTTCTTGGCTCCCTTCTTGCCGCCTTTCCTGAGGCACTTGTATTTGGCAACCACCATGGTGCTGTTCAGAGAGCCAAAAGGGATATTTTTTGACTTTTTAATAATAACCATTCTGACTGGTATAAGATGGTATTTTATGGTGGTTTTGATTTGCATTTCTCTGATGATTAATGATATTGAGCATTTTTTCACATGTTTGTTGGTTGCTTGCATATTGCCTTTTGAGAAGTGTCTGTTCATGTCCTTTGCCAAGTTTTTAAATGGGGTTGTTTTTGGCTTGTTGAATTAAGTTCCTTATAGATTCTGGATATTAGACCTTTGTTGAATGCAGAATATGCAAATATTTTCCCCCATTCTGTAGGTTGTCTGTTTTCTCTGTTGACAGTTTCTTTTGCTGTGCTCTTTAGTTTTAATTAAATCCCATTTGTCAAGCTTTATTTTTGTTGCAATTGCTTTTGAGGACTTAATCATAAATTCTTTGCCAAGGTCCATGTCCAGAATGGTATTTTCTAGGTTTTCTTTTAGGATTTCTACAGTTTTTGGTCTTACATTTAAGTATTTAATCCATCTCGAGTTAATTTTTATAAACAATGAAAGGTAGGTGTCCAGTTGCATACTTCTGCATATGGCTAGCCAGCTATCTCAGCATAATTTATTGATTAGAGAATCCTTTTGCCATTTATTATTTCTGTCAACTTTGTCAAAGATCAAATGGTTGTAGGTGTGTGATTTTACTCATGAATTCACTATTCTGTTCCGCTGGTCTATGTTTGTACCAGTATGGTGCTGTTTTGGTCACCGTAGACCTGAAATATAGTTTGAAGTTGGGTAATATGATGTCAGGTGCACTTTATTTTTATTTTTATTTATTTATTTTTTTTATTTTTGGAGCTGGGAGACGTTTACTGGGGTGGGGGGAGCTGGGAACGTCACTGTCGCTCATACATCTCCCGTAGGATCTTCATGCTTTCTGAGTAACGAAGCTGGTTCCGATGAGAGGCCTCCTTCCACCTCTGGCGGATGTGTTTCCAACACTGCATGTTGCGATAGATGAGTGTGGAGGGCTCAGGCTCAGGCTCGGAGGGCTCATCATCAGGGGTGCCCTGCATCTCGGGCTGCAGCGGAGATGGGATGCAGGATCTACAGGCATCTCCGGGTAGCCCGGGTGGTGTGGGTGGCGGCAGCTTGTACACATCACGATTCTTGCTGTTGGTGACCTCTGAACCCTCCTCATCCTCAGGCAGCGGGGGCAGGGGTGAGCTGGGAGAGCATTCACGCTTGCGCACAGAGGGGCTGTTTCCTATCCAGGCATGGCAGATCGGGTAGAGCGGCGTGTTCTCAATGAACTGGGCCAAGTCCACTCTCCGGTCAAACAGCTTGATCACATATGTGTTGGATCGCTGCGGCCCTCCCTTAGCCAGCCCATCAATTTCCCTCCTCTTCTTCCTCTGCTGCTGGGGGAAGGGGGCAGAAGGCCTTTTGCCGGTGGCTGCAATGGAGCAGTCCTTATTGTGGGTGTCTGAGGGGGTTTTCCCAGCTTCCTCATCCAGACGCTCCCTGTCCATGTGACTCTTCTCCAGCAGACACTGCAGGACGGCGTCCAGTTGGTTCCGGGCTTTGGCCATCTCCAGCTCTGATTTCTCCACTTTCACCTTCACGGGGAACATGGTTTCGGTCTGGGATCTGGCTAGCTGGGTCAGAGGAGCCCCAAAGGGCCTAGGATCACAAATCAAGGCGGGAGGCGGGCGGAGACAGTTCAAAGATTAGCTTCATGGGCCACGGGTCCTCCGCCTTCGGTCGTGTACAGCTTGTATCGTGTCAGGTGCACTTTAAATGGTAGCTTCGCATTTGTAAATGAACTCTGGTAGATTAAAATTCCTAAAATTTTAATCCTAAAATTCCAAAATTCCTAAAAAAGACTCAGATTTGCTTTTTTTTTTTTTTTTAGTAAATGGGTCTTGATATATTGCCCAGGGCTCAAGCCTCAGCTTGAGCCTCAGCCTCCTGAGTAGCTATTAAGAGAGAGCTATGGAAGCAGGCAGTGGGATGCAGGCCTGGCTCCTGGACCAGTTGTGTGGGCTCTCTGAAGAAGCTGTGAGAAGGCAGGTGGTGTGGCTCTCATGAATCAAGGCATTCAGCTCAGTGCAATTACTCATTAGAATGATGGGCTGGGTGTGGTGGCTCATGCCTGTAATCCCACCACTTTGGGAGTCTGAGGCAGGTAGATCACTTGAGCCTAGGAGTTCGAAACCAGCTGGCCAACATGGGAAACCCCATCTCCAATAAAAATGTGAAAATTTGCTGGGTGTGGTGGCGCAGGCTTGTAGACTCAGCTACTCAGGAGGCTGAGGTGTGAAAATCTCTTGAACCCAGGAGGCAGAGGTTACAGTGATCCAAGATCACACTACTGCACTCCAGCCTGGGTGACAGAGCAAGACTTTGTCTCAAAAAAAAAAAAAAAAAAAAAAAAAAAAAAAAAAAAAAAAGAAAAGGAAGAATGATGGAGAAATGCCAGAATAACGACCACCGAGGCATTCTCCTCATCTGAGGGTCAAGGGAGTCACACCCATGTGGTTGTGCCCTCAATTCTGGGGTTCTGTAGATGTCTTGTTAGCAGGCTTTCCTTTTATTGAGGCTAGGATGTCTCCTCAATTCATTTTAACTCTCCCCTTTACCTTTTTCACAGGATACTTCTTGAATGGAAGCCATTCTGCAAAGCAGACACTCTAGACCTGTTGTGCTTGGGTGGGAAGCTCAGCCAGCCTACCCATTCTCAGCCACCAGGGGCATAGACCTGGGTGGGGTAGAAGAGCAGGCCGTCAGCTTGATTCAGGTTGGGCTTGGGAGAGAAAGCAGAGGCCCTGCCTGGAATCTCTTCTGCCTCCTTCCAGGGGGATGAATGAGACAGCTGGGTAGGTGCCCACCACTCTTACTGGTCAGAAGCTCTGCCACATTTTCTTCCCTAGATTATGAGGTCCTGGGACACAGGGGCTGTGCTTTATACATTTACTGTAGGCACCCCCTGGAACTTAGCACAGTGCTGGGTTTATGGGGGAGTGTCAGAAAAAGTCTATTTGTTTGAAAAGAATTAAGCACAGGTTGTGTTTCCTACAAAGCTGTTTTCTACACTGGGCAATGGTTAGAGAAGGCAGAGTTAGGGAAGTAACACAGAAGAAAGCCCTGGAGCCAAATTGCCTTGGTTGAGCTATGTAACTCTGAGTGAGTTGCTCAATTCCTCTGTACCTCAGTTTTCTCATCAGTAAAACAGGCAAGGTGATAGGATTAAATGGGTTAATATATGTAAAGGGCTTACAACTGTTCTCAGAACAGTGATAACTGCTGAATAAATGTTAGCTATTATTTTTAATAGCTTCAGACTGGACTTCAGACTGAAGTTCTGGGGTCTTCAGGTCTTCCTTTTATGTCTAGTGTATGGACGTATAGCATGTAGTATGTATGTGTTTCCTACTGTGTTCCAGAAATAATTTAAGGTGGCATTTTTGTCCTGGCTTGAAGGATTCATTTCCATAAGGCACCTATAATCATCTAGAGTTGGAGGACTGATCTGATGACTCATCCCAGTCACGTGGGACAAACAAACCCATCCTTTTGTTCTCCAAGGAGTTTAGGTATCTAGAAGGCAGTGCCTGGGAAGCTGGATACTCTTATGCAGTGGAGTTATTGAGGGTTTTCATACTACTCAATTACAGGCTGAATTATCCTCTGGCTCAGGTCACTTGGAGAAAATTCCATGGCATAGAAATATAAAACTGTATTTATTCTCCAAGGATGGAGGTCTTCTTAAAAAAATCTGCTTGCCTATTATATATTTTTTTCTTTTTAAATAAAATGCTCTTTGCTGGTCTGGGTAATCTGGTTTACTGAAAATGGAGGCTATTTAGTTTGCCTCTAAATGGATCCTTTCTTCTAAGGACCCCTAAGGGTTTGGGAAGATAAACTCATACCAGGGGTGGTAGGGCTCTTAATTGAATAATGTCAGAGGTAGAGCAAGAGAGGGCTCCATACAGGTCTGGACAACTGTCCTCAACCTAATAAGGTGGAGCCAGCATTAACAAGAGTACTAATTCAATTTTTAAAATTATATCAATAAGAAAACCAATCTTGATATCTTACTATATGAGTAAGACTCTGTGCTAACAGCTGTGGGTGACAGACCATGTCCTCAAGGATCATAAATTTAGCATCAATGCTCTCTTTTTAAAAAAGACTCACTATTGTGAGTCAGGGCTCTGAAAGCTGTGCTGTCAATGCCCCATTGCAAATCTGTGTGAATACTGAGGTTGACCTAGTGAGGTGAGAGACCCTCAGTGACAACACCAAGCACAGTCTATCTTCAGCTCAAGTAAATATGCTATCATATTTGGAATGCAGCTGGCTTAGGCTTGAGCTATCAGATGTTCAGATTCTCTGGTCCAAATGGTTTAAGTGGGATGCCTTTAATTCAAAAGACTCCCTTGCTTATTTTAATTAGGTAGGGACACAATTCAAAATGAGTTATTCAGTGATTGTTAACCAAGGAAGATGGCCTGAAGCACTGCTCAGTCCCCAAGAATTTCACAAGTGCTCTTTTCTGGCTGTGAAAACAGTGTTTCACATCCAGGAAAAATACAGAGGGCTTATTTAGGGAAAACGATGCCTAGAAACTGTCAACTGTGTATCATCATAACCTATATAGAATATGAAAACAAACTATCTAAATATGATTATATGTGTTCTTTGGTATGTGCATGTATAGATCTGTGTGTAATCAGGGGACCTCCATTCCTAAACCAGCCTTTCTTTAGACAGTCATGAAGAATAAAGCCTGTGGGGGAGAAGGGGAAAGGCAGAGAAGAGGAAGGGAGGGAGGGTAAAGGAGACAAGGTGTGTGTTTACTTAGGTAGCCTGCCCTGCAGGGACCTTCTTTTGCACACTGAATTGGAACATTTTCTCTTGGCTATGCCTTCTCACTCCTTCCATGGGGTGCACATCTTTTCAATGAGCATGGGCCATTTTTAGTTCCCCTATTTTGGAGTGAGAAAGGGGCAAGTGATAGTAAAGTGAGTTAAAGCTATGCTAGTGCCTGTCCTGTCCACTCCCCTACCCACTGCCCTGGAGTGTGGGAAAACTCAAAACAGGAAGATCTGAGTTGAGAGCCCAAAGGAGGCAAGGGAAGATAGAACAACAGGGGTAGAATTGGTCATTTGCTCATGCATCCATTTATTAATTCAATCCAAGGCTTATACCAAGCCATTGCCACACATTAGGGTGCAGCAATCCAAAATCAATTTACTTGTTTATGCATTCATTTATTCAACATATATTTGTTAAATTGCTAGTATGTTTCAGATGCTTTATTAGACACTGGGATTCAGTTATGAACAAGACAAGAAGCATTGTTCTCCTGGAGTTTGCCTAATGGAATCTAGGGTGAGAGACAGGCAAACCAACAGGCAGATCTGACGTACAGGATATGCACCTATCCAGCCTGGGGGTTTAGGGAAAGCTTTCAGGAGGAACTAAATTAAGATGGAATGGGTGAGAGGGTAGACAGGTGAGACTATCTTCCAGCTAGATGTTTTTTCTGGATCCTTGCACATCACTTCTTTTTCTTCTTAGTATAGAATATTTATTTGGAAAATATTTAGACTGAGTTAGTGCAATTTTCTTTATATTCCTTTTGCAATTTGATAATATCACATTCTTTCTAAAAAGAAAATATCTCCTATATACTCAAATATACATTATTGTTTTTAAAATTTGGGAAGAATTTTGGAAGCAATGGACCTAAGAATGTAGAAAAGATTCCTTCTACTTTATAAAATATGATATTCATTCTTAATGATCTTGCATCCAAGTACCAGATACTGTTAGGGAGGTGAAGACAGAGGAGCACTTGGGTACCACAGGTGGGAGTGTCACTTGGCACAGCCTTTCTAGGGAGCAGCCTGGCAGGACTCAGTTATATTAACATGTTCCGCTCCTGAGGATGTGTTCCAAATACATTCCCGCAAGTGTCCATAAAGAGACATGTGCAGTGCTATGTGTGGTTGAAGGTAGGTGGAGGCAGTCACTGCTCCCTCACCACCCAGGTGCCATGGGGTGCCTGTATACCATGAAGTGCTATGCAGCTGGCAGAAGCAGCAGACAAGATATTAAAATTGAGATGCTGAGTGACAATTATAAGTAACATGAGGTTTATCATACCACTCAGAAAAATTAAAAGACATGTGCAGAGAAGTACCTTATGAGATTTATAAGAACATACACAACAAGATGTGTATTAAACATTGGATTGGTTAACTGGGGTGAGTAGGGAAGAAAGAAAAGGGGATGGGAGATAAGGCATAACTAACTAACTAACCAACAACTAAGAGAGCAGCCTTCCTTGGACCTGTATAGAGAATGCACCATGAACTAAAGGGTATGATTAGTCTTTCTGAGGTTCCCTAGAAAAGGAAGGAAGAAAGGAGAGAGGTGGGTGGAGCAGGAAGGGGGGAAAGGAAGAAGCGCATCTCCCGGTGTGCAAGACCATTCTCCAACCTCCCTCTCCTTTGCCATCCTAGGAAGGAGCTGCCTCCCCACATTACTATCCAGCTGTAGAGCAGGGCAGTGGAGAAGAGTTAAAACTCATTATCCAGTGCTGAAGAGCTTGTCAAGATTTACCAGACAGAATAGGCGATTGGGGTTTAGTACGCCTAACAGAAAAAAGAAGAAACCTTAGGGAAAACAAGGAGTTAAGGGTGTTGGGGATGGGGTAGGGGAGTGGAGAGTGGAGAAGGCAGCAGAGTGAGGCAGGGAAAAGCGGTCTTTGTGGAATCCTTCCACCTCTCCACCGCTTCCAGGAGAGCTGGGCTGGGGAGAAGGGCAGTGCTGGCCATCAAGTCAGGAGGGATGATCACTCTCTTTCTGGTCCTTGTACTCCCCGAGCATCAGCTCAAGAGAACCAGGCTGCCCCATCTTCTCAGGTGTCTTTCTAAGCAGCTTGAGGGGCATCTCTGTCAGGGAAGAAGGTCCCTCAAGCCAAGTTTTCATGCAGAACTTTCTTTAGTCTCCAGGAAGGGGAGGAGCAGACAGCTCTGCACACCAGCATGTACAGACAGCGACTATTTCACCAGGGGGAGTCCTATCTGGAGGTCATATTATTTGACATTTTAATGAGAAATCCTAGAATCACTAATATGAGAAGGATTGTTAGTGACTACTGACATTTTCATGCTGAGAAAGCTGAGGTAGATTCAAAAGCCCCAATTTCTGTTTCTTTCTGGCATTGCGTAGACCTGACATTGGGATATTCTTACTATGAAAGGCAATATTGAGGGAGAAGAGGGGAGATTTCAATCTGAAAGGAGTGAGCAGTAGGAAAAGGAAAAGTGCCTATGCTTCCAAGATTCTGTTTATAGATAATTATTTTTATTACTTTTAAAAGGGCAGACGCTAAAAATACTTGACATATCAGCACATTCAATCTTAAATTGATTATTTTTCAGGGTTTTCCATATGACACCAAAAATGAATTAAATTTCTATTTCTAAAAGCATCTGACAGAAGAAATTCATACCTGACATGTAATAAAAAAGAACATGAGCATGGCATTTGTTCCTTTTTCCTGCAGAAGAAAAAGAAAACTTTCTCTAGAAATATTTCAACCAGGCATGGTGTGGCACATGCCTGTAATTTCAGCACTTTGGGAGGCCGAGGTGGGCAGATTGCTTGAGTCCAGGAGTTCGAGACCAACTGGGGCAACATGGTGAAACACCATTTCTACCAAAGAAAAAATTTGAAAATTGGCTGAGCGTGGGGGTGGACACCTATGGTCCCAGGTACTCAGGAGGCTGAAGTGGGAGGATCACTTAGGCCATGAAGGTGGAGGCTGCAGTGAGCCGTGATTGTGCCACTGCATTCCAGCTGGGGCTACAGAGCTGACCCTGTCTCTGTGTATATATATATATATTCCTTGAGATCTCTGAATTCAAACATCTGTGGGCAGCTCATTTTTATAATTGGGAAAGTTGTTTTTCACCCTTGTCCTCTGCTTCACTCACCGCTTCCTGGTCTTTCATTTCCAGAGGCATGGGGCATAGCTGGCTCCTAAGATGGCTAACCAAATCCATCTTATCCTACCTGTTTTTATTTTCCTATTTGTGGATTGATTTCTTCCTTTCATAGTTAGCTCAGTAAAACATCTGCTTTTAATAAGAAAAATAGTTGCTCACTTTTTAAATTTTTTTTTTTTTTTGCCAAAACTTTATTTCTGGCATTTGCTTCTGGCAGAGTTTGTTCATTTACTATTATCAGATCAATAGCCTTTTAATTAGTGGTTATTAATAGAAAATGCAATCTTTAGCCTCTCATCCAAGAAAAGAGAAAAACTCATATATTTTAATTTGTATTTTTTGGCCCTTTGCCATTTTGGTAGCGAAGAAAAAAATAAATAAATAAACACATTTGTTGCATTGCATTCTGGAGCATACCATCTGTATTTGTGTATGTAAGAAAATTATATATTGTTCACCTGGGTAGCAATTTGTGTTCTGGCAAATCTTTATTTGCTCTCAGGGGATCCTATTTAATATAATTACATTTAATTGATATTTGTGGTGGTGGATTAAGGAAAAAGGAACCGTCACTTAATGTGCTTCAGGATTTTATGGGTCTTGGATTTCTTGGCTTGGTTTTCAAAATATGTGTAACCACATTTTTTAAAGCTAGGTACTTAGATAAATTCAGTCGTTATTAAAATAGTGCACCAAAAGGGGTAGAGTTTAGAATTATCTAACATCTTTCTGCTAAAACAATGAAGAAAGAATTAAATCTTTCTCCTCACAAGTATTCTTTTACATGATTGTGTTGTCTAAAGGTTTATATGATTAAAACATGTTACTCATGGTTTAGCTGACAGTTTGGCTCCCATCCAACCACATAGAAAAAGAATGGTTAGCTGTCAGGAGGATTAGCACACTGATTTTTTTCACCTTCCTTATATTCTCAGTGGTGATTTGGATTTTCTGCTTATGTCAAATTGCAATAGAATTTTCTGTTCTTTGTTGCCTGTCAGTGTGCAATGGTTGATTTATTTAACGGATGGCTCTAGGTAACAGTTAAGGCTGCCATATATGTAAAAGCTGGCAAAACAGTAACTGGCATTTGTATTACTGTTTTGTTCCTGAAGTTATTTGATTTTTAATTCCTTTTATAATATAAGCACTCTTAGTGAGCAAAGCAGCCACCAGTTAAACAATTATGTATAACATGTAATGGAGGACAGTTAATGTGTGGCAGACTTTGGACATACTCAGAGCTGAAGACAGAATCAGGTTAGAGCTGCACCTAGAAGGATTAGTATATTTACGTCTGAGCGTATTAATTTCACTTGCAATGGGAGAAATAATTATTAACGAAGACCATATGAGACACATTTTTTTTTTCAGATTTCAAGGAAAGGATGTCATTTATAAATGATGAGAGTCCTAGAAAAGGCAGAATGTTCCACCCAAAATGAGCACGTAATTTCCCTAGGCCTAGTGCTCTTTTCCAGTGAGAGCACTGCCTTCATTATCTTGAGATAATTATCAGGGGCCGTTTCCCCAATAAAAACATCCAGTTGATTGGTTTTCTCATTTCTCCCGCTGTACTCACAAAAATGCATAAGTGAGAGATTTCTCTCTAACATCTCCAAGGCAGTTATGGGTATCCATTCATCATTCTCTTCCTAAGATTCCATTTGCCAGAAGGTTCAGAGAACACTAGTTCTCAAGCTGAGTACTGTAATCCTAACCCAGGTGGCTGGGAGACAGCCTCAGGCCTCCTGTGTGGGGGAAGAGCTAGAGATGGTGAGCTGGGGGATGTGAGTTTCTGACTTCTGGCGTCTCTGGACTTTACCTTGCATCTCTGTAGAATGAGGAAATGTGCAGAGGATCTCTGAGAGCCCTTCCAGCTCTACGATTACTTGGGGTCTTATTAATTTTGTTACCTCTTTAGTTGTCATGTACACAGATCTCCAGTTTTAATATAGTTTCTACATATAAACTAATAGTTATCCATTTTCTGATGAAGACTTAGACAGTTTTTTATTCGTTCTTTGTTCTTGGGAGGCAGCCAAAATTTTCCAAGCTGAGGTCATGAAGCACATCATTAAATATTAAATTGCCTACTCCTTCCCCACCACCCACCACCCATTTTCACAGGTGAAGAAACAGGCGCAGAGAAGTCAGATGACCTAGAGTCGCACAGTGTCAGGAACTAGACCCACCGCCCCAGGTGAGAGGCTTCCTGCCAGCCAGCTGTGCTGTGATTATTTAATGTTGGACTATTCCATTTGGGACATGGTAATCCTAAAAGCAGGATAAGTCAACTCCTCATCTTGTATTTGGGTTGTTGGATGTTGTGAGCACTTTTGAGGATTTTTCTGGGGACAGGGAGGGAGCAAGTAGGGAGGGGAAGAGAGAGAGAGAGACAGAGAGACAAAGAGATTTTTGTTTCCATTGAAGAAGATATTCTTCTTCCTTTCATGGAAAGAGACTCATCTTTGGAGACATGAGGTTATATTTCCTGCTTCCCCTTCCCTTGCAGGGTTAGTGCGTCCACTAAGGAATCAGTATCCAAGAGATTAGGGCAGTGTCAAAACGTTACTTAGGATTCCCATGTGGAATAATTTGTTCTTGAAACCAGTGTGAGGTAGGTTTACGTATGAAATTCCTGGGCTGTCATGTCATTCTGCATTAAACCATCAATTTCTTGGTCTGAGTTGACAGGCACGTGACACATCCAAATAATTTTTCTGTCAAGTCTATTCAGACAAAGAGCAGAAATGAAGTATGAGAAAGCAAGTTCAAGGAGACGAAGTTCCTTCTGATGGATGGAATAGAACATTTTCTCCCTGTCTTTAATTTAAGGTTTTGAAACTACAGCTCTTCACTGGAAACTGACAAGTTCCCAGGCTTGGAATGATGCTGTTTAACATAATGAAGGGTGACAGAGTAACAAGGGTATACTCAGTCAGAGGTTTCAAAAGCCACAGGGCTCGTAGGACCACAGCCAAGAGAGAAGAATCACCTGAATTTAACAAAATGCAGTTTTGGATGAAGACTGTCTCTTGGGCTGTTATGGACATGGGATGAGTTTCTATTCTCCTTACTCCAATAGCCTGCCCTATAACTTGGGACAACTTGACTTTAAAGCATGAAAAAGGCACAGATACAGATAGAAATAAAGCTGGAATAATTTTGAGGATCACGGTAACTTCTTTTTCTAGTTGAGAAAATCAAATGAAGCCTGAGAGTCCACCCACCCAAAATGAGAATTACGGTATCATGCTGACCAGGGAGCATTTTAGGAGGGCTAAATGTGTTTCTGCCAGAAAAGCACAGGGCTTTGAAGTCCCTGTTCTATCTTTTTTTTTTTTTTTCTTGAGACAGAGTCTCACTCTATCACCCAGGCCAGAGTGCAGTGGTGTGATCTTGGCTCACTACAACCTCTACCTTCCAGGTTCAAACGATTCTCCTGTCTCAGCCTCCCAAGTAGCTAGGACTACAGCCCGCTACTTTTTTATATTTTTAGTAGAGACAGGGTTTCACCATGTTGGCCATGGCTGGTCTTGAACTCCTGACTTCAGGTGATCCAACAGCCTCGGCCTCTCAAAGTGCTGTAATTACAGGTGTGAGCTGCCGCATGTAGCCCCTGTTCTGTCTTTTACAGGCAACATGATCCTGAAGAAGTTACTTGTTCTCTTCTGAGCCTTAAAGTCCTCATCTTGAAAATGAGAATTAAAAACCTAAGGCGTCACAGAACTGTTGTGAAAATTATGATAACCATTTAGTGGGTGTTTCCCATGCGTCAGACACTGAGTAAAGCTATTTATTCCTGTTATCTAATTCAGTCCTCAACATAGCCCCGAGAGGTAAATATTAACCTTGTATCATAGATGTATAAACTGAGGCTTAGCGGTTGCCCAGGTTCACCTGACTAGGAAGTAACAGATTTGGAGTTCTTCTGATACCATGACTGACACTCTTAACTATGAGTCTCTGAAAAAAAGGCCTTTGTAAGATGCAGGCCATTATACAACACTTAATAATTCTTGTAATGACTTTAGTCTTGTAAGGTAATTTCAGTTACTTTACTCATTCTCCTTAGGCTACAAGTACCATTGATTTGGTAACTAGCATTTTTTAAAAAAGAATACCACCATTAATAAATATTGAGTGTCTATGCTGGGCCAGGCCCTGTTTTAAGACCTTGAAATGTGTTGACTTATTTACTCCCCACAATGACTTTGTGAGGTAGATGCCATTATTATCCCCACTTCACAGATGTGGAAATAACACTGAGACTTTGAATAACTTGCCCAAAGCCCCTCTGCTAATAAGTGGCAGAGCTGGGATTTAACTTGAGGTAGTTGTTGTAGAAACAAAGTGTGTGTTGTCTCCTTATGTGAAGCATGGCTCTAGAAATTGGCAGAGTAAAATCGCCAATTGAGGTCTTGCTTATCTCTCTAGAGAACCAGAGTGGTTGCTGATGATGCAGGGCTGATAGCCAGAGCCCTTCTGTACATCCCCATTTGTCTGGGACACCTGGCCATGGGAACTGTGGTTTTTCTCTCTGCTGGTCTCCTGAGTATTCCCCCAACCCTTATTAATCACAGGATTCTTAAAAAATCCCCAGTCACAGTTGGATGCAGTCACCCCCAATTGTTATAATGACCCCTGACTGTTTGCAGTCATTCCCCAGCTTGGATCTTGCCTCATAAGCCGGATAATTGAGAGCATGAGGAACAGGACAGGAGGGAGATTATGAGAAGGTGTACCCACCTCATATAGCCTGTTTTTCGTTTGTTTGTTTTTTAATACCAAACAGCTTCTTGATAAAGCTCTTCTCTGGTCTCTATAATGTTTGGGCAGGAATCCCTAAACTCTAGAAAGCAATTAAAATTGTATTTCCTAACAATCAGTAATCAATATTCTCAATACTAAATGAGAATTTGCCTATTTTAAGTTATCGTAATCAAAAAATGAACTTATTGGGGGTTGCTGGATAGTTCATAGAGGGATGGGAAGGCCAGTGAAACTGACTTAGAAATGCAAGAGGAAGCACGAAGGGATGCACGTAGAGATGGCTTGGTCAGGAGCCACAGCCACTCTGGAGGACACTAGACCCCACCCCGTGGCCAGGGTGGACCCTGGAGGCCGCTGCTCTACCAAATGGAATTCTGTAACTGCACTTTTTTTTTTTTTTAAGATCACTTCTTCAGATGTAAAGTCCTGGGCTTGATAGCCAATTGGCACTTTTTCAAATCCTATGTCTGCGTGGTAGTTACCAGATGTCAGGAAGAGCAAAGACTGGCTTTTCCACTTCTGATTCAGAGGTTGGGCAATCAAAAAAGCATGACCGCTGCACACCACATAGTTACTGATCCATAGGCCTGGAACCTAATTGGCCACATTTAATCCTGAGTAAACTCTGCTGGATAAATAGCTCCATTCTCTAACTGTGAAAACTAGTTAGGGAGGTAGTAACTTAACCAATTTTACACAATTCCGAATGTCAAACCTACCTTTTGCAATTTACTCCTAAGCTCGAGAAACATTGGCTTAGGCAGGAGGAGTTGTGCTTTTATTTACAGATTGCTTGGATGGAAACTTACCTGTTCTCTCCATGGAACTAAGAAACAAACAGTCCCCTGTAAAGTGCTCCAGTGTCTTCGGCATTCTGGCAGGAGCATGGCCAGAGGTATCTGCCAGTTAATATGAAGTGCAGTCTATAAAATGCACAGTTTATTTCTATGTATTCATTTGCATCTGGTGCACACACAGCTGTTAAATATATTCCCAAAGATGAGAAACATTATCCTTTTCCATAATTTTTGAATTATAGAAATATTTAGTAAAACTGAAAATACAGCGAGCTTTTATAGGCCGTTATACTGATTGAAAGGCCCTGACAACTTCTCATAGTTCACAATCATGGGAAACAGATATGCAGATCTCTTTGCAGAAGCAAAGATGTGAGAGCATCGTGGGGACTGCAGAAGCTTTCTATGAGATTTCAGAAGGCACTGAGACCAAGGAAGGACCTCAGAGATCAAGAGGAAAGATTTTCAGCTTAAGACACATTATCAATAGGCCCCAATTTGGGAGTCAGTACCTACAATGCATTCTAGACCAGCAAGCCTGGAGAGATGTGGCCAGCCTGCTGGGTTAGCAAAACATCTTCCTGCACGGGACCAGAGTGGGGAGGCTTCCAAGATTGTTTCAGGAATGTGACTATTTTTTTCAGCAAAGTTTCTGTGCTGTGTCACATTTATGAAAAGAAACACATTTTCCTAATTTGTCTTCTTTGTAGAAAGAAAGGCAATATGACAAAGAGAGACCACATGGTATAGTCAGAAGCCAGAAGACATGTTAAAGAATTGGGCCCACCAGTGACTAGCTGTGTTGGTCTTGGGCATTTTGTGGCAATTTTTCTGAGTCTCAGATATTCATCTACCTCACAGGACTAACTTGGATGAATTCAAAAATTCCCATGCACTTAAAGCAGTCTTTAATTGTGAGGTGTTATTCATAAATGGAAATGTGACCAGTCATAATTAGAGTATAATTTGGAATATAGTTTCTCCTAAAGTTCAAGTTAAAAACTCAGTAAGCACACAGAACACACAATGGATCAATGAATTGATCCATAAGACCCCAAATGGTGGTAAGCATGTGACATCTGTATTAAAGGTGCTAGGATGATCCTATGTCTATGCTATCCCCCCCGAAATCTGAAATAACAGTGCAAGGATTTGTTAAAGGCACATGCTCACAAGGAAGAGAGGAATAGTGGGGAGAAAACAGCAATAAAACTTAGGAGTCTGGAAAGCAATTGAGTGAGTGGTAAAGGATTTAAAGGAAAATGAATATTAATAGGTAACAGGGAAACCTAGGCATCAGCAAAACCTATACTGCAGAGTCCTCCGGTGCCTTAGAACAGACAACATAGGGTACCTCTGGAAGTGAGAGTGAGATGCATCAAAAATATGGAAGATTGACTGACAGTCTGTTTATAAAGCAGTTGACCTCTGGGTTCCTTGTCCCACTGCACTCAGTCTGAAGACTGTCCTACCTCAACCAAAGACTGGAGGTCTCTGGGGAGAGAAAAACAGAGTGTCTGGCACAACTGAGAATTAAGTGAATGATGTGTGCTTTGTAGTGAGGACTTAGCCCTCTTTTTCCAGTGTCACTGGACAGCCAGGCCCTCACCACTCTGCTGGAGTTAGAGAAAGTGTTTTATTGGGAGTGTAAAAAGGCCAAGACATAAAACTTACAGGTATTAACTTTGAAGGTTCTCTAATAAATTAACCAGTCATATTCATCTAATTAATATTTACTGAAAGTCTGTGATGTGCCAAGGATTTTTCTAAGTCCAAGAATTTCAGCAGAAAAAAGTAAAGAGAAAAGAAATTCTTCACTTTGGGAGGCCAATGCAGGAGGATCACTTGAGCCCAGGAGTTCGAGACCAGCCTGGGCAACATAGTGAGATGCCATTTCTATAAAAAATAAAAACTTAGCCTGGTGTGGTGGCACATGCTTGTAGTCCCAGTTACTCAGGAGGTTGAGGTGGGAGGATCACTTGAGCCTAGGAGGTCAAGGGTGCAGCGAGGTATAATCACCCCACTGCACTCCAGTCTGGGTGACAGAGTGAGACTTTGTCTCAAAATTAAAAAAAATAATTTTCACCCTCATAAAGCCTACATTTAAGATGAGTGAAATGGAAAATAAAAGAAGTAAATGAGTAAAATATATGATATGCTAGATGAGAATAATTACTATGAAAAAAATAAATTAGGGAAAAGGACAGCAAGACTCTGAGGATAAGAGAAGGAATTGAACATTTAAATAAGGTGGTCAGAAAAGTGCTCCTTGAGAAGGTGATCTTTGAACAAAGGGGTGGAGGAGGCGAAGGAGTGAGTGTCAAAGCTCACTTGGGGATGAGCCACCTGGCAGCGGGAACAGCCAGAGCAAGGACTCTGGTGTCTGGCACAATGCCAAAGGGCCAGAGGCCAGGGTGGCAAGAGAGAGTGCAGGGTCAAGGAGGCCAAGATGAGGGCAAACTGGCGAAGGGGTGTGGTGGGCTAAATAATCATTTCCAAGATGTCCACATTATAATCCTCAGAATGTGGAATGTGTTACCTTACCCGGCAGAAGGGAATTTGCTGATATGGGAATCCACAAGCCTTTGAGATGGGGAGATTATCTTGGACTATCAGAGTGGGCCAACATAATCACAAGGGTCTTTATAAATAAAAGAAGGAGGTGAGAAAGGCAGTGAGAGGATATGGGAAGGTGGAAGCCAAGATGGCAAGAATAGAGCTGCCAGGAAGGTGCCAGAAACTGAAGAATGTGGGTGGCTTCTAGAAGCTAGAAAAGACAAGGAAACAGATTCTCCCAGAGGATCCCCGAAGCCAGAAAAGCACAACTCTGCTAACACCTTTATTTTATGAGTGCTGACTTCCAGAATGGTAAAAGAATAAATATGTGTTGCTTTGAGACTCTAAATTGGGGGTAATTTGTTATAGAAACAGTAGGAAACTAATAGAAACTAATGTAAGAGGGAGGGGAACGAGTCCAGTACAGTCTTCTATTTGATAAAGTGAGAAATATTTTAAAATTGGCCTTATTTTAATGCAAGCATAAAAATGCCCATCATAAAACTCTTCTGAAGTGTTTATTGTTTTGAATACATAATCCTTAAACATTATTTAATGTGAAGTAATTTAAATCTCTTGAGCAAAGCTTTCAAATAGTTTCCCCTTTGAAACATAAGTATCTGTTCTCCCCATAAGTATATTATCCAGGCATGACTAGATAATTTAAATAAATAGTAATCTATGTTTATCCTTCCAGTGTTTTCTTGTATTTCATGGAGCTGGTTCGGATGGTAGGAGCTCTGCTCTGAGGGTTTTTTTCTAAGTGCTGAGCAGAGGTTGCTAAAGCTCAAGGCTGTAGGTCCACTGAGAGGTCATACCTGGGGTTTGGGGAAAGGGTAGATGGAGAGAGGGGAAGCTGTGGATGCAGACGCTTCTGAGGACTCCAACATAAAAGAAAGAAACAGCTTTAGCATTTTTGGCTCCTTACTGGAGATTCTAACCTGATAGGGATGGAGGCCAGTGCTTTGGGCTAAAGGGAGTTGCTGCTCTGCAGGCCTGGGGAAAGGAGTATCTTCCTAGAGATGCAGAGGGGCTGAGCATGGGGTCGGGTGCATCTGGACAGTGTTTTGCAGCCAAAGGATACAGGAGGAGGATGGACACTACATGCCTTTATAGGATGTGGAAGGTTTCTTGGGGACCTCCACCTGCCTTGGCCCATGGAGCAGACTTAGGAGGAATGTCTTAGAAGTTATCCAGAGTAGCAGTGATTGACAGACAAAGGAGATCTAATCTTTACCAGCTGCCTCCTTAGGAAGAGCAGTGTCTTGAAGTCTAGATCTTTTGCCCATATTCTGGGCCCCATATAAGCTACTGGGAATCTTCTACAATTCTGGGAAGGGGGGCTTTTCACACCTGCTACAACTTTGTGTCATTCAGTAGAGGCCATACAGACCAGACTTCGCTTCCAGATAGTTGAGACATTGTATGGTTTAATTGATGGGAACAGCAACTGGGAAACTGAGTTCTGTTCCTGCCTTAGTCACCAGCTAAGTGATACTGATTAGACACTTAATTTATAGGGACCTCATTTCTTCCCTTCTATCAGAGGGAAAGACCAAGACATAAGCTTTCAGAATTGCATTTTTTGTCTTTGAGAGTCAGTTTCACTCTGTCTTCCAGGCTGAAGTGCAGTGGCATCATCTGGTCTCACTGGAACCTCCACCTCCTGGGTTAAAGCGAGTCTCCTGTTTCAGCCTCCCGAGTAGCTAGGAACTACAGGTGTGCACCACCAGACCTGGCTAAGTTTTTGTATTTTTAGTAGAAACAGGGTTTCACTGTATTGACCAGGCTGATCTGGGACTCCTGACTTCAGGTGATCCGCCCTCCTCAGCCTCCCAAAGTGCTGGGATTACAGGTGTCAGCCACTGTGCCCAGCCCAGACCTGCAAATTTTTGAGGTGAGTGGAAAAATTCTGTTAATTCTTCTATCCCAACAAACCCAACCTAAAGCAAAGCACGTCAAGCCAATAAACGTCAGCAGCAATGCAAACAAAAAAGAGAAAGGATAAAATATCTTTGAAAATTGCAATGTCATCCAAGAGGTACCACAAAATATAGGAGAAAAAAAATCATGCAGGGACAGTTTAGAAAAAATGAGATTCAATAACATAAAGTTGTCACTAAGTCCCATAAAATCCATTGATTCATAATACTTTTGATATGCTGTAGGTATCTGAGATGGTGGTGTAGACAGGGTGAACTATTTCAGAGGAATAGGAATCCTCTCTTGCATAGGATATGAAAAAAATATCTTTCAAGTGGCAAAATTTCATAGTTTGGGAAAGTAATTGGCTTTGGGTAGAAAATACGATCCTCTTGTAGAGCCTCAGCTGTGGGCTTCTAGAATTACATCTCTGTCAGTCATTGCTCCAAACTGCCTGGAGACAGTGATTTCATGGTAAACTTGAACTAGCACATCGAAGCCCAGTACTCTGGGTGTTAGCCAAAGCTTTGGTATTCAAATGTTGCTGCCAATAGATTTCAAGGTTATATTAAGAGTTGCAAAAATCTAGAGCTGCGTAGATATTATGCAAAGCACAGTGAAGAAATATGCCTTTTTTTTTTAACCAAATGTTGATACTGAAATCATATATATGATGGAATTTGAATTAGTCTTTTCTAAGTTTATTGCTTCAAGACTCTAAGAAGAAATTAAACAGAGCCACCATCACTAGAGCCACCAAGCACTGCGGTTTGCTCTCATTGAAGGGACCTGGAAGTAGGTGGTCTGCTATCTTTGGATTCAATTCTGATCTCCCTTTCTAGTCTTGCTGCCCCCAGGTGGCTGTTTCCTGGTCACTGCCCTGCAGATACATGCCCAGCTCAGTTCCCTATCCCATGCCTCATCAGAACTCAAGTCTTCTCATTTTGTAGTGTTATTTGTTCTGAATTTTGACAGTCTACAAATGGGAAAGGCGCCATACCCCTGGGATCTTGGAAGAAGGCATTTGCTTAGCTGCAGAACAGCTTATTCTCCATGGCTGCTCTCTCAGATAACATCCAGAGGCAAATCTTTGCTTCAATGATAGTCTCCTCGATTACTGTAGCCATACTTCATTCATTTTACTAGCCAAGACTCAGTAATCAAGATAAATATTTCATTGCAATATTTTCTTAAAATAAAAATTAATACCCCCCAATCCATGATAAACAAAGTACCAGCATTTTGAATAGAGATGAGATCAGTAGTTGTGTTCTTTCTCTTACCTCTGGCTCTCCTATGGAATGGCACAACAGTGTTACTGATCCCATTTGTGTGGTGTTTTCTTACACCACTTCTGACACCAAATGTGTTTTTTTCCTCTGACACCAAATAATTATAGTTTTCCACAGCAATTCTCCAATACCAATCGATGTCCAATAATTTAATTTAATTCTGACACTAACTCCTGGAGTTAGTGCAGACCTCATAGGTGAAGGGCTTAGTCCCACAAGACTGCCCCACTTTAGATGCCAGTCACAAATAGGGCACTCAGGCTACTCCCACTTCTGCCCACCAACTGCCAATTTGGGGGTTCCCATGACTCCTTTCTCAGATTTCTTAAATCACCAGAATGACTCTTAGAACTCATTTACTTACTATTGCTGGTTTATTATAAAGGATACAACCCAGGAACAGCCAAATAGAAGAGACACATAGGACAAGGTTTACGGGGCCGTGGGGTGCAGAGCTTCCAAGCCTTCTCAGAGCATATCAGTGCCTTGATGGCTTCATTAATCTGGAAGTTCTCTAAACCCCATCATATATGGGTTTTTATAAACTTTTAATTTTGTAGACATACTTGAAAATTAGCCACTGGTAATGAAGTCAGTCTTCAGGCTCTCTTTCCTTTCTGAAGGTCTGGGAATAGGGTTCAAAATTCCAACTGTATAATCACATAGTTGTTTCCTCTGGTGACTAGTCTCCAGGCTGAAGCTATTTACAGCTCAACCAAGATTTGCCTCATGAGGATAAACTCAAGTATTGTTGAAAGGGCTCATTATGAATGACACAAGATCCACCTATCAGTCAGGAAACTCCAAATGCTTTAGAAGCTCTGTGCCAGGAATGCAGGGCAAAAAGCCAAATATATATTATTATTCCACACTCTTTATTTAAAATTTTGATTTTTTCATATATTTTCCCACTATTTTTGATATTTTAAAATATTGCATTAAAATATTTTAATTCACAAAAAGTAATTATACATATTTATGGGGTACATGGTTATGTTTCACTACACACAATATATAGTGATCAGATTAGGATAATAAGCACATCCATCATCTCAAACATTTGTCATTTCCTTGGACTGGTAACATTCAATATCCTCCTGCTAGCTATCTGAAACTGTATATTACTGTTAGCTATAGTCACCCTACAGTGCTGAAGAGCCCTGGAATTTATTCCTCCTATCTAGCTGTGGTTTTATATCCTTTAACAAATCTCTCTGTTTCCCTTACTTCCCCTTCCCTTTCCAGCCTCTATTATTTTCTGTTCTACTTTTTACTTCAATGGGATAAACGATTTTTAGCTTTCACACATAAGAACAAGTGGTGTTTAACTCTGTTCCTGGCTTATTTCACATATTATCTTCCAGCTTCATTCATGTTGCTGTGAATGACAGGATTTCATTCTTTATGACTGAATAGTATTCCATTGTGTGTATATCCATGTTTTCTTTATTCACTCATCTTGTTAGACACCTAGATGGATTCCATATCTTGTCTGTTGTGAATAGTTCTGTAACAAACATGGTGGTGCTGATGTCTCTTGGATGTAATGATTTCCTTGTCTTTGGATAAATGCCCAGCAGTGGGATTAGTGGATCATATGGGGTTTCTACGTGTACTTTTTGAGGAATCTTCACACTGTTTTCATAATGACTATACTAGTTTACATTTTTACCAACAGTGAGTAAGTGATATCTTTTATTTGTATTCTTGCCAACATTTGTTTTTGTTTTTGTTTTATTTGATAATAGCCATCCCAGCTATGATGAGATGATACCCCATTATGATTTGATTTGCACTTCTCTGCTAATTCGTGATGACAAGCGTTTTTTTCATGTATTATTTGGCCATTTGTATGTGTTCTTTTGAGAAATGTCTGTTCAGATAATTTGCCCATTTTTTAATTGCATTGTTTGTGGGATTTTTTTGCTGTAGAGATGTTTGAGTTCCTTGTATATTTTGGATATTAATCCCTGTCAGGTAAATAGTTCGAAAATATCTTGTCCCATCCTGTAAATTATTTTTTCACTATGTGGATTGTTTCCTTTGCTTTGCATATGATTTTTAGTTTGATACAATTACATTTGTTTATTTTTGCTTTTGTTGTCTATGTTTTCAGGTTATATTTATAAAATCTTTCCCAAATTCAAGTCCTGAAGCATTTCCCTTATGTTTTCTTGTGGTACTTTCATAATTTTGGTTCTTAAAGTTAGGTCTTTGGTACAGTTTGAGTTGATTTTTGTATAGGGTTAGAGTTAGGGGGTCTAGTATTATTCTTTGCATATGGATATTCAGTTTTCCCAGAAACATTTATTGAAGAGGCTGTCCTTTTCCCAATGTGTGTTCTTGATGATTTTGTAAAAAAAATCACTTGGCTGTAGATACGTGAATTATCTTCTGATTTCTCTACTCTGTTCCATTGTTTTGTGTATCTTTTTATGCTGTTTTGGTTACTACAGCTTTGCAGTATATTTTGAGGTCTGGTAGTGTCATACCTCCAACTTTGTTCTTTTTTTTTTTTTGTAAACAATATAAGTTTATTTGGCTAGTGTTTCCGGAGGCCAGGAAGTCCAAGATTGAGGGATTACATCTCGTAAGAGCCCTCTTGCTGCATTATAACATGGCAGAAGGCATCACGTGAGGGAGAGCGCTCCTAAGACAGGGCCGGACTAGCTTTTGTAACAAGCCCACTGTTGCAGCATTAACGCTAATCCATTCATGAGCGCTGTGCTACTGAAAGACCCTGTCTCTCAACATGTTGCGTTGGGGATTAAGTTTCCAGCACATGAACTTTCAGGTACACATTTAAACCATAGCAGCCCTGCAGTGAGACACTTGATTCTCTATCACAGGTACTGTCAGAATCCCTGGGGTGGGTCTTAGACTATGTATTTAAAAATATATTCTTTTGTATGTATGTGACATGTATAACTGTGTAGCATTGTTCTAGATCTGGGCTTTTCAGCTCTTTTCAGACCCAACTCCCCATTTTTATGAGAAATATGTTTATTGCCCTTTCTACTATTTTGAAATGAAATTACACAGGTAATGCAATATACCTAGTTACATATTTTCAAAATATTAATATAATGCCATTATTGGAATATAAGGAAAAAGAAGATTAAAACCTATGATAAAATATATGTATTTTAGTACATAAATGCTGAGGTATGATTAGACTAGAAGACATCATTAGTCACATATTTGCACCTATACATAGGGTCACTGTGAGAAGGGAAGTACAGATGCAGGTCAGAAGGCACATTGTATTGGTAACTCAGAGGTTCTGAGTGGTGTTGCCTTCAGTGATATGACTTTAATTGACGAATTTAGATAAAGTTCTTAAAATACAGTCTTCCCTTGATTTACCTACAGTATTCAGTGCTGTTAGGATTATGTAAAAACAAGTTCTTTGTTTTTTTTTAAAATTTAAGTTTCTTATTTTATTTTATTTTTAATTGCATTTTAGGTTTCGGGGTACATGTGCAGAACATGCAAGATAGTTGCATAGGTACACACGTGGCAGTGTGTTTTGCTGCCTTCTGCCCCTTCACCCATATTTGGCATTTCTCCCCATGCTGTCTCTCCCCAGCTCCCCCCCACGCTGTCCCTCCCCTATTCCCCCCAATAGACCCCAGTGTGTAGTACTCCCTTCCCTGTGTCCATGTGTTCTCATTGTTCATCACCTGCCTATGAGTGAGAATATGCGGTGTTTCATTTTCTATTCTTGTGTCAGTTTGCTGAGAATGATATTCACCAGATTTATCCATGTACCTACAAAGGACACAAACTCATTATTTTTGATTGCTGCATAATATTCCATGGTGTATATGTGCCACATTTTCCCAGACCAGTCCATCATCGATGGGCATTTGGGTTGGTTCCAGATCTTTGCTATTGTAAACAGTGCTGCAATGAACATTCGTGTGCATGTGTCCTTATAGTAGAACCATTTATAGTCTTTTAGATATATACCCAGTAATGGGATTGTTGGTTCAAATGGAATTTCTATTTCTAGGTCTTTGAGGAATTGCCACACTGTCTTTCACAATGGTTGAACAAATTTACACTCCCACCAGCGGTGGAAAAGTGTTCCTATTTCTCCACATCCTCTCCAGCATCTGTTGTTTCCACATTTTTTAATGATTGCCATTCTGACTGGCGTGAGATGGTATCTCAATGTGGTTTTGATTTGCATCTCTCTAATGACCAGTGATGAAGAGCATTTTTTCATCTGTTTGTTCACCTCATGTATGTCTTCTTTTGTAAAGTGTCTGTTCATATCCTTTGCCCACTTTTGAATAAGCTTGTTTGCTTTTTTCTTGTAAATCTGTTTGAGTTCTTTGTAAATTCTGGATATCAGCCCTTTGTCAGATGGGTAAACTGCAAAAATTTTTTCCCATTCTGTTGGTTGCCGATTCACTCTAGTGACTGTTTCTTTTGCCATGCAGAAGCTGTGGAGTTTGATTAGGTCCCATTTGTCTATTTTGGCTTTTGTTGCCAATGCTTTTGGTGTTTTGGTCATGAAGTCCTTGCCTACTCCTATGTCCTGAATGGTTTTGCCTAGATTTTCTTCTAGGGTTTTTATGGTGCCAGGTCTTATGTTTAAGTCTTTAATCCATCTGGAGTTAATTTTAGTGTAAGGTGTCAGGAAGGGGTCCAGTTTCTGCTTTCTGCACATGGCTAGCCAGTTTTCCCAACACCATTTATTAAACATGGAATCCTTTCCCCATTTCTTGTTTCTGTCAGGTTTATCAAAGATTGTATGGTTGTAGAAATGCTGTGTTGCCTCCGATGCCTCTGTTCTGTTCCATTGGTCTATATCTCTGTTTTGGTACCAGTACCATGCTGTTTTGATTACTGTAGCCTTGTAGTATAGTTTGAAGTCTGGTAGTGTGATGCCTCCTGCTGTGTTCTTTTTGCTTAGAATTGACTTGCTATGCGGGCTCTCTTTTGGTTCCATATGAAGTTCAAGGTGGTTTTTTTCCAGTTCTGTGAAGAAAGTCAATGGTAGCTTGATGAGGATAGGGTTGATTCTGTAAATTACTTTGGGCAGTATAGCCATTTTTACAATATTGATTCCTCCTTACCATGAACATGGAATGTTTCTCCATCTGTTTGTGTCCTGTCTTATTTCGTTGAGCAGTGGTTTGTAGTTCTCCTTGAAGAGGTCCCTTACATTCCTTGTTAGTTGTATTCCTAGGTATTTTATTCTCTTTGTAGCAATTGTGAATGGTAGTTTGTTCTTGATTTGGCTTTCTTTAAGTCTGTTATTGGTGTATAGGAATGCTTGTGATTTTTGCACATTGATTTTATATCCTGAGACTTTGCTGAAGTTGCTTATCAGTTTCAGGAGATTTTGGGCTGAGACGATGGGGTCTTTTAGATATACTATCATGTCATCTGCAAATACAGACAATTTGGCTTCCTCCTTTCCTATTTGAATACCCTTTATTTCTTTTTCTTGCCTGATTGCTCTGGCTAGAACTTCCAGGACTATGTCAAATAGGAGTGGTAAGAGAGGGCATCCTTGTCTAGTGCTGTATTTCAAAGGGAATGCTTCCAGTTTTTGCCCATTCAGTATGATATTGGCTGTTGGTTTTTCATTAATAGCTTTTATTATTTTGAGATACATTCCATGAATACCGAGTTTATTGAGGGTTTTTAGCATAAAGGGCTGTTGAATTTTGTCAAAGGCCTTCTCTGTATCAATTGAGATAATCGTGGTTTTTGTTTTTGGTTCTGTTTATGTGGTGAATTACATTTATAGACTTGTGTATGTTGAACCAGCCTTGCATCTCCGGGATGAATCCTACTTGATCATGATGGATAAGCTTTTTGATGTGCTGTTGCAATTGGATTGCCAATATTTTTTGAAGGTTTTTGCATCTATGTTCATCATGGATATTGGCCTGAAGTTTTCTTTTCTTGTTGAGTCTCTGCCGGGTTTTGGTATCAGGATGGTGTTGGTCTCATAAAATGAATTGGGAAGGATTCCCTCTTTTTGAATTATTTGGAATAGTTTCAGAAGGAATGGTACCAGCTCCTCTTCATGTGTCTGGTAGAATTCCCCTGTGAACCCATCTGGACCTGGGCTTTTTTTGTGTGGTAGGCTCTTAATTGCTGCCTCGACTTCAGACCTTGTTATTGGTCTATTCATAGTTTCGGCTTCCTCCTGGTTTAGGCTTGGGAGGACACAGGTGCCCAGGAATGTATCAATTTCTTTCAGGTTTACTAGTTTATGTGCATAGAGTTGTTTGTAATATTCTCTGATGATGGTTTGAATTTCGGTGGAATCCGTGGTGATTTCCTCTTTATCATTTTTTATTGTGTCTATTTGGTTGTTCTCTACTGGAAGTTCTAGCCAGAGCAATCAGGCAAGAAAAAGAAATAAAGGGTATACAAAAAGGAAAGGAGGAAGCCAAATTGTCTCTATTTGCAGACGACATGATAGTATATCTAGAAGACCCCATCGCCTCAGCCCAAAATCTCCTAAAACTGATAAGCAACTTCAGCAAAGTCTCAGGATATAAAATCAATGTGCAAAAATCACAGACATTCCTATACACCAATAACAGACTTAAAGAAAGCCAAATCAAGAACAAACTGCCATTCACAATTGCTATGAAGAGAATAAAATACCTAGGAATACAACTAACAAGGAATGTAAGGGACCTCTTCAAGGAAAACTACAAACCACTGCTCAACGAAATAAGAGAGGACACAAACAGATGGAGAAACATTCCATGTTCATGGTTAGGAAGAATCAATATCGTGAAGATGGCCATACTGCCCAAAGTGATATACAGACTTAATGCTATCCCCATCAAGCTACCATTGACTTTCTTCACAGAACTGGAAAAAACCACCTTGAACTTCATAAGGAACCAAAAGAGAGCCCGCATAGCCAAGTCAATTTTAAGCAAAAAGAACACAGCAGGAGGCATCACACTACCGGACTTCAAACTGTACTAAAAGGCTACAGTAATCAAAACAGCATGGTACTGGTACCAAAACAGAGATATAGACCAATGGAAGAGAACAGAGGCATTGGAGGCAACACAACATATTTACAACCATACAATCTTTGATAAACCTGACAAAAACAAGCAATGGAGAAAGGATTCCCTGTGTAATAAATGGTGTTGGAAAAACTGGCTAGCCATGTGCAGAAAGCAGAAACTGGACCCCTTCCTGACACCTTACACTAAAATTAACTCCAGATGGATTAAAGACTTAAACATAAGACCTGGCACCATAAAAACCCTAGAAGAAAATCTAGGCAAAACCATTCAGGACATAGGAATAGGCAAGAACTTTAAGACTAAAACACCAAAAGCATTGGCAGCAAATCCAAAATAGACCAATGGGACCTAATCAAACTCCACAGCTTCTGCATGGCAAAAGAAACAGTCACTAGTGTGAATTGGCAACCAACAGAATGGGAAAAAATTTTTGCAGTTTACCCATCTGACAAAGGGCTGATATCCAGAATTTACAGAGAACTCAGATTACAAGAAAAAAGCAAACAAGCTTATTCAAAAGTGGGCAAAGGATATGAACAGACACTTTACAAAAGAAGACATATATGAGGTGAACAAACATATGAAAAAATGCTCATCATCACTGGTCATCAGAGAAATGCAAATCAAAACCACATTGAGATACCATCTCACGCCAGTCAGAATGGCGATCATTAAAAAATCTGGGGAGAACAGATGCTGGAGAGGATGTGGAGAAATAGGGACACTTTTCCACTGCTGGTGGGAGTGTAAATTAGTTCAACCATTGTGGAAGACAGTGTGGCGATTCCTCAAAGACCTAGAAATAGAAATTCCCTTTGACCCAGTAATTCCATTACTGGGTATATATCCAAAGGATTAAAAATCATTCTACTATAAGGACACATGCACACAAATGTTCATTGCAGCACTGTTTACAATAGCAAAGACCTGGAACCAACCCAAATGCTTATCGATGATAGACTGGACTGGAAAAATCTGGCACATATACACCATGGAATATTATGCAGCCATCAAAAACGGTGAGTTCGTGTCCTTTGTAGGGACATGGATGAATCTGGAGAACATCATTCTCAGCAAACTGACACAAGAACAGAAAATGAAATACTGTATATTCTCGCTCATAGGTGGGTGATGAACAACGAGAACACATGGACACAGGGAGGGTAGCACTACACACTGGGGTTTATTGGGGAGAATAGGGGAGAGACAGTGGGGAGGGGTAGCTGGGGAGGGATAGTATGGGGAGCAATGCCGGATGTGGGTGAAGGGGAGGAAGGCAGCAAATCACACTGCCACGTGTGTACCTATGCAACTATCTTGCATGTTCTGCACATGTACCCCAAAACCTAAAATGCAATAAAAAAATAATAATATTGTTGAGAGTCAACATCCTGGTCTTGTTTCAGTTTTTAAAGGAAAGGCTGAATGCTTTCCCACATTCTGTAAGATATTAGCTGTGGGCTTGTCATGTATGACTTTCATTATTTTGAGGTGCCTTCCTTCTATTTCTAATAAGAGTTGTGGTTTTTTTTTTCTTTTTTATCATGGAGCAGTATTGAATTTTATCAAAACCTTTTCTGTATCTATTGCATGACCATATGGCTTTGGCCTTCTTTGTATTCATGTGATATGACATTTATTGATTTGTATATGTTGAACCATTCTTGCATTCCTGGGATAAATTCCATTTTACCATAATGTATTATCTTTTGGATGTGTTGTTAGATTCAATTTGCTACTACTTTGTTGTGGATTTTCTCGTGTATGTTTATTAGGGATGTTGGTCTGTAGTTTTCTTTTCTGTTGTGTCCTTGTTTGATTTTGGTATTAGGATTATGCTGGCTTTATAGAATGAGTTAGGAGGAATTCCCTCTGCTTTAATTTTTGAAATAGTTTAGAAAAATTGGTATTAATTTTTCTTTAAAGGATCAGAAGAATTTAGCTATGAAGCCATCCAATTCTTAATGTTTCTTTGTTGAAAGGCCAGGCGTGGTGGCTCAAGCTCGTAATCTCAGCACTTTGGGAGGCCGAGGCGGGTGGATCACAAGGTCAAGAGATCAAGACCATCCTGGTCAACATGGTGAAACCCCATCTTTACTAAAAATACAAAAAATTATCTGCGTGTGGTGGCGTCTACCTGTAATCCCAGCTTCTCAGGAGACTGAGGCAGGAGAATTGGCTGAACCCAGGAGGCGGAGGTTGCGGTGAGCCGAGATTGCACCATTGCACTCCAGCCTGGGTAACAAGAGTGAAACTCTGTCTCAAAAAAAAAAAAAAAAAAGAAAAAAGAAAAAAGAAAGAAAGACATTTTATTACTGAGTCAATCTCATTGCTTCTTAAAAGTCTGTTCAGGTTTTCTATTTCTTCTTGTTTCAATCTTAGTAGGTTATATGTGCCCCAAAATTTATTCACTTCCTCTAGGTTTTCAAATTTATTGTCTTGTAGTTGTTCTTAATAGGCTCTAATGATCCTTTGTATTTGTTATTTGCATCTGATTTTATTTATTTGGGTTTTAGCTATTTTTTCTTAGTTAACCTAATGATTTGTTTATTTTGTATATATTTTCAAAAAGCTAACTTTTTGTTTCATTGATCTGTGTTGTTTTCTAGTCTCCATTTTGTGTATTTTCTGTTATTTATTTATCTTGCTTAATTGCCCTGCCTAGAATACCCAGTACTATGTTGATTAAGAGTGGTGCGAGTTGACATCCTTGTCTTGTTCGAGTCTTAAAGGAAACATTGACAGCTTTTCCTCATTCTGTAAGATATTTAGTTATTGATATGTCATTTTGATATTAATATTAATCTTTAATCTTTACTATTTTTTTTTCTACTAATTTGGAGTTTGGTTTGCCTCTTAATACTGCTTTTCCTGTATCCTATAGGTTTTGGTATGTTATGTTTCTATTTTCTTTCATTTTAATAAATTTTTAAATTTTATTCTTAATTTCTTCCATTACCCATTGATCATTCAGGAATACATTGCTTAATTTTATGTATTGGTATAGTTTCAAATGTTACTTTTGTTATTGATGTTTACTTTTATTCCCTTGTGGTCAGATGAAACACTTGATATGGTTTTTACTTTTTAAAGCTTTTTAAGATTTTCTTTGTGTCCTAACATATGGTAAGTTTTGGAGAATGTTTCATGTGCTGATGAAAAGAATGACTACTCTGCAGCTGTTGGGTGAAATGTTCTGTAAATATCTGTTAGGCCTATTTGATTTATGGTGCAGTTTAAATGTGATAATTCCTTGTTGATTTTCTGTCTAGCTGATCTGTCCAATGCTGAAAGTGGGATATTGGAATTCTCAACTATTATTATATTGAAGTCTATCTCTCCCTGTAGATCTAATAATATTTATTTTATATATCTGGATGCTCCAGTGTTTGGTGCATATATATTTATAATTGTTATATTCTGTTGCTAAATTGATTCTGTTATTATTTATATAATGTCCTTCTTTGTCTCTTTTTACAGCTTTCAACTTGAAATCTGTTTTGCCTGATATGAGTATAGCTATTTTTGCTCACTTTTGGCTCAACTTGCATCACTTATCTTTTCCCATTCTTTCATTTTCAGTCCATATGTGTCTTTACAGGTGAGGTATGTTTGTTGTAGGCAGCATATTTTTTTGGGGTGAGATCTTGTATTTTAGCCATTCAGCCAGTCTAGTCTATATTTTAAATGGGGAATTTAAGCCATTTACATTCAATTTTATTATTGATAGGTGAGGACTTCTGCCATTTTATTGATTGTGTTCTGGTTATTTTGTATATTCTTTGCTACTTTCTTTCTTATTGTTTATTTTTGTGGTTGAGTTGTTTTTGGCAGTGACAAGTTTTGATTCCTTTCTCTTTTTCTTTTAAGCATCAGCTCTACCAGGGAGTGATATAGTTTGGGTTTTTTTCTTCGCTGAAATCTCATTTTGAATTGTAATCCCCAGTGTTGAAGGTGGGGTCTTGTTTGGTGGGGAGGTGTTTGGATCATGGGGGTAGATCCCTCATGTTTTGGTGCTGTCTTATTAATAATGAGTACTCACAAGATCTGGTTAAGTGTGTGTTACTTCCCCCCTACTCTTTGGGTTGCTCCTGCTTTTGCCTTGTGATGTGCCTGCTCCCTCTTTGCCTTCCACCATTATTGAGAGCTCCCTGTCAATAAAAGGCTTCACCCGAAGCTGAGCAGATGGCAGCACCATGGTTCTTATAGCATCTGCCAAATGTGAGCCAATTAAACTTCTTTTCTTTGTAAATTACTGTCTCAGGTATTTCTTTATAACAATGCAAAAATGGCATAAGAAAATTGGTACCAAAAATGGCACAGAAAATTGGTACCAGGAGTGGAACATTGCTATGAACAGACCTGAAAGTGTGGAGGTGACTTTGGAACTGGGTACTGGGCAGAATTTGCAAGAGATTGGAAGGCTTACAAGAAGACAGGAAGATGAGGGAAAGTTTGGAACTTCAGAGACTGGTTAAATGGTTGAGACAAAAGTGCTGAAGGTGATATAGACAATTGAATCCAGGCTGCTGATGTCTCATAAGGAAATGAAGAGGTTATTGAGAACTGAAGCAAAGGTCACCATTGTTATGCCTTAGCAAAGAACTTGGCTGTATTGTGTTCATGACCTAGAGATCTGTAGAAATTTAAACTTGAGAGTGATGACCTAAGGGATCTGGTGGAAGAAATCTCTTAGTATTAAAGTTCTCAAGAAGTTGCATGGTCACTTCTAACAACCTATACTCAGATGTGGGAGAAAAGAAATGACTTAAAGTTGGAATTTATATTTAAACAGGAAGCAAAACATAAAAGTTTAAAAAACTTGCAGCCTAGTCTTGTGGCAAAGAAAGAAAAAGCTTTTTCAGGAGAGGAATTTAAGCATGCTATGGAGGAACTACTTGTTAGAGATACTTGCATAACTAAAAGGGAGCTAAATGCTAATATCCAAGACTAACGAAGAAAAGACCTAGGAGGTGACTTTTGTGGCAGCCCCTCCTGTCATGGGGCAGGCCCCCTCCCTTCTCAGGCCTAGGAGGACTTAACAGTTTCATAGGCCATGCCTAAGGCTCTGCTGCCCTGCACAGCCTCAAGACACTGCTTTCTGCATCCCTGCTGCTATTTGGGTGCCCACTTTTCACACTAGTGTGCCCTGGATATGGGACACAGAGTCAAAGGAGATTACTTCAGAGCTTTGAGATTTAATAATTGCCCTGCTGGGTTTTGAACTGGCATGGGGCCTGTAGCTTCTTTTTGTTTTGGCCCATTTCCCACTTTTGGAATGGGGATATTTATACAGTGTCTATATCCCTTTTGTATCTTGGAAGTTAAATAACTTGTTTCTGCTTTTATAGGTTCATAGGTGGAAGAGACTTGCCTTATTTCAGATGGGACTTTGGACTTTTAGAATGAATTAACACTGGAATGAATTAAGACTTTGGAAGAGTGTTGTAAAGTCATGACTTTATTTTGCAATGTGAGAAGGACGTGAAATTTCTGCCAGGGACAGAATAATATAGTTTGGATATTTGTCCCCACTCAAATACCATGTTGAATTGTAATCCCCAGTGTTGGAGGTGGGGCCTGGTTAGAGGTGCTTCAGTCATGGGGGAAGATCTCTCATGGGTTAGTGCTATCTTTACAATAGTGAGTGACTTGTGAGATCTGATTGTTTGTGTGTGACACCTGCATGCCATCTCTTGCTTGTCTCTGCTTTCACCATGAGATGTGCCTGTTTCTTTTTCACCTTCTCCCATGATTGAAACTTCCTGAGGCTTCGTCAGAAGCCAAGCAGATGAAAGCACCTATAAAGTTTAAGGAATTATGAGCCAATTAAGTCTCTTTTCTTTATAAATTACCCAGTTTCAGGTGTTTCTTTATAGCAATGCAAGAATGGCCTAACATGGAGAATTTTGTGGTTTCACATCTTCATAATGATGGTTATTGTCTTTTCACTTCTAGATGTAAAATTTTCTTGAGCATTTCTTTTAAACTTGTTCTAGTGGTGATCAGTTTCCTTAGTGTTTGCTTATCTGTGCAATATTTTATTTCTCTGAAGGATAGCTTTGCTGGATATAAAATTTTTGGTTGGCAATCCTTTCTTTTATGTAATTTGAACATATAATTTTATTCTTTTGGTTTCTGTCTAGAAATATACTTTTAATCTAATGGAAATTCTCTTATGTTACTTTTGGACTTTCTTCTTGCTTTGTCATTGACTTTTGACAATTTGACTATAACATGCTGCAGAGAGTACCTGTTTAAATTGAATTTATTTGAGGTTCTTTAAGGCTTACTGGACCTGGATGTGCATCTCTCTTCCATGATTTGGAAAGTTTTCTACTATTAGTTCATTTTTCGAGATTTGGAAAGTTTTCTACTATTATTATTCAATTATTTCATTAAGTGTTTTCCTCACCTTTTCCCTTCTCTTCTCCCTCTGGAAGTTCCATAATGTAAATATTTGTTAGTTTAATGGTATCCCATAAATCCTGTAGGCTTTCTTCATTTTTTTTATTCTCCTTTGTTTTTTCTTGCCTGCTGCATTATTTCAAAGAGCTGTCTTCAAGTTTAGAAATTCTTTTTTCTGCTTGATCTTGTTTGTTATTGACTGTATTTTTAAATTTCATTCATTGAATTTTTCAGCTTTATGATTTCTTCTTGGTTATATTTTATGTTTGAGCTCTTTGCTATATTTCTCATTCAAATCAGGAATTATTTTCCTGGTTTCATTGAACTGTTTATCTGTATTCTCTTGTATCTCACTGAACTTCCTTAAGATTATTATTTTGAATTCTATTTCTTGCATTTCTCATATTATCTTATGGTTGGGATCTATTACTAGAGAAATATTATTTTCCTTTAGAGGTAACATATGTCCTTGCTTTATCATGGTCGATACATTTCTACATTGATTTCTACTTATCTAGGGGAAAAGTCACCTCTTGTAATTTTATAGAATAGGTTTTGTAGGGAATGACTTATTTATATGAATAGATCTTGGAGTATTGGTCTGATGGGGTACATTGACCTTGGTTCTAGGTGGATGCAGTATATAGTCTCTGTGTAGTTTCTTCAGCTGTAATCCACATTAGTGACATTTGTGAGTTTCTCAGTGGCCTTGGCTGAGAGTTTGTGGTGATGGTGGTATAGCTAAGCCAAGGGTAGGCTTGTTTGGCTTTTTCTCTAGCTGAGGGTGAGTTAGCCAGCTTGGAGTCTGTCTCTGTGGGATTGAGGCCATGGGCTATCTGGTAAGGAGCATGGAAACACAGTTACTTTGCCAGCCTGGAGTTATGCCTGCCAGAAGCAGTGTGAAGCACTGTTTCTCAGGCCCAGGACATCACTACACTGCTCAGTTTGTCTAGTGGCATGTTTTCTATGGGCAGATCACATGGCTGTTTTTCAGACCCAAGATGTAATAACATGACTTCTCAGCTGGCCTGGGTGCATGTCTGCTGAGGGTGGCCTATGTGGCTGTTTCCCTACCTTGGACATGGGCATACTTCTGCTCAGCCAGCGTGGGGTTATGTCTGCTGGGGACAGCCCATGGGGCTGCTTCTTAGGCTCATGATGTGGGCAGAAGGCTGTTTGGCTGGCTTGGGGGCATTTCTCTAGGCGGTAGTTGATGGAGATGCTTTGTAGGCCTGGGACACCAGTACAAGTCTGCTTTTTCAGTCTGGTGGTGTACCTATCAGAGGTTCTGGCCACAGATTTGTTTCTCAGGCCTGTTTCTTGAGACTGGGATATGGGTATACAGCTTCTCCAGCTGGCTTGGGTACATATATGCTAGGGGTGGCCTACCGGGATTTTTTTAGGTCTGGAATGCAGGTGTGAGGCTGTTCAGCCAGTTCCAGGGCATGCTCACTAGGGGCAGCCTGAAGGATTGTTTTTCAGACCCAGTATGCAGGCACATGGCTGCTTCGTTTGCCTGGGATATATCCTCCAGGAGTGGCCCACAGGTCTGTTTTCAGGTCTGACACATGGGCTCTTGGCTGTTCAGCCAGCCTTGGACTATACTTATCCGAGGCAGCTTATGGGATTGTTTTGCAGGCTCTTATTGGGGGTAGAGGGTCACTGGGAAGGCCAGGAGTGTATCTGCAGGGTACTGTGGGGCTGTTTTTCAGGTTCTAAGCCCAGGTCCATAGCCTCTCTGTTGGCCCACGGTTGTATCACCTGCTTGGAAGCTCAGGCGCTGCTCCCATTTGGGGGTGATCTCAGTAGTTTGGCCAATTCAAGGGCAGGTTTGAACTGGGCAGGGCTGGTAGACTATTTCTCCCTCTGAAAGTATGGAAGCAGGAATTGGTTTTTCTGCTGTGCGGGACTGAAGTCACAGCTGATACTGGACTCAAGCTCTGCAGAGCTAGGGTTGTGACATTTAGTCACCCATTTGGGCTTAGTGAAATAAAAATGGAGCCCCAGTGCTGGAGAGGTGCAGAGACTGCTGGTCCCCAGGGTAGGGAGCACTCAAGAGGTGGCTCTGGCCTCAAGATGGTGCTGTGCTGTAACAGCTTGTCTCCCATGGGGTGGGTGAGGAGTGCACACCTTGTGTTTCTAATCTGGGGCAATTAAACTGCATGAATTCCTGGCATCTCTCCAAACTGGGCTCAGGAATTTTGAGGAATGTGGGATTCTCCTATAGTAAGAACCTCAGGTGTTTGCGGTGGCAATGGGAAACAGTGGGAAATCTCACTTTTCCCCTGCAACAGAAAGTCCCTCCTGTCTGGACAGATTCAATTCAGTTGGAGAGATGGGGCTACGGAGGTTTGCCCCTCCCTGCTGCTTTCCTGGACTTCCCATCACCACAGGTGCATCTTTGCTTCCCTGTTGCACTCCAGCGCTCTCTTTCAAATATTAGCTGTTTATTCAGTGCCTTGCTTCTTTCTTGTGAGAAGAGCAAATTCCAGGCATCTCTAGCCAGCCATCCTCCCGATGCCGCTCCAAAAGAAAACAACAACAGCAACAACAAATATGATTTATCTTGATTACTGAGCTTTCTGGCTTCCCCATAAATTTGGTTTCTGTGGTGAGTGCCTCATTGACCTTACCCTAGTTCTGGCCCTGATTCTCAGCCCCCATCTTGGGGACCCTTAGGTGCCAGACAAAAGTGGTAATGGTATGAAGGGCAAGGCCCTTAATATAGGCTACATCATATTATTTAGTGGCCTCTATAATGTGGAGATCGGTTAGCTTTATTTGTACAAAACTCTGCAAATCAGTGGGATCTATGAGCAGGGCAAACATCTAGCAGTTGGGTCCATAAAAAGAAAAGGAGGGAAGGTGATACCTTCCTAGTGGGAGATGGGAGGAGCATTGAGCAGTACACCTAGGGTGAAACTGCCACCTCCTTTATTCTCATGGGCTGGAGAGCTCTGGGCCATTCGGTTACATGAGGAAGTTTCTTCCAGCCTCAGTTCAGCTAGGAGAGCTTGGATGACATTCTCTTTGGGCTTCGATTTTCTTTTATGTAAAATTAGAAGATTTTTAAATTAGCCATTTCTGTTCTTTTTCACAATACTGAATATGTATGACTTGATTTTGTTTTTCCAATGGTGATTTTCTAAAAATCAGCTCTTAAAAATACAAAGTCTGAATTATAAATGATAGCAAATTTGGAAAATCAGAAAAGTGCAAAGAGGAAAAAAATTGTTCATTATACTACTTCTCAGAGATAACTGTTATCGATATTTTGGTGTATCCAGTCCACATACACATTGTATATGGGACATACACTAGTTTTGGTAACCTTTAGACTTGGAGGGGAGTGGCTAGAAAGGTGGTACTGAAGGAAATCTTAATTTATTCAGTCTTCTTTGGAAAAGCTCTGTATTAAAGTTTTATTTTCACAACTGGTGAGATGTTTATTTTTATTTCCATTTTACAAATGAGGAAACTGAGAGTCAGAAGAGTTGAGTGGCTTTCCTTAGGTCCCCAGTGAATAAGTAACCAAGGCCGGGTAACAGCCCAGGGCTATCTGTAGGAAATGCCTAGATTATCTGCAGCCCACCACACTGTTTCTATCACTCTCATTGGGGAAATAAGTCTGGCAATAAAAGCTGTATTCCATGCATAGGTAAATATATTTTTACTAAAATTTAATATATTATGGGACACTAAGAATTCAAATTTAGATAAAGTCTGTAAGATATTCAAAAGGGTTTGTTTTTCTCTGCTATTTCTAGAGAATGTCTTTTCTTAGGCAGACTTAAATTCAGGTTTTGGCAAAAATGCCTTCATGAAATATTTTTCTGAATGGAAGGAAGGCAATTTTTTTATTGAATCTGGAAAGCATATATCTAACATCTATACTGATTGGCAGAGATTAGGCACAACTTTCTTTTCTACTCTAAAACTTTAATTCAAAATGTGCTGTTGAAAGTGGAGTAAAAATCAGTGCTTTGGGAAAGTCTCTAGGGTTCAGGTGCTATGCAGGTTCTTAAATCAGGTATTTGAACCACACACTCTAAGGTAATGATCTCACAGCTGCCTTAAATATATATTAATTATAGAAGGAGGCGGAGATATGCAGAAACTAACCATTAGCTGGTGGAACTATGGGACCTCTTTTAGGAACTGAACGTCAATATGCTCGAATGCTTGAGTTAACTATCATGTCAAGAAAATCTATATTTAGGAAAAGAAAGAATTTTATAGGCCGAATGAAGCATTTGATTCTACAGTGGGCATTTTGTTAAAAAGTTTTCCCATTCCCCAACACTCGAAGAAGACAATGTTGAGTTGCACTGGTGAGGAGAGCAGGGTAGGACACAGGGCTGACTCTCGACCCTTGCTGAGTGGGCTCTAAATTATCTCCTTCCTTTCTATGTCTTGGGTTTCCCATCAGTGAAACCCATGATACAAAACTTTCTGCTACCTTTTCAACTCTCACCCTCAATGGCATGTTTTGAGAAGATGATTTTCTACCCATATATCCAGACAGTTAATTCCAAGAAAAAACAGTGCATACAAATCGATGGTCTTTTGCTCTTTATTCCCTTCTTCCATGGCTCGGACAGGGCAATTCATGTGGGGAAGTGTGGAGAAAGGGATCCCCCTTCCAGAGTCTGCTCAAAGGGAAGCTCACTACACAGGTGGGAGAGTCAGGTTGTAACTTCATCTACTTAGCTGCAAATAACCTTGCCCATGTCCCAGTTTCTTCATTTGCAAATTGGTACTAATATTTATGTCGTAGCTCAAAGGGATTTATTCAGGGCTAATGAGATCAGTTGTGCAGCGGGTTTGGTGCTCGTTGGATGAAAGACATTATATAAATACATCGTCATTTTCATTAGGATTATTTTCATCATTATTCTATGGTAAACACAGCTGTGGCAACATATGTTTTAAAGATTTAAATAAACATTCCTAAATTTGTGAAACCTGATTCACTTTTGCCCAGTTTGGGTAAATTTGCCATCATTTTGAATATTCTGAAGGCAAGCCTTTCAATGCACAAAGCCTCCCTCCATAGTAAAGGCTTATTCACTGACAAGCACAATTTTCTTTCTTGCAAGCTCTTGAAAAACAGCAAAATTGTCCAAAGTGATGGCCTGGCAATTTGGAGGTGGGGCTCCCTTGTAGGAATAGTGTGAGGGAGGGTCACTTATAGAAGTGACACTGGAGTACACTCCAATCCTGCCTACCTCCTACACAAAAGCTCCATTCCTGGAAAGGTAGAACAAATCAATCTAAGGGGCGTAAGTAGTTTTTTTTGTTTGTTTCTGTGTTTTAACTTGGAGATCAAGTCATGGCCATGTCTTTAGCAGTTCAAAATATTGGGCTATGAGCCACTTGTATTTTGGGACATATCATAACTATATACTTAATCTTTTCACAGTATTAAGCATGTAGTGCCCCAGCTGCAAAATTTAAATGGCCCAAAGCATTGAATCCTTTGTGCCCTGTGTAGGTTACATGGAACCAGCTGTTGGCGGCGTTACACCAGTAAAAAACACCTTTTTTGGGGCTCTTTCCCCAAAGACATTGTCTTCAGTGCTTTGGGTGGCAGAACCATAACTCTCAAGTTTCTTTGGGGGCAATGCAGATAAATAATCAGCAAAATCAGGGACAATAGAAGGACTGCATATATTGGCTTTTTCTGATATGTTCATAATTGAACAAACTCAGTGTCAAGGCAGTGATTAATTAGATTCACAACCCTGCTGTTGATTCCTTATTTATCTTTACACAAAATTCTCAGTCTTGAGTATGTTGCATAAACTGGTGACTGCCTGTCTTGGTTTTATAACATTCCACACTATCTCCAGTTGCCTTAGAGCTGTATATTTAAAAAATATTTTTATTTATTGGAAGAATAAATACAAGACGTGGAGTGCTTTTAGGGCGAAACATTTTCATGCCAAATAATAATAATAGTTTGGGAGTATCTAGCATAAAGAAATGGTGGTAGTGATGACCAGATTTAGAGCTTTTACCTTAATTTAGGCTTCAGGTTGTGCCCTGGGAAAGGGTCACCCAGAGGTGGGGAAAAACCATGCTTAGGAAGATGGAGATGAAACATTCTTATCAGGAGACAAAAGGAGGGAGGTGTTTTGCCTTTCTCTTTAAAGCTAATACTAATTGTTAAGCCAAATAATGTCAAACCTCATGAAAACGTTACCTCATAATCTCATTCTTGGGTTGAGAGTACAGCCAGGAATGTTCAACTTAACAAATTTGCCAGGTGATCCTGTTGGAAGGGGTTCTCATAATTGCCATTTGAAAACAACTGATTTCAATGCCATCTCTTCTAATCCAATTCACAATGAGAGCAATAGGAAATCAGTGTTCTCCAAGAAGATACTAGCTGTGTTGTTATTCTTAGAGAGCTACCCTCTACACTCCACCTTTGTCCATTCAAGAGGAAGAACAGGAGGCAAGAAATGAAAGGGATCTTTGGAAACTCCAAGAAATATCTGGGTGAACTTTTGGGGGAAGGGGAGACAGGTGAGATAGGTCCTAGTTATTTCTTCATCCTGCAAGGAGATAGGGCCTCCAGGAAGTGGAAGAATGGAGATCCACTGTAATTCTGGCCTTTGTGTGGTATAAACCCACAGGGGCTATGGGAGGCTGAATAATGCCTCATTATCCCCAAAGATGTCCATGTTCCAATATCTGGAAGCTATGACTGTGCTACCTTACATGATAAAGGGGACTTTGCAGATGTGATTAAGTCTAGGATTTTGAGTTGGAAAGACTACCCTGGATTCTCTGGGTGTTTCCAATATAATCACAGGGCTACTTGTAAGAGGGAGGGTGAGTAAGAAGGGTCAGAGGAAGGATATAAGGGAAGGGAATGACCAATGTAGAGAGATAGAAAAATTGGAAGATGCTACTCTTCTGCATTTGAAGATGAAACATGAGCAAACAAATGCAAACAGCCTCTGGAAGTTAGACGAGACAAGGAAATAGATTCTCCATTGAGCCTTCAGAAGGAATGTAGCCCTACTGTATTATTCTGTTCTCGTTCTGCTAATAAGGACACATTCAACTGGGTAATTTGTAAAGGAAAGAGGTTTAATTGACTCACAGTTCCACATGGCTGGCAGGACCTCACAATCATGGCAGAAGGCAAATGAGGAGCAAAATCACATCTTACATTATGAGAGGCAAGAAATCATATGCAGGGGAACTGCCGTTTATAAAACCATCAGATCTCACGAGACTTATTCACTGTCATGAGAACAGCATGGGAAACACCTGCCCCCATGATTCAATTACCTCCCATCGAGTTCCTCCCAGAACATGTGGGGATTATGGAAGCTACAGTTCAAGATGAGATTTGGGTGGGTATATAGCCAAACCATATCACCTGCTGACCCATTTTAGACTTCTGACCTAGAGAACTATAAGAGAATAGATTTGCACTGTTTAATGCCACCAACTTTGTGGTAATTTTTTTATAGCAGCAACAGAAAACAGCATTGGGGGGATTTTCCCCAAAATGACTCTTAGGCTTGATGACTCACTACAAGGACTCACACGTCTAAGAAAAGCTGTTATACTCATGGTTATAGTTTATTACAGCAGAAGAATACTGATTAAAATCAGTCAAGAAAAAGAGCACGTGGGATGTTACCATAAATTAGATGTGTGAGCCTAAAATATTTGATCAAACTAATACAGTGTGGCTCAAGTCCTCAGGTATACAAACACCCTCTATTAGGGAGTACATTCAAAGGGTCAGACATTAGCTTCTAAGAGTTGCTTATTTTTCTTGCAGATCTTCTATTTAGACATTTGTAAAAATGTTCATGGTTATAATAATACATACCTCTTAGGGCTGAGGGTCTTGAAGAAGATACATTATTTAGAAGCACTTTGTTATTTTTATTTTTCATTTTTTTGTGTGTGTCTGCAACTTATATGGTTCAGTCATTTTCAGTGCTATATACTATTTCAATTAAATAAACACAATTTATTTATCAAGTCTATTTTTGGTACAATTTTTTTTTAATTGTAACAATTATATACGGCTTCTCTGAACATTCCTTTGCATCTCTCCTAGGGCACATATGAAAGTATTTCTCTTTTATTTTATTTATTTATTATCTTTTTTAGAAAACAAAGGAGAGAAGGAAAATAAAAAAGGAGTGAAGGAGAGAAAGAGGAAGAAAAAGAGGGAGAGAGAATGTGAATGTTGCTTTATACTAAAAATGGGTATTGAAAACCTCTTTTATGCCAATAATTGTGCTTAATAATGGCCGATCAATATTTCATTTAAACTTATGAGTAGGTATGATGTGATACTGATAAGAATGTATATTTTATGTATTTAAAGTGGAGAGCTCTATAAATGTTTATTAAGTTTACTTGTTCTGGATCTGAGTTCAGGTCCTGGATATCCTTATTAGTTTTCTGTCTCATTGATCTATCTAATATTGATGTTGAAGTCTCCCACTATTATTGAGTGGGAGTCTAAGTCTCTTTATAGGTCTTAGAGATCCAAGATAGCTGATTGCTAAGAGCTCGGGATTGTAGCTCCCAGTGAAAGTGCAGAGAACAAGAGGATGCCACACTTTCAGACAAATTTTTGTCACTCACGGACCAGAAGATTCCCAGTGGAGGAGCCCCATGGGTTGCCAGTGCAACTCTTGTGGCTGGCGTGGTGGTTTTGCTGGCTCTTGGTGCAGAGTAAACGGGACTGGTTCCCCTTCTGACTGACGTTTGGAGCTCTGGGAAGGCAGAGTCACCTATTATGGACTCAAGAAGGAAGCCAGACTGGAGACTCCTGGGCAGAAGAGCACCATCAGTCTTAACACTGCTGTTTTGGCACAGTGCGTTGCTCAGATTCTGGCACTGGGAATCAATAAATTGGATGTCCACTCAGAAACCTAATTAGAAAGGTGGTAATTGCAAAGACAACAAATGGATAAATTTATAATGAAGGGAAGAAACCAGCTTAAAAAGGCTGAGAGTACCCAAAATCAGAACGCCTCTCCCTCTACAGGGGATTACAGTTCCTCATCAGCAATGGGACAAGGCCTGATGGAGAAGAACTGTGTTCCATTAACAGAAGTAGGCCTCAGAAGGTGGATGATAAGAAACTTCTGGGATTTAAAAGAACTTGTTCTAACCCAATGTAAAGAAACTAAGAACTTTGAAAAAAGGTTTGATGAAATGCTAACAAGAATAGACAATATAGAGAAGAATATAAGTGAATTAACAGAGTTGAAAAACACAACATGAGAACTTAGTGAAATATGCACAAGTTTGAATAGCCAAATTGATCAAGCAGAAGAAAGGGTATATAGCTCGAAGACCAACTTAATGAAATAAAATGAGAAGACAAGAATAGAGAAAAAAGGATAAAAAGGAATGAGCAAAGTCTCCAAGAAATATGGGTCTATGTGAAAAGATGTAATCTACGTTTGATAGGTGTACCTGAATGCAACGAAGAGAATGAATCCAAGCTGGAAAATACTCTTCACAATATTATTCAGGAACTTTCCCAACCTAACAAAGCAGAACAATATTCAACTCCAGGTAATACCGAGAACACCACAAAGATATTCCTCAAGAAGAGCAACCCCAAGGCACATAATTGTTAGATTCACCAGAGTTGAAATGAAGGAGAAAATACTAAGGGCAGCCAGATAGAAAGGTTGGGTTACCCACAAAGGGAAGCCTATCAGACTTACAGCAGATCTCTCAGCAGAAACCCTACAAGCCAGAAGAGAGTGGGGGCCAATATTCAATATTCTTAAAGAACAGAACTTTCAGCCCAGAATTTCATATCCTGCCAAACTAAGCTTCACAACTGAAGGAAAAATAAAATCTTTTATGAACAAGCAAGTACTCAGAGATTTTATTACCACCAGGCCTGCTTTACAAGAGCTTCTGAAAGAAGCATTACACATAGAAAGGATCAACCAGTATTAGCCTTTCTAAAAATATACCAAGAAGTAAAGAGCATCAACATAATGAAGAATTTAAGTCAACGAATGGACAAAACAGCCAGTTAACATCAAATGGCAGTAATTCTAAATTTAAATAGACTAAATCCCCCAATCAAAAATACAGCCAAAACCCAACAGTATGCTACATCCAGACCCATTTCACATACAATGATACATGAAGCCTCAACACAAAGGGATGGAGAAAGATTTACCAACCAAATGGAGAGCAAAAATAAATAAATAAATAAAAAGCAGGAGTTGCAATTCTTGCATCTGATAAAATAGATTTTAAAGCAACAAAGATATAGTGGTAAAAGGATCAATGCAACAAGAAGAGCTAACGATCCTAACACCTAGGCGCACTTTAAAAACAAAGTGGCTGGGCACGGTGGCTCAAGCCTGTAATCCCAGCACTTTGGGAGGCCGAGGCGGGTGGATCACGAGGTCAAGATATTGAGGCCATCCCGGTCAATATGGTGAAACCCCGTCTCTACTAAAGATACAAAAAATTAGCTGGGCATGGTGGCGCGTGCCTGTAATCCCAGCTACTCAGGAGGCTGAGGCGGGAGAATTGCCCGAACCCAGGAGGCGGAGGTTGCGGTGAGCCGATCGCGCCATTGTACTCCAGCCTGGGTAACAAGAGCGAAACTCCGTCTCAAAAAAGCAAACAAACAAACCAAACAAACAAACAAACAAACAAAAAAAAAAAACATAAAGTGTAATTATTATCATTATCTTCATGATTCCAGATTACCAATTCAGAGTGACAAATTAAATGAACAAAGGATTGGGAATTAGAAGGCTCTCTATGTCATTGCATAGCTGGAAGTCTTTGGGTGCTTCACTTAACCTCAGCCTGTAAAATAAGGTGATTATTCTAGGTGAGTCCTTCTCAACTGAGATGTTTTGACACCAAGGGATGTTGGAATCATTGTTAGCTAGTGAGAAATTCTGCAATATCTATAGCTTGCAAACACATGTGAATATGTCAAGGAGTATGTCCCACATGTGAATGTCATCAGAAGAAAGGGGGAAATTGACCACATGACGGTGTGGTCCAGCTTGCTCTAAGAAGTTTACTCCATTATGTTTGATGTAATCTACCTAAGAAGACATTGAAGTGTACAGGATATCACAGAATAACTTTGGCCAAAAACAATTCAATGTAAAACATTCTAGATTATACTAAATGGCACATTAATTTGAGGAAATAGAGATTATGTTGAATTCTACTTTTGCTGGGTTTTTGTATTTTTGTTTTATATTTTGTTTTTGGCAATGATCAATTTCTCCTCATATTTGGTTTTTCATCAATTCTGCCCTGCAGGCCTCTTTCTGATTAACAAGTGCCTTGACTAACTCTACCTAATTTATCTGTTGGTCTATTTGTTTTTGCTGTGGATTATTTGATCTTCTACTGTCTTCAGTATCTTGTAAGAAAAATGTTTATAATTTATTAGTATAGACTTTGTATTGTTTTACTACTTCCTATATTAACTGCAAATACCTCAGGCAAAGCCAAGAGAAAAAAAATTAATATATTCAGTCTGGATATAGTTGTGGAAGTGTTCACCATTTCCACAATCATCAAAGTGTAGTAACATTTTAGATGCTCCAAAATTCATTCTATTTGATTTGTTTTTTGGCTTTTGTTTTTGGTGAGTGTAGGTATATCTGATGTTCTGGAAATTCATGCAGCTTCTAATTCAAAGACTGAATATAGAATATGAATGCCTGCAAAGAAAATAGGACATATGCCAAGTGTGTTATTCCAGACCTTCCTAGCTAAATATCTTATGTTTTCACCATAGACATAAAATATATAGCAACATCTTTCAGACTGAAGAGCTACCCTCTGTTTTTGCCCATGACCTGCCCCATAATCCCTTTGTTTTCTACTTGTTGAGTCCTTTTGCTTTCTTATTTAATGTATGTGTTTGCATTAGGAGAATTGATTGAATGTTTTGAATCCATACAGATGAGGGGCTGATTGCAGAGTACATTAATGTAAAATAAAATTTAAGAAGAGAATTCACTCCTATCTTTATTTTTAAAACTTAGGCTGCTACATGGTTAGACATTGAGCACAAATGCCAAGAACTCAGAGATAAACTAGTAATAAGTTTTCAACTTTAAGAAACTCACACCTTAGTGGAGAAGTCAGATGCAAAAAAAAAAATACAACAAATACTGCGAGTTGGAGTTAAGGGGCCCCTCTCCTGTGGTCACATGCAATATAATTAACTTCTGATCTGTTTCCTTCTTTAGGTCATATGTTCATTGAAAGCAGGAATTGTGTTTTTTATTAAGCTACCCACAACATTCAGCAGAATTCCTGGCATGCAGAGGTTCCTCAATAACTGATTTCTGATTAAATGTACAGAGCATGATGGAAAAAAAGAGGAGAGAATTGCCCCTGTGCCTGAGAAGTTGAGAGAAGACTTTCTAGAGGAGGTGGCACTTGAACCCCACTGAGTGGAAAAGAATGGGCATTTCAAATGGAGGACTAGCAAGGATACAGGAAGAGAGGTTTTAATAAAAAGAATATATAGGGTCAGGCTATGGACTGGATGGTTCATGCCAGAGAGCGTCATAAGATGAGGCTGGAACAAACATTAAGGACAAGTCATCAGGTGCTTATTTGGAGATTAGATTGAAGCATAAGGGAGACTCTTGCCTGAATATTTTGTGACTTTATTTAAGCAGTAAATATTTATCATGTCAAGAACATTTTATATAAGACAGTTTCTTTCTTTCTCAAGAGTGTTTCTTTTAATTTACATATTTCTGTAGACATCAATGGTCTACAGAAATATGTAAATCAAAAGAAATGGACCGTTGATGTCTGCAGAAATATGTAAATCAAAAGAAACACTCAGCAGTTTGCAGCAGTTGTGACTTCAGTTAACATTAAAGGTAAGTCATTAAATAAGCACACAAATTAAAAATTGCAACTATGATAGACAATTATTCAGAGATTTGAAAGAAATCATACTTAATCTGAGATCTGAGGGCTGCACAGTGTGGGGAGGAATCAGACTGTGAAGGGCACTGAGGAGCAAGTTAGGTTCTATGATGTTTACTCTAAGAACCATAGGGCACCATTGAATGTGTTAACAAGAGACAATTTCATTAGGATTGCATTTTGTCAGAGATCACTCTAAGTGTGGTGAGGAGAACAGGTAGAAGGGGAATAAACTGGATATGAGACCTTTTGCTCTGCGATGAAGGTGAAATATGGCAACTGACTACATGGTGGCTTTGGTCCTAGAGAAGTGGATGGATCTGAGAGATATTTAGGAGATATTTAAGAGGCAAAATTGACAAGGCTTGTCAATGAATTGCATGTGGCAGAGTGGGACTCCAGTAGATTTCTGGTGTGTGCAACTATATTTTTGTTATGCATTCATAGAAATGCGAAACATTGAAAGAAGATCAGGGCTTTTGTGAGGTGGTGAGTAGAGGGAACTCTTAGTTCAGTGCTGTACATACTGAGTTTGCAGAGCCTTAAAGACATCTAAGTGGTAACATCAAGTAGGCAGTGGATATCAAAGTTTAAAAGTCAGAGAAGAGGTCAGGATAGAGTCATAAATCTGTGAGTCATTGGCACAGAGATTTTAACTACGGGCCTGATGACAACAGTTTGGAAGAAAGTATTGAAGGACAGGACATGGTAACAAGATCCTTAAAATTCCTCGAAGAAGTCAACAAAATCTTGATGTTTACATGGATGCAAAACCTTGAAGCTTTAGGTAAAGTTTCATCTGATGAATTGATAATTAGAGAAAGTGGTTTTAAACAAAATAATTTTAGGGCAATTATGAGGTAAGAATCTGACCAACAGTGTAACAAAGAAAATGGAGATGAGTGAAAGCCTATTTAGAAAGCAGGATCCACAAGAGTAGGTGTGAAATGAGATCTGGGACACAGGGAGAAAGAGGACCTTTGGATGGCTCTGAGGATCCCAGAAGGAGTGACTGAAAAGAGGTTGGTATTATAAACACAGAAAGGGCATAGGGAGGAAGAGAAAGCTTGTGGCACCAACAGTGTTTGAGATGTCAGTTTACGGTACCTGTGAGAGAACCTAGTAAGATATCCACCTGATCCCTGGAAATATAGTTGTGCCACCCAGGGCAGGGTCTAGGATGGAACTATGAATTAAGTTACAGGCATGAGCAGGAGGAAGAAGAGTAAATGGATGACAGGGGAAGGAAGTGGCCAGTATAATTAGAGAAGGGCAGGAGGGAGATGGGGTGGGAGGCACTGTGGCCAGGAAAAGCCTGAAAACTCAGATTAGCCCCAAGTCACTCCCAGGGTGGCTACTTCAGAGCTTGGGTGACTGTACAAGTAGGTAGTGGAGCACCAGCTTGCAGGGAAGAGACACTGATGGAAGCGGATTCGAGGCCCCACTCCCTTTCCTCATGTCAGAAGTCTTCATAAAGGGGACAGCCTGTACACTGCCTTTCAGCCTTTCTTTGAAAATCAAGGCTTCAGGTAAAACCACTGTAAGTTTCTTGCAGAAAGTGTCTCCCCAGAAACAGCTCCTCTCTGAAACTGCCCCATTTAAGAAAGATATTGGATTACTGGGGGCAATGATGAGGACTGTGGCTTCCTTGGGTCCAGAGCCACCAGGATTCAGCTATGGTGTGTGGACAGCTGAGTGTTGGCCATTCGGCCTGGGGTTTCGAACCACTGTACTGTGAAGCTTGTGTACCAATTAGGTGCTCCTGCCTGCTCATGGCATTTCCCTGGACCTCCAGGCTGCAGAAGAGGGATCAACGGAAGGGAAACATTGCAGAGTTAGATGAACTTGGGGAAGCCAGAAGGGAAAAAATAAACCTCCCCAAAACTTCAATATCTTTAATCTATAAATCTGACACTTAAACCACCTCTTCTATAAATACGATCAGCCAGCTTCAGGGTCTAGGTCCATTCTGGCCACGTGGCAGTAAATCAATCACAGTCATATGAGTTTCGCAAAAAAGAAAAGATTTCTTCCCAAGGCCGCTGAGTTCTTGCGGAATTGAGATGTGGGAGAACAGCTCTCAATTCTCCTTCCCTAAAAATAAGGCTTAGGGATATCTATGGGTTAGGGAGGCGGGTGGTTTAAGGCACGGGAAAAGGTGATTGCAGTGGGGGAAAATGCAGTGTCAGGTTTACTCTGTGCAGGTTTAGTCAGGGTTCATGGCATTTTATAAGACATGTACAAAAAATGTCAACATTAGCATGATTTGAGCGTTGAATTTTTGACCCTCTGACATGCAAAGGCCACCTCTTGGGTACTTTCACAGGCCCAGGTGAAGCGTCGGTGGTTTCAGTGATTTGAACTGGAGAGGAGCTGGCCCAAGTCCTTGAAAGACAACTGAAACAACTGTTACAATGGCAACTTACGAATGTCATCTATAAAGTCGCCAGTGAAGATTAAGCTTCAGCATTTAGGGGCATAGCCTTCAGCTGCCACAACCTTCAGCTTCATAGAAAAAGCAAAGCAGAGCAAAAAAGAAAGCAAGCAACACAAAGCAAGCAGAACAGGCGGACCTGATCAAATTAACCCCTTGTTTATTAAGAAACCTAAACCAAGAAGTCATTAACCCTATTGTTACATAATAGATAAAATGACTTCTGGGACTTCTGGTTATTACATTTCTAGTAACTGAAAGCAAGCATATTGACCACACTTTTTTCTCTGCTATCTCTTCCTGTAAATAGGATATTTAGTTAAAGACTTATTAAAATATGCATGATTGTTTAGATACATTCCAGACAATATTCTTTACATCTGGACATTTAATTAGTGGTATGTTTAAAGTGTCAGCATTGTCTGTCTGCTACCAAAAAAGAGGTCAGAATTTGAATTCTACAGGGCACCTATGTCCTTGACCAGCTCCTTTATTATATTTAATGTTTGCATCCTCAAAGGAGAAGCAGAGACTTGGTCTCTGGGGGTCTGTGTTCAAAAGGTAGTAATGTCATTGGAGTCCTTAGAGTCAAATGACCAAATGTGGCAAACCGCTGGTCATGCAGTACCTGTGCCGTGAGGGCCCAGGAAGATGGGGCCTACTGTCCAGTGATGACTGAAGACAAATCTCCCAGCTTCTTGTTGCAATCGCAGGATAAAAGAATTTTGGATTCATTTTCAGCCTCTGTGTAAAAACTAAAAGCATGTGGACTTGAAACATGCTTAAAATATTAAGAGTCTATTAAAGCCCAAACTGCAGAAGCTTATAAAGTAATATATAAGCAGTTATTTGAAATATTCTGTACTAGTCTGACTGATCACCTGCCAATGGCATCACTGATTTCATCCAGCCCCACACTGTGCTCCAGGCAGCAGCCCCATTCTGATGAGTCAAGTTGGGCAAACAGGCTTGGAGAATGGTTCCTTCAGAATCAGCCAAATTGTTTATGTTAAATGTGCTTCGCATGAAATTACTCAAAGACGTTTTGATGGAATTCTGCATGGGTCAAAACTCAATGTAATTAAATATAGCAATGTAATTAAATGTAATTAAAATTTACAACATAGCATGTTTAGGAAACAGTGCAATTTTGATTTGTGTGCCTTTTATTGTTCCCATGCTGGTCACACCCAAATGCAGTTGACATGAACCATTTTACAGATGAGTTCCTTGGAAGATAGAAGTCATGTTCGATATGAATTCAATAAGTATCTAGGGTCCCTTAAAACCTGACTTGTCTATCTTTTCTGATTTATTACTGTGAATTTAGCCCCTATTTTAAAGTTACTGTTTCAGCTCTGGGCTTTCCTTGCCCTTTGTTCTTTAATTTTTTTTTCTTTTTTTTTTTTTTGAAACAGGGTCTTCCTCTGTCACCCAGGCTCTAGGGCTGTAGTGCAATTTCAGCTCACTGCAGCCTCTGCCTCCCAGGCTCAACTGATCCTCCCACCCCAGCCTCCCGAGTAGCTGGGACCACAAGGGTGTGCCACCCAGCTAATTTTTGCATTTTTTGTAGAGACCGGGTTTCACCGTGTTGTGCAGGCTGATCTCCAGCTCCTGGGCTTTAGCAAACCTTCCACCTCCATCTTCCAAAGTGCTGGGGTTACAGGGGTGAGCCACTCCTGTATTTGCCTCAGCGGCAGTCCTACAGCCCAGATGCTTATTGTTGTATTTAAAGCAGCAGATTGCCAATTGTATTAGTTTTCTCCAGCTGCCATAACAAAGTACCACCAACCTGGTGACTTAAACAGCAGAAATATATTGTCTCCCAGTTCTGCAGGCCAGAAATCCATGATGAAGGAGTTGGCAGGGTGGCTTCCTTCTGATGGTTGTGAAATAGGAACCTGTCTCAGATCTCACCTCTAGCTTCTAGAGGTTTGTTGGTAATCTTTGGTGTTTCTTGGCTTCTAGAAGCATCACAACCATTTCTTCCTTCTCCCTCACATTGTGTTATCCCTGTGTGTATCTGTGTTCATATTTCCGCCCCCCGCTTTTTTTCAATAAGGACACTATTCACATTGAATTAGGGTCTGCCCAATTCTGGGATGAGCTCATCTTAACTAATTACATCTGTACCAACCTTATTTACAAACAAGGTCACATTGTGAGGGTTAATACTTCAATGTATGAATTTTTGGGAAGGGGATGTGATACATAATTCAACCCATAACAAATAAATATTTCTTTAAGGATTGGAAGTGGAAAGAAATTAGTGAAGGGATTCTAATATACAAATTCTCTTAAAATAACACTTAAAATATTAAACATAAAGTTCTTTTAATTAAAAAAATTGTTTTATTCTTAATTTACTAAGCGTATGTATTTATAGGGTACAATATAATGTTTTCATATATGTATACACTGTAGAATGAGCAAATCAGGCTAATTAGCATATCTATCACCTCAACTATCATTTTTTTGTCATGAGAACATTTAAAAGCCTCTCTTTTAGCTATTTTGAAATGACAATACATTACTATTTACTTTAGTCACTGTACTGTACAATAAAACATGAAGTTTCAGTTAGGAGAAAAAATTCCTTTCCTTTCCCAGTTCTATTTCTCTTCTTCATCTGTTGGTGGCATATTGGATGGGGTCTCTCTCTTATCCCCAGCCAGCAGGAGAGATATTTGGGGCTGGTGCTATATCCCTGAGAGTTCAGACAAACCCACGTTCAGTTGAGATGGTGGTTTCAAATATAAGTAGGACCAGAGAGAACAAAGATGCTGGGGTTATTATTTCTCAAGTTATTTACCAGGAGGTGTACTCCACATGAGGTTATTCTAGTTTTTTTCTTGGGAGGGAAATTAACACTCTATGGTGAGGTGTGAGAAAATTAGACACAACCGTTACTAGTGGAAAGACAGAGCTGGAGTTGACAGTTTTCATTTCCCCCAACTCCCTATCCTCTTTGTGATATCAGGGCTCACCCTTGGCACCTTCCCAGCTAAAAAAATATTGTCCATCATCACTTGGCCAAAGCCTGTGATAGTGGCTTCTAAGATACAAGAGAGGGCCAAGGGCCAGGTTGTATATCCATGCTATCAGGTAGACAGAGATGGAGTTTTCTGGTGGAGAGAAGTACAGACACTAGAGGACAAAGGCTTGAAGTAGGGCTATGGGAAGAGGTTGGAGGGGAGTGAATGACGAGGCAGAATGAGGTGAGGAGCAAGATGGCTTTTGCGTGGAGTACGTGAGGCCAAAGCTCCTGCCTGGCAGCCCAGCTTTCTCTGGGTTCTAGTTCCCCTTTTTTTTCCTTTGAGCTTAGGGATCGTAATAGCTTCCTCTGTTACTAATTGCTGGGCACTTCATCATCCCCTATATTTCCCCTAACATCATCCACATCTTCATAAAGATTAAACGCTCTATCCATCTGCCTTGAGTTCCTGCCTGTGTTCAGGTCGCATCTGAAAATTTTATATTTCCAGAAGGCAGAGATCAAGTCTTGTTCACCTTTGAATCTGCATAGCATTGCATGAAAAGCCTTGTGAAAAACTCTCCACAAATAGTGAAGGAAGGAAAGGAAAAAGGGGAAGAGTGGGTGAAGAAAGAAGAGTAAGGAAAGCAGAAAGCGAGGAAAGGAAAACATACAGCAAGGTGGAAGGATGGTGGAAAGGTGGGATAACACAGAAATGTTACTTCTCCAGAATTATGCTCTCTGACTATCAAGATAAAGCCAAAGCAGCAAAGAAGAACAGGAGCCCAACCTGCCATCTTGTTAGGCCCTGCACAGACATATCTTTCTTGTTTACTGCCCTGACCAGCTCCTCATTCTGCAGAATGCCTTTACTGCCCCCAGTGGCTGCCATACAGTACTGAGGAGTAGCTTGGGCTTCTCTCTCTGAGTTAGAGGCCTGGGAACCTCCCCTGGGAGCCCACTCAGCACTGTATAATGTCAACCTCAGCAAGCTGGGCTCTCCTGGAATAGCAGCCACAGTCCCTCTAACTGCAGTCATTGTGTTCCTGCTATGTGCAGACTCTTGTAAGTCTTAAGGGTAGAATGATATACAGGAGACTCCCTGACCCTCGGAAGGTATAGTGGCACCATCCAGGTTCTATGGGTCAAGTAGAGGGAGCATTTACAGAGCATCACATCAACTCAAATGGGTGAATTAGGAAGTTCAAGTGAAACAGTAACAAGCAAGTGAAGTGCGGAGTACAGATGGGAATAGTCCTGAGGGATGACTCAGAAGAACTGGTGAGATTTTTTTTAGCTATATTTGTGGTGAGAACATTGAAGTAGGTAGCTTGGAAAATATATTAGAAAGCAATCAATCAATGTCAAGCACTGTCCTCAGGAATGTGGGCTTCTAGGTCCTCTGAGGATGCTTTATTGCTTATGGAATAAAACCTATTATATAAGGATGTGTTCAAGGTTCAATGTGGATGTGTTTCATTTTTTCAGTTTGGCAAAGTGCACCAATAATGGAACACAGCAGAATTAAAGAAATGGGAAATTCTCCTCCTAGAATCCAGATTATACATATTGATGGGTATACTGATTTGCACCCATTCCTATTTAGTCATTTACTGTCTCTGCTGGTAAGCTGATGGTGTGCCCAGCATGTCAGAGGAATCTTTGATCCTGCCTCAAACAAAGTAGACTAATGCACATTTATTTTGCCATTTTTATTACCATTAAGTGAAATGCCAGAAAACATTCCAATATAACCTCTAGAGAAAATAAACCACTTTCCTGAAACCAGCTCTGTCTCTTCATAAAATGAAATGAAATATTTGGAAACGCTTCATTTCTTCCAGGCCAAAGGCACATCTATTCTCCTCATGCTGTTTCAAATCTCCGATGAATAAAGTTCCTGCCCTAGCTCTCCTCCAGGAGGTCACTGATCTCCAGAACCCAGTAAATAATGAGAAAAAGAATGAATGGCATATATATGTGTTGAGAAAGGACTTACACTTTCACAATTTTTCTTTTTTGGTATAGTCTCATGGGTACTCTTTTATTGAAGAAAGCAATGAAAGACAGCTCTATTTGTTTCTGCATTAATCATAAAACTGACAAGCTAGCACAACAGCAGATGAGAAGTATATTTAACAAATCATAGTAAAGAAAAAACAGGGCCAGAAACTGGGCCAGCTTGGCCATTGGGTAGTTTAGGAAATACCATAGGACAAAGAATCAAGAGGCCTAGACATAGCCTGCTAACTGGAGAGGAAGGAGCTTCCATTGTCTCAACCACTTATTTATTCAAAAGCTGTATCCTAAGGACTACCTCTGGATTCTGGGAAGAAAGCAGTGAATAACACATTAAAAATACCTAGTGCTAGAGACACAATAAATCAAACAAAAGAACAGGGTAGAGACTTTCCTGTAGGTCTTCCTACCTGCCAATCTCACAATATTCTGCATATAATAATAAAAGCACACTGACTGTAGTTAGAGGGCCAGTGGCTGCTGCCCAGGGCAGCCCAGTTTGCTGGGGTTGGGGCTTATGTAGCACTGAGTGTGAAGTGGGAAAGATTGCAGACAAACCCCACCAACACCGAACTGGGAAGGAAGTGGTGATTTATTCAGCCAGGAGCTGCAGCAGCATAGATACCTAACAACTGAGCTCCCCAACAAAGAAAATCCTTGCCTACAAGTCATGGGGGACAGAAAAGGCTTACAACTCTAGAAATTACATGTGAAAGCGTCCTGGGCTTACAATTCTAGAAATTACATTTGAAAAGGTCCTGGGCTTACAATTCTAGAAATTACATGTGAAAGGGTCTTGATTCATGAAGTGGGCATGGGATATGTGACTTAGGTAGGGGTTCGATCATGTTTAAGTAAGAACAATGCCTTCTGGAAAGATTCCTCCACACCACATCCATGATCTATAGATGGGATTTTGGTTAGCAGTAGGGGTCTTATCTTTAACCTGACTGGCTGTGCCAATGGGTACCCCTCTGGCTGACTTCTAATTTCTCCTTTTGAGATACAATGCAGAAGGCTGAAGAGAATGAAGGGTCTCCTTCCTCAACTGGGCTCTTCCAAGTGGAGATTTCCAGGGCCTCTATCATAGAGAGAGAAGCCCAAGCTACTCCTCTAGTAGTGTATGGAAGCCATGGGGGACAGTAAAGGCATTTATAGACTCAGAAGCCAAATCAACCGTGGTAAAATATATAGTATGCTAGACAGTGCGGAGAAGCAAAATAAAGCATGGAAGGGACTAGGAAATGTTAAGGGGATGCACAATTTTAGAAACTTTTAACTAGAACAAAAGAAAACTCTGCCACCTATCAACAAAGATTGGGAAATATGAAAGCATGAAGACGTACTAAGAACCTAGTCAACAGTGAGACCCAGCCTACACCTATGTAATTGACATGCTATGCATTCTGCAGGAGCAGGATGTGGGGTTCTGAGTCACAAGTCCTGGCCCAGGCCATCAGTTCTGGCCAGATGAACTTGGGTGAATCATCTAACCTCTCAGCCACTGATTCATTATCTGCATAAGGAAGAAAGCATCTTCATAGCCCACTACATAGGGTTATAGAGAAAACCTAATAAATATTGAATTTGGATTTTTTTTTTTTGCTGAAATCAGAGCACTGAGAGCATGCTTGGGAAGCACAAATTGCCAGGGATTTCTTCCAAGAACTTCTGATTCAGTAGATCAGAGACTGAAGCCAGAGTCTAATCCAGCAATTCTCAATCTTGGATGAACATGAGAGTCACCTGAGAAGCTCCTAAAAGACGCAAATGCCAAAAACCCACCCCAGACTAACTGAATCAGGATTTCTTGGGCACAGGCATAGATATGTTTTTAAAAAGCTCTCCAGGCTATTCTAATGTGTAGACAGTTTGATAATCAGCAGTCTAGTGAAGTCCATGTTACTGTAAATGATTAAAATTACAAAAAATTACAAGCTGCTAAAAGGTCTCAACCACCTTTATCTTAAATATTGTAAGAGTGGGACACCCACACTTCATGTATATTAAGTGCTCAGGTAGTTCCAGGGTGGCAAATGGCTTTCCAAATAGCAGACAGACACTTAAACATCTCCAAGTATGCAAGAATCTCCTATTTTGTGGGCATTTTCCTCCTCCTAAGGGGCATTGGCTCCCTCTCCCTATTACTTAAGCATCCCATGATGAGGAACCCATCCTTATGCATCCTAAGTCCTGATTGCCTCTGTATAATGACACAGCACCATAGGAAACGTGCATGCCACGTGAGCATCTAGATGTAAAGACTGAATCAAGTAAAGTAGTAGCACAAGGATGCAATTTTAACAGCACATTTCCTTACTTTTCATTATCTTCTATTGGAAATAGAAATAAAGTGAAATGTTATCAGTGCTGAAAACAATCCTGTATTAAAGTATTCACGAAGCATCAAGTGCAACTTGCTGAAGGAAGATAGGTACAGCCTACTGTCTATAATACTCACCAAAAAGGCTTGTTTGCAAACAGGAATGTTTCTTTAAAAAAAGGCAAAAGGGTCCGGCACGGTGGTTCACGCCTGTAATTCCAGCACTTTGGGAGGCCAAGGTGGGCGGATCACGAGGTTAAGTGATCGAGACCATCCTGGCCAACATGGTGAAACCCCATCTCTACTAAAAGTACAAAAATTAGCTGGAAGTGGTGGCATGCGCCTGTAGCCCCAGCTACTCGGGAGGCTGAGGCAGGAGAATTGCTTGAACCTGGGAGGCAGAGGTTGCAGTGAGCCGAGATCGTGCCACTGCACTCCAGCCTGGCGCCTGGCCACGGAGCGAGACTCTGTTTCAAAAAAAAAAAAAAAAGAAAAGAAAAGAAAAGGAAAAGAAAAAAGGCAAAGGCAAAGGAAAGATGATAAACTGGGTCAGATGGTTGTGTAACTTTTCCACTTAGATACGAATATCAAATGATGAAATTTTCTCTTTCCCTGTATAAACCTTTCAGTGTCTTGAAATTATCCCAGATCATTTTCTCTTTATTTCATTCATTTTATAATTTTTGCCAGATACTTTTGTATGGGAAAATGGGAAGCCTTAACAGAAACAGAAAAGGAATACTCATAGCAGGATCCTGTCACAATTATCTACTGTGATCGGGTGATCCCTGGATTCCTTTACATATCCCAATGTAACATCTTTCAACACTTTTTAACTGTCTTGTTTTCCTGTAGTAACTACTGCTTTAAATAACCATGCAGGAGAAAAGTTTTAATCTTGGCTTCTCAGTTTTGTGAAAGCTCATTTTATAACCCCAGATCAGCCCTGTTTTTACATTTTAAAAAGTGAGATAAGAAATATCTGATTCTGGGGCCCAAAGTGGCTCCGGCTGGATGTCGTGGCGCTTGCGAAGGCGAGGCCAAGAGTTCAAGGCCAACCAACCTCAGCAACCTTACAAGCTCTCAATGATTGGCAAAAACAACAACAACAAAAAAAAAACAAAAAACAAACAAACAAAAAAAAAAAAACAAGAAATATCTGATTCTTTGCAAAGAAGGGCAGGTCTTCTATTTGGTTGTTTGAGAGCTGGTTAAAAAGGTCCCTCAAAGCACATTTTGATAAAATATGTATAAATAGAAACAGCTGATTTCTATTTTTCAGAAAACAAAATAATAAAAGCTATTATGTTTAGAAAGGAAACATTTTGTTAAAATTTCAAGGCTAATTTCATTATTTAGAATATCTTTTAAAAGTGTTCCATGGTGCTTACACAGTAAACTATGCCACTTGTATTCAGTCATCTTTCCATATAGTAATTTCAGCCTTATGCTACTGTTACTTAAAAGCTATTCAAATTGGCTGGGTGCTGTGGCTCATGCCTATAATCCCAGCACTTTGGGAGGCTGAGGTGGGTGGATCACGAGGTCAAGAGATCAAGACCATCCTGGCTAAACCCTGACCATCATGGTGAAACCCCCTCTCTACTAAAAATACAAAAAATTAGCTGGGCGTGGTGGTGCACAACCTGGAGTCCAGCGACTCAGAAGGTTGAGGGAGAATCGCTTGAACCCAGAAGGCAGAGGTTAAAGTGAGCCGACGTTGCACCACCACACTCCAGCCTGGTGACAGAGCAAGACTCCTTCTCAAAAAATAAGAAAAAGCTATTCAAATTATTATGTTGTGACTCTACATTTCTTCAGTTTTGACTATTGTCCTGTAATTTTATTCATTTAGAAGCTCCCAAGAAGACTGCTCCCAGAATGTAAGTACACATGAACATATTGTGTTAAATTTCTCTGCTTATTTTCTTCCTGCCTTCTACCCATTCAAAAAAAAAAAAAAAAAAAAAAACCCAGTCAAGAATGAGTCAGAGATACCTGAATGCAGTTTGCAGTTCTGCATTAAAATTAAAGCCAAAATTAAGAAAACTGAAGGACTGGTTTCAGAAGAAATAATTTGATTCTTATTTCTTAGATGAAAATTGGTTCTCCCTACTAAGCTACATTGGACAAATTCCAATTGCATAAATTTACCTTAGTTATATGACTATTTCTGAGGACATTATTATAATCGTTGCTATGTTTTGCAATTTTAAATGATCCATAACAACTCCATTTTGTCCTATTCCTGAGTGCATACAGTCAGACTTAGGATCTTAGTGTGCTTTCAGCTGGTACTCTGACAGTGTTAGAATACTATTTCTCTATATCTAGCACTCAGTAAGCATTTGATAAATCTTTCCTGACTAAATAGTTACCTTTTTAGCTACTTTCAAGTCGATTTCTATCTTTTCTATCTCTTCTTCTTACTATTTCCATGAGGTAGGTAGAGCTGACTACCTCCATTCTCAAGGATGAAGAATCCATGGCCCAGGGAGGTAGGAGAGCATCCCCAGTCCTAATAACATATGCTATATCTTTCCTCTTACTACTTGTCTCTTTCTGCATGCATGGTTCTCAACTGGGAACAGTTTTCTCCTTCCTCCCTCTTAGGGGACATTGTCAGGAGACATTCTTTTTGTTGTCACAAGAGGGGTCCTACTTGCGTCAAGTAGGTAGAGGTCAAAGATGCTGCTATACATCCTGCAATATATAGGAGAGTCCAACACAAAGAATTGTCTGGCCCAAATATCAGCAGTATTGCTGTTGAGAAACCCTGTTTCGCATGTGCCTGCAGTGCCTTTGATAGTCCTCAAAACTCATAACATCTGAGGACCTAAGCTCCTGTGACAGGTTGGTAGACTGGCTGGTTGGGAATGCAAGAGCCCAGTGGCAGCTGCCTGAGGGTCCATCTTTTTTTCTGGAGGTTGAAGTCACTTCACATATTAATAGATGGAGATTATTTAATTTTAAGTATTTTTATCTTTAATTGCAAAAGGAACACATGCTCCATACATAAAACTTATGTCAATGACCATCTTTGGCTAAAGACCAAAATCTAATAGTTTATTGATGTTGCTGTAGCAAGGGAGGCTGCTGAAAACCACAGCAGTAAGAGGGTGTTACAGGGGCTTGTTAGAATTAGTTTGTGTTGGGTATTTTGGGTAGAGTTTGAGGATGTGTGAACTGGAAGGAAGTGGAAGAAGGGGAATTTTATGATTATATTACAAGTTTTTATCTTAGGAGGCAGAAGAACAGAGTAGGCTAACAAACGCTATAGTCAGCAGAGAAATTGAAGCCACTCATATTAGGCTGTTTGTGGTTTGCACCGTGTTTTTATTTTTGTCTGTGCACAGACATGTTTACAGAGCGGTTCTGTGTTTGTCTTACTTCATCATGGTCACAGGTGAAGGTCACATGATGTTGGTGCAGTGAGAAATTACATTCATCAGGAGAATAGTATGGTGCAGCTATTAGAGCCAGTCCGGCTTCCTGCTGATAGCTCTCAGGGGTTTATTTTTCTTTCTCACTTGGAATACATAAAAAGGCACAAAGAAAAACAACAAACAAATGAATAAGCAGAAAATATACTATAATCACACCATTCTGAGATAAGAAAATTCAGATGTTTCTTGTGGGTCTTTTCAGTATTTTCCCAGCCATGTAACTATCGTCAAAATAATACTATCATTTATCAAACAAGGTTTTGTAGTCTGCTTTATCACTTAGCAAAATATCAAAAACATTTTTCTCATGTCAGCAAATATTTTCCTGCAACAAGATTTTTTATTGGTTGCAAAACATTCCATGAGATTAATGGCCTATTACTTACTTAATCAATTCCATATTGTCAAACATGTACATTATTCAAATTTTTTACTATTATAAAGAGTGTTGAGATAGATATCCTTGTATAACATGTGTTATTTTCCTTGGAATAAATTCCTAAAAGTATAGTCACTAGGTCAAAGAATAGCCACATTTTAAAAAACTGTTATGTTGAAATAATTATATTTTAGGACGATAGCCTCTGTTCACTGGTCATAAGAAAATAATAAGAAATTGAGTTAAGTGATTATGGTGGAGATCTTCTTTACCAAGCTTTTAGAATCCTGAGTCCAAAAAAGGACAAATAATAACAAGTACAAATTTATATAAAATCTCATTGTAGGCTTGATGAGGGATTTGGGAGAAAGCTTATTTTCACCATGTGAAATGTATCTGAAATTTTTAGCTTCTTATGCGAAAATCAAACTACAAATCAGAAAGGAAAATGTGTTGATATCTTCCTTCCCCTACCCATGGAGCATCAAGTTAACTACTTTTCTCTCTGACAATTAGAAGAGAGGGTGTCCGACTTAGAGCAGAGGAGATTGGTGACTTGATTCCTTAAAAGAGAAGGTACGTGTTGGATGAGGTGAGGTTGGATGAAGGGAGGGAAACTTTGAGCAGGAGAGTGAAGCTTCGATTCTTCTTTTCCAATTCCTACAGGTTTTGTTTCCTTTTCTTGGCTAGTTATATTAGATAGCATCCTCAGGTATAAAACTGCATAGTGATGGAGATGGAAGGACATCTGGTTCCTGATTTAATGGGACTGGATTAACAGTTTTACAACGAATGTGCCGTTTGATTCAACTTTTTGATAGAAACTCTTCTCCAGGTTAAAGTCTTCTTTTATGCCTAGCTTACCAAGAATTTTAATCATAGCGAGTAAATGTTGAAATTTATCAAAAATATTTTGCATCAGTTACACAAACATTTTCTCTTTAATCTTTTAATGTCATGTAGAAGATCAGTAGGTTTTCTGATTCAATCATTCTTCTATCCTTGTACTAAACCCAACTTGGTCAATATGAAAATTACTAATTTCAGCTGACTAATATTTTTGTATCTCTATTTGTAAGTAAATTAGGCCTATAATTATATTGTCCTTTTTTATTTTGTGGTCAACTAGCTTTCTAGAAGTATTGGACAACTTTTTTTTTTTTAATTTTTATTGCATTATAGGTTTGGGGGTACATGTGCAGAACGTGCAAGATAGTTGCATAGGTACACACATGGCAGTGCGCTTTGCTGCCTTCCTCCCCTTCACCCACACTTGGCATTCATCCCCAGGCTATCCCTCCCCAGCCCCCTCCGCTGTCCCTCCCCCATTCCCCCCAATAGACCCCAGTGTATAGTAGACCGCCTCTCTGTGTCCATGTGTTCTCATTTTTCTCACCCGCCTATGAGTGAGTATATGCGGTATTTCTTTTTCTGTTCTTGTGTCAGTTTGCTGAGAATGATGTTCTCCAGATTCATCCATGTCCTTACAAAGGACACAAACTCATCATTTTTGATTGCTGCATAATATTCCATGGTGTATATGTGCCACATTTTCCCAGTCCAGTCTATCATCGATGGGCATTTGGGTTGGTTCCAGTTCTTTGCTATTGTAAACAGTGCTGCAATGAACATTCGTGTGCATGTGTCCTTATAGTAGAACGATTTATAGTCCTTTGGATATATACCCAGTAATGGGATTGCTGAGTCAAATGGAATTTCTATTTCTAGGTCCCTGAGGAATCGCCACACTGTCTTCCACAATGGTTGAACTAATTTACACTCCCACCAACAGTGTAAGAGTGGACAACTTTCTTTCATTGTCAATTATCTGAAATAGTTTTTATAAAATACAGATTATCTGTTTCTTGTAAATTTGTTGTGACTTGCTTCTAAAACCATGTACTCTTACATTCTTACCTCATTCTCAACCCTCACCGATAGAAGAATTGATAGTCAACATTTTAAATGATTGTTCATTTGGAAAAATTTTAATAATTAATATTTTAATGAAATATATCTCTTTAAGTTTTAAAAAATTAATTAGAAGATATATTACATTTTAATATTTTCTTTTAAAAATTTCCACTGTTTCTCTAGTTATGTCTCCTTTCATTTTTCTGATAATGTTTATTTTTGTATATTCATGTTATTTTTCTAATTTGTCTTGCTAGAGATTTTTGTATTTTGTTACATTTTTCTGAAGACTAGTTTTGGATGTTCTTAATTCTTTATATTTTTTCTTATTTATTAATTCTGTGTTCTATTGGTTTATTTGTATTTTCCTTTTCTAGATGTTTGGGTTAATGTGTTTATTTTCCATTTTACTTATTGAAAAAATTATACAAGCATCACTTTAATTGCTTCCTATAAGTTTTTGCATGTGCTAATTTCACTAACATCTTATTCTAAATACCTTTCTCTCTGATTCCTCTTTATTTCATAAGTAATTTAATATTTGAATTTTGCATTCCCTAGGATATGAGATTTTAAAATGTTATTTTATTTGTTACTTAATTAATGGTTAGAGAATGTGGACTGTGTGCTTCTGGATCTTTGTAATTTGTTAAGATATCTTTTATGAACTAGAATATGGTCAGTTCTGAAAATGCCCTTATTAGCTCAAGTTTGTTAGTTTTCTTGTTCAGATTTTTAAGTCCATGCTAAGTTTTTTCTCACTTGATCTATTACTATCTTACAGAAATGTGTCAGTATTTCTACTACAATTGTGGAATTGGAAATCTCTGTGATGATTTTGTCCATTTGTGTGTATATGTGTGTTTGTGACTATGTGTTTGTTATTGTTATAGCTTCTTAATTTATTACTTTTATTATTATATTGCTTCCCTCTGTTTTCCAATAAAGCTTTCTACCGTAACATCTATTTTGTCTGATGTAAATATTGTTATATCAGTATTCCTTTCTGTGTGGTTTGCTTCAGGTGTTTTCCTTTTAAAGAACATATAACTTGATATTATATACATATATGATTATATAGACATCTAACTTTATTAATCAAGCAATCAATCTATAGCTCTCTCTCTCACACACACACACGCACACATACGAAGTGTATTCACGTGAATGAACTTAAAGGTCTAGGTTCTTCAATAGCCAGAATAATCAATTTTGCTTATTGTGATTAAGAATATATTTATCTCTGTTTTCATCATCTTAATTTGTATTTTCAATTTATGACCCTTTACCTTTGTTTTTATTTTCTCCTCTTTGATCTTTTGAGTCAATAATATTTTCTGCAATTTTTTTTAATCTCTGCTGGTAAGGCAGCTAACAATTATAGTTTTAAAAATTTTATCTTTAAACTTGTTTTTTTTCTCAATTAATTTAGAAAGTTTATTTTGTTAAGGTTAAGGACATGCTTGTAACACAGCCTCAGAAGATTCTAATGACATGTGTGCAAGGTGGTCAGGGTACAGCTTGGTTCTATACATTTTGGAGAGACATGAGACATCAAACAGTGTGTGTAAGATGTACCTTGGTTTTATACCTATATCTATATACTTAAGTATAAACTTTTCAATAAAAATTAAAATTGTTGGGTATTTCTACTCTCCTCTGGAACAAAGATCTTAGCATTCTTTAACTATACATTGAATTATACCCCTATTTTATAACTGTTAAAAGTTTCAATATTTTTATAACAGCTCATGTTTATTATTCATTTTTATAGTTAATCCTTGATTAAACTTACTGACCTTTTAAATGATTTTTAAATGATTTTTCTGCTCATCATTGCTTCCTATGTTCTTCCCTACTTTCTGGGTTTACTTTTTGAAAGTATATTCTTTAATAATTATTTTCTGTGAAAGGTAAACTATTTTTATTTTTATACGAGATATGTAGTCTTACTTATTACTGTTACAACGATGGTTTAGCTTAATGTAACCTTAATACAACTCCTCTTTCAATGGAGCATTTAGAAATATAGATTTTTTTTTGTCCTCTGGCATATACTGTTGCTCTCGAGAAATATGGATCATTCTGGTTGTTTCTTTGTAGATAACATGTCTTTTTATTACAAGATGATATCTTTTTCTTGATGTTTTACAGTTTTTCTATAATGGGTTTCTGTGGGATAGTTTTATTTGTTCTTATCAGTATTTAGAGTGGATTTTTAATCTGAGGTGTCATGATTTCACTTTTGGAAAACTCTCAATAAATATTTCTTCATATTCCTTCCATTTTCTGTTTTTCAAAGTACCATTAAATAAATGTTGGTATCTCTCAAACCATCCTTCTGATTCTAAAATCTCTTATATTCTAGATTTCAGTACCTTTGTGTTATGGGTGAACTTCTTAGTACCATCTTTTAGTAATCAAATTGACTCTTTAACCATTTCTTATCTGGCATATAAGTACTATGTTGTGTTTTTATTTTATATATTTTACTTTTTATTCCTAAGATTTCTGACTTTTATTTTTTTCTATGTATCATACTTAATTTCTTGTTGTTTTGTCATTAAAAATTACATATCTTATTCTTTCTTATTTCTTATCTTGTTGAGTTTCTAAATATATTCCTATTAATACTTTATCAGACTACTCTATAAAATTAGTTTTATCTTGGGTCAATTCATATCCTAGTTGTTAAATTTCTCTTTTTTAGTTTTAGTTTAGCTCACAAAACACTTTTAGTTGCAATCATTTCATAAGAGACAAAATTGGCTCCCATGTATATTATACCCATTTTGGTTCCCAACTTCTAGTAATGGATTTCAGCATGCCAAAAGCTTCATCTCTACTCACCAATTTACATTTATGATCTACTTATCAATAGATCTACTTATCAATAGAAATGGTTCATTTTTTTAGCCTAGCTGCCTTTATGATTTTTTCTTTATGTATTTAATCTGTTGTTGCTATGCTTTTGGTATAGATGGTACTTGTATGTGTGTATGTGCTTTTAGGCATAAATTTGCTGTGTCTTTCTGACCAAAATCATCCCTACAGTCCCTCCCAATCCCTCTCTTCCAATAGGTGATTTTACAAATTTTTACTCTTCAAACAGTTAGTAAATGCTCATAATCACTAAGCACACTATTCTTCTCTTGTGTTTAGGACCTAACAGTACATTCCAAGTATGTACAATACTAAAAGACAAGGTTCCTGATCTCAAAGAATTTACATCTAGTCACAGAGACAAGTAAAAAAGATAGTGCACAGGGTAGGAAGGATGAATTCCAGCAGCATAGATCTCCTCGAATATAATAGGCACTTGATATGGTTTGGCTCTCTGTCCCCACCCTAATCTCAAGTCAAATTGTAATCCCCACATGTTGAGGGAGAGGCCTGTAATCCTGACATGTCAGGGAAGGAGATGATTGGATCATGGGGGTGGTTTCACCCATGCTGTTCTCATAAAAGTGAGTGAGTTTTTGTGAGATCTGATAGTTCTGCGTGTTTGACAGTTACTCCTTTGCACACTCTCTTTCCTGCTGCTTTGTGAAAAAGGTGCCTGCTTCCCCTTCTGCCATGATTTTAAGTTCCCTGAGGCCTCACCAGCCATGCCTCTTTCTTTCCTTTATAAATTACCCAGTCTAAGGTATTTGTTTACAGCCATGTGAAAATGAGCGAATACAGCACCCAATACTTATTTCTTATGTTTCTATGTCTTTGTCCATGAATCACAGGAGATGCAGGTGAAATTATATCTATCTATATATGTACTATATATATATATACACACTATATATATATAGGAGAGGCAGGTGAAATTATATATATATATATACACACATATATATATATACACATATATACATATATACACATATATACATATATACACACACACATACACACACACACACACACACACACATATATATATATATATATACACACACACATATATATATACTTTTGTGCCAGATAGACAAAGTTGAGATGCTCAGTTTTGCTTGTGAGTTTAAAGATCATGGACAAATAATTTTAACTCTCAAATTCTCAATATTCTCATTTCTAAAACTGTGGTAATAATGTATATTACTATGTTAGAATCTATAGATCAAAATTTGAAACAAAAAGACCTTGCCTCTTCTCTCATGAAGCTTTCAATCACTGGGGAAGATAGGTATTGAATAAGCAGCTCAAAGTGCTGTATTATCACAGAGAGGTTTAGGGTGCTACAGGAGCTGATTAAGAGTGAGGAATCTGAGAAGGCTGGGGTTGTGGAGGAAATAACATTTTACCTGAGACCTAGAACATGCATTGTTCAGTGAAAGGAAGTTGACGGGTAGAAGCAGCAAGTGTGAATCCTCCGGGGCAGGAAGAAGTATGATATGTTTGAAAAACTGAGAGAATCCCAGAGTATCTAGTAGGTAGAGCATGGAGAGAAGTGGGTGAGGGAGGCCCTTAGGTCCTGAGGCCCTGCTCTTTTGTTTGTTTGTTAAGGTGTGTGTCTTTGTGTGTGTGTGTTTTAATCCTAAGCAAAATGGAAAGCTGTGGAAGACTTTTAGCCAAGTGAATGTTACGCTCATACTTGTGGGTTCAATCATGGTGGATGAAGTAAAAAGGAGTCCTCGGAGGCAACTGAAGTAGCCTGGGGAGAGATGGAAGTCGCTGAGACAAGAGCTGGTGTATAGAATGGTGAGGATAGTAAGTATTGAGAAAGATTGAGGGGGCCAAGCCAGCTGCACTTAGTGTTGATTGGATGCGAATCCAGGGATACAGTGTTAGTGAAATGTCTCTTCCATGCATTCATTTCCATCTGGTATTTCTGCTCCTTTCCCTTAATTCCCTCACATAATAAATTTAATGGTTTGAAATCATTAAAAAGATTATTAAAGATTGTCTTGTAATTCCAGCACTTTGGGAGGCTGAGGCAGGCAGATCATGAGGTCAGGAGATCGAGACCAGCCTGGCTTACACGGTGAAAACCTGTCTCTACTAAACATACAAAAAATTAGCCAGGCATAGCAGCAGGCACCTATGGTCCCTGCTACTTGGGAGGCTGAACCAGAAGAATCGCTTGAACGTGGGAGGCAGAGGTTGCAGTGAGCCAAGATCGTGCCACTGCATTCCAGCCTGGGTGACAGAGTGAGACTCCGTCTCAAAACAAAATAAAACAAAACAAAACAAAAACCCACAAAGGTTGTCTCACAGAGAATCCTTTCCTGGTGGATGACAAAAGACATACATTTAATATGCTTTTATTTGTTCAGTTGGTTTCCTTAATATTTTGGGCTGAAAAGAAGTAATAATTCTTTTAATTAATGGCCATTCAGTGTCAAGGACTCCATGTTTACCAAATAGTAGCTTAGAGTCTCCTGCCATCTACCTCACCCAAAGGCTGCAAGTATGGAAAGTGTGTGATGTTTTTGGTGTGGTGACTGCATGTCCCTCTGCTTCTTCCATAGAATGTGCTAAAGGCCTTTGTTTTCCCCTTCTCCAGCTACCTTTTTCTGGATTGGAGAAGAGGTGGAATTAAAGGAGGAGAACAAATTATAGTTCGATAGGCAGGAGGGACCATTCAGGTTGATGTCTTCCTCCCCAGTCAGATTTTGTCCAGCAGTAGTCATCTAATAGTGCTGCCCTATGCAGCCCATGTTCCCAGGACAATGGTAAAGAATGGAGCCTCCTCCTTGATAGATACGATGTCATCCTGGCAGGCACTTTAGGAGCATTACTGAGGTTTTTCTATGACTGCAGAAGTTCTACTCTTTGAAGAACTTCAAAGCAAATATAAAATTTCTGCCTTTTCTAGGACAAGAGATTTGGGAGACTAAAATGGATATCTTTTTCTAATACCAGAGTAAATATATAGCTATGTTTATATGGAAACTCCTGAGTTTTGTAATCTATTTCCTAGTGAGAGCCCCAAGTGGAATTGTCAATGGTCTACTGGCAATTGGACCTTCTTTTTGGGATGTGCTTTGTCACTCAGAACCCCATCCAAGATATCAAGTTCAAAAAGTTTAATGGTATGCTCTCGTGAAAAACCAAGATGCAGGAAGTTGTATAAAGGGAAGTTACCTTGGAGTGGTCTTTCAGGGTATCTGGTAGCACCTTTCTATTACTCTTGCCCCATCTGTTTGAACATCACTGTGTATTATAGGGAGCATTATTGGTGGAACTATAAATGCTGTAGGAAGAGAGAAAAAAATGTGTGATCTCTAAAATGAAGAAGGTAAGCTGCTCCTAATCACATTTACGGAAGAACACACACACGTATGTTCTTCTGTTTCAGAACATGTAAGAAAGTCTGTTCAGGTATCATTCGTTAAATGCAAAGATCCTTACTTCCCCACAGATTCTTTTACATCTTCAAGTTCTAACCTTGACTCAAATTAGGCACTTAGAATACAGAATACTTTGTCCACTCGTTATGCTTTAATAGTATTCTTTCAGCTTTTAGCAAAAGGATAAAAAGTTGCTATATGAAACGAGCAGATGACATTCACTTTTTAATTTGCTCTGCAAAAAATATGTGATGATTATTCTTTATATAACTTAATGCTTTCTGAACAAAGCTCCATGTGAGAAATTTCTTCTAGAGTCTAGGAGGTTTGTTTTCTTCTTAAAAAACTGATTTGACTCCTTTTTCCAGTAATGAAAATAATGCAACCAATTATGTTTCTGTTTTTGCCTTGACTGCAAGGAAACTTATAGGCAAATTTTAGCTTCAACATTTGAAGTAATATATTTACGCCCTCCTGTTTGGTTTATTTTTGGTATTTCTATTTTGCTAATCTTTTTGTTAATTGGCTTCTCTTTAAGCCAACTCAAAATTTCTTCTTAAGGAGAAAATTAGCAATAAATTAATATGCTAGTAGACATTCTGTGCTAGCTTCTAAGTCCAAGGTTTGCAGTAGCCCTGTAGAAAGGAAAGCATTTGGGAGTTTCTCATCTGACATTCTAAATGAAATCCTCAACCTGGAATTACACCTTCTTCATAATCCCATAAAAGCTACTGTTGATGGAGTGCCCTCTGTTGAATTTCACTCTTGAACATATTTAGCACCAAGAGGCTTAAAAGTACTCCAGGAAGCTCAATAAGCAGCCTTCAGCTCTAACACAAGTCACTCAATGGATTTGCGCAACAAAACTGTACATGTGATTTTTTAAAAATCTTGTTCCAGTGTTTAGCCACCTTGAAAGTTTAGGGTTTGTTTTGCCTGAATTATTTTTTTCTTCTCTTCTTAAAATTGATATGTAATAATTGTACATATTTGGGGGGCACATAGTGATGTTTCAATACATATAATATATAGTGATCATGTCAGGATAATTAGCTTGTTCATCATTTGAGCCATTATCATTTTTTTGTGTGTGTTGGGAACATTCAATATCCTCCTTCTAGCTATTTAGACTGTTTTATTGTTAACTGTAGTTATCCTATAGTGGTATAAAACTCTAGAACTTATTCCTTCATCCCGCTGTAACTTTGTACCCTTTAACATATCTCTCCCTATCTCCCTTTTCCCCTGACCCTTCCCAGCCTCTAGTATCCCCTGTCTACTTGAAACTTCTATGAAATCAACTTTTCTTTTTAAGCTTCCACATTTGAGTGAGAACATGAGTGTTTAACTTTTTGTTCCTGGCTGATTTCACTTGACATAATATCCTCCAATTCCACTCATGTTGACAGGATTTCACTTTTTATGGCTGACTAGTATTCCATTGTGTGTGTGTGTGTGTGTGTGTGTGTGTGTGTGTGTTTTCATTCAACCGTTGTTGGACACTTAGGCTGATCCAAATCTTGGCTACTGTGAATAATGCTGTCATAAACATGGGAATGCAGATGTCTCTTCAATATATTGATTTCCTTTCCTTTAGATAAATGCCAGTAGTGGAATTTCTGTTTCATATTGTAGTTCTATTTGTAGTTATTTGCAGAACTGCTGTACTGTTCTCCATTCTGGCTATACAAGTTTACATTCCCACCAATGGTGTATAAGATTTGGCGGGAATCCTCATCAGCCTGTTTCTTTTCTTTTTCTTTTTTTTTGTCCTTTTGATAATTGGTATTCTAACTAGATTGTGGTGATACCTCATCGTGGTTTTGTTTTGCATTTCCCTGCTGATTAGTGATGTTGAGCACTTAAAAATGTATTTGTTGGCCATCTGTACATCTACATATTCTTTTGAGAAATGTCTGTTTAGGTCCTTTGCCTCTTTCCAAATTGGTTTGTTTGTATTTTTGCTGTTAAGATGTTTGATTCTGGATATTAATTCCCAGTCAGATAAATAGTTTGCAAATATTTTGTCCTATTCTGTAAGTTGGACTTTCATTCTGTTGATTTTTTTGCTTGGCAGAAGATTTTTGGTGTGCTATGCAGAAGCTTGTTAATTTAGTATAATCTCATTTGTTTATTTTTGCATTTGTTGTCTGTGCTTTTGAAGTCTCATTCATAAAATCTTTTCCCAGACCAGTGTCCTGAAGTATTTTCTCTATATTTTCTTCTAATAGTTTTATAGTTTTGGGTCTTACATTTAGATCTTTGATCCACTTTGAGATGGTTTTTGTATAGAATGAGAAGTGAGGGTCTAGTTTCACTCTTTAGCATATGGATATCCAGTTTTCCCAGCACCTTTAATGAAGAGACTGTCCTTTCCCCAATAAATGTTCTTGGTGCCTTTGTCAAAAATCAGTTGAGTATATGCTGGTGTGGTGGCTCATGCCTGTAATCCTGACACTTTGGGAAACCGAGGCTGGTGGATCACTTCATCCCAGAGTTTGAGATCAACCCAGACAACATGGTGAAACCCCATCTCTTTAAAAAAATTAGTTGACTGTAGATATGTGGATTATTTTCTGGGTTCTCTATTTTGTTCCATTGTTCTATATATTTGTTTTTATGCCAGCACCATGCTGTTTTGGTTTCTATAGCTTTGTAGTATATTTTAAAGGATGGTAGTGTGATGTCTCTAGCTTTGTTCTTTTTCCTCAGGATTGCTTTGGATATTTGGGGTATTTTTAAATACTTTACAAATTTAAATTGTTTATACTAAATTTCAATAGAATTTATTAATGTTTGGGCCACATCTAGATGCAATTCTGACCCATGTGCTCTGTTTAATAACTCTGGGAGCACTTTTAGGACAGGATAACACTGTGCCTAACAGCATGCCTGGTGCATAGCACTTTTAGGACAGGATAACACTGTGCCTAACAGCATGCCTGGTGCATAGCACTTTTAGGGCAGGATAACACTGTGCCTAATAGTGCACCTGGTGCATGATCACTAAATTGAATTGCCTTATGATGCCTCTCATCATTCTCTTTTTAAGGCAAGAAGGTGATGTCAAGTATTCTTGTTAATTTTGGTCTGCATGTGGCTTTCAAAAGCTTCCAAATGCAGAGCTCATATAGCACTGCATGAAACTCCAGGGATGTTTTTTCTGAATGCTTGTTCAGCTCACAAAAGCCCTTTATTGGTTCCTCTGTGGCCTCATTATATCACCCCGAAGCCATTAAATCAATCTATTTCAATTAGATAATGACTCCCATTTTGAATTTGTGTAAAAAAGACCTCACCTCGCCATGTATCTCCAGCAGCAGATTTCCAACGTCTTGACAGCAGCAGGGCTTTTTGTCCTCCCTGTATCCCTGCAGCTGCTAGGGGCCAAAGACCAATTTGCTATAATGAATTTAATATGTTTAGTCTGAGCCATATAATTCCAGGCCAAGCAGAGAGGGCCCCTGTTAGGGTTACTTTCCATTAAGTGAATCAAAGAGGTATTTTAGCAACTGCAGGCTGAATGTGCAAACCCTCTTGGTGCCAACCTCATTTTAAGTCCAGCTAGCTTCCAGTCACTTTATGGACTGCCTCAAGACCATTTTGGCAGTAGTTTATTGTGCCTCTGGCTCCTAGAAACTACACTAGACCACTCCCAAGTATGTATTGTAACTCTGGGAAGACAAGCTTTCTCATCTCTCATCTAAGAGTTGGCCCTTGTTAGTGACAAGAGCTGGTTTTACAAGCAATCAATTTCTTTGGATATCTTGGAAACCTGTTTCTGTGTGTGTGTGTGAGGCAGTTGTTATCTGAACTTAAAATACACCTGAAAATTTTGTTTTCAAAGGCAGACAGATACAGAAAAGGGTTAGGATTGCCATACTTTAAGGATTTTAAGAGAGTATCTGTTCTAGGTCTATGCCTCTAGAAATAGACCATTTAGACTTCCAGGGCTGAGGACATTAATCTTAAGTGGACATTCGAAGGCCCTTAATGAGGTAAATGCTGAATATCTGTTAGATTCATCCAATCATCCATTTTTTTTTTTTTTAATTTTGCCAAACTTAGCAGCAGGTACTTGGCTAGGTGTTAGGGAAATCAAAGATGAGTTTAAAAGATACCTATGAAGGAGCTCACAGTTTGAATCTGGTATGGGAAACACAAAAACAATGTTATAAGAGCCTTCATAAAGATACAGGAAAATTTTTATTATCAAAGGAAACTTGGAACCAAGAAAAAGCCATCTAAATTGAATCAATTTAAAGTAGAGATCAACTCTTCTAAATCTCAGTAAGCTGGAAAAGTAAGGTTGAGAGTTTGTCTTGAAAAGTAAAGCTAAAAGTATTTTTATTTATTAAACTAAATTTAGATAATTATTTAATTTTGTCTATACTGTCATTCTTAGAAAATGCAAATAATCAGAATAGCATTTTTGGTGGAAAGTAGCATTACAGCAGGAGGGTAACAAATAACAGAGGGTTATTTTGCAAAAAATATTCAGGAGTTTAGTTTTTCCAAGGATCAGTGTTAACTTTTGATATCTATATCATTTTATTTCACATTCCTATATTTCATTATGTATTGATTTTTGCTGTCTTCAATTGCTAATGCATCTAAACCTCCTAGATTTTCATTCGTCAGTAACTTGCTATGTGATTCCAGCAGTTTTATAAGAAAAAACTTATCTCACCTCTGCAAAATACTGCATTGTTTACAAGATTTGCCATTTGAAAAGTTGAAAAGACTTTGGAACCAAAGGAAGGAGGATGGACTCCCGTGTGAAGTTGGGTGGGATGTTTTGGTGGGGATTTATATTGTTGATGAAGGGTTGATTCGTAAACATTTATTCATACTTTTCAGATTCTTAAATATGTGGATCTTGAAAATGAATATTTAGATAATAATAATCATCTGCAATCCACCAAGAGCTCAGATGGCACAAAAACTGAGATGGTAGAATAAAAATAAATTACATTTACTACTAGGTAAGAAGTGGTTTTAGTCTCATGACTGATTCCAATGATAAATTCCTGTATGAATAATATGACTTATCCATTAATATGATCAATATTAGTTGCAAGTAGACAAGTGGTACTAAACTTGTTTGAGATCACAGGAGTTATGATTCTTTCACTTACACCCAAATATGTCCCTGAGGTTTTCTGATTCTAAAGTCAGTGAGTACTCTTTCACCACATGATTGGCTCCCAAATGTATCCTGGGATATGCTACTTTTATTACCCTACAGAATTACTTTCCCAGGATCTCAATCCTTACAGGATGCTAGAAAGATAGCTCAAAGTGTGCATGTGTGTGTGTGTGTGCGTGTGTGTTTTAAACATGACAACCAAGGATTGTTTTAGTAAAACAATAAAAATGTCCCCAAGAGTGGTAGAATTCTATTGAATCAAGTAGCAAACCATCTGCTAGTTTGTTAAATGGAGTACCTTATTATCTGGACTACAATGAAGTACAATATTTTAGGTAGGTTATGCACAACTATTTGTGGTAGATTATGCACAAAAATTTATGCATAATCATAAATAGCCACCTAAAATATTCAATAGTTTAATCAGTGTTTCTCAGGACCAGTGTTCACTTTTGATATCCAGAATTTTAGGTAGATTAGGCACAAACTTTTATGAGATTTTCACGATACCAAGATATATTATTCTTAATCTCCCAGAATATTTATTATGCATATGTTGCACAAGATATACTCTTTAAGGTCTTGTAGGAAAATAGTTTGAAAAAATAGAACCAGATGAATAGCCAAAATGAGATTATTGAGGGAAGAAGAGTATCTAACTAACAGAAACCAACTATAATAGTCCCATGTCAGAGTGGGAAGACATTCACTTTAGGAACTGCAGGTTTAGGACTGTCTTTTAGTTTCAAGTGACAAAAATCTAACACAAGCTAGCTTTAACTCAATGGGAATTTATAGGCTCATGAAACCAAACTCAAAGGACAAAGGATAATACTGGCCTTGGGAATGACAATGCTGGTGTCCCTTGATGCTCTCAAGACTCCCTCTTGAGACTGAAATGGAGATTTCAGTCTGGCATCGGCTTTTTATCTGTCCTGACTTCATTCTCTTACCTCCGCATCATCTCTCTGCATGTGATGGGCAACAGGAATCCCTCATTCGACCCAACAACTTTGCCACCAGAAGAGTAAAGAAGTTCTGTCCCATCAACCTTAGGTGGAAAAAATTTCAGGGCAGCTCTCAGTTAGGGTCAATTGCAATTAACCATCACTGACAATCATTTGTCATCCTGGCTTTCATGTCTGAGGACAGGAGGATACTCTAACTGGTCTAGTCCAGGTCTTCTGAACTCTCATAAGGCCAAAGGGATAGATTATATTACCAGAGAAATGGAGAGAAGCTGGGCAGAAATAGACAATGGCCAATGCAAGGATAAAATCCTTACCTTCAATTACTTTTTAATCTCTCATCTCTTAGTTTTATGGTTTTACATGTTGCCTATAGATGCTCATATAGGCCAGTTAACCTTAGGTTAATCTGACTTGGACTTGAGTTACATTTTCATTCGTTAAGGACCAGATTGTGAAACAGAGTTTATATGGGAAGTAATTTACACATGGCCTGACTTTGGTTTTGTGAGCCTATTTACTGTTTCCAAACCTGAGAAATGGCATGGGCTTTTATCCCCCCTTGAATTTAATTTTAGCTGTGATTTGATAGATTAGGTGTGTCAGCAAATGCTTTGAAAGTCTCAGTTCAAAATAAATTTGTTTCTAAGAATGTCCCATTTTCTCTCAAAATGCTATGAGAAAAAAATCAATAAAACCTCTTTCATCTCCTTATGAAGAGAGCAATAGTAATTAAAATGGATTTTATAGTATTTATGGTTCTTAATGTTTATACTATATTTATTAGTATATATGTATGGGTTACATTTCTTTATGCTTTGAAACTAGTTTTGAAAGTCATTAAGTACACCAAAAATTATTTAACTGGTAAAATTTTCCCTTGGCTTTGTTTAAAGAATCAGCCTACTCACAGACAAATAAATAAATATATATTGAGCATTCAATGGTCCTGCACTCTGAACTAAGAGCACTAGCAGACAAAGCAAAAGGCTTCAGTGAGCTTACTATCTAGTTAAGGAAACAGGTCGAAGGCTTGAAAAAAAGAAAGAAATATGCGTGGCCCTGTATCACATGTACGTAAGCCAGCAACATGATGAAAGGCATTCAAGGGCATAATCAGCTGCACAGGCTTCAAGGCATTAGTTGGGTAGGGAGAACATTGAAATCAAATAATAATGACATTACTTGTCAGTCATTCTCACTTTCCTGCTGACTTATGGCAGCTTAAATCCCCATTCACATTTGTAGCACACATATTTAAAGCAAGGTGATATGACAAACAAACCCTAAATTATATAACGGCTTAGACATAATGAAACTCAATATGGGTGTTCATGATTGCCAGTTAGTGACTCAGAAACTCAGGCTTCTTCTGCCTTGTGGCTCTGCCATCTTCAAAACAGAGCTTCCAAAAGGATGCTTTGCTCATTGGAGTCAATTCAGAGGAAGGAGGAAACAGCAGGAAAGAGCATCCATGGCAGATTTTTATGAGCCAAGCCTGGAAGTGGCACACGTTCCTTCTGTTCACATTATGCTGAGTAAGAAGTCAGGTCCATGGCTTCATCTAACTGGCTAAGAAATGTCACCTGGGTGTGGGCCCAGGATGAACAGACAGGTTAGGTGAATAGTTAGCCGTAACATCCATGAACACCAAATTCAAGAAACAAAAAGAGATGAGGAACAAAGTACTATTTGACATGTGTTTGTTGATGACCCACCCACCATCATTTAATAAAATTGGGCTCTGAATCTTATTAATGGCCTTCTCCAATGCCAGACAGTGATTTGTGGACTGAATTCAAAGATGGACGAACATTTTTTAGATTTGCTCAGCTTGTACTCATGTATATTTGCATACCTATGGAAGCACGACAGTACAGGCTCATCACACTCTCATGCAGGAGCCTGTGTGGTATAAGATCGTGTGTTTGTGTGTGTGTAAGTGGGTGGGTTCATGTGTATCTCCACAAATAGTATACACACACATACATATATATATAAAACCTTGCAATTATGCATGATTTCTCAAATTAAGTGAATATAAATTTTAATGTTCCCAGTGGAGACATAAATAATAAGTTTTCACAACTTGTTCTTTCATTTACACAAGGTAATTTTAGTATTTTGGTTGAAAGGAAGCACTGTGCTTTGGAGATGCTGGGTATTATGGGTTAAATTTCGTTCCCCATGACAATATCTTAAAATCTTAACCCCATATACCTGTGAATGTGACCTTATTTGAAGACAGGATCTTCATAGATATAACTGGGTTAATATGAGGTCATGCTGGATTAGAGTAAGCACTAACCCAATGACTAGTGTGTTTAGACACTAGATTTAGAGGATGTTTGGACTCAGGGAGACACAGACCTACAAAGTAGAGGGCACCAGGTGAAGATGAAAGCAGGCATTGGAGTGCTATGTCCTCTAGCCAAAGAACACCAAGAGTTACCAGCAACCACCAGACCTAGAAGAGAGCATGAAATAGATTCTCCCTCAGAATTTCTACAAGAGACCAATCGTGCCAACACTGAATTTCAGACTTCTAGCTTCCAGAATTGTTAGAGAATACATTTCTGCTGTTGTAAGCCATTCACTTAGTGGTAATTTGTTATGGCAGCCCAGGAAACTAACATATATGTTACACATTTATTTATAGTATGGTTGTTTTCCTCTTATAAATGTTCAACTTACACATTTTCATGGATATAAAGAAGGTATGAATACCACAAACACTGTGACTATTCCCACTGCCAAAAAAATAAGGCCAATAGTTGCCTTTATAAAATCACTTTGGGTGGCTGGCAAGATGGCCAAATAGCAACAGCTCCAGTCTGCAGCTCCCAGCAAGATCAATACAGAAGGCAAGTGATTTCTGCATTTCCAACTGAGGTACCCAGCTCACCTCATTAGGACTGGTTAGACAGTGGGTGGAGCCCATGTAGGGCAAGCCAAAGCAGAGTGGAGCATTGCCTCACCTGGGAAGTGCAAGGGGTCGGAGAACTCCCTCCCCTGGCCAAGGGAAGCGGTGAGGGACTGTGCAGTGAGACACAGGGTTTTCCAGCTAAGATACTACACTTTTCCCATGGTCTTTGCAACCCACAGACCAGGAGATTCCCTCAGGTTCCTACATCACCAGATCCCTGGGTTTTAAGCACAAAACTGGGTGACTGGGTAAACACCAAGCTAACTGCAGGAGTTTTTTTTATCTTCACACCCCAGTGGTGCCTGGAATGCCAATGAGACAGAACTGTTCACTTTCCTGGAAAGGGGGCTGAAGCCAGGGAGCCAAGTGGTCTAGCTCAGCAGATCCCACTTCCACAGAGCCCAGCAAGCTAAGATCCACTGGCTTGAAATTCTCGCTGCTAGCACAGCAGTCTGAAGTCAACCTGGGATGCTCGAACTTTGGGGGAGGGGAGTTGGGAGGTATCCATCATTAATGAGGCTTGAGTAGGTGGCTTTCCCTCACAGTGTAAACAAAGCTACTGTGAAGTTTAAACTGGGTGGAGCCCAACTTATCTCGGCAAAGCTGCCATAGCCAGACTGCCTCTGTAGAGTCCTCCTCTCTGGGCATGCCATCTCTGAAAGAAAGGCAGCAGCCCCAGTCAGGGGCTTATAGATAAGCCCATTTCCCTGGGACAGAGCACCTGGGAGAAGGCTTAGCTGTGGGTGCAGCTTCAGAAGACTTAAACATTCCTGCCTGCTGGCTCTGAAGAGAGCAGCAGATCTCCCAGCACAGCACTTGAGCTCTGCTAAGGGACAAACTGCCTCCTCAAGTGTGTCCCTGACCCCTGTGCCTCCTGACTGGGAGACACCTCCCAGCAGGGGTTGACAGACACCTCATAGAGGAGAGCTCTGGCTGGCATCTGGTGGGTGCCCCTCTAGGTTGAAGCCTCCAGAGGAAAGAACAGGCAGCAATCTTTGCTGTTCTGCAGCTTCTGCTGGTGATACCCAGGAAAACAGGTTGTGGTGCGAGCCTCCAGCAGACTTCAGCAGACATGCAGCAGAAAGGCCTATTAGAAGGAAAACTAACAAACAGAAAGGAATACCATTAACATCAACAAAAATAATGTCCAGTCAAAATCCCCATCTGAAGGTCACCAACATAAAAGACCAAAGGTGGATAAATCCATGAAGATGAGGAAAAACTGGTGCAAAAATGTTGAAAATTCCAAAAACCAGAATGCCTCTTCTTTTCCAAAGAATCACAACTCCTCACCAGGAAGGGAACAAAACTGGACAGAGAATGAGTTTGATGAATTGACAGAAGTAGGCTTCAAAGGGTGAATGATAACAAATTCCTCTGAGCTAAAGGAACATGTTCTAACCCAATGCAAGGAAGCTCAGAACCTTGATAAAATGTTAGAAGAATTGTTAACTAGAATAACCAGTTTAGAGAAGAATATAAATGACCCAATGGAGCTGAAATCTCAGTTCAAGAACTTCATGAAGCATCAGAAGTATCAATAGCTGAATTGATCAAACAGAAGAAAGGATATCAGAGATTAGAGGTCAACTTAATGAAATAAAGTGAGAAGACAAGATTAGAGAAAAAAGAACGAAAAGGAACAAACAAAACCTCCAAGAAATACGGGATTATGTGAAGAGACCAAACCTACATTTGATTGGTGTACCTGAAGGTGACAGGGAAAACGGAACCAAATTGAGATACACTCTCAGGATACTATCAAGGAGAACTTACCCAGCCTGGTAAGACAGGCCAACATTGAAACTCGGAAAATACAGAGAACACCACAAAGATACTCTTCAAGAAGAGCACCCTAGATAATCATCAGATTCACCAAGGTTAAAATGAAGGAAAAAAATGTTAAGGGCAGCCAAAGAGAAAGGTTGGGTTATCCACAAAGGGAAGCCCATCAGACTAACAGCAGATCTCTCAGCAGAAACCCTACAAGCCAGAAGGGGGAGCAGGGGATCAATATTGAACATTCTTAAAGAAAAGAATTTTCAACCCAGATTTTCGGATCCAGACAAACTAAGCTTCCTAAGTGAAGGATAAATAAAATCCTTTACAGACAAGCAAATGTTGAGAGATTTTGTTGCTACCATGCCTGCCTTATAAGAGCTGCTGAAGGATGCACTAAATATGGAAAGGGAAGACTGGTACCAGCCATTGCAAAAACATACCAAATTGTAAAGACCGTCGACACTATGAAGAAATTGCTTCAATTAACAGGCAAAATAACCAGCCAGCATCAAATGGGAGGATCAAATTCACATATAACAGTATTAATGATAAATGTAAAAGGGCCAAATGAATCAATTAAAAGACACAGACTGGCAAATTGGATAAAGAGTCAAGACACATCAGTGTGCTGTATTCAGGAGACCCATCTCATGTGCAAAGACACACATAGGCTCAAAATAAAGGGATGGAGGAAGATTTACCAAGCAAATAGAAAACAAAAAAAGCAAGGGTTACAATTCTAGTCTCTGATAAAACAGACTTTAAACCAAAAAAAATCAAAAAGGACAAAGGAGAGTATTACATAATGGTAAAGAGATCCATGCAATGAAGAGCTAACTATCCTATATATATATACACACACCCAATACAGGAGCACCCAGATTCATAAAGCAAGTTCTTAGAGACCTACAAAGAGACTTATTGCCACACAATAATAGTGGGAGACTGTAACACCTCACTGTTAATACTAGACACATCAACAAGGCAGAAACTTAACAAGGTTATTCAGGACTTGAACTCAGCTCTGGACCAAGCAGACCTAACAGAAATTTGCAGAACTCTCCACCCCAATTCAATAGAATATACATTTTTCTTAGCACCACATCTCACTTATTCTAAAATTGACCACATAATTGGAAGTAAAACACTCCTCAGCAAATGCCAAGTAATGAAAATCATAACAGTCTCTCAGACCACAGCACAATTGAATTAGAGCTCAGAATTAAGAAACTCACTCAAATCCATGCAGCTACATGGAAACTGAACGACCTGCTCCTGAATGACTATTGGGTAAATATTGATGTTAAGGCAAAAATAAATAAGTTCTTCGAAACCAGTGAGAACAAAGCTATAACGTACCAGAATCTCTGGTACGCAGCTAACACAGTGTCTAGAGGGAAATTTATAGCACTAAATGCCCGCAGGAGAAAGTGGGAAAGATCTAAAATCAACAGCCTAACATCACAATTAAAAGAATTAGTGAAGCAAGAGCAAACAAATTCAAAAGCTAGCAGAAAACAAGAAATAATTAAGATCAGAGCAGAACTGAAGGAGATAGAGACACGAGAAATCCTTCAGAAAATCAATGAATCCAGGAGCTGGTTTTTTTTTTTTTTTGAAAAGATTATCAAATAGATAGACCACTAGCCATACTAATAAAAAAGAGAAGAGAGAAGACTCAAATAGACATAATAAATAATAATAAAGGGGAGATCACTACTGATCCCACAGAAATACAAACTACCATCAGAGAATACTATAAACACCTCTGTGCAAATAAACTAGAAAATTTAGAAGCAATGGATAAATTCCTGGACACATACACCATCCCAAGATTAAACCAGGAAGAAGCCAAATCCCTGAATAGACCAATAACAAGTTCTGAAACTGAGGCAGTAATCAAGAGCCTACCAACCAAAAAAGCCCAGGAACAGATGGATTCATAGCCGAAATCTACCAGAGGTAAAAGAGGAGCTGGTACCATTCCTTCTGAAACTATTCCAAACAATATAAAAAGAGGGAATCCTCCCTAACTCATTTTATAAAGCCAGCATTATTCTAATAGCAAAACTTGGCAGAGACACAACCAAAAAAAGAAAACTTCAAGCCAGTATCCCTGATGAACATTGATGCAAAAATCCTCAATAAAATACTCAATAAAATTACAATAAAATGCAAACCAAATCCAGCAGCACATCAAAAAGTTTATCCACCAGGATCAAGTTAGCTTTACACCTGGGATGTAAGGCTGATTCAACATATGCAAATCAATAAATGTAATCTATCACATAAAGAGAACCAATGACAAAAACCACATGATTATTTTAATGGATGCAGAAAAGACCTTTAATACAGTGCAACACTCCTTCATGCTAAAAACACTCAATAAACTAAGTATTGATGGAGTGTATTTCAAAATAATAAGAGTTATTTGTGACAAACCCACAACCAGTATCATATGGAATGAGCAAAAACTGGAGGGATTCCCTTTGAAAACTGGCAGAAGACAAGGATGCCCTCTGTCACCACTCCTATTCAACATGGTATTGTGAGTTCTGGCCAGGGTAATTAGGCAAGAGAAAAAAATAAAGGGTATTTAGATAAGAAGAGAATAAATCAAATTGTCTTTTTTGTAGATTATATGATTGTATATTTAGAAAATCCCGTGATCTCCTTAAGCTGATAAGCAACTTCAGAAAAGTCTCAGGATATAAAATCTATGTGCAAAAATCACAACCATTCCTATGCACCAATAATAGACTAACAGTGAGCCAAACCATGAGTGAACTCCCATTCACAATTGCTAAAAAGAGAATAAGATACCTAGGAACACAACTTACAAGGGATGTGAAGGACCTCTTCAAGGAGAACTACAAACTCAAGGAAATAAGAGAGGACACAAACAAATGGAAAAACACCCGATGCTCATGGTTAGGAAGAACCAATATTGTGAAAATGGCAATACTGCCCAAATTAATTTATAGATTCAGTGCTATCCCCATCAAGCTACCATTGACTTTCTTCACAGAATTAGGAAAAACTACTTTAAATTTCATATGGAATCAAAAAAGAGCCCATGCAGCCAAGACAATCATAAGCAAAAGGAACAAAGCTGGAGGCATCATGCTACCTGACTTTATACTGCAAAGCTACAGTAATCAAAACAACATAGTACTGGTACTAAAACAGATATATAGACCAATGGAACAGAACAGAGGCCTCAGAAACAATGCCACACATATCCAACCATCTGATCTTCAACAAACCTAACAAAAGCAATAGGGAAAGGATTCCCTATTTAATAAGTGGTATTGGAAAAACTGGCTAACATATGCAGAAAGCTGAAACTGGACCCCTTCCTTACACCTTATACAAATATTAACTCAAGATGGATTAAAGACTTAAACATCTAAGTAATACCTTAAATCATAACAACCCTAGAAGAAAACCTATGCAATATCATTTAGGACATAGGCATGGGCAAAGACTTCATGACTAAAACAACAAAAGCGATGACAACAAAAGTCAAAACTGACAAATACAATCTAATTAAGCTAAAGAGCTTCTGCACAGCAAAAGAAACTATCATCACAGTGAACAGGCAACCTTGTGAATGGAAGAAAATTTTTGCAATCTATCCAACAGACAAAGGGCCAATATCCAGAATCTATAAGGAACTTAAACAAGTTTACAAGAAAAAAAAAAAAAAACATCAAAAAGTGGGTGAAGGATATGAACAGACACTTCTCAAAAGAAGATGTTTATGTGGCCAACAAACAAATGAAAAAAAGCTCATTATTACTGGTCATTAGAGAAATGCAAATCAAAACCAAAATGAGTAACCATCTCATGCCAGTCAGAGTGGCGATCATTAAAAAGTCAGGAAATAACAGATGCTGGAGAGGATGTGGAGAAATAGGAACGCTTTTACACTGTTGGTGGGAGTGTAAATTAATTCAACCATTGTAGGAGACAGTGTGGCAATTCCTCATGGATCTAGAACCAGAAATACCATTTGATCCAGCAATCCCATTACTGGGTATAAACACAAAGGATTATAAATCTTTCTACTATAAAGACACATGCACAGGCATGTTTATTGCAGCACTATTCACAATAGCAGAGACTTGGAACTAACCCAAATGCCCGTTAATGATAGACTGGATAAAGAAAATGTGACACATATACACTGTGGAATACTATGCAGCCATAAAAAGGATAAGTTTTTGTCCTTTTCAGGGATATGGATGAAGCTAGAAACCATCATTCTCAGTAAACTAACACAGGAACAAAAACCAAGCAACACATGTTCTTACTTATAAATGGGAACTGAACAATGAGAACACATGGACACAGAAAGGGGAACATCACAGACCAGGGCCTATCAGGGATTGGGGGGATAGGGGAGGAATAGCATTAGGAGAAATACCTAATATAGATGATGGGTTGATGGGTGCAGCAAACCACCATGGCACATGTATACCTATGTAACAAACCTGGACATTCTGGACATGTATCCTAGAACTTAAAGTATAATAAAAATATATACATAATTTAAAAAAATCAGTTCTTCTTTTTCCAATTCGTGGAATGTCTTGCTAGGTGGGAATTTCACTTTTCTTACAAATGAGCATTCAAAAACCCCAAACTAGCAATACCTGTAGATCTGTTTTCAAAACATCAGTCAAGACTCAATGCCTCTGAGCTTCATTTGAGGTAAACCGGATGTGGACCTGCCAGCCAGGGGTCCCTGTTTCAGGTTGTCCTGTCTCCCTGAGACCGTTGAATGTGATCCTGATGTCACCAGGATCGGGGCTGTGTCTTCAGCTGGGCCACACTGAGGAGTTGTCCTCACTTTCCAATCACCTAGCCCTGTCCATTGCAGTGGATCAGGCACACCACATTTGAGACTGGAAGGTAGACATTTGTGATGGTTTTTTAAGCAAATGTGCCTTTTCTTCCTTCTTCTTAGAAGACATTTGGCACTTCCAGAATAGTTACTATTCAAGGAGCTTCCTAGTTTTATTGAGGAATTGGTACAGGCAGCTGAAGCTTATAGTAACATTTTAGATTTTATATCTGGTTATGATTACATTCATGCAAGAACATACATATGTATGTTCTTCAATTGCAGAACATGTAAGAAAGTCTACTCAGATACCATTCACCAAATGCAAATCCTATGGTTTACCTGAGAGTAAGAATGAATGAATTGAGATGACATCATTTCTCAAGAAGGTTGGGTGAAGACTAGGCAAGATTCTTCGTACTGAGCTTTCTTAAAGTTTTAAGAAAGCAATGATTGCAAAGATTTGTCTTTTCCATCCTTTTAAAGCACAGGGAGCACATGAAAACAATTTCCTTTACTTTGTCTTTTGATTTAATGCTTGCTACAGACATGCGTTACATTTTAATGGGGGTGTGGTTAGAGGAGAAATTGTACTCAAACTACATAGTCAACAAAAGTGTGGTGGTAAGTTTCTCACAGAGATGGAAAGGATTAAACTATTGACAACATAAACTTGATTTAGGATACTTGACAATATTCTATGATCTATTTCCATGTTGTTTATAATGCTGGGACCCTTTGCTTCTCAGAAAGTTCCCCTATAATTCTTTCTCCTCCTGGATTGTTTTATTGGTTTAAGTAAGTACCTTTTACAAGGGAGTGCTTGGGACTGGGTCATGTATAATGTTTGGGGCAGAAGAAAAGACATTGCCAATACACAACAACAACAACAATAGCAACAACAAACTAATGGGGTTGGAAGTTTATAAATGGAAGTCCTAATTGAACTAGAAATGAAAAATCCAAGTAATTAATCATGTTAAAAGTGACCATCTTAGAGTCTGTGAGTTTCTTAGGGTTCTGAAGACTCTCTTTTCATTTTACTTTCCTGAAATGCTTAACTTATAAGACATCAAAGGAATAATATAAAATATAGGCTCAAGGTTTAAAACTCTCCCCTAAAGGTGAGACAAATTTTCTTCTGGAGTGTTGACTTTTCACTTGGACCTAGCAATATGTAGGAAAATGCCCCAAAGTTTGGAAATATTCTTTTATTACAAATTAATATCTTGTTTTTAAAATCCTCTTAACTGTCATTTCTGCTAATAAAAATTGTAAAAATTAGATAGTCTAGATGAATTATGCCAAAGTATGACTCTAGAAGAGTTTACATCTCAGAACAGTTTGACATGATTATTGATAGAAAGACTAGGATCAACATATTCACATTAATGATTCTAGGCACAGCATCCATTTTTCAGGTCACAGTACTTGGTGAAGTGTCATAAACTGCAATTAATTTAAAAGGTTGAATTTCTGATTCCTTGCATAAGTTGACATAGCTTTATCATCTCATGTTGGTAAAAAGTAACCTTTACCATTTATTCCCATCAGAAGGCAAAACTAGGAGGAAACATAGTAATGGATTTAAAAAAAAAGAAAACGTCCAGAATCCCCAGCTAGGAATTTCAATAACAACTTCTTGGAATTCAAAGCAAATCATTCAGTCAGCTAATAGACAACAGTGAAAAACAGGTGATACTGCTTCTATAAGGAACTTGAACAAGTTTACAAGAAAAAAACACCATCAAAAAGTGGGTGAAGGATATGAATGGACACTTCTCAAAAGAAGACATTTATGTGGCCAAGAAACAAATGAAAAAAAGCTCATTATTACTGGTCATTAGAGAAATGCAAATCAAAATCAAAATGAGTAACCATTCTCACACCAGTTAGAGTGGCCGTCATTAAAAAGTCAGGAAATGACAGATGCTGGAGAGGATGCGGAGAAGTAGGAATGCGAGGAAGTTAGTGCCTTCCTCTTTTCGGAGTGCTGACTGGGGTACTCAGGTAAACCTGAATTTCCCCGGTTATATAGGGCTCAGAAAAACTTTACCTTTACTCAGGAGCACAAAAGTCGTAGAAAAAGGAAAACATAAAGCTGTCAAATGTATTTTTATATCCAAAATTAAGTAATGCAGATCAAAATATCCAGTTAGCAAGGTTTGCTTCTTATGCTAAAATTGAACACTGATAACAGGTTGGGTGAGATGGATACTCTTCTATATGGTTTTCTGGAAGATGTTACTAAAAAGTTTGACAATATTTGTAAAAGAGTTTTAAAATGTTCATCTACTGTTGCCAAGTAATTCTATTTTTAGAAAGTAGTCAGAGATGTGTTCAAAGATATATGAATAAAGATGTTTATTATGATTATTTACTTTAGGGAAAAAGTAGAAATAAAAGCCCTTCATGTCAGATGAGAGGAGGAAGCTGGCTGGGCTCAGTGGCTCACACCTGGAGGCCGAGATGGGCAGATCACCTGATGTCAGGAATTCAAGACTAGCCTGGCCAACATGGCGAAACCCTGTCTCTGCTAAAAATACAAAACTTAGCTAGGCGTGGTGCCAAGTGCCTATAATCCCAGCTACTTGGAAGGCTGAGGCAGGAAAATTGCTTGAACCTGGGAGGCAGAGGTTGCAGTGAGCTGAAATTGTGTCACCTTACTCCAGCTTGGGCAACAGGGTGAGACTGTCTCAAAAAAAAAAAAAAAAAAAGAAAGTCTAAATAGATTGTCATATGTCTGCATAATAGACTATTCAGCAGCCATTAAACAAGTGAGACTCAACTCAGAGCTCCAGGGTTCATCAGTGAAACTTGTGTTTAGCTCAGAATGTGCCAGATACCATCATCTTCAACATCCTGGAAGAGGGAACAAAGGCTGAGCCTGTGAGTAAGACCAACTGAAACCTGGAGCCCAACTCGGGGGCACCACAGCTCCCTGTGTGGGGGGTCTAAACTGTCATGGGTATGACAGCAGCAGTGACTTGCCATAGTCTATTGGGCTGTGAGAGGACCAGACAGTGTTCAGTATGTGAAGATGGAGTAAGAAACCCTCACCAGATGCCGGAACCTTGATCTTGAACTTCCCAGCCTCAAGAACTGAGAAATTTCTGTTCTTTATAAATGACTTAGCCTCAGGTACTCATACAGCAGCACACACAAAAAAAGACTAAAACACACATACTACACATATTACGAAGAAATTTATAGAAGTAAACGCATACTGTTTATGTTGTCACCTTCAGTGTATGCTGTTTATGTTGTCTTATACAGTCTGATTTTTAAATCAGTACCTGTATCCTATTGTATTTGCTATAACTTATTTTGTAAATCTCTCATAGTTAGATTTAGTTATGATTTTTGTAATTATAAATAAAACTGAAAATGAAAGCATTTAAAAACACTGACAGGTCTCAGGCCAGAGAGTGAAGATGAAGGCTCTTACTTGCCAAGTGATTTTCCTATTTGGAAAGGTGTTTAGTGGTGCAGGCATGGAAATGCATCTTATGTTGATGTGATATATTCACTAATAAACCCAAAAACCAGAAGCATTTTGTTATGTTTACATTTTGAAAATGCACCAGAGGCTACGACAGTGGTTACAATGGTTATAAATGATAAATTCCATTGGTTTTCCACAGTGAGAACAAAATCTTTAAATGGAATGTGTGCAGCAGTGCCTCATTCTATGCCCGCATTCAACGTGGGCTGATTTGGAGTCTCACCATTCTTCCTGCATTCAGCCTGAGGCCAGGCATGCTCCTGTAGAAGTCATATGGGCTAGGGAAGGAACATGGGTCTCTTCACCTATCTCAGCCCTGCCTCTTGGAACCTCACTGCGCCGACCTGTTAAAGATAAATAAGAGTAGCTTCTATCATCATTGTTATCTCACATGAATAAACAATATGATATCATGTCATATATATGCACATCTACTTAGTGAATTTCATAAGCAATCTTTACCAGTGAAGGTGGGTGAGCTGGGAGAGGAAGGACAGGAGTTAGCGGCATCGTCCCCTTCAGTGAGTCCCTGCCTCAGCCTGAGCTGTGGGGTAGCTGTGTCCTTGGGGGTCTTCCTTCCTCTGTACTTCTCAGAGGATAAGTGCTTCACCTAGAGGAAAGAAACATGCATAGCATCCTTTAATGTAGTCCCTGAATCCAAGCACGATCTTCATTTGGTACTCAAAGAAATAGATCTGTTCCAAGCTGGAGATTTTCAAGTGCAATATTGATAATACGGGTGTTGTTTTGCTTTATGTGCAGACTTTGAAATCAAACTCCCTTGTCACCTTTCTCAGAAGCAATTCCTTGGTTATCTTCATGGTATGGAGGAGAAAGCTGGCACCCCAGAGACTGCCAGTAACTTGAGGCAGCAAGATCATACCCACTGACTTCCAGGTCAACATCACAGCAAAATAGTGGCATGCATAAAGAACCTCATTGTTACTGTGGGTGTCCCAGAAGGTTATGAAATAGAAAATTTCACTGATGTCAAAGGGTCTTCTTCCTCTGGAAGGCCCTAATGTGTAAAGGTGACCATGGAAACAAAAATTTAATATGGGAGAAGCAAAATGTCTGGCAAATCCATGTATGATAAAGAATCATTTGTTCTGAATAGGTTTTTACCTCATCACTCTTCATCTCACCTGGGGATTTCTTAAGCGTTGTGGGGGAAGAGAGCGAGAGCTGTCCCGTGGCTTGGCTAAGGGTTGAATCTCTTAGAGCCTGCCTGGCCACCAGGGCAGTTGGGCTCCGAGAAGACTTAGTTTGCCCTGAGTTGGAGGATTTGAATTATTTTTCATCTATTTTATTGCAAAAGGGTTAATGTCCTGTGGTTCCTGGCTCATGGCAAAAATTTTTCCATGACTGACAGTTTTATCGATGCTGGTGAATTTGGTCTGGGATAACTTCTTACCAGTTTACCAGGTAAATGAAGGCTTTCCTTGTCCAAATGGGAAATCTAGTGTGAAACTGATCTGGTTGCAGGGGAAAATTGACCGTGTATATCACAGAGGCAGTTTCTCACCACTGAAAAAACCATGTCCTGCTTGGGAAAGAAAGCACCAAAAACCAAAACCGCCTTTCCTTTTCATAAGCAATTTTCTGCCAAAAGGAAAAGCAGTTTTATTTTTTGTGAACCCACAAAAATGTGATATTCGCCAGTGAGGAAATCACATTTGTATAACCGTATTAAAGATGTTTTTCTCATCCAGGCAAATGGGGAGGGAGAGTTTTACCTGGAATTACTTTGGGGGCGGGAGCAAGAGATAATGCCTCTGTATTTTTAAAAAATAGTCTTCTTTGTCTTGGAAATAGAAATTGCTCTAAAGAGTAGACTCAGAAGTACTTCCTAGTCTCTCTGCAGCTGTTAGCCCGTCACTGGCTCAGGTTTAAGTAGGACTTCCATAAGCCATACTTTGAACTTTTTTTAGCTAAACATTTTTTGATGGATTTAAGCTGTGGCTTGAATCAGTGGCATGAAAGTATGCACATGACAAGATCACTTTTCCAAAGAACACAAGAGCATCGGATACTTCCTGGGGGAGATGGGCATGCTCTGCGAGTCGAGTTGCCTGCAGCGAGCAGACCACACTGGCTTCCCAAACTTGTTCCTCTTGCTAATTGGTTCTGCAGGGCGCTCCAGGGCAGTAAACACTCATCTCCAGGGTCCAGATGAGAATGCGTGATTTCTGAGGGCCCACCCTTCTGGCACCAATAGCTATCCATGGCTCTGCAATGCTGGCCTGTGTGCCATAGGGTGTGGCAAATCCAGAACCACAGGCAGAGGCTCTGTGAGGGTGGGACCTGCCTGTTCTTACTCAACTTTAGGAAGGGGCATGCCTGCCCCCAGCGTGTCTCCTCCTTATGCAAGCACAGTTCAGGGTCAGGTCTCAGCTCAGTGTTTTCAAAGCAGTCAGAGGCTGTAGCCTTCTTGCCAATAGGGGCCTTCTCAGATTCTACCTGCTGGAGAGCAGTCCTTAACTTGCCCCCACTTTTAAATAATTCACATCTCAACCTGTCTGTTCTTACTGCAGAGCTCTATAGGTAAAGGAGCTCTGGACTGAGAATAGATAGACTGAGATGTCTCTTGAAAAATGGTGCATGCTCTTGTTATATTCCTACTAGCTGCTCTGTTTAAAGGAGCCCTGGAGAGTGAAGAGTAGAAGAATGCTAATCATAACCAGGCCAATCACTCAATTTAAATTGGGTGAATAAAGGAGAGTTTATGATACACTAACATTTGGATATTAATGATGGTGGGTATCAGCTAGTCTTCCTGAGGAGCAAGAAATGCAATTAAATATCAATGTAACAGGATAATAGCATTTGATATTAGCATAAATTGCTGAAGAGAGGCTGTGACAGCTCCAACTGAAGGTAGCTTCATAATTTAGCGCACTGACAACCTGACAGAGCTCGTTTGAAATGCTACAGTTCTGCTTGAAGGAAGAGGATGTGGACAACACATCGCCATCCCTGCCAGCCTTGGTGTTAAAAAGAGAAAAGCCTGAGAGGCAGAAAGATGCTGGAAAGCAGTTAGCTTCACCCTCTCTCTCAGTACAGAGCCTACTGGAGTACTTGGGTTGACCAGGAGGACTTCCATTGACCACACAAGTGAGCCCGTTCCATTGCAAGACAGACCTAACTGCCTGAACACTGCTTTTTAAATTAAATTCAAATCCACTTTCTGCTAACTTTCAGCAAGTCCAGTCTCCGGAGTCCCACAGCTCCCATCTCATCCCCCTCCCTCATGTGAGCTGCAGGAATCCCCAGTTTGTAGTGATCAGTGTTCCGGCTCTGCCACTGACATCCCATGGCAGGTGATGTAAACCATGCAAGCTAGTCAATTTTGAAAACAAAAATTACAAGCCTAAAAGTGACTGAATACCAGCAACTTGGGTCTCCACTGCCTGTGTCTCTACTGCCTGTGTCTGCTATCGTAAATATAATATAAATAATAATATTTATTGTTATTCAAATGGCCAACAAATTTTACCAGTCTGTATAAATAAATATTGTTACCTCCACATTAATACTAGAATCGGGCTGCTCCAGTCCTCATCCGCTCGTACCTGAGTTTCAATCCCATGAACAGTCCTGTACTTCATTGCACTGTCCAGGTGAGTTGATCTGGGAATGCCTAACTGCCTCCATGAATCAATTTGGGATTTTCTGTTGCTGTGGCCTCAGTGACTTCCCTCAGGCCTCCCTGCACCCACCTCCCTGCTGCTCTGGGCCAGGTTGCTCTGCGTGCTCCCACCTCCACCCTAGTCATTTCTGCTGTTTGTTCTTGATGTGCTGTGCTAGCTCAACTGTTCTTGCATAATGAGATGTGAAACTCACGCATTAGTGAGGAAGCCTGCTTTAGTTTTGGGGTAGTTAAGATTAGAAAATTCTTTCTTCTATTTATCTGAAATGCATATTCTTGTATTTTCCACAAACATTTGTTCCCCTGTCTTTTGGAGCAGTTTAGACCAAGTTTCTTTGTAGGGTACCGTGTAGTCTACATGCGCAATTTTTCTCTCTCACTCTCACTCTTGTCTCTTTCTTTCTTAAGGGTCCTAGAAGGCAGAATGTATATCTTGATGACTGGGCTCTAACTTTTGTGTAGGAGAATGCCACGTTTAATCAGAAGCTTCAGCTGGGCATAGTGGCTCATGTCTGTAATCCCAGAACACTGGGAGGCAGAGGTGGGAGGATCAGTTGAGCCCAGAAGTTTGAGATCAGCCTGGACAACATAATAAAACCTAGTCTTCACACACACCCACAAAATTAGCTGGGCATGATGGCATGCACCTGTCGTTCTGGCTACTCGAGAGGCTGAGGTGAGAGGATTGCTTGAGCCTGCGAGGTGGAGGCAGCAGTGAGTAGAAATCACACCACTCTACTCCAGCCTGGGTGACAGAGGGAGATCCTGTATCAAAAAATAACAATAATAATAATGAGAAAAGCAAAAAAACAGAAAAAGAACCCAGAAATCTTACGTATGCGCTAGATGATTATAAAAATTGTACAGCCAGGGCCTGGACTGCAGGTGACTACCTTCCTAGTATGATACAGACAGTCCCACAGATTTCTTCTCCTCTTTAAAATACCTCCTTTATTAGTGTGCCTGCCTGTCTGTAATTTCAAGGATTCCATCCCTACATCCATGTTCAGGTGATGTCCTGGGACCTTTCAGAGGAACGTCTGTTTCTGTGGCACAAATACACTGGTACAAATCAACACATTGCTCTAACTGGATTCTAGGAGGAGTCACCTCTGCTACTTACACCTAAGTTTGCTGGGAAGGAGGGATCTGAAAAGTTTTAGTGAACAGGATCCCGATGAAAGAACAGACCCTCTTAAGGTGCCTTCCAAGGTGTCTGTTGCACATTGGGGTGGTGGGTTCCAAAGAAACTGCCAGGCACGTTTAGACTTGCAGTGTTGCATTAGCCCCGTTTCTAGCTTCTGTGAAGTTAATGCTTTAACACTCATTCTACATGAATATGCTAAGCACATCTTGTTCTGGACAATTTCATAATACCCTTGAGTTGCCCTGCCTTTCTGCCTCCCTTGTCACCTCCCCACACTTCTTGGTGGGAGTCCTCCTCCTAGGGCACGTTTTTCAAATGCACAGTTTTTTCAAATACACAAAACCAACCAATCCACAGCTCGCACCCCTAAGCACCTTCTCTACCAGGCTCTCACACTCTGAGCCACTGTCCACTTGCCCTAAACACCTCTGAGTCAGGAATCAGACAATTAGGGACAGCCCCTGTACCTCAGAGTCACTGAAATCATTCAAACCAGCCAGTCCTACACCTGCTCGCTCTGCATGTCTGTTCCTTCCTGCAGGAGCCACAGTAGAGGCTTTCACCCACAGTACTCCCTTCTCTGCCTCCAGACTCCTCCCAGTGCCTCCATGTGTGGCCTGTGGCGTGATGTGCACTCTCTTTCTTGGGATCTGGGAGTATAGCCATTCTCAATGGCTGTCCTACCTTCTCAATGGCTGTCGTCTCCTGATCAGTTGGTCCTTGGGTGCTCTGAATGCTTTTGCTCCCCCAAATTTAAATGTTGAAACCCAACCCCCCTAGTGTGATAGTCTTAGGACGTGGGGCCTTTGAGAGGTGATTAAGTCATGTGGGTGGAAACCTCATGAATGGGGTTAGTGCCCTTTACAAAAGAGACTCCAGAGAGATTTTTCACTCCTTCTGCCTCTTGAGGACACAGTGAGAAAACAGCCATCTGTGAACACCAGACACCAAATCTGCTGGCACTTTCATCTTGGATTTCCAGCTTCCAGGACTGTGAGAAATGAAAATTAAGCTACCCAGTCTATGGTATCTTTATATAGCAGGTGGAATGGCCTAAGACCATTGGTCATGCCATCCCTAAACAACAGTGAAACCTGTTAAAATAAAGTCTTGGCCGGGCACAGTGGCTCACGCCTGTACTCCTAGCACTTTGGGAGGCAGAGGCGGGCAGATCATTTGACGTCAGAAGCTCGAGACCAGCCTGGCCAACATGATGAAACCTCATCTCTACTAAAAATACGAAAAAATTAGTAGGGTGTGGTAGTGAGTGCCTGTAGTCCAGCTACTCAGGAGGCTGAGGCAGGAGAATCGCTTGAACTCGGGAGGCAGAGGTTGTGGTGAGCCCAGATCATGTCACTGCACTCCAGCCTGGGTGACAGAGCAAGACTTCATCTTAAAAAATAAATTAATTATTTAAATAAAATAGAGTCTTCTTTACATTTTGATGATGACCACTCTGTGAGGAGGAAAGGCTAGTCATGAGGACAATTACTAGGAGAATAAATGAGACTGACTACACAGGGGCTGGGATTGAGAAGGGCCAGGGAGGAGCCGTAGGAGAGGCAAAATGAGGACATCCAATAGGGCAATGGGAAGGTTTGGTAGACACACTGTGTCCTCCTCCAAAGAGAGTCCAGTAGCATGCTAAGATAATACTAAAGAAAAGGTCTCAGAGACAGGCAGGAACAAAAGCTGCCTATGCAAAAGATATATACTGAGGCAAGTTAGAAAGAGTCCATCAGGAAGAAATCCATTTCCTTACTGCAAGGAGTCCAGTGCTGTAGAGGAAATCACTCCAGCAAAGACACCTGCCCTGCGTTTCCAGGAAGCTCCCCCAGGTGAAGTCTTGGCCTTGTTTCTGTTTTCTTTTCTGAGGTTTTAGAATGGCCCTAATTTTTTTTTTTTTTAGACGAAATCTTGCTTTGTTGCCCAGGCTGGAATGCAGTGGTACAATCTTGGCTCACTACAACCTCCGCCTCCCAGGTTCAAGCGATTTTCCTGCCTCAGCCTCCTGAGTAGCTGGGATTGCAGGCATGTGCCACCACTCTCGGCTAATTTTTGTATTTTTAGTAGAGACGAGGTTTCACCATGTTGGTCGGGCTGGTCTCGAACTCCTGCCCTTGTGATGTGCCCACCTCAGCCTTCCAAAGTGCTGGGATTACAGGCATGGGCCACTATGCCTGGCCTAAATATTTAAAGACCACAGAGAATACCTGGTGTTGTATGTCCTATGTGAGGTGACCTTGGTGGAAATGGCTCTGGTCTCCCATGTCCTTGCGTCCCTGGACTCTGGCCCAGGGGTGGTGGTGGGGTAATCTGTTCTGAATGAGTATGTACCGGGATTGCCAGGTCTCAACCCTAATGGGCCATGTTGTGTGTTTTATTTACTCTTGTCTTGGGGCTTTCTAGATCCCTGTCTCCTTCCTCACTGTTTCAGTAAATGAGCAAAGCCTCCCTGTTGTCTGACATGTCTTAGGGAGTTCATTAAGAGCTTTTGGGCACACTTCAATAAGCGTTCCCCCCCATTCTGTTCAGCTCCACTTCTTATGTTTTGCCTTCTGTTTATTTCAGGGGCCCCAGTTTAAACCTAAGCTTTGAGAAGCAGGATCTGGCCTGGATGGTGGGTTAATTAGTTTGAATGAGTCATTTCAACTAAAGAATTTACTCTTTGACTCAGTTTCTCCTCCACCTACGCTCCTGCTGCATCTCAGAAAATGATCCCAAATGATCCCAACCTTCACTCAGGTCATCAGATTATCCCTATCTTCTTTCTTTCTCACATTCAATTCAGCAAGTCCGGTCAGCCCAGCATTCAAATGATTCCTCAATTCCCCCATGAGTCACCTTCTTTACTGGTGGTGCCCTTGTGAAGCAGTCACTCTGTCTTGTCTAGACCACTGTCTATCTGTCTCCCTGCTTCCACTCTTTCTTTTTGGTAACAGTGTCTTACTCTGCTACCCAGGCTGGAGTGCAGTGCATACTAACTACAACCTTGACCTCCCTGGCTCAAGTGATTCTCCCACCTCAGCCTCCCAACTATTTCTACTCTGCAGGTCAACTTAATTCTTAACACAGAAGCTAGAGTGATCTTTTAAAATTTGAAATCAGATCATGTAAAACCCCAACTCAAAACCCTCTGTCTTCCCAATGTGCTTGAGATAAAATTCAAACCCTTCACTCTGCCTGGCCTGTCCATCTCTCCACTTGCCTTCCTACCACTATCGCCACAGCCCTCTGAAATGGGAGAGTTCCCTGACTCCCTTGTAGGATGTGCAACAGGGGAGTGGCTCATCTGTTTGGGTGGCTGCTGCACTGCATGCTTGAACCCCTTACCTCCACGGGAAGGGGAACACACTGGCAAGTGCAGGAGCTGAGGCAAGTGCTTTTGGGCTCTGGCCCCATGATAGTGTCTAGGAGTGGGTGCCTGTGACTCTTGAAGCCCCAGTAAGTGTCCTATAGTGCTCTTTAGCTCTGTAGTATACTTCACCAGTTCAGTGCCCTGTTGGTACTTGGGTTTTTGTTTAATATCCAGGAAGAATCAGGTCACACACAGACTTGAAGGATTGTGAATGTGGGGATTTTATTGCCAGATGGAGGTGACTCTCAGCAGGATGGATGGAGAGCTGGAAAGGGGATGGAGCGGAAAGGTGATCTTGCCCTGGAGTTTGGCTGTTGCATGGCTGATTTCGTCTCTAACGATCCCTTGCTGAACTTTTCTCAATGTTCAGATGCTCCTTGTCTTCTCTCCTTTTCTGCACCACTCTTCTGTTCCTCTGCTCTTCTGTTCATGTGCTCATCTGCTCGTGGAGCCTGGGGCTTGGGGTTTATAAGGGTACAGGATGGGGATTGTTGTGGGCCAAAAGGCAACATTGGGGCTCAAAAACAAGAATTACCTATTCCTATTTAGGGCTGCAGGTTTCCAGGTTTGGGGATGGGAACTCTGCTGGGGAACTGCCCTCTTCTACCCATTATTTCTTTTCCATAGCACCTACACTCCAGCTTCTCTAAAAGGTCAAGTTCATTGCTATCTTGGAGCCGTTCCACTTGCTTTCTTGTTTGGAATGTTATTCCTTTAGATCTCTCTCTGCACTCGGATCTCTTTTGAGATGTTAACCCTCAGATAGGTCTTCCCTTACTATGTGGTTCACATACTATGTTATTCCCTGGTCATTCCCTTGCTTTGTTCTTTCCCCATAAATGCATGCATTTATTAATAGGTTGCTGTTTATCCTCTTACCAGAATGTACATGCCGTGAGGTCTCATTACTGCATTCTAGAGTTTTGAACCTATCAGTCAGCATTCCCAGCAATGTCAAACTCTTGCTCTGGGTTCTTCCTGGCAAACTCATAAGTTGCCAAAATTGTGTTAAAACTCATCCAGGGGCAGAGATTGAGATCTTTTAAAAACAGTACAACTAACTATGCTAATCAAGAAAAGGGAAAAGAGCCATGTGAAGTTTAGAGGGACACGAAGGCAGGCCTCCTCTTCAGGAGTGTTGGAAATGGCCATGCAAGGAGGGAAGTGGCCTGGATGAACCAAGGCAGGGGCGGCAGCAGGCAATCCTAGGGCTGGCTCGCTGGGAGGCAGCCTGGGCTAGGAGATGAAAAATCTTCCTCAGCAATACCAGTTTGGACAGAGCTTTACAGATCCCTGGAGTGTTCCAGCATGGGGCCAGTGAGGGCAAGTCAGGAGGGCGAGGTGATGTGAGTTGGGAGATGTCAGAAGGAAACAAGACCAGCAGACTTCCAAAAAGTAACAAGAATGTGGCAAAGTAGAAATAGCTCTAATCACATTTATGGAATATTTATATTAATTTGCAAATCAAATCAATGTTTTAGATTCCAATAATTCTCAACACTCCTTCTCTTGGGTGAGATGGGATGCCCCTAGGGCAGTGTTTCTCCAAGTGTATCCTCAGACTTCAGATAGCAAAATCAGCCTCACTTCGGAACTTCTTTAAAAAGCAACTTCTCAAGCTCCACTCAGACTTCTGAATGAGAAACCCTGGAGGAGGGTCCCAGCAATCTGTGTTTCCACAAACCCACCAGAGGATTCTGGTGGACACTAAAGCTTGGAAACCATTACTCCAGAATAGGCCTTTTCAGACATTCTAAGGTGCCTGGGAGTCACCATGTGATCCTGTTAAGTAAAAAATATAAATTCTGATCAGTAGGACTGGGTTGGAGCAGAAATTCTACATTTCTAACAAGTGCTCAGATGCCTCTGATGCTGATGGACCATGGAGCCCACATAGAGAAGGTCTATGATCAGAACAAGACAAAGAGTTCATAACCTGTATCATGGACTTTGTGGGAGCTTTTCTATTTGGTAAAGAGGGAATAGAAGCTAAGTATAACCACCTTTGGGAGTCCCTTATGGGTGATGAGGGCTGGACCTTAGATCTTGATGTTGCTTTGTGGTCTGAGGGCAGGTGGGAGAGAGGCTGAGTTGGTGGTAGTAGAGTTAAGAGCAGCCACATTTGGGAAACATTTGCTAGATCTAGCCTTATGGGAAGGACCCTGGAGTACTTCCACTCAAGTTCGTTCTGGGGGTTTCCATGGATACATCATTTTTATGTTCTAGAGTGTGGTTTGAAGTTTCTTTCTTTCCTGGTGGGTATCGGGAAAGGTAGGAGGAGGTGAACAAAAACAAAAATGAAAACATTTGGAGGGAAATTGGCTTGAGAATCTCACAAAAGAAGTTTAGTATATTTAATTGGAAAGGAAAGGGTTTAAGGTGGAAATAGCTGGCCAGAGTCACATTTTTTTTTTCTTTTTTACTTTACGTTCTGGGGTACATGTGCAGATCTTGCAGGACTGCTGCATAGGTACACACATGCCATTGTGGTTTGCTGCCTCCATTCCCTCATCACCTACATCAAGCATTTCTCCTAATGTTATCCCTCCTCAACTTCCATACCCACTGCTCTCCCTCCCCAAGGCCCCCACCCCCAACAGACCCCAGTGTGTGATGCTCCCCTCCTTGTTCCCATGTGTTCTCATTGTTCAACACCTGCCTGTGAGTGAGAATATGCAGTGTTTCATTTTCTGTTCTTGTGTCAGTTTGCTGAGAATGATGGTTTCCAGATTCATCCATATCCCTACAAAGGACATAAACTCATCATTTTTTTATGGCTGCATGGTATTCCATGGTGTATATATGCCACGTTTTCTTTGTCCAGTCTATCATTGATGGGCATTTGGGTTGATTCCAAATCTTTCCTATTGTCAACGGTGCCACAATGAACATACATGTGCATGTGTCTTTATAAAAGAACAATTTATAGTCCTTTGGGTATATATCCAGTAATGGGATTGCTGGGTCAATTGGAATTTCTATTTCTAGATCCTTGGGGAATCACTACACTGTCTTTCACAGTGGTTGAATAATTTACAGTCCCACCACCAGTGTAAAAGTGTTCCTATTTCTTCACATCCTCTCCAGCATCTGTTGTCTCCAGACATTTTAATGATCACCATTCTAACTGGCGTGAGATGGTATCTCAATGTGGTTTTGATTTGCATTTATCTAATGACCAGTGATGATGAGCATTTTTCACATGTTTGTTGGACTCATGTGTGTCTTCTTTTGTAAAGTGTCTGTTCATATCCTTTGCCCACTTTTGAATGGGTTTGTTTGTATTTTTCTTGTAAATCTGCTTTAGTTCTTTGAAGATTCTGGATATTAGCCCTTTGTCAGATGGGTAGATCACAAAAGTTTTTCCCCATTCTGTTGGTTGCCAGTTCACTCTAATGATTGTTTCTTTTGCTGTGTAGAAGCCCTTAAGTTTAGTTAGATCCCATTTGTCTATTTTGGCCTTTGTTGCCATTGCTTTTGGTGTTTTAGCCATGAAGTCCTTGCCTATGCCTATGTCCTGAATGTGATTGCTTAGGTTTTCCTCTAGGGTTTTTATCATTTTAGATCTTATGTTTAAATATTTAATCCATCTGGAGTTAATTTTAGTGTAAGTTTTCAGGAAGGTGTCCAGTTTTTGCTTTCTGCATATGATTAGCCAGTTTTCCCAATACTGTTTATTAAACAGGGAACGTTTCCTCATTGCTTGTTTTTGTCAGGTTTGTCAAAGATCAGATGGTTTTAGATGTGTGGCATTACTTCCAAGGACTCCATTCTGTTCCATTGGTCCATATCTCTGTTTTGGTACCAGTACCATGCTGTTTTGAGTACTGTAGCCTTGTAGTATAGTTTGAAGTCAGGTAGCTTGATGCCTCTGGCTTTGTTCATTTTGCTTAGGATTGTCTTGCCTATGCAGGCTCTCTTGTGGTTCCATATGAAGTTTAAAGTGTTTTTTTCCAGTTCTGTGTAGAAGGTCAATGGTAGCTTGATGGGGATAGTGTTGAATCTATAAATTACTTTGGGCAGTATGGCCATTTTCTTGATATTGATTCTTCCTAACCATGATCATGGAATGTTTTTGCATCTGTTTGTGTCCTCTCTTATTTTCTTGAGCAGTGATTTGTAGTTCTGCTTGAAGAGGTCCTTCACATCCTTTGTTAGTTGTATTCCTAGTATTTTATTCTCTTTGTAGCAATTGTGAATGGGAGTTTGCTCATGATTTGGCTCTCTGTTTCTTTGTTATTGGTGTATAGGAATGCTTGTGATTTCTGCACACTGATTTTGTATCCTGAGACTTTGCTGAAGTTGCTTATCAGCTTAAGGAGATTTTGGGCTGTGATGATGGGGTCTTCTAAATGTACAATAATATCTGCAAATAGAGATGATTTGACTTCCTTTTTTACTAATTGAATACCCTTTATTTATTTATTTATTTTGCCTGATTGCTCTCATGAAAACTTCCAATACTATATTTAATAGGACTGGTGAGAGAGGGCATCCTTTTCTAGTGCCAGCTTTCAAAGGGAATGCTTCCAGTTTTTGCCTGTTCAGTATGATGTTGGCTGTGGATTTGTTGTAAATGGCTTTTATTATTTTGAGATATGTTCCATCAATACCTAGTTTATTGAGTTTTTAGCATAAAGTGCTGTTGAATTTTGTTGAAGGCCTTCTCTGTATCTATTGAGATGATCATGTGGTTTTTATCTTTGGTTCTGTTTAAGCGATAGTTTACCATTATAGATTTGCAGAGGTTGTACCAGCTTTGCATCCCTGAGATGAAGCCTACTTGATCATGATGGATAAGCTTTTTGATGTGCTGTTGCATTCAGTTTGCCAGTAATTTATTGAAGATTTTTGAAATCGATGTTCATAATGGATATTGGCCTGAAGTTTTGTTTTTTAGTTGTGTCTCTGACAGCTTTTGGTATCAGGATGATGTTGGTCCCATAAAATGAATTAAGGAGGAATTCATGTCTCTTTTTGTATTGTTTGGAATAGTTTCAGGAGGAATGGTACCAGCTCCTCTTTGTACATCTGGTAGAATTTGGCTGTAACCCCATCTGGGCCAGGACCTTTTGGTTGGTAGGCTATTAATTGCTGCCTCAACTACAGCCCTTGTTATTGGTCTATTCAGGGATTCAACTTCTTCCTGGCTTAGTCTTGTGATGGTGTAAGTGTCGAGAAGTTTGTTCATTTTTTCCAGGTTTACTGGTTTATGTGCATAGAGTTGTTTGTAGTAATTTCTGATGGTAGTTTGTATTTCTGTGGAATCGGTGGTAATATCCCTTTTATCATTTTTCATTGTATCTATTTGATTCTTCTCTCTTTCCTTTTTCATTATTCTAGCTAGTGGTCTGTCTATTTTGTTGATCTTTTCAAAAAACTAGCTCCTGGATTTATTGAGGAGCTTTTTTGAATGGGTTTTTATGTCTCTATCTCCCTCAGTTCTGCTCTCATCTTAGTTATTTCTTGTCTTCTGCTAGCTTTTGAATTTTTTTGATCTTGCTCCTCTAGCTCCTTCCATTTTGATAATAGGGTGTCAATTTTAGATCTTTCCTCACTTCTCATGTGGGCATTTATTGCTATATATTTTCCTCTAGATACTGCTTCAATTGTGTCCCAGAGATTCTGGTACACTGTATCTTCATTCTCATTGGTTTAGAAGAACATCTTTATTTCTGCCTTCATTTCATTGTTTATCCAGTCATCATTCAGGAGCTAGTTGTTCAGTTTCCATGTAGTTGTGTAGTTTTGAGTTAGTTTTTGAATCCTGAGATTTAAGTTAATTGCACTGTGGCCTGTGAGACTGTTTGTTATAATTTCCATTCTTTTGCATTTGCTAATGAGTGACTTTCTTCCACTTATATGGCCAGTTTTAAAGTAAGTGCAATGTGATGCTGAGAAGAATGTATATTCTGTGTATTCAGTGGAGAGTTCTGTAGATGTCTACTAGGTCCACTTAGTCCAAATCTACATTCATGCCCTGGATGTCCTTATCGATTTTCTGTCTTGTTGATCTGTATAATGTTGACAGTGGAGTATTAAAGTCTCCCATTATTATTGTGTGGAAGGCTAAGTCTCTTTGTAGGTCATTAAGAACCTGCTTTATGTATTGGGGTGCCCCTGTATTGGGTGCATATATATTTAGGATAGTTAATTTTGCTTGTTGCATTGATTCTTTTACCATTATGTAATGCCTTTCTTTTTCTCTTTTGATCTTTGTTGGTTTAAAGTCCATTTTGTCAGAGACTAGAATTGCAACCCTTGTTTTTTTTTGCTCTCCATTTGCGTGGTAAATCTTCTTCCATCCCTTTATTTTGAGTCTATGTGTGTCTTTGCACATGAGATGGGTTTCTTGAATACAGCCCACCAATGGATCTTGATTTTTATCCAGTTCGCCAGTCTGTGTCTTTTGATTGGTGCATTTAGGCCATTTACATTTAATGTTAATATTGTTATGTGTGAATTTTATCCTGCCATTTTTTTACTGGATGGCTGTTTTGCCTGTTCATTGATGCAGTTTCTTCATTGCATTATTGGTCTTTACCATTTGGTAAGTTTTTGCAGTGGCTGGTACTGGTTGCTCCCTTCCATGTTTAGTGCTTCCTTCAGGAGCTCTTGTAAGGCAGGTCTTGTGGTGATGAAATCTCTCAGCAATTGCCTGTCTGTAAAGGATTTTATTTCTCCTTCACTTATGAATCTTATTTTGGCTGGATATGAAATTCTGGGTTGAAAGTTCATTTCTTTAAGGATGTTGAATATGGCTTGTAGGTTTTCTGCCAAGAGATCTGCTGTGAGTCTAATGGGCTTCCCTTTGTGGGTGATCTGGCATTTCTTTCTGGCTGCCCTTAGCATTTTTTCCTTCATTTCAACCCTGGTGAATCTGACGATTATGTGCCTTGGGGTTGCTCTTCTTGAGGACTATCTTTGTAGTGTTCTCTGTATTTCCTGGATTGAGTATTGGCCTGCCTTGCTAGGCTGGGGAAGTTCTTCTGGATAGTATCCTGAAGAGTGTTTTCCAGCTTGCATTAATTCTCCCCATCCTCTTCAGTATAGATTAGCTCTTTTCACATAATCCCATATTTCTTGGAGGACTTTTTTATTTCTTTTCACTTTTTTCTCCAACCTTGCCTTCTCATTTTATTTCACAGTCTCTGATATCCTTTCTTCTGCTTGACTGATTTGGCTATTGAAACTTGTGTATGTTTTACAAAGTTCTTGTGCTGTTTTTTAGCTCCATCGAGTCGTTTATGTTCTTCTTTAAGCTGGTTACTTTAGTTAGCATTTTGTCTAACTTTTTTCCAAGGTTTTTAGTTTCTTTGCCTTGGTTTAGAACATGTTCCTATAGCTTGGAGAAGTTTGTTATTACCCACAATCTGAAGCCTGCTTCTGTCAATTCGTCAGACTCATTCTCCATCCTGTTTTGTTCCCTCAATGTGAGGAGTTGTGATCCCCTGGAGGAGGAGAGGCATTCTGGTCTTGGATGATTTCATCCTTTTTGCACTGGTTTCTTTCCATCTTTGTGGATTTATCTACCTTTGATCTTTGAAGTTGATGATTTTGGATGGGGTCGCTGAAAGGATGTTCTTTCTGTTGATGTTGAAGCTATTTCTTTTTTTTTTTTTTAGTTTTCCTTCTAACAGTCAAGCCCCTCTGCTGTAGGACTGCTGGTGGTCCACTCCAGACCTTGCTTGCCTGAGAATCACCCTTGGGGCTGCAGAACAGCTAATATTGCTGCCTGATCTTTCCTCTGGTAGCTTTGTCCCAGAAGGGTACCCGCCAGTTGTCAGCCAGAGCTCTCCTGTATGTGACATCTTTTTGATTATGCCGGGGTCAGTGTGTGACTTGAGGAGGTAGTCTGTCCCTTGTCTGCCTGCAGAGGTACTGCTGGGCTGCCACAGGCTCAGGCCAGCTGGTGTATAAGCTTCCTCTAGCTTTTGTTTACACAGGTAAACAGCTCTGGCAGCTATGGCAGATGCCCTTCCCCCCACTGAGCTTGATCATCCTGGGTCAAGCTCAAATTGATGTGCTGGCTGCAAAACTCTCAAGAAAGAGGGCGTCAGTTGACTGGTCTTTGTGGTGTGGGCCTGCCAAGCCGTATCACCTATCTCCCTGCTTTGAGCTTCCCATCTTTCTCTTTCTGGGGAGTGGGGAGTTCCATCCTGCAAGTGCTCTTGGCACTAGTCTACAACATCCACCCAGATCTGGGCTGACAACCTACAGCTCTGGCTATAGCTACTGCTCAGATCTGTGCTGCTAACTCATGATGCTTTTCAACCTGGTGGGGATCTCCTTGTCTGTGGGTTTCAAAGGTCACAGGAGAAGGGCAGTATCTGAACCAGAGTACCAGAGGGGAAGAGTCCCCAATTCTCCAACCAGTTGCACTTCCCAGGTGGGACAGCCCCCCGCCCTTCCTTGATTTGCCCTCCTTGGGCTACACCACTGTTCAACCAGTCCCATTGAAATGAACCTGGTACCCCCGTTGGAAATGTGGAGATTGCTCACCTTCTGTGTTGCTCTCGCTGGGAATTCTGCTCTGGAGCTGTTCCTATTCAGCAATCTTGGCTGAAATGGATCCAGAGTCAAATTCTTTTTCTTTAATTTATGATCTAATTACTTGCTTAATATAGTATAAAAATGAACAAGCTTTAGTAAAGCAAAATGGAAAGACTTCTAGGCAAGACTGAAATTCACATTGCATTTTATTTTGGCCAGGAGATCTTCTTTGAAATTGAATAGGAAACATATTAGACTAGATGGTCTGGTATTAACTTTAATTGTGATGGTCAAGAGACTCCTTGAACTTCAGTGCATAACCAAAGAATGAACTTGAACTAGCTGAGGATATCTGGCTTTCTGTGTAACTGCAGAAACAGAATTGCTATGTAAATGGGTTTATGATCATATGGCAGAGAGAATGTTCCTTCAGTGTTTAATGCTATGTTTGAAAACAAGAAAGCTTTTTTTGCTTTCTCCATTCTGGTGAAAGTTAGGTATGTGCTTTCTTCTTTAAATGAAAAGCAAAGGCAAGAGTGTTGCTCTGTTACCTTCGATTTTTCTGACACTGGAAGGAATCTCTCAGACTCCTGAATTGTACAAGTCTAGAAGGAACACAGATTATTCTTTAAGCTAACTTAATACAAATTAATACAAGTTGCTTAAATTTATGTCATGTATGTCAGTCTTATGGGACCTTTGCCTTTAAAGTACCATGATTATTGTTCAATAAAACAATATTAAGAGTTCTGACTTCAGGTAGGAGAGTTCTCAAAGCATTTAAGTAGAGAACTACAATCCCTAGAACAAGATGACCTTCCCATTCTTTGCTTCTGAGTATGTTTCAAAAATCAGATATTACATTATACTTAATGTGAAAGGCTGGATACTTCTTGCTAAGATCAGGAGCAAGACAAGAATATCTGTTTTCACCACTTCCATTTAACATTGTAACGGATGTTTCAGTTTGGTTGTTTGGACAAGAACAATAAAAAAACATTAGAGTGGAAAGGAAGAAATACAATTCTTTCTTTTTCTTTTTCTTTTTTGAGATAGAGTTTCACTTTTTTTGCCCCAGCTGGACTATAATGGTGCAATCTTGGCTCACTACAACCTCCACCTCCCAGATTCAAGTGATTCTCTTGCCTCAGCTTCCCAAGTAGCTGGAATTACAGGTGTGTGCCACCACACCTGGCTAATGAGACACCATTTTACATACAATATGATGGCTATAATAAAAAAGACAGACAAGAACAAATGTTCATAAGATGTGGAGAAATTGGAACCCTTATAAATTTGCTGGAGGGAATGTAAAATGGTGCAGCCATTTTGGAAACAGCTTGGCAATGGAGAATTACCATGTGACTACCTACCAATTTTACTCCTAGTTTTCTATCTAAGAGAAATGAAAACATCCACCCCCAAAAAAACTTCTACATGAAAGTTCATAGCAGCATATATGAATGTTCATAGTAATGTTTGGTTATTATTCATAATGTGAATAATTGTTATGAATATTATGAATAATATGAAATTATTATAAACAATATTATGAATAGGAATATAATGAATGAATGAAATACAAGTGAATATAATGAATATGAATATAATATGTATAATATTATGAATAATAACCAAACATTGGGGACTACCCTAAACTGATAAATGGATAAGTAAAATAAAATGTGCTGTTTCTATACAATAAAATATTATTCTGAAATGACATGAAGTATTGGCACACAGTATGACATAGTTGAAACTTGAAAAGTGAAAGAGGCTAGAAGTCAGCTGCAAAACTCCCACATATTTCATGATTCCATTAATATGAAATGTCTGGAAGACACATCTAGAGGATGTGTCTAGAGGAAGTAAATAAATCCATATCTAGACTAGAGGAAGTAGATAAATGGTGACTCGGGCTGTGGCAGTGGGAGTTAGGGGAAAATAAGGTGGGATTGCTAGCGCCATGGCTGTGGAATTTCCTCTGGGGTGATGAAAACCTTCTAAACCTAGTTCATGGTAATGTTCATATATATCTGTGAATATGCTAAAGCCATTGAAATTTCCAGTTTAAACAGGTGAATTCCTTCATATGTGAATTGTATCTTAATAAACATATTTAAGATAAAATAGGATTTTAAGTCTGGAAATCTAAATTGTGCGCTACATAATAATTTTCTCTTTCTGTTTCTGCTTGCTTGGTTGATATTAAAATGAACACACAATTATTTTTCTACCTATAGTTGGCCAATCACATATGGTTAGTTCACTTTCTTATGTATGGCTTCATTGTTTGTAGGCAAAGACCAGATCACCACAGGGTGAATAGGAAAAGGTTATATTCCCTAAACACCAAAAGCCTGACTCCAGTATATGCCTAATGTTTGGTGCTCCAAAATAAAAGAGGCTTTCTGTCTTAAAAACATTTTTTCTTGACCTATTATCTAATGTATTGATTAGGTCTAATCAACAATGAGACCTCGCTAATCTAATACAGGATCATAAATGGAGCTTTACAAATAGTAAATAAGAATATGAATAAGAAGTTCTTACTCTAAGTCTTATGATGAGAAATAGAATAAGACTCAGCTCTGGAATGTTGTAAAGGTGGGGTGTGTCTCCTTCCAAGGACATGTTTCATTGAAGAAGTAGAGTAATAATAACTCAGTAAAAAATCACTGCAAACATTTGTACCACTCTTTCTAGTTTGCATGGCTCCCTGCCTCGCCATTACCATTGCCTTACTTAATGCTCCAACATCCCAAGTGAGGTGCATATTTCTACCTCCAATGTAAAGAAGAGGCAAGTGTGGTTATGCACCAAGATCCCCTAGTTCAAACTCTGGGCCACTACTGGAAGTCAGTGATTCTGTGAGACTTTACATGGAAGAATTTTGGAGAATACCTGGAAGACAATTTTCTAAAAAAGCAAATAGGAAAAAACTTACTGAGGGAGTGAATTCAGGCAGCCCAGCCAACCTCTAGAAAATGGGTAAAGGCACTGCTCTGTAAATTGTAACACCATCACTGAAGCACCTCATGGTAGAGAGAAAGGGCTTCATTGATTTGGACATCCACTTAAAGGCTCATTTTGCTCAATATGGTGGCTTTGTTAAGTTTGTTATTTTTCTCACTACGGAGAGAAAGCAATAAATGAAATCGCTACTCAGTTTTAAATCTGAATCATAACAGATTCAGAATCAGGTGGGATCTGGAAATAACGGGAACTGTAGAAAAGTGTGAAAAGGTTATCACTGAATGGTTCTGTCAAGAAATGGATGTGTTAGGGATCAGACTTAACTTGGAGTTTGGGAGAGCAGTTTCAAAAAGTCAGTAAAAAACTGGATAATTCCATAGCCAGATAATCTAAAGGGAAGATGCTCAGGAGGTATGGAAAGTTCTGACAGGCAAAATTCTGACCTTTAACTTGAAGAGTATAAAAAAGAGACAAGGTTCAAGAAAAGCAGCACGATTTCCCAGGGTGCTCTTTGAGAAACTGGGAAAGGACTCAGCCTAAAGGTGGAAGGAGGCTACCAAAATTGTGGCTACAAAATCATGGCATGGTCTATGAAAATAATGCCAGCTACGCACAGCATCAGAGTGGGCTGAAGTTTTCTAAAAATACCAGAGAAATTTAAAAGGAGACATTTTTTAAAGTATTGATTGAAAACAACAAGGAAGTGTGGGGCTCCTAACAAGGACAATGGAGATGTAAAGAGACCTACAAAACGAGACCACTCATCTCCTGTCCAAGTCTGTATTCTCTGCAAAAGGGAAAGAACTTTAAAAGCAATGGGTGCTCGGACCCAGTGGAAATGAGACCACCAGAAACTCAGCACACATCACTCAGGAGCATTTCAACCCTAACCGAGGTAGATGCATGGGGGAAATGAGAAAAGAAGTAAATAAGTAAATAAATAATACAAAATTAAGTGTGTTTGTTAACTGGCAATTCAATATGAGGCCACAGCACAATGATGTAAACATGTAATGAGTGGGTTTGAAAAGTAGTCAAAACTGGGGCTGTGTGAATAGACTGAGAATATTGAAAGCAGGAGAACAGCAGTCTGACCCTTTGGTCATAGACCATATCTATAGGGCTGTGTTCCATTATGTGACCCACATTTCAAGAAGGGCCACAAGAAACTAGAGCATATTATTATTCTTGGAATAAAGAGTTGAGGGTAGGCCGGGCGCGGTGGCTCAAGCCTGTAATCCCAGCACTTTGGGAGGCCGAGGCGGGTGGATCACGAGGTCAAGAGATCGAGACCATCCTGGTCAACATGGTGAAACCCCGTCTCTACTAAAAATACAGAAAATTAGCTGGGCATGGTGGCGTGTGCCTGTGATCCCAGCTACTCGGGAGGCTGAGGCAGGAGAATTGCCTGAACCCAGGAGGCGGAGGTTGCGGTGAGCCGAGATCGCGCCATTGCACTCCAGTCTGGGTAACAAGGGCAAAACACCGTCTCAAAAAAAAAAAAAAAAAAAAAAAAAAAAAAGTTGAGGGTAGATGGACAAAATGGTGTCGAGTCCCTTCTAATGCTAAGATGGAAGAGCCCTTGAAAATTCCCTCCCTAGCACTGAGCACCTCCCAAGCCCTCGAAAAGTAACTGCCTTTCCTCCAGGAATGCTCTCTGCTAAAGAGTAGCGACTGGGGTCTTTCCTGTGAAGGTGGGAGCAGCGTCTGGCCTGGACTCTCCTGGGAGACAGCAGTGTAGCAGGTGTGAGAGCGTCAAAGCAAAGTCACCATGCCTGCTGTGCTGCTGAGGACCTGAGGCAAGTCCCTTTCTTCCTTCTGCACCTCATTTTGCTCATTTGCAAAGTGCGGAGAATGTGTAATGCTTGACATGTGGAAAACCACCAGAAACACACATGGAGATGTGTTTAATTTTGGAAAGGGCCCAGCCTGAGCTAGTCCACCAGTGCTAGTCATCCTTCCTACAGTCCTGTCTGTACTCCACTCCTTTCAGAAATACAATCCCACTCAGGGCTGGCCAAAGCACCCAGAAGAAAATGGGGAGAGGGCGGATCAAAGGTACTGTCTGCTGCTTACTAATCAATTTCAGATTCCAGTTCTGCATTCACTTTTCTCAAGGTTTGATTCCCTCCCCACTGCTACCGAAATAGAGACAATGGAGGCATTCTCCGCTGCTAATCGCCCCCTCAGTCTCAATATATATATTCAACAGGGTCATGTGGGCTGCGGGGGGCTTGGCTCTAGAATCCTCAGCGTTGTAAAGATTCACGGAGGCAGCGCTGGAATTCCTAAACAATCAGCTCTGACCCAAGCACTAAAATGGCAAGGACCTTCCTGACTACTATGAATAATTGGCCCCTGTGCCCAGCAAAGTCTGACGGCACTGTGGCGCCAGGGCCTGGGCTGGCAGTGCGCCGTGCCAGACCCGGCAGGTCATGGACCCTGGGTGCTCAGGGAAGGACTGAGTATGAACCATTCCCGCTTCTGCGCTCGGGCGCACAACACACCCACCCGCTCAAAGAGGAAGGGCCCGCTGGGGCTCTCGGATGCCAAAGAACTGTTATAGAGTAGCATTTTAATGAACTGAGTGTAAATGCATTGAAAACACATGGAATTAATGCTCCTTGAAATAAACATAGGTTTTAAAAAAATGAAGAGGAAAGCAAACGTTTTGGCAAAACACATTTTGGGTTTTTCGAACCCCAAATATTTGAACTCTATTCAGGCAATCTTAATCCAGAGTGCCATTTAGCTCTCCTGTGGTAACGAATAATATGAAAGTGGGAACATTCACCATCTTTCTCTGTATTCATGGCATTTCCACAAAGACAGACCAACAGGAAGGCTTTCAGGGAGCTGTTTAAAAAATACTTAGGAAACGATAATTTCGGTGTTTGAAGAGAAATGAGAGGAGGCAAATGTATGTGACTTGATTGATGGAAGACAAAGAAACAAATAGCTGCCACATTATTAATTGAAACGGTGGGGTGCAGTACTAACCAAACACTGAAGCTTAATGCACATGACTCAATAAGCCACAGTCTTATTTAAAAAGAATAAAAATATGAAAAAAACCTTTATCACTACATTTTCAAATCCTGTATTTATGAATGGGACTTGCCAAGCAGGTAGAAGTGAAATGGGAGAGTTCCCTGGTCCCCCTTGTAGAACAGGCTCACCTGCCTGTAAATCCCCTAGTGGGAGGAGGGGCATGCAGATGGGCAGGTGCAGAGGCCAGAGAAGTGCTTTAGACTCCAGCCCCAAGGTAGTGTCTAGGTGTGGGTGCCTGCAACCTCAGAGTTACAAAGCTCTTTCAGCTTTCCTGTCTATAGATGGCTTGAGTGTTAACCAGCTCAATGGACCCTTTGCATTTTTGCAAGGGCAGAAGACCAGTGTGAGAGCTTTCTGTATCCTGAGCTCTTGGCCAGCATCCTGGAAAAATTGGGTCACACTCGGGCTTGAAGGGTGAATATGAGATTTTACTGAGTGGTGGAGGTGGCTTTCAGTGAGATGGATGGAGAGCTGGAAGTGTGGGATGGAGTGGGAAGGTGATTTTACCCTGGAGTTGGGCTGCCCTGCGGCTGTACTCCTCTCCAATCAACCCAGCTGGCATTCAGATGATCCTCCTCCTCTGTCTCTCTCTGCTGCATTGTTCCACAATCCCTCTGCTGGTCTGCTGGCTTGCTGGTAGGCTTCTGGAGCCTGGGCTTCAGGGTTTATATGAGACCAGGATAGGGAGTGTGGCAGGCCAAAAGGCAACTTTTTGGACATGAAAAAGGAATGCCTGTCCTCACTTAGGACTGTCGGTCTTCAGGCATGAGGCTAGGGCCTTTGCCAGGGAACTGGCCTCTTCTACCCGTATTTTCCTGTTTCCTGTCTGTATCAAAACTACCTGGAAGACTGAGGCCAGGAGCACACCCACCTGCCATATGCCCCACCTGGGCTGTACCTTGGGCACCAGGCCTGAGAAAGATAGAGCCCTTCAGCCCTCTCCACCACCTGTTTGGAGTGCTCACTGACAACTGACTGTCCTAACCCACTCCTACCGCCAGATCCAGCCCTGGAAATCTCCTGACAGTTTGAGCTTTGTCACCCTAAAGTCCTTCAGCTGTCCTCCACCTGCCCCCACTGCTGTTTCCCCACCTCTCTAGGAAGTGATTTCCCAATAGGCACATGCTCTCAGATGGCTGTTGGCTCAGGTGTTAGCTAATAAGCAAGGTGTTTGCTGACAAGGGCTTAACACCTCCCAGGGGTATTTGCATTTTAATAGGGACTGTTACAAGAATTCAGCCCCCAAAGGAATGAAGTTATGATGGTAAAATGCCGGGAACCCACGTGGATATTTCAGAGCAGGGAGCCCTCTCCTTGGATCCTAACACCTGGTTAGCTAGTCCTGTCTATAGCTCTCTGGAGTGGAACATAAAATCATTTCTCTTCATCCTGCCAGTGCTGGCAATCAGCTCACAAGTGAGGCAGTCATCTCCAAACAGCAGGATCCAGAGTCCCAGAAATCTTGACTCGGCCATATGGGATGTCAGAGGAAGCTTCTGAGGAACTGGAGATCACCAACGGGAAGCCACGACAGAATATCTCCTCTGGGCCAGATGCTGTGTTAGGTGCTGAGCTTACAGGTGCGAGTTACCAGCAGTTCCTGACCTCAGGGAATTCACTGTTTAGTGGAGGAGGCCCCTCTCCACCAAGATACAGGAGCACAAAGGAAGGAGAAGGGGCTTCTGCAGTTGGCTGGGGAAACTCTCATCTCTCTCCCACACAAGCTATTCACCATGCCACTGCTCAGTCTCATCTCTGTTCCTTGCATTTGCTCCCCACCGCCTTACACACATTTGGGGGCTTTTTAGTTATAAAACTAAAGTAACTTTATTTTAGAAGTTTTTAAATTACAGAAAAGCACAAAACAGGAGATCAAAATCACCAATAATATCACCATCTCTTGGCCAGGCACAGTGGCTCATGCCTGTAATCCCAGCACTTTGGGAGGCCGAGGCAGGCAGATCACCTGGAGGTTGGGAGTTCGAGACCAGCCTGACCAACACGGAAACCCCATCTCTACTAAAAATACAAAATTTGCCAGGCATGATGGCACATGCCTGTAATCCCAGCTACTCAGGAGGATGTGGCAGGAGAATAACTTGAACCTGGAAGGCGAAAGTTGCAGTGAGTCGAAATGGCACCATTGCACTGCACTCCAGCTTGGGCAACAAGAGTGAAACTCCATCTCAAAAAAAAAAAAAAAATTACCATCTTTGGGATCACAGGGTTAATTACTATTTTATGTTCTTCTAATCTTTAATACATACTTAGGGATCTATTTTTATAAGCTAAATATCATATGTATAATTAATATAAATATGATAAATTCTAATAATTCATAAATTTCCCATACTGTTAAACATACTTTGCAAATGTATGTTTTCCTACATATGCCATACTATGAAAGGTAGTGATCCATCTTACAAAGGGTAATAATTAACAAAGAACTTTGCAATATGTTTAGGTTTTAACAAAATCTCTTTATTTTCTTTACTAAACAATCAAGTTCATGGACAAGAAAATAGTAAAATTGTAAAAGTCTTCAACACAGGAGCTTGCACTGAGCAATATATAACATTTTAGGATGATGCATCTCTTAAAGAAGGTTTGATAGTGTTGTATTTTCATTGAAAGCAACTCATAGAAATGTGAAACATTATCATTTTTCATACCAGCCGCTGTTTTGTGATTTATATTATCTAAAGTGTAAATTAACCTTGAGGTTAATTTAGGTTAGAGGTCTGTATTGCACTATAGAGAAAAACCAACAAGTCTTATTATTTCTAGGAGAATTTGGTATCTTTTTTCCCTTGAATGTCAGAATCGTATGGAACAATGAGGAACATATTTTGCAAGCAAAAAGTGTATTTGCTTTGCGATTATTTTTCCTTTGGCTTAACATATCTGGCAACAAGCATCTCACACTAATTTATTTTCTTAAAGGGAAACTCACACTTCTGTAACAAACACATATGTTTCTTCTGAAAGAGGAGCTTCTTGCTACTGTAAATAGTATGTATGGGTGTAGCCAGCCACTTGTCTAAGGCAAAGCTTATTGTATATATGTTTGGAAAACATCCTTTGACTCTTTATACTATCTCAGTATCTCAACCATGACTATAAACAAGAATCACCTCAAAGCCTGTTAAAATGGCCCAGTCCCTATATTCCAACTCATTATTGGGATGAGGGATAGGAGGCAGGGGTCCTTATTTTTAAGAAGCCACACAAGGGATTCTAATGTCTGAGGGCCACACTTTGAGAAACACTGCCCTACTGAATAAAAGTCCCACTCCTTAGCATGGGATGCAAGTCTCTCCTTAATTTCACTCCTTACTGGCCCATCTCCCAACACCAGACCCATCCATTCCTGGTCACACCAATGACTCATTCTTCCTTAACACACCATTCTACTCCATGCCCTCACTCCTTTGTTCAAGTAGTATAGCTGTCTTTTCCTTCATGATCTTAAGAACAAGTAATTCAAATAAGAATTACTTGTCTGTTTTTCTCGTAATTGGTGCATATCACCCTATTATGTCCCTGGTGGTTTCCTAGTGCTGTTCTAAGCGATATATGAGTGTGTGTGTAAACATGTATATTTATATATAAATGTATGTTTATATATAAATTTATGATTCATGGAAAAAATTATCTAAATCACATAATATAAATTTTATATAATTTCCATATAAACTTATATATAAATATTATATAAAATATAATTATATTATATTTAATTTATATTTCCATATATTTATGTATAAATTTATAATATATGTTAATATATACAATTATATATAATTTATAAATATATATGTTAATATATTAATATATAAAATTATACTACATACATTATAAATTTATTTATGTATATATCTTTATAAATATTAAATATTAAATTATAATATCGATAATTAAATATTAAACATTAAATATGTTTGTATAAATTTATGTATAAATATATATACACACACATATATAAACTTATTTCCTTCCCCCCACATCTCTATTAATGTATTATTTTTCCCATATTGCAGCTTAATAAACTATGGCTGAATTAAATGAGTAAACAGATGAATAAATATTATAAATATTTAGTTAATGTAAAAACAGCTGGAGGAGAGTAGACCCCACATCCTTAGGGCTGAGACTTGAGAGACTTGGGAAATGACTTTACATTTCATAGGAATACAAAGATAATGGATGCTGTGGTCTCCATGTGTGCCCCCCAAAATCAATATGTTGAAATCCTCACCTGCAAGTTGATGGTATTAGGACATGGGAGCCTTTTGGGATGTGGTTAGGTCAGGGGAGCAGACCTGCTCTAATGAAATTAGTGTCCTTATAAAAGAAGCAGGAAGGAGTTTGTGCCTTCCACCACGAGGACACAGTGACAAGGTGCCATCGTGAACCAGGAAGTGGGCCCTCACTAGACACTGAACCTGGTGGCACCTTGATCTTGGACTTCCCAGCTTCCAAAACTGTGAAAAATAAATTTCTGTTGTTTATAAGCCATCCTATTTACGGTATTTATCCAAAAGGACTATGATAATGGGACACTGATCATTCAGAATTTGCAAGAAAAGTATTTAAAAAACATCTGTCTCAATTTTGTACATACTGTGTTGAAATTACAGTATAGCAATGCAAATCTTTTTATAATTTTTCATACCTACTCAAAAATATGCTATGGAGAGCTTTATATATGGGCACAAAATATGTCGCTTCTTAAGGCTGTTCTGCGGGAGAGGCTTTTCTTCTGTGGCCCTGTACTGCTCTGTAGTCAAGCCTCTCTGTGTCCTCTCAGTTCCTAGAGGACATCATTTTCTTTCCTCCTCAGAGCCCTGACACATGTGGGCCCCCTGAGTAGATGTTCTCTTCTTGCTCAATTTCAACTTATCTTGCAAAGCCCAGATCAGATGACCCCACCCCTAACATTTTCCAAACTTGAAGCAAGAATGCCAGTGGAAGCTCACACACTATAGACAGCATTTAGACTTCTCAGATGCCATGTAGTTTCACACGGGAGTGTCCTGGTATAAGAACGGGGAGTCCTGGCTCATGGCTGAAGACTCATCTCTATTTTCACCATCCTTGGCTCCTTCTCCCATCATGAAAGGAAGAGCTTATTAGTATCCCAGTGTGTACATCAAACTCCACACATACACACTCTGCAAGCAGCTCTCTAGGTCATCACCCTGAAGACTTGGGGTGTACATATTTGCCTTAATCCCCATTGGGATGATAGGCCCAGGGAAGAGGCTTGAGGTGCTTTCAGGAATTGAGAGGTACAGAGCACCCTAAGCCTGGTCTAGAATGGAGATGTGGGCTTCTTTAAAGTGCTGGTTATGGTGACTCTTGCCTGGGAACATGGGTGGCATTAAGCTCAAACATCCCTTTCTCCAAGTTTAATCTTCCAGATAAACTTTCATACTCCTCTTTGGAGTAGTTAATAAGGAGAACTTATTCAAAGTTTAATGAGTTATTGTTCAAACTGGTGGTACAAGGTCTAACTCCCTTGCAGAAAAATCCGTTTCACCTCTGTCTTGTTCACCTCTGTTTTTTCCTGTTGTCCAAAACAGTGTCTGGCAAACAAATGGTGCTCATTATGTGTTTGTTGAATGGATGAATGAAAGGAAAGTCCACTGAGAGTTCTAGAAATAGTTTAGGTCTCTAAAAAATATTTTTAAAATTCTGCTTTCCTTTTTCTTATATATCTGCATTATTATCACCATTAACAGCTCACAGAATAAAAGTTTAAATATGACAAAAGATTTCCTAGCACTTTGAATCTGAAGATAAAGTCCTCAGTGGGAACTGTACGGATAAAGGATTTAGGTAAGATTCCCAGGCGCAGGGCCATACAAATATGTATGGTGTAAACCCCGTGACAGAATGCCAATGTCATGTACACAGCTTTTTCTTTCTGAAAAATTACTAAGTTAGCATTTAAAAAATCAAACTGGAGGTAAAAAGAAAAACATCTATCCTTCACAGGACTGCTTGCAATTCTACTTAGAAATCTTCATAACATCTTAAGGGAAAAATCCTTTTTGAAAGAAAAACAACTCTGGGTGGTGCTTGAAAATTCAGAAGGCAGCTAGAAACTTTGCCAGTGACAACTGTAAGTAATAAAACAGTATTAAATTTTATTTTTCATTTTTAAGACTAGTTTTTTTTTTTAAAGCAGCAGGTACATGGAGTGATATTTCTAACAGACATTCTAAAAAAAAATAATAGTTTTATTTATTTTGGTTGGTATGAAAACCTTGACCTTCAAGGGTAAGGTTTTGGTTCATTGAGAGTTGGGATCCTTATGGACAGAGACCTGAACACCTCAGTTTTGGGTTTCAGTTATTTCCAAAGTTTTTGTTCTCTTTTTTCATCTTACTGATTAATGGGCAAAAAATCGTCATCTAAATTAGAAAATCTGTTCTCACTTGAAGATTATTCTGTAATTCCGAATGACTTAGAAGATGTAATATTGGATGTATATTGGTCTTCTTGCAAAACACTGAGAGATGACAAGATTATCTTTTCCAGAAGCCACTGTGGACAATGACTATCCTTATTTATTGAAAATTGTATTATGAGCCATGGAAATTTAAAGTTCTATAGAAACAAACACTCTTCCTTTAGAACCTGCTGAATTTCCCAAGAGCTTAACAAAAGTCTAATTTGTTTTCTCTCTGGGAAAGATAAAATAGCAAACAGCAAAATTCAAGATCTAAAAATAAAACCAGTTAAATCAACACACGCTGTAGCAGAACACTGCCACACATCTGGGCACCACTGTAAGACTCACTTGTCTAACCCTGTAGCCCAGAGTTTCTCAGCATTGGCACAGTCAACACTTTGTATTGGATATCTCTCATTTAACTTCTCTCTTTTGGCTCCTACTTTTTGTCATTGTGATAATATGCACAACATAAAATTGCTCATTTTAATAATTTTTGAGGGTGCAGTTCAGTGGCATCAAGTACATTCATATTGTTGTGTAACAATTACCACCATCTAGCTCCAGAAATTTCTCATCTTCCCCAACTGAAACTCTGTGCCATTAAATAATAACTCCCTCTCATACCTGGCCCCCAGTCCTGGGAACCACTTTTTTAAATTCTAAAACTCCCCACATCCTTGAGGCAAAAGTAAAGCATGAAGGTCCATGAGTGTGCACATGTGACTGTCATGATAATCTCATTAAGTTAAAGGGCCAGGGACCAGGTGCTTTCCTTCCCACATATGAGTGTTCTGTGGGGATTAGGAGACCAGCTGTGCCATCTAACTGCCGGACTTCAATTCTGCCTACACCCATTGTTGACTGTGAGGAATGTTTCAGATCCGCCTGCCTCAGTTTCCTCATCTAAGCAGGGTTGATTACAGTACTATCACATAGAATTTGTGTGACAATTAAGTGAGTTAAACACGAATACTGGACTCCCTCACACTCCATCAAGTTCAAATTCTGCACAACAGTGATCTCCAGATCAGTTGCTGGTATTTGGCTGAAAGCCTCATGGCAGAGCAGTTTGTTGCCATAGACATACTAGATATTTAATCCCACCGTCTTCTCCTTGTTTCAATTAATATCTAACTTGGAGTGTAATATGTTAGCTGCGTGAATCTGGATTTCGTTTTCACACTCTGGGATCTGAAGGCATAATTATGAGCAGACTTGGACTGCGACTCAAACGTGTGCAGTGTATGTAGACGCGATGGCTGCCAACTCAGCCAGGAGACCAACACTCTTGAATCAGATGTTTCTGTGTCTTGCAGGTGCTTAAATGCAAACTACAAACTTCACTGAGCTCCCTTTTTTCTCTCTCCATAGTGTGAGCCCAGGCACTTGGTTCCTCCCTCCTCTCCATCCTCCCTCTAAATGTTGTTTCACGTTCAACCATGTAATTTAAATAAATTAACATAGAACTTGACAGATACTGAAAGTTAGTGATTATTACTAACTTCAGATTTCACAGTTTTGAATGCTCCTTCACCACTTACTGCTTATGTAAACTTAGCAAACATTTTACCCTCAGTTTCTTCATCTATAGAATTGAAGGAATCATGGTTCCTGCCTCCCATGATTACTGTGAGAAATAATGAGATAACCAAATATAATATGCTTGACATGCAAATACTACCTTTCTTACCCATGGGAATACCAAGCTTTAGCAGGCACACATCACTCTCATTGCCTAGACAGGTGTGAGATGAGTTCAGCAAAAATCAAAGTTTCTCAAAAATGTCTGTCAGCACTGAATGTATTAGTACTGGGAACCAAATTGAATACTATTCTAGAAAGAAAGCTTCTAGAGTAAAATAGAAATGCTCTCAGTATTTGTGTATTATATGCTAGGAACTGTGCTAGTGATTTCACAAATATTTTCTTGTTCAAATTTTCATATGGTTTACTTGAGAAAAAATATTGTCCCTATTTTTCAGATGGGGAAACTTAGGCAGCAGGAGGTTAATGAATGTGTCAAAGGTCACAGAACCAGTAAATAGCAGGACAAAATACAGTTTGGTCATATTCTCATGTCCTGTGTAACATTGCCTCCATGCGAAAGTGTTGACTGATGAGACTCTGTAAGGTAGTAATGATAAATAATGAAGTAATAATTATATAATATTGTATCATTTATCATACTATGCAGTGATACAATACACATACAATTCCCATATTATCTTTTTGTATTGTACTTTAGGTTCTGGGGTACACGGGCAGATGATGCAGGATTGTTGCATAGGTACATACATGGCAATGTGGTTTGCTGCCTCCATCCCCCCCATCACCTATATCTGGCATTTCTCCCCATGTTATCCCTCCCTGACCTCCCCACCCCGCCACTGTCCCTCCCTTGGCCCCCCACAACAGATCCCAGTATGTGATGGTCCCCTCCTTGTGTCCATGTGTTCTCATTGTTCAACACCTACCTATGAGAGAGAACATGTGGTGTTTGATTTTCTATTCTTGTGTCAGTTTGCTGAGAATGATGATTTCCAGATTCACCCATATCCTTACAAAGGACACAAACTCATCATTTTTTATGGCTACATAGTATTCCATGGTGTAAATGTGCCACATTTTCCTTGTCTAGTCTATTGTCAATGGACATTTGGGTTGGTTCCAGGTCTTTGCTGTTGTAAACAGTGCCTCTGTGAACATACATGTGAATGTGTCTTTATAATAGAATGATTTATAATCCTTTGGGTATATATCCAGTGATGGGATTGCTGGGTCAAATGGAATTTCTATTTCTAGGTCCTTGAGGAAGCACCACACTGTCTTCCACAATGATTGAACTAGTTTACACTCCCACCAACAGTGTAAAAGTGTTCCTATTTCTCCACATCCTCCCCAGCATCTGTCTCTCAATTTTTTAATGATCATGATTATAACTGGCATGAGGTGGTATCTCAATGTGGTTTTGATTTACATTTCTCTAATAATCAGTGATGATGAGCATTTTTTCATATGTTTTTTGCCTCATAAATGTCTTCTTTTGAAAAGTGTCTGTTCACATCCTTTGCCCACTTTTGGATGGGTTTGTTTTTTTCTTGTAAATCTGTTTTAGTTCTTTGTAGATTCTGGATATTAACCCTTTGACAGATGGGTAGATTGCAAAAATTTTTTCCCACTCTGTTGTTTGCCAGTTCACTCTAATGATTGTTTCTTTTGCTGTACAGAAGCTCTGGAGTTTAATTAGATCTCATTTGTCTATTTTGGCCTTTGTTGCCAATGCTTTTGTTGGTTTAGTTATGAAGTCCTTGCCTATGCCTATGTCCTGAATGGTTTTGCCTAGATTTTCTTCTAGGGTTTTTATGGTATTAGGTCTTATGTTTAAATCCTTTATCCATCTGGAGTTAATTTTAGTGTAAGGTGTCAGGAAGTTATCTAGTTTCTGCTTTCTGCACACTGCTGGCCAGTTTTCCCAACACTGTTTATTAAACAGGGAATCCTTTCCCCAGTGCTTGTTTTTGTCAGGTTTGTCAAATATCAGATGGTTGTAGATGTGTGGCATTGCCTCCAAGGCCTCTGTTCTGTTCCATTTGTCTATATCTCTGTTTTGGTACCAGAACCATGCTGTTTTGAGTACTGTAGCCTTGTAGTATAGCTTGAGATCAGGTAGCATGATGCCACCGGCTTTGTTCTTTTTGCTTAGGATTGTCTTGCCTATGCAGGCTCTCTTTTGGTTCCATATGAAGTTTAAGGTGGTTTTTCCAGTTCTGTGAAGAAGATCCTGGGTAGCTTGATGGGGATAGGGTTGAATCTATAAATTACTTTGGGCAGTATGGCCATTTTCACGATATTGATTCTTCCTAACCATGAGCATGGAATTTTTTTTCCTTCTCTTATTTCTTCTCTTATGTCCTCTCTTATTTCATTGAGCAGTGGTTTGTAGTTCTCCTTGAAGAGGTCCTTTACATCCTTTGTTAGTTGTATTCCTAGGTTTTTCATTCTTTTTGTAGCAATTGTGAATGGGAATGTGCTCATGATTTGGCTCTCTGTTAGTCTGTTATTGGTGTACAGAGTTGCTTGTGATTTCTGCACATTGATTTTGTATCCTGAGACTTTGCTGAAGTTACTTATCAGTTTCAGGAGATTTTGGGCTGAGATGATAGGGTCTTCTAAATATAGAATCATGTCATCTGCTAATAGAGACAATTTGACTTCCTCCTTTATTAATTGAATATCTTTTATTTCTTTTTCTTGCCTGATTGTTCTGGTTAGAACTTCCAATACTATATTGAATAGGAATGGTGAGAGAGGCCATCCTTGTCTACTGCCAGATTTCAAAGGGAATGCTTCCCGTTTTTGTCCATTCAGTATGATATTGGCTCTAGGTTTGTCATAAATAGTTTTTATTATTTTGAGATCTGTTCCTTCAATACCTAGTTTATTGAGAGTTTTTAGCATAAAGGGCTGTTGAATTATTTTCATAGGCCTTCTCTGTATCTATTGAGATAATCATGTGATTTTTGTCTTTGGTCTGTTTATGTGGTGGATTACCTTTATAGACTGGCATATGTTGAACCAGCCTTGCATCCCTGGATGAAGCCTACTTGATTGTGATGGATAAGCTTTCTGATGTGCTGTTGCAATTGGTTTGCCAGTATTTTATTGAAGATTTTTGCATCAATGTTCATCACAGAGATTGGCTGGAAGTGTTTTTTTTGTTGTTGTTGACTCTCTGCCAGGTGTTGGTATCAGGATGATTTTGGTCTCATAAAATGACTTGGGAGGGATTCCCTCTTTTTGAATTGTTTGGAATAGTTTCAGAAGCAATGGTACCAACTCCTCTTTGAATGTCTTGTAGAATTCAGCTGTGAACCCGTCTGGACCTGGTTTGTAGGCTATTAATTGCTGCCTCAACTTCAGCCCTTGTTATTGGTCTGTTCAAGGTTTCAACTTCTTCCTGGTTTAGTCTTGAAAGGGTGCAAGCATCCAGGAATTTATCCATTTCTTCCAGGTTTACTGGTTTATGTGCATAGAGTTGTTTTTAGTAATCTCTGATGGTAGTTTGTACTTCTGTGGGATCAGTGGTGATATCCCCTTTATCGTTTTTTATTGCATCTATTTGGTTATTCTCTCTTTTCTTTTTTATTAATCTGGCTAGTGGTATGTCTATTTTGTTGATCTTTTCAAAAAACCATCTCCTGGATTTATTGATTTTTTTTGAAGGTTGTTTTGTGTCTCTATCTCCTTCAGTTCTGCTCTGATGTTAGTTATTTCTTGTCTTCTGCTAGCTTTTGAGTTTTTTTTGATCTTGCTCCTCTAGCTCTTTCAATTTTGATGATGGGGATTGATTTTAGATCTTTCCTCACTTCTCTGGTGGGCATTTATTGCTATAAATTTCCCTCAGGACACTGATTTAAATGTGTCCCAGAAATTCTAGCACATTGTGTCTTCATTCTTCTCAGTTTCAAAGAATATCTTTATTTCATTTCATTGTTTATCCAGTCGACATTCAGGAGCAGTTTGCTCAGTTTCCATGAAGTTGTGTGGTTCTGAGTTAGTTTTTTAAATTCTGAGTTCTAATTTGATTGCCCTGTGGTCTGAGAGACTGTTTGTTATGATTTCTGTTCTTCTGCATTTGCTGAGGAGTGATTTACTTCCAATTAGGTGCTCAATTTTAGACTAGGTGCAATGCAGTACTGAGAAGAATGTACATTCTGTGGATTTGGGTTGGAGATTTTTGTAGATGTCTATTAGGTCTACATGGTGCTGATCTGAGTTCAAGTCCTGGATAACCTTGTGAATTTTCTGTCTCATTGATCTGTCTAATATTGACAATGGAGTATTAATGTCTCCCACTGTTATTGTGTGGGAGTCTAAGTCTCTTTGTAGGTCATTAAGAACTTGCTTTATGTACCTGGGTGCTCCTGTATTGGGTGTGTATATATTAGGATCATTAGCTCTTCTTGATGCATTGATCCTTTTGCCATTATGTAATGCCCTTGTTTCTTTTGATCTTTGTTGGTTTAAAGTCCATTTTATCAGAGACTAGTATTGCAACTCCCACTTTTTTTTGCTCTCCATTTGCTTAATACATCTTTCTCCATCCCTTTATTTTGAGCCTCTGTGTGTCCTTGCACATGAGATGGGTTTCCTGAATACAGCACACCGATGAGTCTTAACTTTTATCCAATTTGCCAGTCTGTGTCTTTTGATTGGAGCATTTTGCCCATTTACATTTAAAGTTAATATTGTTTGGTGTGAATTTGATCCTGCCGTTTTGATGCTAGCTGGATGTTTTGCCCATTAGTTGACACATTTTCTTCATTATATGGATGGTCTTTACCATTTGGTATGTTTTTGGAGTGGCTGGTACTGGTGGTTCCTTTCCTTGTTTAGTGCATCTTTCAGGAGCTCTCGTAAGGTTGACCTGGTGGTGACAAAATCTCTCAGCAATTACTTGTTCATAAAGAATTTTATTTTTCCTTCATGATGAAGCTTAGTTTGGCTGGATATGAAATTCCAGGTTGAAAGTTCATTTCTTTAAGGATGTTGAATATTGGCTCCGACTCTCTTTTGACTTGTAGAGTTTCTGCTGAGAGATCCACTGTGAGTCTGATGGGCTTCCCTTTGTGGGTTACCTGATCTTTCTCTCTAGCTGCCCTTAGCAATTTTTCCTTCATTTCAACCCTGGTGAATCTGATAATTATGTGCCTTGGGGTTGCTCTTTTTGAGGAATATCTTTGTAGTGTTCTCTGTATTTCCTGGACTTGAATGTTGGCCTGACTTGCTAGGTTGGGGAAGTTCTCCTGGATAATACCCTGAAGAGTGTTTTCCAGCTTGGATTTATTCTCTCTGTCACATTCAGGTACACCTATCAAATGTAGATTAGGTCTTTTCACATAATCCCATATTTCTTGGAGGCTTTGTTCATTTCTTTTCACTCTTTTTTCTCTAATCTTGCCTTCTCATTTTATTTCATTGAGTTGATCTTCAGTCTCTGATATCCTTTCTTTTGCCTTGTCAATTTGGCTATTGAAACTTGTGTATGCTTTGGGAAGTTCCTGTGCTGTGTTTTTCAGCTTCATCAAGTCATTTATATTCTTCTCTAAGCTGTTTATTCTTGTTAGCATCTCATCTAACCTTTTTTCTAGGTTCTTAGTTTCTTTACATTGGGTTAGCACATGTTCTTTTAGTTGAGAGAAGTTTGGTATTAACCACCTTCTGAAACCTGTTTCTGTCAATTCATCAGATTTATTCTCCATTCATCTTTGATTCTTAGCTGGTGAGGAGCTGTGATCCCTTGGAGGAGGAGAGGCATTCTGGCTTTTGGTGTTTTCATCCTTTTTGTGCTGATTTCTTCCCATCATAGTGGTTTTATCTACCTTTGGTCTTTGTAGCTGGTGACTTTCAATGGGCTCTCTGAGTGGACTCAGTGGCTCTCTTTTTGTTGATGTTGAAGCTATTTCTTTTTGTTTCTTAGTTTTCCTTCTAACGGTCAGGCCCCTCTGTTGCAGGACTGCTGGAGGTCCACTCCAGACCCTGCTTTCCTGGGGATCACCTAAGGGGGCTGCAGAACAGTAAGGGTTGCTGCCAGTTTCTTCTGTTATCTTTGTCCCAGAAGGGTACCCAACAGATGTCGGCCTGAGCAGTTTTTTATGAGGTGTCTCTTTGGGTGTACGAGTGTCAGGGAGCTGCTTGAGGAGACAGTCAGTCTCTTATAGGAGCGCAAGTGCTGTGCTGGCAGCTCCATTGTTCTATGCAGAGCTGCTGGGCAGGTACCTTTAAGTCAGCTGCAGTGGAACTCATAACCGCCTTTTTTTCCATGTGCTCTGACCTAGGAATGTTGGCTTTATTTATAAGTTCCTGATGTGCTGCTGCCTTTTTTCAGAGATGCCCTGCCCTTCACAGAGTAGTCTAGTCACAGTCTGCCAGCAGAGGCATTGCTGAGCTGCTACAGTGCAGCTGCTGTGTGAACTGCCTCAGTATTGGTGGACTGCCTCGGTAGTGGTGGATGTCTTTCCCCACACTGAGCTGGAGTGTCCTGGGTCCAGCTGCACTGGCTGTGAAACTCTCAATCCAGAGCATTTCAGATTGCTTGTTTTGTGGGGGTGGTACCTGCCAAGCCAGATCGCCTGGCTCCCTGTCTCAGCCCCCTCCCTTTCAGTTGAATAGTCGGCTCTGTCTCCCAGGCGTTCCAGGCAACAGGTGAAATGGCTGCCCAGATTTGTGTGAGCTTCTGTGTGCCAACCTGTGGCACTAGCCATTCTGAGAACTCATGGTACTTTTCAGCCTGGGAATCTCCTGGTCTGTGGGCAGTGACTTGTTTGGAAATGCAGTGAGCACTCACCCTCTAAATTGTTCTTGCTGGGAACTGCACTCTGGAGCTGTTTCTATTTGGCCATCTTGGATCCTCCCCTGAACCAACTTTTTTACCATATTATCTTTTAAAGGAAATCTATTTATATGGATACTTGCAAACTGAAGCTAATTTTTTTTATTTTTATGTATAACATAAATTTAACCATAGTATTTGGTCAAAACCAAAACAAAATATGTTAATGATATTAGTGTTCTCTTTTGCTTTGAAATTAGTTCATTATGGTGCTGCTCTGTGCACAGCTTTTGCTTGATTTCTGCTTACTAGTTCAGGCTTGAGGACCTAATAAATATCTCTGTATAGTCATTGTTGAATAGATCTTCACATTTTGGATGAAGGAAACTGGTTGAATTAGAAAAATCTACTCTGATATTGGCCCATAACCAAATTATAACTTAAGGAGAAAAAAAACCTGATTGTTTCTTACTTTCTAAATTTTTGGCATGTTTTCAATGGTACAAAACTGTTTCTAAAGAAAATTGGAGGGGGAAGCAGAAATCTTGAGAACTCCACAATATACAATTTGTGTCATTTGCTTTTCTAAATTGTTGTTTCTCACCAGTGTCAATAAACTGCTGTAAGTGGTTAAGCATGTTTGGTTGGCTGTACCTACTCATAAAATAAACAACGTGGCTAGTATTCTCTTTACAATTGATGATGATGGGTGCTATGTAACTACCCTATATAACTCTTAATGAGGGAATAATGAAATTTACCTTGCAGAGGTATCAAAAAGCAAACATGTTTTTCTAGTGCCTGGGTCCATGACTAATTTCCCAATTTCTGTGTAAGAATTTATATGTAGGATGTCTTAAATTCCAATCCATATGCCTAACAGGCATAGAAAACCTGTGCTTGTCTTATCTGGCTGGAATGACATTGGAGTTATTAATTTTTTTTTCAGTCTATTAGGATGGTATCAGCTGGGATTGAGAAATTAATCAAGGGTACTCAAGGTCTGAAGAATATTTAAACTGTTGAATTAAGACATGATGTTTGTACTGAATGCCAGTAGGAGTGGTGTACTATATGTAGTAACTTGTTCAAAAATGTTATGCAGTGAGATATTTACATAAATTTTCATAGGAATATATTAGTTATATTTTTAAATTATACAGTTAAGGCTTAAGAACAACTCACAGTACATTGTGTAAAAGTTTGTCGGAAGAAACATCAGGTGGATTTAGAAACACAAGGCAAACTCATTTTTCAAATTATAAAATCTAGTGTCAAAGGATAGAATTTTAGTTTTGTTGCTTTTTAAAAGGTGTAATAATAAACAGAAAATGCCAATAAAAAGTACATTTGCATTATCTTAAAGACGATTATTTTTCAGAAAATAATGCAATAGTTAATTACTTTGTTGTGCGAGAATCTTTGTAACTCTTTAAGGCTGACCAAAAAAGGGAAGGGATTTTTAATAAGTAGGTTTGGAAGGCCAAGTTCATGGTGTCCTTCCAAGCTGGATAAATCAGGCAGAATACTCTTTACCAAGAAAGGGATGGTCCTTTGGAAGAGAGGGTAATCAAGCTAGATTCCTTCTACTCGGCACAAACATCAAAGTCCTTGTGGTGGTTCAAAGAAGAAGAATCTGCTTCCATACATTTGGCCAGATTTTTGGCACCTGGTTAAAGAGATTGAGCAATGAAAAGCCTGGCTTGAATTTCATTACAATTGAGTATTAAAAGCATACCCTTACAATTGGAGGGGATTGAGCCTTTTGATTGGAACGGGCCATTAGTATGTCCATGGCTTTGGTAACTTTCTTAATTTGTTTAATTGGAAAACTTGCTGTTTTTATCTCTCTGTCCAGCCATGGCCCCCTCTCTTCATAATATGCTTTGATGAACATCTAGCTCTCCATAAAATACTTAGCAAAAGAGAGAGATTAAAAACATAATTTCACAAATGCTTTTCAAAATAAAAGAAAGCAAATAGAATTACATACCAAGTCTTTATCTCCTCTTAGACTTAAATTTGATTAGATTTGATGCTAATAATTAGGTTAAAATGAGCAATGATACTCTTGTTTGTTAAATTAATTAATGGCATAAATGTGACTTCCCAAAACAATTCCACTGAAATCCTGCTTCAGGTTTCCAAAGAAGCCTGTGCTTTCCATCCATTCCCAAGGAATTTGAGGGGAGGCACCCATTTTTTGCCGGTGGTTTAGCTAGAATTAAAATTAATAATGTTTTGGCCCCCTGCCTTTGCTCAAACTGCTGGGAAGCACAGACTTCTGTTGCTCAGTGTTACATGCATCTTCCAGATTCTCAGTTGGGAAAAATGCGAAGTCTGCTTTCTGGCCTTGGGCAATAGAACACTAGGCATGGAAATCAGTGCCTTAGGTTTTTACAGCAGTGCCAGCCCCCCACTGGTCAGCAACCGCAGTGGCTAACCTCTTTCTCCCAACAGAGAATGTATTTTCCAATGTGATGCCAATACATCTCTCAGGCCTTTGCTTCATTGGGATCATGTGTTATTTTTCTTTTTCTCCAAATGTTTTGTTTTGAACGTTTCAAAATTTACATAAAAGATAAAGACTAGTACAATAAAAAATGTATATACACTAATCTAGATTTATCAGTTGTTCACATATTACCATTATTTTCTCTCAGTCTCTCTTATTTATTTACTTATGTATTTTTGCCGAACCATTTGCAAGTAAGTTACATAGACTATGAACCTTCACCTTTACGTACCTTATCATGAATCTTCTAAGTATAAGCCCTTAAGCACAGCACCATTTTATTACATGCCCAAATTAACATGCATTATATGTAATATGAACTCCATATCAAAATTCCCCAGTTATTTCCCAATGCATTTTGTTTTCTTTATCTGTAGGATTCAGTCAAGATTGATGCACTGCTTTGGTTGTAATCACTTTTTAGTTTTGTTAAAGCAAACTAAATATGGCCTGAGAAAGACTCCATACTTCTATATTTGAGTCCTTGTGGATCATCTTCAACCTAATTTAATAGGTAGACAAGATTGAAAACCTAACTTAGCAGTACACCTATAACAGTCGCTGAGTCTTGGTCAATCCCTTATTTCAACCACTCATACACTGATGAGTGTTCAAACTGTGTTTAAATAATTCAAATGCCAAGCTGTAACCAATCCAGCTGTTTTTATACCTCACTTCTGATTTCTGTATGTCACTTTACTTTTGTTGTCTATAAATTTGTTCTGGCCAGGAGGCACCCCTGGAGTCTCTCTGAATCTGCTGTGATTCTGGGGGCTGCCTGATTTGCTTATCATTCATTACTTAAACTCCTTTAAATTTAATTTGGCTGAAGTTTTTCTTTTAACAGTTTCTTTTAATCTGGAACAGGTTCCTCGCATTTTGTTTGTTTTGTTGTTCTCATGATAATGACTTTTCTGAAGAATCCAGGTTCGTTTTCTTATGGAATTTTCTACATTGTAAAGTTACCCAGTTAAATTTTTTTCATTGTTAGATTCAGGTTAAACTTGCTTTGGCAAGAATGCTCTATCAGTGTGGTTGTACATTTCTTAGTGCTTTATATACATGTTAGATTGTTCCACCATAGCGATGCTAAGTCAGGTCACTTGGTTAAGGTAATGATCACAGAAATCTCTTCTTTGTGAGGTAGATTTCCTCCTCTGGGATTAGTAAATAATTTGTAGAAGAATACCTTGAATGGGTGACAAATCTGTTTCTTAACAATCTTTCATCTTATATTTTCATGAGTTGTTAATCATCATTGCTTGGTACAGTGATTACATAGGGGTTGCAAAATGCATTTTTTCTAATTCTATTTTTCCTTCTTCATTTATTAGCTGGTATTCTCTTACAGAGAAATTTTCTTATTTCTCTATCTTGTTTCTTCTTTATAATTATAAACTCATTAAAAATTGTATTACAATTAATTATTGCCATTGTTCTTTTATAGATTCAAATGTACAAAATTTGCTTAATAGAAGCCACTTTAACAGGCTCATGTGCTTCTTTGACATAGTCTTAGTATTTGAACAGTTAGAAACAAGTAAACTAGAGACTTCTGCCAAGATGGCCAAAAGGGAGCTTCTCCAGGGTGCAGCTCCCAGTGAGTGAGACACAGAACCAGAGTGATATCCACATCTTCCAATGAGGTACCCAGGTTCTTTTCAAAGGGACTGGTTGAACAGCAGGATAAACCCAAAAAAGATGGTGAAAGTAGCCCATAGAGGGCTAGCTGAAGCAAGGCAGGGCTCTGCCCCACCTGGGAAGTGCATCTGGTATGGAGGACTGGGGGCTTTACCTCATTGGTACTCTGATTCAGGTACTGTGCTTCACTCCATGACTTTGGCAGCCCACGGTCCAGGAAAATGCTGCCTGGCTGAGAACTGCCCTGAGTTACAAACCCAGGCAACCACCCTGGCCAGCCTGGTGCTGCAAATTGTTAGTGCAGACCAGGACAGAAACTTTGACTAACACCAAGAAGGCTTGCAGGAAAAAACTGCCCATCTCACAGAAGGAGGGAGAGTTGAAAGTGGAGATTCAGATGATATGGCCAGACAGGTCCTAACCCCACAAGATCCAGCAAATGAGAGTTTCACAGTTAACACATCAGACTGAGATCCAGCCAGGATGAGTGGGCTCAGTGGAGGGAAAGATGACTGCTATTGAAAAGGCAGAGCTAATATCACTGGTATAAGCTGAAACCAGGAGAAGAATAAACAGCAGCCTGGCTGAGATCGACAAAGCCCAGCAGCATCTATCTCCACAGGCAGACAACAGAGCGAGTGTCTTAAGTGGCACACTAACCCATGAGTTAAAAAAAGCCTCATGCAAGAGAAATAAGCCCAACTTTAATAAAAAGGACATTCACTCAGAGATAGCACCAGAAATCTCCAACTTCAAAGATCAAAGTTGGATATATACATGAAGATGGGAAGAAGCCAGCAGAAAAAGGATGAAATCATCAAATTCCAGAATGCCTGTCCTCCCCCAAGAGATAACAACACCTCACCAGCAAGAGAACAAAACAGGTTGGAGAATGAATTTGATGAACTGACAGAAACAGGCTTTAGAAGATGGGTAATGACAAACTTCTCTGAGCTAAGAGGTCATGTTCTAACCCAATGCAAAGAAACTAAGATTAGATGAAAATGAAACTAAGAATAGATGAAAATGAAAAAAGATTAGATGAAATGCTAACTAGAATAACCAGCTTAGAGAAGAACATAAACGACTTGATGAGCTGAGAGACACAGCACGAGAACTTCACAAAGCATACATGAGTTTCAATAGCCAAATCGATCAAGTAGAAGAAAAGATATCAGAGATTTAAGATCAACTCAATGAAATAAAATGAGAAGGCAAGAAAAGAGAAAAAAGAGTGAAAAGAAATGACAAATCCTCCAAGAAATATGGGATTATGTGAAAAGACCCAATATACACTTTATTGGTGTAATTGAAGAGAATAGGGAGAATGAATCCAAGCTGGAAAACACTCTTCAGAATATCCAGGAGAACTTCCCCAACCTTGCAAAGCAGTCCAACTTTCAAATACAGAAAATACAGAGAACACCACAAAGATATTCCTCAAGAAGAGTAACCACAAGGCACATAATCATCAGATTCACCAGGGTTGAAATGAAGGAAAAATGCTAAGGGCAGCCAGAGAAAAAGGTTGGGTCACCTACAAAGGGAAGCCCATCAGACTTACAGAGGATCTCTAGACAGAAACCCTACAAGCCAAAAGAGAATGGCAATATTCAACATCCTTAAAGAAAAGAACTTTCAACCCAGAATCTCACATCTAGCCAAAATAAGCTTCATAAGTGAAGGAGAAATAAAATATTTTATGGACAAGCAATTGCTGAGAGATTTCATCACCACCAGGCCTGCCTTACAAGAGCCTGAAAGAAGCACTAAACATGGAAAGGAAAACCAGTACTGGCCACTGCAAAAATGAGCCAAATGGTAAAGACCAATGATGCAATGAGGAAACTGCATTGACCAATGGTCAAAACAAACAACCAGTAACAAAATGGCAGGATTAAATTAACACATGACAATATTAACATTAAATGTAAACAGATTAAATGCCCCAATTAAAGGACCCAGCCTGGAAAACTGGATAAAATAAAAAGTCAAGACACATTGATGTGCTGTATTCAGGAGACACACCTCATGTGCAAAGACACACATAGACTCAAAATAAAGGGATGGAAGGGGATGTACCAAACAAATGGAGAGTAAAAAAAAAAAAAACAGGGATTGCAATCCTGGTCTCTAATAAAAGACACTTTAAACCAACAAAGATCCAAAGAGACAAAGAAGGGCATTACATAATGGTAAAAGAATCAATGCAACAAGAAGAGCTAACTATCCTAAATATATATGCACGCAATACAGGAGCACCCAGATACATAAAGCAAGTTCTTAATGAACTACAAAGAGACTTAGACTCCTGCACAATAATTGTGGGAGATTTTAACACTCCACTGTCAATATTAGACAGATCAATGAGACAGAAAATCAACAAGGATATCCAGGACTTGAACACAGACCTGGACCAAGTGGACCTAATTGATATCTACAGAACTCTCCACCCCAAAGTCACAGAATATACATTCTCTTCAGCCCCCCATCACACTTACTCTAAAATTGACCACATAATTGGAAGTAAATCACTCCTCAGGAAAAGAACAGAATCAGAAATGGGCTGATCCAAGATGGCCAAATAGGTACAGCTCTGGAGTGCAGTTCCAAGAAAGAACAACAGAGAGGGTGGGGGTGACCTTCATTTCCAAAACTCATTTGGAAATGTGGGGACATTTCCCAATGAGTTTTTACTGCCCACAGACCAGGAGATTCCCAGGCTGAAAAGCAACGTAAGTTTCCAGCATGGCTGTTTCAGCCAGCACAGAAGGTCTCCACTCAAACTCACAAAAATTTAGGCAGCCATTTCAACTGGTGCCTAGAATGCCTGGGATACAGAGCAGCTCATTCAGCTGAAAAAAAGGGGACTGAAAAAAAGGGGGCTGAAACAGGGAGCCAGGTGATCTGGCTTGGTGGGCCCCACCCCCACAAAGACCAGCAATCTGAAACACTCTGGATTGAGAGTTTTATAGCAAGTGCAGCTGGACCCGGGACAGTCCAGCTCTGTTAGGGGAAGGGCATCCGCCATTATCGAGGCTGTCCACCATTAGTGAGGCAAACCGCCATTACTATAAATTTGTAAATGAAACTGCAAGGAAGTTTACACAGCAGGTGGGCAGAGCACATGGCAGCTCAGCAACACCTCTGCTGGAAGACTGTGACTAGGTTACCTTCTTGCTGGACAGGGCATCTCTGAAAAAGGCAGCAGCACATCAGGAACTTGTAAATAAAGTCCCACCTTCCCAGGACAGAGCACATGGGAAAAGGCAGTTATGAGTTCTGCTGCAGCAGACTTGAACGTACCTGCCCAGCAGCTCAGAATGGAACAATGGAGCTCCCAGTATAGCACTTGAGCTCCTATAAAGGACAGACTGTCTCCTCAAGCAGCTCCCTGACCCCCATATATCCAAAGAGGCACCTCATAAAGGATAGCTCAGGGTGATATCTGGCAGATACCCTTCTGGGACAAAGATAACAACAAGAAGAAACTAGCAGCAACCCTTATTGTTTTGCAGACACTACAGGTGATCCCCAGGGAAGCAGGGTCTGGAGTGGACCTCCAGCAGTCCTACAGCAGAGAGGCCTGACTATTAGAAGAAAAACTAAGAAACAGAAAGAAATAACTTCAACATCAACAAAAAGGACATCCACTCAGAGACCCCATCAAAAAACATCACCAACTACAAAGACCACAGGTAGATAAATCCACAAAGATGGGAAGAAACAAGCACAAAGAGGATGAAAACACCCAAAACCAGAACACCTCTCCTCCTCCAAGAGATCACAACTCCTCACTAGCAAGGGAACAAAGCTGGATGGAAAATGAGTCTGATGAATTGACAGAAACAGGCTTCAGAAGATGGGTAATAACAAACTTCTCTGAGCTAAAAGAACATGTTCTAAACCAATGCAAAGAATCTAAGAACCTTGAAAACAGGTTTGATGAAATGGTAATGAGAATAAACAGCTTAGAGAAGAATATAAATGAATTGATGGAGCTGAAAAACACAAGAACTTAGGGAAGCATACACAAGTTTCAATAGCCAAATTGATCAAGCAGATGAAAGGATATCAGAGAATGAAGATCAACTCAATGAAATAAAACAAGAAGGCAAGAATAGAGAGAAAAGAGTAAAAAGAAATGAACAAAGCCTCCAAGAAATATGGGATTATGTGAAAAGACCTAATCTACCTTTGATAGGTGTACTTGAATGTGATGGAGAGAATGAATCCAAGCTGGAAAAAACTCTTCAGGATATTTTCCAGGAGAACTTGCCCAACCTAGAAAAGCAGACCACCATTCAAGTCCTGGAAATACAGAGAACACCACAAAGATATTCCTCAAGAAGAGCAACCCGAAGGCACATAATCATCAGATTCACCAGGGTTGAAATGAAGGGAAAATTGCTAAGGTGCAGCCAGAGAGAAAAATTGGGTTACCCATAAAGGGAAGCCTGTCAGACTCACAGTGGATCTCTCAGCAGAAACCCTACAAACCAAAAGAGAGTCAGAGCCAATATTCAACATCCTTAAAGAAATGAACTTTCAACCTGGAATTTCATATCCAGCCAAACTAAGCTTCATCAGTGAAGGAGAAATAAAATTTTTTATGGACAAGCAATTGCTGAGAGATTTCATCATGTAAGCATAACTTACATGAGCTCCTGAAAAAAAGCACTAAACATAGAAAGGAACAAGCAATACTACCCACTCCAAAAACATACCAAGTGGTAAAGAGCATTGACACAATGAAGAAACTGTGTCAGCTAAAGGGCAAAATAATCAGCTAGCATCAAAACGGCAGGATCAAATTCACACATAATATTAACCTTAAATGTAAATGGACAAAATGCTCCAATCAAAAGACACAGACTGGCAAATTGGATAAAAAGTTAAGATCCGTCAGTGTGCTGTATTTAGAAAACCCATCTCACATGCAAGGACACACATAGGCTCAAAATAAAGGGATGGAGGAAGATTTACCAAGCAAATGGAGAGAAAAAAAAAGCAGGACTTGCAATCCTAGTATCTGATAAAATAGACTTTAAATCAACAAAGATCAAAAGAGACAAAGAAGGGCATTACATAATGGTAAAAGGATCAATGCAACAAGAAGAGCTAACTATCCTAAATATATATGCACCCAATACAGGAGCACCCAGATACATAAAGCAAGTTCTTAAAGACCTACAAAGAGACATAGACTCCCACACATTAATAGTGGGAGACTTTAACACTCCACTGTCAATATTAGATCAAAGAGACAGAAAATTAGCAAGGATATCTAGGACTTGAACTTAGATCTGGACCAAGGAAACCTAATAAACATTTGCAGAATTCTCCACCCTAAATATGCAAAATATACATTCTTCTCAGCACCACATCGCACCTACTCTAAAACTGACCACATAATTGGAAGTAAATCACTCCACAGCAAATGCAAAAGAATGGAAATCATAATAAACAGTCTCTCAGACCACAGTGCAATTAAATTAGACCTCAGGATTAAGTAACTAACTCAGAACTGCACAACTTCATGGAAACTGAATAACTGGGTTTTGAATGATGACTGGATAAACAATGAAATGAAGACAGAAATAAAGATGTTCTTCAAAACCAATGAGAATGAAGAAACAACATACCAGAATCTCTGGGGCACATTTAAATCAGTGTCTTGAGGGAAATTTATAGCAATAAATGCCCATATGATAAGCAAGGAAAGATCTAAAATTTACACCCTATCATAAAAATTGAAAGAGCTAAAGAAGCAAGATAAAAAAAACTCAAAAGCTAACAGAAGACAAGAAATAACTAACATCAGAGCAGGTCTGAAGAAGATAGAGACAAAGAAAACCCTGCAAAAAGTGAATTATTTCAGGAGCTAGTTTTTTGAAATGATCAACAGAATAGACAGACTGCTAGTCCGATTAACAAAAAAGAAAAGAGAGAAGAATCATAGATGCGATAAAAATGATAAAGGGGATATCACCACAGATTCCACAGAAGTACAAACTACCATCAGAGATAACTACAAACAACTCTACATAAACCAGTAAACAAGGAAGAAATGGATAAATTCCTGGATACTTGCACCCTCCCAAGCCTAAACCAGGAAGAAGTTGAAACCCTGAATAGACCAGTAACAAGGGCTGAAGTTGATTAAGCAATTATTAGTCTAACAAATAAAAAAAGCCCAGATCCAAGTGGGTTCACAGCCAAATTCTACCAGATGTACAAAGAGGAGCTGGTACCACTCCTTCTGAAACTATTCCAAACAATACAAAAAGAGGGAATCCTTCCCAAATCACTTTATGAAACCAACATCATCCTGATACCAAAACCTGGAAGAAACTCAACCAAAAAAGAAAACTTCAGGCAATCTCCATGTTTAACATAGATACAAAAATCTTCAATAAAATACTAGCAAACCTGATGCAACAGCACATCAAAAAGCTTGTCCATCACTGTCAAGTAGACTTCATTCTGGAGATGCAAGTCTGGTTCAACATATGCAAGTCTGTAAATGTAATCCACCACATAAACAGAACCAAAGACAAAAACTACATGATTATCTTAATAGATGCAGAGAAGGCCTTCAACAAAATCCAACAGTCCTTTAAGCTAAAAACTCTCAATAAACTAGGTATCAATGGAACATATCACAAAATTATAAAAGTTATTTATGACAAACCCTTAGCCAGTATTATACTGAATTGGCAAAAACTGAAAGCATTCCCTTTGAAGTCTGGCACTAGACAAAGATGTCTCAGCTCCAAATCTTCATCAATGTGCAGAAGTCATGAGCATTCCTGTACACCAATAACAGACTAACAGAGAGCCAAATCAAGAATGAACTGCCATTCACAATTGCTATAAAGAGAATTAAAAAACCGAGGAATACAACTAACAATGGATGTAAAGGATGTCTTCAAGGAGAAATATGAACCACTGATTAAGGAAATGAGAAAGGACAGAAACAGATAAAAAAAAATTCCATGTTCATGGTTAGAAAGAATCAATATCATGAAAATGCCCATGCTACTCAAAGTAATTTATAGTTTCAATGCTATCCCCACCAAGTTACCTAGGACCATTTTCCCCAAGCTGGAAAAAACCACCTTAAACTACATGTGGAACCAAAAGGGAGCCTGAATAGCCAATACAATTATAATCAAAAAGAAAAAAGCTGGAGGTATCATGCTACCTGATTTCAAACTATACTACAAGGCCAAAGTAATCAAAAAACAGTGGTACTGGTGCCAAAACAGAGACATAGACCAATGAAACAGAACAGAGGCCTCAGAGGCAACACAGATACAACCATCTGATCTTTGACAAACCTGACAAAAATAAGCAATGGGGAAAGGATTCCCTGTTTAATAAATGATGTTGGGAAAACTGGCTAGCCACGTGCAGAAAGCAGAAACTGGACCCCTTCCTGACATCTTACACTAAAATTAACTCCAGATCGATTACGGATTTAAACAAAAGACCTAACACCATAAAAACCCTAGAAGAAAACCTAGGCAAAACCATTCAGGACATAGGCACAGATAAGAACTTCATGACTAAAACACCAAAAGCAATGGCAACAAAGGCCAAAATAGACAAATGGGATCTAATTAAACCTCAGAGCTTTTGTACAGCAAAAGAAACAATCGGTAGAGTGAACTGGCAACCAACAGAATGGGAAAAATTTTTTGTAATCTACCCATCTGACAAAGGGCTAATGTCCAGAATCTACAAAGAACTAAAACAGATTTATAAGAAAAAAAACAAAAAAAACCCCATTCAAAAGTGGGTGAAGGACATGAACAAACACTTTTCAAAAAAAAGAGATTTATGAGGTCCACAAAGATATCAAAAAATGTTCATCATCACTGGTCATTAGACAAATGCAAATCAAAACCACATTGACATACTATCTCACGCTAGTTAGAATAGTGATCATTAAAAAATCTGGAGACAACAGATGCTGGAGAGGATGTGGAGAAATAGGAACACTTTTACACTGTTAGTGGGAGTGTAAATTAGTTCAACCATTGTGGAAACAGTGTGGCAATTCCTCAAGGACCTAGAAATAGAAATTCCATTTGACCCAGCAATCCCATTACTGGGTATATATCCAAAGGATTATAAATCATTCTATTGTAAAGACACATGCATACGTATGTTTATTGCAGCACTGTTTACAATAGAAAAGATCTGGAACCAACCCAAATGCCCATCAATGATAGACTGGACAAGGAAAATGTGGCAAATACACACCATGGAATACTAGGCAGCCTTAAAAAATGATGGGTTTGTGTCCTTTGTAGGGTCATGGATGAATCTGGAAATCATCATTCTCAGCAAACTGACAGAACAGAAATTCAAGTGCCACATGTTCTCACTCACAGGTGGGTGTTGAACATGAGAACATGTGGACACTTGGAGGGGAACATCACACACTGGAGTCTGTTTGTGGGGAATAGGAGAGGGACAATGGAGGGTATGGAGGTTGGGGAGGGATTACATGGGGAGAAATGCCAGATATAGGTGATGGGGGGATGGAGGCAGCAAACCACATCGCCATGTATGTACCTATGCAACAATCCTGCATGTTCTGCACATGTACCCCAGAACCTAAAGTCGAATTATATATATATATATATATATGAATGGAAATCATAACAAACAGTCTCTCAGACCACAGTGCAATCAAATTAGTCTCTGGATTAAGAAACTAACTCAAAACTGCACAACTTTATCAAAACTGAACAACTGGCTCCCCAATGTTGACTGCATAAACAATGAAATGAAGGCAGGAATAAAGATGTTCTTCAAAACCAAGGAGAATGGACACAACATATCAGAATCTCTAGGACACATTCAAAGCACTGTCTGGAGGGAAATTTACAGCTATAAATGCCCACATGAGAATCAAGGAAATATCTAAAATCAATACCCTATGGTCAAAATTGAAAGAGCTAGAGGAGCAAGATTTAAAAAAACTCAAAAGCCAGCAGAAGACAAGAAATAACTAAGATGAGAGTAGAACTAAAGGAGATAAAAACAGAAAAAAAAACCTGCAAAAAATCAATAAATCCAGGAGATTGTTTTTTGAAATGATCAACAGAACAGACAGACCACTAGCCAGATTAATAAAAAAGAAAAGAGAGAAGAATCAAATAGATGCAATAAAAATGATAAAGGGGATATCACCACCAATTACACAGAAATACAAACTACTGTCAGAGATTACTGCAAACTCTATGCACATAAACCAGTAAACAAGGAAGAAATGGATAAATTCCTGGACACTTGCACACTTCCAAGCCTAAACCAGGAGGAAGTTAAAACCCTGGATAGACTAATAAAAAGGGCAAAAGTTGAGGCAGCAATTAATAGTCTACCAACCAAAAAAAGCCCAAGTCCAGATGGGTTCATAGCCAAATTGTACCAAACATATAAAGAGCAGCTGGTACCATTCCTTCTGAAACTATTTCACACAATACAAAAAGAGGGAATCCTCCCCAACCCATTTTATGAGACCAACGTCATCATGATACCAAAACCTGGCAGAGACTCAAATTAAAAAAGAAAACTTCAGGCCAGTCTCCATGATTAACATAGGTGCAAAAATCTTCAATAAAATACTGGCAAACTGATTGCAACAGCACATCAAAAAGCTTATCCATCATGATCAAGTAGGCTTTGTCTCATGGATGCAAGGCTGGTTCAACATACACTAGTCTATAAACATAATCCATCACATAAGTAGAACCAGACAAAAACCACATGATTATCTCAATAGATGCAGAGAAGGCCTTTGACAAAATTCAACAGCCCTTTATACTAAAAACTCTCAATAAACTAGGTATTGATGAAATGTATCACAAAGTAATAAAAGCTATTTATGACAAACCTATAGCCAATGTCATGCTGAATGGGAAAAAACTGGAAGCATTCCCTTTGAAATTTGACACTAGACAAGGATGGCCTCTCTCACCACTCCTATTCAATATAGTACTGGAAGTTCTAGCCAGAGTAATTAGGCAAGAAAAAGAAATAAAGGGTATTCAGTTAGGAAAGGAGGAAGTCAAATTGTCTCTATTTGCAGACGACATGATTGTATATTTATAAGACCCCATCAGCTCAGGCCAAAATCTCGTTAAGTCGATCAGCAATTTCAGCAAAGTCTCAGGATACAAAATCAATGTGCAGAAACCACAAGCATTCTTCTACACTAATAACAGACAAACAGAGCCAAATCAAGAGTGAACTGCCATTCACAATTGCTACAAAGAGAATAAAATACCTAGGAATACAACTAAAAAAGGTTATAAATGACCTCTTCAAGGAGAACTATGGACCACTGCTCAAGGAAATAAGAGAAGACATAAACAGATGGAAAAACATTCCATGTTCATAGTTAGGAAGAGTTAGTATCACGAAAATGGCCATACTGTCCAAAGTAATTTATAGATTCAACACTATCCCCATGAAACTACCATTGGCCTTCTTCACAGTACTGGAGAAAAACACTTTAAACTTCATATGGAACCAAAAGAGAGCCCACATAGTCAAGACAATTCTAAGCAAAAAGAACAAAGCTGGAGGCATCATGCTGCCAGATTTCAAACTATACTACATGGAAATAGTAATCAAAACAGCCTGGTACTGGTACTAAAATAAAGACGTCATAGACCAATGGAACAGAACAGAGTCCTTGGAAGCAACACCACACATCTACAACCATCTGATCTTTGACAAACCTGACAAAAACAAGCAATGGGGAAAGGATTCCCTGTCTAATAAATGATGTTGGGAAAATTGGCTAGCAATGTTCAGAAAGCAGATACTGGACCCCTTCCTGACTCCTTACACTAACATTAACTCCAGATGGATTAAGAATTTAAACATAAGACCTAACACCATAAAAACCCTAGAAGAAAACCTAGGCAAAACCAACCCAGGCAAAACCATTCAGGACATAAGCACAGATAAGGACTTCATGACTAAAACACCAAAAGCAATGGCAAAAAAGGCCAAAATAGACAAATGGGATCTAATTAAACCTCAGAGCTTTTGTACAGCAAAATAAACAATCATTAGAGTGAAACAGCAACCAACAGAATGGGAAAAAAATGTTTGCAATCTACCCATCTGACAAAGGGCTAACATCAAGAATCTACAAAGAACTAAAACAGATTTATAAGAAAAAAAACAAATAAACCCATTTAAAAGTAGACAAATAATATGAATAGACACTTTTTAAAAGAAGACATTTATGAAGCCAACAAACATATGGAAAAACTGCTCATCATCACTGGTCGTTAGAGAAATGCAAATCAAAACCACAGTTAGATACCATCTCACACCAATTATAATCATGATCATTAAAAAATCTGGAGACAACAGACGTTGGAGAGGATGTGGAGAAATAGGAACATTTTTACACTATTAGTGGGAGTGTAAATTAGTTCAACCACTGTGGAAGACAGTGTGGTATTCCTTAAGGATCTAGAAATAGAAATTCCATTTGACCCAGCAATCCCATTACTGGGTATATACCCAAAGAACTATAAATTGTTCTATTATAAAGGTGCATGCACACGTATATTCATGGTGGCACTGTTTACAATAGCAAAGATCTAGAACCAACCCAAATGCCCATCAATCATAGACTGGACAAAGAAAATGTGGCACCTATACACCATGGAATACTACACAGTCATAAAAAATGATGACTTCATGTCCTTTGTAAGGACATGGATGAATCTGGAAACCATAATTCTCAGCAAACTGACAGAAGAACAGAAATTCAAACACCACATGTTCTCACTCATAGGCAAGTGTTGAATAATGAGAACACATCATCACAGGGAGTGGAGCATCACACACTGGGGTCTGTTGGGGGGACTAGGAGTGGGACAGTGGTGGGAAGAGGATGGGGAGGGATAATGTGGGGAGAAATGCCAGGTATAGATGATGGGAATGGAGGCAGCAAACCACCTTGCCATGTATGTACCTATGCAACAATTCTGCATGATCTGCACATGTACCCCAGAACCTAAAGTACCACAAAAGAAAGAAGAAAGAGAAAGAAAGAAAGAGAAGAAAGAAAGAAAAAGAATGAAAGGAAGAAAGAAAGTAAAAGAAAGAAAGAAGAAAGAAAGAAAGAAAGAAAAAGAAAGAAACAAAGAAATAAACTACATTATATTTTCCTTGCCCTGGACTTGGAATTAGCTACTACTATAGCCAAGTTATGGTATTTTACACCATCATGTGGAATAATGTCTAGAAATCAATAGCTGAACATGAAACCTCTTTATTTCTATTGGAGTGTCATTATTCCTACCTGCTTTAGGTAGAGAGTGCATGTGAATTTTATATTTAATTAAAATTAAATAAATGTGAAAAATTAAAATTAAGTACATGTGAATTTTATATTTAATTAAAATTAGTATTGCAAGATTGTTTACTTTCTTTAATTTTATATTAATACCTCTTTTACCATTCAAATCTTATAGTTAGTATGCTTAGTATTTGCATTAAAATTGGTACTGTGATGATGAAACTATCTTATGAGTAGTATAGGATAAGTATAGGATATTTTAATGAGATATTAATCCTGCTCTATACATAACATTTCATTTCAGTTATTTTTATTTTTGTCCTTAGAATGTATGCCACAGAGAATGTACAATCAGAAGAATTATGTTTAAAAGTTACTTTATTTTCTCCATTTGATAGTCTGTATCTTTTGTCATTTTATTGAGGTATACTTTACACAAGATAACATTTACCCTTGTAGAGTTCCATGAATTTTTACAATTGCATGCAGGCAGGTAGCCACACTACAAACAAGCTATAATGCACATCCATCACCTCACTGTTTTCTCCTTCCATTTCTATTTAATCTTCTTCCTCCAACACCCACCCCTGGCAACCACTAATCTGTCTTCTGTCTATGGTTTAGCACTTTGCAGAATGTCATATAAACAGGATCATATGTAACCTTCGAGTCTCAGGGCAGTGGTATTGTGTAACTTAGTTCATGCAGATCATTCTTTTTTATAGATGGGCACTATTTTATTGGATTGGTGTATCAGAATTTAAAAAAATTATTCAGCATTTCAACATTTGGCTTGATTGTGAATAAAGCCATTATAAGTATTTATATGGACACATTTTCATTTCTTTTAGGTGAATAGCTAGGAGTAGAATTGCTAAATTTTAGATGAATTTTTAACCTTATAACTCATTTCTAAATTATTTTTCAAAGTGTATGTACCAATTTTCATTTCTACCAGCAATGTATAAGAGCTCTATTTGCTTTTCAAACCCTTATCTTTATCAGCACCTGTTATTGTCAAAATTGGTTTGTTTATTTGCTTCTCTCTTTATTTCTCTTTTTTCTTTCTTATTGTGATAGTTATGTAGTGGTACCTCATTGTGGTTTTAGGTTGCATTTCTCTAAAGACTAATGATATTAAGCATTATTTCATATGTTTATTTTCCATCTCTGTATCTTCTTTGGCAAATAATCTATCAAATGTTTTCTCTAGTATTTTATTTTATTTTATTTTTTAAATGTTTATTGCATTATAGGTTTTGGGGTACATGTGCAGAATGTGCTAGATAGTTGCATAGGTACACACATGGCAGTGTGTTTTGCTGCCTTCCTCCACTTCACCCACACTTGGCATTTATCCCCAGGCTATCCCTCCCCAGCCCCACCCTGCTGTCCCTCCCCCATTCCCCCCAATAGACCCCAGTGTGTAGTATCCCCCTCCCTGTGTCCATGTGTTCTCATTTTTCTCACCCACTTATGAGTGAGAATATGCAGTTTTTCTTTTTCTATTCTTGTGTCAGTTTGCTGAGAATGATGTTCTCCAGATTCATCCATGTCCTTACAAAGGACACAAACTCAACATTTTTTATTGCTGCATAATATTCCATGGTGTATATGTGCCACATTTTCCCAGTCCAGTCTATCATCGATGGGCGTTTGGGTTGGTTCCAGGTCTTTGCTATTGTAAACAGTGCTGCAAAGAACATTCGTGTGCATGTGCCCTTATAGTACAACGATTTATAGTCCTTTGGATATATACCCAGTAATGGGATTGCTGGGTCAAATGGAATTTCTATTTCTAAGTCCTTGAGGAATCACCACACTGTCTTCCACAATGGTTGAATTAATTTACACTCCCACCAACAGTGTAAGAGTGTTCCTATTTCTCCACATCCTCTCCAGCATCAGCTGTCTCCAGATTTTTTAATGATCGCCATTCTAACTGGCATGAGATGGTATCTCAATGTGGTTTTGATTTGCATCTCTCTAATGACCAGTGATGATGAGCATTTTTTCATGTGTTTGTTGGCCTCATGTATGTCTTCTTTTGTAAAGTGTCTGTTCATATCCTTTGCCCATTTTTGAATGGGCTTGTTTGTTTTTTTCCTGTAAATCTGATTGAGTTCTTTGTAAATTCTGGATATCAGCCCTTTGTCAGATACGTAAACTGCAAAGATTTTTTTCCCATTCTGATGGTTGCTGATTCACTCTAGTGACTGTTTCTTTTGCTGTGCAGAAGTTGTGGAGTTTGATTAGGTCCCATTTGTCTATTTTGTCTTTTGTTGCCAATGCTTTTGGTGTTTTGGTCATGAAGTCCTTGCCTACTCCTATGTCCTGAATGGTTTTGCCTAGATTTTCTTCTAGGGTTTTTATGGTGTCAGGTCTTATGTTTAAGTCTTTAATCCATCTGGAGTTAATTTTAGTGTAAGGTGTCAGGAAGGGGTCCAGTTTCTGCTTTCTGCACATGGGTAGCCAGTTTTCCCACCACCATTTATTAAACAGGGAATCCTTTCCCCATTGCTTGTTTTTGTCTGGTTTATCAAAGATTATATGGTTGTAGATATGCTGTGTTGCCTCCAATGCCTCTGTTCTGTTCCATTGGTCTATATCTCTGTTTTGGTACTGGTACCATGCTGTTTTCATTACTGTAGCCTTGTAGTATAGTTTGAAGTCTGGTAGTGTGATGCCTCCCGCTGTGTTCTTTTTGCTTAGAATTGACTTGGCTATGCGGGCTCTCTTTTGGTTCCATATGAAGTTCATGGTGTTTTTTTCCAGTTCTGTGAAGAAATTCAATGGTAGTTTGATGGGGAAAGCATTGATTGTGTAAATTACTTTGGGCAGTATAGCCATTTTCACCATATTGATTATTCCTAACCACGAACATGGAATGTTTCTCCATCTGTTTGTGTCCTCTCTTATTTCATTGAGCAGTGGTTTGTAGTTCTCCTTGAAAAGGTCCCTTGCGTTCCTTGTGAGTTGTATTCCTAGGTATTTTATTTCTTTTGTAGCAATTGTGAATGGCAGTTCGTTCTTGATTTGGTTCTCTTTAAGTGTGTTATTGGTGTATAGGAATGCTTGTGATTTTTGCACATTGATTTTTATATCCTGAGACTTTGCTGAATTTGCTTATCAGCTTCAGGAGTTTTTGGGCTGACGTGATGGGGTCTTCTAGGTATACTATCATGTCGTTTGCAAATAGAGACAGTTTGGCTTCCACCTTTCTTATATGAATACCGTTTATTTCTTTTTCTTGCCTGATTGCTCTGGCTAGAACTTCCAGTACTATGTTGAATAGGAGTGGTGAGAGAGGGCATCCTTGTCTAGTGCTGGATTTCAAAGGGAATGCTTCCAGTTTTTGCCCATTCAGTATGATATTGGCTGTTGGTTTGTCATAAATAGCTTTTATTACTTTGAGATATGTTCCATCAATACCAAGTTTATTGAGGGTTTTTAGCATAAAGGGCTGTTGAATTTTGTCAAATGCCTTCTCTGCATCAATTGAGATAATCATGTGGCTTTTGTTTTTGCTTCTGTTTATGTGGTGATTACATTTATAGACTTGCATATGTTGAACCAGCCTTGCATCCCTGGGATGAATCCTACTTGATCATGATGGATAAGTTTTTTAATGTGCTGTTGCAATCGGTTTGCCGGTATTTTATTAAAGATTTTTGCATCTATGTTCATCATGGATATTGGCCTGAAGTTTTCTTTTCTTGTTGAGTCTCTGCCGGGTTTTGGTATCAGGATGATGTTGGTCTCATAAAATGATTTGGGAAGGGTTCTCTCTTTTTGAATTATTTCGAATAGTTTCAGAAGGAATGGTACCAGATCCTCTTTGTGTGTCTGGTAGAATTCGGCTGTAAACCCATCTGGACCTGGGCTTTTTTTGTGTGGTAGGCTCTTAATTGCTGCCTCAACTTCAGACCTTGTTATTCGTCTATTCATAGTTTCGGCTTCCTCCTCGTTTAGGATTGGGAGGACACTGGCGTCCAGGAATTTATCCATTTCTTCCTGCTTTACTAGTTTATGTGCATAGAGTTGTTTGTAGTATTCTCTGATGATGGTTTGAATTTTTGTGGAATCTGTGGTGATTTCCCTTTATCGTTTTTTATTGCATCTATTTGGTTGTTCTCTCTTTTCTTTTTTATCAGTCTGGCTAGTGGTCTATTTTGTTGATCTTTTTGAAAAACCAGCTCTTGGATTTATTGATTTTTGAAGGGTTTTTCATGTCTCTATCTCCTTCAGTTCTGCTCTGATCTTAGTTATTTCTTGTCTTCGGCTAGGTTTTGAGCTTTTTTGATCTTGCTCCTCTAGCTCTTTCAATTTTGATGATAGGATGTTAATTTTGGATCTCTCCACTGTTCTCATGTGGCACTTATTGCTATATATTTTCCTCTACAGACTGCTTTAAATGTGTCCCAGAGATTCTGGTTTGTTGTGTCTTCATTTTCGTTGGTTTCAAAGAACTTCTTTATTTCTGCCTTCATTTCAGTGTTTATCCAATCAACATTCAAGAGCCAGTTGTTCAGTTTCCATGAAGCTGTGTGGTTCTGAGTTAGTTTTTGAATTCTGAGTTCTAACTTGATTGCACTATGGTCTGAGAGACTGTTATAATTTCAGTTGTTTTGCATTTGCTGAGGAGTTCTTTACTTCCAATTATGTGGTCAATTTTGGAGTAGGTGTGATGTGGTGCTGAGAAGAATGTATATTCTGTGGATTTGGGGTGGACAGTTCTGTAAATGTCTAGGAGGTTTGCTTGTTCCAGGTCTGAGTTCAAGTCCTGGATATCCTTGTTAATTTTCTGTCTGGTTGATCTGTCTGCTATTGACAGTGGAGTGTTAAAGTCTCCCACTATTATTGTGTGGGAGTCTAAGTCTCTTTGTAAGTCATTAAGAACTTGCCTTATATATCTGGGTGCTTCTGCATTGGGTCCATATATGTTTAGAATCTTTAGCTCTTCTTGTTGTATCTATCCTTTTACCATTATGTAATGACCTTCTTTGTTCCTTTTGATCTTTGTTGCTTTAAAGTCTATTTTATTGAAGACGAGAATTGCAACTCCTGCTTTTTTTTTGCTCTCCATTTGCTTGGTAAATCTTCCTCCATCCCTTATTTTGAGCCTTTGTGTATCCTTCCATGTGAGATGGGTTTCCTGGATACAGCACACTGATGGGTTTTGGCTTTTTATCCAATTTGCCAGTCTGTGTCTTTTGATTGGTGCATTTAGCCCATTTACATTTAGGGTTAATATTGTTTTGTGTGAATTTGATACTGTCATTTTGATGCTAGCTGGCTGTTTTGCCCATTGGTTCATGTACACTCTTTATTTTGTTGATGCTCTTTAGCATTTGGTATGCTTTTAGGATGGCTGGTACTGGTTGTTTCTTTCTATGTGTAGTGCCTCTTTCAGGAGCTCTTGTAAAGCAGACATAGTGGTGACAAAATCTCTGAGTACTTGCTTGTTCATGAAGAATTTTATTTTTCCTTAACTTATGAAGCTCAGTTTGGCTGGATATGATATTCTGGGTTGAAAGTTCTTTTCTTTAAGGATGTTGAATATTGGCCCCCACTCTCTTCTGGCTTGTAGAGTCTCTGCCAAGAGATCTGCTGTGAGTCTGATGGGCTTTCCTTTGTGGGTGACCTGACCTTTCTCTCTGGCTGCCCTTAGTATTTTATCTTTCATTTCAACCCTGGTGAATCTGATGATTATGTGCCTTGGGGTTGCTCTTCTTGCGGAGTATCTTTGTGGTGTTCTCTATATTTCCTGGAGTTGAGTATTGACCTGTCTTGCTAGGTTGGGGAAATTTTCCTGGATAATATCCTGAAGAGTATTTTCCAGCTTGGATTCATTCTGTTCATCACATTGTGGTACACCTATCAAACATAGTTTGGGTCTCTTCACATAGTCCCACATTTCTTGGAGATTTTGTTCATTATTTTTTGTGCTTTTTTCTTTAATCTTGGTTTCTCATTTTATTTCATTGAGTTGATCTTCAACTTCTGATATTCTTTCTTCTGCTTGGTCAATTCGGCTGTTGAAACTTGTGCATGCTCTGTGAAGTTCTCGTGTTGTGTTTTTCAGCTCCTTCAATTCACTCATATTCCTCTCTAAGTTGTCCATTCTTGTTATCATTTCCTCGAATCTTTTTTCAAATCTTTTTTCAAGGTTCTTAGTTTCTTTGCAATGATTTAGTACATGTTCCTTTAGCTCACTGAAGTTTCTCATTATCCACTTTCTGAAGTCTGATTCCGTCATTTCGTCACACTCATTCTCCATCCAGCTTTCTCCCCTTGCTGGTGAGGAGTTTTGGTCCTTTGTAGGAGGTGAAGTGTTTTTGTTTCGGGTGTTTTCCTCCTTTTTGCACTGGTTTCGTCCCATCTTTATGGATTTATCCACCTGTCATCTTAGTAGTTGCTGATTTTTCAATTGGGTCTCTTTGTGGATGCCCACATTGTTGATGATGAAGTATTTCTGTTACTTAGTTTTCTTTCTAATGGTCTAGCCCCTCTGCTGTACGAGTGCTGAGGTTCACTCCATGCCCTTCTTGTCTGGGGTACACCTGTAGCAGCTGCGGAACAGTGATTGATGCTACCAGTTTCTTCTTCTGCTATCTTTGTTCCAGAATGATGCCCACCAAATGTCAGTCTGCTTAGTCCTTTTTTGGGGTGACTCTTTGCATATACAGGGTTCAGGGAGCTGCTTGAGGGGATGGTCTGTGCTTTATAGGAGCTCCAGTGCTGATCTGTGAGCTCCGTTGTTCATTCAGGGTTGTTGGGAGGATGTGTTTATGTCTGCTGCAACAGAACTCATAAAACCCCCCTTTCCCCCCCCTTAGATGCTCTGTCTCAGAGAGTTGGGGCTTTCTTTATGAGTATCTGTTGCACTGTCCTGCCCAGGTAGGAGGCGGTCTATTCACTATTTCCCTGCCAGGGCTCTGCCCTGCTAGCATAGGTCCGCCCTGTTGCCGCGGGGCTCCATTCTGCTGTGGTGTGCTCCGCACTGCTGGTGGAGTCTCTCTGTTATGGCAGGTTGCCTCAGCAACAGCAGGCTGCGTCAGCCACGGGCGGTACTTCAGTAGGGGCGGATTGCATCCGTAGTGGCGGACACCCCTCCCCCACCAGGCTGCACCGTCCTAGATGCCGGCAGCAAAACTCTCAGCCCTGAGTGCCTCCAATTGCTGCCCTGCTTGTCCCCATGAGGGTGGGATCTGCCGAGCCCAATCACCCAGCTCCCTGCCTCAGAGTCCATCCTCTCTCTCTCTTCCTCTCTCCACACTGAACGGTTGACTCTCTTACTGGTGCTCCAGTAGCCTGCTGATAGGGCACTGGGATCTATGCGATCTCCCATGTTGCTGCCCACTGCACTGGCTCAGATCACGTTTCCCAGGAATCTCCTGGTCTGGCTCATTGTCCAAGTCCTGTTCAATCAGATGGACATGCCAATCTGCCCTTCCAAATCTCAGATTGCCTGTTTAACAGGGCACCCAGACCAGTGAGTTTTGTGCCCAGTGCCACTGCACTGCGGTGCTGGTTGAACCGGCTGCGCGAGCCAGCTGCGCTAGCGTCCCGTGTCTCTCCCACACCTGGGACTTTCAACGTTCTTTGGGCAAAAAGTGTCCATCTGAGAATGCAGCTAGGACTCACCCTCTGTGCCTTCACTGAGAGCTGCAATCCTGAGTCACCTCTACGATGCCATATTGGAAGCCTCCCCACTTCTCTAGTATTTTAAAATTAGATTGGTGTCTTACTATTGAGTTTTGAGTCATTTATACGTTTTGGATACTATAGAACATGTATGTTCCATAACATGACTTAAAATCTCAATCAGATTTGTGTTTTGCAAATATTTTTTCCAAGTTTATGTTTTATGTTTTCAACATTATTATTTGAAGAATGAAACTTTTTAATTTTAATGAATCCAGTTAATCAGTTTTAAAAATAATTTGTGCTTTTTGTGTCTTATGTAAGAATCTCTGTTTTACTTAACAATGGCAAAGATTATCTCCTGAATTTTTTTGGTAGTAATTTTATACATGTATATTCTAAATTTATATGTATGATCTATTTTGAGTTAATATTTTCATATGGTACAGGGTAGCTAGAAGTTAAGATTTATTTACTTGTATATAGGTATTAGATTGTTCCATCACTATGTGTGGAAAATAGTATCATTTCTGCATTTAATTTACTTTGTACCTACAGCAAGAAGCAATTAAGCATATATGTGAGTATCTATTTCTAAAATCTTTATTCTGTTCACTGATATATGTGCCTATCCTCCTGTCATTATCATATTATCTTAATAATTATAGATTTATGATAAGCTTGAAATCAGATAGTGTTAGTCTTCCAACTTAATTATTTTTTTCAAAATAGTTTTGGCTAGTCCCTGCTTTTCTGGTATTCATTTCTTTATCTTAATAATTTGATACTCAGCTTGTCAATTTCTATAAAAATAGCCTATCAGAATCTTGGGTGGCATGCTGTGAATCTATATATCGATTCAAGGAAGAATTAATTTATTAGGAAATCAAGTATTACATGTGGTGATTTATTTTGCACTTCTTTGATTTCTCTTATCAATGTGTTTTAATTTTCAATACAAATACTCCACAAATTTGTTATATATGCTTAATAATTTTATACTTTTGGATTATGGTAAATCACACTATTTTCTTTTTTTTTAATTTTTATTGCATTTTAGGTTTTGGGGTACATGTGCAGAATGTGTAAGATAGTTGCATAGGTACACACATGGCAGTGTGCTTTGCTGCCTTTCTTCCCTTAACCCACATTTGGCATTTTTCCCCAGGATATCCCTCCCCAGCTCCGACCACTGCTCTTCCTCCCCTATTCCCCCCAATAGACCCCAGTGTGTAGTATCCCCCTCCCTGTGTCCATGTGTTCTCATTTTTCTCACCTGCCTATGAGTGAGAATATGTGGTATTTCCTTTTCTGTTCTTGTGTCAGTTTGCTGAGAACGATGCTCTCCAGATTCATCCATGTCCTTACAAAGGAAATAAACTCATCATTTTTGATTGCTGGATAATATTTCATGGTGTATATATGCCACATTTTCCCAGTCCAGTCTATCATCAATGGGCATTTGGGTTGGTTCCAGGTCTTTGCTATTGTAAACAGTGCTTCAATGAACATTTGTGTGCATGTGTCCTTGTAGTAGAATGATTTATATTCCTTTGGATATATACCCAGTAATGGGATTGCTGGGTCAAATGGAATTTCTATTTCTAGGTCCTTGAGGAATCACCACACTGTCTTCCACAATGGTTGAACTAATTTACACTCCCACCAACAGTGTAAGAGTATTCCCATTTCTCCACATTTTCTCCAGCATCTGTTGTCTCCAGCTTTTTTAATGATTGCCATTCTAACCAGTGTGAGATGGTATCTCAATGTGGTTTTGATTTGCATCTCTCTAATGACCAGTGATGATGAGCATTTTTTCATGTGTTTGTTGGCCTCATGTAGGTCTTTTTTGTAAAGTGTCTGTTCATGTACTTTGCCCATTTTTGAATGGGTTTTTTTTTTTTGTAAATCTGTTTGAATTCTTTGTAAATTCTGGATATCAGCCCTTTGTCAGATGGGTAAACTGCAAAGATTTTTTCCCAATCTGTTGGTTGCCAATTCACTCTAGTGACTGTTTCTTTTGCCATGCAAAAGCTGTAAAGTTTGATTAGGTCCCATTTGCCTATTTTGGCTTTTGTTGCCAATGCTTTTGGTGTTTTGGTCATGAAGTCCTTGCCTACACCTATGTCCTGAACGGTTTTGCCTAGATTTTCTTCTAGGGTTTTTATGGTGCCAGGTCTTATGTTTAAGTCTTTAATCCATCTGGAGTTAATTTTAGTGTAAGGTGTCAGGAAGGGGTCCAGTTTCTGCTTTCTGCACATGGCTAGCCAGTTTTCCCAACACCATTTGTTAAACAGGGAATCCTTACCCCCTTGCTTGTTTTTGTCTGGTTTATCAAAGATTATATGTTTGTAGGTATGTTGATTTGCCTCCGATGCCTCTGTTCTGTTCCATTGATCTATATCTCTGTTTTGGTACCAGTACCATGCTGTCTTCATTACTGTAGCCTTGTAGTATAGTTTGAAGTCTGGTAGTGTGATGCCTCCCGCTGTGTTCTTTTTGCTTAGAATTGACTTGGCTATGCGGGCTCTCTTTTGGTTTTATATGAAGTTCATGGTGGTTTTTTCCAGTTCTGTGAGGAAATTTAATGTTAGCTTGATGGGGATAGTATTGATTCTTTAAATTACTTTGGGCAGTATAGCCATTTTCACGATATTGATTCTTCCTAACCATGAACATGGAATGTTTCTCCATCTGTTTGTGTCCTCTCTTATTTTGTTGAGCAGTGGTTTGTAGTTTCCCTTGAAGAGGTCCCTTACATTCCTTGTAAGTTGTATTCCTAGGTATTTTATTCTCTGTGTAGCTATTGTGAATGGCAGTTCATTCTTGATTTGGTTCTCTTTAAATCTGTTATTGGTGTATAGGAATGCTTGTGATTTTTGCAGATTGATTTTATATCCTGAGACTTTGCTGAAGTTGCTTATCAGTTGCAGGAGCTTTTGGGCTGAGGTGATGGGGTCTTCTAGGTATACTATCATGTCGTCTGCAAATAGAGACGATTTGGCTTTCTTCTTTCCTATTTGTATACCCTTTATTTCTTTTTCTTGCCTGATTGCTCTGGCTAGAACTTCCAGTACTATGTTGAATAGGAGTGGTGAGAGAGGGCATCCTTGTCTCATGCCAGATTTCAAAGGGAATGCTTCCAGTTTTTGCCCATTCAGTATGATATTGGCTGTTGGTTTGTCATAAATAGCTTTTATTACTTTGAGATATATTTCATCAATACCGAGTTTATTGAGAGTTTTTAGCATAAAGGGCTGCTGAATTTTGTCAAAGGCCTTGTCTGTGTCAATTGAGATAATCATGTGGTTTTTGTTTTTGGTTCTGTTAATGTGGTGAATGACGTTTATAGACTTGCATATGTTGAACCAGCCTTGCATCCCTGGGATGAATCCTACTTGATAATGATGGATAAGTTTTTAAATGTGCTGTTGCAATCAGTTTGCCAGTATTTTATTGAAGATTTTTGCATCTATGTTCATCATGGATATTGGCCTGAAGTTTTCTTTTCTTGTTGAGTCTCTGCCGGGTTTTGGTATCAGGATGATGTTGGTCTCATAAAATGATTTGGGAAGGGTTCCCTCTTTTTTGATTATTTGGAATAGTTTCAGAAGGAATGGTACCAGCTCCTCTGTGTGTCTGGTAGAATTCGGCTGTGAACCCATCTGGACCTGGGCTTTTTTTTGTGTGGTAGTGTCTTAATTGCTCCCTCAACTTCAGACCTTGGTATTGGTCTATTCATACTTTTGGCTTCCTTGTGGTTTAGGCTTAGGAGGACACAGGTGTCCAGGAATTTATTCATTTCTTCCTGGTTTACTAGTTTATGTGCATAGAGTTGTTTGTAGTATTCTCTGATGATGGTTTGAATTTCTGTGGAATCTGTGGTGATTTCCCCTTTATCATTTTTTATTGCATCTATTTGGTTGTTCTGTCTTTTCTTTTTTATCAGTCTGGCTGGTGGTCTGTCTATTTTGCTGATCTTTTCAAAAAACCAGCTCTTGGACTTATTGATTTTTTGAAGGGATTTTCGTGACTCTATTTCCTTCAGTTCTGCTCTGATCTTAGTTATTTCTTGTCTTCTGCTAGGTTTTTAGTATTTTTGATCTTGTTCCTCTAGCTCTTTCAATTTTGACAATAGGGTGTCAAAATGGATTTCTCCACTTTTCTCATGTGGGCACTTATTGCTATATATTTCCCTCTACAGACTGCTTTAAATGTGTCCCAGAGATTCTGGTATGTTGTGTCTTCATCCTCATTGGTTTTGAAGAACTTCTTTATTTCTGCCTTCATTTCATTGTTTATCCAATCTTTATTTCTGCCTTCATTTCATTGTTTATCCCATCAACATTCAAGAGCCAGTTGTTCAGTTTCCATGAAGCTGTGCAGTTTTGAGTTAGATTCTGAATTCTCAGTTCTTTTTTTTTTTATTTTAAATTTTTATTGCATTTTAGGTTTTGGGGTACATGTGCAAAACGTGCAAGATAGTTTCATAGGTACACACATGGCAGTGTGTTTTGCTGCCTTCCTCCCCTTCACCCACACTTGGCATTTCTCCCCAGGCTATCCCTCCCCAGCTCCCCCCACTGTCCCTCTTCCATTCCCCCCAATAGACCCCAGTGTGTAGTAGACCCCCTCCTGGTGTCCATGTATCTGAAGTTTGAGTTCTAACTTGATTGCACTATGGTCTGAGAGACTGTTTGTTATGATTTCAGTTGTTTTACATTTGCTGAGGAGTGCTTTAGTTCCAATTATGTGGTCAATTTTGGAGTAGGTGTGATGTGGTGCTGAGAAGAATGTATATTCTGTTTATTTGGGGTGGAGAGTTCTGTAAATGTCTATCAGGTTTGCTTGTTCCAGGTCTGAGTTCAAGCCCTGGATATCCTTGTTAAATTTCTGTCTGGTTGATCTGTCTAATATTGACAGTGGAGTGTTAAAATCTCCCACTGTTATTGTGTGGGAGTCTAAGTCTCTTTGTAAGTCATTAAGAACTTGCCTTCTATACCTGGGTGCTCCTTTATTGGGTCCATATATATTTAGGATCGTTAGCTCTTCTTGTTATATTGATCCTTTGACCATTATGTAATGACCTTCTTTGTCTCTTTTGATATTTGTTGCTTTAAAGTCTATTTTATCAGAGATGAGAATTGCAACTCCTGCTTTTTTTTGCTCTCCATTTGCTTGGTAAATCTTCCTCCATCCCTTGATTTTGAGCCTATGTGAATCTTTGCATGTGAGATGGGTTTTCTGGATACAGCACACCGATGGGTTTTGGATTTTTATCCAATTTGCCAGTTTGTGTCTTTCAATTGGTGCCTTTAGCCCATTTAAATTTAGGGTTAATATTGTTATGTGTGAGTTTGATAATGCCATTTTGATGCTAGCTGGCTGTTTTGTCCCTTTGTTGATGCAGATTCTTTATTTTGTTGATGCTCTTTAGCATTTGGTATGTTTTTAGAATGGCTGGTACTGGTTGTTCCTTTCTATGTGTAGTGCCTCTTTCAGGAGGTCTTGTAAAGCAGGCCTGGTGGTGACAAAATCTCTGAGTAGTTGCTTGTTGGCAAACGATTTTATTCTTCCTTCACTTATGAAGCTCAGTTTGGCTGGATATGAAATTCTGGGTTGAAAGTTCTTTTCTTTAAGGATGTTGAATATTGGCCCCCACTCTCTTCTGGCTTATAGAGTTTCTGTCAAGAGATCTGCTGTGAGTCTGATGGGCTTCCCTTTGTGGGTGACCCGACCCTTCTCTCTGGCTGCCTTTAGTATTTTCTCCTTCATTTCAACCCTGGTGAATCTGACGATTATGTGCCTTGGGGTTGCTCTTCTTGCAGAATATCTTTGTGGTGTTCTCTGTATTTTCTGTAGTTGAGTATTGGCCTGTCTTGCTAGGTTGGGGAAATTTTCCTGGATAATATCCTGAAGAGTTTTTTCCAGCTTGGATTCATTCTCTTCATCACATTCTGGTACACCTGTCAAACGTAGGTTAGGTCTCTTCACATAGTCCCACATTTCTTGGAGATTTTGTTTTTTCCTCTTTGTGCTTTTTTCTCAAATCTTGGTTTCTCTTTTTATTTCATTGAGTTGATCTTCAACTTCTGATATTCTTTCTTCTGCTTGGTCAATTCAGCTGTTGAAACTTGTGCATGCTTCATGAAGTTCTCGTGTTGTGTTTTTCAACTCCTTCAATTCATTCATATTCCTCTCTAAGTTGTCCATTCTTGTTATCAATTCCTCAAATCTTTTTTCAAATCTTTTTTCAAGGTTCTTAGTTTCTTTGCACTGATTTAGAACATGTTCTTTTAGCTCAATGAAGTTTCTCATTATCCACCTTCTGAAGTCTGATTTTGTCATTTCATCACTCTCATTCTCCATCCAGCTTTGTTCCCTTGCTGGTGAGGAGTTTTAGTCCTTTGTAGGAGGTGAGGTGTTTTGGTTTCAGGTGTTTTCCTCCTTTTTTCACAGGTTTCTTCCCATCTTTTTGGATTTATCCACCTGTCGTCTTATTAGTTGCTGACTTTTCGATTGGGTCTCTGAGTGGACGCCCAGATTTTTGATGATGAAGTATTTCTGTTACTTAGTTTTCCTTCTAATGGTTTAGCCCCTCTGCTGTATGAGTGCTGAGGTCCACTCCATGCCCTGCTTGTCTGGGGTACACCTGTAGCAGCTGCAGAACAGTGATTGATGCTACCAGTTTCTTCTTCTGCTATCTTTGTCCCAGAATGATGCCCACCAAATGTCAGGCTGATTAGTCCTTTTTTGAGGTGGCTCTTTGTATATACAGGGGTCAGGGAGCTGCTTGAGGAGATGGTCTGTACTTTATAGGAGCTCTAGTGCTGAGCTGTGAGTTCTGTTGTTCATTCAGGGTTGCTGGGCAGATGTGTTTAGGTCTGCTGCAGCAGAACTTATAAACCCCCCTCTTTTTTTCCCCCTCAGATACTCTGTCTCAGGGAGTTGGGGCTTTCTTTATGAGTATCTGTTACACTGTCCTTCCCAGCTAGGAGGCAGTCTATTCACTATTTGCCTGCCAGAGCTCTGCCCTGCTAGCATGGGTCTGCCCTGCTGCTGTGGGGCTCCATTCTACTGTGGTGCCCTCTGCCCTGTTGGCAGAGTCTTTCTGTTATGGCTGGTTGCCTCAGCAATGACAGGCTGCATCAACAATGGGCAGTACCTCAGTAGGGGAAGATTGAGTCCCTAGTGGTGGACGCCCCTCCCCCACCAAACTGCACCATCCTGGATTCAGTTGATCCTGCAGCAAAACTCTCAACCCCAAGTTCCTTGAATTGCTGCCCTGCTTGTCCCCATGAGGGTGAGACCCACCGAGCCCAATCACCTGGCTCCCTGCCTCAGAGTCCCTCCTCTCTCTCTCTCTGTTTTTCTTTCCAAATTGAATGGTTGACTCTCTCACAGGCACCCCAGTCGCCTGCTGATTGGCCACTGGGATCCGTGCGATCTCCCCTTCAGTGGCCCACTGCACCTGCTCAAATCGCTCTTGCCAGGAATATCCTGGTCTGGCTCACCATCCAAGTCCCGTTCAATCAGATGGACATGTCAATCTGCCCTCCCAAATCTCAGATTGCCGGTTTAACAGGGCAGCCAGATCAGTGAGCTTTGTACAGGCTGCCGCTGCACTGCCACGCCGGCTGAAATGGCCACGCAAGCCAACAGGTTTGCGCTGCTGTCCTGTGTCTCTCCTACACCTGGGAATTTCTCTGTTCTGTGGGCAACAAAGGTCCATCTGAAAATGCGGCTAGGACTCACCCTCTGCACCTTCACTGAGAGCTGCAATCCTGAGTTGTTTCTATGGCGCCATCTTGGAACTTCCCTAAATCACACTATTTTCTTAACTTCAGTTTTTAATTCTATATATTAGCTATATAGAGAAGTATAATTAACTTTTGAATATTAACATTCCTAAATTCATTTATCAGTTCTACCATCTTTTTAATAAATTTGTAGGATTTTTCTATGTAGACAATCATGTAATCTATGAAAAAGAGAGTTATAATTCTTTCTTTTAAATCTGTATGTCATTTTTTTCTCTTGTCTTATGAGACTGGCTAGATCTTCCAGGTGATACTGAATAAGAGCCATAAAAGAACATATTCTTGCTTTGGTACAGATATTAAGGTGGAAAGCTTTCAGGATTTCACTCTGAATGGAGGTATTAGCTGTAAATTTTTCATAGATGCCTTTATCAATAATTAAATTCCTTTTAATATCTGCTTTCCTTAGAGTATTTTTAAAAATCATGAATGGATTTTGAATTTTGTCAAATTTTTTGTTTTGCATCTATTAAGGTTTTTTTATAAATTCTTTCACCTATTGATATGATGGATTATATTGATTTTCAAATATTAAAACAACTTTACATTTTTGTAATAAACCTTCACTTGGTCATGATGTCTTATCTTCTTTATAAATTGCTGAATTTGATTTATTAATAATTGGTGAAGATGTTTTATGTGTTTTCATGAAAAGGAGGTTTTTTTTCCTCTTATAATATCTTTGTCAATATTCCATTTTGGTGCTTTCTATTTAACTATATCTAAGTTCACTGGCTCATCCCTCAGATCAAATTTACTCATGACCACATTGATGACAGTCTTCCTCTCTTATATATTTATTTCTATGCCATGTTTGTTATATATAGCACTTCTAGTTAAATCCTTCTTTTAGTTTTTATTACTTTGCGGAAGTTTCCCATCTGTTTGTACATGCGGTAAATATTTTCCATCAGATACATGAAAAGTTTTACATATTGGTCAGTTATTTTAACATTTCTGCATGGTAGTTTCATATCCAGGTCATCTCTGGCTCTGGTTAAATTGAATGTTTTGTCTCTTAATGTTTCTCATCCTGCCTTTCTATGTCTACATGTCTCACAATTTTTTACTAAATATGAAATATATTTGTGTAAAACAGGAGATTTATGTAAATAGCTTGTATGCCTGGAAGTAGGCATACCTCCTTTCAGACAGCTACAGCAGAAAATTGAGTCAATTTAGTCAGGATCTGAGCTAGGTTTGAGTTTTTTGTTGCTTTGATTAAATTTCCTCTAGTGATGCCTTATGATTAAAACTCAGATGGGAGTGATGGAGACACTGTCTCAGTATTTTGCTCCATTCTCAGTTTTCAGACATCTCTATTCATTTGTACTGCAGAGAGGATCTTTCTCTATGGTCTTGCTCCTTCCCCAATGACAGACTGTGCTTTCTTGTTAATCAGTTCTTGCTAGTCTGGAGTTGGGGGCTCGGGGAGTTCTCTGTTGTCCTCTATTGTCTTAGATAGATCTTATGTGTCTGGGCCTCAGGGGAGAAGTTTTATGCCCTTCCTTCCCAAGGCAGGTAATCAAACAACACCTTTTATCTATAGCAGGTCTTGGCTAGAAGAGTTTCCTTCCTCTCCTCCAGGAATACTATAACAGTGTTAATATGGAATCCAGGGTTCAGGACTCTCTTATCCCTTTGCCGGGACTAGAGTGTTCTCCTCTTTTCTCCTTTTCCCAGCAACAAGATGTTTCTACCTGTGCTCTGAGTCAATAGGGTTTATTGCCTCTTCCTAGAGGCTTAGGGATTTGGAGATTAGAATCCAAGCATAGAAGGGGCTTTGTGACATTCCCACAGGGGTGGCTGATCCACACCAGGGTTTTCCTGGCAATTGCACATTTCTGTTTGCCTAACAAGAACTTTAGAATCAACCTATGAAGCTCCAGGTTAAAAAAATCTGTGGTATATTTATCACTATATATTCACACTTGGTGAGAAATGCTATATTGTGATGTTCAGTTCTCCTAGCCAATAACAAAGTATACAGTTTTCATTTGTTCAAATCTACTTTTATGTTTTCAGGCATATTTTAAAGTTTTCTTCACAAACTTGTTTTTTTGTTAGGTTTACCTTAAAGTTCTCTCTCTCTCTCTCACTCTCTCTCTGTGTGTGTGTGTGTGTGTGTGTGTGTGTGAATATATGTCTATATATATGTTCATCTCTTATATTTATATTTGTATATGTGTATTCATCTCATATAGTCATCTCATACACACACACACACACACACACACACAGTGGCTTTATGACTCATAAATGATGGGGGTTTTTCTGATGCCCCCAAATCCATGTCAGAATAGACTCCCAAGGCAGATTAATGCATTGGTTTTCCAATTATGTAATCAGTCTTGTGATCCAAGACTAGAATATCTTTCTCTCAAAGCTTCAATGATGACATTTAAAAAATTTTAAATTAAGGAAAATGTTACCAGTAGAGATTAGAAGCCTCTGAGTTCATCCTGTTTTTTTTGGTTGGCTAATTCACCAAAGTGAGGGGAGCACTACAAAGCACAGTCACAGTGAGGGGAGACCCTCATTTTCTGGCTGGTCAAGAATCCTAATGATGGCAGGCAGTGGGGGATAACAGTGCTATAATCCAGATGTGAGGCTGGCCTCCAGGGGATGGAAACTGGGTAACTTGTCCCCTGAGTTAATCCCATTTATTTCTCTTCAGCACCATCAAATTCAATACACGTAGACACTGATGAAACATTTTTGGCTTAGATTAATTGCATCTGAGTCCCCCCTTTCTTAATCACTCTATAGGACCCCTGGTAAATGATACTTCCATGAGTTGTTATGGTACATGGGATATAGACAAAATTAAAAGGTCATTAGAGTGTTCAGAAAACCAGGAGGCATTTTGGCACCAGGTGCTGACCTAGCAGTTTTGGTTAAGGAGGTGATTTGCACATAGATGTACAAACAGGAAGAGGCCAAGGTATGGTCAAAAAAGGCAGGGGGGAGGTGTAGAGAGTGATGCTAAGGGGAGAAGCCAGATGGCTAACTCCAAAGAGCTCTATAGTGTAGCTTCTCTACCTTGCAGATTTTGTGTGAGGCTGAGTTTGTCCTTTAACCTTAGGCTCTGACACAGGACTACCGGGCTCCATCTCTCAAAGACAGACTGGCATTCACTGAAGCACAACACTGACTGTATCATCAGAATAAATAGGTGCTATGGCAGTGGTCTTCATTGGCATTATCAGGAGGGCTTGCAACAATGCAGACTGGGGGCCCAGCTCCAGAGTTTCTCATTCAGTCAATCCGGAATGGACATGAGAATCTATACGTTTAACCATTTCTCAGGTCCTGCTGGTGCTGCTGGCATTGAACATCTGGTATTTATAATTTGAATTAAAGAAAAGAGTCACCTGTGGAGCTCTTGAAAAACAGTTGCCTGGGCTTACCAGACCAATTAAATGGTGATCTCTATAGACAGAGTCCGAACCCAGACACTTCTTCTATGTTAAGCTTCTCAGGTGATTTTCTTTTCTTTCCTTTCTTTTTCTTTTTTTTGAGATGGAATCTCACTCTGTCACCCAGGCTGTAGTGCAGTGGCACAATTTCTGCTAACCTCTGCCTCCCAGGATCAAGGAATTCTCCCACCTCAGCCTCCAGAGTAGTTGAGACTACAGGTGCACACTGCCACTTCCCAAGTAGTTGGGACTGCAGGCACGTGCCACCATGCCTGGTTAATTTCTTGTATTTTAGTAGAGATGGAGTTTCACCATGTTGCCCAGGCTAGTCTCAAAATCCTGAGCTCAGACAATCCACCTACCTTGGCCTCTTAAAGTGTTAGGATTACAAGCATGAGCCACCGCCCCTGTCCTCTCAGATGATTTTCTTATACAGAAAGTGTTGAGAACTACTAGTGTAGGCATCACAGAACTTTCCCTCCTGGAACATTCTCCACCTTCAGCTAGCTAAGTTCTTACCTGTCCTTCTTATGTTAACCAAAGTGTCACTTCATTTCTTATTAGCCCTGAAATACCTGTGTTTCTTTCCTTCAGAAACTGTCTCAGGTTGTAACAGTGGGTCATTAGTGTGATTATTTAGGCACTTCCTGTTTATTTAAGAGGCTCTAAGCTTCATGTTGATCTACTGGGATCATCACTGAAACACCAGCCACACTCCCACAGCATGGGTTTGAAAGTCAGCACTTAACTAAATGGAACCTCCAAATAATGAAGAAAAACTAACCAAGTTGGGATCTTTTCCTGTGATAATTATTTTAATATCTTCTTTTTAATTTCCAAGTATGTTCTAAAGGTTTTGTGCTCATTATTTGCTTGCCTGGGCTTTACTGGCTTGAAGAATATGATTAGTCTCCTTGTTGAACAATACACATTGGGAAAACAGTGTGTGCCAAGGTAGTGGGGAAGGGGAAATAAAATGGACCATTCAAGAACTGAGGAGGGCAGGCTGGTCGAGCACAGAGTGACTAAAATGAAAGGTGGTACCCAAGGGAATTGACCCAGGGAAAGGCACAAGGCCAGGGATGGGCTCTAAGTAGTGTACTTAGACGTGTGTTTTGCAAAGATCAGTTTGGTGGTTGTGTGGGAAGTGGTCTAAATGATCTCAGAATGAATTCCAGTCCATAAGCAGTCACAGTCAAGATGAATAATGATGGGGACTTGTTGGGCGAATGTTTGGGTCCTAAACTCTGGAGCAGAATCTCCTTCAGGTAGGTTGGTAGACTGAGGATTTTTTTTTAAAGAAGGACCATTGAAGAGTGAGGCTGGTAAAACAGTGCAAGTGAGATGAACCAGCCACTAAAGCAGGAAGTGTAGACGAGAATGAAGAATAAAACAAATCATCAACGTTTTCTGGGGACATGTCAAATATTCTTAGCCGCATCTCCCTGACGTCTCACCTCAGTGTGACTATAGTGAGGCCCAGAGCAATACTATCCACGTGCTCCCAAGTGACTCCACCCGTCAGCCAGGATTGCAGAGCCATTTAAATAGATGGAGCTCAGAGTGGGCAGGGTAAGGTTGAAAAGATGACTGGCAACCAAATTGGGTGGGCCCTTATGCTATTCCTCAGGAGTGATGATGATGACATAATGTGGAGTAATGAGAACACTACCATACTGGGGCAGGGCTGTTGAGGGAAGGGCCCTGGCAGTCGGAAATCAGTGCAGAGGTGGTTTGTTTTATCCCGTGCCTCTGCATAGAGTGAGAAGTCCGCAAAATTTTGTACTCTAAAGCCTATAGGTGTTTCTCTGGATGACTACATTATTGAGACATCTTGCATATAGTTTGTGAAGAGTCTGAGTGCTAGAAACAAAGTAGGCAGCTGTTGTCTTTAAATAGTCCTCCACCAGCTGCAGTGCAGTCTCCGGAAGAACTTTCTCACAACTGCCATCAAGCTGGAGGAGGAATAACCGTCGGCATTTAGAGATGCACCACGTAGCTCCAACCCTCAAATCTCCAAGTGCTCGTAGTCTTCCTTTAAAACATCCTCTTTGAGAGTTGTTTGAAACTCACTAATGACATGTTTGTATGATTAATTTACATGGTCCAGTGTTTAGTTACTCAGTTTACCATCACATGGTAAAATACGAATGGCTCTTTTTTTCTCATGACCTAAAGCAAGGTCTGGGAGGATAAGTGCACACAGGTGGGTATTGACTGAGGCATAGACAGGGCGGAAGGGATGGGAGGAAGATGCAGGGAATAGTTTTGGTTTCTGGGCCTTACTAAGTGACATTGAAGGGAGGAAGTCCTGAAATGTAGGTGGAAGGAAAAACCAGGATTAGGGAGTAGGGGTAGGAAGGACAAGGAGCATCCCAAAATAAGTCACTACAAGTCTTTCTGAGGGCTTGCCCAGCCTGCCTGAAGTTACAGGAGTTTATTTTATATATAATATAAAATACTCATTCAGGCTGAAGTTATAGGAGTTGATTTTGTATATAATATTTTTATTCTTTTATATATATATATATATATATATATATATATATATATATATATATATTTTAGACAAAGTCTAACTGTGTTGCCCAGGCTGGAGTGCAGTGATGGGATCTTGGCTCACTGCAACATCTGCCTCCCAGGTTCAAGTGATTCTCCTGCCTCAGCCTCCTAAGCAGCTGAGATTACAGGTGCACACCACCACATTCAGATAATTTTCATATTTTTTGTAGAGACGAGGTTTTACCATGTTGGTCATGTTGGTCTCAAACTTCTGACCTCATGATCCACCTGCCTGGCCTCCCAAAGTGCTGGGATTACAGGTGTGACCATCGTGACCCACTGGAGTTTATTATTTCTATGTTCATAAACACTTTCTTGTTCCTTGGCCCCAGGAACAAATCCAGGTTTTTGGGGGTTTGAAGCTTATGTAATTTGGAGGAATTCCTCTTTGAGAAAAAAAAATTCAAATTATGATATGAAAGTGAATATTATTTCATGAGGTAGGTAATCATAGAAAATGAAAAAAATTAAAAACACTATAATTATCACATTGCAAACTTCCTAAAATTACATATTTTAATGAACTTCATGACGTACCTATAAAATACTTTTTCCTACTTTTTGTCTGCATGCTCTTTGATCACTTCATATTAGAATGCTTTTGTTATATTATTTTCTATTGAGAAGTAGAAAGATAATTTAATATTTCCTTTAGCATGGCTGATCAAAGTTTGTTTTTTATTATTATTTAATGGCATTCTCTTAGCTTTACAACTTGTTATTGGTATGCTATATAAATGTTGAAGATTATTGTCAAATTTGAAACAAGTCCCTTTTGCATAAGAATTATAATATTTAAGTTATTTCAAGTTTCATTGTGCAAGGAAGAGCCTTAAATTCTCTTTGAATTTGATGATATTCAAATACCAGTTTGTTACCACAACCATATCTTACTTCTTCAAACTTTACAATTCTGTGAATGTTTTACTGCACTGCTGGGGCTCCTTCCAGGTGAGAGGAGTGCACGTTATGGGACCTGAAGCCGCAGCATCACTAGATCTACAGCAAAACCACCTCAGATTGCATCATGTGCTTGTGTCTTAGTATAAAAATAGTAGATAATAAAAGCTAACATTTGCTAAACAGGTTAGCTAAACTGACTCATTTAATTTGACATTTTTTTGAGATAGGTATTAGTGTTCTTCTGTACAGATGAGCAAACCGATATTCAGTTAAGTTGACTCGGCCAAGCAAGGACCTGAAATTAACTGAAAGTTCCTGGGTTGCCTTCCCTCCCTAGAGCTTTTTTCCTTGCTTTTCTCTTCACTGGTGCACATGAACTTTGAACCATTCTTTGCAACCCAAACCAAAATCTCCACAGAGATCCCTATAAGTCTGCTAAGAATAAAGAATAATCACAGATATTTTACGGATGTGGGCAAAGAATGTAACCACTTCTTCCTAAGAGACTTTCCACATCTTGACTTTGAGTCTATGTTTTATCCCTAAGTGAGAGGGAAGCGTCCCCAATTCAGATTCCAGAAGGATCACCGAAGTCCTATCAGGGGCTCGGCTATTTGCAAGTTCAACAACATGAGGCCCAGAGGCTGGGGGTGTTTGGCAAATGTGGTGTCTTAATGGGCCAAAGCTGTTCGGTGGGATTTGTAACTAAAAAGAGATTTCAGCCCATCTAACTGAATGCTAGTAGATTGGTCTGCGGCAGATTTTTAAAAATATACTGTTTTATCTACTCTTAACAGAGTTAACAGGTTTTGATGACTCTGGCCCTTTCTTTTGGCTCTGTGTATGTTGCCAGGCCAAATAACCTAGCTGTGTTGGAAATGAGTTTCAAATTACTTGCAGGTGGCTGGAGGCAGATGAAAGCTGCTGTAGAGGTGTTCCTCATTCTATTCTCTAGTCCCCAGACTATCGGGCCCTGTGCTGACACTTGGATGCTTGTTTTACAATATCATTTGACAAGTAGGATTTATGTGTCAAAATTTCTGCAGAAGCCAAGAAAATGTCAGAGTAGGCAGCATGAAAAAAGGGGGAGGGGGCTGCTTTTTTAACCGAGGAGCATGTGAGTTAAACTGTGCCAAATCCCTACTCTGAACGAAACGCACAGGGAGATTAACCTGGTTGCCAAAAGCCTGAGATTTCTTTGGTGTGTTTTTATACAGTGCTGTTACTGCCTTTATCATTAAGGAAACAATGTAATAAAAACGAGACCTTTTCCCTGAATGCATTAATAAAGATAACTTATTGGTCCAGGTCCCAAACCACTGGAGCCACATTTAATTTGCTGCGTTTATTGTTCTGGGCTCTGGTATACAAGGTACTCAGGGCCACAGCAACATCAGTGGAAACACAGATAGAAAGGACAAAAAGGAAAGGTTCCGGTTCTTACTTACAATTTTCAAAATGCACTAGTTACTAACTTTCCCAAAAGTTTTTAATCTTCTGGTTATTTAAAAAATATTAAACACATACAACTACATACATACACACACACACATACACACACACACACAAATCCCCAAACCTTACCTGAAACTGTTAGAGTGTCCCATTAATTCCCACTTAAAATAACTTTTTCCCTATTCTTGTTTTTTTTGGTGTCAGGGAGGGAGAGATGGCAAGAGTTTGAATGTTTAAGTTTCTCTAAGCCTTGTGCTCACCATATGAAGAGCGTGTGTGCATTACTTCATAAATTATCAGATGACATGCAACTTTATTTAGACTCAATAAAAAAGAATAATGAGTTATGCAAAGTTATTTCTGACACAGGACAAAATAACTTTGCAAAAAGTGATCATTCATGAGGGCCAGACCAGCCTGGCTCAGGGGCCATCATCCATTAGCTCCAAACAAATTTGGGAAAGAATTACAGCTATGGGTACCACATCATGTGCCAAGTGTAATATGGACAAATCATGATCAACTATAATAACAAAAGCCCTTATTCTCTATGTCCTATTTCTCTCTGCAGATGAAGGGCCTGCAGGGTCAGGATCAACTGCCTTAGGAAGGCTTAAAATGTCTGAGTTTGTGTCTTCTCCAAATTTATGAAAGACAACATCACAGTGGCCATCAGCCTGGGGTTTGAAAATATCCGAACTGAAAAAGTTGAGATTTAGCCCAAGTATGAAGTACATTGGGTCTCCTTGTAGTCTGTTTTTTGTTGTTCTTTGTTTGTTTTGCTTAATGATGGCCTAGATGTAAACTAGACGTAAGCCAAGAGGTATTAAGTGAACAATTACGTTTACTTGATAAGGAGGGGCAAATACTGAGGTTTCTTTGTGGGATGTCATACCTTTGTATTTTTCTCAACTATCCTAAGTGAAACATAGAGGATGCTTTCTGCCAGGATCCTGGGCTATCAACATGTCAATTTTTCCAATCTGCAAATGTCTGAGTAATTTCTCCCAATAGAAATGGTGTTTACGGGGAAGGTATGTATACAGTTACTTGCTGCTTAGTTAAAATGAATTCTGGGAAACATACTTGGGGCTCATATGTATCAGAAATACCTTATAAAGTAGCCCCAGAGTAGAGTTGCTGATTAGAAATTTTGTAAATAAAAAGAGAGATTTTGGAAAACTCCCACTTCATGTGATATCAGCAGGTTAACTATGTACTGTTAAGTGCTGATAACTGGCATTTCATTGCTGGTGGAACTACTACCAATTGCCTACTAGGAGGGTGTATAGAAACACCATGAACAAACTTAGCATGAACCAATACTTATTTTTCCCTGAGCTTTATTAAGATGATTTATTGCTAAATAAAGACACTAATTTCATGGGCTCATATGAACTTAAATTCATGTGTGCATGTGTTTCTGTGTGTGTGTTTCTCTTTCTCGCTCTGTGTTTGTGTAACTTAGAAAAAATTAGGCAAAAACATTAGATTAGCAAGTACAAAGAGGGAAAGAGGGAAGTATAGTTTCTCCCAGTAAAATGATTATTTTTAATGTTTCTGTACAATAAATAGAAAAACAGGAAGTGGGTGAAAGGGGAAAGTCACAGGTATTTGTATCTAAATAGCTCCTTAGGTTTTAGAGAAGGTTAAAGAAGGTAAGGGTGATGATGTGTTTACTGGAGGTGGGAAGGTGGAAGTCGAAGGAGTGTACATCGATGGGCCCTTTTTTGTTTTGTGTCCTGGAAAATGGGGCTATTTCTGAAAGTCATGTGAGTAAAGTGGAAGAGGTAATTTGAGAACTCTGATATCACTGATATATAGGAAGTAAGAAAGTGGCTGAGAATAAAAAGATTGAGCTGTAATGAAGGCCCATGTGAGAGTGGAAATGATAAATATACACCAGTGACTAATGGTTACAATTTTGTCATTTTATTCAACTGAGCTCAACATGTCGGTAGCAGAAAACATGAATGAAATAAGATTAAATAAGGTGTATTAGTCTGTCCTCGAATTGCTGTAAAGAAATACCTGAGACTGGGTAATTTATAAAGAAAAGAGATTTAATTGGCTCACAATTCTGCAGCTATACAGGAAACATGATTCTGGCATTTGCTTGTCTTCTGGGGAGGCTTCAGGAATCTTACAATCATAGTGGAAGGTGAAGGGGAAGCAAGCCCATATTACATGGCGGGAACAGGAGGAAGAGAAAGAGGAAATTCCTGATTTTTCAGAAAGTTTCTGGCTCTAAATAATATTCATTTTTAGCATAATATTTGTTTCTAATCTTTTCCATGCTGCTGTCACACACTTTTAAATAACTGAGTCTCATGAGAACTCACTCAACATACAGTGCCAAGGGGAGATGGTGCTAAGTCATTTGTGAGAACTCCACTCCACCCCCATGATCAGATCACCTCCCATGAGGCCCCTCCTCCAGCACTGAGAATTACAATTAACATGAGATTTGGGTGGGAACGCAGATCCAAATCACATCAGAAGGATTTGCTGGACTGAACACCCAGAGACCAGGAAGATGGGAGACAAAGATGCTGCAAAGACCAACAGGGCTGAAATTATTGACTGTGTGGCCTAAGCTAGATGAGAAAATTGAAACCAAGAGGAATTTAAGAGGGTAGGGAGGCATGATGAGGCTGGAAATGTCACAGTACAGACATAGAATGTGAAAAGTGGAAAAATTAGAGGTAGAGATTGGAGAGTGAAATTTTACTGAGAGAATATGCTAGGACATGAATGTTTGTGTCCTCTCAAAAACTCGTATGCTGAAAACCTAACCATCAGGGTGATGATACTAGGGGATGGATGAGGTTCTTGGGTGGTGATTATGTCATGAGGGTGGAGTCTTCATGAATGGGGTTAGTATCCTGATGAAAGAGGCCCCAGAGAGTTCCCTTGCTCCCTTTCACCATGTGAGGATACAGCTAAAAGGCATGATCTATGAGGCAAAAAGCAGGCCTCTGCCAAATACAGAAACTGCTGGCACCTTGATCGTGGACTTTACAGCATCCAGAGCTGTAAGAAATATTTCTACTGCTTATAACCTACCCAGTGTGTGCTGTTTAATCATAACAGTCTGAAATGACTCTGACAGACAATTCTTGGTAGTGGCTGGTATCTGTACTATGGTCCTGGGAGTGGACTGATGTGTAAGAATGAAGGCAAAGTTCGATGATCTGTGAGGCTGCGAAGATAACCAAATCAACACATACATCCTCTCATGTAGGATCCATTAAGACTTTGGTTGAAGAGAAATTCTACATGAATTTGGACCACTTGGCCTCTGAAAAGATGTTGCCTTTGTTGATTTTCTGTGTATATATTGCTGAGTCTTTGGTTGATAATGCTTTTTTTAAATTTTCAAGAGTCAAAAAGCCTCTACAGAGAAGACCCACATGGTAATTCTGAGCAGACTGTGCAATGGAAGCATCTTGAGGCAGAGTGGTGAAGTAGAAAGCCCTGGACTAGGAACTGGAGCTGTAGAGCCCTGCTGTGGTTCTGCTATTGACTTACTTGTTTAACTCAGATGAAATAACAACCTCTCTAGGCCTCTTATCTGTGAAATGAGAGGTTTGGCAAATGTGGTTTCCCAGGAATTTTCTGGCTCTAAGTCACATTCAATTTCAGCAGAATATTTGTTTCTAACCTATCCCATGCTGCTGCTGAGTTGGCCTAATTGCTAACTCTCTACTGATTTCATCTGCCCCACACCACCCTCAGATGACTCCTTCTTTCCACTCAGAGATAACAGCACCAATTAGCTCAGGATGATTTCCCTCACTGCCAAAACTATTTCCAAAATGCTAACTTGTGGCTGCTGATTCACACTGCTAGGGAAGCACTGTTTCTTTCTGACTGGCTTCACATGTGTTGCCACTGCAGAAAGAGACCAGCTCCCTGGTAAAAAGTCAGGATAATCAGGAAAAATGGCCCCTTCAGATGACACTGTGAGTCAACAAGATAAGAAAGAGGAAGCTTTAAAACACCACCATCACTTCTAAAATGTGAAAAGTTAGTTATGGATGGTGCTTGCATTTGGGTACCTTAAAATTGAAAACATATAAGCAAAACACCATATATAGCCAGGCATGGTGGCTCATGCCTATAATCCCAGTACTTTAGGAGGTGGAGATGGGTGGATGACTTGAGCCCAGAAGTTTGAGACCAGCTTGGGCAATATGGTAAAACCCCGTATCTACCAAAAAAATTAAAAAGACAAGAAACACACAAAAATTAGCCGAGTGCAGTAGTGTGTGCCTGAAGGCCCAGCTACACAAAAGGCTGAGGCAGGAAGAACACTTATGCCCAGGGGTTTGAGGCTGCAGTGAGCCATGATTGCACCACTGCACTCTAGATTAGGTGGCAGAGCAAGACCCTGCCTCGAAAAAACAAACAAACAAAAACAGAAACAAAAAACCATATAAACATCATCTTGTAAAGTGAATAAATATGTAAGTAATTTAGGAGTCAACAGATATTACTCAAGGGCATCCTGTTGAGGCTCCAAATCTCATTGACAAGATCTACTTGGAGTTTATATATGTAAGGTCAACACTATGGGAATGACTGGGATGATGAGCAGAAAAAGAGAAGGGCTGGGGAGGGTACACAAAGAGAGACATTCTCAGCATAATGCACAAAGGAGCTCCCTCTTTTACATGGCTAGATAACAAGAAGTGATGAAGTCATAAACGGAGTCAATGAGAGAGAAAGAAATGTTCAAAGGAGGAGAGGCTGGTGTGAAGAGGAAAATGACAAAGGTTACTCAAAGAAACTAGGACTAGAAAAGATTTTTGGAATTACCCATTATGAGGTCATTGACAACTTTCTCATGAGAGTTTCTGTGTCCAGTCAGCATTAATTTATACAGCAAATATTTGAAATGGAAGTGATGTTTCTAAGTTCAGATTATTCTTTCAGAAAGATTAACAGCAAAGTTTGGTACTCAAGGGGATAATAAAAACAAGACAAAAATTTTCAGGAGGAAAAATCCTTGGCCTGAGGTTAAAACAAAAGGGAAGAATTGATCAGAAGCAGGGAACTGACAACACATAGAAGAAGAACGGCACAATGGATGAAGTGGAAACCAGAAAAACTAGAAGAGATCACAATCCTAGGTGAAGGAATGAGGGGAGAGGAGGGGAGAGATTTTGAGTTTTCAGGAACAAAGGATATCAGCAAAGAGGCAGATCTAAAATTGGCCAGTAGCTTTTATGTGGAGAGTTTCTTGAAGATTTCAAGCACCGGAAGAGAGAAGAACAGAGTGCCATGATCCAAGAGCTAGACCTAGAAAATTCCAGAAGAAGAAGAATTAGAACAAGTAATTGGCTTTATCTCCAAATATGCCCAAAGATGGGACTGAAGACATTACCTCACCTGCATAACAGGGAACAATTTACTGTAAAACTAAAAATGACTGGAGCAAAGGTTAATTCTCTCACCTCTTGTTACTGTTGTCTCCATTTATTTTACTAACATGCAGGGACAGGAAAATAATTGCTGATCCTAGCAAAGAATTCTGCACATATGTGACCAACTGCTCCGTAGAGTGCATATTTGACAACCCAGAGTTCTGCTGGTGTGACATACAACCATTAAATTACCCAAAAATTTTCATTAGCTAGAGAGTTTTTTCTACTTATGTCATTTGTAAGTAAACTAATTTTTGCTGACTGGATCCCTATTTTGGGAAGTAGATACATGTCCACAACTCCTTATAACAACAGCACATAAGTAAGTAAGGTTTAGCCTCTTCTACTGAGTTCCACACACTATAGTAATGGTCAATAAGCTTTATTCTAGGATATATATTCAAAGATTTTAAAGATTATATGGTTGTAGATATGTTGTGTTGCCTCCGATGCCTCTGTTCTGTTCCATTGGTCTATATCTCTGTTTTGGTACCAGTACCATGCTGTTTTGATTACTGTAGCCTTGTAGTATAGTTTGAAGTCTGGTAGTGTGATGCCTCCCGCTGTGTTCTTTTTGCTTAGAATTGACTTGGCTATGCGGGCTCTCTTTTGGTTCCATATGAAGTTCATGGTGTTTTTTTCCAGTTCTGTGAAGAAATTCAATGGTAGTTTGAAGGGGATAGCATCGATTGTGTAAATTGCTTTGGGCAGTATAGCCATTTTCACGATATTGATTCTTCCTAACCATGAACATGGAATGTTTCTCCATCTGTTTGTGTCCTCTCTTATTTCGTTGAGCAGTGGTTTGTAGTTTTCCTTAAAGAGGTCCCTTACGTTCCTTGTAAGTTGTATTCCTATGTATTTTATTTTCTTTGTAGCAATTGTGAATGGCAGTTCATTCTTTATTTGGCTGTCTTTAAGTCTGTTATTGGTGTATAGGAATGCTTGTGATTTTTGCACATTGATTTTATATCCTGAGACTTTACTGAAGTTGCTTATCAGTTTCAGGAGCTTTTGGGCTGAGGTGATGGGGGTCTTCTAGGTATACTATCATGCAGCACTGTTTACAATAGCAAAGACCTGGAACCAACCCAAATGCCCATTGATGATAGACTGGACTGGGAAAATGTGGCACATATACACCATGGAATATTATGCAGCAATCACAAATGATGAGTTTGTGTCCTTTGTAAGGACATGGATGAATCTGGAGAACATCATTCTCAGCAAACTGACACAAGAACAGAAAAAGAAATACCGCATATTGTCACTCATAGGCGGGTGAGAAAAATGAGAACACATGGACACAGGGAGGGGGTCTACTACACACTGGGGTCTGTTGGGGGGAATGGGGGAGGGACAGCGGGGGGGGGGGCTGGGGAAGGATAGCCTGGGGATGAATACCAAGTGTGGGTGAAGGGGAGGAAGGCAGCAAAGCGCACTGCCATGTGTGTACCTATGCAACTATCTTGCACGTTCTGCACATGTACCCCAAAACCTATAATGCAATAAAAATTTAAAAAATTAAAAAAAAACAAACACAAAGATTTTAAAGAAAAAAATACATTCTATTTCATAAATTTTTAAGTTAACATCTTAATTTTTTTTACTAGCACTATAAATGATTACAATGGATGTCATTTTCCTGTGTGTTATAAATAAATGACATTGAAAAATAGAGCCATTACTTCATTTTTTGAATGATATTAATAACATCAAAATACCATAGTTATCATTTTAAAACAAAGTTTTGATTGATGTATAACATTTAAAAATGTACCACATTATCAGTGTACATCCCTCTGGTTCCACAGAGTTAAGACACTCATGTAACCAGCAAACAAGCAGTTCAAGAAGTTCTCCTTTGCTCCTTTTAAGGCTGTCCTCTGCCACAAAGGTAACCATTATTGTGACTTTAGTATCATAGGTTACTTTCCTGTTTTTAAACTTTATATAAATGGAATTATATAGTAGTTATTCTTTTGAATATGACTTCTTTTGCACAGCATTAAGTTTATGGAATTTTTTGTTGGAAGTAGAAATACTTCATTCTCCTTGTAGTCCTTGGTAGGAATATACTGCAATTTATTTATTACATTTATAGTGTACATTTTAATTCTTTTCAATTTGGGGCTATTATGAGTAGCACTGCTGTGCATATTTTTATACATGCCTTTTGTGAGGTATGTAAACATTTATGTTAGTTATATGTCTAACAGTGAAATTATTGAAAGATAGGGTCATGCATATATATTCAGCTTTATTAGCTATTACCAGACATTTTGGGAAGTATTTGTACCAGATTGTCTTTTTACTAGAAGTATGTGAGAGTTTTAGCTGTTTCATGTCTTTTGGCAGTCTCTGTTTAAAACTAGCCAGTTATTCAACATCATTTATTAAACAGGGAATCCTGTCCCCATTGCTTGTTTTTGTCTGGTTTATCCAAGATTGTATAGTAGTAGATATGTTGTGTTGCCTCTGAGGCCTCTGTTCTGTTCCATTGGTCTATTTCTCTGTTTTGGTACCAGTACCATGCTGTTTTGATTACTGTAGCCTTGTAGTATAGTTTGAAGTCCAGTAGTGTGATGCCTCCCGCTGTGTTCTTTTTGCTTAGAATTGACTTGGATATGAAGGCTCTCTATTGTTTTCATATGAAGTTTAAGGTGTTTTTTTACAGTTCTGTGAAGAAGGTTATTGGTAGCTTGATGGGGATAGCATTGAATCTGTAAATTACTTTGGGCAGTATAGTCATTTTCACGATGTTGATTCTTTCTAACCACGAACCTGGAATGTTTCTCTATCTGTTTGTGTCCTCTTTTATTTCATTGAGCAGTGGTTTGTAGTTCTCCTTGAAGAGATCCTTTACGTTCCTTGTTAGTTGTATTCTTAGGTATTTTATTATCTTTGTAGCAATTGTGAATGGCAGTTCATTCTTGATTTTGCTCTCTTTAAGTCTGTTATTGGTGTATAGGAATGCTTGTGATTTTTGCATATTGATTTTATATCCTGAGACTTTGCTGAAGTTGCTTATCAGTTTCAGGAGTTTTTGGGCTGAGACAATGGGGTCTTCTAAGTATACAATCATGTCATCTGCAAATAGAGACAATTTGGCTTCCTTCTTTCCTATTTGAATACCCTTTATTTCTTTTTCTTGCCTGATTGCTCTGGCTAGAACTTCCAGGACTATGTCGAATAGGAGTGGTGAGAGAGGGCATCTTTGTCTAGTGCCGGATTCAAAGGGAATGCTTCCAGTTTTTGCCCATTCAGTATGATATTGGCTGTTGGTTTGTCATAAATAGCTTTTATTATTTTGAGATACATTCTGTCAAAACTGAGTTTATTGAGGGTTTTAGCATGAAGGGCTGTTGAATTTCGTCAAAGGCCTTCTCTGCATCAATTGAGATAATCATGTGGTTTTTGTTTTTGGTTCTGTTTATGTGGTGAATTATGCTTATAGACTTGCATAGGTTGAACGAGCCTTGCATCCCCGGGAAGAATCCTGCTTCATCATGGTGGATAAGCTTTTTGATGTGCTGTTGCAATCGGATTTCCAGTATTTTACTGAAGACTTTTGCATCCATATTCATCATGGATATTGGCCTGAATTTTTATTATCTTGTTGAGTCTCTGCTGAGTTTTGGTATCACAATGATGTTGGTCTCATAAAATGAACTGGGAAGGATTCCCTCTTTTTGAATTATTTGGAATAGTTTCAGAAGGAATGGTAACAGTTCCTCTTTGTGTGTCTGGTAGAATTCAGCTGTGAACTTATCTGGACCTGGGCTTTTTTGTGTGGTAGGCTCTTAATTGCTGCCTCAACTTCAGATCTTATAATTGGTCTATTCATGGTTTTGACTTCTTCCTGGGTTAGGCTTGGGAGGATGCAAGTGTCCAGGAATTTATCCATTTCTTCCTGGTTTACTAGTTTATGTGTATAGAGTTGTTTGTAATATTCTGTGATGATGGTTTGAATTTCTGTGGAATCTGTGGTGATTTCCCCTTTATCATTTTTTATTACATTTATTTGGTTGTTCTCTCTCTCTCTTTTTTTTTTTTTATCAGTCTGGCTAGTGGTCTATTTTGTTGATCTTTTAAAAAAAAACAGCTCTTAGATTTATTGATTTTTTTGAAGGGTTTTTCGTGTCTCTATCACCTTCAGTTCTGCTTTGATCTTAGTTATTTCTTGTCTTTGGCTAGGTTTTGAGTTTTTTTGATCTTGCTCCTCCAGCTCTTTCAATTTAGATGATAGGGTGTCAATTTTGGATCTCTCCACTCTTCTCATGTGGGCTCTTATTGCTATATATTTTCCTCTACAGACTGCTTTAAATGTGCCTCAGAGATTCTGGTATGTTGTGTCTTCATTCTCATTGGTTTCAAAGAACTTCTTTATTTCTGCCTTCATTTCATTGTTTATCCAATCAACATTCAAGAGCCAGTTGTTCAGTTTCCATGAAGCTGTGCGGTTCTGAGTTAGTTTTTGAATTCTGAGTTCTAACTTGATTGCACTATGGTCTGAGAGACTGTTTGTTATGATTTCAGTTGTTTTGCATTTGCTGAGGAGTGCTTTACTTCCAATTATGTGGTCAATTTTAGAGTAGGTGTGATGTGGTGCTGAGAAGAATGTATGTTCTGTGGATTTGAGGTGGAGAGTTCTGTAAATGTCTATCAGGTTTGCTTATTCCAGGTCTGAGTTCAAGCCCTGGATATCCTTGTTAATTTTCTGTCTGGTTGATCTGTCTGCTATTGACAGTGGAGTGTTAAAGTCTCCCTCTACTACTGTGTGAGAGTCTAAGTCTCTTTGTAAGTCATTAAGTACTTGCCTTAGATATCTGGTTGCTCCTGTATTGGGTCCATATATATTTAGGATTGTTAGCTCTTCTTGTTGTATTGATCCTTTGACCATTATGTAATGACCTTCTTTGTCTCTTTTGATCTTTGTTGCTTTAAAGTCTATTCTATCAGAGATGAGAATTGCAAATCCTTCTTTTTTTTGCTCTCCATTTGCTTGGTAAATCTTCCTCCATCCCTTTATTTTTAGCCTTTGTGTATCCTTGCATGTGAGATGGGTTTCCTGGATACAGCACCCTGATGGGTTTTGGTTTTTTATTTAATTTGCCAGTCTGTGTCTTTTGATTGGTGCATTTAGCCCATTTACATTTAGGGTTGATATTGTTATTTGTGAATTTGATGCTGCCATTTTGATGCTAGCTGGCTGTTTTGCCCATTAGTTGATGCAGATTCTTTATTTTGTTGATGCTCTTCAGCATTTGGTATGTTTTTAGAATGGCTGGTACTGGTTGTTCCTTTGTATGCATCATGCCTCTTTCAGGAGCTCTTGTAAAGCAGGCCTGGTGGTGACAAAATCTCTGAGTACTTGCTTGTTGGCAAACGATTTTATTCTTCCTTCACTTATGCTCAGTTTGGCTGGATATGAAATTCTGGGTTGAAAGTTCTTTTCTTTAAGGATGTTGAATATTGGCCCCCACTCTCTTCTGGCTTGTAGAGTTTCTGCCGAGAGATCTGCTGTGAGTCTGATGGTCTTCCCTTTGTAGGTGACCCTACCTTTCTCTCTGGCTGCCCTTAGTATTTTCTCCTTCATTTCAACCCTGGTGAATCTGACGATTATGTGCCTTGGGGTTGCTCTTCTTGCAGAATATCTTTGTGGTGTTCTCTGTATTTTCTGGAGTTGAGTATTGGCCTGCCTTGCTAGGTTGGGTAAATTTTCCTGGATAATATCATGAAGAGTGTTTTCCAGCTTGGATTCATTCTCTTTGTCACATTCTGGTAAACCTATCAAACATAGTTTAGGTCTCTTCACACAGTCCCACATTTCTTGGAGTATTTCTTGGTTTCTTTTTGGGCTTTTTTCTCTAATCTTGGTTTCTCATTTTATTTCATTGAGTTGATCTTCGACTTCTGATATTTTTTCTTCTGCTTGGTGAATTCAGCTGTTTAAACTTGTGCATGCTTCGTGAAGTTCTCGTGTTGTGTTTTTCAGCTCCTTCAATTCATTCATATTCCTCTCTAAGTTGTCCATTCTTGTTATCATTTCCTTGAATCTTTTTTCAAATCTTTTTTCAAGGTTCTTAGTTTCTTTGCACTGATTTAGAACATGTTCTTTTAGCTCACTGAAGTTTCTCATTATCCACCTTCTGAAGTCTGATTCCGTCATTTTGTCACACTCATCCTCTGTCCAGCTTTGTTCTCTTGCTGGTGAGGAGTTTTGGTCTTTTGTAGGAGGTGAGGTGTTTTGGTTTCAGGTGTTTTTCTTCTTTTTGCACTGGTTTCTTCCCATCTTTGTGGATTTATCCACCTGTCATCTTAGTAGTTGCTGACTTTTCGATTGGGTCTCTGAGTGGACACCCAGATTGTTGATGAAGAAGTATTTCTGTTACTTAGTTTTTCTTTTCATGGTCTAGCCCCTCTGCTGTATGAGTGCTGAGGTCCACTCCAGGCCCTGCTTGTCTGGGGTACACCTGTAGCAGCTGTGGAACAGTGAGGGATGCTACCAGTTTCTTTTTCTGCTATCTTTGTCCCAGAATGATGTCCACCAAATGTCAGTCTGATTAGTCCTTTTTTGAGGTGACTCTTGGATATACAGGGGTCAGGGTGCTGCTTGAGGAGATGATCTGTACTTTATAGGAGCTCCAGTACTGAGCTGTGAGCTCCGTTGTTTATTCAGGGTTGTTGGGCAGGTTTGTTTAGGTCTGCTGCAGCAGAACTTATAAAATCCCCTATTTTTTTCCTCTGATGCACTGTCTCTGGGAGATGGGGCTTTGTTTATGAGTATCTGTTGCACTGTCCTGCCAAGGTAGGAGGCAGTCTAGTCACTATTTGCCTGCCGAGGATCTTCTCTGCTACCACGGGGTCCACCCTGCTGCCATGGGGCTCTGCCATACTGTGGTGGAGTCTGTCTGTTATGGCAGGTTGCCTTGGCAACAGCAGTCTGCTTCTGCAATGGGCGTGTACCTCAGTAGGGGCGGTATGCATTCGTACTGGTGGACGCCCCTCCCCCACTGAGCTGCACCATCCTGGAATCAGCTGAGCCCGCAGTAAAACTCTCAACCCTGAGCGTATCTAATCACCATTTTGTTTGTCCCTTTGGGGGTGGGACCCGCCGAGCCTGATAACCTGGCTCCCTGCCTCAGAGTCCTTTCTCTCTCTCTCTCTCTTTTTGTTTTTAAGTTGAATGGTTGACACTCTCACAGGTGTTTCAGTCACCTGCTGCTAGGTCACTGGGATCTGTGTGATTTCCCGTGCCACGGCCCACTGCACTGGCTCAAATCATGCTTCCTGGGAATCTCCTGGTCTCGCTCACTGTCCAAGTCCCATTTAATCAGATGGATATGTTAATCTGCCCTCTTAAATCTCAGATTGCTGGTTTAACAGGGCACCCAGACCAGTGAGTTTTGTGCAGGGTGCCGCTGCACCATGGCGCTGGCCGAAATGGCCGCACAAGCCGAAAGGGCTGCGCTGGTGTCCCGTGTTTCTCCTACACCTGGGAATTTTCCCGTTCTGTGGGCAACAAAAGGTCCATCTGAAAATGCAGCTAGGACTCTCCCTCTGCGCCTTCACTGAGAGCTGCAATCCTGAGTTGTTCCTACCGTGCCATCTTGGAAATCTCCTCTCGCAGTTTATTAATTTTATTAGTCTTATTAAATAAGTACTTTTGTTGACTTTATTATATATTTTCAATGTTATTAATTTCTACTTTAAAAAATTATTTTGCTTTCCTACAAATTTTTGTGGGTTTAACTTGCCCTTTGTTTAACCTTTCATAATAATTACATTATAGACTTTCATTCTTTTTTCTTTTCTACTATATGTATTTAAAGCTATAATTTCTCTCAACATTGTTATATGCATCCTATAAAAACTTCACATAATTAATATTTTTATATTTATCCAGTTCTGAAAATAATGCCATCTTTTTTTATCATTCATTCCAAAATATTTTCTGATTTCATTGATTTTTTTCTTTGGATTTTTTAGAATTATATGCTTAATTTACAAAAAGAAAATCTTATTGAATAATTACTTTTCTTTTCTTTCTTTTTTTTTTTTTTTAGACAGAGTTTCGCTCTTATTACCCAGTCTGGAGTGCAATGGCGTGATCTCGGCTCACTTCACCCTCCGCCTCCTGGGTTCAGGCAATTCTCCTGCCTCAGCCTCCTGAGTAGCTGGGATTACAGGCACGTGCCACCATGCCCAGCTAACTTTTTTGCATTTTTAGTAGAGACGGGGTTTCACCATGTTGACCAGGATGGTCTCGATCTCTTGACCTCGTGATTCACCCGCCTCAGCCTCCCAAAGTGCTGGGATTACAGGCTTGAGCCACCGTGCCCGGCGCGAATAATTACTTTTCACTATTAATGTCTAGCTTAATTTCAGATATTATATTCTGAATCATTCTAATCCTTTTAAATATTTTGAGGTTTATTTTATAGCCAAGTATAGTTAATATGGGTAAATATTTTATGTGTACCTGAAAGGAATGTGAATTATTTTTAAAGTACATTTTCTATATATGCAGTTAAGTTTGTTAATTGTGTTGTTCAGATCTATATTATTAATTTGTTGTTGATTAATTTGCAAATGGGGAGAGATGGATGTTAATCAGTCACCAACTTCTATTTCTCCTTTTAGTTCTTTCAACTTGCTTTTTGTATTTTGAGGCTATATGTATATCACTATAGAATGTTTTGTTTTGAGATGGGGTCTTGCTCTGTTCCCCAGGCTGCAATGCAGTGGCATGATGTCAGCTCACTGCAACCTCTGTCTCCTGGGTTCAATTGATTCTCCTGCCCTCAGCCTCCCGAGTAGCTGGGATTACAGGCGCATGCCACCACTCCCAGCTAATTTTTGTATTTTTAGTAGAGATAGGGTTTCTCAATTTTGGCCAGGCTGGTCTTGAACTCCTGACCTTAGGTGATCCACCCATCTCGGCCTCCCAAATTGCTGGGATTACAGGTGTGAGCCACCATGCCCAGCCTGTTACAGAATTTTTAACTGCCTGGAATATTAACCCTTTTATCTTATAAACTATCTCTATTTTTTGTAATGTTTCTTGCCTTTTTATTTAAAGGCTACTATGATATAAGTATAGCTATACCAGCTATACTGTTTTCTTTTGGTTATTGTTAACATGTTATCTTTTTCATTCTTTTACTAACAACTTTTCTATGGCCTTGTATCTAACGTATGGCTTTTAGACAAAGAATCAGTTTTGGCTGGGTGTGGTGGCTCACGCCTGTAATCCCAGTGCTTTGGGAGGCTGAGGCAGGTGGATCATGAGGTCAAGAGATCGAGACCATCCTGGTCAACAAGGTGAAACCCCATATCCCCTAAAAATACAAAAATTAGCTGGGCATGGTGGTGCACACCTGTAGTCCCAGCTACTCGGGAGGCTGAGGCAGGAGAATTGCTTGAACCCAGGAGGTGGAGGTTGCGGTGAACTGAGATCCCATCATTGCACTCCAGCCTGGGTAACAAGAGCAAAACTCCATCTCAAAACAAAACAAAACAAAAAAAGAATCAGTTTTCTAAAAACTCTAGCCTGATAATTTTTGTCTTTTATTTTGAGTATTTAGTTTCTTATATTAATGCAATTTTTAGACACTCCAGTTTTTAGTTTCTAAGTTTCCTTTCTCTCTTTCTGTGCTTTTTGTTGTATTAATCTAATATTTTTATCATTCCATTTCATTGCTTTATTATGTTGTTAATTATACATTTATATTGTTCTTTGGTGATTACCCTAGAGATTATAGCATGTATCTTGAATTCTTTATAGTCTTAATATAAATTAGCATATTTATCCATTCCCAGATAGGATCTTGGAGCACTTTATTTACTTTCCTTCTGCCTTTTATGTGACTTTTCCAGAAATTTTAACTCTACATATATTTTTGACACCACAACTCTTTATTATTATTGTTCTATATAGTCAATATTCTTTTGTATTTATCAATCTGTGTTGGTTTTGAATCCCTCTTACATTCTATTTGTTTCCTTTGGTTGGGGAGGATGGGAAATGTTATTATTTTTCCTTTTGCTTTAAAAATTCTCAGCATTTCTTTCAGTACACATCTGCTAGTGATGAATTGTCTAGTTTTGCATGGATAAAAATTTCTCATTTTGCCTTTTTTGTGACAGATATTGTTACCAGGTATAGACTTCTATGATCACAGTTGTTTTCTTCCCATGTTGTAATGTGTTGTTCTGTTGCCCTCTATAGATGAGTCATCTGTCCATCTTATTGTAGCTCATCTGAAGATGATATCTTTTTGTTTTTGGCTTGCTTTTAATTTTTTATCTTTTTCTTTAATTTTAACAGGTTTTCTGTAATATGCCTGTCTGTAATTTTCTATGTATTAACCTTACTTTACTTTGTAGCATTTTTCATTCTGGAGGAAGAATTTTCATCCTGGAGGTGTGTTTATATTTGTAGATCAATTTCCTTATGTCCCAGATATCTCTTTTTTTCTCTGTCTCTTTAGAATATCTATTATTATATCTTTTAGTCCACTCATTTTTTGTAAGTCCAATCTGCTGTCAAAATACTCTATTTAGTTCTTTATTTTAAATATTGAATATTTCACTTTCATAATTTCCATTTGATGTTTTAAAATATATTTTAGCTTCCACTGAAATTCTCCACTTTAGTATCTGTTTTCTTGAACATGTACATCACATACATTTTAAAGTCTAATACTTCAATAAATGGGCCATCTATAATTTTTTATTTGCTTTTTGGTCTCATTTCTTGATATGCTTACCAATCTTTTAAAATAAACTACTTTTTTTTTTTTACATATTTTAACCATTTTAATTGCAAAATATAATAATAGAAATAACAATAGAAAACTGCATATCTTTTTTTTTTAAAATTTTTTATTGCATTATAGGTTTTGGGGTACATGTGCCGAACGTGCAAGATAGTTGCATAGGTACACACATGGCAGTGTGTTTTGCTGCCTTCCTCCCCTTCACCCACACTTGGCATTTATCCCCAGGCTATCCCTCCCCAGCCCCCCTCACTGTCCCTCCCCCATTCCCCCCAATAGACCCCAGTGTGTAGTAGACCCCCTCCCTGTGTCCATGTGTTCTCATTTTTCTCACCCGCCTATGAGTGAGAATATGCGGTGTTTTGTTTTCTGTTCTTGTGTTAGTTTACTGAGAATGATGTTCTCCAGATTCATAGAGAACCTTTTCTCTAAAAAATAAATTGAAAAGAATGGACAGTGAGTTATCATTCTCCCCTTGCCCCCACCCAACATGCAGTGTCCTCCACTATTAACATTCTGACCCAGAGTTGTACTTTTGTTACAATCACTGAATGTACATTGATACGTCCTTATCACCAAAAGTCCATGGTTTTCATTAGAGTTCATTTTTGGTGTTGTTTATTCTATAGATCTGACAAACATATAATGATTTATACCCACCAGTATAGTATTAGGCAGAATAGTCTCACTTTTCTAACAATCCTGTTACATTTATTTGTTCCTCCCTCCTTCCTTACCTCTGGCAATCACCATTTGATCTATTTATTGTCTACATAGCTTTGCTGGCCTGCTTAGCAATTTTTGAGTGCATGGAAGACTGTGTAAGAGGAAGTACAGAGGCACTGGATGATGTTGCCTTCTGTTTCAGTGAATGTTAGCTCATTCTTCTTCCTTTCCTCTGGGATGAAGGCACATGAGCTTTAATAAATCTTTGACACCTGTAAGAGAATTTTGTTTGTATTTTATTTAGGTTTTTTTTTAGTTGCTTCATCAGAAACATGGTCTGCTGGAAGCTACTTTATCTTAGCACAATGTGAAAATGATTTGATAAACACTATTATCCTTTTCTTAAAAAAGCTCTGCAATGTTAGAAATTTTACATCGTTCCTTTTGTTCTTTGAAGTGATTTGTGTCCATATTTTATTCTGCTTCCTCCATAGGAATCCTATGTAATTTAGGATCCTAATGTGGCATAACTTTTTGCTTAAATGTCTATGGATCACTCTACAATATTTTTCTGAAACAAAATGGACACACACAATATTTCCAAAGCATTTTAAAATTGTCAGTAGTCTCTAATTCATTAAGTCTCTAATTCTGTATTTCTCAGTGTTGCATATTTGAATTACCCAGGGACATTTAAAAATTGCTGATGTAATTTTGTCCTAACCCTAGGCTGTTCTAAATGAATGCCAGAAACCTTTTTTGCCCTCTTGCTTCTGCTTAGGTTTATTCAATGAGTTAGGGAGGAGATCAGGTCAAGGGGTTTATTTTCCAAGCTCCCTTTCTGCAGGAAGGCTGACTCCCTTGACTCAAGATCACAGTTCCTGCTAGGTGGCCATCTCTATATGACTTTCTTCTTCTAGTTCTTGGTAGTCATTCCATCCACTTCTCCCCTTGAGAAGGTAACACCCCCATGGTATTTTAAATGCTTCTGATTTTCCCACATTTGAAAACAGCCTCTGCATTAAATACTTCTTAAATTATCCTAGTTTACCTGGCTGGTACATACAGAAACAATGGTATTCTCAGTGGGACTCATTGGTTTCCACAGAGGTTAGCTGGGATCAGGGATGTTATTTAACAGGGTTTCTAGTTCCTCAACCTCTCTAATTAGAGACCACAATAGTCTTTTATAAACTAAACCTCAATTTTGCCTGACAAACCTGGTGTTATGGCTCTGTTGATACACAGATCCCAGATAATGGATGCTTCAGCTGACATCATTTAAAACTAATACAGGTTTTTCGACTTCCAAGATGGCGTCGTAGAGGCGACTCCGGATTGCAGCTCTCAGTGAAGGCGCAGAGGGTGAGTCCTAGCCGCATTCTCAGACAGATCTTTTTTGCCCACAGAATGTTGAAAGTCCCAGGTGTGGGAGAGACACGGGATGCTAGCACAGCTGGCTTGCGTGGCCGCTTCAGCCGGTTCCGCAGCACAGCAGTACCGGGCACAAAACTCACTGGTCTGGGTGCCCTGTTAAACTGGCAATCTGAGATTTGGAAGGGCAGATTGGCATGTCCATCTGATTGAATGGGACTTGGACAATGAGCCAGACCAGGAGATTCCTGGGAAACGTGATCTGAGTTGGTGCAGTGGGCAGCAGATGGGAGATCGCATGGATCCCAGTGCCCTATCAGCAGGCTACTGGGGCGCCAGTGAGAGAGTCAACCATTCAGCTTGGGGAGAGGAAGAGAGAGAGAGAGAGAGAGAGAGAGAGAGAGGATGGACTCTGAGGCAGGGAGCTGGGTGATCGGGCTCGGCGGGTCCCACCCTGATGGGGACAAGCAGGGCAGCGATTGGAGGTGCTTGGAGCTGAGAGTTTTGCTGCCGGCATCTAGGATGGTGCAGCCCAGTGCGGGAGGGGTGTCCGCCACTACTGACGTAATCCCCCACTACCGAAGTACCGCCCAGGGCTGACACAGCCTGCTGTTGCCAGGCAACCTGCCATAACAGAGAGACTCCGCCAGCAGGGCAGAGCAAGCCACAGTAGGGCGGAGCAAGCCATAGCAGAACGGAGCCCCGCAGCAACAGGGCGGACCCACACTAGCAGGGCGGAGCCCCAGCAGGAAAATAGTGAATAGACTTCCTCCTAGCTGGGCAGGACAGTGCAACAGATACTCATAAAGAAAGCCCCAACTCCCTGAGACAGAGCATCTAAGGGTGAAAAAAAAAAAAAAAAAGAGTGGTGTTTTATGAGTTCTATTGCAGCAGACATAAACAACCTCCCAACAATGCTGAATGAACAACGGAGCTCACAGCTCAGCACTGGAGCTCCTATAAAGCACAGACTGTCTCCTCAAGCAGCTCCCTGACCCCTGTATATCCAAAGAGTCATCACCCCAAAAAAGGACTAATCAGACTGACATTTGGCAGGCATCATTCTGAAACAAAGATAGCAGAAGAAGACACTGGTAGCATCCCTCACTGTTCCGCAGCTGCTACAGGTGTACCCCAGACAAGCAGGGCCTGGAGTGGACCTCAGCACTCATACAGCAGAGGGGCTAGACCATTAGAAGGAAAACTAAGTAACAGAAATACCTCATCATCAACAATCTGGGTGTCCACACAGAGATCCAACTGAAAAATCAGCAACTACTAAGATGACAGGTGGATAAATCCATAAAGATGGGAAGAAACCAGCGCAAAAAGGAGGAAAACACCCGAAACCAAAACACTTCACCTCCTACAAAGGACCAAAACTCCTCACCAGCAGGGGAACAAAGCTGGATGGAGAATGAGTGTGACGAACTGCCATTCACAATTGCTACAAAGAAAATAAAATACATAGGAATACAACTCACAAGGAACGTAAGGGACCTCTTCAAGGAGAACTACAAACCACTGCTCAACGAAATAAGAGAGGACACAAACAGATGGAGAAACATTCCATGTTCATGGTTAGGAAGAATCAATATCGTGAAAATGGCTATACTGCCCAAAGTAATTTACACAATCAATGCTATCCCCATCAAACTACCATTGAATTTCTTCACAGAACTGGAAAAAACCACCATGAACTTCATATGGAACCAAAAGAGAGCCCGCATAGCCAAGTCAATTCTAAGCAAAAAGAACACAGCGGGAGGCATCACACTACCAGACTTCAAACTATACTACAAGGCTACAGTAATCAAAACAGCATGGTACTGGTACCAAAACAGAGATATAGACCAATGGAACAGAACAGAGGCATCAGAGGCAACACAACATATCTACAACCATATAATCTTTGATAAACCAGACAAAAACAAGCAATGGGGAAAGGATTCCCTGTTTAATAAATGGTGTTGGGAAAACTAGCTAGCCATGTGCAGAAAGAAGAAACTGGACCCCTTCCTGCCACCTTACATTAAGATTAACTCCAGATGGATTAAAGACTTAAACATAAGACCTGACACCATAAAAACCCTAGAAGAAAATCTAGGCAAAACCATTCAGGACATAGGAGTAGGCAAGGACTTCATGACCAAAACACCAAAAGCATTGGCAACAAAAGCCAAAATAGACAAATGGGACCTAATCAAACTCCACAGCTTCTGCACGGCAAAAGAAACAGTCACTAGAGTGAATCGGCAACCATCAGAATGGGAAAACATCTTTGCAGTTTACGCATCTGACAAAGGACTGATATCCAGAATTTACAAAGAACTCAAACAGATTTACAGGAAAAAAACCAAACAAGCCCATTCAAAAATGGGCAAAGGATATGAACAGACACTTTACAAAAGAAGACATACATGAGGCCAACAAACACATGAAAAAATGCTCATCATCATTGGTCATTAGAGAGATGCAAATCAAAACCACATTGACATACCATCTCACACCAGTTAGAATGGCAATCATTAAAAAATCTGGAGACAGCAGATGCTGGAGAGGATGTGGAGAAATAGGAACACTCTTACACTGTTGGTGGGAGTGTAAATTAGTTCAACCATTGTGGAAGACAGTGTGGCGATTCCTCAAGGACCTAGAAATAGAAATTCCACTTGACCCAGCAATCCCATTACTGGGTATATATCCAAAGGACTATAAATCGTTCTACTATAAGGACACATGCACATGAATGTTCATTGCAGCACTGTTTACAATAGCAAAGACCTGGAACCAACCCAAATGCCCAACGATGATAGACTGGACTGGGAAAATATGGCACATATACACTATGGAATATTATGCAGCAATCAAAAATGATGAGTTTGTGTCCTTTGTAAGGACATGGATGAATCTGGAGAACATCATTCTCAGCAAACTGACACAAGAACAGAAAAACAAATACCGCATATTCTCACTCATAGGTGGGTGAGAAAAATGAGAACACATGGACACAGGGAGGGGGTCTACTACACACTGGGGTCTATTGGGGAGAAGGGGGGAGGGACAGTGGCGGGGGCTGGGGAGGGATAGCCTGGGGATAAATGCCAAGTGTGGGTGAAGGGGAGGAAGGCAGCAAAGCACACTGACATGTGTGAACCTATGCAACTATCTTGCACGTTCTGCACATGTACCCCAAAACCTATAATGCAATAAAAATTAAAAAAAAAAAAAAAAGACTAATACAATGAGAGCAAAACATGGGTATTCTGTTCTGGATCATTTCCTGCCCACATCTGTTTGCTTGGCAAATGAGGGATAATTTGACAAACACTAAAGGAGGAATGTCAAACATGTACAATACGTACATTCTTCCATCACTTTTCTTCGTTTACCCCTTATTTATATGCAATCCTGTCTTTCATTGTTTGTAAATTGTTTTTTGGATGTCATTCTCCTCTTCTTAGCTAGATTGTAAGTTTCATGGGGACATAAGCCACAAACTTACATGTTTTTGCAGTTGCCACAGCCTGAAAATTTTCTACTGAGGTCTCTTCTAGTCCACCTGTCTTTTTCATGTCCAGTCTGGTGTCAAGCTCATTTAGTGAGTTCTTAAAATTATTACATTTTCTTCATTTCTTTATTCAACAAAAATATTTATTGAGCACCCATTGCTAGGAATTGGATGGATAGTAGGATATAAAGGTGAACAAAGACCCCAACTAGTGTTATTAGATGAGGATAATAACTGATTGATTTTAAAAGACTGGTTGCTTTAAAAAGGTCACATGTCCTTATTCATCTTTCATGAAAACCCATGTACCCTCATGGTGGGTGCCAAAGATCTTGATTGAAAACAATACAAACCAACTTTGTGTAAGAATTTTATTGTAGATTATAGACTCAACCAAAAGTCTGGAACTCCAGGTGATATGGCTTGGATTTGTGTCCCCACCCAAATCTCATGTTGAATTGTAATCCCAGTGTTGGAGGAGGGGCCTGCTGGGAGGTTATTGGATCATGGGAGTGGACTTCCCCCTTGAAGTTCTTGTGATAGTGAGTTTTCACAAGATCTTGTTGTCTAAAAATGTGTGGCACCTACCTTGTCTCTCTCTTCCTTCTGCGTTGGCTGTGTAAGATGTACCTCCTTCCTTTTTGCCTTCTACCATGATTGTAAGTTCCCTGAGACCTCCCTAGTCATGCTTCCTGTATAGCCTGCAGAACAGCCACCCAATTAAAACTCTTTTCTTTATAAATTACCCAGTCTCAGGTATTTCTTTATAGCAGTGTGAGAATGGACTAACACACCAGGCAGAAAACAGGTAGAGACATAAGAAGTCTACCAGGTGAGAATTTAGTCAGAGTGCACAGGATGTCACAGCACTGAAGATGAACACCTGGCTGTGTGACTATCTCTGATGTCTCTCTAAGAACTGGACGTCAGAGATTAGTGCTTGCCCTGATTCAGGGGGATGTTGTCAACTCTCTCTTCTTGTGTCATACTTAGTTCAGACCGTGGAACCCTATGGTGATCATCTGTTGAGCTGTTTAGGTCCCTATTAAGTTGCTAGGGGTCTGGGAGAACAAGGACATTCGGGGCTTCTGAAAAGTGGCATTCCACTTGCAATTATGACTTACATAGTGGAAAATTCCCCCAATAAGGGAAGGGGCCCCAGTGCTTAGTAGCCAAAAAGTCATCATAACTGTCCAATCTATTGATAATAAAATTTGCAGCCAACACATTGGCAATCATATGAATAGGTAAACTACTTTGGAAATGGTGAATGTTTCAGATGCTCTTGAAGCCAGTATTTTTGTGAAAAATATTAATGACTTCCTTAGAAATGTAACTATTCAGAGCAAGATCATCGGTTCACCCAAATATTTGTAAGGACAGAACAGAGCACAGCGAATTCATTCATTTACTTCTGTAAATGACCACATGACAAATGCAGGGAGGTCAAGAATAGAAAAGACATAGCTGGGCCATTTGCCATCATCCCAGCTTCAGCTTCTAGCCTAGTTTTGGGAGCTGTGATATTACAAGTATTTTACTTTACTAAAATTTAACCCAGAACATTCTGTCCCCCTGCTTCTCTCTTTCTTTCTGTCTCTTTGTGTTATTATACTTAGAATTTCTCTGGTTGAGAAACTAGTATTAGTTTTATGGTTTACTAGGTAACTAGTAAAATGCAGAAAATGACCCAGTGTCAGAAAATTTACCACCCAAAATAAAAATTTGGGGTAAAAAACACTGAATAAACCCGAAAGAGAATGCGGGCAACAAAGACAATGACATAACAAGGAAAGCACATCTATAATGCAAAAAATTGGAAGGATTTTTGCATTTCTTTTTCCCCTATATTCAACATCCATTGGATGGCAGGTCTAAGGTAACTCCATAAGAATGTGGCCATTGCAGCTGCTGAAATAGAGTAGCCAATCTGTCCTGTGCAACTGACTAGGCTCTTCACGATTTCCCTTGGACTTTACAACAATCCTACAAAGTAGTAGATATTATTATTCTGACTTTCTAATTAAAAAACTGATTCTTCAAGAGGATAAGTACCTAATGTAGTCATACAGAGTAGTAAATAACAGAGCAAGGAGTCAAAAACATCTTTACTTGACTCTAATGCTGAACTCTTAATGATGGTTCTAAACATCTCATTGAAAAGTCAAAATCATAAACACATCTGGAAGATATTTGTTGGACTTGATATAGACATCTTCTTTACAGGTGGCCCTGGGATCTGGTTTGGTAGGAGGTGGTGGTTGGGACATTTTATTTTTGAATTTAGTTACCAAGCATGTGCCAGTGAAGCATTTTGTTGTATTGTGTCCTGACTGCTACCTTATACGTCTTTATATAACTACATGATCATGGTGAAGTCACAGCCTAAAGATTTCTGTGACTGCCGGCATTTGGCTATATAGCATGTACAAGGTAAACTCTAAGCAAATGGCCTCCTGGTTCTTTCTGTGTTAGATTTCTTTTGCTATGGACTCACATCTCCAGTCTTTTATCTTATCAACATTATTGTTTTATTTGCAAGTATCCTTTAAAATTAAAAGAAAGCCTTCTTCTTGGACTTGACGTTATAGAACACTACACGTGCCAAAGCCATTCCAAATCTTACTTCATTTTGAAATGCCTTTGTGGCTGGTTTTATTTTTCCTTCCTTTCCCTTATTTTAGATCATTATAACACATTTTATAGGTCAGTGTCAAACAGCAAGACTTCAACAGTGTGGGGACTATTGCTGGAAGTTGTGCCAGAACACACAACTGTAATCCACTAAGTTAATGGAAATGCAACATTATTGCTGAGATTTTACGTATGTGGAAATCGTGAAAACTCACAAACCCAATTCCTGCAACACAAGAGAAAAGAGAACTGCCCTCTCTACTACCAGCAGCTGGTTCGCACGTGGTTAAAGACTCCATTAGTGGGGTAGGAGACCCTTGGTAGTTCACATTTCAATAAACCATAAACTTTTACATGCATATTAAACACCAGAGGGCTTGCAATCATTTATTATCTAGTCTATTGAATTTGCATCTATGACATCAAACACCAAAGTGCAAGACCAAAAGCTGTTTTATTAAAAACTTTACATTTTAATCAGCTCAACATCTCCAATGTCCCCAGGAGTGTAGCAACATGGAAAATAAGATTTTGTAGTCCCACTTGGGCTCACTGGATGCTCCATTTTACAACCACAGTTTTTCACCCCCATACAAACCTCACATCATTTTTGCTAAACAGAGTTAGCAGGGAAAAAAAAACTGTAAAGCAATGGTTCTCAACCTTGGCTTCACTGGAATCATCTGGAAAGTTTTAAGAATCCCAATGCTTAGGCTGCATCCAGACCAATTGCAGTGGAATCTTTGAGGGTGGGACCAGGGCATCATATTCTTTTAAAACTTCTCATGGAAACGTGAGCCCAGGCTGAGGCCCCTGCTGCAAACCTTGCCCTTGGTAGTATTTCTCTTTTCCTTTTCCGTGCCTCCTTTGTTCTTTGTTGGGTTCCCCCACTTTCAAATGTCTGGGAAACTCCCCAAACTCTAAAATAATGTTTTACTCTGCATAAACTATTGCACAATAACAAGAACGCTTAATGTTTTCTTTAAAGGAAAATGATCTACAAGGAGGGAAAAATGTTTTAAATGGAACACCTGATTTCCAATACCATCACAGGGCCAATATCAGAGAGGTTGTGATGTGGACTTTATCTTTTTCTTCAACTTCAAACACATTATGAAAGAAACAGTTTGTTCTGACTCTTTCAAGAAAACTCAGGTATACAGGGGGGTACGAACAAGAGCAGCATTTAAAAATATGTGGGCCATAGGCCATTGCATCAGTCACCTGGGCTCCAACTCCAGATACTTGAATGTCTCACATAGGGGCCTGTTAATTTGCATTCTAATAAGCTCCCCAGTGATGTTTATGTAAGCACATTTTGAAAACTATGGAACAAGCACGTTAAATCTCTGACAGCAGTGCCATCTATATAATATTAGTGATATGGTCTGCCTGTGTTCCCACTCAAATCACATCTTGAACTGTAGTTCCCATAATCCCCATGTGTCATGGGAGGGACCCAGTGCGAGGTAATTGAATCATGGAGGTGGTTACCTCATATGCTGTTCTTGTGATAATGAGTGAGTTCTTACAAGATCTAATGGTTTTATAAGAGGCTTTCTCTCCTACCCTTTGCACTGCATTTTTCCTTCCTGCCACCATGTGAAGAAGGACATATTTCCTTTCCCTTCTGCCATGATTGTAAATTTTCTGAGGCCTCCCCAGCCATGCTGAACTGAGTCAATTAAGCCTCTTTCCTTTACAAATTACCCAATCTCAGGGTGTGTTTTTATTAGCAGTGTTAGAACAGACTAATACAATCAGTTCATACAAAATAAAAGAAAATTAAAGTGGAAGAAATATTGAGTCCTATGCTAACACAATTAGCAGGTGGCAATAAATTTTTATAAAGAGTTAAAATACAACAAAAATACCTATTGTCCCTGAAGCTATTGAGTTTCACTGATGATAAACGTGTTTGACTGTGTTTTTTGGTGGATAAATAAAAGGGTCTTCCAGGGGATTTGCATCATCAAATTCCATGTGCTAAAATTTCATGCTTCTATGTCAAAAAATCTATGTTTGGCCAGGCATGATGGCTCACACCTGTAATTTCAGTGCCCTGGGAGACCAAGATGAGAAGATCACTTTGAGTCCAAGAGTTTGAGATCATCTGGGCAACATAGTTAAACCCCGTTTCTACTAAAAAATGTAAAAAATTAGCCAGGCACAGTGGCACATGCCTGTAGACCCAGCAACTCAGGAAGCTGAGGCAGGAGGATTGCTGAAGTCCAGCAGCTTGAAATTGCAGTGAGCTATGATCCTATGATTGTGCCACTGCACACCAGCCTGGGTGACAATAAGAGACTTTGTCTTAAAAAAAAAATCTGTGTTTTGATACAGCCTTGGCCACTTTCTAGGTGACCTTGGACAAATTACCCAATCCCTCTAATTATCACTGTCAAATGGGGACCCCAGTGCCTCACAGACAATGTAAAACTGTAATAAGATTATTTATGTGCCGTATAATCTGTGATGCACTGTGCAAGTACTGGTTACCACTAAATTTCCTACTGTCCAGACCCACATCGTCATGCTGCTCAGAGCTCAGAAGAGATCTCGTATTGCCGAGATACGTATCAAGCAGTTCAGTGGCTGGGCTGGGACAGCAATCCGGGACTACTGGCTATATGCAGTCTTTTTCTCCACTCTCCACCAACATCTAAATTGAGATGTTTAACTCAAATTTGTATCATATTGAGCAAGGAACTCAGAGCAATGATTTGAATTCTTTATGTGACAGAGAAAAGTAAAATTTAAGTATTTTAAATCCTTCCTTTCTCATGTCTTCTAAAGAGAAGGGATACTTTTTCAAGTTACGTATCTGATGTTTGTTCTGCTAAAGAAAGAGGTAATTGGTAGAGAGACTGGGAAGAGCTGAGAAGGCCAAAACGTGCTACAGGAGAGAAGGCTAAGAGCAAAATCCAAGATGAGAGATAAGGGGAACTAAGCAAAAGAGGGCAAGGAGGATGAGGAGAGAGGAGAGGCAGGTGGAGACAGGGGAAGGTGTGGGCACTGTTTGAGGGAGTGGAATTTCTGGAGGGAGCGAGATGTTCAAGGAGGATTATTAGAGAATTTTACTTTCCAAAGATACACAACACAATCTCTTTCTTCTTCCTCCGAGGCACCTTTAGGGATGATCTACATTGCTTTTAAGTGCTTTTAGTGTCCAATTTGGGTTTACTTGTAGGTTTGAGTTTTAGAATGCATTGGTGTACTAAATTTGGCAAGAGGAAAGAGTAAAAATTTAAGATAGTTACATCTATTTAGGTAAATATTTTACCACCACTTTTCTCTTTGGGATTTAAAAAAAGTATAGAAGTGAAACAAACCACCATTCAAGACAAAATAAACATAAATTCACACACGGTAAAGGCTTGTTAAGTGGGTCAGGCCTTGTCTTTATATTTGAAGTTCCCTCCCCAGGATAAGGGAACAACTAGAGCAAACGGTCTTGCAATTCCTTTAAATCTGTGGTTCCAGCATGAGGTCCAGCATAGGGTCAACCCTAGGCTAGACCCCAAGAGCAAACAGAGTCTTGCAATTCCTTTAAATCTGTGGTTCCAGCATGAGGCATTCTGAGACTTTCAGTGCTCATTCAGGGTCACAATTTTCTATGACTGTTCCCATCTCACTGCCTCTCTGCTTCATGACCATCTATATGCTGATTGTTTTTGCATCACTGCTACGGTTTGAAAAATAGTGTCCCTTCCAAAATTTATATTGAAACTTAATTCCTGTTGTGACGATATTAAGAGGTAAGGCCTGTTTTAGTCTGTTCTCATGCCTCTTTAAAGAACTAACTGAGACTGAGTTATTCATAAAGAAAAGACATTTAATTGACTCAGTTCCACAAGTACACAGGAGACAGGGCTGGGGAAGCCTCAGGAAACTTACAGTCATAGCAGAAGGGTGGAGGGGAAACAAGCACATATTCACATGACAGCAGGAGAGAGAGAGAGAGCAGGTGCTACATGTTTTTGAACAACCAGATCTCATGAAAACTCACTCACTATTATGAGAACAGGAAGGAGGATTTCCACCCCCATGATCCAGTCACCTCTACCAGGTCCTTTACCCCAACATTAAGGATTACAATTCAACATGAGATTTGGGTGGGACACAGAGCCAAACCATGTCAGGGCCTTTTGGGAAGTGACTAAGTTGTGAGGGCTCTGCTCTCATGAATGGGTTAAAGCCCTTATAGAAGGGGCTTCAGATAGAATGTGCCCCTTCCTTGCCCTCTGCCTTCTTCCATGTGATGATGCAACAAGAAGGCCCTCACTGTACATCAAATGCTGACACCTTGATCCTGAACTTCCCAGCCTCCAGCACTGTGAGAACTGACTTTCTCTTCTTTATAAATTACCTCGTTTCAAGTATTTTGTTGTAGCAGCACAAATGAACTAAGACAGAAATTGGTACCAAGGAAGTAGGGTGTTGATTTAACAAATACCTGAAAATGCAGAAGCAGTTTTGGGACCTGGTAATGAATAGAGGCTAGAATGGTTTTAAAGTGTACACCAGAAAAAAACCTATATTACCACTAATGGAGCATTCAGGGAGATTCTCACGGGGGCTCAGAAGAAGAGAGCTATGGAGCGAGCCTCAGTGATGGAGATTACCTAAACTGTGAACAGAAATATTGGTAGAAATGTAGAAAGTAAAGCCATTCTTATGAAGTCTTAGACAAAAATGAGGAATATCTTATTGAAAGCTGGAGGGAAGGACATCCTTGTCACAACGTGACAAAGAATTTGGTTAAATTGTGTCCATGTCCTACTTCTTTATGAAAGGCAGAATTTAAGAGCTATGAACTAGGATATTTGACAGAAGTAATCTCTAAGCAGAGTGTTCGGGGTGTTGCGTGACTTCTCTTAACTGCTTATAGTAAAATGTGAGAAGAGAAAAACAAGTTAAAGATGGAATTTATAATAAAAAGGAAAAGTGAATGTAAACATTTTGGAAAATTCCCAGCTTGGCCATGTAAAGAATAAAAAAAGAGAAAACCAAGGGTGTGGCCAAGTGACCTTTTGATGAGGAGATTAGTGCGGATAGAAGGAAGCCAGATGTTATTCATTAAGAAAACTGGAAAATGATCCCAAAGGCGTTTCAGAAATTATTAATCTTGCCACTCTCATCACAGGCCCACAGCACCGACCCTTTCAAGGGAGGAAGGGACCCAGGGCTTCCTCAAGTCTCTTCTTCCTGTATTCCAGTGCGGCACTCCTCTGCTCACTCCCGCACCATCTCACACCACTGCTGGGGCTCAAATGACAGCACAGACTGTTCCCCTGGTGAGCACATCTGCAAAACCAGGCAGTATCCACATGGTGCTGACTCGGCAGGTACTCAGAGTGCATGTGCTGTGCAGGCATGGCTACCTCCACCTAGATTTCATAGGATGCTTCAGAGTTTCAAGGACCCGGCAGAGAATTGCCACAGGGTCAGAGACATGTGAACCAGAGCAATTCTATCTTGAATAGGAGCTGGAGGGATAAACTGAGACTGAGATCTACTGGGCTGCATTCCCAGATAGTTAAGTCATTCTAAGTCACAGAATGAGATAGGAAGTAAGCACAAGATAAAGATCATAAAGACCTTGGTGATAAAACAGTTTGCAGTAAAGAAGCTGGCTAAAATTCACAAACCCAAGATGGCAGGACAGTGACGTCTGCTTGTCCTCACTGCTACATTCCCACCAGTGCCATGACAGTTTACAAATGCCATGGCAGTGAACCCACACGAGGACAATGCCTCATGACATTGTATAGGACAGGGCTACTCCTGAGACACTAGAACTATCATGCAACTCCTGTCTGAGGAGAGCCACAGACACTGAATGCCAGCCCATGAGAGCTTCCGTATGGGCTGTACCCACTAATGCCATGGAGGTGGGGTCCCTGAAGCCTTGGAGACCCAAACTTCACCCTAGTGTGTCTGGAAGGTGTGATCTGGAGTCAATGAAGATTGTCCTTAAGCTTCTGAATTTAATGTTGTGTGCCTTGTTGGATTTGGGACTTACCTGGGAGCTATTACTCCTTTCTTTCTGCATATTTCTCCCTTTTGGAATGGGAATGTCTTTCCTATGCCTAGCCCATCATTGTATTTTGGAAGCACACATTGTTGGATTTCACAGGCTCACTGCTGGAGAGTAATTTGCTTCAGGATGAAGAGTGCCTTGAATCTCACCCGTATCTGATTTAGATGAGACTCTAGAGTTTACACATTTGAGTTGATGCTGGAAACAGTGTCGGGCGCGGTGGCTCAAGCCTGTAATCCCAGCACTTTGGGAGGCCGAGGCGGGTGGATCACGAGGTCAAGAGATCGAGACCATCCTGGTCAACATGGTGAAACCCCGTCTCTACTAAAAATACAAAAAATTAGCTGGGCATGGTGGTGCGTGCCTGTAATCCCAGCTACTCAGGAGGCTGAGGCAGGAGAATTGCCTGAACCCAGGAGGCGGAGGTTGCGGTGAGCTGAGATCGCGCCATTGCACTCCAGCCTGGGCAACAAGAGCAAAACTCCATCTCAAAAAAAAAAAAAAAAAAAGACTTTGAGGGCTATTTGAATGGAATGAATGGACTTTGTAGGTAAGAAGGCTATGGATATTTTGGGGGCCAGAGGTGGAATGCTATAGTTTGAATGATGACATCACCTCCAAAATTTATGTTCAAACTTAATCCCCCTTGTGATGGTATTTAGAGGTAGGGCCTTTGGGGAGTAATTAAATCATAAAGACTCTACCATCATGAATAGGTTAATGCCCTTATAAAGAGGCTTTAGAGAGAATGTGCCCTTTTCCTGCCCTCTGGCTTTTGCCATGTGAGTGAGGATGCTGCAAGAGGACCCTCACCAGACACCTAATGTCAGCACGCTGACCATGGCCTCCTCTGACTCCAGAAATGCAAAAACTTAATTTCTATTCTCTAGAAATTACCAGTCTCATAATTTTGTTACAGCAGCAAAAACAAACTATATCAGTCCATTTTTAATCTGTATCATCCTACAGTTTTCGTCTGTACCCAGTCTCTTTGGTTCCTGATCCTTGGCCCAGTTTCCCATTTATAATATATAGTTTGTACAGTATCTCAAACATGATTCCTCACCTTCATCCCCAGGACTGACTTCTGACTTTCACTCACCCTGTGTGCCTCTTTGACTTTCTTCCTCTCAGATGTTTCTGGCAACACTTTCCATCATTCCAACTCCCCACCAGGCCTTAGTTCCAAGACCAAGATGCAGAAATTAGCTTACAGCTCTTGTTATTCTCGCTCCTCCCCCAAAAGCACCAAGGAAAAGGTCAATGTCCCTTTGTAAACAAGGCTACAGGGTATTGTATTCCCTATGCATACTTTAATATCTCAAGGACTAGACTTGTGTGTTAAATGTAGGCATCTATGCCCGTGACTGATATAACCATTATCTGTTGTAGTCCTGAGGCAGTAATGAGTAAACACACACACACACACCCCAGAAAACTACTCCAGCACCTCTACACTTAAGTATGTGTGTGAGTTTGTGCTAGTGCACAACTCGATCTAGACCTCTACATTTGGTATTTATTAATTTTTAAGAGATTTTAATTAGGAAACAACACATGTGTTCTATGCTGTTTTCTTTTTTGATAAATTCTTTAATTCTTAACCAATTCTATTCAAGCTTAGCAAAGAAGAACGAGGATGCATTTTGTATTCTTAAAACCCCATCTGTTTTCTCATGTATGGAATTAGAAAAGAAAAAGAAGAGGAAAGCCTCATGTCAATTACACCATTTTTCCCATGAGATGATCTTGGAGGTCACGTGCTTTTCACCATTATTTCCAAGTTGCCTTCTGAGGGCACAAACGTAATGCAATTGGGCTCCAAAGCTAATTTGAGCAAAACTATTTATGGTCTGAATAAAATATTTTTATAGACTTAAGTAGCATCAAAATCAACAGCAAAACAGCTGTATTTTTGTGAGAAATAAGAAGTGAGACTACGGAACTGTATCATGGATGCTCTTTACTACCTTTTAAAATCAGCACATTTTCACCATTAGCACAGCTACATTCTTTTCTTAGAGACTCAGCCCCACTTTTCAGCTTTGCCCCTTCACTAGGGAACACATGAGGGGGATGCAGAAGAGAGATAATTGCAAAAACATGGCACTTTATGCTTCAGTTGACAGCTTTTCCCACCCCAAATAATATACTGGAATTTCAAGTCATGTGTAATCCTTTGTGAAGAAAGCATAGAATTATTTTGAAGGAAAATGAATAAAGAAAAAGTGATTTGTTGGAAGGGAGAAAAAAAGCTACTTTTTCCTGTTGTCAGGATTAACCAACTTTTGGTTTTTAACTGCGTTTATCACCATACAAGGTAAAGAGAATTCAAAGTGAATTCATTCAAATCAACCGACCTTATTTTGTGGAAGATGGATATTAATATTTCATTTTTGAGTCTCTGTCATTCACTCTGCCAGGTGTGGCCAGGAAAGATTGCTGAAACCCACTCATCTCCACTCTGGTCTCATTTCCCCTCCTTGGATAACAGTCACAGAAGCCTCATACCAATGTGCTGAGAGTCACATTTTCCATCAGCAGCATTTTGCTATTTGGAAAGTCCTCAAGCAATTGTGCCAGCTGCCTTGGAGTTGCCTGCAATATGGCTCATGTGTTTCTCACAGAGGGTCTGGGAAGCTTTGTTAGTCTCAGGGGCATTTATTAAATGTTTCCAACAAAGGCAAGTTACCTTTGTCTGTCAAATCTGTTTCTGAACATGGTCTTGAGTTACTCTGCATTTCAGGATGGTGCAATAATTCTGTGATGAAAAATGAGAATTGGATCTGGAAACGAAGCACCAGTTGTTCCTACCTCTGTCTTTTTCTTCAGAAGGAGCTCTGTGTTGTGTAACTCAGTTTTCATATGTGGCTCTTCTGGCACCTGTTTTTACATTAGGATATAGGGTACACAGAAATTTATTTCTTTTTTCATAAGAAATAAGAAATTTCTTATGTTCACAAGTTGATTGCTGCTCAATCTGTGGCTCAGTGGATGAATTCAAAGTGTTAAAATAGTTGAAAACATTTCTAAACATTTAGTTTTATTGTTTTGTTTTATTAGTTCAATGTTTACAACAATAAATGGTTTTTAAAACATCTCTGAAAAGTCCAGTGGAAAACAGAAAGTATGGAGGAGGAAACAACCCCTTCTAGCAGAGGGTGGATGCAGGTGCTCAACCCTCACATTCTTTTCCTTGATTCCATTTTGTCAGTGCTCTGCAGAAGTGACCTCTAGAGAAAAGTTTTTCTGCGCATGTCTTGGTGGTAGTGTGGAGGCTCAGCTAAAGTGCACTGAATCTTCAACGTCCTGAGTAAAATAATGAGAACCTCTTTACCACTTGGCTAAATATTTATTCTCCAGGAAGAATCTAAACATTAGGAAAACAAATTAATTAATAGCAGACAATGAAAGCTTCCTCCAGGTCGGTATTTAGTTACTGAAATCAGTCCCCGAGCCATCCTGAAGACTCTGGAAGGGATGAACAGGGGACTGATTCAAGTTTCCATCATTTTTGGCATGATCTCCCACAAACCTATCAAGGAATTTCTCTTTAATCAAATGTTCACATAAAACATAACAAATTAAAAGCCTCAAAGGGAATCAACAGGGAAAAATTTACAAAGAATTATCAAGAATGTTTGGTGTATTATTGGTGAGTGAGATGCATGATCTGTGTAGGGAGTAGGACTTACCAGAGGGAATCTATTAATCAGTTCCATTTGGTCAATAGCTGTGACTGCTCAAAATGCTGAGGTACCATCCCAACCACCTGCAGCAAAGCCTGAGGCCAAGAGGTGGCCAGATTGCCTAAGTGTGAAGTGACTTCAATGTAGGAGGTACACTGCATTGTGTCTGGGACAGTGGAATGTAGAGAAGACCTCTATTAGAGATGCCCTCTATCTTTCCTGATTCAGCAGTGATTTTCTCAGTTAGATAACTGGTTTTCCTCTGCTGATGTTTGCAAGTTCTAAGCAATTAGTCTCAATATTTGCATGAATCTTTATTTATCTTAGAGGAAGGTGATCTTGTTGCTAGCTGGAAGAAAAAATGTGTCTTTGAAATTGTTTTCTAGTCCTTTTCCACTTGTTTCCCTCGGCACTGACTAAAGACAAAAGAAACTTCTCCAGTGGATGAAGTTTGTCCACTGGCATCCACAGCAATGATGTCCTTGCTTCCCAGAGCATACATGTTCTTTGCTGGTGAGTGAAAGACTGGGTTGTGGCATCCTTCCTCCGCCTCACATGAAGACGCATTCCTTCTGTTCTCTAAATAACCTTGAAACAGGCTAAGCTTTCCAGAGCTCATTTATAGAAATCCTCAGTTTATGCAAATGCAGTATCATGCAAAAGAATTAAAATGGAGGACTAGAATTTAGAAATAGTAGTACAAGGGAAGAGCTCAGTGAGGACCACCCTGGAGACGGAGAAAAGATCCAAAGTCTGTTTCCAACTATGTTCTTGGAGAAGAGGAATATTTAAAGTAGTTCAAAATCAGGTGAGGATGGAGAGGTCATCTGTGTTGAAGAGGGGCAGGGCAGCCTGGCTTGTGGCGAGTTGTAAACCTTGATTATAACTAAATTGAGATAAGTTTGTATGCAAACAAAGAGCAATGTGCCTTTGGGTATAGTGACTACAGCTGGGCAGACAGAATGGGAAAATAGAGAAAGGCTTCCCTTAGAATGAAGGAGAGGGTCAGAGCAGTGTTATTAAAACATTTCCAGTGGGAAATCCTGGCTTTGTATCTAAGCTCTACCAGGTTGTAGTTACTTTGTGTGATTCATTTCAACTCTGGTGGTCATAGCTTAGTTATCTTTAAATGACGGTATTAGCCAGTGTAACCAGTGATTCTCAAACTTTTTTGATCTAAGGATGGCTTGACACTCTTTTTTTTTGAGACTGAGTCTCACTCTATCATCCAGGCTGGAGTGCAATGGCATGGTCTTGGCCCACCGCAATTTCTGCCTCCCTGGTTCAAGCAGTTCTCCTGCCCCAGCCTCCTGAGTACCTGGGATTACAAGCACCTGCCACCATGCCTGACTAATTTTTGTATTTTTAGTAGATACTAGGTTTCATCATGTTGGCCAGGCTGGTCTCAAACTCCTGACCTCAGATGATCCACCCTCCCTGGCCTTCCAAGTGCTGGGATTACAGGTGTGAGCCACTGTGCCCAGCTGGCTTCACACTCATAAAAAACTTGAGATGCCAAAAAGTTTTAGTTTATGTGGAATCTATGTGTTGATAATGATCATATTAGAAATTAAAATGATAAATTTAAATAAAAATATTCATTAGTTTATAATAACAGTTATAAGCTCTTTTTGTATTAACATAAACTATATTTATGAAAATTAACTATATTTTCCAGAACAAACAATAGTTTGGTGAAAAGAGTAATGTTTTGCATTTTTGCAAATCTCTCTAATGCAGCTAGATTCTCATATCTGCTTCTGTAGACTGTGTTACAATATCACACATCTTGTAGTCTCTGAAAAACTCCACCGTATACGTATGAGATAAAGAATGAGTAAGTGAAATAATAACTAAGTATTATGAAAATAGTTTGGACTTGCAGACTCCTAGAAAGGGTCTTGGGAATGGGAAAGCTTATGTTTACATTCCCAAGGCGTAATAATATCACTCTCTTTGTTTTGTGTGTGTAAGATACTCACAAAGTCTTTGTCCATTACTCACCTCTTCCTTTACCTGTGATCTTCAGACACTTGGCAAAGGGGGAGATATCTTAGAGTCCTAAACTTCCCCCTCTATCCTCCTTCATTCTTTAAATAATGCAGTGGAATCTTCTCAGGACACTTCAGGGAACTCCGTGCCTCAATATCACCTGGTACCACCCTATACCTTTCTTATTCCGGAAGCTAGTTCCTCAGAACAGACAGGGAGAAGATATAACTCTAACCTGATTTCTGGAATGCCCCTGAGCTGAGGGCATTATTTCATCACTTTGCCCTGTCCCTGATGAACAAGCATGGGCTTTCGAATCAGACAGGATGGGACTGAATTCCAATTATGTGATTTCTGTGGCCGTGGGCAGATTGATTAATACCTTTGACACCCATTTTTCTTGTTTGTAAGAGGTTAATACATATATGGTTGTATAAGGATTAAATGTGATACTATATGCAGTGCTTGTAAGATTCATGGAAGCACTTAAAAATGATAATTTTTTATTATTAGAAAAGAGTATTATAATTATTCATAAACTCTGGAGAATAATAAAGAGAACGTTTTGAGAAGGACATACTTCCCACTGTTCATTTGTCCTTGTGTGAAAACTTCCAGTAGATCAGTGGTACTTAATCGTTTTTGGTTTTAGGAGCCGTTTACATTCTTAAAAATTCTTAAAACCAGAAAGAGCTCTTGTTAATATGGGTTCAATCTACTAATATTTACCATAATAGAATTTTTCCTTTTTGATTTTTAAATTAATATGTGATTTAAATACAGTAAATTTTACCTTTCTAAGTTTTATAATTAAGTCTGTGATCTATTTTCAAGTTAATTTGGTAGAGTACAAAATATAAAAAGAAGTTCATTTACACAGAGACAAGGTATCAGAAATGTTCAGACAGTTCCCTCAAGTCTTTAGTTGAGTATTAATGAGCATATGCATAAAATAATACAACATTGTGAAAGAACTACCTGAATAGAACATCCAGAACCATTTAAGAAAGAGGCTCATACCTGGTTGGCAGTAGTTTGTGTTCCCATGAGTCAAAGTGGAAAAAAGTTCTGTAATATGTAGGCATTGGGTACTCAGAAGTATATAGCTGCAGTACTAGGGAAAAATTAGCCCTAGACTAAAAGCTCCTTTGAACTTCCTTAAAAAGGATGAAAAGTGCACCACAAAAGGGCTAAGCTACTTACAAGAAACTTAACTACATCCTAGAACAAAGCTTAAAAATATTTTAAGTTACATTAGAATATCCAGAACCCAAGAAGATAAAATTCACAATGTTTGCATCTAATCAAAAATGACTAGGCATACAATGAAGCAGTATGATATGATTTATACTGAAAATGACAGCGTATTTCTCATAAAAAATAATGCAACTTAGAATTATATGCTGGGATAAAAATACATCTTTTAAAATAAAGACAAAATTAATACTTTTGCAGACATTCAAAAACTGAAAATATTCATCATTAGCATACCTGCATTGTAGGAAATGATAAAGTCCCTCAGGCAGAGGGAAAATAATATCAGAGAGAAATATGTATCTACATGTGGAAATGAAGGGCACCGGATACGATTCTGTGCAACTGCTTTTGAGGACTACATCATAAATTCTTTGCCAAGACCAATTTCTAGAAACATATTTCCTAGGTTTTGTTCTAGGATTTTCATAGTTTGAGGTCTTACATTTAAGCATTTAATCTATCTTGAGTTAATTTCTGCATCTGTAGGGGTTCAGTTTCATTCTTCTGCTAGCTCATTTTCCCAGAACCATTTATTGACTAGGGGCTCCTTTCTCTATTGCTTTTTGGGGGAGTTGATTTTGTCAAAGATCAGATGGCTGTAAGCACATGGCTTTATTTTTGGGTTCTTTATTCTGTTCCATTAGTCTACCTGTCTATTTTTATACCAGTGCCATGCTGTTTTGGTTACTGTAGCCTTACAGTATAGTTTGAAATTTGATAATGTGAAGCCTCTTGCTCTGTTCTTTTTGTTTAGGATTACTTTGTCTATTCATGCTTTTTTTTTGGTTCCATATTAATTTTAGAATATTTTTTTTAATTCTGTGAAAAAAGGACCTATGTAATTTGTTAGAAATAGCATTGAAACTGTAGATTGCTTTGGGCAGTATGGTCATTTCAAGGATATTAATTCTTCTAAGAGCATAAAATGTTTTTCCATTTTTTGGTGTCATCTATTATTTCTGTCAGCAGGGTTTTATAGTTCTCCTTGCAAAGATCTTTTGACTCCTTGGTTAGCTATATGAGGTATTTTAGTTTTCTGTGGCTCTTGTAAATGGGATTATAGCCTTGATTTGGCTCACAGCCTATATATTATTGATGTATAGAAAAGCCAATTTTTGTATGTTGATTTTGTATCTTGAAATGTTACTAAAGTTCTTTATCAGGTCTAGGTGCGCTTTTGTGGAGGCTTTAGTTTTTTCTTGTTAAAGAATCATATCATCAACAGAAAGAGATAATTTGACTCCCTCTTTTCCTATTTAGATGGCTTTTATTTCTTTCTCTTGCCTGATTGCTTTGGCTAGGACTTCCAGTGCTATGCTGAATAGGAGTGGTGAGAGTGGACATTCTTGTTTTGTTCCATGTATTAGGGAAACAAAACAAGAATGTCTGTGGGTCGTCATCAATGGCTCTTATTATTTTGAGGTATGTTCCCTTGATGCCTAATTTGTTGAGGTTTTTTCTTTTTTTAATCATAAAGGTTGTTGAATTTTTGTTGAATGCTTTTTGACATCTATTGAGTTGATCATATGTTTTTTGTTTTTGTTTGTGTTTATGTTGTGAATCACATTTATTGAGTTGTGTATATTGAGCCAAATTGCACTCAGGATTGAAGCGTACTTGATCATAGTGAAATAGCTTTTTGATATGCTGCTGGATTTGATTTACTTGTATTTTGCAGAGGATTTTAAAATATATGTTCATTAAGATTATTGACCTGTAGTTTTCTTCTTTTTTTGGTGTCTCTTTCACTGACTTTGGTATTAGGATGATACCGGTTTCATAGAACGGGTTGGGGAGTGATACAGTTTGGTTGTGTCCTAACCCAAATCTCATCTTGAATTGTAGCTCCCATAATTTCCATGTGTTGTGGGAGGACCCCAGTGGGAGATAACTGAATCATGGAGTGGTTTGCCCCATACTGTTCTCTTGGTTGTAAATAAGTCTCACGAGTTCTGATGATTTCATAAGGGGAAACCCGTTTTGCTCGGTTTCTTATTCTCTCTCATTACTGCCGCTATGTAAGACATGCCTTTTGCCTTCTGCCATGATTGTGAGGTCTCTCCAGCCATGTGAAGCTGTGAATCTGCTCTGAGTCTGTTCAACCTCTTTTTCTTTATGAATTACCCAGTCTTGGGCGTGTCTTTATCAGCAGTGTGAAAATGAACTAATACAAAGAGGAATCCTTCCTCCTTGATTTTTTGGAATAGTTTCAGTAGGCTTGATACTGGCTTTTCTTTCTTTCTTTCTTTCTTTCTTTCTTTCTTTCTTTCTTTCTTTCTTTCTTTCTTTCTTTCTTTCTTTCTTTCTTTCTTTCTTTCTTTTTTACAGCTTATAACACCACTTTTATTAGAAAAGTTATACATAACACAGCATCAACTATTTTCAAGAACAATATTAAACCTGATAAGCAAGAAAAACCAGACTAACAAAATGTGTAACAAGAAACTAATGACCTTTCTAAAATCGAACATTCAATTATCTGCAATGTCTTTTTACAAACAGGGAAAACTCCTTGGTTTACAGGCACATCATGTTGAAAATAAAGCTAGTACTGGCTTTTCTTGGTGCTGGTAGAATTTGCCTATTAATCCATCTTATCTAGAGCTTTTTTGTTTGGTAGTTTTTATTTAATTACTGATTCAATTTCATAACCATTTTTAATCTGTTTAGGGTTTCAAGTTTTTCCTATTTCATCACGCAAGGCTGTGTGTTTCCAAGATTATATCCTTTTTCTCCAGATTTTCTAGCTTGTGCACCTAGAGGTATTAATAATAGTGTCTGAGGATGTTTTGAATTTCTCTGGGGTCATTTGTAATCTGTTCGCTGTCATTTCCATAGGTTGAACACCTTTGGATCTTCTCCCTTTTTTTCTTTGTTAATCTAGCTAGTAAGCTGTCAATCTTGTTTTTCCTTTCAAATAACTAACTTTTTATTTGGTTGATCCTTTGTATGATTTTTTGAGTCTTGATTTTGTTCTGTTTGACTCTGATTTTAGTTATTTCTTTTCTTCTGCTAGTTTTGAGATTATTTTATTCTTGCTTTCATAGTTCCTTACATATGATATTAGACTGTTAATGTGATGTTTTCCTATAGTCTTGATGTAGGTTTTTAGCTTTATAAACTTTCCTCTTAACACTGCTTTTGATGCATACTAGAGGTTTTGGTATGTAGTAGCTCTATTTTCATTTATTTCAAAGAATTTTTAAATTTCTGCCTTAATTTTTGTATACCCAAAATTCATTCAGGAGCAGGTTGTTTAGTTTCCATGTAATTGTGTGACTTGGAGAATTCCTTCATTGTTGATTTCTTTTCTTTTTTTAATTGCATTTTAGGTTTTGGGGTACATGTGCAGAACGTGCAAGATAGTTGCATAGGTACACACATGGAAATGTATTTTGCTGCCTTCCTCCCCTTCACCCACATTTGGCATTTCTCCCCAGGCTATCCCTCCCCAGCTGCCCCCTCCCCCCGCTGTCCCTCCCCTATTCCCCCCAATAGACCCCAGTGTGTAGTTCCCCCTTCCCTGTGTTCATGTGTTCTCATTTTTCCTCACTCACCTATGAGTGAGAATATGTGGTATTTCATTTTCTGTTCTTGTGTCAGTTTGCTGAGAATGATGTTCTCCAGATTCATCCATGTCCTTACAAAGCACACATACTCATCATTTTTGATTGCTGCATAATATTCCATGGTGTTTATGTGCCACATTTTCCCAGTCCAGTCTATCATCGATGGGCATTTGGGTTGGTTCCAGGTCTTTGCTATTGTAAACAGTGCTGCAATGAACATTCATGTGCATGTGTCCTTATAGTAGAACAATTTATAGTCCTTTGGATATATACCCAGTAATGGGATTGCTGGGTCAAATGGAACTTCTATTTCTAAGGCCTTGAGGAATCTCCACACTGTTTTCCACAATGGTTGAACTAATTTATACTCCCACCAACAGTGTAAGAATGTTCCTATTTCTCCACATCCTCTCCAGCATCTGTTGTCTCCAGATTTTTTAATGATCGCCATTCTAACTGGCATGATGATTGTTGATTTTTATTTTAATTCCCTTGTGTCTGGAGAATATGCTTGTTATAATTTCAGATTTTTTAACTTATTGAGACTTGTTTTATGAATGAACATGTGGTTGATATTAGAGTATGTTTTATGTGCAGATAAAAATAATTTATATTCTGTGGTTGATGGGTAGAATATTCTATATATTTATTTATATGCTCCTATTGGTTAAGTGTTCAAGTTTTAAGTCCAGAATTACTTTGTTAGTTTTCTGACTTGATGATCTGTCCAATGCTGTCAGTGGGGTATTGAAGTTCCTCAGTGTTATTGTGTGGCTGTCTCTTCCTAGGTTTAGAATTAATTGTTTTGTGAACCCATTGGATGTTTTATGCATCCAATATTGGGTGCATATGTACTTAGGATAAGTAAGTCTTCTTGGTGAATTGAACTCTTTACATTGTGTAATGCCCTTGTTTTTTCGTTTTTGTTTGTTTTCCATTGTTGGTTTAAGGTGTTTTTTATCTAACATAAGAATAGTAACTCTTAGTCTTTTTTGTTTTCCATTTAAGTGACAGATCTTTCTTCCTCTCTTTACTTTGAGCTTTTGGGTGTAACTGCATGTGAGATGGGTGTCTTGAAGACAGCAGAAGATTCTGTCTTGGTTTATTTTAATCCAATTTGCCACTTTGTGTCTTAAGTGGCATGTTTAGACTGTTTATATTCAAGATTAATATTTATAAGTGTGATTTTGTTTCTGTCATGGTGTTGTCACATTGCTGCTTTGTAGACTTGGCCATGGCAGAAGGTGAAGGTCATCTTACATGATGGCAGGTAAGGGAGCGTGAGCAGGAGAACTGCCCTTTATAAAACCATCAGATGTCATGAGACTTATTTACTATCAAGAGAACAGAAAACAAACAAACAAACAAAAGCCACCCCATGATTCAATTATCTCCCACTGGATCCTTTCCATAATATGTGGGGATTATGGGAGCTACAGTTTAAAATGAGATTGGGTGGGGACACAGCCAAACCATGTCAGATGGAATGAGGGAAATAGGAAATCACCATTAGAACACCATAATAATAATTACTTTAAGCAGCCCACCAATAAATGCTAAAATTAGTGGGCAAAAGTTTAAGGAGAAATAAGATTTTCCATAGACCAAATTTTTATTGATTACGAATTGAAAAGTTGTAATTTACTATGGAGAAACAGGGTAGACACAACCTTAACCAGACGATTAAATTTATTATCACCAGTGTCAAGACATATTGATATCACATATTCCTGGAGAAAGACACATCACCTCTGTGGCATTCTCTTGCCATATCTGTAACTTTAATCTAATCATGAGAAAATATGGGAGAAACCCCAGTTGAGGGTCATTCTACAAAATCTCTTACCAGTATTATTTTAAAATGTCAAGATCATGCAGGACAAGTAAAACTGACTATCAGATAGACAGTACTAAAGAGATATGACTGTTAAATGCAATGTAGTACCCTGGACTAGATCCTGGATCAGAGTAAATATGTTAACGTAAAACCTCGTGAAATCCAAATAAATTCTGTAGTTTAGTTAGTAGTATTATATCAATGCTGATTCCTTAGTTTTGGTAGCTGCATTATGATTATTTTAAATGTTGACACAGGAAACTGGGTAAAAGGTATACTGGAACTGTTTGTGCTATCTTTGTAAGTCTTCCATAAACTTAAAATGATGTTCAAAACTAGCCGGGCATGGTGGCTCATGTGTGTAATCCCAGCACTTTGAGAGAATGAGGCAGGTGGATCACGAGGTCAGGAGTTCGAGACCAGCCTGGCCAACATGGTGAAACTCTGTCTCTACTAAAAATACAAAAATTAGCCAGGCGTGGTGATGGGTGCCTGTAATCCCAGCTACTCAAGAGGCTGAGGCAGGAGACTCTCTTGAACCAAGGAGGCAGAGGTTACAGTGAGCAGAGACTGCACAATTGCACTCCAGCCTGGGCAACAGAGTGAGAATCATTCTCAAAAACAAAACAAAACAAAACCTAATGTCTAAAACTAAAAACTTTTAAATAGTTCAGGAAACAACCTAGTGCGGAAAGTGGTGTTGTTTTACATTTTTGAAAATCAATTTAATTAAGGTCTTTAATGGAAATCAGATGGATTCTGAATTTTACATTCAATCTGTTACAATATTATGTGTCATATAGCCTCTGGAAACCCAACTGTTTCTTTGTAAGAAACTGAAAGTAAAAGAGGCAATTGTGTCATTATAAAAGTAGTTTTGACTTTGTGAATTCCTGGAAAGGGTTTATGGATCCCTAGGCCCTGTAACCCATTTGAGAACCAGTGAATTAGAGTAACACTCTTGAGTTCTCTTTACCATTTAGGGTGATTACTGAGTTCTGGAGACAGACTGGGCTTCTGCTTTCTTTTGTGGGAGGTGTCTGCCTACAGAAAATTTATGTTCCGGGTTGAATATTCAATTTGGAATAATATTATCAAGCCCACTTTTGGCTACATCTAACTGTATTGAACAAATAGCTTTGTTACTATTAAATTAGACCTATTGATCTCTATCCACAAGAGTCCTGCTGTATATCTTGGTTAGTTCAGAGCTTGGCCTGGGATCAGAGGTGTTCTTTTCCTCCTACACCCATGATATGAGCTTGTGTGATTCACACTGTAAGGATAAAAGAGGACAACGTGTCAATAAATAGGGAGTGATGGGAAAAATTGTCCAGAGTAAAGTATCAGATTCACCAGGGAAATCTGTGGATCCTTTCTCGGAGCTCACTCCAGCCCAAAGTAGGAGCTCTTCTTTGTGTGGTATTTGCAATACTAGATTTACTTATGTTCAAAAGCATTAATAATAAAGTAAATGACTATCATATGTGTCTGGTTATAAATCTTTTCTTTCTCCCATGACAAAAGCTTGGCCACTCACTTTTTTTTTTTATATTTGTATAGAAGAAGTTTATTTTATCTCTATCAAATGGAATTATTTAGTTTTATTTATTTATTTATTTATTTAAAATTTTTATTGCATTATAAGTTTTGGGGTACATGTGCAGAACGTGCAAGATAATTGCATAGGTACACACATGGCAGTGTGTTTTGCTGCCTTCCTCCCCTTCACCCACACTTGGTATTCATCCCCAGGCTATCCCCCCAGCCCCCCCGCCGCTGTCCCTCCCCCATTTCCCCCAACAGTCCCCAGTGTATAGTAGACGGCCTCTCTGTGTCCATGTGTTCTCATTTTTCTCACCCACCTATGAGTGAGTATATGCAGTATTTCTTTTTCTGTTCTTGTGTCAGTTTGCTGAGAATGATGTTCTCCAGATTCATCCATGTCCTTACAAAGGACACAAACTCAACATTTTTGATTGCTGCATAATATTCCATGGTGTATATGTGCCACATTTTCCCAGTCCAGTCTATCATCGTTGGGCATTTGGGTTGGTTCCAGGTCTTTGCTATTGTAAACAGTGCTGCAATGAACATTCGTGTGCATGTGTCCTTATAGTAGAACGATTTATAGTCTTTTGGATAGATACCCAGTAATGGGATTGCTGGGTCAAATGGAATTTCTATTTCTAGGTCCCTGAGGAATCACCACACTGTCTTCCACAATGGTTGAACTAATTTACACTCCCACCAACAGTGTAAGAGTGTTCCTATTTCTCCACATTCTCTCCAGCATCTGCTGTCTCCAGATTTTTTAATGATCGCCATTCTAACTGGTGTGAGATAATATCTCAATGTGGTTTTGATTTGCATCTCTCTAATGACCAATGATGATGAGCACTTTTTCATATGTTTGTTGGCCTCATGTGTGTCTTCTTTTGTAAAGTTTCTGTTCATATCCTTTGCCCATTTTTGAATGGGCTTGTTTGTTTTTTTTCTGTAAATCTGTTTGAGTTATTTGTAAATTCTGGATATCAGCCCTTTGTCAGATGTGTAAACTGCAAAGATTTTTTCCCATCCTGATGGTTGCCGATTCACTCTAGTGACTGTTTCTGCCACTCACTTTTACCTGAAGTTCATAGTTATCTTCCTCTCAAACTAAATTCTGGGGAATGATAGATAAGCCATTTCAATATGGCATCCTATGAGAAATAAAGCTCTGGAAACTCAGACATTCAGCCCCTTCCAAACTCAGAAGACAGCTGCTACCCACACAGTCACTCAGTAATCACATTTCCAAATCTTGCTTTGTATCTGAACTTTTAAAGTACCTCTAGAGTTATGCTTGTACAATCTGATTCTGTTTTACTGTAATTCCTATTTAGTTTGTGCTCCACTAATCCAGATTTTTGCATGAACACCACTCCTATGATTCCTGTTTAATAGAATATTGAAATTTCAATTTCCTTATTGAAAGTCTTTTGGGCTATTAAGAATAAAATATTTTATTTTCAGAGCAGTTTTTACATTTTCCAAACTAAGGAGGTGGAACAGTAAAGATTCTTTTAGCTTGCCTTTCATTTTCAGAACTAGCAGATTCCTATAATATAAAGAAAGGTCTTTGTGGTTTTTAGTGCAAGCCTATTGAAAACTGTCATTTCTTTCACTTCATTTCACTTACAAATAATAATATTTTTACATGTTCTATGTAAAAAAAAAATATTTCTTTAAAAATTATTCTGTAAATTCCTTATAATCTACCCTTGTGTGTAGTGATGACCTTTTCCTACAAAAGAAAAATGTATGTAAATGCTACTTTAAGTTAATTATAAATAACGTTGCTGACATGAACAACTCAAGGCACACTTAAAAAATATATTCATATGGCCAAGTGTGGTGGTTCACACCTGTAATCCCAGCACTTTGGGAGGCCGAGGTGGACGAACCACGAGGTCAGGAGTTCAAGACCACCCTGGCCAACATGGTGAAACCACATCTCTACTAAAAATACAAAAAACTAGCTGGGCATGGTGGCAAGCATCTGTAATCCCAGCTACTCAGGAGGCTGAGACAGGAGAATATCTTGAACCAAGGAGGCAGAGGTTGCAGTGAGCTGAGATTGCGCCACTGCACTCCAGCCCAGATGAGAGTGTGAGACTCTGTCTTAAAAAAAAAAAAAAAAAAAAGAAAAATATATTCATATAACCCTCATTTTGGTAAACATTATATCTACATACTTATTTCTGAGGTGCAGGGTTTCTTATATAGTCAGCTATTTTGAGGTATTTAAAACAGTTTTTAGTTTTGTGCTAGTTGCAAAAACTGACATTTTAACATAAACTATCACTTTTACTTGCAGTTTGGTATAAAAAATATGAAGATTTTATATCCAAAATCAAGATACTTCTATATACCTTTCCACACATTTCAAATTTGTGAAGTTTAAGAGGACTTCAGAAGTGGTCAGTATCATTTTACAAATTACTTGGAACATGTGTTAATCAGTCATCTTCCTTTGTCAAGCTGATTCTGAAATTTATGGAATGTACCTACACACCAAATTTTAAGTGACTGCATATGCTAGTTTCTAAATATTTGTGAGGGTTCTTTCAATTTTAGCATTTTGGGTGTTAGCAAATAGTCTATTCCTATTACCAGATTCCTAAGCCCAACATTCTTTCATTATTGGAAAATAACATATTTTGGGGGTCGTAAATACTCTGTGAGGACAAATGGGTTTTCTAAAAGAGACTACTGACCACATGATAAAATATGGCATCTTAATACACTTGTTTACTTGTTGATCAAAAACATACCCAAAGGTTAAACAACTTGAGCAAGTAATAGGCAACTGAAGTTGACCATTTAAAAAGAGGAAAAATGAGAATGAAAAATCAAGATGCTTTAATTTCATAGACAACATGAATTAAAAGTGAGCCACTGCCATTCTGCTTTAATTTGAATAAATCAAATAAATGTTTTCATTGTCTCAAAAAATTAGTTTTTTCAATAATATTCATGATATATTTTTCTTGGTTTGTGTACCTATTTGGAAAAGCATCACTGAGAGAATTGTTGGTTATAAAAAGTACAATTCCCTTAGCCATTTACTGGGCTACATCATGTGTTGAAAAACAAGTTTCTCAAAGATAATTCTTATTGGTCATTAAAAACATATAGTGCTTTTCCTTAGACAGACTAAGTTTATCTGTTTATATTCCAGGATGAAATAAGAAAAGTGACTGATGACAGGGAAACAGGATAAGATCTATTTTCACAAAATATTTGTTATTTAAGTTAGCTCCAGAACTATTAATAAATATTTCCAAAAGCAGTTTTCATCAACTTAGATTGGATCAAGAATTATGACCACAGACCACAGACCCTCTGCCATCCCAGCTGGCATCTCCCATCAAGTAGTGCAATGGAGCTATCGAATTTTTTATTTTATTATTTTTTTCTTTATTTCTTCTAAAAAAAACAGGATACATACACAGAACATGCAGGTTTGTTGCATATATATATATATATATATATATATATATATATATATATGCATGGTGATTTTCTGCACCTTTGAACCCTCCTCTAAGTTTCCTCCTTCAATCCCCACTCCCCAGCAGGCCCCCATGTGTGCTTTTCCCCTCCCTGTGTCCATGTGTTCTCAATGTTCAACTCCCACTTATGAGTGAGAACATTCAGTGTTTGGTTTTCTGTTCCTGCATTAGTTTGCTGAAGATGATGGCTTCCAACTTCATTCATGTCCCTGCAAAGGACATGATCTCATTCCTTTTTATGGCTGCATAGTATTCCATGGTATATATGTACCACATTTTCTTTCTTTTATTTTTTTTATTTTTTATTTTTTATTTTTCTTCTTTTTTATTTTTTATTGTTTTTATTTTTTTAAATTTTTATTGCATTATAGGTTTTGGGGTACATGTGCAGAACGTGCAAGATAGTTGCATAGGTACACACATGGCAGTGTGTTTTGCTGCCTTCCTCCCCTTCACCCACACTTGGTATTCATCCCCAGGCTATCCCCCCCAGCACCCCCCCGCTGTCCCTCCCCCATTTTCCCCAACAGTCCTCAGTGTATAGTAGACCGCCTCTCTGTGTCCATGTGTTCTCATTTTTCTCACCCACCTATGAGTGAGTATATGCGGTATTTCTTTTTCTGTTCTTGTGTCAGTTTGCTGAGAATGATGTTCTCCAGATTCATCCATGTCCTTACAAAGGACACAAACTCATCATTTTTGATTGCTGCATAATATTCCATGGTGTATATGTGCCACATTTTCCCAGTCCAGTCTATCATTGATGGGCATTTGGGTTGGTTCCAGTTCTTTGCTATTGTAAACAGTGCTGCAATGAACATTCGTGTGCATGTGTCCTTATAGTAGAACGATTTATAGTCTTTTGGATAGATACCCAGTAATGGGATTGCTGGGTCAAATGGAATTTCTATTTCTAGGTCCCTGAGGAATCGCCACACTGTCTTCCACAATGGTTGAACTAATTTACACTCCCAACAACAGTGTAAGAGTGTTCCTATTTCTCCACATCCTCTCCAGCATCTGCTGTCTCCAGATTTTTTAATGATCGCCATTCTAACTGGTGTGAGATGATATCTCAATGTGGTTTTGATTTGCATCTCTCTAATGACCAATGATGATGAGCACTTTTTCATATGTTTGTTGGCCTCATGTATGTCTTCTTTTGTAAAGTTTCTGTTCATATCCTTTGCCCATTTTTGAATGGGCTTGTTTTTTTTTTTTGTTTTTGTTTTTTTTTTTTCTGTAAATCTGTTTGAGTTCTTTGTAAATTCTGGATATCAGCCCTTTGTCAGATGTGTAAACTGCAAAGATTTTTTCCCATTCTGATGGTTGCCGATTCACTCTAGTGACTGTTTCTTTTGCCGTGCAGAAGCTGTGGAGTTTGATTAGGTCCCATTTGTCTATTTTGGCTTTTGTTGCCAATGCTTTTGGTGTTTTGGTCATGAAGTCCTTGCCTATTCCTATGTCCTGAACGGTTTTGCCTAGATTTTCTTCTAGGGTTTTTATGGTGTCAGGTCTTACGTTTAAGTCTTTAATCCATCTGGAGTTAATTTTAGTGTAAGGTGTCAGGAAGGGGTCCAGTTTCTGCTTTCTGCACATGGCTAGCCAGTTTTCCCAACACCATTTATTAAATAGGGAATCCTTTCCCCATTGCCTGTTTTTGTCTGGTTTATCAAAGATAATGTGGTTGTAGATATGTTGTGTTGCCTCCAATGCTTCTGTTCTGTTCCATTGGTCTATATCTCTGTTTTGGTACCAGTACCATGCTGTTTTGATTACTGTAGCCTTGTAGTATAGTTTGAAGTCTGGTAGCGTGATGCCTCCCGCTGTGTTCTTTTTGCTTAGAATTGACTTGGCTATGCGGGCTCTTTTTTGGTTCCATATGAAATTCATGGTGTTTTTTTCCAGTTCTGTGAAGAAATTCAATGGTAGTTTGATGGGGATAGCATTGATTGTGTAAATTACTTTGGGCAGTATAGCCATTTTCACAATATTGATTCTTCCTAACCACGAACATGGAATGTTTCTCCATCTGTTTGTGTCCTCTCTTATTTCATTGAGCAGTTGTTTGTAGTTTTCCTTAAAGAGGTCCCTTACATTCCTTGTGAGTTGTATTCCTAGGTATTTTATTTTCTTTGTGGCAATTGTGAATGGCAGTTTGTTCTTGATTTGGTTCTCTTTAAGTCTGTTATTGGTGTATAGGAATGCTTGTGATTTTTGAACATTGATTTTATATCCTGAGACTTTGCTGAAGTTGCTTATCAGTTGCAGGAGCTTTTGGGCTGAGGTGATGGGGTCTTCTAGGTATACTATCATGTCGTCTGCAAATAGAGACAATTTGGCTTCCACCTTTCCTATTTGAATACCCTTTATTTCTTTTTCTTGCCTGATTGCTCTGGCTAGAACTTCCAGTACTATGTTGAATAGAAGTGGTGAGAGAGGGCATCCTTGTCTAGTGCCAGATTTCAAAGGGAATGCTTCCAGTTTTTGCCCATTAAGTATGATATTGGCTGTTGGTTTGTCATAAATAGCTTTTATTACTTTGAGATATGTTCCGTCAATACCAAGTTTATTGAGGGTTTTTAGCATAAAGGGCTGTTGAATTTTGTCAAATGCCTTCTCTGCATCAATTGAGATAATCATGTGGTTTTTGTTTTTGCTTCTGTTTATGTGGTGAATTACATTTATAGACTTGCGTATGTTGAACCAGCCTTGCATCCCCAGGATGAATCCTACTTGATAATGATGGATAAGTTTTTTAATGTGCTGTTGCAATCGATTTGCCAGTATTTTATTGAAGATTTTTGCATCTATGTTCATCATGGATATTGGCCTGAAGTTTTCTTTTCTTGTTGAGTCTCTGCCAGGTTTTGGTATCAGGATGATGTTGGTCTCATAAAATGATTTGGGAAGGATTTCCTCTTTTTCGATTATTTGGAATAGTTTCAGAAGGAATGGGTACCAGATCCTCTTTGTGTGTCTGGTAGAATTCAGCTGTGAACCCATCTGGACCTGGGCTTTTTTTGTGTGGTAGGCTCTTAATTGCTGCCTCAACTTCTGACCTTGTTATTGGTCTATTCATAGTTTCGGCTTCCTCCTGGTTTAGGCTTGGGAGGACACAGGCATCCAGGAATTTATCCATTTCTTCCTGATTTACTAGTTTGTGTGCATAGAGTTGTTTGTAGTATTCTCTGATGATGGTTTGAATTTCTGTGGAATCTGTGGTGATTTCCCCTTTATCGTTTTTTATTGCATCTATTTGGTTGTTCTCTCTTTTCTTTTTTATCAGTCTGGCTAGTGGTCTGTCTATTTTATTGATCTTTTCAAAAAACCAGCTCTTGTATTTATTGATTTTTTGAAGGGTTTTTCGTGTCTCTATCTCCTTCAGTTCTGCTCTGATCTTAGTTATTTCTTGTCTTCGGCTAGGTTTTGAGCTTTTTTGATCTTGCTCCTCTAGCTCTTTCAATTTTGACGATAGGGTGTCAATTTTGGATCTCTCCACTCTTCTCATGTGACACTTATTGCTATATATTTTCCTCTACAGACTACTTTAAATGTGTCCCAGAGATTCTGGTACATTGTGTCTTCATTCTCATTGGTTTCAAAGAACTTCTTTATTTCTGCCTTCATTTCATTGTTTATCCAATCAACATTCATGAGCCAGTTGTTCAGTTTCCATGAAGCTGTGTGGTTCTGAGTTATTTTCTTAATTCTGAGTTCCAACTTGATTGCACTATGGTCTGAGAGACTGTTTGTTATGATTTCCGTTGTTTTGCATTTGCTGAGGAGTGCTTTACTTCCAATTATGTGGTCAATTTTGGAGTAGGTGTGATGTGGTGCTGAGAAGAATGTATATTCTGTGGATTTGGGGTGGAGAGTTCTGTAAATGTCTATCAGGTTTGCTTGTTCTAGGTCTGAGTTCAAGTCCTGGATATCCTTGTTAATTTTCAGTCTGGTTGATCTGTCTGCTATTGACAGTGGAGTGTTAAAGTCTCCCACTATTATTGTGTGGGAGTCTAAGTCTCTTTGTAAGTCATTAAGAACTTGCCTTATATATCTGGGTGCTCCTACATTGGGTCCATAAATATTTAGAATCGTTAGCTCTTCTTGTTGTATCGATCCTTTTACCATTATGTAATGACCTTCTTTGTCCCTTTTGATCTTTGTTGCTTTAAAGTATATTTTATCAGAGATGAGAATTGCAACTCCTGCTTTTTGTTGCTCTCCATTTGCTTGGTAAATCTTCCTCCATCCTTTTATTTTGAGCCTTTGTGTATCTTTGCATGTGAGGTGGGTTTCCTGGATACAGCACACTGATGGGTTTTGGCTTTTTATCCAATTTGCCAGTCTGTGTCTTTTGATTGGTGCATTTAGCCCATTTACATTCAGGGTTAATATTGTTATGTGTGAATTTGATACTGCCATTTTGATGCTAGCTGGCTGTTTTGCCCGTTGATTCATGTACATTCTTCATTTTGTTGATCGTCTTTAGCATTTGGTATGCTTTTAGGATGGCTGGAACTGGTTGTTTCTTTCTATGTGTAGTGCCTCTTTCAGGAGCTCTTGTAAAGCAGGCCTAGTGGTGACAAAATCTCTGAGTACTTGCTTGTTCGTGAAGGATTTTATTTTTCCTTCACTTATGAAGCTCAGTTTGGCTGGATATGAAATTCTGGGTTGAAAGCTCTTTTCTTTAAGGATGTTGAATATTGGCCCCCACTCTCTTCTGGCTTGTAGAGTCTCTGCCGAGAGATCTGCTGTGAGTCTGATGGGCTTCCCTTTATGGGTGACCCGACCTTTCTCTCTGGCTGCCCTTAGTATTTTCTCCTTCATTTCAACCCTGGTGAATCTGACGATTATGTGCCTTGGGGTTGCTCTTCTTGCGGAGTATCTTTGTGGTGTTCTCTGTATTTCCTGGAGTTCAGTATTGACCTGTCTTGCTAGGTTGGGGAAATTTTCCTGGATAATATCCTGAAGAGTGTTTTCCAGCTTGGATTCATTCTCTTCGTCACATTCTGGTACACCTATCAAACGTAGGTTGGGTCTCTTCACATAGTCCCACATTTCTTGGAGATTTTGTTCATTCCTTTTTGTACTTTTTTCTTTAATCTTGGTTTCTCATTTTATTTCATTGAGTTGATCTTCAACTTCTGATATTCTTTCTTCTGCTTGGTCAATTCGGCTGTTGAAACTTGTGCATGCTTCGCGAAGTTCTCGTGTTGTGTTTTTCAGCTCCTTCAATTCATTTATATTCCTCTCTAAGTTGTCCATTCTTGTTATCAATTCCTCGAATCTTTTCTCAGATCTTTTTCAAGGTTCTTAGTTTCTTTGCACTGGTTTAGTACATGTTCCTTTAGCTCACTGAAGTTTCTCATTATCCACTTTCTGAAGTCTGATTCCGTCATTTCGTCACATTCATTCTCCGTCCAGCTTTGTTCCCTTGCTGGTGAGGAGTTTTGGTCCTTTTTTGGAGGTGAGGTGTTTTGGTTTCGGGTGCTTTCCTCCTTTTTGCGCTGGTTTCTTCCCATCTTTATGGATTTATCCGCCTGTCGTCTTAGTAGTTGCTGATTTTTCAATTGGGTCTCTGTGTGGACGCTGAGATTGTTGATGATGAAATATTTCTGTTACTTAGTTTTCCCTCTAATGGTCTATCCCCTCTGCTGTATGAGTGCTGAGGTCCACTCCAGGCCCTGCTTGTCTGGGGTATACCTGCAGCAGCTGCGGAACAGTGAGGGATGATACCAGTTTCTTCTTCTGCTGTCCTTGTTCCAGAATAATGCCAGCCAAATGTCAGTCTGATTAGTCCTTTTCTGGGGTGACTCCTTGGATATACAGGGGTCAGGGAGCTGCTTGAGGAGACAGTCTGTACTTTATAGGAGCTCCAGTGCTGAGCTGTGAGCTCCGTTGTTCATTCAGGGTTGTTGGGAGGTTGTTTATGTCTACTGCAATAGAACTCATAAAACACCACCCTTTCCCCCCCCCTTAGATGCTCTGTCTCAGGGAGTTGGGGCTTTCTTTATGAGTATCTGTTGCACTGTTCTGCCCCACTAGGCGGCAGTCTATTCACTATTTGCCTGCCGGGGCTCTGACCTGCTAGCTCGGGTCCGCCCTGTTGCTGCTGGGCTCCCTTCTGCTGTGGAGCATGGAGTCTCTCTGTTATGGCAGGTTGCCTTGGCAACGGCAGGCTGTGTCAGTCCTGGGCGGTACTTCAGTGGGGGTGGACTGCGTCAGCAATGGTGGACGCCCCTCCCTCACTGGGCTGCACCGTCCTAGATGCCGGCAGCAAAACTCTCAGCCCCAACACATTTTCTTTATCTAGTCTATCATTGCTGGGCATTGGGGTTGGTTCCATGTCTTTAAATGTAAATAGTGCTGCAATAAACATATGTGTGCATGTGTCTTTATAGTAGAATGATTTATATTCTTTTGGGTAGGGGCTATCAAATTTTGTATTAGGATTAGGTGGCCAGAGAACATACCTGCTCAGTTGTTCCTTCATTCCTATTCACTTTCCATACTCCCTCACACTCACTTTCAACCTAATCCTCACCAAAGGATGATAAAGCAAATGCCTACAATTGAAAGTGAGTGAGCAAGCAAGTCGAATGCATGAAGGGAGAGCTATAGGAAGCTAAGCCGAAGCGTGTGCTACAACAGGGAGGTGACTGCTTCACTTGGGACAAAGCCAGAAGCTTCCTTTCACCTTTTTGGTACCATTTCAGGCCTAGTTGAAAATAAACGTGAGCAGTGAAATGGATGACCTTGAAAACAAGCTTATGAATTATTGACAGTAAAAAAGGAATTTTAACCAGGCGCGGTGTCTCACACCTGAAATCCCAGCACTTTGGGAGGCTGAGGTGGGGGGATCATGAGGTCAGGAATTCTAGACCAGGCTGATCAACATGGTGAAACCCTGTCTCTACTAAAAATACAAAATTAGGCTGGCTTGGTGGTGCACACATATGATCCCAGCTACTCAGGAGGCTGAGGCAGGAGAATTGCTTGAACCCAGGAGGCAGAGGTTGCAGTGAGCCGAGACCGCGCCACTGCACTCTGGCCTGGGCGACACAGTGAGACTCCGTCTCAAAAAAAAAAAAAAAGGAATTGTAAATGTTTCACAAAAACACGTGTTGCAGTCCCTTGAGGCTCTGAGAAAGTAAACAAGGAAGCTGACACATGATGGCATATCTTGAGAGCACACTGAAAGAATTTATAGACACTTGTGATAGGAAGCTTTTTGGGGAATGTTCATTGTTTTTCCCTTCACACAGAAGCAGCGGGAGACAGAGTTTGGATTTCTGAGTAGTCTAGAACCGGGGGAGAGTCACAGTGGCTGCTGTTGCCAGAGAAGTCTGTAATGTTAAAGCAATAAAGGCAGTGAAAATAAAACCTAAAATAAGTATTTGGCCTTCTGTTCCTCAGCCGTCTCACTATGGAAGGCTCTTGGACTTCCTCCTTATTAACAGTGGGGCTGACCTGTCTTCACTGTCATTTTCATCCTTGATTTATCTGTCTTCTATTTCAACTGAATTTTTTAATGAATCCCTTAGAGATAGTATCTTTGTATCTGACTAATTTCTAGATGAGGTTTAAATAAATTGAGAATGATCAACTTCATTTGAACACATGAAAGTGGTGACTATTTTCTTCTCCTTCAGTCAGTTCATGTCATCCTGTTTCTCTAGTGATAAAATGTGAAAGATTCCAAGAGTTGTAAAAAGAGAGAAAACAGGAATACAGAAGCAGGGAGTGCATAGGTAAGTAAGGAAGAGTGGCAGGGAGCTAAATCTTGAGAAAGCACAGAACTCAACAGACAACCGAAAACCGTTTGTTATTAAATCTTACATTAGATCGGACAAATGAAACTTCTTACCTGAGCAAGCTCACCTGTGAACTGGGCAATTTCACTACGGTCTTTTTTTTCTTAGAGTTATCAATAAGATGAATCAATATAATGCCAATGCCTTTTGGAAATAAGAGCCAAACAAATACAAAGTGACATGGAAAGTTGTCTCCAAAAAATAAAAAAGAGGCAGACCCCAGGAAACATTTTAACCATATTTTTCAAAATTGCTTTCATTTTCAAAGATTTACAACTTCAGGGAAACAAGGGAAACTCTAGCTCATCTCCCACATCTTTGAGAGGATCACTTTCTGACTCTCTGCACATGTAGGTACCTTGCTTTTCACTAGTCAGAAGCTCTTGCACTCCAGTCCTCCTGGTGTGCTTTGTTCCTTATATTCTGTCTGTGATTAATGCAGGTAACTTCTGACTACACCTGTCACATTTTAATCTAAGCTAAAGGGAGAATTATAGCCTAAAAGCATGGTAGGTAATTTCATTAACTTGTGTCTGAACAATAGAGAATGATTGAGTAATGGAAAAATCATGAGGTCCTTCTGTTTCAACTCAGTGCATTACCAAATTGAGTGCTGGAAGAAGATCCTAAGGAAAGGAGAAAGAAGGACCAATTAGGGAGAAATCATAAATACCTGAATAGTTAAATAAGCTGTCAGTTAATTATAGAAAGAAAAAAATAAGTTGTGAAGAGATAAAGGAAAATTACGGAGAGCAGAGAAAAAGCACCATGGAAGGAAGCTTGTAATTAAAAACAGAATGAATGAAAACAGATCACAACTGGCTAAGTGGATGAAAAGGGAGGAATGGAAAAATAGCATAGTTTTTAAAAATGGCAATGATAGATGTAAAGACTCTTCCAACAGAAAGCAAGGGTTAAAAAAAAGATATCTTCAAAGCAAAAAGGGACCCAAAGGGCTACCTCATACTGAGTGACAGAAACAAGAAAGAAAAAACCTGAAAGGGGAGAAAAGACAAAACATGCAGGACAAGTAAGTAGACCCAGAAACATACATTAGGAAGCATTATAAAACAGACATATCTTATTCAAACATTCAGGAAAGAACGAAGCTCTGAGAGTAATAAAATATTAGTTATTATTCTACTACCTGCTAGTCTGTCTTTGCTGGCAGCTTTAGCATATCTACGTGTTTGAGTGACAACCTCCTGTCTTTGAGATTTCTCTCACTTTTTAAAGCTCCCCTCCCCAGGGGTGAACTAATTTTATTCTTATAGAACCAGCATAAATAGTGGGTCAAGAAATCTTGTATTTTGAAGACTGACTGAGAAAGAAAATTTCCAAAATTTTCTCCAAGCTGAAAAAGATGTAGAAGCCTTAGATCAAATGGTGGTCAATACCCAGAATATTCCCAAATAGATCAATATCTGTAATTGGAAATAATGGCAATTTCTAGGGTTACACCAGGACAAAATGAGATCATATACTCTGAACACTGGCATCTAGTACACACACAATACATATTAGCTCTTATTATTAGCAAAATAGATTTAGTTTAAATGACCAACCATCAGATGGCTCTTTAAAAGCAACTGAAGTATAAAACCAAGGATGTGTGGCCAAAAAATGTGAAGTTTGACTTGCTATGACCCCATGTCAGAAGACTAGAAGATTCAAAATGTAATCTTGGTTAAAAAAAACCCAGGGAGAATTATTACATCACATGTCTATTCCAGAAGAACTGACACTAGGTTATAATTAGTAAAGAATTGGACCATCAATATCTTAAAATAACCCATGAGGCAACATGAGTTCTCTCAAAGGAACATGCTTTCTTGTATGTTACTGATAAATTCCTGATGTTTTTAAAGAGATGAGAAAGGAAGACCATAGATAGTTAGTTGATTTAGCCTACTGAGAATTTTCAAAGGCCTTGGACAAATTTTCACACAAGCCATTTTCAAAATCTAGTCATAGTGTAGTGAAGAGACTATTTTATATTGTGCAGTGCTTAGAGAGAGGAAACAAAGAATGCAGATAAACAAACTGTTCTCAGTGATCCTCTGACAGAATGGGAGTTAATTGGATATGGGCGAGGTGTTTGTGTTGCCACAGCCGTGGGAGCGCATAGGCATCTGGGTGTGAGGGTGTCCTGTGGATGCCAAATATCCTTTGATTTGTGAAACTCTGCTATAACCAGGGATTGTCCAGGTCCAAATGCTGAAAGTGGTCTTCCAAGTCTGCTCGTTGAAATTCACTGAGAAAGATAAAATGATATTGCTCCCTTTTCAAATAAATCATTAGAAATTCTACCACTCAGATTGTATCTTTCTTAATGTGAACCTGTTTCCTCATCTTCAAAAACAGGAATAATGATACCTTCCCTAAAGCATTTCAAGGATGAAATATGACATATGCATCTAGCTTAGAATTCTTTCAGGCATATAGCTATTGCTCCATAAGTGGAGGCGGTCTTTGTTACAATTAGCTGGCATATATACATATTTCTTTTGTCTGAAATTCCCTTAACTCTCAATCTCCTTTGCAGTTTTTCCAGGTCTTGAGAACTGCCTTCTCAATCAGTTGGACTGATGCTTTAGACCCTTTCCTGGACACCCATTCCTTGGTTTTGGAATCCAGCTCTACTATGACATTTCCGCTCCTGTTTCATTTCCTGATGTTCATGGCTCTGCTTTACGGACCTGGTACTTACATCTGGTGTGTCTATCTGGGCTCACTGACCACTCCTAGATCTACTATTCTAGAAATACAGCTGGTATATCTGCCTTCTCAACCAGGTGTAATGGTCCCTCTCCCAGCCATTTGAGTAAACAGCAGGTAACCTTGAGCTAATAGGCATCCTGGAATATCAAGTATAAAGGCTACTCAAGCTGCTGCAGCTATGCAGAAGGAACAACCTCAGATTTATCTTTATTTTGAAATTTTGTAAAGAACATCTGAATTCTTTTCAAAAGATCTTCTTGGAAGCCCAGAATATGAGCCTTATCTTCTCCAAAGATGGCCTTGAATCTTATGTCCTATTTCTAGCTTCAATTTTCATGGTGACGAAAGTCAAAGACCGAGGAAGAAAGTGATCTATGGTTTAGGAAAATAGATTCCTCTCCACTGTGAGCAGCACAAGTGCTGCCACTCCAAGGTGAGCTTTTTGGTGAGTCTTGTCTGGCTCCCAATGTCAAACTGAACACAGTCCTCTGGCTCTCTTTCTTTGGTCTTTAAAACACTGGCCATGGTTGCCTAAGATGATTTCATTTCTGCATACAGTCATTCCTCAGTGTTGGTGAGAGCTTGATTCCAGGACCCTCCTCAAATGCTCAAGTCCCTGATGCAAAATGGTGTAATATTTGCATGTGACTTAGACATATTGTCTCATACTTTAAGCCATCTCTGAATTACTTATAATACCTAATACAATGTAATGCTATGCAAATAGTTGTTATACTGTATATTTTATATTTTTGTATTGTTATTTTGTATATTTTTCCAGAATATTTTTGATCCGCTGTTGGTTGAATCAATGGCAGAGCCTGTGGATATGGAGGGCCAATGGTACTTGTACCTTTTTTTTTAAGCTTTTAAGTTCAGGGGTACATGGGCAGGTTTGTTGTATAGGTAAACTTGTGTCATGGGGGTTTGTTGTACAGATTATTTTGTCACCAGGTATTTAGCCTTGTATCTATCAGTTATTTTTTTCTGATGCTCTCCCTCCTTTCACTCTGCCCTCAGATAGGACCCAGTGTGTGTTGTTCCCCTCAATATGTCCATGTATGGTCATCATTTAGCTCCCACTTACAAGTGACAACATGCTGTATTTGGTTTTCTGTTTCCGAATTAGTTTGCTAAAGATAAAGCCTTCCAGTTCCATCCATGTTCCTCCAAAGGACATGGTCTTGTTCCTTTTTATGGTTGCATTGTATTCCTTGGGGTATATGTATCACATTTTCTTTATCCAGTCTAACATTGATAGGCATTTAGGTTGATTCCATGTCTTTGCTATTGAGAATAGTTTTGCACAGGTTTAAAAATTTATGGTAAGATATACATAACATAAATTGTATCCTTTTAACTACTTTTAAGTGTGAAATTCAATAGTATTAAGTATATTCTCATTGTTGTCCAACCATCACCACAATGTTTTGTTTTGTTAAGAATGGCACAGCAGACAGCACTCTGAAATCTACTTACTACTATACAATTCTTTGTCACTCATTTTCTCTTTGCTCTTACCAAGCTACTACGAATGGGAAATAATTGGGAAGTCTACTCACAACTCACCAGGCAGTGATCAGTTAAGAAAAATAATCCTTCTTTTTAAAGACTGAAGGGTATTCCATTGTGTACATATACCACATTTTCTTTATCCATTTATCCATTGATGGACACTTTGATTCCATTTATGGTTATTGTGAAGAGTGCTGCAGTGAACAAGGCAGTGTAGAAATCTCTTCAACATACTGATGACATTTCTTTTACATATATTCCTAGTAGTGGAATGGTTGGATCATATGGTAGTTCTATTTTAATTGAGGAACCTCCATACTGTTTTCCACGATGTCTGTACTAATTTACATTCCCACCAGCAGCAGGTGTGAAGATTCAGTTTTCTCTACATTCTCTCCAACACTTCTGTTTTGTCTTTTCGATCAAGTCCATTCTAATAGGCATGATGTCATACATCATTTGGTTTTAATTTGTGTTTCTCTGATGAGATGATTCAGCTTTAAAAAAGAAGAAAATCCTGTCATTTGCAACAACATGAATGAACCTGGACAACATGATGTTGAGTGATAGAAGCCAGGTACAGAAAAACAAATACCTCATCATCTCACTTACCTGTGGAATCTAAAAAAGTTCAACTCAGAAGCAGAGAGTAGTATGGTGGTAGCTGGGGTCTGTGGAGGGAGGGCTTAGAGGGTTGGGGAGAAGTTCATCAAAGTTTACAAAATTTTAGGTAGATAGGAATAGGAAGTTCAAGAGATCTATTGTACATCATGGTGACTGTAGGTAGTAACAATGCATATTATTCTTGAAATTGTTGAGAGAGTGGATTTTAAGTCTTATCACCACAAGAAAATAAGTATGTGAGGTAACACATGTGTTAATTAGCTCCACCTAGCCATTCCATAATGCATATATGTTTAAAAACATGTGGCACATGATACATATATACAATTTTTATTTGTCAATTAAGGTAAACAAATATGAATGTCTCCTTCCAAAAAAGCAAAACAGCAAACAACAAAAAGAAAATATAATCCAACCGTACTGCTTCTTTTTTCAGATGTCTCAGGCTGAGCAGTACTGTCATCAAGTGATCAGTTCTGTTCGGCTTCTTTGTAGCTTTTTTACCGTTCAGCCTTTCCATTAAAGTACTTGTTTCAACCCAAGAAACCCCTTGTCCGTTATTGATAGTCCTCTGCAGTGAAGAATGGTGGAGGAACCCAGCCATTCTCATCCTGCTCTGTGATGCTGCCTGGCACAAGGCTTTGTACAGACTGGACTGCATGGTGATTCCTGGAGATTCATGGAGAATTCAAGGCTAATTCTCACTAGAGCCACCTGCTTTCAAAGGCGAGTTTCTGTGGCCTCTTCTACTGAGATGCCTTAGTATCTTCATGGCTACTCTTTTCCTTAGGTTGCTGTGAGTGTGAGGATGGTCGTTGAATATGATCCCTCAAAGTACCCCCCAGACACAGTGTGATAGCAACTTGGAATGGAGAGAATTAAAAATCGATCCAGGCTCTCACACAGCCAATTAAATCCTGTACACTTGAGTCTTACTGAAAGTAGGAACTCCTGAGATTTGCTCATTGTTGAAGAAACTCCTCAGTCAGACAAAGAATGGGCAGTGTCTGGAAGCAGAACTGGAAAGACCCCCATACACACACATGACCCACCCATGCTAGATTTTCAATCCTGGACTCAACACTGCCACTGACAAATATGTTTTTTCAAGGAGACTCTCTGATCTCACCTATCCTCAGTTTCTTCATGTATAAAGTAGAAATTTTGTACCTCTTTTGTCAATATTTTCCTGGGATAACACAGAAACAAATGAGATACAGAAATGCTTTGCAAGCAGATGAACTAAGTAAGTATATCCAGAGTACTGGCAAACTGGACTGCTTCTTCCTAACCACTTGTTTGCTAAGTTTTGGAAGAGAATTTGTGGGCAAACAACCTATTTTACATCTCCCATCTGGGGACAATATATCAAATGACTTATAACATTTTAATCATGTAACACAAGTCTACTGTTATGAGTATTAAAAGTTTGAAAGATTTATAAATAAATGACAATAATCTCATTTAACAGTGGATTATTCTCTGAAAAAGTCAGAAAGAACCCCAAACTCAATTATTATTACCGAATCATATTTATCAGTGTGTGCTGTGTACTCAAGAAAGAGGCTACACACAAACAGATTAACAAACACAAAACCCCAAACCCCAAACCAACACTATGGTTGAAAATGCCCAGAGCACATGTGACTTTTCAGGAGCCTCTGATGACCCTGAAGCCACACACAGGGACCCCTGGCTCTAGATGGTCAGCTACTCCAGACAGGAACAATGCTTTATTTGTTATTGTACCCCAAGTCCCAGCACAGTGCCAGGCATCTAAGAGATGTCACTCTGAGTTGGCAGAGCTAGACGCATTGTTATTTATGCTCTTTTAACACAAGCACAGATATGCTGGGCAACGTTGGACCAGGGACTCAAGGAGGATAACAATAGCTGAAGAGTTTGAAAGGCAAGACAAGAGCACAGCTATCCAAACTGCTGAGAAGTCACTCCACTTCTTAGCTAGCTGTGACGGTGTGGTGGACAGGGACAGTCCTAACATCCAGCTGAGAATTCAGGAAGACACCTGAGGACAAGATCTTGGTATAGTCACTGGAACCACAGTACAAGACAAGGTGTGACTAAGGGCAAGCCAGACCAGAGGCTAGTTACAGGTGTTCCCAGCCTCTTAGGGTAAGGTAATGAAGGGAGCAGGAGTTGGGGAAACAATTGCAGGAGGCTCTGTCTTTGACTGTGCCTGGGACTGGAGGAGATCACTCAGCTTCTCTGAGGTTGTTCCATGGAGCTTGCAAGTTTCTCAAGCACACTTTGGCCCACTTTTAGAGGTTCATAAATACAAGACAGCTCTTAGTTTCCATTGCTTCTACCTTATGCCAGGCATATGGTGCTGAAAAAATTAAAGAGTAGACATTTTTTTATGATAATCATTTGTAAAACTAATCAATTGTTGGTATTAAAATGTTGTTTACCTGTATTCATCCTTGCATGTAGTATACTCTAACAGACATCATTTAACCTCAACACATAATCATCTGCTCCTAAAACACTGCTGCTCTTGTGGGGTATTATACTCCATTATTCTAAGACACCAGGGAGTACTTGGAAGAGAAAACCCAGAAGAGCAGCTTCATCGTTGGGTAGGCTGGGCTGCATCTCATGCAGATGTAGTTATAAGAACAAAACTCTTCTGAAGGGAAAATAGAAATGGCTCCTACATCAGCTGATAAATAGAAGCTAATTAAGAGATTTTCTATAAATTGTAAGTTTAAAGAATGTTAGAATCAAAAGGGATCTTGGAAATTACCATGTTGCCAATTGCTAATTTTAAATTGAGGAACCAGTTGTTGAGGGTAGGTAAATGGATTGCTGAAGGCTGGGAAGTTAGAGGAAAGGAGTAGTATCTGTTTCTTCTCATCCCAGTCAATGCTCCTTCCACGGATCTCCCTGGCTGAAGGGAAGGGGTGGGCATAAGGACCAGGAGGAGAGATATGTAGATTACTCCCTTCTTTCCAATGTTCGCCATACAGAAGTCATTTTGACCAATGGGGAAATTGTAGGGAGAAAAAATTATTTTAAAATTCCCTAACAAGAGTGACATCACAAATCAGGTTTCTTCTCTAGACTTTCTAGGTGTTTCTAATGACAACCTTATTTATTAACTCTCATAGCATAGCGTTCTTTTTGCTTGTTTTCTAAGGAAAATCAAGGTTTTGAAAGTAATATTTTTGAGATGGAAAAAGTTGGGAGATCCAAAACTGAGAAAAATGCAAACAAAATTATTTTAAAATTTGTTTTTATTTTTAAATTGTATTACTTTTTATAGAATAAAGCAATTTTAAGCAGTATTATAAATATTGATGAGGTTTACATTGTGGCAAAATTAGCTTTTTATTTTATTACAAACTGAATATTTCTGATAATATTTTTTGAGGAATGTGTAACCCCATTAAAACTTTCCTTACATCTCTACTTGAATGTCTGTAGTTTCTGGTTAAAACTGATTAAATCTAAGGAAATGTTCTTCCTAGATGAAAGAAAGGGTTCAATGTGTCACGCTTCCTCTGTAAATGCTTTGGCTAATGGAGTACTCATGTTCAACCAGATGTGGGAAAATTCTATCCACAGGCCCTTGAATAACTAATGGACAATTACCATAGGAAGTCTTTTGATAGAAGGAAACTTGACATTTGTTAAATGCCAAACTTCCTTAGACCACAGATATCACGTGTTTCTAAAGGGATTTGAATCCTTCAAAAGAAATCAGTCATATATGGTGCCAGTGTTATATACAGATTTTGGGCTGTCTTCATTTTTTAAGGAGGATGACAGCTAACATTTATAGAGTACTTATCATGTACAAGGCACAGTTCTAAGTATTTTATATGAATTAACAACATTATTATTGTTCCAATCTTTCTGTTGAGGAAATTAAGGCACAAGTTAAGAACTTGGCTAAGATACACAGCTTGAAAGGAAGTCTAAGTCCAGAGACCATGCCCTTTTATGTTATACTGCCTTTTATGAGTAAACATTTCCACACAGCATTGTCCCTAATAGGCCAGAATTTTAGGTTATTCACTATGGTTCTAGCACGTGACGAAAATATGGATCCTTAAATTAACTCACTATCTCTATTTGTCCCTTCTGCATGAACAGTGATAGCAATAATGGCTATTATCATTATTATTTTGGACTTTTAAAATAAGTTTTTACTTCCAGTGAAAATAGAACCTCGTTAATCTAGAGTTGCTCTGCACAGTAGAGTAGGCACTAGTTGCCTGTGGCTACATAAAATGAAATTAATTACAATTAAGTACTGTCATAGTCTGTTTTCTGTTGCTTCTAACAGAATTACTAAAACTGGGTAATTTATAAAGAAAAATAATTTATCTCTTACAGTTACATAAGCTGGTAAGTCCAAGGTCAAGGGGCTATGTCTGGTGAGGGCCTTCTTGCTAGTGAGGACTCTCTGCAGGGTCTAGAGGCAGTTCAGGGCATCACATGGTGAGGGGCTAAGCTTGCTAGCTTAGATCTGTCTTCCTCTTGTTATAAAGCCACAAATCCCACTCCCATGCTCACCCACTAATCCATTAACATATTAACACATTAATTCATGAATGAATTAGTCTATTGATGAGGGCAGAGTCCCCATGATCCACTCACCTCTTAAAGGCCCTGCTTGTCAATACTGCCACATTGAAGATTAACTTTCAACATGAGTTTTGAAGGGGATAAACATTCAAACCACAGCAAGTACAATGTAAACAGTAGTCATACCAGCTATGTTTTTAATCCTTGATAGCCACAGATGGGTAGAGGCTACCATAGATATAAAAAAGTTCAATCATTGTAGTTCTATTGCATAGCAATGTGTTGTAGCATTCTCAGTGTCTTTATATGTAACTAAATACATCAATTACTAGATGAAGAATGCAGCCAGGAGACAGAACTTTATCCATTTGGAAAAAAATCCTCATAAATTTATCTTTAAACTTGTGAGGTTGGAACTAATTAAAGTTGCATATTTGACCTTGAACCAAACCAACATAAAGTGAGAAAATTACAAGTGAGAGGAGAAGGATTGGCTGGTGATCTGATGAATCAGTAAATTATATATGTAGTGAAGGGAGAATCTTTTCCATGGAGCTAAAGGGAGTGTGTTAAAAGGACTCTTGGCTCCCCCAAAAGTAGAACAACTCACTTTTGATGTGTAGTAGCATGGATGTATGTACCATTTAGAATGTCAGAATGAGCAAAATATTTTGCCATAAGAGCATGTTTTGGATGATTTCTGAAAATGAAATGGGATTTTAGGAATCTTTTCAAGTGAAAGGGACTTCTTTTAGTCAACTTTCTACAGACAGAAACTATAGAATATAGATAGTAATATTTAAAAAGGGATTTATTAGAGGAATTAGCCTCCTTGATTATGGAAGCTGGGAAGCCTCAAGATAGGCTGTCTGCAAGTTAGAGAACCAGGAAAGTGGACAGCATGGCCTGGCCCAGGTGTAAAGGCTTCAGGACCAAGGAAGCCAATGGTGTAACCCTCGTCAGAAGCTGAAGGTCTAACAGCATGGTGGTGGAGAAGTGGGTGTCACATGAGTCCTGGAGTCCAAAGGCCAGAGAACCCGGTGTTGTGATATCCAAAGACAGGGAAAGAAGAGTGTCTTGGCACTGGAAGAGAGATTAAATTTGCCATTTCTTCATCTTTTTGTTCCATTCAGGCCTCCATCCAATGGGATGGCACCTGTCCACATTGAGGGCAGATCTTCCCACTTAGTCCACTGGCTCACACACCAATAGCTTCTGGAAACACCCTCATAGACACCTGGAACAGCCCAGTCATTCTAATCAATAGCAAATATGTCTGGGTTTTCCTTTCATCAGAAGAGAGACAGGCTCAGAGCGTACGCATACATTGAGAATAACTGAGGCTTTACCAGCTATCTGGGTATCCCTTACTCTAGTCAGGTTGACCTCACAAATCAACTATCACAATACAAAAGGGCTGGCTTGTTTAGGATTGTGCAGGTCAGACTGGCTTTTAGATTTCTGGGTTGGGGACCAAAGATACTAGGATCTGTGGTCATGATTCACTCTCATGAGGGAAGAATGTTGGAGAGGAGGTATTATGTTTTCCCTTAATCTTTGTGCAAGAGGTAATTTTGACTCCAGGTCTGTTTGCCATCAAAAGCCTATCTTCCCACTATGGCATTTGTCCTCAGTACATATCCTGCAAGTTTAACAAATTTAATTGAGGAAATCACAAAAGATGTTGCCCAGAAGAGTGGCCTCAGGGAGATTAAAGAGTGGGGGCTACAGGCAGACGGGATGTGACAGAAGAGCCGCTCTAGGGAAGAAGATTGGTCAAGATGGAGGCAGAGGGATGGGGAGGGATACAACACATTTAATAGCTCTACTTTGGCCACGGTAGCCTTGAAGAAATGGAAATTAATACTTAAATTAGGTGGGAAAGTAGACTGCAGTACTGAGCACAGAGATAATTTTTCCTATTACTGTCCAAAGATGTTATCCTGTGAAGAAGCTGAGACTGACTGAATCAACAGTAACTTGCTGCCATTGTGAGCTTTCCATGGTCCTAACCTCTTCAAGGTTAAGTTCTGTTAGGCACCAGCACTCCAGAAGGGCCAACCTCCTCTGAATTCTGATGCATTCATTCATGTCTCAATTAAGGAAAATGACATCATTTTAGAGAATTGGTACTTTCAAGGGGTCTGTACATAAACTTACAGTATTAAACAAACCTGTCAAATGGCAAACCACACACTTTATTGTGGGCACAGAAATGAGCAATCTTTTCCTCTGAGACTCCTCTTTCCCTCCTCCACCATAAATAACAATGCTGGACCAGCATTATTCAATTTTCTTCTAGGCACCCTCTATCTTCCTGAGAATGTAGAACATTCTGCTGTTTAGCATTTGTTGTCCTGTCTTTCCATCTCAAACAATCTGCTGTATTCTCAGAAAAGGGCTTCTCGGGAGGCAGGGAGTTAGGACTGACGTAGAGGTGATGCTAAGTGGAGATGGAAAGGAAAATGAATCAACAGAGCTGCTTATGAAAGTTGACACAACATCTGTATTAAGATTTTTGGCTCAAGTTTTTGTGTATCTTTTTGCATTCTAGATGTACAATTTTAGAATAAAATTTAGAATAAATTCTAAAATGTATTTTACAATAAAATTGTATATCTAGAATGCACCAAAAGATATACAAAAACTTGAGCCAAATATATACACAAAATAGAATAACATACTATTCTATTTTATAGAAATAATTTTGAAAAGCAAAAATAAAAACAGTAATTGAGAGGTAAAACCTATTTCACCTATAGGGCGCTACCTCAGTCTATCCTGGGACTGAGATTTTGGGGCTGCAGAGAGAAAAGCCTACATACAATACATTTTTGCTGTCTTGTGTAATGTGTAAGGTCATCAAAATGAGTATCACCACCTTGAATTGAAGCAGAAATGTCAAGAGTCAGCTTCTCTGTGCCTTTTATCAAAGCCACACCTGCACTATGAACCACAGTCAACCTGTGGGTCCATCAATAATATCGGTATTGTGAATAGCTTCAGATTAATATGTCCAGAGATATTTTAGTGATTGAAGTGGAAATCTTTGACTCTGAAAACCCATTAGTGCTGGCAGACATGTGTTGCATGTGGAACCAAGTGTTTTCAGCACACAGACTGGCATGCCAGTCTGTAGAAAGGATGCTGGGGATGGGCTGTTCCTCTACCCATTCCCACACAGTCATCAGTGTGTGATTATGCTTTTGGAATCACCATGGGTACACTGGGAACTCACTTGTTGCCAGACACTTCTTGTGGGCTTGCAATGGTTTCACCCTCCTGAAAAAACTGGGGCTTGCTTGGCCATAGTGAATACCAGACCGTTTCCTTCCACCTACCTCTCCTTGAAGGAAGCTTCATGCTCAAAAGAGACAGTAGCTACTAAACATCTCTTTTCCTTTAAAGTAAAGGGACGTGAAGTTACAAAAATAAGAGTCTAAGCCTGTGTTTGCCTTTTCTCTACGTCCAGGATTGTTATATTGTCATTGTAAAACAGTTTTTGGGCCGGGCGCATTGGCTCACGCCTGTTATCCCAGCACTTTGGGAGGCCGAGGCGGGTGGATCACGAGGTCAACAGATCGAGACCATCCTGGTCAACATGGTGAAACCCCGTCTCTACTAAAAATACAAAACATTAGCTGGGCGTGGTGGTGCGTGCCTGTAATCCCAGCTACTCAGGAAGCTGAGGCAGGAGAATTGCCTGAACCCAGGAGGCAGAGGTTGTGGTGAGCCGAGATCGCACCATTGCACTCCAGCCTGGGTAACAAGAGCGAAACTCAGTCTCAAACAAAACAAAACAAAACAGTTTTCAGCATACAAAGCCCTGTCGTGTACATTTTTCTGTTTTCTTTTTTTGTTTTTATTCTGGCAGGAAGATGTGAGTCATAATTGTGCTAGGATGCAACATCTGTATATGTAAAGATATGTCAAGGATGTAGACACTTCAATTGGCCAGTTTATTAATAGAGGCAAGGCAGTTAAGGGAGAAATATCACTTAGCAGCATCTAACTAGAAGGACAAATTCTCAGTCATCATTAAGTGCTCAGATGATACAAAGACTCAGCTTTTTCCTGGGAGAATTATGGCAGCCAAATAATAGGATGAACACCTGGCTTATCTATCCAAAACAAATCTCCCAAATTTATACTTCTTTGGAGATATATCTCCTCCTCTTATTCATTTTACATGATCAAGTAAAAATGTAGACATGATTAAGAAATCAAGGACTCAGCTTCCAACAAATGCAATTAAGGCGACAGACAAAACTACACTTAATTATGAAGATGGACGGTGACACGATCATTTCCTGTGTGCCTTCTGTGGATCACTTGCCAATCAGAAAATGCCACATCTCATTCATCACAGAAACAACGGGCTCTTTTGCTCAAAATTGAAATGTGTACTTTAAAAACCCGACAGCTCTCAGATTCTGTGGTTCACCCCTAGTAATGCTGTAGAGTTACATGACTGCATTCACGACTGACATTCTTTGTAATGTGAAAGAAAAGAAAACTCATTGGCAGAGGATGCTGATTACCGCATACTGCCTAAAAAATTTTCCACAGCGCTTAAATGCTTAAAGATTCATTGTCACAGTTTCCATAGAAAAACACTCTTTTAGAAGAGTCAGTTTTCCTAAGTAAGCAGTATGAATATGAATTTAGAAGCAAACAAGTTTTTAAAGTAAAATCTTTTATGTGATAGTGATACTTGAAATTGTTATATATATTTTTTAATTTATAAATATTACCAACTACTCAGCTCTATGAAAGCTATGTTGCCAGATTTACATCAATGTAATAAAATATTACAACCACATTTGAAGACCCCCATGCTTCCATCTTCCCAATGGTGAGCACCATTGTATACTTAAACATGTGTATGTTTATACATGTATCACATTGAACATGTATATGTTTGTTGACTATACAAATTTCCTTTTCTGTAATTTTTCTTCATTCATTTATCTATTAAACTGGCACTTACTTATTAATTTGTTATTAGGTTGGTGCAACAGTAATCATTGTTTTTGCCAACACTTTCAATAGCAAAAACCTGATTACTTTTGCACCAACCTAATAAAAGTTATGGATATAATGCCTTTTTTTCATGATGTATATTGTAAATGCCTTCTTCTAGGTTATGGATTCTTTTATAACTTTGTTCATATAGTATGTTTGTTTCAACACTATTTAATTTCAAGTAATTTATCAATCTTTTCTTGTGTTTGCGTATTTTGTATTTTGTTTAACAAAGTCTTTCCTATTCTAAAACTATTAAGATACTCTCCTATATTTTAATCTCAGTTTAAAATTTTATTTTCATTTCATATATGTGATGAAGGGATCCAATTTTATTTTTGTTTTTATAAAAATAATAATTCAGCACCACTTATTAAATTCTCCATCCTCTTTTTATTTACTAAGCTGCCTCCATATCAAATTTCCACACATGTATGTATTTCTAGGCTACTCTGATCTATTCATCTCTTTATATCTGGTAGGATCCTCCTGTCCTTTATTCTTCAAAGTTGTCTTCATTGTTCTTGTCCCTTTACGCCTCTGTATGAACTTTTAAATAGTATTGTTGAACTCTACAAAAATCCGCAGTGGCTTTTTGATTAAATTGCATTGGGTTAATAAATGAATTAATGGGCATTATCACATTTAAATCATTGAGTATTCCTTTCCACTATATATCATCACTTAATTAGGTATTTTATTTCCTAAAATAATAATTTAAAAAATTTTTCATAAAGTCTTTAAAATGTTGTTAATTTGTTTTTAGACACCTTATAGTCCTTTTTATTGTCCTTTTCTTCTATTACATTTTCCATTAGTTCGTATATAAAGATCTTAATGATATTTGATATTGATCTTGTATTCACACATCTTCTGAGTTCTCTGTTAGTTCTAATAATTTAGATATAGAATAAGTGTCTAAATAGTGATATTGTCTATAAATATGGACTGTTGACTATTTTTTTCCAAATTTTCCTCCCTCCCTCCCTCCCTTCCTCCCTTCTTTCCTTCCTTCCTTTTTTTAGTCCTTCCTTCTTTCCTTCCTTCCTTCCTTCCTTCCTTCCTTCCTTCCTTCCTTCCTTCCTTCCTTCCTTCCTTCCTTCCTTCCTTTCTTTTCTACTATTATATACAGCTATTGGCACACTTTTAAATAGTAATAGAAGTGATCCTTAAGTCATGGGCAGTTTGTTTAGGTTCTCAAGTTCCCGGGTGGTCAGCAACTTATCTTGATCTATCTTTTTTTGGAGGAGGGAGCTCAGCAGCCAAAACCTGCTTCTGCTTTTAAGTACTGCTGTGGTCTCCATGTTGCAAAGAACATTTTAAGCACTTTCCTTCATAAATGCAAAATGTCCATGTCTAGCAATGTCTACTTCCTGGAGGAGACCAGGCCCAAACTTCAGCCATGCACACTGCTCATTTCTTGTTCAGCATCTTGGGAGATTTTTCTCTAGAGTACATACCTAGATATGGAATTATATCACTTTCTAAGATATCGTCAGCTTTACTAGATATTGCCAGAGACGATTTTCTTGTGTTTTAATTTGCCTATGTCATTTTTACTTTTATTTGTGCTCTAAGCAGTTTGTGTCTTGTTGCTGTTTTTCTGCAGTGAAAACTGAAGCAGTATATGAGCTTTTGGAGTGATTTTGGCCAGGAATCATCACTTCTATTTTAAACATGACTTTATTTGTATGTAAGAAAAGGTAGGAATCAGAACAATTATATTTATGTGTCTGCAGAATAATCCCTCAATTATGAATTCACTATGACTATAGATTCTAACACAAGGAAAATATCTGCCCAATTGCCATATGCCTTATTTATCATTTGTTGAACACGATCTGTGCATATAAAACATTTTTAAAATGGGGTCTGACATATAATGGATATTTGTCCCCTCCAAAGCTCGTGTTGAAAGGTGATGCCCAATGTTGGAGTCAGGGCCCAATGGGAGCTATTTAGGTCATGGGCGTGGATCCCTCATGAATGGATTGGTGCCCTCCCTGCAGTAATGAGTGAGTTCTTGCTCTATTAGTATACACAGAGCTGGTTGTTTAAAAAAGCATAGCACCTCTTCTCCATCTCTCTTGATCCTTCTTTCACCATGTGGCATGCCACTCCTCTTCCTCTTCCACCATGATTAGCTACTTAAATCCTCACCAGAAGCAGATGCTGGCACCATGCTTTTTGTACAGCCTGCAATACCATGAGCCAAATTAACCTATTTTATTTGTAAATTGCCCCTTCTCAGGTATTCTTTATAGGAGCACAAAATGGAATAATTTAGGGCCCATATAAGTTTATTGTTTCAAAAATTAGACATTCCTAAGGTGCTTTCAAGTGTGTAAAAGGCACACTTGAAGACAATGTAGTGAAGGGGTTGAGAGAAGAGCTTCTAGTCACACCACTTAGTTGGATTCCATGTTCCACCAATTACTAGTTTATTAAGCCATGGTTTCCTTATTAATAAAATGGGACTCTATTAGTGTCTACCCTGAAGGGTTACTTTGAAGATTAAGCAAAATATTCTATACTTAAAACTTTTAGCACAATATTTGGCACATAACAAACACTCAATAAAATTTAGCTATTATTCATTTAAGTTCATAAAGGTTAATAGATTATCTTTTATGTGACACATAATCTGACAATAATCTGAAGTCTTTTATTTTCATTACTTTTAATTTGTCCATTTCATAAAATTAATCACATATGCTTCCTGTAATTAGCATGTAGGATGGGGTTTTCCGTAACTTTTAGATAAAAATGGAAGCTACACTTTTAAATAAATTAAAATGGAAAAAGTTAAACTTTATAAAGTAATCAAACTCTATTTACTTGTGTCTCATTGCTGAAGACTAATAATCTAACAATAGACAGATTATTTCCATTATATTAGCTGAAGAGAAAAATGAATGACAGACTACGAATGATAGAAAAGAAAATAAGAACATCAAAAATTAAAAGCTAAGTTTAGAGATGACATAAAGATTCAATTACTAACATTATCAGGCTTTACCCTTCTGCTTAGTATAAAAGCAAACTATGCTCTGTGCAATAGTACTTAAAACTGATGAATTCATGGTTCAGCCAGGTATACTTACAAATCTGTGTTATAAGTGAACATGCAACATGAAAAATAGTATTGAATTGATGGTGTTATAGTGACAGACATATATTCCTTTGAGGAACTGGCCTTTCTCCACCAAGTGCTTGCCAATCACGTGACCCAACCTTTCACATTGCAAGGTTGACATGAGGCCAGAGAACCCATCCTCCTGAACACTGTAATTGATTTAGAGATTGTTTTTGCCATGCAAAATATTTTTTAGTCAAATTTGTCACCAATTTCTGTTATTGCTTCTGAATTTTGAGTTTATTAGAAGATAGTTTCCTATTCCCAGCTTATTAAAGTATTCACTTATGTTTTCTTCTAATATTTACTTGTATTCATTTGTATAGTTTATCCTGGTGTGTCCTATCAATCACTTTAATCTTTTTTTCATATAACTCTGCCAGTTATATCAACCACACTGATTTAAAATTCCTCTTTTTTTAATTTAATGTATGGTCTTTATCATGTGATATATTTCCATATGCACTCAGTTCTTTGAATATAACATCTCATTTCTCTCTGAATGCTTTTAGGATACTTTTATTTTGTTTTATAACAATTTTGCTGCAATGTGCTTGGTTATTATTCTTTATTTATAGTGTCTGTGGTGTGTAGCACTTACAAAATTGTGATTAGATATCAGTTTTGAAAGATTCTCAGCTACTTTCTTATCAAATATTTCTGCTGGCCCATTATCCCAATTCTCGTTTTGAGATTCCAATTACAGGTGGAATCTATGAGTAACAAATTAAAGTCTATGTTAGACCTTTTTACCTTGTTCCACTCATCCCTTATTTTCTTTTCAGTATTTTCCAAACATCTCTCTGTTTTTCAGTCTGTATATTTTCATTTGATATATCTTCGAATTTACTAATCCTCTCTTCATCTGTATCTAACCTGATGCAAACATCGAGTTCTTAAGTTTCAGTTACTGTATTTTAACTCATTTTTTTAATATGTAATTTATATAATATAATTTATAGATCATATAATAATTCACCTATTTAAAGTATACAATCAATAGACTTTAGTATATTCAGTCACATCACCACCACTACAATTAATTTTAGAACATTTTCATTAAAAAAGAAACCCCCTACCCATTATCAGTCATTCCCCATCTTCTCCCAACTCACCAATCTCTAAGCCCCATTAATCTACTTTCTGTCTCTCTCTATATATTGCTTTTTCTGGACATTTCACATAAACAATCATAAAAGATGTGATCTTTTGTGACTGGCAATTTTTATTTCCTTCTTCTGCATATTTTTCATGCTTTCTAATTTTTACCATTATCCATGAATTATGGATGGGGCGTGGGGGTTAAAATAATATTTACTTTTCTACTGCAGTGGATACTATGACATTAAATCCAGGGACTGACTCCACTGCTGAGATGCTACTTGTGGCGATCATCTTCTCCCAAGCTCCACATTTTAGCTTTGTACAGAGTGATGGCATTGTAGACCCTAAAGCTGTGGTTGCTGCATTCTGGGTCAACCAAGGGCTCTGAGTCACATCCAGTTTCAATGACCAAGGGCTCTGAGTCCCATCCAATTTCCTGGTTTTCAGTCTGTGCCTCCAGGCACTTCCTTGACCCTTGGGCAGCATGGTGAATGAGATTCAGAAACCTGGCATCTGCAGGTTCCTCCAGGTTATCATGCCAAGACATGGGCTTCCTCGTTAATCCTCTGAACCTTGTGCAGGAGATTCACGTGATACTGAGTGTAGAGTTTCTGGGTTCGTAACTCTTTGAGGTAGCACTCCCACAAGATCTGGTTCTGATGGACCTCATCTGTGACCACCCTCTCCTTCGGGTGTCCCGCCATGGCCTTGGAGCTGCTGGGTGGGAGTGGGGGTGGGTCCCATGCTTTCTCAGCGTCCTCTTACTGTTGCCTGCATCTCCAGGCAACGGCGCCCCACTCCGTCACTAGGCAACAGCGTTCTTATGATACTGCTCTGGCCTCTCCGAACCCAGCCTTGTTACTAGAACCGCCTCTGGATAAGGCCAGGAAAAAACTTGCCATCAAGTGGCAGACCCAAAGATAATAAACAGAACTGACCTCACATTGGCCAATCACTTCCCTCCTTGGTAACAGATTCGATGATCATCACTTCTCCACCTTCTTTGCCCCTGGTCCTGCAGTTCGCTCTGTGGTCACAGACCAAGTTCTATGGAGAAGCCAGTTCAAATGCAGAGCTTGTGCAGGCTGGCAGCCCAGGCAGGAGAGGAAAGGCGCAGGTCAGGCCGAATGTTCGTTTGCCATGGTCTTGGATTCCCTGTGTCCACCCGGTCTCTGCTGGGAATCCACACTCCTGGCAATTCTGAACTGCCTGAGAACTTCCCCAGTAGGAGGGAAACCATCTCTCCAGGGTGAGATTTGTAATCCGCCAGGTCTGGTTGTGGGTGGTAGGGGGTGGGGACTAGAGTACAGGGGACTAGTAAGAAGGGCTATGGGGAGGGTGGGGGGAAAGATAGGGGAGCACTGGGAAAGGGGTGACACGATCCGTGCCATGATCCGTGGCACTCGGATGCTCTGGAGGTAACATAGGAAGAGCTGGGCAGGGAGTTCAGGGAGGTTGGGTACTGGGAAGGGGTGACATTAATCAGCTGGGGCAAATGGGTAGGTTGGAAAGCTGAATAACGTGGATGGCCTTGGAGATGAGGCTTAAGGTGGGAAGTTTGAGGAGTAAGGGAAGGAAGGAGGGCTGGAACCCGAGAGCGGGAATGAACAGAAAGAAATAGAGCCTGGGGTTGTGGCTGAGAAATCGGAGGTAGCTTTCTAGTCATTTTTCCAAATGAATGAGGTAGTAACTCACTTGTCCAAAAGAGTCAAAATGAGTAACTGAGATGTGCTAAGACCGACTCCAGCATTTATCTCCTGGGGACATTTCGTCACAGAATGCCTATTATGAAATGTACATTTATCTCCTGGGGACATTTCATCACAGAATGCCTATTATGACGTGTACATGCTCCCTTTTGTTCTAGTGAGGAGGCCCCCCACCAATCAGGGAAATGGTCTCAGTTTCTTGGTTTAAGAGTGATCATGAGAAAGAGCAAAGAAAAGAAATGGGAGTTGTAGTATTGGTCCCTGTTTTTGGGATATCATGTAGTTTTGCCCCTCTATAGGCAAAGAGTGATCAAGGGGGGCCAATACAGAGGAAGGGGCTTGGGGCCTAGGAAAGCAGTTCTGAAGCAGGAATTGGGAAATGGGAACTGAGTATCCTAGTCTCTTGCCCTTACTACATTGTTCAAAGCCCTTTCACATTATCTACCTCACTGCGTGAATATGCATGATTAGAGATGTTATGTTCATTTTATCAGTGAGGACACTAAAGACCAGAGAGGGAACCACCATAGACAGGCAGGGAGTGGGTGAGCAGGTGGGACTAGAACTTGGGCCAAAAAGAGGGGCAGGTAGGAGAGAGAACAAAATAGCCTAAAATGCTGACCAGCACCATTACCTCGCCCCGCTCCCCCTTGTCTCTGGACAGGATCTTATTGGGGATGCCTCAGAGAAGAGCTGCACTTTCTGTAGCTTACCTCTTGGTCCCTGTGATCCCTTGGTTTGACGCCTTAATCTTCACTGGAACCAGAAACACAGGGTCCAAGTTGGCCGGATGACTGCCACTCCTGAGCACCTAATGACTGGATGTGGACTTCCTGGATCACTATCTGAGATGTCTAACTCCATCAGATGATGAAGGAAGCTCCTGCACCCATCCCCTTTCTTTTGTCTGAAGTAGCAACCCCCTCGCTGAGCATTCCTGGTTTCTTTGAATGCCATTCGAATCATAGGCTCCTTTGGTTCCCTGTTGTCTCCTGTGCTTGTATCACCATAAGATTCTGAATTTTCTCCCTTGGCCCAACACCCTTTACTTCCCATGCTGCATAAAACTTTCCATTGTGCTTTGGAAGTCCAGCCACATGACTAGCAAACTTCCCTTATTCCATAGACTGCTTATTTATTGACAGTTCCTTGCATCTCCTTGCTTTAACTGAAACTTGGGTTTCTCTTAAGGACATTGCTTCCTTTATCTCTCAAGTAGAAACTACTTATTCTGTCAAACTCTGAAGTACTTCAGAGTAAGAATGTGGTTTATAGATTCTCCTTGCTCCTCCTGACTCCTTGAAAACCACACTGCATTATTCCTCTATTTGCACTGGAAAATCTCTTGCTCCTTATGAGTTATCTTTAAACTAGGAAAGAAAACTTACTGGGAAATAAAAACATTATACCTCCTGTATAATCACCTAAATAAACAAACATGTTAATGCATAGTGCAGAAAAATTTGTCTGTTCAGAAAACAAGTACGTTCTCTATTCTCAGTGTGTATTAGTCTGTTCTCATGCTGCTAATAAAGATATACCCGAGACTGTGTAATTTGCAAAGAAAAAGAGGTTTAATAAACTCACAGTTCCATGTGGCTGGGGAGGCCTCAATAATCATGGCAGAAAAAGGAGGAGCAAAGGCACATCTTACATAGTGGCAGGCAAGGGAACATGTGCAGGGGAACTCCCCTTTATAAAACCATCAGGTTTCATGAGACTTACTCACCATCATGACAACAGCAAAGGAAAGACCCATACCCGCCATGATTTAATTACCTTCCACCAGGTCCCTCCCATGACATGTGGAAATCATGGGAGGTACAATTCAAGATGAGATTTGGGTGGGGACACAGCCAAACCGTATCACACTGATTGTAAACAAGAGCCAATAGATTGTTTACTTTTGACCAGGTTGAAGGAAGAGTCAACATATAGTTCCATAGAGCATGTTGCAGGCAATGAAGGAAGAGAAAGCACAGGAATTTCTGAAGATCTTTCTGAGTTCCCTTCAATTTGGAGAATAGAGCTTAAGAATCTCAGAAAGCCAAGAAAGGAAATGAGCTCAGTTCCTCACCACAGAACAGCACTGGTGGCAGGATCAAGAAATAGCAGGTGCCTACATGAACTTACAATTATGCAGACACAGGTTCTGCAAGCAGCCTGACCCATGGTTGGCTGGCTCAGCTACTTTCCAAGTAAACAGATTTGAAAGAAATGCATGTGAGGACAAAGTTACCAGAGTGCCTAGTTTTCTTCCCAATCCATCAATTATTTGAAGAGCTGGGCTCAGCAGGGCTTCTCCCCAAGGTGCATGAAACCTGGGAGAACCACCATGCATGAGGGGGCCATAGTGGAGGCCAATGTGTGGATAGTTTGGTGGTTCTGACTCAAATAGAGGATAGGACAAATGAAACAGAAACAAATATATTCTTAAAAATGTTTTAGAAGATATGTTCTGTAAAATGAAGGAAGATAGCATCAGATCAAATAGAAAATTTTCAGTGGGTAGCTAATGCCACGATATACTGGAAAATTTGCTGAACTAAAGGTTAAGGATAGCTTTATGAATATGCCTGTCACCTATTAAGCTTAAAAACTGAGGCTGAATTCAGACATCTTCTAGGTAGCATTAAATGCTAGCAGATAATGAAGCAAGTTTCAGAGGAATGCCACTTGAATGTGGTCTGTAGGCTGACAGCTTCAGCATCACCTGGGGTCTTGTTAGAATGCCAAATCATGGGCCAGGCACAGTGGCTCAGCCTGTAATAGCAGCACTTTGGGAGGTTGAGGCAGGTGGTCTTGAGGTTCGAGACAAGCCTGAGGTCGGAGGTGCGAGACAAGACTGGCCAACATGGCAAAACCCTGTCTGTACTAAAAATACAAAAATTAGCCAGGTGTAGTGGCAGTTACCTGTAGTCCCAGATATTCTAGAAATTGAGGCAAGAGAATCCCTTGAACCCTGGAGGCAGAGGTCGCAGTGAGCGGAGAACGCACCACTGCACTCCAGCCTGTGCAACAAGAACAAAACTGTGTCTCAGACAAAAAAAAAAAAAAAAAAGCCAAATCCTGGACCACTATGGACCACTACCCCAGACATACTAATTTCGTTCTCTAAAGGTGGAACTCAGAAATCAGTATCTTAATATGCCCTCCAGGTGATTCAGACGCATGGCTAACATATAAGAAGCCCTGCTCCAAACTTTAGTAAAATAAACACATGCAGCTCATGAATTTTACATCATGCTCGGTCGTCATTTGCATATGAAGGTAACAGACAGCCATCTCTTCTTTGTATAAACTCAGGAAGTATATTTCTCATGAGTATTTGAAACAAGAGGAATTGAATGAAGGAATTCAGTTTCACTGTTGATGTAAGAGCTAAGATAACAAATGACATTAGGCACTTCAAGATTAGCCCAACAGCCAGTCCCTGGGCTGACAGGACAAAGGAGTCAGGCCAGGGGCCAGAGTTGCCTGAAGGAATCTGGAATCCTGGCAGGCCTGTCCAGTGGGAATGGAGATAATGCTTTAAACAATGGGGAGCTGGTGCCTGAGATTCTGACTGAGATGGATGGAGAGAAAGACTCTGCTTCACCTTCCTTCATCCTTCCAGTTTCTTGCCAGTCGTTTATAACACAGAGGTGTGGCAGACCAGAACGGCCTTCCTAGACATGCTTGTCTTTAAGGCCCCTTCTTTTGTTTCTGATGTTTACAAATAGGACCTCTTTGTACCTTCTGCTTTCTCTGGTCCCTTCTTTCCTTGATATATAGGACTTCTCTACATTTTCTGTTTTTATGAATTGGAATTCTATTTTCAGTAGACATTACTTAGTGTGGGGTTCTGTTCTTCCAGAGGGAAATTTTGGTTGGCTATTTCTAGAGGCTCTGGGACTTGAGTGCTCCAGCATAATCCACTAGTTTCACTTTACTTTTGCTACACCCATTCACAGAGTTGCTGCTCTGTAGCCTCTCTCCAGTCTTGGCAATTATTCCCCGACCTGCCTGCCGGGTTTCCATCCAACAGCAGACTTCTGATTTAGTAGGTGAGTATTGCTGAGTCTTGTTACCCCGGCTCACAGAATGTTGGAAGATCCCCCTTTTCTCCTCTCTGTTACTGCCAAAAGTTGGTAATTTTTCTTGTCTGCCCATATTCTAGAGTTTGTAAGAATGAGCCTTGCTCCTGTTGAAGGGGTCCATGAGGTTTACTGTCCCTATTCTAGTGCTCTCATCATTTTGTAAGGGGAATTGGAACGGTTTAAAAGTCTGCACTGAGGCTGCCATTTCGCCTTGAGTAAAATCTAAATCACTTTCTTTACTTGGTTTTGGAGACATCATACTACACTGTCTTTCTGTCCTATCTCACTGGTTTTTCTGAGAATTATTTGCTTACGGTGTGAGGAGAAATTTCATGTTTACTCCCTTCCCTAATACCTCGGCACACATTTATGAGACAATCTGTACTTGTTTAGAATGTTACCTTTGACACACATTAAGTATATGCACATAGAGAATATTCCTCATGAATTCCATATGTTGTTTGTACTTTAAATATTGATAAATTTTGATGTAAACATTCTAGGCATATCTACTGAACTGCATTTTGTTCTCATACTGATAGAACTTCATTCTGCCATTCTGCTATAGGGCAATTATAGTTTATTATGGGATCAGAAATTAAATTAAACCAATGTGCTTGGTCATGTCATGTTGCTGTCTCAAACAATATGCTTTCGAATGTCATATATAGCTTGTTTCTTTTATGTCTAAACTTCACAAAATATTCATGTATATTTTGAGAAAAGCAGAGAGAGAGAGAAAAAAAAAAACAGATTACAGAAGAAATTTCTATTCCTTTGGCTTTTTCTAAGATATTCTATAATATTTTGATAAAATGTTTGAACTTACTTTCTCTCCGCCTTGTAATTGGCTAAAATCACAGAACTATTGTAGCCTTCTCATCTACTGGGTTCAAGGCTATGTATCACACCCTCGAATTATGGCACCCTCTGAGCCCGTTCACATATGTACTCATTCATTCTAAAAACCATCTGTACTTCATAATGCAAGTGGAGACCAGGCCCTGAGGGTTTACTATCTAACAACGAAATCCATTTATTTAGTTTTCTAACCAAAATAATGCTTTCTCATTCAAGAGATGTACTTGTGCATCTGCTATTTATTTGGCATGCTTTCCCCCCTCTCTATTACTCACTTCACAGTTTTGGTTTAGCAAAGGCATTGGGTGAAATGAGTAAAGTTATGTAGACCAAAACAGTAGGAAGTGCTAATTGTCATCAAATAGCCAAGTGCTGAGTTTATAAGAGAAAGGTATAGTTTGATACTCCAGCCACTTTGGGCTGAATCTTTCTAAGATGGGCACATTCTGTTTCTAATAGACAGATTTCTTTGATCTATATGGAATCAAAATAATTTAGATCACAAGAATTCAAATAAAATTGACAATGTTTGAGAACAAACTATTGACCATGCCCTTGTGTTATTTTATACTGTGGTTTAAAAGTGATATAAAATCTAATATTTAAACATAAACTCAAAGCATGCACTGATTTTAAAAACAGCAACAAGGAAAAAAGATTAGGTAATGAAATTCCACATTCTGACACACTGTCTTCTGAATGTCCATTTACTTGTTTATATGAATAAAGGCAACTACTTAAAACCACGGCACTCTCAATGCCAATGTAGAGTGGGAAATAAGGTAATAATTCCTACCGTTTGGTTCTGAAATTCACCCCAGAAAACACAGTAAATGCAAGTTTTCATGGTCAAATGTATTCTCATTCATTGTCATCTAGCTTTAGAGTCACAGCTTGATACATTTAAATTGTCAGACCATGGAGGGAGAGATTTGAGAGGAACAGAAAGGAAGAGATTCCTCACAAGGATGCATCTACGAAGGGCAAATGACTCAAAAATCTTCATACACTAAAAATTACGTTTTACAAGTCATTACCCAGGTACCTTCTTGCATTTCTCTACTTGTGTCCTAATTACCCATTTTAAGATTTAATTGTCTATTTCTCTTCTGTCTCTCCCTCCTTCTTCCCCTCCCTTCCTCTTTTCCTTCTCTCCTTCCATCTTTATAATGGGTAGAAACTCCCACTGAAATACCTAGTTTGGTCCTAAGCAAAGCTTCTGCAACTCCACTGATCCCAGTATCCCTTCTGTACAGGACCATCTTCCATTCTAACTTCCTTCAGTTATGGCCAAATAGACAGCTCTATACCTTTCAGCTCAAGTAAAGCATGCTGTGAAAATAAACCCAATTAACTTATCTGGAATATCATGTGAGAATACACTGACCATATTAACGCCATGTATTTTTTTGCTTTGAAGTGGATTATCTTAAACCCTTAGTTGTGTCTTGCTTTTTAAAGTTAAGGTAGTATAGAATGGTCAAACAAAAGTAACAAAGTCTATGTTTGGATTTTTTTTAAATCCAAACTTTAAAATATACAATCAAATCATTGCTGTAACGTCTAGAAAGCACAGCAAGGAGGGCTAAAGGTAGAGGCGCTGTGAACCACAATCCTGTCTCAACTGGACGTCTATTGTAGACTGAATGTGAATACATGGAGGCAGCAGTAGTGTAGAGTGCATTTTAATAATTTTTAAAAGAGTTAAATGATCGAATCCCTAAAGACACAGCATTTTTCTTTTTCTTTGCCCAGGAATCTGTTTTGGAAGCCAATTCAATGATTACTACTAGGACATGGAATTTTGATATCCATTTGGTACTGATTTACACCAGGATTTTAAGGCTGCCAACAAGAAAGTCCAGAATTTCAGGCAGCCAAAATTCCACAAGAGACAACTGTCTTTTATTTTATAGCTTATGAATTTGGGGCTTAATATGATTTTCCACTAACAAGTTCTGTACCCCCTCCAGAGTGCTAAAGCCAGTGCATAGATCAGCAAAGTAACCCAGAACATATGAGGCAAGTTAATATTAAACTTGAAGGAAAAATGTACAAACTATATTGTTTACTTAGGAAAAAAAAAAGCACTCTAGTTGAAAGGGCTGACACATGATTTATTGCAAACACTTAACCAGAGTGTTCACATTTTTACCCACAATCCCACTTGTAGTACTTGTTTGGTGGTGGTGTGGCACTGGATGCAGATTAATAAATCTATCAATTAAAAGTCCGTTAAATATTGGTAAGAAGCTCTAACAAAAACTACATGTCTTCCTTTTTTTATGAAATGGCTAGAAAAAATACAGAATCACATCCATAATGAGTAAATAAATCACAGTAATAAATAACTTAGGGAATAGGTAGATGAATAACTCTTTTTAAGCACAGTAAATAACCTGTTTAATTAAAAACAACAAAATGTTCTTAGTTTCCAGAAATAATTCTGTTGTGAAAAGAAAACTTCCATACACAATTAGGAAAAATAGTATAGACTTTCTTTCTATGCTCAAAGCAGTATTTTCAAAAGAGTCAAAAAGAGGGCCGGGAGCGGTGGCTCATGCCTGTAATCCCAGCACTTTGGGAGGCCGAGGCAGGTGGATCACGAGGTCAAGAGATCGAGACCATCCTGGTCAACATGGTGAAACCCCGTCTCTACTAAAAATACAAAAAATTAGCTGGGCATGGTGGTGCATGCCTGTAATCCCAGCTACTCAGGAAGCTGAGGCAGGAGAATTGCCTGCACCCAGGAGGCGGAGGTTGTGGTGAGCCAAGATCGTGCCATTGCACTCCAGCCTGGGTAACAAGAGAGAAACTCCGTCTCAAAAAAAAAAAAAAAGAAAAGAGTCAAAAAGATAATAAATAGTGGAACACATAAATGATTAACTGTGTGGGGTTTTTTGTTTTGTTTTGTTTTTTTTACATAAGTCATGAATCTTCTTCCCCAGACTCCAGGAAGAAAAGGAGAAACATGTATCCATCTCCTATTATTTAAGTTTCCCACTCTACAGGATTTTTCCTAGGATTTCAGGCTTATTAAAGAAACCTTCATGTTTCATACAGTTTGTAATGTAGCTTTATACATTTGTTCTCAATCTGAGTCATCATTGATATATAAGAGATAATATCAGCATACGAAGCTTTAGAAGTATTTATCTACAAAACCAGATATCAAACACTGCACCCTGCATTATTTTTTAGTAAAGAGAAATTAATTATGTCACAAAATTTCACAGATGATGCCTACGGAAGAAAAATACAAAGGAACTATTTCTGTAGTAGAAGCCCATCCTAACTACTAAGAAAGCCACACAATACCCTTTAGATTTCACATTAGAATTCCTGAACTGTTAGCCTAACACCTGGCCCTGGCGCCAACCATGGGAAGACGACTTCTGGACCGCCATCATCAGGATGCACTCCGCCTTCCTGAGAGGGATGAGAATCTTTGAGAGATTCCCAGACTCATCGGAAAGAAGGCTGGAGCACTGTCTATGAGCACCATATGGCACTGCTGTATTTCTAAAATAGTAATTGTACAGAGTCATTTTAACCATGTGCCAAACTGCTCCACCTATTAACAGTTAAAGCTGTGAGCAAATGGTTAAAAGACTTCTGACTTCTTAACTTTTGTAGTAGAAACATTTCCATAAAACAACTTCATTTAAAAATATATTGCTAAATTATTCTATGAGATTTATCATTAGCTAATAACATGATTTTATCTACACAAACTTTAAAAACTGACACTGAGTGGATAAATTATTTCACACAAAAAATTACTGTATCTAGAAGAAAATAAAACAAAGAAATTTCTATAAATTAATCTTTAAAGTTTAATGTCTTTACTCACACCGACTTATAAGACAAGACCTGGGAAAAAAAAGCCATTCTGTTTGTAAAGGCCAAGATAATATATCTCAGGTGATAGCAAATCACATAAATACTGTGAGTATCAATCCTGGCCCTCTATCATAACATGCTTTTCTGGTTTATTTAATCAGGAATAATTATCTTATTTGTTTTCACCTTATTGGCACAGAGTTATGACAAATTCCATTCTTAATTTCTCATTAGATTTCCAAAAGACTCCAAATTGAACTTCAATTATGGCTAAACTCTACAGGTGTGATATTTGGGGAAAAAAATGGAGAAACACTCCTCTAAATATATGAGATCCACTGACTACTGCTTTATCTTAAAACTAAAGTTTATCCATTTAGACTTCCCCTGTCTGTTATAATAGGTTCTGACCTAAACTTATCCCATATTTTGCCTTTACTAATTTGTTTTAGATATAGTAGTGTAATCGGCAGCAATGTGACCAGTACACTATACTTTGTTACAATATAAACATTCTGGCAGTCAGTTAAGTTCACTGTGTCCTTTGGGAGTCTAATCATACAGACAACAAGTATGACAGAACATACACTACTTGATATATACAAATGTGAGTCCTGAGAGCAACACATAAGGATTAAAAGAGGAAATAATTTTTCATTAAGGCTGAAAGAAATTTGAGAAACTTTAATGGGGAGGTTTTAAAAACTCTGACTAAAGTATATCACTTGCTTTTAGATAAAAATGAGCCCAATCTTGAGTTGCTGGCTGAGAATGTTTTGTTCATTTATTCATGACCGATGGTGAGCAGGTACTTGGCATCCCAGTGGTTTTATATTTGAATTTCATCTTCTACTTTAAGTTCATGGTATGTACCACTGACATGTGTTCCTAATAATTCTCCTTCTGATAACAGCGAAGACAAGGCAGGAGGCTGCATGGTCAATAGGGAAAGAGATGGAGAAAAACTGGGAGTCATAGCTTCTGGCAGAGAACCAAGATGATAGGGGATGGGAGAGCGTGGGTGTTTCTGAGGCACCTGCCCCAGGGTTACTGCTGGCATTCTTGGTGGGACTGCTTTAATCCCAGGCTTGGCTATTGCTGTTATCAAAGGGGGTGGAAAAACAAAAGATTTCTTCTCTTTTGGAATGCCAGGCATATGCACATGTTCATCCTTTAGTTTCGCAATATCATTAAATACTGAGGCAAGAGGTTGGAACTTGGGTTCCCAACTGAGAAGATAATTCCAGTGATAGTTGCCTCTTCCATCATGATCAGAGGTTGTCTGAGTTGAAAGAGCTGCACACCTTACTTCTTGATCACCTGAAGTAAAGACAGACTCTTTTCTAGCATCAGCCAGGATGCTCTCTTTTGCTTCTCTCTTCTGAACTGTCTGGGGTAACACATTATTTTGAGCACAGATGGTACTGCAGCCTTCCCCTTGATCTCCTTCCCCAAGCGTTTGGCTGGCATCTGCTATTTCAGCAGTCACCATCACATCAGTTTCCCCAGATAGGCAGGAGAGCTGGTCCGAGTCCCTGGGGATACCCGAGTCTGGCACCCTGGACTCGCAGTCACTCAGAGCTAAGTCTGAGCCCTTTCTGTAGGGATGCTCATTTATCCTCTGGATTTCCTTGTCTTCTGCAGTTTCTCCTTCCACAGAACAGTGGCCACTGGAGTTTGAGTGTCTGTACAGATTGACAATGTCCTTCTCCATGATACTAATTAAACTCAACCATTCCGGCGTGGCATCCACAGGCAGCACCTTGTTACTGCAGTCATCAGTTTTCTGGAGGGCTTTGAGCCCACTGGGATCCCTGGTAACTTTCAAGTCCATATCTGAAGATGAGGTTTTCTTCTCCTCATAATTGTTTATTGTATCTTTTTGTTTATGTCTTAAAACCAGTACAATTAGAATGCAGATGAGTATCAGAAACACTAAAAAGGAGACCACCAGGCTGATTGAAAAGCTGCTGGCAAACACTGCCAAGTGTGTTCCTTCAGAGGAGAAAGACACATTCACAAAAACAGTGCAAGATGCAAACTTGGAGTCTGGTTTGGGGCTATGAGCGATTATTTTCATTTCCATGATGTCTTCTTTGTTGACTTGACTTTTTATTAGGGGAAGGGCTCTAATCAAATAAATATTTCCATTGGTTTTATTTACTGAAAAGAAAGGAGATGAGGTCCTAAGAGAGTAAAGAATGACTCCATCAATACCAGCGTCTGCATCTGAGGCTTCCACTCTTCCAATCAACTGTCTGTCTTTATTCTTTTCTGGGAGGGTGAAAAGATACTGATCTTGAGTGAAAATGGGTTCAAATTCATCTATCCCTTCAATATCCACCCAGACCACTAAAGAGGCTGTTGCATCACCTTTGTCTTTGGCTTGGACTGTGAGGCAGTATTTATTGCCATTTTCGTAGTCAAGGATTTGCTTAGCATGAATATCCCCTGTCAAAGGGTCAATGAGGAAGAGATCGTGATCGTAAGACATTCCATGAATGAGTAAACAGGGTGATACAATAGAATAGGTCAATTCTCCATACGGACCTGCATCAAAATCCAGAGCATTGATAGAGCATATGGTAGAGGAAACAGGCAGATTTTCAGGAACAACACAGCTGAAACTTGAAAACATAAACTGAGGTGTATGGTCATTATCGTCCAGGACATTGACAAACACAACTGCAAAAGAAAAGTGTTTCTTTTCTGCATCTGAAGCTTGGACAGTTAAGGTGAATTTTGTCATTTCTTCATAATCCAGAGGTTTAATCAAATAAAGAACTCCAGTGTTTTCTTCTAAATAAAAATGTCCCTTCTCATTTCCAGAGATGATGTGGTAGATGATTTCTGCATGTGACCCTGTGTCACGATCGTTTGCTGAGACCACAGTGATGTGACTCCCTAGTGGGGTGCTTTCCTTGACATGGGTGTGATAGCTCAGGCTGCTAAAGTTTGGAGGATTGTCATTGACATCAAGTACTTGTATTGATATGACAGCTGTGGCACTCAGTGGAGGGCAGCCACAGTCAGATGCTAGAATGACAATCTCATGGCTAGCACTTGCTTCTCTGTCCAGACTGTGAAGCAACACAAGGTAAGCAACTTGCTTATAAGGATATTCTGAATGAATGAAATTAGTTTCCACATGAAAATTGCTCTGTAAATTACCACTGAGGATGGAATATTCAACATAAGTGTTTTCAGGGGTCCAGTCACGGTCGATGTTTGAAAATGTAACAAGCGTGCTTCCAATCAGAGCATCCTCACTTAGGCTAAGATTATAGGATTTGACTGTGAACTCGGGGGCATGATTGTTCATATCTTGTATTCCTATCTCCACTAATGTAAGAGCTCTCAGCTCAGGATTTCCACCATCACTGGCTTCAACAAGAAATTGAGTTGTTGATATTTTATCCAGAAGCAATACGGGACCGGTAGTAAATATTGTGCCTGAAAAATAAGACATAGTATTTCAGCATTATGAGATGCAGTTTCATGCTCCATTTAATCAGCAGATGATTACTGAATGTCTACTAATATGTGTTCAATTATTTGTTAGATTTGTTAAGTCACAACCTTAATAACTCCAAATAGAAATACAAATTATTGTATATATGTATATGTTTATAACATGTAAGATACAGCAATAATATTCATGACATTCACTCTGTGAAATATGTGTGCGGCTTGAGGTTGCTTTTGCCACAGATTTCTCTGAATTTTATTTTTGTAGAGTAAGTTGTTCCACTATTCTTAAAAATATTTTTGTTTGTTAAATTTATACCCGATTCTACTACCCACAAACACATGTATAGAGATACTCTGTCATAAAGTTACTTATTCTGGGCAGGGCACGGTGGCTCACACCAGTAATCCCAGCACTTTGGGAGACCGAGGTGGGTGGATCACAAGGTCAGAAGATCAAGACCATCCTGGACAACATAGTGAAACTCTGTCTCTACTAAAATCACAAATATTAGCCAGACGTGGTGGCACATGCCTGTAGTCCCAGCTACTTGGGAGGCTGAAGCAGGAGAATTGATTGAACCCGTGAGACAGAGGTTGCAGTGAGCCGAGATCATGCTGCTGCACTCCAGGCTAGGCGACAGAGTGAGATTCTGTCTCCACAAATAATAATAATAATAATAATAATAATAATAATAATAAAATAAGATACTTATTCTGGAAATACTTGTTGACACTCAAGCCAAATGAAAGCAGTAAAAATGATAATGCTGAGTTACTATTGAGATGAGCTTTCCTAAAGGTCATGCGAGTTGATTTTTCCCTTATTGCGGAATGTAGCTAATAGAGTTTATTGTGGTAAATATAGAAATATATAGTTTTTATAAGTATGTGTGTTATAACATTTTTTAAGATAAATGTGTCTTAAGGATGATCACTAAGAAAGAATACAGAATGTTGACATTTAAATGCCACATTTCAATTAGAGTCCCACTATGAACTAAATAGACTGTCATTTAGTGTTTAAAAAATATTTGATTCAACAGCTCAGTGCAAAATTTGTTGATAGCACATGTCAAATGAAAGTGTTGCTAAGGATTGAGTGCTCAGAAGGACTCGCACACTGTGATCTGCTGTGGCCAGGGTGGCAGTTACCATCATATGAGACGAGAGAGAGAGAGCATGATATGTTTGTGTTCAGGGAGTTCATCCACGGACAACATGATACATGATACACTTCTCCATTTACAACACCAGGTGGGCTTCATGCTGGTATTTCGGGACTAAATTCACCTTTCAGGTAATCCCAAGGTTGATTTTTAAATGAACTCTCACTTGTGAAATGATGCAATGGTGGATAGAGATGGGGAACACAGAGTGTGATGTGTCCCAGGCCCTATTATTTTCCATTGTGCTCTGCTAGGGACATTGGTTTTGCTAATTATTCCTCTTTATAAAATTTAGCTTTTAATGTTCACTCACTGTTAAACTTTCTCTATATACTGTTTAATTGAATGTGGAATCACTTGTCTGAATGCATTTCACAACCACAAATATCTTGGTCTCTGACAAAAAGACAGAAAGCTTTGGGAAGCATCAAATAAACCAAAATACCACAATGGTTTCTAGTTGACAGAGATGCTTAAATAACTTTCCTTTTTAAATTATTCTTGTGCTTATTGAACACATAATGCTATTACTGATTTTTTTTTAACTTGGCTTGGGGAAAAGCATCCAAACTCTAGTAAGATGAAGTCTTCAGAGCAGAATAATCCATTCAACACCATTTTGATTCCTGCCGATTCCTGGGATAATTGCCTGAACTGAGCTTAGTTGGGCAAATGAACCTGAGTGTTTATTATACTGGGGTCTCTGAATTTGTGAGCATTTACCAGCATTTAACCAGGGACTTTTGCTTTCCCCCCACTGAGGTGTTGGAGAACAGAAATAATACTGGCATTGGCTACTGCAGTACTTGATGTGAAGAGTAATTTAACAGTCAAGCTTCTTATTCCATGGAAGGCGGGGGGACTTTTTTAGGGGCATTTAGAAAGGGTTACTTTAGGTTTCCACTTTGAAACTCCAACCTATGAGCACTAATGCAACTATAAATAACTCACCATTCTTAGGATCAATGGAGAATTCCTTAGAAGAGGAAAGAATTCTGTAAGAAATGCTCTCGTTGCTTTCTAAGTCTGTGGCTGACACAGTCAGCACTGAATACCCCACAGGTATTGATTCAGGAACTGTGGCCTGAGGGAAAAAGAGAAAAATAGGGACATTGTGTTTAAAGGCTGAAGATATTTTCACAAACAGGGCCAGAACTTGAGGTCATTTTATTCATTTTGATTATGGAAACCATACAATACAACCTGACTTTATTAGACATATTAATTTATGGAATTGACATATTAAAAATATTGTGTGAATAGTCCCTGGAGTCCGGAAGAAAAAAAGATACTGTTTGTTTTGTTTTTGAAACAAAGTTTCACTCTAATTGCCCAGGCTGGAGTGCAGTGGTGTGATCTTGACTCACCACAACCTCTGCCTCCTGGGTTCAAGTAGCTCTCCTGCCTCAGCCTCCTGAGTAGCTGCTACTACAGGTGCCCACCACCACACCAGGCTAATTTTTGTTTAGTAGAGACGTGGTTATACCATGCTGGCCAGGCTGGTCTTGAACTCCTAATCTCAGGTGATCTGCCCACCTTGGCCTCCCAAAGTGCTGGGATTACAGGGGTGAGCCACCACACCTGGCCAGAAAAAAAAATGTTTTAAAAAGTATTTTATTCCATTTTTTTCGTTATAGAAAAATTTCTTCTAAAGTATTCCTATGTGGCAGAAGATAGTTAATACATTCACTAATGTATTATATTACAGCATGGCATAATTCAAGCAAGCCTTCACAGGGGATCATTACTTAGGTTAACCTCCCCTTGTGTTTACACTTAAATCTTGCATTTGCTGCATTCAAAAGTTCTGGAGTCCATTTGCAAGTATTGAGTTGAATGCTAATCCTGGCCCTTACTTCTATAAACATATACTATGCTCTCAAAGCTGAAATTTACAATTTATAGTTTTGTTTATGTTTTTTTCTGTAAAATTTTAATCAATGCATTCCAAAAATATGTCTATGAAAGAAAGAATTTTCCCAAATTAACTGCCGATAATGCAAACAATCTTATCAGTGGTTTTGCAAATATTAGGTAGGTTCCAGTTGTCAAGAAACACTAGACTACAACCTCTAAAAAGTAAAATATATATATATATATGTAGTAAACTAAGTCGAATGAGACTTTCATTTCCATATGTACTTATAGACTCCATGATATTAAGTATAAAACCCACAGCATTAACTTAGGCACTAAAAACAGTGAATGCTGTCTGTTTGAATCAGTCTGTCGGCGATGGAAGGCTTACATCATTCTCTATTCTTTCTAGTTTTGGGTGTGGTTTCAGCATCCCTTTAAGCCCTTTACCTGATAGAATTCTTGAGAAAACACTGGTGGATTGTCGTTGACGTCCAGCACACGGACTACGAGTGCTCCCTCTGTGCGGTGCACTGAATCAGAAATTTGGATGAGCAGCTGATATTCAGTCACTTCTTCAAAATCCAGTGTTTTCACCAACACCACCACTCCAGTGTTCTGATCAATAGCAAACTTGGTTCCAGGATTACTCTCTTTAGCAAAACTGAATTTGAAAGCTGAATTCAAATCCACATCATGGACTGACACATGAGTCACAATTACACCAGGCAAAGAATCTGAAATAGTCACGACCAGTGTCAGTCTTCATTAAAATTCATCCTTTGAAATACATTTCTTTCATAGTTCCATCCAAGTGTTTTTATTCTAAGTCCAACATGATTTGCTCTTTCTTGGCCTGATTTCTCATACAAAGCTCATTATGCACTGAACAAAAACTCTGAAGAATTTACGAGCCCAATAAAAGTGAAAATTTACCATTGAGAAGGGAATTGAGGAAGTAGGGTATATTTAATTTTTATATTATATTATTTTCATCATATGCTTACAACACACTTCTAGTAACAAGAAAACATTCTAAGCCACTTGTTTACAATATACAGTTTCTGTATCAAAATGGTATCTTCATGGGGTATGTGAATGGGATGAAGGGTATGACTTAGAACAATATTACAAAATATGGCATTATCAAAAGTAGGCCAGTTTAAATATTCGGACACTAATGTTAGAATTAGATACTTATTTTCTTAAATTTATTTTTGAACAATTATTTCTTTTAGAGTGGTGAACACACTGCTTTTTGTTTCTTAAATCTCAAAATTATTAAGACTATAGAAAAACAAAGTCTACATCGTACTAGTGAGGAAAGCAAATCATGAATATTATTCACCAAAAAATTACAAAGTAGATGACATGCTCAATGCCTCACTCACCACATATGTTCTCTAGCCTAAACAGCCCATGAAAGGGACTTTGTTTTTAAGCTTACCGACATGGTACAGGTGGAAAGAATATGCCAAGATGCTCAGAATAGTTCCACTGTATATGAAACTCATAATTTTCTGTTTTCAAGCTTGAACCCTCTCAGTGTACACTAATCACACCATACCCCATTCAGCGTGTTTTGATTTATGTAGTTTCTTCTTGTGATATATTTATATTAGGCCCATTGCTATATTTTACCACTAATTGCATGTGCTGAAAAATACAACCTTCCATAAAATCAAATAAAAATATATCAAATGTGTGAGAGGCAGAACTGGATAATTTCTTTTATTTGTAGGCTATATATTTGTAGATGTCTCTACGAATAAACATTTCTGGAGTATTTCCCTCTGTGAGAGGTGATGGTTGTAATTTGTTTAGAAAGTGAATATAAAAAAATGTTAGAAACATTTTTAGGAATTAGTTTAGTATTAAGAGTGAAGTAGAGAGGCAAGCAAGGGGCCCCCATTATTTTCAACTTCAACTATAAAGACTTAAGTTGTGTTTCACCAGTGCAGCCATTGACCATGGACAACTTTGGGTCCACAGACTATGGGATCATTGGATAATCCACAGATCCAAACAATGAAAATTAACCAGATGGGCATGGTGGCTCACGCCTGTAATCCCCAAAATTTGGGAGGCCAAGGCAGGCAGATCACGAGGTCAGGAGTTCAAGATCAGCCTGGCCAACATAGTGAAACCCTGTCTTACAAAAAATACAAAAATTAGCCCAGCATGGTGGCACATGCCTGTAGTCCCAGCTACTCGGGAGGCTGAAGCAGGAAAATCACTTGAACCCAGGAGACAGAGGTTGCAGTGAGCCAAGATTGCACCAACAGAGTGAGACTTGGTCTCAAAAAAAGAAAATTAACCAGTATCTCACTTAAAAACTTTCCAGTTTCAACCTCCACGTTTAGTGTGATACAAACGTTGAAGATTAGGTTATTCTGGGAAAAATGATGGCTTTGTGCAATAAACATCTAATTCACTTCATTAAACATCTAATTACTTGTTATTAGTATCCTGAAAAGACTGACAGAGTTATGAATGCTGATTCTTCTTAGAGGAGGCTCACATGGTTATCACAGTAAATGAAATATACTTCTTCATAGAGTAGATTTAATTTGAGAGAAATGTCTGTATATAAACAGATACCGTAAGGAATGATGTTTAGAGCATGGGGACTTGGCCTCCACTGATCTGAGTGCAAATCACAGCTTTAACATTTTACTCCTTTGACATTTAATATTTAACTTATGACCATCCATTTTCTATTCTGCAAAAGGAAAATAAAAATGATCTCGCTTGCATGGTTGTTGAGGATCAGCACTCGTGTTTAATACAGTGTCTGGCGAAAGAAAATAGAAAATGATATTATACAAGTTAATCAAAACCACTATGCCAAATCGTCACACTTACCTTCTGCAATTTCCACTGCTTCAGAGTGTAGAAAAGCTGGGGCATTGTCATTTATATCAGTCACCTGTATCTTGATCACAGTTGTATTAGAAAGCCTGGGCATCCCTTTATCTGTGGCTTGGACAATCAAGCTGGTTTAGGAAAGAATGAAAGAATGTGATTCATCATCGAGGAATTAGAAAAACAACATAAATATCAAGTATCTAGTTGAAAATTTTAAGATGAGCTGACTAGCTACTTTTATTTCTCTCTTGGATTTTCTAAATGGCAACATTTAAAATGTGTTTTATAAGAATGGTACCCTGAAGTTTGATTATTCTTGACATGTTCAGAGAACTAAATTCAGCAAGCTGCCAGGGATCATGAGGCATTAATGTCAAAATGGACCATTTCGGAGAACGAGACTGTAAAATTCAATCCTGACCTGCAGAGAATAATCTAAAAAAATAGAAATACCAATACCTGTACTTTGGATAAATAGACTGTCTCCACCTTGCCATGCCGTGGTCTGAGTATTACTACATATTTCCATCTTATGGAACCAATGAAAGATGTAGCCACTAAAAGATTGCTTTGTACTGATATTTTTTGATCCAAATAGCAAATCAATCAAAATGCTAGAATTAAGACAGGACACCGCTAGGATGAACACACATACAGAAGTTGCATGATTGGCTAGGATTGTGAAGTAGAGGTAAAAGTCCATGATCTGAAAGAATTTACATGTACTGATATAATCTCTCTTGGATAATGCTACAGTGAGCTTCTCCATCAAACAAACTACCAACTTTATTACTATCTTCACCTTCTCCCTCTCTCTCACCACTCTTCCAACAACCAACTAATTCTGTGTCTTATCAGTATTACCTCCTGGGTGTCACTTGGATTAGTGTTCCCAGCCATTTCTCTTCTACCTTCAGCATATTTTGCTTTGTGTGGGTGTGAAGAATTTCCTGGGACATGAGACTTGCTGTGTTTTTAAAACCAAGATAGTCCAGGTAAACTGGTACATGGAACTTTCAGTGCTACATCCACGGAAGTCCCTAGCAAACCTGGACAAGCCAGTCCCCTGTAGCCTCAGTCCCTCACCATTTTTACCCGGAACGCTCTATGCTTATTGTATTCTTTCTCACCAGGAGTATCTGATAAATTGCCAACCTCCCTATTGTATGTCTCCTCTTGTTCCATCTACCCTCTGTATTGGTCTCAATCGCTCTAACTAAAATCCTAATTTGAAAACCTGACCTTCCCATTTAAAACCCTTCTTTGGCTCTCCTTGTCTCTAAGAGGTTGTCCAAACCCTGAACATGTTCACATAAACTTTTATGTCCTTGCTTTTACTTGGAATCCCACCCCTTCCACCTTCTTTGTTTTTCAAAGTTCACATCTCTGCCAAGTTTCCACGGACATTTCATTTGATTTAAATGCACCTTTATGTATCCCCATAGCACTCTGTACATTCTTCTGCCATAGCAATCATCACTCTTTTTCCTAAATAACGTATTTGTCTGCCTCTTCTGCAAGTTTCTTAAGGGCAGGGAGCTGCCTTATTTGCTTTTCTTTAGTGAGTATTGAATGTTGGTTTCTCAAGATTTGCCCACGGTTATATACATATTATATGACACAGCTGGGATTCAGGCTCATGTCTTGGTCAACTGGAAACCTGTGCTTCACATTACTCATTGAACATACCTCTCTTTATTGTGTATATGTCACATTCTAATGTATAATTATTGGCTTATTTTTCACTCCCCTCTAAACACGAGGAAGGCCAGCAGGGCAGCTGAATTATAAAATGAGTTATTAATTAGAAGATGCTCTTTATTTCAGAAGTGGAATTAGTCTTAGTTAGTTGTGAGGACTACCTTCTAAGAAACTAAGTCTTGAAAGTTGATACACTTCTACTTTTTTTTTTCATTGTTAGCTCACTTGATAAATGTTCTTTCTCTTTCTAATCCTGAATTTTCAAATGACATAAATATCAACTCTTTTTTGGTTTGAATTCCACTTAAAATGAAATGATCAATGCTTATCTATTATTCATGAAGAACACAGGCTGCCTCTGCACCACCAGAATTGAAATATTAGTAGAACAACCACCTGAATCTCACACTTCTGGAGCCTAATTTCTGAAATAATTCTATGTGGAAGCTTAGTTATGAACGTCAGTTAGGTACATATGGAAATATTTCACCAAAAATAATGAACTCATTCTGCTTTCTTCCCTGCTGCTTGTCCCTCCCAATGCCGTCTAACATCTCAACCAAGACATCGAAGTTTAACTCTTCTACTGTAGCCATAATTACCCTTATTTTCACAATGTTACAACTTCAGGCATCCTACATAATGTCTTGTCAGATTAACAAGAAGTGAGATTCTTTGATATGGAAAGAAATATATTGTTTAGCATCAAAATAAATGGGAAAGGAAAACATTTCTCAATGACTTGAAGAACAAATAAAAAAATATGAAGGTAGATGTGCAGATATTCCACACACAACCTCTGCAACACTTTAAGCCATCTATGATGGCTCTTTGGCAGTTGTTGGGAAACTCTTGGTTGTAGCCAGTCCAGCTCGCTCCATGTTCCACAACTGTTCCCTGATTACTATTATCCATAGAGACAATAAGTGAAACTGACCAGATTTAGAACAGGCCCATTCTAAGGCTTTTAAATTCAGAGCATTTTTTTCCTACTTTATCAACCATGGGAAGTGTCTTTTACCATGTTAAACTTGAAGTGAGGCCTTTGACTAGGCAGGATCTTTTTAATTGCCTTAATAAGTACTAAACTTATTGGTAGAGAATTTTTCAAAACTCTCAATTATATCTTAAATGTCTAGCAAGAATTTTCTATTTTTCTGAAATTCTAAAAAAAAAAGTCAGCCACCATTAAAAATAACTATGAAAATAAAAACTGTGATTTCTGGTTAAAGATAGAAAGCAACTACACAGGTCTTATCTTCTCTTCCTCTCAAGATTCTGCTAAAATGATATCAAAAAGCTTGTATAATGAGTTATAAGTCCATAAAGCTAAAAAAATGAGGGAAGATATTAGTGGGTGGAATGAATAAGAAATATCGACAATTTCTGGAAGATACAAGCAGATTCAAGAGTGGTTGCAGATGAGTGGACTGAAGGAAATCAGAGATTAAAATCCACTCAGAATGTACACCAAAAGTAGATCCCACTGAAAACTGCAAACTTGAGTTATAATGATGTGTCAATGTAGCTTCATCAAATATGTAACAAATGCTCCACTCCAGTGGGGATTTTGATAATCGGGGAGGCTGTGCATGTGTATGGGCAGGTATATATAGGAAATCTCCGCATCTTCTCTCAATTTTTTTGTGTTCCTAAAACCACTCTAAAAAAGTGTTTTAAAATGCATGCAGAGGAGCATAAAGATACGTGAGGAGCCAAGTTGCTCCCAGGTCACCAAGGAGAGGCTCAAGACATGGCAAAAATTGCAGTGAGATATTGAGATAAAAATAGGAAGAATATTTTAAATTCAGATTATTTAAATAGAAATATTATTTTAAATACAGTGTAGTAATGTTTCTTTTGCCTATTACTCTTCATTCTCAGCCAAAGAATGCCTTTGGTTCGTACTTCAGGTTAATAATATTGAAAGACCTTCTCTGGAGAACTGAAAGTCCCCTCCCAAAGAAAAATGAACTCCATATATACTGCCATTTGTATGCCATCCTGAAAGGTAGTCAACCTCCCCTCTGGTTCACTTGAAAGTGAAGTGTGCTAGTCAAGTACTTCTAGCTCACTCAGAGGTTCTAATAACTTTGACACTGCCTCACTTATAACTAAGGATTAACACTTATTTACAGAAAGCCTCCAGCATGAAAAAAAGAGAGCTTAGTATAGACAAATAGAAAGAAAGGAACACAGTAGAAACAGATATTGAAAGGAACAGAAGAAACTTTAAACAATTCTAATTAATACCTTGGGGAGGTATCGGAAGACAATATATCCATAAACCAACAGCTCGATATTATTTAAAGAGTCAAGCATTAAAGAAGAGCTTTTAGAAGTAAAAACAAATACATAATATCCTCTCAATTTTTAACTAGAAAATAAAAAAGAAATTTTAGAAGATTAAAATTCAGGAAATATCTTCCCAAAGTAAAACAACAAAAATAAACTGACACACACAACAAGAAATGGAAAGTAGGAAATGAAATAGAACTAAGAATCCACCTAGGCAAGCCAATACCTAATTTAATAGGATTCACGAAAATGAAACAGGGCAAAATGACAAAACAAAACTAAAAAAGGGGGAGGAAATTTTCAATGAAATAATACAAGAAAATTAAAAGAAACATGTCTCTTTATTAAAAGGGAACACTGAATATGCAGCATGAGGAGAAACCCACATCAAAATTTATAATCATATTTTAAAATATTATGGGTGATAAGTATAACCTATAAATCTCTAGAGAGAAGGAAAAAACTATACAAAGTAAAAGAATTAGAATGGCATCTGGGCATGGTGGCTCACGCCTGTAACTCCAGCACTTTGGAGGCCATGGCAGGCAGATCACAAGGTCAGGAGTTCGAGACCAACCAGGCCAATATGGTGAAACCTCAACGCTACTAAAAATACAAAAATGGCCAGGCTTGGTGGTGAGCGCTTGTAGTCCCAGCTACTTAGGAGCCTGAGGCAGGAGAATCACTTGAACCTTAGAGGCAAAGGCTTCAATGAGCCAAGATCACACCACTGCACTCCAGCCTGGGTGACAAAGTGAAAATCTGTCTCAAAAAAAAAAACAGAATGAGAATGACATCAGACTTCTCAACAGCAACACAGAGTTTCAGAGAATAACAGAGCAATGCCTTCAAAATTCTAAAAGATACTTTCAACTTCTGTATTGTCCATTGAATATATTACATGAAAAAAGTAGAATAAGGACATTTTCAGATATGCAAGGACCCAGATAATTTACTTCTCTGGCACCTTTACCTGCAAACCTATTGAAAAAGAAAGACATGGGATCTGGAAGTGCTGGCCTGACCTAGGAGAGCTATAAAACAAAGTTATAGGATCTTAGGCCTGCAATAGGTTTATTAAACCAAATTGTTTGTGCTAGATGGAAAGGGCAGGAAACAGTAGGAACCAGATCTTCATGAAACAAGACGGCTTGATAGAATATTTGATGTGAAATGCAGTTGGAGGTAAAAAAAATAGATGCAGATAACAGAGCTTATGGAATATTTACAGGGAATTAAGTGCACAGATATAGCCAATTGTGCAATCAGGAAAGAAACTCTAGGAGCTGGAGGAGTAGTGATTAAAGGAAATAAAATAATATAATAATATGATTTGACTATGAAGTAAACATAAATATATTCAAACAATATAAATAATTACTGATTAAATGAAAAACAGTGATATGAATATAGAAGAGAATTGGAGTATGAGAAAGTTAGGATGTTATACCTACATCTATTATAACAGGAAGTTAAGAGTTAATGTTTAAAGTTATAAATTATTACATACTTGTATTTATAATACCAGAGAAAACCAGTTAATAGTGTTTGCTTCTGGAGGGCTTTAGCCTTGGGAGAGGTGAGGCAGTGGTTTCTGATTTTCATCTACACTCTACACACTATTTGATTTTTTTTAAGTATATATTATTTTGATAACAATAAAAAATCAAATTAAGAAAACATACGTAGATCAAAATCTTGAATCTTTATGTATCTACTGAATTCTTCTTTTCTGCCTAAATAGGGTCAATCAAGCCAATCCTAAAACATATTTTACTCTCAAGACTGAATCCGACTCAGTTACCACCATATGGCATTTCTTCCTTTCAACATAATATTGCTGAAAAAGGAAAGCTGTCTATCACAATTGTCTCCACTCACTCCTTAATCCATTCATCACTTTTGTGAATCTTCTTTCTATTCATCACTTTTGTGAATCTCCTCTGGAAAACATTATCAGGAACCTCCCAATAATCAAAGGTTTCCTTCCAGTTGTGGACATAAACATTATAAACCTCAACGTGCTTACTCAGCCTTGGTTGAAATGAAAAGCAATTTCACATCACAATGATATTCGTTGAGAAGTCTTCAGAGAAAATAATCCTGCCATATGAACTTTGAATACTAAAACTACTATGCTAGTACTTTGGCTTTTGTTTATAAACAGAAAGATAAAAGGATAGAGAATCATGGCATGAAAATGAACATAAAGCACTGTTGGGACACTAGCCAAATTAGATACAAGTTTGATTTTTTAAGTTTAAATCTATACATACAACACTTTTTTACTATCATGAATTATAGAGCTCCTCTTTAAAGGTTGGAGAAACTCTCTAAGACAATAACTAAGGAAGTATTTGTTGTTTCACCTCCCAAAACTTGTGGTGTTTGTAATACATACTGGGTATAGGAAACTGTATTTGTTCATTTAATCTGTAGAGTATTTTTATTAATGAAAATCAATCTGTTGACTTAAGTTTTAAATGAACTTAACAGATTTATTTTAATTAACCTACAACTATAATACCATTAGATTTATATTAATTCATATATTATTAACAGATTTATATTACTTAACCAACAACTATAATACAACTATAATAGTCGTTAGAAAACAATTTGGAATCAGGTTATTTCTCACAAACCTCTTAAAGTAAGTAATAGTTGGCTTTCTATATCTGTAGGTTCTACATCCACAGATTTAACCAAGTGTGGATGGAAACTGAAAAATACAATAATAAAAAGATACTAAATAAAAATACAGTATAACAACTGTTTACAACATAGCATTTACATTGCATTAGGTATAAGTAATCTAGAGATGATGTAAAGTATATAAGATTCAGGAGAAAGTTGAAACCCAGTCCAAGGAATCCAGTAAAATGACGCAAGAGCTGAAACACAAAATAGCCATTTTAAGATATAATCAAATTGAGCTTCTAGAGCTCTTACCACAAGAATTTCATAATATAATCATAAATATTAACAGCAGAATAGACCAAGCTAAGGAGAGAATTTCAGAGCTCCAAAAACATTTCTTCAAATGAACTAAGAGAAAAAGCTTTATAAGGGAAGGAAAAATGAAATCCTTCTTAGGCAAGCAAATGCTGAGGGAACTTGTTTCAACTAGATGAGCAAGAGGTCCTTAAGGGAGTGCTAAACATAAAATCAAAAGAATGGCACCTGCTACCAAAAAGACACATTTAAACACATAGCTAATAGGTACTATAAAGCAACTATACAATCAAGTCTACATAACAACATGATGACAGAATCAAAGCCACACTTATCAATACTAACCTTGAATGTCAATGGGATAAATGCCCCACTTAAAAGACACAGAGTGACAAGCTGGATTAAAAGACAAGACCAACCATCTGTTGTCTTCAAGAGACCCGTTATCACATGTAATGACACTCAGAGACTCAAAGTAAAGGGATGAAGAAAGGCATACCATGCCAATGGAAAACAAAAAAGATCAGGACTTATTATTCTTGGGTGAAATGTATCTTAAACCAATAAAAAATAAGAAAGATAATGAAGAGCATTACATAATGATAGAGAGTACAATTCAATAAGAAGACTTAACTACCCTAAATATATATGTACCCAACATTGGAGCATCCAGATTAGATAAAAGTTTAAATGAAACAAGTTCTTCTTGGCCTATAAAAAGGCTTAAATAACCACACAATTGTAGTATGAGACCTCAACCCAACTGACAGTGTTGCACAGATCATCAAGGCAGAAACCAACAAAGAAACTCTAGATTTAAACTAGATACATCACCCATTGGATTTAATAGACATTCATGGAACATTCCACCCAGTAACCACAGAATATACATTCTTCTCATCTGCACATGGAATATATTTTAAGATTGACCACAGGCTCAATCATAAAGCAAGTCTCAATAAATTCAAAACAATTGAAATCAAAACAAGTACACTCAGACCACAGTGCAATAAGAAGGAAATCAATATCAAGATCTCTCAAAACTACAAAAATATATGGAAATTAACTTGCTTCTAAATAACTTCTGGGTGAACATCGAAATTAAAGCAGAAGTAAAAAAATTCTTTGAAATTAAAAGAAAATAGACAGAACTTACTAAAATACCTGAGATGCAGGTAAAGCAGTGTTAAGAGGAAAGTTTATGGCCCTAAACACCTTCATCAAGAAGTTAGAAAGATCTCAAATTAACAATTTAACTTTGTACCTGAAAGAACTAGAAAAAAAGAATGAACCAAGTCCAAAGCTAGCAGAAGAAAAGTAATAACTAAAGTCAGAAGAACTTAATAAAATTGACATACAAAAATCTGCACAAAAAAATTAATGAAACCAGGACTTTGAAGGTAAACAAGTTTAATAGACCACTAGCTAGATTAATGAAGAAAACAGACCACTAGCTAGATTAACAAAGAATAAAGAAGATCTGAATAAGTATGATCAGGAATGGCAAAAATGGCATTACAGTCAATCCCACAGGAATACAAAAGATCTTAAGAGAATACTATGAACAACTTTATGCACACAAATTGGAAAATCTAGAGGAATGGACAAATTCCTAGAAGTACTTCCTCATTGGGAGAACTTGTTTTATGTATCTGGGTGCTCCAGTGTTGTGTGCATACATATTTAGGAAAGTTACATCTTCTTGTTGGAGTATAACCTCTATCATTATGTAACACTTTTCACTGTCTTTCTTAGTTTCTATCAGTTTAAAGTCTATTTTATCTGATATAAGAATAGCTTCTTTTTTGTTTTCCATTTGGATGATGTATCTTTCTCCACCCTTTTACTTTGAGCCTGCAGATATTATTACATATGATTGGGTATTCTAACTTCCCAAAGATTGACATCCCAAGATTGAATCAGGAAGAGATTGAAACCCTGAAGAGACAAGTATCAAGCTTTGAAATTGAATCAGTAATAGAAAACCTACCAAGAAAAAAAGCCCTGGACCAGAGAGATTCACAGCCAAATTCTACCAGATATATAAAGAAAAACGGGTACAAATTGTACTGAAACTATCCCCAAAAAACTGAGGAGCAGGGACTTCTCTTTAATTCACTGTATGAAACCAGTATCAGCCTAATACCAAAATCTGGCAATGACATGACAAAGAAAGAAACTTTGGGCAAATATCTCTGATGAACATAAATGCAAATATCTTCAACAAAACAGTAGCAAGTAAAATCCAGCAGCCCATCAAAAAAAGCTAATCCACCATGATCAAGTAGACTCTATTACTGGGATATAAGGTTGGTTCAACATACATAAATCAATAAATGTGATTCACCACATAAACATAATTAAAAGCAAAAACCATATAATCATTTCAATTGATGCAGAAAAATCTTTTGAAAAAAATTCAACATTCCTTCATGATAAAAAACCTCATCAAAATAATAAATGAAGGAACATACTTCAAAATAAGAGCCATTTTTTATAATCCCACAGCCAACAAATTAACACCCAAAATCATTCCCTTTGAGAAATGAAACAAGACAAGGATGCTTACTCTCACCACTCCTATTCCAACATAGTAGTGGAAGTCCTAGCCAGAGCAATCAGGAAAGACAAAAAAATAAAAGGCATCCAAACAGAAAAGAAGTCAAACTATCTCTCTTCATTGACAATATGATTCTATACTTAGAAAGCCTAAAGACTCGGACAAATGTTGACTAAGACTGATAAATGAATTTAGCAAAATTTCAGGATACAAAATCAATGTACAAAAATCAGTGCATGTCTATACACCAATAACAACCAGAATGAAAGTCAAATCAAGAACACAGTACAACTTACAACAGCCACAAAGAGAAAGAAATACCTGGGAATATATAGAAATGCAGGTAACCTAGGAGGTGAAATATTTCTATAAGGAGAGTAACAAAACACTTACAAAGAAATCAGAGATGAGACAAATAAATGAAAAAACATTCCATGTTCATAGATTGGAAGAATCAACATCATTAAAATGGCCATACTGCCCAAAAAAGTTTATAGATTCAATGCTATTCCTGTCAAACTACCAACATCATTCTTCACAGAATTAGAAAAAAAATTCTAAAATTCACATGGTACCATAAAGGAGTCCAAATAGCCAAAGGAATCCTAAGCAAAAAGAACAAAGCTGGAGGCATCATATTGCCTGACTTCAAACTATATAAGGCTACAGTAATCAAAATAGCATAGTACTGGTATAAATGCAAACACACTGACCAATGGAACAGAATAGAAAACTTGGAAATAGAACCACACACCTACAACCATTCAATCTTAACAAAGCCAGCAAACATGAGCAATGGGGAAAGCACTCCCTATTGAATAAAAATGGTGCTGGGATAACTGGCTAATCATATGCCAAAGAATGAAACTAGATCCTTACCTTTTACCATATACAAAAATTAACTGAAGATGAATTGAATATTCCAATATAACATCTCAAGCTATAGAAATCCTAGAAGAAAACCTAGGAAATACACTTCTTGAAATTGGTCCTGGCAAGAAATTTTTGGCTAAGTCTTCAAAAGCAATTGTAAAAAAACCCAAAAATTGACAAATGGGGTCTAATTAAACTAAAGAGCTTCCCGCACAATAAAAGAAATTATCAACAGAGTAAACAGACAACCTACAGAATGACAGAAAATATTCACTAATTATTCATCTGGAAAAGGTCTAATATCCAGCATCTATAAGGAACTTACAACAACTAGCAAAACCCAAATAATCCCATTAAAAATTAGGCAAAAAACATGAAATCTAGAAAGAAATACAAGCAGCCAACAAACATATGAAAAAATGCTCATCATCACTAATGATCAGAGAAATACAAATCAAAACATAATGAGATATCAGTCAGAATGGCTATTATTATTATTATTATTATTGAAACTGAGTCTTGTTCTGTTGCCCAGGCTGGAGTGCAATGGCACAGTCTCCACTCACTGCGACCTCTGCCTCCTGGGTTCAGGCAATTCTCCTGCTTCAGCCTCCTGAGTAGCTGGGATTACAGGCACCCACGACCACACCTGGCTAATCTTTGTATTTTTAGTAGAGATGGGAGGCTGGTCTCTAACTCCCAAAATCATGATCTGCCTGCCTTGGCCTCCCAAAGTGCTGGGATTACAGGCGTGAGCCAATGCATGCAGCCTAGAATGGCTATTATTAAAAAGTCAAAAAACAACAGATGCTGGCGAAGTTGTGAAGAAAAGGGAACATTGCTGGAAATGTAAAATAGTTCAGCCACTGTGAAAAGCAGTTTTGGAGATTTCTCAAAGAACTTACCACAAAGTATCATTGCTGGGCATATTCTCAAATGAAGATATATCATTACAGCAAAAAGACACATGCACTCATATGTTTATCACCATGCTATTCACAATAGCAAAAAGATGGACTTTCTATCTATCTATCTATCTATCTATCTATCTATCTATCTATCTATCATCTAGATAGATAGAGAGATCATGGAATATATATGTGAGTATATATATATATATATATATATATATATATATATATAGAGAGAGAGAGAGAGAGAGAGAGAGAGAGAGAGAGAGAAAGAGAGAGAATGGAATACTATGCATTCATAAAAAAATCAGAAAGAATGATCCAAGATGGCTGATTGCTAACATGTGGGGATTGTAGCTCCCAGTGAAAGTGCAGAGAACGAGAGAATGCCATACTTTCAGACAAATTTTTGTCGCTCACAGACCAGAAGATCCCCAGTGGAGGAGCCCCACGGGTTGCCAGCACGGCTCTTGTGGCCGGCGCAGTGGTTTTGCTGGCGCCTCGGCGTGGCAGCTCTTGGTGCAGAGTAAATGGGACTGGTTCCCCTTCAGACTGACGTTTGGAGCTCTGGGAAGGCAGAGTCGCCTATTATGGACTCAAAAAGGAAGCTAGACCAGAGATTCCAGGGCAGAAAAGCACCATCAGTCTTAATGCCACTATTTTGGCCGGCATAGTGGGTTGCTCATATTTTGGCCCTGGGAATTAACAAGTTGGACGTCCACGCAGAGACCTAATTTGAAAGTTGGTAATTACAAAGACGACAGGTGGATAAACTTACAACAATGGGAAGAAACTAGCGTAAAAAGGCTGAGAATACTCAAAATCAGAATGCCTCTCCCTCTAAAGAGGATCACAGTTCCTCACCAACAAGGGAACAAAGCTTGATGGAGAACGAGTGCATTCCATTAACAGAATCAGGCTTCAGAAGGTGGATAATAAAAAACTGTGAGTTAAAAGAACATGTTGTAGCCCAATGTAAAGAAACTAAGAACTTTGAAAAAAGATTTGACGAAATCCTAATGAGAATAGACAATTTAGAGAGGAATATAAGTGAATTAATGGAACTGAAGAATACAATATGGGAACTCCGAGAAGTATGCACAGGTTTTAACACTCAAATTGAACAAGCAGAAGAAAGGATATCAGAGGTCGAAGATTAACTTAATGAAATAAAACAAGAAGACAACAATAGAGAAAAAAGGATAAAAAGGAATGAGCAAAGTCTCCAAGAAATATGGGACTATGTGAAAAGACCTAATTTACATTTGATAGGTATATCTGAATGCGATGGAGAGAATGAAACCAAGCTGGAAAATACTCTTCAGGATATTATTCAGGAAATCTTTCCCAACCTAGCAAAGCAGGACAACATTCAACCCCAGGTAATACAGAGAACACCACAAAGATATTCCTCAAGAAGAGCAACCCCAAGGCACATAATGGTTAGATTCAACAGAGCTGAAACAAAGGAGAAAATACTAAGGGCAGCCAGAGAGAAAGGTCAGGTTACCCACAAAGGGAAGCCCATCAGACTCACAGCAGATCTCTCGGCAGAAACTCTACAAGCCAGAAGAGAGTGGGGGCCAATATTCAACATCCTTAAAGAACAGAACTTTCAGCCCAGAATTTCATATCCAGCCAAACTGAGCTTCATAAGTGAAGGAAAAATAAAATCCTTTGCAAACAAGCAAGTACTCAGAGATTTTATTACCACCAGGCCTGCTTTACAAGAGCTTCTGAAAGGAGCATTACACATAGAAAGGAACAACCAGTATTAGCCTTTCTAAAAATATACCAAAAAGTAAAGAGCATCAACATAAAGAAGAATTTACATCAACGAATGGATACAACAGCCAGTTAACATCAAATGGCAGTAATCCTAAATTTAAATTGACTAAATCACCCAATCAAAAGATACAGCCAAAACCCAACAGTATGCTACATCCAGACCCATTTCACATGCAAAGATACACAAAGACTCAAAGCAAAGGGATGGAGAAAGATTAACCAACTAAATGAAGAGCAAAAATAAATAAATAAATAAATAAATAAAAAGCAGGAGTTTCAATTCTCGCATCTGATAAAATAGATTTTAAAGCAACAAAGATATAATGGTAAAAGGATCAATGCAACAATAAGAGCTAATGATCCTAACACCCAGACACATAAGTCCCACAAAGAGACTTAGACTCAACAAGACAGAAAATTAATAAGGATATCCAGGACTTGAACTCAGACCCAGAACAAGTAAACTTAATAAATATTTATAGAGCTCTCCACTTTAAATACACAAAATATACATTCTTATCAATACCACATCATACCTACTCAGAGGTTTAAATGAAATATTGGTCGGCCATTATTAATACCCATTTTTAGAATAAAGCAACATTCCCGTTCTTTCTCCCTCTTTTTCTTCCTCTTTCTTCCTCTCCTTCACTACTTTTTTTTCTTTCCTTCTCTCCTTTCAAAAAAATAATAAAAAAAAAGAAATCATAGAAATCATGTCTTTTAAAGAAACACGGATGGAGCTGGAGGCTATAATACTAAACAAAATGACACAAAAACAAAAAAGCAAAATATTTCTTGTGTACAAATGAGAGCTAAACATTGAGCACACATGGACATAAACATGGGAATAATAGACAATGTGGACTGCTGAGGGGAGAGAGGGAGGTAGGGTGGATTGAAAAATTACCTATTGAGTACTATGCTCACTACATGGTGCAGCATACCCATGTAACAAACCTGCACGTGTCCTGTATATCTAAACTAAAATTTAAAATTAAAACGATTAAAAATAAATAAATAAAAATAAACCATATGAGAGGCTTGCATAGGTAATACGCAAATACTATACCATTTTATATAATAAATTGGAGCATCCATGGATTTGGGTATAGGGGAGTGAGAGAGATGCAGTGGAGAGTCTCACAACAGATACCCCATGGATACTGAGAGATGACTGTACTTTTAGAGATTCAACTGCAAACACATTTCGAAGCCTTCTCCTTGGTCTCCATGACATCATCTTTTCCTGGGTCTTTCTATTACCTAAATATATTTTGCAGTTCCTATTTCTCTGCCTAATCCTGAGGTGGTGATAAGTCACCACTCCTCAATTCTCATTTTACATAATCTCCCGAGGTAATTCCATTTTACACATTTTCCCTGGATGAAGCTCAAATCTGTATCTTAAGTAAAGACACCTATCCTGCGCTACAGATTATTATTTTCAATTGCCTAAAGGGTGGTTTCACTTTTGTCCTTGTACTGATCAACTCAAAATGCCCAGAATAAGCAATCATAATCTCCATCTATTCCTTTCCCTTCCTTTCCTAAGTAGAAATTTCAGCACCATTCCCTCTCTTTTCTTGTTCAATAAATTCAACTGGTTCAGTTCCTTGGATTCCATATTCAAATCAGTATTTCAGTATGTCCCTTCCTTCCGTCTCCACTGCGTCATCCATGTAACATACTTTTCATTGCTGCAGCCTAGTTCAGCTTGTTGGTTTATGTTAGTTCTCTGTCTTGCAGTGTATCCATTACCAGATCTTTAAAAATAAAGACACGAACACTCATTCAACTGCTTATAACTCTATGTAGTTCATAGAACAATGTATATTTTCCATTACATGATATAGAAAGTCTTTCAGAACTTGTCTGCTGCTTCTTTTATTACCCCACACTTAGTTGCTTCTCTGATGTGCTGTACTACTTGCTATTTCCAAACATACCAAACACTTGCACGTATCCGTGCCATTCTTCATTCCTTTGGCCCCAAAGGGGCCAAAAAAGTGCTTTTTGTTCCCTTTTCCTCAGGGCATCAGTAGACTGGGATTCTTTTTTTTCTTTTTTTTTTTTGAGACAGAGTTTTTGCTCTTGTTACCCAGGCTGGAGTGCAATGGCACGATCGCGGCTCACCACAACCTCCGCCTCCTGGGTTCAGTCAATTCTCCTGCCTCAGCCTCCTGAGTAGCTGGAATTACAGGCATGTGCCACCATGCCCAGCTAATTTTTTGTATCTTTAGTAGAGACGGGGTTTCACCATGTTGATCAGGATGGTCTCCGTCTCTTGACCTCGTGATCCACCCACCTTGGCCTCCCAAAGTGCTGGGATTACAGGCTTGAGCCACTGCGCCCGGCCAGTAGACTGGGATTCTAATCTTAGCTTTGCTTTTTGTGAGTGGCATTTTGAAAAAAATAATTAACTTCTCAGCCCACTTCCTATGTTACCTGTAAAATTGCTTTCTCCCACAGTCATAATGAGCATTCAGTGAAGAATACACTGAGTTTATCATTGCTCCTGGAAATAACTGCTTGCCTTGAATATTTATTTATTTTGTAAATGTACATGCATGTACTTTTAAGATTCATTCACATCATAAAATAAGCCCTGCAATCATTCACATCAGCTAGAATCATGTTCTATCATGTACTAGCTTAGTATTCTTGGCCAAACCACTTTACCTCTCTGAGTTTCAATTTATTAATTTTATAAATTATGTCTACTACAAGAATTCAATTAGTTAATAAATGTAAAGCAGGAGTTCCATAAATGGAAACTATCGTGATTATTAATGTGCCTTTGCCACATATTTTACTAGGACTTGATTTTCAAACTCCTTGAGAACAAGGGCATTTACACTTGTCTTTGTGTCCCCATCTTCATGCTTGATAAATAGCATTTTATATATTCATAAATATCAGTCAGACAGAAATTAATGCCTATTTTATAATTTGCCATGTTTCCTCTGAACTTTTTAAATGTTGCTTAATATGAAAACCAAAAATTGTTTAATACATTCATATTTAGTAGAATGACTGATAATATCTTCCTTTTTATTTTATATTTTAATTTATTATTATTATTTTTAGAAATGCATCACTAATTAAATATTAAATTGCCCAAGTCTTGGAAATTGAAAAATATAATAAATCTTTTCTTTTTCAATTTTTAATTTTGGGAGTACATAGTAGGTACATATATTTATGTGTTACATGAACTATTTTGATACAAGCATGCAATGTATAATAATTACATCAGGGTAAATGGGGTATCCATCATTTATCCTTTGTGTTACAAACAATCCAAAGCTTTTAGTTATCTTTAGTTATATTCTTTTTGTTATTTTAAATGTATAATTAATTTTTACTACAGTCACCCTTTTGTACCAGAAAATACTAGGTCATATTCATTCATTTTAACTGTACTTTGTACCCTTTAACCATCCCCTCTTACCCCCAATCCTTCCTGACACTTCCCAGACTCTGGTAACCATCTTCTACTCTCTATATGCATGACTTCAATTGTAATTTTTAGCTCCCACAAATAAGTGAGAACATGTGATGTTTGTCTTTCTGCACCTGGCTTATTTCACTTAACATCATGACTTTCAGTTCCATCCATGATTTTGCAAATGACTGGATCTCATTCCTTTTTAATGGTTGAGTAGTACTCTGTTGTGTCTATGTATTCCATTTTCTTTATCCATTCGCCTGTTGATGGACACTTAGGTTGCTTCCAAATCTTGACTATTGTGAATATTACTGCAATAAACATGGCAGTGCAGATATATCTTGTCGATATTGTGGTTTCTTTTTGACAGGTATATACCTAGGAGTGGGATTGCTGGCTTGTATGGTAACTCTGCTTTCTTTGAGGAAATGTTTTGTATTTTAAAACAAAGGGCTGTAATTGGGATATTTTTCTCAATCAGACAAAATAGCAATACTTCAAAAGTAAAAGCTGAAAGCTAAATGAGACTGTTTCTAAAACATTCACTAAAGGTGTAGCAGATTAGGGGAAAATCATCCTCTATTTCTTATTGCCTTAAATATCAAGAGAAGCACTAAAGGATAGAAGCCACACCACAGCAGGGGTTGTGGGTAGGTGTGGGGAGAGCCCAAAGAGGCAGGAGGTTTAAAATATTTCCTTGCCTTGGTGATGCTGGAGATTGTGTGTGTGTGTGTGTGTGTGTGTGTTTGTGAGTGTGGTGTGTTGTTACCTGTATGTATCTGTGGCAGTGTGTAGGGGGTTCAACTTCTCTCAGTTCTTGCTTCTCCAAGCCTAGAGTTAAATTCTTCATGGGGATGGGAGAGAGGCACTTTTTAATATTGGGACCAATTTAATGGGAACATAGAAACCATGACGCAAATAGGAAAAAGTTGAAAGAAATAAGATTTAGTTGTTAATTAGTTTCCATTAAGAAGAACGCTGTAACAGAAAGTCCTTAAAATCAGAAAATCCTTAGTTCTTAGAACACAGCTGACCTTTAATAATTCCTGAATTTATAATTACTCAGCTAGAATGAGATTTATCTACAGTCATCCATGAAAGAGGAAAGTTTCATGCTTAAACAATTACTAGAAAAACAATGCAGCAGGGAATAGGTTTTAATATATTTAAACAATAAGTGCCATAGCCATTGTGCTAAAATATTATTTTTAAATTTATAGTAGTTAATACAGGGCAAAGTCTTAAACTTTTTAAAACACTTTTGAAGTATATTAAACAAAAAAACTAAACATTTAAACTTTTGGCGTTGGGAATTTTTCTGGAGGATAATTAATCCAATCTACCCAGTAAGATATTCCACTTTAATCAGCTCTCATTGCTTAACCACATGCATATACTGTAATTTTTTCACAAAACATAAAAGTAGTCTGGCGTAGAAGAATACTGACACTCCTTGTCTTTGGTATACTGTATCTGTGTTTTCTTTAAATAGGTCTGCTCTGCAGCTCTCCAGTGGAAACAGTGTGCCTTAGAAGGAGAATACTTAAGTGCAAGTTCAAGTTTAAGCCTCAAATTATCCTGTGACCCTAAGCAAGCCACTGTATTTCTTTTGCTTTATCAGCAAATAAGAAAGTGCCGACCTTAACATCTTTATAAGGTGGTTGCAAGGATTAAATAGAATACAGTATGGGCAAGGCCTTTTGGAAAAACACAAAAATACGACATTGATCTAAAGCATACTAAAATGTTCAATAAGAGAGCTAAGCCTCTCTTGGACCACAGGCTGCCTGACTGCTTCTCCAGAGACGAATAAGGTGAAAATTTTTTTATGTTTTCTTCCAGAAGCATCCTAAGTATGCAGGTGTGCTTTTATTCAAGCAGGAAGGCTAGATATGCACCGTAGTGGGTATCGTTACTGCCTTCACTTAGTCACATATCTCATCAGTACATAGAGTTTTGCCTCTTTCTTTTGTAAAATCCACTCCATGGTATTCCATTCCAGGGTTTTGCTAATTCTTTAAGCAGTCCCCACTCATGGATATTTTAGATTTCTTAAGAGTCTTTTGCTGACTGGGCACAGTGGCTCACACCTGTAATCGCAACACTTTGGGAGGCTGAGACAGGTGGATCACTTGAGGTCAGGAGTTTGAGACCAGCCTGGCCAACATGGTGGAACCCCATCTCTAGTAAAAATATAAAAATTAGCCAGGTGTGGTGGCAGGCACCTTTAATCCCAGCTACTTGGGAGGCTGAGGCAGGAGAATCACTTGAATCCAGGAGGTGGAGGCTGCAGTGAACTGAGATTGTCCAGTCTGGGCGACAGAGTGAGACTCCATCGCAAAAAAATAAAATAAAATAAAATAAAGATATATATATATATATATATATATATATATATATATATATGCTTTTAATAAGATCATTTCTATTAGAACACAGAGATACAACAGGACCTTGAAGACAGTGTTGTACTTTCACATGCAAGAATAAAGAATTAAAAAGCAAAGCATCCTTCAGTCTTCGCTGTTTTTAAAAAACAATAACAACAAACACTTGCAGAGTGCTCGCTAGTTCATTAGGCTACTCACAAACATTATCTTTTTAATGTCACCCATTTAGTGCTTAATAGAGTCACAAATTCATAAAACCTTAGAACTAGAAGGGACCTTAAAGTTTTGTTATTTTAATCACGTTTTCCAAATACAAATAATCGATGAGACTAATTTTTATATCAAAAAGAGTGATCACAAGTTGGATCAAAGGGAAAACAAATTGCACAGCTGAGCTTACATAACAGGAAGTTATGAACAAAGCAACAATGTTGTCAGTAAGCAGGCAGAAAAAGTGGAGCCAATGGATCTGAACCCTGGACCAACCTGTAGGAGCTGGTGAGCTCGTAATCTAGAATCGCGTTTGTTGTTATCACACCACTCAGTGCGTCAATCCGGAATGCTGCTTCTTGGTTGCCAGAGAGAATAGAATACTCAATTAGGCCGTTCAAACCACTGTCCAGGTCGGTAGCAAAAACCTGTGAGGAACCGACTGTTTGGTTAGATAAGATTTATTCTGCAACGTGGGTTCAGTCTGTTTTTCAGAGACGTGCATTAAGAAAGAATCACAGATTGTCAAACACATGTTAAAAACAATGATTAAAGGGAATACCAATAAACAACTGAAGCTTACATTTAACTTTATGATAAACTGAGTGATGGGGAAAGTCTTCATCCAAAGAATTTCCAAATAGCTCTCAGTAGAAATGGTACATGTTTTTGATCTATAATTTTGTGCAATAGGAAGAAATATTTGTTAAAAACATCTAAGTTGCTTGAATAGGAGCGTTCCAATAGTGTATATGAATTCATGCTAGCACCAGAAAAGGAAAAAAAGTTAAGGGAAATCTCCACATAATGAGTGATTTTTTTTATTTGCTCTTTTTTTTTTTTCTGCTTAAAGAATTACCTATAAAGGCTGGGCATGGTGGCTCAAGCCTGTATTCCCAGCACTTTGGGAGGCTGAGGCAGGAAGATCACAGGTCAAGAGATGGAGACCATCTTGGCCAACATGCTGAAATCGCATCTCTACTAAAAATACAAAAATTAGCTGTGTGTAGCTTCCTAATCCCAGCTACTCGGGAGGCTGAAGCAAGAGAATCAACTGAACCCGGGTGGCAGAGGTTGCAGTGACCTGAGATTGCGCCACTGCACTCCAGCCTGGTGACAGAGCAAAACTCCAACTCGAAAGAAAGAAAGAAAGAAAGAGAAAGAAAGAAAGAGAGAGAGAGAAAGAAAGAAAGAAAGAAAGAAAGAAAGAAAGAAAGAAAGAAAGAAAGAAAGAAAGAAAGAAAGAAAGAAAGAAAGAAAGAAAGAAAGAAAGATTACCTATAAAATTGGCCAGGTGTGAATTTTTAAAATATTGTATTTAAAGTTTTATTTTATTATTTTGAGATGCAGTCTGGCTCTGTCACTCAGGCTGGTGTGCAGTGACTTGATCATGGCTCACTGAAGCCTCAGCCTGCTGGGCTTAAGTCATCCTCTCATTTTAGCCTCCCAACTAGCTGGGACTATAGGCATGCACCACCATGCCCTGCTAATTTTTGTATTTGTGTGTGTGTGTGTGTGTGTGTGTGTGTGTGTGTGTGTGTGGAAATGGGGTTTTCCCATTTTGCCCAGGCTGGTCTCAAACTCCTGGGCTGAAGTGATCCACCTGCATTGGCCTCCCAAAGTGCTGGGATTACATGTGTGAGCCACTGTGCCAGGCCCTAAAGTTTCACTTTAAAGGGATCATTATATTAGTGAAACAAAGCCTAGATTTAGTACTAATAAATGTAGATCCTAATCATGTATTTGATGAGTTATCAAAGTAGTGTTGAGGATAAAACAGAAGTTTCATATCATTCTCCATCATTCTGCAATAAACTTTAATCAGTAAACCAATTATGCCTGTGGATTCTATATCTTTTTTAAGAAAAAGTTGACAAATTAATCAATTACTTTTTACTTTTTTATATTCTCTATGCCCTTGAGCCTCAGTCTTAGCTCATGTTCCCTGTCATCTTTCTCCTGGGCTACTATACGAATAGATTTCCTATTGGTTTTTCATTCTAATTTCCTACCCTTTCAGTGTATCCTTCACAATGCCGCCAGAGTTCTCAGCAACCCTGAATGACCCAAGTGCAGTATCCAGGAGCTCATCAGGGGACAGCTCTTGGGACAGAGAGGCTGCAATATGCAGTTTCCTTTGGGATCACCAAGAAGAGAAACTGGTTGGCATCAAAGTCCACTATGTCCCTTGGAGCCGGACCTTTAAAAGTGCTACAGAGAGTAACTCTGGGTGGTCGATCAGCTACAGTTCTAGGGTCCTGGCAACATATCACAACTAGGGCTAACCTCAGCAGGGAAGAAATGTATCAGAAAGACAGCGCCCAGTGAATATAAGAACCTGAGCAGATCTGGGGAATGTAAAGCATAGCTTCTTTGAGTTGTCATCAAGATGAATCGGCTGTAATTTGTCTCTGTCTTCGTGTCTCTTCACCCAAGATTCAAATTTCAAGGAAAGAAAGTCTGTGTGACTGAGAGGTGAAGCGCTTCACAACACCTTTGGTGGGGTGGGAGTGGGAGGCAGGTCAATATCTTGATGACAACCACACCAGGACTGCATCGACAGAGGGTCAGAGCCTCCAAAGAAGTTTGTGGGGCTGTAACTAAAGGAGGGCAAGAGCAGTGTGGGGACTAAAACCAGGAAGCAACCACCACAATTGATATGAACACCAGAGTTCTCTATTTCTACTTTTCTGAACAGGAAACAGCAGAAGGGTAGTGCTAGCTTTCTGGGAACGCAATGACTGAAAAATGGAAAGAACGAAGTTCATTCTATCTGTCCCTGATTCAGCCTTCTACAAATCTGCCATAATTTGAAGGGCCGGTGGGTCAGGCACTCTCATTCAGTGCACCTGGGCTTTATATGGGTCTTTGCCTTCACTTATTTCACATTGAGCAATTTAGCTCCATCCCAGTTAGACTGTGGGACAGAGACGTGCACTGCTGCAGGGCCCCAGTGTGGGAACCTCTAGTGACAAGGTGGCACTAGAGTCACCTGCCATCCCCACTGATCAGCATCACTGGGCAGAGATGATAAAGACTGGAAAAGTGAATGTCCTCACTTTCTTCTGAAACATCTCAGTCATGGCTGAAGCCAGGGTAAAGACACAGCACATCTGGAACAGGCTGGTGACTAGAGCAATCAGACTGCTCTAATACAAAATACATCTGCAGTCATAGCCGAGGGGATTCCAGATATCCTAGATGGTGTGTAGGGACACAGAGTTCAAACTCCAAGGCAGCTGAGACTCTATTGGTTTTCACCAACAGCAGGGATCATGTGCATCAGAAACTGGAATTGAAGTAAAAGAAAGGGGTCTTTGTTTTTTTTGAGATGGAGTTTCGCTTGTTTCCCAGCGTAGAGTGCAATGGCGTGATCTCAGCTCGCTGCAACCTCCACCTCTCAGGACCAAGCAATTCTCCTGCCTCAGCCTCCCAAGTAGCAGGGATTACAGGCATTAGCCACCACGCCTGGCTAATTTTTGTATTTTTACTAGAGGAGGGGTTTCACCATGTTGGTCAGGCTGGTCTCAAACTCCTGACCTCAGGTGATCTGCCCGCCTCAGTCTCCCAAAGTGCTGGGATACAGGCGTGAGCCACTGTGGGGTCATTTTATATAATAAGGTGAAGGTGTCTGAAGAGTAGAGAACTGTTGCAGGTCTTGTCCAGAAAATGTGCTAGCATGCCATGTAAATGCCTTACCCCACCTAGCCCAGAGGAAAAGGGGTGTAATAAGCATCAAGTCCTGACCACAGCCATGGCATTCCAGAGGCCAGAGGGAATGGCCATTCCTGTGGCTAACTTTGCCTGGAAGTTGGTCTTATACTGATTTCCTTTGCAAAGTCACAGAAGGTTGGAGATCTCTTAATTCCCAGTTTCATGACTACAAAAACTCAATTCAATAGTGAAGGGGAAGATGAAACAAGTACTTGTCCTGAGGCAGGCAGAGAAAGTATCAAGGATGGGTGGATTTTAGAGTGTGAACAAAACTGCCCTGTGAATGGATGCTTGTTCAGGACTTGCAGGCTTTTACTGAGACGGGGCTAGTCCTGAAAACAGCAGATCCGTCCACATTCCTGTTCACCCTTGAAGACTTAGCGTAAATATCATTCTTTTGTGAAGTCTTACACTTTTCCTCCAGGAAGAGGCTGTGTTTCCTCTTTCCACTCATGACACTAAATGCATACTTCTATTATATTAATAAATGCATACTTCTAGTGCTCAACAGTGCTCCTAGAGAAAGCAGATGTCAGTATCCGAGCACCGAATAAAGAAGAAGAGACAGTGCAAGAATTTCAGATTTTCTTTATCCTAAGATTTTATCCCATCTATAAAATGTTGTACACGCCCTGGAAACACTGAAAATTTAATTTATGTGTTGGACCATAGGCATTAGATATTTTAAAGTATATTGATTCATCATGATTCATACAGACACACACACACACACAAATATATATTTCTGTTACCTGTATGATGCTAGCATTGTAGAATTGGCCTTCAGACACTGATGCTTGGTAGATGCTTTGCTCAAAGCATGGTGAATTATCATTCACATCCTGTATCAAGATTGCTACTTTGCTATAGGCTCTATGCCCGCTACTTTCAGCTAAAACGATGAGCTGCACCTCATTTCTGACTTCAAAATCAAGAAACTTGGGTTCTTTCACAGTGAGTTGTCCTATTTTTATTTCCAAGGAGAAAAAAAACAAGAAAATGATGTTGTAGTTATTCTTTAAATGACCCAAAGCATCTTTGCCTCACATGCTAACAGCTCACAGCTCACCTGTCCCACAAAAGCCTCCCACTGGCTGGCCTCCCTTTCCCACTAACCAGGGTCATTGTGAAAAGAGTTGGGATCTTACAGACGCTTGCAGGGTTCGAACACATAGAGGAAAAGAAGCTATGAAATACCAAAACCTAGGAGGGATCTCTCTCCATATTTAGCTCCTGGCCGTGTCTGGAAAGTCTACCTTTCAAACATATCTTCTCTCCAGCCCTACTGGTACTGCCCTCCTTCAAGCCCCAGCACTTCCCACCTTGTCCCCTGCCTTAGCCACATAACTGGTCTCTCCCTAATCCAGTTTTCATACTGGATTTAATAATAATAAAAAAAAGATGCTGTCATCGTTCTGCATGAAACTCTTCCATGATCATAGTATGCATCTGCTCCTTGAATGCTTATTAAAGAGTCATCACACATGTGGTTCCATCAGCCCGGAAAGGCCCCCACAGCTATCCTTCCTCAAGGATTTTTCCAGATCAGCATCCCTGTACCATCAGACGCCCAAAAGTCTCTTACAAAGCCTCTGCATTTCCAGGCAGCTGCATCATCACTTTGTGCAACTGTTTTTGTCCTATTATTCCTCTTGTTTATAAGCGCCACACACCATCTGTTATGCACTGTCATATCCCCAGTGTCTAGCTCAGGGTCTGACCTCCAGAAGGCACACACCAATACTTTTATGCCCTCATATAAAAGGCAGAACCAGGTTAGGAAAGCAGATTTTTGAGGGCAATGCCATGCTCAAGTTCCCCTCCCCCCAAATTAAGAAACTTGCTCCTTTAACATAATTTCCTTCTCTAGTTTTTACTGTTCTTTCCTCCGTTTTACAACAAAATTTCCGACTCAATGTATTATTTTTATTTACTCGGCTTTCACCGTCAGCAAGTTCATCAAATAGAGAGTTGCTGAATGAACACTAATTTGGAGTTAGAGAAACCTGAAACCAGGCGTAAATCCCAGGCCTAGCCATTTACTTTAGGTCAATTACCTAGCTCCACCAACTCCTAATTTTGTGACCTGGATAAATTATGCAGTTGATGTAAAGCTGAGTCTCCTTTTCCATAAAAGGGGATGTTAACAATGACTTCACACGGTGGCTGTGAGGAGCAAGTGACATAATGCATATTTGGAAGGTCCCTTTGTAGTAACGTGTAGATTCCATGATGTATTACCCGTGTTTGTCTGCCCCTCATCATCACATATGGGTTTAATATCTCTGTGAACTCTGAATTTAGAAAGCGAATGTTTAATAGCCATAAACTACTGGAAGTTCGATCCTGGTTAAAGAATCTGTACTGTTTCTGGAAATATGGTCTGAGAGGTGCAGTTTGTATTGCTCTATCTGAATCAGCTTCTTCAGATAAACAACCTAGCCCAAGAAACTTTTGGCCATCTGGTAACTGCTTGAATTCTAGTGGGAGGTATAGCCTGTTCAAATATTCTATCTTTGCTGTTGGGTGTTTTGGGGGAAATTTTATAGCTTATATTCTGTTAAGAAAAAACCAAGTATTTTTGATATTAAGTCACTATACTACCAAATTTAAAATTTCATAAACTCAGTACCATTTTTTGACATCAGATTCAGTTATCAATTTAGTACTAGAACCAAATTATTTCACAAACACAGTCTGTTGTGACCAACACCCGTGACAGAAAATTTAGAGTAGCTGTAACTTTTGGCAGCTGGAGAATAATTAAGATGCATTTTGATATGCTGGTGATGGAAGTAGGTGGTCTTCAGAAACTTCCCTGAAACAAAGGCTGATTCCCACACCCCAGAATGTCACCAGAGCCCGAGTCTGAGGTGGGTCCACAGTTCTTCTCTTCTCCACCAAGCAGAGCACTTGCCTGGCTATCATGTTCCATTATTGTTTGTAGAGGAAAAATAGAATAGAAATGTAAAACTAAATTACCCATGTCACTGAGTAGAAAGTGTGCCAATTATAGTGGGGATCAAAGTGGATTTTTAATAAAAGGCTTATGTTTAGGCTTTGATAATTGGAATTTTGCACTTGGACTGGATCTACGGTTCTAATGCTTTCCTTGCATGGTTTTTATTTTTGGGGTAATAACTGGCATACGCTGTGAAAGTCATGTAAGTAGAAAAGACAATAACCAGCCTGTGGGATGATTCAAGGCTGGCACACCTACTAGATTCACATTTTTCCTTGGACCATACGTGTGTATTTTTTGCAAAGACGTCAAGCATGTACTGTCATCAGTGAGATGAAAACACTACTGGACCCTGTCTAATGATACTTCCTTAGAGTAAGAAGCCTTGCAAATAGTAACTTCATGTTCTGGCTTATATGTGAATGTCCCAGTTATGTAATAACTTGACAACAAAATGGTAGTAACATTTTTCTTCTAAAAAATAAATACATTATATAGCTTTTGGCAAAGTTATGAAATACACAATCAAATGAGATCAAGGTTCTTCAAATGCTGCATGCTTGATAACATAATCAGGTTACGTCCATCTATTATATACTGTGTACATGCATCTGTACAAAGCAAAGCAGAATGTGATAAATATTTACGTTATTCAGTAGCTTTCAAACCCTCTCCTACTAAAAGGATGTCTTTATTGAAAGTTTGATCAGTTTTGTTTTGTGCCACTGTAACAAATACTAAAATGAATGTTGCCATCTGTTATTTAGATACAAAAATTTAGTCAAACTCTAAAATTGCTGCTGTTTTAGACAGTGAGAAATAGATGTTTTTACTCTAAGGTGGCATGAAGTTTAAATACAGAGTCAACTTGGTTTGTGACTATGGAATAGAGGGTAAACTGGCACAAATTGACAGAAAACACAGTTCTCATCAGAGATCTCTCTAATGACAACTTATTACATTAATTACTAATAAAATGGTTTTTCACACTTTTATTCTTATTACAAGAATATTCTTATTATTATAATCTTAGAGATAAATATTATTGATTTATTACACATATGAGTTTTGCATTTTAAATGGTCTATGGTTTAAAATACATACATTAAGAAAACCTATTCAATAAGATATAATTTTAGATATAATTTTAATGATAATCTGTCAAAGGTAGCATAAAAGATGCATTTAATATCATAATTAAAGTTTTAAAAAAGTTTTCTTGACAGCAGTATGGTAAACTATATACTTGACCGATCCTCATGATAAAAACAACTAAAATGCTTGATATATGATATATATATATATATATATATATATGTACATGCATAGACATGTACGTGTATGTATTAAAATGCATTATTGAGTTGGTACAGTTGTAAGAATTCTACAGAGGACAAAACAGAAATGAAGATAGAAATTCTGAGAGGTGGGGCCCAAAGTGGCTCCGGCCGGATGTCGTGGCGCTTGCGAAGGCGAGGCCAAGAGTTCAAGGCCAACCAACCTCAGCAACCTTACAAGCTCTCATTGATTGGCAAAAAAAAAAAAAAAAAAAAAAAAAAAAAAGAAATTCTGAGAGGTTAGCAAGCATTAATACCTCATTTTTGTTCCAAAGATTTTTACCACAACCTTCTATCTTAATATTTATTTCTGATAGTTGGATGGTGTGTGGAAAATAAGGTGAGAACCCAAAAAAGTTGAAAGGGCTAATAGGAAAAACCAGCATAAAGCTGGAAACTTAAAGGCTACATATATTCCAAATCAGTGGCCGTTATTGGAAAAAAGAAACAACACTGAAACTGAAGCAGAATTAGCAACGTGGACATCACTGAAATGTGCTGAAGTGTTTCAAATTGGGTAGATATTAAAGGACAAAATGGTGAATAGAATCCTCAGATGGAATGCAGCATCAAAGTCACTCGTGTGATCTCAGAAGAATTATAATCTACAGCAATAGAAATGAGTTAAAAAGAAAGAGACTACAATTTCTAATTACAATGTTCTTCCAAAAGGCTTTGGCTAAAAAATCACCAACTATCAAGATCCCCAATCACTGACATTGTCTGCTTCTGACATCCAACTCTTGATATCATCACAGCTCCATGATCAAGAATCACCCAAAGCAGATGATTCTCCTTCATCTGATACACAGAAACTTGACTTTTTTTTCTAACTGTGGTGTTGATTGAAAGAGAGACAAAAAAAAAAAAATCTTATGTATTAGTTTAAGCCTGACTTAATGGTAGCTATACTATCATAGTTACACATATTTTTAAAACTCTTAGGAATTAAATTTAAACTAGCTTCCCCCAGATGATTCTCCAGGTAAATTGCAGAAAAGAAAGCAAATCCCCCTTTAAGGGCACATATTTAGCTGAGGCTTCAAAGAATCCTCAAAGGGCTTTCAAGGATAATGAGTAGCTCGTAGTCCTACAAGAAAAAATTGTAGCAAAACAAGGAACCATAAGTGACAGCAAGCAAACCCAGAGACAACAGAACCAAACCTTCAAAGGCTTCAGATGCGGGAATTGTTGGACACAGAATTATTACATATGTTTAAATACATTTTATAAAACCTTAAAAATATGAGCAAGGAATAAAAAGCTATTTTTCAAAGACAAAGAAGAGTTGAAAAAGAACCCAACAGAACTTTGGGAAATGAAAAATACAATTCCCTAGAATGAAGGGAAAGACAGATGAAAAAATATAAAAAATAGACATAGGAGAGAGTCACATAGCCCAACATTTGTCTAATTGGAGTTCCAACAAAAGATACTAATGAATGGTGTCTAGATCAACAGCTGGCTTCTTAATGCAACAATGGGATGCCAGAAAACAGTAGAATAATATCTTACTATGATGAGAAAAAATAACTGTGAAGCTAGAATTAATTATAAGACCAACAAAAACTATTTTAAAAGCAAGGATTAAATAACCATATTTTTTTGTTACCTAAATCTGAGAGAGGTTACTATACAAATCCTCACTAAAGGAGATAGTTCAAGCAAAAAAAAAAAAAAAAAAAAAAAAAAAGAATACTAAAAGAAAAGCTGAGATGTAAGAAAGAATGGTTCGCAGAGACATCAGCAAGGAGGCAGCTAAATCAACTGAAAAACACTACTAATGCCTAATTTGAAAGAACTAAAATTGTGGTCAGAAAAGAAGGTAAATCAAAATAAGAGTACTTGGAGATCAATAATTGCAAATCTCTTGTATTAGGAAGAGAATATTGATTAATGTTGGACTTTATATATGTTAGAATAACTAGGCTAGCCATTGAAATAAGAGAAATAACTATATAACTTCCAACAGGGGAAAGTGGTCATTTTCAGATATGATTGTATGTGTCAAATATACAGAAAAATGTCAGTCTCTAGTTTGCAAATTTGCTAGATACAAAATCAAAAGAGAAAAGTTAGTTTGAAATATATATACCAGCACTGTCAGGAAAAGCATTTTTTTTCATCTACCGTAGCAAGAAAAAGTACGAAGTACTTAAGCTAAATCTAACAAGAGATATGCAAGCCAGTACATTTCATTCTTTGCTATTCCTCTTTAACATGGAATGGTTTACGCACTATAAGTCATAATAAAAATGTTGAGCAAAGAAATTAAGTCATAGCATAGTACATAGCATGATTCTATTATCATGCTTAAGTCAAGGTAAAAGCAAAAGACGTGTTGTTTAGAAATTCAAATGTAGTGGAAAAATTATAACAAAAAAAGTCAGTGATTAGTTGAGTGCAGTGGCTCATGCCTATAATCCCAGAACTTCAGGAGGCCAAGATAGGAGGATTGCTTGAGTTCAGAAGTTTGAGGCCAGCCTGGGCAACAGAGGGAGAACCTGTCTTTATTTGTGAGAAAAAAGAAGCCAATGATCAATACAAATTCAACTTACTAATTATTTCTGGAATAAAAGAAGAGAGAAATGAAGTGATGTATATGTTAACTGGCTTAATTTAGCCATTCCACAATGTACGCATATTTCTGAACAACAACCAAAAAAAAAAAAAAACAAGGAAAAAGGAGATATAAAAACGAAGGGGCACACAAGAGGCTTTCCGAAGTTCTAGTACAGGAGCAGTTCTCCCTTCCCTGTGACAGCTGTATTCTAAGAACCCCAGTGAATGTTTGAAACTTGGATGGTACCAAACTTTATACATACTATGCCTTTTTCTGTACATGCATATCTATGACAAAGTTTAATTTCTAAAATTAGGCACAGTAAGAGATTAACAACAATGACTGATAATGAAATTGAACAATTATACTGTAATAAAAGTTATGTGAATGTTGTCTCTCTTGCAAAATATTGTATTCATCCTTCTTCTCCTTGTGATAATGTGAGATGACAGTATGCTCACGTGATAAGGGAAAGTGAGGTGAATGACGTGGGCATTGTGACATGGCAGTAGGTTACTATTGAACTTCTGACGGTATGTCGGGAGAAGGATCATCATCTGCTTCAAGTGGTCCTGGATCACTGAGCCACGATGACGTTGATGGTGAGGAGTCCTTGAGATTTGCATTTTTTCTTTGCCAAAACCTTTTGGAAATCATTGTAATAAAAGCTTGTTACTTTTTAATCAAAGTGTTGGTATGGAGGTTATAATCCTTCTATGAACATATGGGTGACTTCAATGCTGTAGTTTATCTGAGGACTGTATTCTATAATTTTATCTTTTCATACCTGTGTGACTTGAAACACTTCAGCAAATTTCAGTAATGTCTGCATTGTTGGTTCTGCTTTAGTTTCTTCTTTGTCTTCCCTTTCTCTGTAGATGACTCAAAAAGTTCTTCCTCATTTATTGACACTTCTCAATGGCCTTCAATAAGTTCTACTTCTTATCAAGCATGTCGGCAAACCCTTTTCCAACAACTTGTCTTGCTGTGTGAATTATTTTCCTAACTTTTCCATCAATCTCCAGGAAGCCATTAAAATCATTCATGACTTCACTCTAGAAGTTCTTCCAGCAGGCATTTACAGTTTCTGGTTTTAATTCGTGCATTGCAGCTTTGATTAATGTTACTGCGTCAGCAACACTGAATGATTTCCAGCACTACATTATGTCCAGATTATGGTCTGCCTCAATTAATGGCTGATCAAATGTGATCAAATACCAGGCAGGTGTGTGACCTTGACAAACCAAATGATGCCTGCTCAAGGGGATGAGGCATAGAGGTTTTATTTGGAGGTAAAAATACAATCTATTTCCATAGGATGACCACGTGCATTGTCTAAAACTAATAGAACTTTGAATTCCAACCCTTCCTCATTCAAGTTACTTTTTTTTTCACTTCTGGGTTGAAGGACTGGTAGAATCATTCCATAAACAAGATGTGTGTCACCCATCCTTTCTTATTATGTTACCAGAACACAGGCAGATAATTTTTTTGTTTTAGAGAGCATGTGGGTTCTTCACTTCGTGTGCTACACTTGATTTTATCGTATGTCCTGCAGTGTTGCCGCACGGTACCAGAGTTCATCTGTCCTTCCATGTTTTACAGCTTGTTGCTTCCTTTGTGCTTTTATGAATGTAGGTACTATTGGGCATCTTCTTCCTGAAAAGCCTACTTTCACTGCAATTAAAGATTTGCTTTGGATGGTTTCCTTTCTCCTTACTGACTTCAAGTTTTTCAGAAATGTGGCAGCAACATTTTTGTTGGCGGATGCAGCCTCTCCAGTAGTTTTCATGTTTTTCAGGCCAAACCTGTTTCCAAATCTGCATAACCATCTCTTACTTGAAGTAAATGGCTTAGGGTCACTGATTTCAGGGGATTCCTTGCTGAAGTCTTCATTGAGGGCTCAATGCTTTCTGGTGCAACATGTTGCTGTCAAATTAAACACGTTTTCTATTCAGGTCTCCACCCACAAATATAATGCTTTTTCCCTTCTTAACTAAGCACTTACCATGCACTGTGGCCATGACTTCTGCATTGTGAGGTGCCATAGCAAAACTAGCACAAATTTCTTTTTCTTTCTTTACAATTTCACGGGTAGAATATTCATTATCTACAATAGTGTAGATCTTAGTAACCTCGGTATAAAATCTTTTCTCTTTTCTTATTAAATAGAGAAGTTTTACTTTTCACTTCCTCTCCCCCGGAAAAATCAAAAACACTTTTCTGCTTCTTTTTGGCATATCCAAATTGCCAGAATACTACACTTGTGCTTTGGGGCCATTATTAAGTTACCTAAGAGTGACATGAATATAAATACTGCAATAGGCAACAGTGAAACTCAGAACTGAGACAGCTACTGAGTAGTAGACAGGGAGCACATAGTGTGGAGACCCTGGACAAAAGGAGGATTTACTTCTGGGTGGGTCGGGAGTGGGATGATGTGAGATTTCATCACACTACTCAAAATAGTAAGAAATGTACAACGTATAAGTTGTTTATTTCCGGAGCTTCCCATTTATATTTTTGGGCCATGGTTGACCACAGGTAACTGAGCCTGGAGAAAGGGAAACTATGGATAAGGGGGTACTACCATCACGTGTGTGAATTTTTATTTTACTATTGTCCATTAAATAGTCTTTCATATTTTAACATACCATCTGGCAGATATTTCACAATAAAATTTTAAAACGCAATGTAGGGCCAGGTGCGGTGGCTCAGGCCTGTAATCCCAGCACTTTGGGAGGTTGAGGCAGGTGGATCATGAGGTCAAGAGATTGAGACCATCCTGGTCAACATGGTGAAACTCCGTCTCTACCCAAAATACAAAAATTAGCTGGGCATGGTGGCACATGCCTGTAATCTCAGCTACTCAGGAGGCTGAGGCAGGGGAATTGCCTGAACCCAGAAGGCAGAGGTTGCGGTGAGCCAAGATCTCGCCATTGCACCCCAGCCTGGGTGATAAGAACAGAAATCCATCTCAAAAAAAAAAAAAAAACACAATGTAAATAAATTACCTAATCAAAAAATAAAGATGTTCCTGTGAATGACCTCTTTGGACTGAACCTAAGAAGATTTTATCTTCATTTTAATGATGGACAGTAGAAGAAGAAATAAGACCAGGTCTAGGCCATGTTAGAGTGCGGTGGCAGAGGGTCTGGCTAGCCTGGGAAAATATGCCAGCTCTGCTACTCTTCATTCTTCCTAAGCATTCTGATCTAGGCTTCTTTCCCTGAACCCTCAGACACCTGGACTGCAAGAAAATTAAGGTTTGGTAATGTTCACAGATGACCTTTTTGTGAACAGGCTTCCTAACCCATCCTTTAATGCAACAGGATGATGAGATCAAGACTTCTAGCAGGCTACCACAGAAAGGTTGCTGACCAAAGGCTGTGTGGACCAAAAGGTCATAACACCACCCTGGATGACAGGACATTTACCTAAGGAATTACCCACTCTCAATTCTTCCCAGGTGCATGTAGTATAGATTAAATAAGCACTTGTATGGCAACATAGACATTATTAGAAACAGTCTTCTCTGAAGTCTGACAACAAAGCAGTAGATGTGTATCTACTAAAGAGCTGTTAGTGAAAAAAAAAGTATGTTTGAAATAAACAATTGGCATTCATTTAAAAAGTCATGGTTGTATTGAAGCTAAATTTGATACATGCTGTATTTGGAAGTAATTTCTTTACTGCTGTATAGAAACCTTACCAGCTGTCCTTTTTTTGTTGTTGCATTGTTGACATTCAGTGGCAAATTATAAGAAACTCTAGTGAAAATTCCTTACGGCTAGACATGTATGCTTATTTTGAATTCAGACTCAGTGTCAATGATCTCAGTACTATAACTCCAACTATCCCAAATAGATGGGTAAATTGTAAGTGGAAACTAATTTATCTTGAAATGTTTTAAGGGGAGGATAGGCACTGTCTAATTTGGAAATATTAAGAACACACTTCTTAGTGAATATAAATAGATAAATTAATTAAATAAATAAAGAGTTCTTGATTTCCCATCATTTATCATAGACCACCTTTAAAAATTCTTTCTTGCTTATTTTTTAAACTGTTTAGCTCTAACAATTTCTACTTGGCAAATTTTGCAGAAATAACACTAAATGGAAGAGAAAATAACGCTATTATAGGGTAGAGAAGGATTACCTGACTTAGAGCACAGGGAGAGAACTCCATCTTCATTTCCACTAAAAATTGAATATTTCATGCTGTCCTGTATTGAGCCAGGGGCAAAAGCTTTTACAGTCACAATAGAAGTACCTGCAAAAATTAGGTTAAAGAAGAACTCCATTAGGATAAAAAAACGCCATGGAAACACAAGAATAAATACTGATGATTTATTATTTGCCTACTATATTTTCATTTGTTCAGTTATTCAACAATTACTTATCGTCTTCAATGAGCCAGATCCCATGCTAGGTGCTGGAGCTACGCTAGTAAACAAGATAGAAAACCTCTCTGTCCTCGTGTTGGTTATTAACTGGTGTAAGGAGACAGCCAGTAAGCCATTAAAACATACATAATCATGTAAAAGTTTCCATTGTGCCAGGCCCCTAGAAAGAGAGAAATAAGGTTACTTGATAGAAGGTACTCCTTTTTCAGGGGAAGCACCAGACTTTAGAGTGGTCTGGGCACAGTGAAGGATGAGAAGCCATAGAAAGAACTGGAAGAAGAAAATTCTGGGAAAAAGAGCCACCACCACAAAGACCATGGGCTGGGAAAGGGCTTGGTTGGGTAAAGCACAGTGAGTAGGGGAAGAGGCAGAAGGTGGAGGTGGAAGGGTAAGCAAGAGTCAGATTTTATTGTAAGTGCAAAGGGAAGTCATGGGAACATTTTAAGGAGTAGAGTAAAATATTATTTACTTTTTAAAAATATCACACTAACTTCTGTGAGAACAGAGAAAAGAGGGGTAAGAATGGAGCAGAGAGACCAATTAAGATAATACTCCAATAGTCCAAGCATAAGACAAGGACTTAGGACTGTGGGAGGGGAGATGGAAAGACATGGACAAATTAAAGACATCTGACACACTGCCCCAAACATTGGAGGTGGGAGTGGGAAAGGAGGCTATAGGAGCATAAAGAAAAGAAATATTCCCTCACGCAGCTTCTGATCCAGTTGTAGGTAAAAGCAACCCAAGGAGAGAGTAACCAACGACTTAACTGTAAGACATGCATTCATTCAAGAATTGTTCAGAGAGATTCAAAACAGTCAAGAGTTAACTTAGAAACAAATTCAATTAGGTATAGGATTTGGAAAGACAAAAGAGAAGCGTGTCATTTTCAGTTATGAAAACAGATGCCAACATGAAAGAAGAATTAGCAGGGATTGAGGCAAGAAGACAATCCTCGTAATTAGATCTAGAACGAAATAAGGCAGGAGTGGGGAATAAATTTAAATAGAAAGTATAAATATAATATGAAGAAAGATTAAGAGAGGTAGGCAAGAGAATGGGAGAGCTTGAGAGCCAGGGAGAAAGTGTAGCTTTATGTCAAGAATCAGCAAGTTTTTCTGTCAAGGGCCAGATAATAACTATTTTAGGTTTTACAGGGCACACCATCCTGTTGCAAATATTCAAATCTGCTATTGTAGCATGAAAGTAGTCACAGACAATGCATAACCAAGGGAGTGTGGCTGTGTTCCAATAAAACTTTATTTATAAAAATAAGTGGATGAGCAGATCTTCGCTTTATGTGAGGGGAAGCAATGAAGAAATGCAAACTTCTTTAGGGGATTGATATAAGAGAAGATGCGGAGTGCCTTTAAGGCAAACTGGGTAGGGCAGCTGTCTGTATGGGAAGCTCTGGGGAAAAAAAGTCATTTACAGCAGCTGGAAGGGTCCCAAGGATTCAGCTGGTCCCCAACTTAGTACTTCAATGTCCTTGTAATATTTTCTGTCCTTTGCTGCTCATCCTAGCCCAGTTGTCCATGTGTCTCCTTCCTAGGATTGCCTGTCTTATTTGTAAAAGTATTTTTCACTTAATCAATTTCATTTATATGAAATTTACATACAATATCATGTACATATTTTAAATAAACACTTCTGTGACTCTTGAAAACTATATACACATGTGTAATCAGTATCATGATCACAGAACACCTCAGGATGTTCTCTATGTCCTTTCACAGTTTTCTCTTACTTTTGGCCCCAAGAAATCACTGATCTGCTTTCTATAACTCTAGATTAGTTCTGCCTCTTAAATTTCATACGCTGGTGAATTACACAATACCCAATTTCTTTTGCTCAGCATAATTTTTTGAGAATTAAGCATGTTATTTTGTGCATAAAAATTCATACAATTGTTATTGCAAAGTAGTATTCTATTAAATGAACAAACCACAATTTATTTTTCATTACCTATGGATAGGCATTTGAATTGTTTCCAGTTTTTTGGCTATTATGAAAAGAACTGCTATGAACATTCATAGGCAAGTGCCTGTGTGGACCCATGTTTTCAGTGCTCAAGGGTAAATACCTATGATAAGTATACATTTAACTTTATAAGAAACTGCCAAACTATTTTTCCAAAGTGATTGTATCATTTTACATTTCTGCTAACAACATGTGAGAATTGCAGTTGTTCTATGATATGGTTTGGCTTTGTGTCCCCACCCAAATCTCATCTCAAATTGTAATCCTCATAACTGTCACGTGTTGAGGGAGAAACCAGTTGGGAAGTGATGGAATCATGGGGGCAGTTTCACCCGTGCTACTCTCGTGATAGTGAGTGAGTTCTCATGAGATCCGATGGTTTTATAAGGCAGTTTTCCCTGCTCTTGCTGCTCTCTCTTATCTATTGCCACGTAAGACATGCCTCTTCCCCTTCTGTCATGATTATGTTTCCTGAAGCGTCCCCTGCCATGCAGAACTGTGAGTCAATTAAACCTCTTTCCTTGTAAGTTACCCAGTCACGGGTAAGTATCTTTATAGCAATGTGAGAACAGACTAATACATCCACATTGACTGGTATTATGAATTTTTTAAATTGTAGCCATCTTAGTGGATATGTAGTAGTATCTTACTGGGGTTTTAATTTTAATTTATTTGATGTCTGATGATATTGAGCATCTTTTCATGTGCTTATTGGTCACTTCTACCCCTCTTTTTAATTCATCTTTGTTCTTTGGCCTCCTGTTTCCTACACACCTTCCATTTCTGAGAAACTTCCTCACAGTTCCACTTTTACACGGTTGGTGGGAATGTAAGCAAATACAACCACTATGGAAAACAGTGTGCAGATTCCATAAAGAACTAAAAATAGATCTACCATTTGATCTAGCAATCCCACTTCTGGGTATCCACCCAGAGGAAAATAAGTCATTATACAAAAAAGATACCTGCATTATGCATGCTTAGAGCAGCACAATTCACAATTGCAGAAATATGGAACCAGCCCAAATGCCCATCAATCAACAAGCAGATTAAGAAAATGTGGTATACACACACACACATGCACACATGCACACACACACACACACAGACACACACACGGCATGGAATACTATTCAGCCATAAAGAAGAATGAAATAATAGCATTCATAGCAACCTGGATGGAATTGGAGACTATTATTTTAAGTGAAGTAACTCAGGAATGGTAAACCATTGTATGTTCTCATTCATAAGTGGGAGCTAAACTATAAGGATGCAAAGGCATAAAAATGATACAATGAACTTTGGGGATTTGGAGGAAATGGTGGGGTAAGTTAAGAATAAAAGACCTATACAATAGGTACCATATACACTGCTTGGGTGATGGGTGCACCAAAATCTCAGAACCACCACCAAATTACTTATTCATGTAACCAAACCTCATATGTTCCCCCAAAATCTGTTAAGATAAAAACTTCAATTAAAAACAAAAAAACAAATACACATATATAGAAAAAATATTACATAAATATAATATGTATATATTCTAAAAAATAAAGAAACTTCCTCATAGTTCCTTACTGGCCTTGGTCCTCTGATTCTAGGCCTATAACTATTTTAGACTATGAATCTTGCAATGACTCTGCTTCTTCACTTACTCTCATTCTGCCCCATAGGATGACACTTATTTGTCAAAGTATGCCTGCTGTCCTGACTGGGGAGAGGTGGATAGGAGGTAAGGCTATAGAAGTCTACCCTCCTGCTGGGTACACTGTAACAGAGGCCATGTATAAGACAGTGATAACAAGTCGCAAGAGAAAAGTAAGAGGAAACATTTAAAAGGAACAGGAGCTGACATGGTGTCAGAGAGGAGTACAGAGCAAGACTCATCATCCCACATGCCTTTGGATAAAAGCAAGAAGCATGAACAAATGAAGAGGTCAAATGGTAGAGGAGGCCAGAAAGTGTCTCAGACACTCACTGTCAGCCTATTGCTGCCAGCAGGGAAAGGAGGCTTTGGGATGCTGAAGATTCCATGCTTTTCAAGAGAAGCTCAAAATTTTGTATTTATTTTTATTTGAAGTCTCTAAATTTCTAAGTGTTGGAAAATAATTTAATTTATGGGGGAAAACCCACTATATTGGTTGAACAAAACACAGCTGTGATCTGCCTCCAATTCTGAGTTTTCCTGTTTACCTTCTCTGCTAGAGAAGACAAATCTCTCCTCTTTTGTTACCAGCTCTTTTGGCACTTAGATTGTGCTACTAATTTGTCATCTAAGGACTTGTACTGAACAGAGCTGAAGACTGATCTCATCTCCCTGCTTAAATTGGACTAAGTTCCATGACAGCAGAGGAGATTTTCTATATATTTGTATTGTATATATTTTATAACTCTGTGTTAGTTTAGCTTTGAAAATTTCATATACTTGTGAATATTATAGTATCTGGCATCTTTTGCTCAGTATAATTTTTCAAGAATCAAACATGTTGTTTTGTGTATCAAGTTTATTTCTTTGTATGTAGTAGATGTTTAATGAATATGAGAAAAAAAGGAGGTTAAAAAGGGAGATAGAGGAGAAAATTTCTTTGTATGTAGTAGATGCTTAATGAATATGAGAAAAAAGGAGATTAAAAAGGGAGATAGAGGAGAAAGCCTACTGACATTTTCAAACATGAGAGACTAGAAAAATCCTGGTCTCTGCCTACAGGATCGCTGTAAGCCAACAGCAATTATTTTTTAACTAAAAAATTTTTTTTCTGCTATAATACCACATACTGCTATAATACCACATCTGGTAGTGATATTTGCAGTAGTTAAAAACAGACAAACAAAACAACAACAACAACAACAAAAAAAAAAAAACCACCTACTCAAGATCTTTGCTGAGCCATCTCATTGAACCCTCATACACAGGCCCCAAACATCACAGCTTGAAACCCATCTTGCTAGAGGTAATAACAAAAATGACACCTACACCAAGACAAATTGATATTTTTTCTGGGTATGTAACAGGATTTCACTGAAAAGAGCAGCAAAAAGAAAAGGTTCTGGAACAAATAGTAGTTTTCCCCAGAAGCCTTTTAATGCTTAACTTTCAAAAATACAATGATCACTGTAAATATTAAAGGAAATAAGTATGTGATATTAACTGGAACTTCAGTGAAAACTCAGCTATAAAAAAAGGCATAAAACAGAATTTGTTATGGAAAAAGAGCAAGAAAACTCAATATATATTGAATATATAACTCTCTTTATAAACATTATGTTTAACATAAACTGTAACAAAGTTTAAAAATCATTTATCAGGATTTCCAAATGGTTGTTCTTTTCAAGACCATTATGAAGTCATTTAGTGACAAAGTAATGGATTTTAATCAATCATGTTGGAATCAAGTCACTATACATGTTGATAACTCTTCACATTGCATTATAATCTGATGTTTATTTTATTGCATTTTGGGAGATATGTTGTTAATATAAAAATGTCTTACATTTTTGGTAGGAATATGCCTTTACAGTAGTACAATATGTTTTATCCCCACTTCTCAAAGTTCTGTGCTTCTGGGTACAATTTATTTCCTAAACACAGGAAATTTTATTTCAACTGGCTTGTCATATAAGTCTTAAGAATGGCAGTAAGAAAAGAAACAGCTATGCCAACAAGAGAAACAATCTTGCTGACAGTTTTTGTTTCATGGGTTAGAATGCTTATTATATGCCCAATTACAAATGAAAACATAGTGACTTGCATAGAAAAGAATAAGATGAGTACAGAACTGCAAAGAAAATTTACACATGGCCTCTCTCATAAAAAGAACAATTCTATTTTTATTGCAAATCAAATTTTCATAACATCAAATGGAATTGTAGCACAAAAGAATTTCATTCAATGAGAATACTTCAAACTAGACACTAAAGTCAGCAAGGAGCTGCAAATGTTTGTATATGTTCTTCCTCTGACAAAGTCCAAATTTGGGATTTTCTTTTAAAAAAAGGAAATAACTAACTAGAGGGACTTGAATCCTTCTAGGTAACTGCTTACTGAGAAATTTTAAATAAAAGTCTCCCTCTACAGGGGATTACAGTTCCTCATCAGCAATGGAACAAGCCCTGATGGAAAAGGACTGTGTGCCATTATCAGAAGTAGGCTTCAGAAGGTGGATGATAAGAAACTTCTGGGAGTTAAAATAACTTGTTCTAACCCAATGTAAAGAAACTAAGAACTTTGAAAAAAGGTTTGACGAAATGCTAACAAGAATAGACAATATAGAGAGGAATATAAATGAACTAACAGAGTTGAAAAACACAACAAAAAAACTTAGCGAAATATGCACAAGTTTGAATAGCTGAATTGATCAAGCAGAAGAAAGGATATCAGAGGTCGAAGACCTACTTAATGAAATAAAACGAGAAGACAAGAATAGAGAAAAAAGGATAAAAAGGAATGAACAAAGTCTCCAAAAAATATGGGACTATGTGAAAAGACCTAATTTATGTTTGATAAGTGTACCTGAATACGATGAAGAGACTGAATCCAAGCTGGAAAATACTCTTCAGGATATTATTCAGGAAAACTTTCCGAATCTAGCAAAGCAGGACAATATTCAACCCCAGGTAATACAGAGAACACCACAAAGATATTCCTCAAGAAGAGCAACCCCAAGGCACATAATCGTTAGATTCACCAGGGTTGAAACAAAGGAGGAAATGCTAAGGGCAGCCAGAGAGAAAGGTCAGGTTACCCACAAAGGGAAGCCTATTAGACTTACAGCAGATCTCTCAGCAGAAACCCTACAAGCCAGAAGAGAGTGGGGGCCGATATTCAACATCCTTAAAGAACAGAACTTTCAGCCCAGAATTTCATATCCTGCCAAACTAAGCTTCACAACTGAAGGAAAAATAAAATCTTTTATGAACAAGCAAGTACTCAGAGATTTTATTACCACCAGGCCAGCTTTACAAGAGCTTCTGAAAGAAGCATTATACATAGAAAGGAACAACCAGTATTAGCCTTTCTAAAAATATACCAAAAAGTAAAGAGCATCAACATAAAGAAGAATTTATATCAATGAATGGATGAAATAGCCAGTTAACATCATATGGCAGTAACCCTAAATTTAAGTCGACTGAATCCCCCAATCAAAAGATACAGCCAAAACCTAACGATATGCTACATCCAGACCCATTTCACATCCAAAGATACACAAAGACTTAAAACAAAGGGATGGAGAAAGATTTACCAACTAAATGGAGAGCAAAAATAAATAAATAAACAAAAAGCAGGAGTTGCAATTCTCGCATCTGATAAAATAGATTTCAAAGCAACAAAGATATAATGGTAAAAGGATCAATGCAACAATAAGAGCTAATGATCCTAACACCCAGATACATAAGACTCATAAAGAGATTTAGATTCAATGAGACAGAAAATTAATAAGAATATGCAGGACTTGAACTCAGATCCGGAACAAGTAAACTCAATAAATATTTATAGAGCTCTCCATTTTAAATACACAAAATATACATTCTCCACCTTAAATACACAGAATATTGATCGGCCATTATCAATACCCATTTTTAGAATAAAGCTACATTCCCGTTTTCTCTCCCTCTTTTTCTTCCTCTTTCTTCCTCTCCTTCACTCCTTTTTTCTTTCTTTTTTTTAAAAAAAAAGTCTATCTCTGGGCATATAGATAAAACTTACTATTCATTTCACATCATCAAGGTAGAAAGGTAAGCTCTGAAAACCAACACTGTACCTTCAATTCAAATTAGTTACATGAAACATACAGAATAATTTACCTTTTACATTTTTAAGCTTTTATAAATATTACTTCAAGTCTAACACTGTATTAAAAAAATGTAAAACATTTAATGTTCTTGTTTTTTTCTTTACAAAAATAAAGTTGAAAAAACTCTGACCACCCACAGTAGCAATTTAAAAGCATAATTAGATAACTATTAATACTATATGACTGTGAAAATCAATAATTATGAAAATATTTAGGTAATTATGAAAACTTTGTATTCACAGCAGTGCATGAGTAAATAATTCTAGAGTTTTGTGTTTGTTATTCCTAAGCAATGCAAACATTTTCTTATTGATGACTGACTTGAGAGAAACAGATTTTCAAACATTTGGATGATTGTGAAGGATCTGTTATCACTTAAGTATCCAACCATTGAAACTAAACATACCGCAACTACTTAAGAAAAGTCTGGAGTGACATTAGGGAGATGGCAGAATGGGAAACCCCAGACCTTGCCGCACACAAAGGCACTGACTTAACAACAACATATGTTCCAAAAGGCCTTCAAGAGAACTGCAAAACCGGTTAAGAAGTCATAGGACACCAGGCAAGCTCAAAACCAAGAACAGTCACATTGTAGACACTTCATTTAATACCCAATGGACCTTCCCCCAAGCCAGCAACAGTGCAATTGGGAATAAACATACAATTTGCAGCTTCTCCAATGGGATGTAAAAAGAAGGGTAGAATATACATCCAACTTTACAGCTTTGGGGGAGCTGCCTGTGCAGATAGTTTCTGTGTTAATTTGGCTCAGAATACTGATAGGGAGCCAGCATATTTTGGATGCTTGAGGGCTGTTGAGAACAAAAGAGAACTCAGTGGCTTATGCAGTGCCAGAGAATGTGAGGTACTGCAGATAGACACTAGAGGGAGCAAGAGATTAAAAGACCCTCAAAAAGAAACGGGCAAACCTCTCTAACTGGGTAGTTACATACACAAACCCAGTAAAGATTCATCCCCAGAAAAGGTTCAGGAGGCCCCCAGAATGTGTAGCCAGGATGATTGGTGAAGATCTTCCTCTGCATAAATCCAGTTTGTGAAGACTAAAGAAGTGGCGATTTTTTCAAATCCACAAATCACACCAAAAAGAAAAAAGAAAAGAAAGAAAGAAAACAAGGAATATGAAGAAATACAATATGGCTGAATCAATGGAATAAAATAAATCTCCAGGTGCTGACCTGAAGAAAAAGACCCATAAATTACTTAACAAAGAATTCAGGGCTGGGTACAGTTGTTCATGCCTATAATCCCACCACTTTAGGATGCCGAGGTGGACAGATCACCTGAGGTCAGGAGCTCAAGACCAGCTTGGCCAACATCATGAAATCCCGTCTCTACCAAAAATACAAAAATAAGCTGGGTGTGGTGGCAAGTGCCTGTAATCCCAGCTACTCAGAAGAGTAGGCTGAGGCAGGAGAATCACTTGATCCTAGGAGGTGGAGGCTGCAGTGAGCCGAGACTGCACCACTGTGCTCCAGCATGGGTGACAGAGTGAGACTTGGTCACACACACACCCACAAAAAAAGAATTCAAAATAATCATTATAAAGAAACTCAATGCACTACAAGAGAATACAAACAGACAATCAAATGAAATCAGAAAAACTGCATGAACTAAGTGAGTATATCAATAAAGAGATAGAAACTAATCTTAAACACCTCAAAAATTATGGTGCTGAAGAATAAAATAACTGAATTGAAAAATTCACCAGAGGGACTTAACAGACTTAAACAGAAAAATCAGTGGACTTGAAGACAGATCATTTGGAATTATCAAGTTAGAGGAACAAAAAGAAAAAAAGAATGAAGAAAAGTAAAGAAAGCCTAAAGAACTCATGGGACATCATCAAGTGAACCAATGTATTCACTATGAAAGCTTCTGAAGGAGAAGAGAGAAACAAAGGACAATGGGTAACGAGATTATTTGAAGAAACCATGGCCAAAAAGTCCCCAAATCTGAGGAAGAAAATAGACAACCATTTTCATGATACTCAAAGGACTATACATAGGATAAATCCAAAGAGCTCTACATGAAAACAGATTAAAATCCAACTGTAAATGTTAAAGAGAAAAATCTTAAAAAAAAAAAAAAAAAGAGAGAGAAAGTGACTCATCCAGAACAAGGGAGCTCATATAAAATTAAGTGGATTTCTCACCAGAGATAGTAGATATCAGAAGGGAGCAGGATGACGTACTCAAAGGGCTGAAAGAAAGAAAACTGCCAACCAAGAATACCATATCTTCCAAAACAGTCCTTCATAAATGAAGGAGAGGTGACTTTCCTAGATGAACAAATTTGAGGGATTTCAACTCTAGTAAACCTGCCTTACAAAATATGAGAAAGTAAGCCTTTCAAGTTGAAACAAAATGACACTAGACAGCAAATGAAAACACACAAAAATACAGCTCTTGTAAAGGTAAATATAATATGGTAATAGTGATAAAAAATCACTTTTATTCTGGTATAGAATATAAAAGATAAAATAATAAAAATAACCATAACTACTAACAATGTTAATAGATATGAAATATAAAAAGATATCTGTAACACTGATAATATAGAATGTGTTGGGGGGATGTAAAGGAGCAGAGTTTTTTGTATGTAATTGAACTTGAGCTGTTATAAGTATAAAATAAATTGTTATTCATATAAGATACTTTATATAATCTCCATAGTAACCACAAAGAAAATATGCATAGAAGAAACACAAAAGGAAATAAGAAAAAAATTATGATGTGGTGCCACAAGAAAATTAACAAAACACAAAAGAAGGAGTAAGAGAAGAAAACAAACAAATGAAAAATAAGATCCAGCTATATGCTGTCTATTAGAGACTCACTTTACATAGAAGAATGCATGAATAGGCTGAAAGTGAAAAGACAAAAATATTCCACACAAATGCTATCCAAAAGAGTGCAGGAGTGACCATACTTTTATCAGGAAAAATTGGCTTTAAGTGAAAAACTATCACAAGATATAAATAAGGACATTATATAATAATAAAAAGTTCATTCAACCACAGAGTAATGAAACTCAAAATTATTAGCAAAAGGAAAACTAAAACATTTTCAAGTATATGGAACTTAAACAACACATTCTTGAACTCTGATACATCAAAAAGAAATCAAAAGAAAATTTAGAAAATATATTGAGATAGAAACAAAACATACCAAAAATTATGGGATGCAATGATAGCATTACTACAAAGAAAGTTAATAGTGGTAAACACTTGCATTTATAAAGAAAAAAAGGTCTTAAATTAACAACCTACCATTACAACACAAGGAACCAGAGAGAGAAGAACAAACGTAACCCAAAGTTAGTAGAAGGAAGGAAATAAATATTAAAGCAGAAATAAATAAAATGATAGAAAAATAATTTAAAAATCAATGAAATTAAGTTAATTTTTTGAAAAGGTTAACAAAATTGGCAAAGCCTTTGCTAGACTTATGAGACAGAAAGAGAAAGAGAGAAAATGAATCTGAAATGAAAGAGGAGACATTACAACCAATGACACAAAAATCCAAAGGGATCACAAAAGATTAATTTGAACAACTATACAGCAATAAATTAGATAACCTAGTCGAAATGAATAAATTTCTAGAAATATATACCTACCAAGATAGAATCATGAATAAATAGAAAATCTCAAGAAACCTATAATTAGTAAGGTGATTCAGTCAATAATCAAAACCTTTCAACAAAGCAAAGCCCAGGACCAGATGGCATCACTGGAGAATTCTAAGAAACATTTAAAGAATTAATGCCAATTCTTCTCAAACTCTTTCAAGAAATTGAAGAGGAGAGAATACTTTGAAACTCATATTTATGAGGCCAGGGGACTACTCTCATTCCAAAGTCAGACAAACATATTAAAAGGAAAGAAAGTTTTGTTTAGACCAATCTCCCTGATAAATATACATGCAAAATTTATCAACAAAATACTAGCAAGCAGAATTCAGCAGCACATTAAAAGGATTATACACCATGACCAAATGAGGTTTGTCCCTGGGATACAAGAATTGTTCAACATACAAAAAACAAATTAATGTGATACACCACATTAACAGAACAAAAAATAAAAATTACATGATCATCTCAGTAGATGCAGAAAAAGCATATAACAAAATTCAACATGGTTTATGGTAAAAACTCAAAACATTAGTACTTAGACTAAGGGTTAAACAAAAAAGAAAAAACCCTCAAAACAAGCTAGGAATAAAAGGAAATGATTTCAACATAATAAAGGCCATATATAAAAACCCCACAGCTAACACAACACTCAACAGTGAAAAACCAAAAGCATTTATGCTAAGATTAGAAACAAGAGAAGAATGCTTTTTTTTTTTTTTTTTTTGAGATGGAGTCTCGTTTTGTTACCCAGGTTGGAGTCTCATTTTATTACCCAGGTTGGAGTGCAATGGCAAGATCTTGGCTTACTGCAACCTCTGTCTTCCAGGTTAAAGCAATTCTCCTGCCTCAGCCTCCTGAATAGATGGGATTATAGGCACCTGCCATCATACCTGACTAATGTATTTTTGTAGAGACAAGGTTTTACCATGTTGGCCAGGCTGGTCTTGAACTCCTGACCTCAGGTGATCCACCTGCGTCAGCCTCCCAAAGTGTTGGGATTACAGGTGTGAGCCACTATGTCTGACCAGAATGTCCACTATTACCACTCCTATTTAACACAGTAATACAAGTCCTAGCCTGAGTAATTACATAAAAGAAAGGAAAAAAAAAGCATGCAAACTTAAAAAAAAAAAAAAAAAAAAGCAAAACTGTCTGTAAAGAATAATCCTATATGTGGAAAACCCTAAAGATGCCACAAGAGAAACTAATAAATTCAGCAAAGTTGCAGGATACAAACACAATATACAAATATTAGTTGTGTTTCTATCCAGTAACAACAATCTGAAAAAAAATTAGAAAAACAATACCATTTACAACAGGGTCAAACAGAATAAAATACTTAAGAATAAACTTAATCAAGGAGGTAAAATATTTGTACATTGAAAATTACAAAACATTACTGAAGGAAATCAAAGAAGTCACAAGCAATTGTAAAAACATCCCATGTTTGTGAAGTGGAAGGAAATACTGTTAAAGTGTCCATACTACCAAAAGCAATCTACAGATTCATTTCAATCCCTACCAAATTTCCAATGTCATTTTTGGTAGAATTCCTACAAGCTACCATAAAATAAATATAGAATGTCAAAGGACCCTGAATAGCCAAAAATAATCTTGAGAAAGTTAAACAAAGCTAGAGGCCTCATACTTCCTGACTTCAAAACATTTTGCAAAGCTACACCAATCAAAATGTATGATACTGGAGTAAAGACAGGCATTTAGACTAATGGAACAGAATGTAAGGCCTAGAAATAAACCCACATGAATATGATGAAATGAACTTCAATAAGGGTGCGAAGGCTACACAATAGAGTATGAATTGTATCTTTAACAAATGATGCTTGGAAAACTGAATATCCACATGCAAAATGCTAAAGTTGGAATCTTTTCTTGTACCATATACAAAGATAAACTCAGAATGGATTAGAGACGTTACTGTAAGAACTGAAACTCTAAAGTTAATATAATATAGGAAGAGAGCTTCAGGACCTTGAATTTAGCAATGATTCTTTGGATATGAGACCAAAAGCACAGGCAACAAAAGCAAAAAATAGACAAGTAGGAGTATGTCAAACTTAAAGCTTTTTCACAGCACAGGAAACAGCAGATTAAATAGAAGAAAATATCAGCAAACCAGATATCTGATGAGAGGTTAATATCCATAGTATATAGATGACTCTTGCAACTAAACAAGAGGAAAAAAATCTGATTAAAAATGAACAAAGGACTTGAACAAACATTTCTCCAAAGATGATATCCAAATGGTCAATATCATTAAATATAAGCAAAGTGAAAATCAAAACCACAAGATATTACCTTATACCCATTAGGATGGCTACTATATTAAAAATTAAAAAAAAAAAAAACAAAAAAAAAAAAAACAGAAAATGACAGATGTTGACAAGGATGTTGAGAAATTGGAACCATTGTGAACTGTTGCTGGGAATGTAAAATGGGGCAGGCCGCTATGGAACATAGTGCAGAGGTTCCTCAAAAATTAAAAATAGAATTACTTTCTGATCCAGCAATTCCACTTCAGGATATATATCCCCAAGAATTGAAAACAGGATCTCAAAGGGACATCAGCACACTCATGTTCATTGCAGCATTTTTAAAAATAATAGAGGTAGAAGCAACCTAAATGCCCTCACTGAATGAATGGATAATCAAAATGTGGTTTATACATACAATGAAATATTATTCAGCCTTTAGAAAGAAGAAAATGGAATCCTATTATATGCTACAAAATGGATAAAGCTTAAGGACATTATGTGAAATAAGCCAGTTACAAAAACAAATACTGTATAATTCCACTTATGTGAGAGTATTTAAAGCAGTCAGACTCTTAGAAAGTAGAATGGCATTTGCTAACGGTTGGGAGAGGGGGCAGAAGAAAATTGCTCAAAGGGCACAGTTTGAATTTTACAAAATGAAAAATGTCTAGAGATCTGTTGTGTGACAATTCACACACAGTTAACACTGTCATACGCTTAGAAATAATCAAGATGGGCAATTTTATGTTATGTGTTTTCTTAACACAATAAAAAAGAAGAAATGTGTTGATTTTTTTCTACCACTTTCCTATCATTAAAAATGGCTGAAATGTTACTAAGGCTTTTAAAAAAATCTCTCCTGAAGTGAGACAAAGCATGGAAAATGTACGCTCAAAAGAAATAATATTCCAAAATTTGTGGATAGATGAAAATTATGCTTTAAAACGAAAATGGTATACATTTCTAAACGTATTTGCTTTTGTGAACACGTGAAGAAATAACAGAGAAGCCAGAAAAACTGCTTATGTATTTTGTATAAGTTTTACCAAAAAAAGATATGCAGAAAAATTAACATAAAGTTAATGCATGCAATGAGAAATAAACATAATTGATTACGCCTGAAATATGCTTTTAATAGGATTACAGATTTTAATGGGCAACTTTCAAAGCAGTGATTATAAATTGTTGCATTTAATCATTTAAAAATGCACACACAGCAACTTAGAGAAAGGCAGGTGCTAAAACGATCTCTAGATGTTACAACTACATTTCTAATTTTATGATTTACAGAAGGCTATATTTAAAACATGAGTTGGAGAATTTTCACTGCTGCTTCAGTGTTGGATCAGATTCAACATCTTGCTTGTGGACCTGGTGCTGCCAATTTTCCCTCACTTCCCAACCATTTCCTGTCTGGGCTGTCATCCCAAAGTTGATACTCAGACTTTAGATTCCCTGAATTCTCAAGAGCCATCCTCATTATCTTTTCCAGCTCCCAGAACTCCAGACCAAGCTAGAATCCAGAGTCTGCATGTGGTCAGAAAGAAAAGTTGCACAATTTTTCTATGTATATAATTCTCAACTTTGGTTTTGAGATGCCCAGAACACCTCCAATTATCTCAAAAAACGTAAATGTATCTACCAAAATTTACAGTTATACTTCAGTTAAAGAAATGCCTTTTAAGATGTTTTTAGTTGCCAAATAATAAAACTACAATGTTTTGCAGTGGCTCTTCATGAAAACAACATTTTTATCCTCAAAATAATCTGAAATCAGGCTTCAGACATCCACAAACAATAGACGCCAATTAGAAACAAAAACAAAATCTTGTTATTTCTACTAAATGTTTTATTCTATTTTTGACTTAAATATTAATGAGGAGGTGGAACAAGATGACAAAATAGAAGTCTCCACAGTTTGTCCTCCCAACAGGAACACAAAATTGAACAATTATCTACACAAGAAAAGGAACTTCATAAGAACCATAGATCAGGTGAGTAATCACAGTCTGGTGTTTACTTCGTATCACCAAAAGAGGCACTGAAGAGGGTAGAGACAGTCTTGAATTGCATACACCACGCCCCACCCCTTCTCCATCCCCTGGCAGTGGCCATGGGCTGAAGACAGAGAAACTGTGCACTTGGGAGAGGGAAGAGCATAGTGATTCTGGGACTTTGCACTGGAACTCAGTGCTGTCCTGTCACAGCAGAAAGCAACGCTGGCCAGAATTCGGCCAGCACCCAGGAAGGGAACATTTAGTCCAGCCCCTAGTGATAGGGGAATCTCCCATCTCAGTAGATGGAATCTGAATTCCAGCAAACCTTGCCACTGCAGGCTAAAGAGCTCTGGGGTCCTAAATAAACTTGAAAGGTTGTCTAGGCCACAAGGACTATAATTTCTGGATAAGGAATTGTGCTGGGCTTGAAGCCAGTGGACTTGGGGAAGCACATGACCTACTGAGACACCAACTAGGGTGGCCAAGGGAGTACTTTCACCACCCATCCCCAATCCCAGGCAGTGCAGCTTATAGCTCCAGGACAGACCCTTTCCTTCCACTTGAGCAGAGGAGAGGGAAGGATAAAGAAAACTTTGTCTTGCAACTTGGACACCAGCTCAGCCACAGTATGATGGAACGTTAGGCAGAGTGCTGAGGCCCTGATTCCAAGCCCTAGCTCCCAGACACACCCTGGGCCAGAAAGAAATCTGCCTTCTTGAAGGGAAAGACCTAGTCCTGACAAGATTCGCCATCTGCTAATGAAAGAGCCCTTGGGCCCTGACTTCCTTGGTAGCCAGGAGTACTCACCATGAGCCTTGCGTGAGACTCAGATGTGTTGGCTTCATGTCAGACCCAGCACATGGGTCACATGTGTGGTGTGACATATTCCCAGATGTAGTGGCTATGAGGAGAGACCCCTTCTTCTAGAGAAAAAGAGAGAGAAGAGGAAAATGGACTTTGGCTTGCAGTTTAGTACCAGCTCAGCCACAGTGGGACTGAGCACCAAGTGGATTCTTGGAATCACTGATTCCAGGCCTTGGTTCTTGGACAGCATTTTTTGAACTGCTCCAAGGCAGAGAGGAGCCTACTGCCCTGAAGGGAGAATCCCAGGCCTGGCAATATTCACCATAAGCGTACTCAACATTCCTTTGGCCTTGAGTGAACATTGGCAGTAGTCAATCAGTATTCATCATGGGCCTGGAGTGGTGGTGGCCATATGAGAGGAAATCTTCTGCTTATACGAAGAGGAGGGAAGAAAAGGATGGATTTTTGTCTTGTGGTTTGGGTGCCAGCTCAGCGGGGGTAGAATAGAGCACCAGGTAGATGCTGTCAGGAGTCCTGATTTTCTGACAACATCTCTGTACACCCGCTTGAGGGGAACTCACTGCCCTAAAGGAAAGGACACAAGCTTAGCTGGCTTCAGCACCCACTGTAGGGCCCTACGGCCTTGAGCAAACATCGGTGGTAGCAAGGCAGTGGTTACTACAGGCTTTTGATGAGACCCAGTGCTGTGCTGGCTTCAGGTCTGACCCAGAGCAGTCCCAGCAGTGGTGGCCACAGAGGTTCTTGTATCACCCCTTCCACAGCTTCAGGCAGCTCAGCCTAGAGCAAAGAATTTGTTTGGGAGGAAGTCAGGGAAGAGAATAAGTGTCTCTGCCTGGTAATCAAGATAATTCTTCTGGCTTGTATCCAGGACCACCAAGGTGGTGCCTCTCCATTAGGAAACCCCTAATGCAGATATGATTGCAGTGACCAAAAACTTAGATCATAGCACCAATGTCACTTTGAATACCTGGAAAGCTTTCCCAAGAAGAAGGGGTACAAACAACCTAGACAGTAAATACTATAATAAGTGTCTACTCTTCAATGCCCAGACACTGATGAACATCCACAAGCATCAGTACCATCCAGGAAAACATGACCTCACCAAATGAACTAAAAAAGTCACCCGGGACTAATCCTGGAGAAACTGAGATATGTGACCTTTCAGACAGATAATTCAAAATAGCTATTTTGAGAAAACTTAAAGAATTTCAAGATAACACAGAATGGGAGTTCTGAATACTATCAGATAAATTTTAAAGAGATTGAAATAATTGAAAAAAATCAAGCAGAAATTCTGAAGTTGAAAAATGCAATTAATGTACTGAAGAATGCATTACAGTCTCAGCAACAGAACAGATCAAGCAGAAGAAAGAATTAGTGAGCTTGAAAGCAGGTTATTTGACAGAGGAGCCAAAAGAAAAAAGGATAAAAAAGAATCAAGTACATCTACGAGATTTAGAAAATAGCCTCAAAAGGGCAACTATACGAGTTATTGGCCTTGAAGGGAAAGTAGAGAAAGAGATAAGAGTAGAAAGTTTATTCGAGGGGATGATAACAGAGAACTCCCCAAACCTAGAGAAAGATACCAATATAAGTACAAGAAAATCATAGAACACCAAGCAGTTTTAAGCCCAAGAAGACTACCTTATGATATTTAATAAACTCCCAAAGATCGAGGATAAAGAAAGGATCCTAAAAGCAGCACAAGAAAGGAAACAACATGAAATGGAGCTCCAATACATCTGGAAGCAGAGTTTTCAGTGGAAACCTTACAGGAAAAGAGAGAATGACATGGCATATTTAAAGTTCTTAAGAAATAAACTTTTGTCCTAGAATACTATACTCAGTGAAAATATCATTCAAATATGAAGGATAAATAAAAACTTTCCCACACAAACAAAAGCTGAGGGATTTCATCAACACCAGACCTGTCCTACAGGAAAGCCTATGTGGAGTATTTTAATCAGAAAGAAAGGGCCATTAATGAGCAAGAAAAAAATCATCTGAAGGTACAAACTCACTGACAATAGTACACAGAAAACCAGACTATTATAACCGTAACCGTGTGTGTAAACTATTCTTGTCCTAAGTAGAAAGACTAAATAATGAACAAACCAAAATAACTACAACAACTTTTCAGGACATGGTCAAGACACAGTACAATAAGTATAAATAGAAACAACAAAAAGTTGGAAAGTGAGAGAATGGTGTAGTCTTTTTAAAATTTTTGATAAAGAGTCTTGCTCTGTCACCCAGATTGGAGTGCATTGTTGTGATCTCGGCTCACTGCAAACTCCACCTCCCGGGTTCAAGTGATTCTTGTGCCTCTGCTTCCTGAGTAGCTGAGATTACAGGTATGTGCACCATGCCTGGCTAATTTTTGTATCTTTTAAAGTAGAGACGGGGTTTCCTCATGTTGGCCTGACTGGTCTTGAACTGCTAGCCTCAAGTGATCCACCTGCCTCAGTCTCCTGAAGTCCTGGGATTACAGGTGTGAGCCACAGCACCCTGCCTAAAGTTTAGCCTTTATTAGTTTGCTCTTTGTTTGGTTGATTGTTTGTTTATGCAACCAGTGCCAAGTTATCATCAGTTTAAAATAATAGGCTATGAGATATTACCTGCAAGCCTCATGGTATCCTCAAATCAAAAAATATACAATGAATACACAAGAAAGGAAGAAATTAAAATATACAACCAGAGAAAACCACCTTCACTAAAAGGAAGTCAGGAAGATAAGAAAAAGGAAAGAAAAGACCCTCAAACAATCAGAAAACCACAAAATGGCAGGAGAAAATCCTTACTTATCCATAATAACATTGAATGTAAGTGAACTAAACTCCCCAAACAAAAGACATAGCATGGTGGAATGGATATAAGAAGACTCAATGATCTTTTGAACACTAGAAACACTCTTCACCTATGAAGAGACAGACTGAAAATAAACAGCTGGAAAAAAAGATATTCCATGCAAATGGAAACCAAAAAAGAGGAAAAGTAGCTATATTTATATAAAATACAATAGATTTCAACACAAAAACCATAAATATAGACAAAGAAGGTCGTTGTGCAATGTTAAAGAAATCAATACAGCAAGAGGATATAATGTTTGTAAATATATATGTACCCAACACTGGAGCACCCAGATATATAGAGAAAATATTATTAGACCTAAAGAGAGAGATAGACCCCAATACAATAATAACTGAAGACTTCGACACTCCACTTTCTGCATTGGATAGATAATCCAGACGATCAACAAACAAACATCAGACTTACTATGCACCATAGACCAAATGGACCCAATAGATGTTTATAGAACATTTCATCCAATGGCTGCAGAATACACATTCTTCTCCTCAGCAATGGACCATTCTTAAAGGACAGACCATATGTTAGGCCTCAAAACAAGTCTTCACAAAATATTGACAAGAATTAAAATCAGATCAAATATCTTCTCTGACTGCAAAGGAATAAAACTAGCAATCAATAACAAAAAGTACTTTGGAAATTAAATAAACACATGAAAATTTAAAAATATGCTCCTGAATGACAAGTGATTTAATGGAAAAATTTAAAAGGAAATTTTAAAATTTCTTGAAACAAATGATAATGGAAAGACGAAATACCAAATCCTATGGGATACAGCAAAAGCAGTATAAAGAGGATAGTTTATAGCAATAAGTGCCTACAGCAAAAAGTAGAAAAATGTCAAATAAACAATCTAACAATGCATCTTAAAGAACTAAAAAAGCAAGAGCAAACCAATGGGAGAAGAAAAGAAATAACAAAGATCAGAAATAAATGAAACTTAAATGAAGAAAACAATACAAAATATCAAGGGAACCAAAAGTTGGCTTTTTGAAAAAATAAACACAACAAATCTTTAGCCAGACTCACAAAAAAAGCGAGAAGACATAAAGAAATAAAATCAGAAGCAAAAAAGAAGGCATTCCAACAGATACTACAGAAATTTAAAGGAACATTGGTGGCTACTATGAACAATTATACACCAATAAGTTAGAAAACATAGGATAAATGGATAAATTTATAGACACATATTACCTACTAAGATTAAACTATGAAGAAGTCCAAAGCCTGAACAGACCAATAACATGTAATGAGATTAAAACTGTAATAAAAAGTCTGACAGCAAAGAAAATCCCAGGACCTGACGACTTCACTGCTGAATTTTACCAAACATTTAAAGAAGAACTAACACCTATCCCACTGAAACTATTCCAAAAAATAGAGCAAGAGGAAATACTAGCAAACTCACTCTACAAGGCCATTATTATCTTCGTACCAAAACCAGATAAAGAGACATCAAAAAAAGAGAAAAGTACAGGCCATGTCTCTGATGAACACTGATGCAAAAATCCTCAACAAAATACTAGCAAATCAATTCAACAACATATTAAAAAGATCATTCATCATGACCAAGTGGGATTCATCCCAGGGATGCAAGAATGGTTCAACGTACATAAACCAGTTGATGTGATACATCATGTCAACAGAATAAAGGACCATATTATTATTTCAATTCATGCTGAAAAAGCACTTGATAAAATTCAACATCTCTTCATGGTAAACACGTTCAACAAACTGGGTATAGAAGAAACGTACCTCAGCACAATAAAAGACATATATGACAGACTCATGGCTAGTTATCATACTGAAATGGGGAAAAACTAAAAGCCTTTCTTCTAAGATCTGAATATGACAAGGATGCCCATTTTCACTACTGTTATTCAACAGCACTGGAAGTCTAGCTAGAGCAACCAGACAAGAGAACGAAATAAAGGACATCCAAATTTGAAAGGAAGAAGTCAAATTATTCTTGTTTGCAGATAATATAATCTTATATTTGGAAAAACCTAAAGACTCCTCCAAAAAACTATTAAAACTGAAAAGCAAATTCAGTAGTTGCAGGATACAAAATCAGCCTATTGCCATGCCAGCAGCAAACAATCTGAAAAAGAAACAAGGAAGTAATCCCATTTACAACAGCTACAAATAAAATAAAATACCTAGGAATTAACCAAAGAAGTGAAAGACTTCTGCAATGAAAAGTATAAAACATTGATAAAAATAAATTGAGGATTCACAAAAAAAGGAAAAGATATTTCATGTTCGTGGATTGGAAGAATCAATATTGTTAAAATGTCCATACTACCATAAGCAACCTACAGATTCAATCCATACCAAAATACCAATGACATTCTTCACAGAAATGGGGAAAAAATCTAAAATTCATTTGAAATTATAAAAGACCCATATTAGTCAAAGCTATCCTGAGCAAAAAGAACAAAACTAAAGGAATCACATTTCCTGGCTTCAAATTATACTACAGAGCTATAGTAACAAAACAGCATCCTTCTGGCATAAAAACAAACACATAAACCAATAAAACTGAATAGAGACTCCAGAAAAAAATCCAGACATCTACAACAAACTCATTTTTCACAAAGGTGCAAGAACGCACACTGGGAAAAGAACAGTCTCTTCAATAAATGGTGCTGGGAAAACTGGATATCCATGTGCAAAAGAATAAAACTAGACCCCTACCTCTCACCACATACAAAAATTAAATAAAAATGAATTAAAGATTTAAACCTAAGACCTCAAACTATGAAACTACTAAAAGAAAACATTGGAGAAACTCTCTAAAAAATAAGAGTGGGAGTAGACTTATTGAGCAATACTCCAGAAATATAGGCAATCAAAGCAAAATAGAGAAATGATATCATATCAAGTTAAAAAACTTCCACACAGCAAAGGAAACAATCAGAAAAGTGAAGAGACAACCCATAGGAATGGAGAAAACGATCTATCTAACAAGGGATTAATAACCATAATGTATATGAAGCTCAAATAACTCTTTGGAAGAAGATCTAATAATCCAATTAAAAAATGGGCAAAAGACCCATATAGACATCTCTCAAAAGAAGATATACAAATGACAAAAAGGTATTTAAAAAAAGGTGCTCAACGTCACTGATCTGATTATCAGAGAAATGCAGATCAATAAAACTACAGTGAGATATCATCTCACCTCATTTAAAATGGCTTATATCCAAAGACAGGAGAAAAAAATGCCAGTGAGGATGCTGAGAAACGGGAATCCTTGTACGCTGTCGGTAGGAATGTAAATTAGTTCAACCACTATAAATAGCAGTGTGGAGGTTCCCCAAAAAACTAAAAATAGAGTTATCATGTGATCCAGGAATCACACTGTTAGATATATTCTCAAAAGAGAGAAAATCAGTATATTGAAGAGATATCTGCACTCCTATGCTTATTGCAGGATTGTTTACCATAGCCAAGATTGAGAAGCAAGCTAAGTGTCCATCAACAGGTGAATAGATAAAGAAAATGTGGTACATATACACAATAGAGTACCATTCAGCCATTAAAAAAAAATGAAACCGAGTCATTTGCAACAACATGGATAAAATTGGAGGTCATTATGTTAAGTGAAATAAGCCAGGCACTGAGAGAAAAACTTCCCATGTTCTCACTTATTTGTGGTGCTAAAAATTACAATAATTGAACTCACGGAAATAGAGAGAAGAATCATTACCAGAGGCTGGGAAGGGTAGTGGAAGGTTAGAGGGGAAGTGGGACTGGTTAATGGGTACAAAAATATAGTTAGAGAGAATGAATAAGGTCTAGTGTTTGATAGCACAACAGAGTTCCTGCAGTCAACAATAATTTATCATACATGTAAAACTAGCTAAGAGTATAACTGGATTGTCTGTAACAGAAAGAAAGAATACATGCTTGAGGAAATGGTTACTCCATTTAGCCTGATGTGATTATCATACATTGCATGCCTGTATCAAAATATTTCATGTACCATATAAATGTATATGCCTACTACATACCAGTAGAAATTAAAAATTAAAATTTTTTAAATGTAAAAAATTAATTTCCTATAATAAAAAAATGAAAGTTTCTTGTAAAATTTTCAGTGCCATAAATCACAAATACCCAAAATCCTCCTGCTTTCAGAAACAGAACAAAATAAACCTCTGATTCCTCACAGTTCTTCAAGCTATTGCCATGTTCTTTTCTTTCCCTTCATAGGAAAACCTTGTGAAAAATAAATTCATGTCCTTGTCTGATTTCAGGAACTGATTTAACTTTTTCACTCTGCACTTCGCTTTTAAAATAAATCTCTATTGAAGTAGTTCATCCCAAGAATCCCAATTCCCTCCTAAGTTGTTCCATTTAGCTATAAGTTGTTCTGTTTAGCTATGAAGAATTGCTATCAGAAGCCACAGCTGACTCCAGAATTCACATTTGAAAGCTTGGGCTGCTGGTATCTATTCTTGGCCCAAATCCTGAACAACTTCAACAGAGCAAACTTACTCCTCAGAACGTCCTCTCTGTACTCTCCAAGCACCTTATTTTGCTTTTAATGCCATTCCCTTATTGCCTTATCCTCTATATTTAACACATGGACTTGTTATTTCAGACATACTTTCCTTTCTCCCAAGTTCACAACTCCTGATACCAAGATGGCAGCCCCAGACCATCTCAGGTAATGTCTTTCCAACTCAACCAAGCCAGGGACTCAGTGAGCTGTAGCCCCACTCCCAGCAGGTGGCACTCCACTACCTCATTTACTTCTGCTTTGGGGACAGGTTCCTAAATAAACTGCAGTCATTTTTCAGTCTCTATCTTACCTGACCCCTGCTCCATATTAAACATGGTTGACCGTCCCTTTTTTCTTAAATGTGCCACTTTCTTATTTCTCTAACACCATCCTCCAGGGAATTGTCAGTACCACTCCAGTCCTCCATCTCAATCTGCTTTTCAGATACGTTATTTCATCAACTCCTATAAAATATTGATGTTACTTTAGATTTTCTTCTCAGCCCTCACTCTACCTTCACCCTTGGCTGCACATTGGAGTAGCATGGGAGCTTCTACAAATAAACAATGTGTGGTCTACCTTCAATGAATGATTATCATTTAACTGGATATGGGAAAGGGGTAGATGTCCCCGTATTAGTAATTTTTTAAAGCTCCCCTGGAATCTCGATGTGTAATCCTGGTTGGCAGCCTCAGATATAAATAACCCCCAGGCCTCATTGAGGCTATCCTGGAAACACTTGAGAAGCACATTCCCTTTTGTCATCCCTCACTGCTGTGGCTCTTCAGGCCCCAGTCTTTATCACACAGATGATCACAGTATCCTCCTAACTCCTCTCTCTCCCCCAGGCTACCCTCCACACAGCTTCCAAAGTGAGCTTTCTACCGTGTCAAGGTTGATTTTGATAATTTAAAAGCCATCAATGTCTCTCTCTTCCAAGTTACGGCTGGAAAGCACATGAGCCTCCGTGCACGCTGCTCTTCAGCTATTCCAGATGAGATGCTTAGTCGCAGGGACAACTCACCACACCCTCTCAGGCCCCAAGCTGTGTGCATGACAGTTCCACTGCCTGGCACAACTTTCTCTTCCACCCTTCCCTCTTACCCTATGTTTTTTTTTCTTTTGCACATGTATATGTCTTTTGTTATCTTAGAAGTAATGGTTAAATGGTAAAATGATATCAATAAATATTTGGGGAATACCCACTAGGAGCAAACATCCTCTGGCTCTGCTATCCACACTGTCTGGCTGCACTTTCATCTTCATATCTTAGACTTGTAACTGTTGGTAGTCATGATGGTGAAATGCTTTAGAGATCACAAAGTGCTCATTTAATCACCAAAGTCACCTAGTAAGAGACTAAATGAATAGATGTTCAAGGCCCCTTAAGATTGAATATAGTATATAACATATAAAGTATATGGTCAACATTTAATAGGAAGTCTTTTGGAGAAGGAGAAAAACCATGCGGGGTATCTTCGGGAATATTGATGAGTGTCCTTCAAGAGTTAAGGTATATGAAGCAGAGTTAGAGTTTTAAACAGTAGAGCTGACATGCACGCATAATTAGTTGATTCGTCGATGCTTGATCTAATATTTTTGAGCCCCACTCCGTATTTTGTTTATCAAAGGGAGAATATCCTCTCTTGTACTCCTGCTATAACAATCCTAATGCTATCCACAGCAAATGGATGTGTTTTGTAGAATAGGCGGAAGCTTATCCACAGATAGGCAAGAGAAAAAAGTATTAATATAGTTCTCAAATATTAACCGTTTTACATTTATAAACAAAGCACAACAGTTCAGAACAGAGTTATGCAAAATCACCATAAAAAATTGTAAGCGGCTTCCAGGGCCAAAGTTTTGACAGAGGTGTTAAGACACCAGCAAGGAATGGGTAAATCAAATGGAAACTGGTGAGTAATGGAAGCCCACACAGTCAATGAAGACATCATAAAATCCAACTTGGCAGAGCTGTGTAAATTCTGCCTGAGGAAAGAGTAATGTAGGCTGATGACCCTCAACACTTGAATGACATCCTCCTACTAATTGTTGAGCAAGCAACTTTCTTATTACAACTTGGCTTCTTTTGTCTTTTATGCCAAGAAAGAAAGAACTGGTCGTTCCGATACTGACTACTGTAATCCACATAACAATCACAGCTCACCAAATAAATAACAAAACTGTGGTGGTGTATATATCAGTCTCCTTCATATTGGTGAATAAGTTCCCACTCCTGAGGAAAGGAACTCCTTGGTGAGTTAATCAAATGAGGTCTTGTGTAGATATGGCTGAGGGCCAGATATGGGACTTAGGTGAATTCACAAAGATTAAAAACTGCTTTGTGAAGTATGCACCTTCTTCTGAGAATATGACGTTCCTCTATCTTTCTCCTCCAGAGCTATCTTGGAGTCATAAGTAAAGTGATTAAATTCCATACCATTGTATATGGCTAGTTAGATAATCCTTATTACAATGAATTTATACCAAAATATGAGACTGTTCCTAAATAACAAAATAGAAATGACAGATAACATGTGCTTCCCTCATTCATTACCATAGGAATTCATATGTGGGAATATTCATACATTCCAAAGCTGAGAATAACACTGTGTTTATGGAGAAATCCATCACCTTGGAAAGCATCATTTTTGTTTGAAGACAAAATAAGACGTAACATAGGCCTCTAACAACTGTAAGTAGTTCATTGTTGTAATATAATTGTTATGTAACAACTGGTTGCTCTGGTAAGAATTTATACCCAGCTAACTTTATAAAATTCATGGATTTGGGACAGGAAGATAAAAATAACAACCAAAGCAATGACTAGTATCCTCTTAAAACTTGGTTGAATCTTAACAGTATCCCTTTGAGGACGTCATCAAAGAGCATACGCCCAGTAGAGCCAGCACAGAGGCCGACACACCTAACGCCCAGTAGAGCCAGCACAGAGGCCGACACACCTAGCTACACTAACTGGGGTCAGGAGGTTCCCGCTCTAACACACATGCGCCCAGCCTTACCCAGAGTGGACCTGAATTCACCAGATCAACTGCCAAAGGGCTGGAAGAAGGGATTTCCCTCCAAAACATCAAGATCTAATTTATATATTATACCATATTAAATACATTTCACTAGTGAGAGTGCTCCCTTGTGTCATCATGTTTTAATTTTATTTCATTTTCAAGGTCTGAGTATTTACTTTTAATCGGGGTATCAATATCATTCTTAATTTCCATTTCTTCCCTCCTGGCAATTCAATGAAATGCATGAAGTTGTAAGGAGTCCACATCATGGACTATGGTTGCTGATTCATCTTACTGTGACAACCAAAGCACTGGAAATGAAACCGAAGAAATAAAAGCTGGTTTCTAGGGGATTCATTTACATTGTTTAGTGGAGTTAAACATCATGGGTAACCAAGTGGTTTATCCTTAACTTTTAAAGAGATTCAGAATGGTTATGTTCTCTCTAATCTGTCTTGGAAATTCAGGGGGAGCGGGGAGTCAGGAGGAGTGGCATTCACAGTAAAGAGTGGGGAGTCATTTGGACGTTAACTTTTCTTGTCACACTGCTGTGGGGCCAGCTTGTGTCTTACGAGAAATTCGTAGGGTGCGTCTTCCTATAATTAAGTGAATATTTCATGACTGACTCTTAAAGAAATTTTACCAACCAAAGGGCTGAAGCTATACATTATTTTAAACAATTGAGGTGTTAAGTTTAATATTGTTAATAGATGAATGCAGTGTTAATCAAAAGCTTAGCCTCTGGGCTTTCCAGCAAAGAAATGTTAAACAAATTGGAGTTATTTGTTTTAACTTTTAATTTTTTGTGTTTTCCTAAAAGATCAGGAAAATATTAAAAGTAGTTTGGAGTGACGAAAATTTATGATGATACTAAAAATAAATCACTCAATTCACTCAGGATGCCAAGTGGTGCCTACTCATAGATCAAATGTGTGAGTGGCCCACAGAAAACCTAAACTTCCAAAAGGCATCTATTTTTCTTTTGAAAATAAAGGTTAAGATTGCAGGTGTATTTGGGGAGAATATGATGCTGGCAGCTATAAAATACTATTAAATAAATTATATCAAGGCTATTATAACACTGGCATATGGATTTACAACCTCTTAAAATGACTAGAATTTGGAAATTTGAAAGCAAAAAAACAAACAAACGAGGAAAAATCATCTTCTGGTGTCTAAAATATAATCTGGCAGGTTGTAATGAGCTCATGTTCCAAGCAGAGCATATCCAGCTTGAAATGTCAATCAATATTTTATGATGTTGTCATTATTTTTCACAGGGGCCCAAGAAACCCTACCAACCCAGGTATAGATTAATTGCATCTAATCAGCTTCAACAGCCTCCTTAACTGTCATCCTTTCCTTTTGCCTTTTTCTTACCTGTTGCACCTGCAACTTTTAGTTTACCTCTCAACTTAGACTTATGCCCTTCATACATGTTATATTTGCTCTTCAAAGAAAGGTCCCAACCTATTGCTTCAGATGTCTTAACATGTACGTACACCCACCTGGATATTTATGGATACTACATCCTTATGTTATTTCCAGAAGTATTTCTAGCTTTTTTGAAGTGTAAGATTTAAAAAAGAAATTTTTAGAGTAAATTCTATTAAAAAGATAAAAGCTAAAATTAATTAAGTAATTCCAAACCTAAGGGAACTAAGAACAATTCTAACCAGGATCCAAGAAAACACAGTAAGAACAGCAGACTGAAGGCTCTCCATCCATTTATTCATTAGCTTTTCTAACTGAATCTTTAATGTGAGAGCCCTCCTTCAGAGGTCAGAAGGAATTTGGTCCTCATTGTCTTCTGCCCTGACGTTTCATCTCAGACCAGGCTCCTCTTAACATGTTTATTCCAATACCAATAATAAGCATTGGAGTAAAAAATTTAAAATTAAATGCACAATGGCACTCTTATAGTATAATCCATACTTTTAAGCATTTTGTCAAAACAGGTACAACATATGAAGAACTCGAACAGACACTCACCTGCCTCACAATTTTCAGTCACGAGCCCTTTATACAGGTGGTGGCTGAAGGAAATCTTTGTGTCTTCTCCTTCCATGTGAATGACCAAGAGACCTGTGGTTGTCCTAGCTGGAACACCCTGATCTGTAACTTTTAACTGCAGCCAGATAGGGAAATATTCTGAAGATGGACTTTGCTGAAATTGAATTTCTCCTGTATGTTTATCAATAGAAAACATTGACTGGGTCTCCACAAAACTAAAAACCACAGTTCCATTGGGCCCCAAGTCCGGGTCATCGGCTTTCAGAATGACAGTTGTCTGGTTTGTAGGTGACTGGAGGGAAAGAAAAACATCGAAAGGGTTCTGTTCCAAAACTGGGTCATTGTCATTAACATCAGTGATATATACTTTTATAATTACGGTGGTGCTTCGTGAGCCCTTGATGCTACAGTCTCTGGCCACAGCACTAAATGTATGCTGAGATCTGGCTTCACGGTCGAGGGTGTTGCTGGTTCTTAATGTGCCTGACGTAGGATCAATGGTGAATGCACCAGAAGCCTCATCAGTCAAAAGATACTCAATTTGCCCATTCAGGCCTTCATCCTTGTCCACAGCTGAAAGCATAAGAACCACTGTTCCCACTTCAGCATCTTCTCTCACAGAGGACTGATAATAAAGTGTGGGAAAAGAAGGGCTGTGGTCATTGGCATCCAAAACTCTAACTTGCAGGTGTATTACAGAGCTCCTAGGCGGATCTCCCAAATCAGAGCACAGGATGGCAAGGGTGAAATTGCTGACTTGCTCCCGGTCCAAACCACGAGTGGTTGAGAGTTCTCCTGACATCTCATTTATAGCAAAGTACTCATCGGTATTTCCATCTATTAAAAAAAATATTCCAAATTCATTTGAATTGAAAGAGTAGTAGCTCTTTGCTAGCACTATCTATGGTATTTATTTATACATTCATTCAAAAAGATATTTATTCCCAATTATATTGTATCCTAGCACCTTTATAAATATTGGGGATATAACAGTCAACACAATAAAGACTCTGCCCTCATGAAACTTCTGTTCTATTGAGGGAATAAATAGAATAATATGGTTCAATGCCTTTCTTTAATCAGTCAATAATTAGAACACTAGTTTTCACTGATTTGCAGCCATATGATTTTTTTGTGTGCATCTACAACTCTTAGTTTTAATATATTTTTCCTCATAACAGGATGAAGATATATGTTTTATTTAACATAAAACAATAGGAGTTGGGAATAAGAAAGAGAATATAATGTCCCTTTTTTTTAGCTATCAATCAGAAACTAACAGATTTGATTTGCAGTTATTTTCCCAAATATTAACCACTACAGATTTCACGCCTGTTATACTATTGCAGTAAAGCCATCTCTTCTACAAGTCCACTGAGTTTTGTACATGAATCATAACACTTTGGTTAGAGTTAGTTGGACACTTTGCTATTTCTTCCAAAATATAAGTAAGGACAATGTTCTCTTCATCTATTCCTTTAAAAAAAAATCTGCCCTTTACTATATTCCATGGTATCAAGTAGAAAAAAAAATTAAAATTGAACACAAGGACAAAAAGCTTTCAAAGACATTTTAAAATAATCCTGAAAATTAGTGAGTAAAAATGTGGTTCAAATACTTGCCAGCCATATTCTTTGGATGAAGAGCAGGCCCAATAGTGTGGGAACTTACTAGAGCCTGCATTTCAGAGGCATAGAGGGACCAAGTGGAGTGGCATTGAGGGGAAACAACAGCAATAGGTAGTTAAGGAGGAGGAGAGGGCCTTGTATTTTTATTCATGAGGCATAGTTAATTTACACCAAAAGTGGAGATGACTGGACAAACCTACATTTCTGTGGTATTTGTGGTTGACAAAGTGAATCAGTCATTCAGCAAACATTTGATGAGCACTTACTACGTCCCAAGTTTGTGCTTGAGATCAGAGATATGAGGGGAGTAAGATAAGACCCAGCTTCAGGAGTTTACAGTCTTAAAAAGGAAAGGCTGGTCAATACTAAGGTATTAAAGTAGCATGTGAAAATCATGTGTACAGAGTGCCACGTGAGTACATACAGATAGTGCTAGCCAAGGGCTGCTGTTTCTCTGAGAAATATAGAAAAAGGGCACATAGTCCTATGTTAGTACGGCCAAGAAATGCTTATTGGAAAAAGTGAGATCAAAGCTCACTCCTGAAGTGGAGGACGCCACACTACAAGTTTTAGGAAGAGTGCTTCAGGCAGAAAAAGAGCCTCTGAGAAGTTCCAGGAATTTAAGAATTAACAGGCTGCAAATGTTTCGGTGTGACTGGTACACAGGGCTCCTGGCTGTTTGTAAAGAAGAGTAGGAAAAGGCTGGCAGTAGTGGCAGAGGAAAGACATGAATTTGGGAGGTCAGCAGGAGATTAAATTGTAAAGGACTCTAGGTATACTGCTGAGGATTCTCTGCTTTCCCCTGAAATCCATGAGGGAGCCCCGCCAAAGGATTTTGGACAGGAAAGTGTCATGAATAAAATTTCTATTTTAAGAATAGTATTGAGGCAGCAATGTGATTAGAAAATAAAATCCCAGCACTTTTGAAGCACTCCTGAAATCCCAGCCTTTGAAGCACTCCTGAAATCCTTTTGGAGGCCAAGGCGGGAGAATCACTTGAGCCCAGGAATTTCAGTCCAGGCTGGGCAACATAGTGAGACCTGATCTCTACAATAATAATAATAATAATAAAAGATTTAAGTTATTCAGGCATGGTGGCATGCGCCAGTAGTCTCAACTACTCAGGAAGCTGAGGTGGGAGGATTGCTTGAGCCTGGCAGAGAGTAGAGGCTGTAGTGAGCTGTGATTCCACCACTGCTCAGCCTTGGCGACAGAGCGAGACCCTGTCTTTAAAAAAAAAAAAGTAAATGAAAATGAAAAGATTTTAGGAGTCATAGTAATCTGCTTGTGCAACAAAGTGTATCTGAAACAATATGTGCATACAGGGAGTGAACACATTGCAAAGACATTAAGGAGGAAAATTAAGAAGTTATGGAGAAAGCATTCTTAATCTGGCTTAGGTGAATGAGCGAAAGGTGTTTAAATCAATCAATCATCTTTAAAATGAGGCCTAAGTGCAGCTGGGTTACTTGAAGCTTTCTCAGGAATTCACCTGGAAACAGGCTGTTTTGTGGTAATTTCCAGAAGTTCAATTTAAATATCCTTATTCCTAAAATTGTTCTACCTGAGAGATCACCTGCGATCACGAAATTTATCTTTCCCACATTCACCTTTATAAAAACTCTTCTTGCAAATCAGAAAAGAAAGTCTTCCTCTCACCCAAATAAATGGCTGCCAGATAAAGTGGTCATTCCCAATATTAAAAGTTCAATGTCAAAACAGTAACTGACTTTAATGCCTGGGAAAAATATCCTTTTGCAGTAGAAGAGGTCCCTGCTATCAATCAAATTATAGGGCCTATTCAAGTTTTCATGTGGTAGATAAATAAAAAATAAGGACTATTCGTTAATGGTTTGGCATATAACTCAGAAGATATATGAGTACTAAATTAACTTCTATAACAATACTTCCATTTTTAAAGATGTAAGAAAGGAATTTTCTGTGCTTACACCTGTAACAAAGAGAAAGCAACGACTTGGTGCTGTACTTTGTCTTATTTTAGCAAAAAGGAACATGCATTCCCAGATTCATGAACTCCCTGGAAAAAAGGAACCCATCAATTTGATTCAGAGATGCATTTCCAATACAGTTTTACTTTTTATGTTACTGTTTGTCAAAATCTGGAATTCACTTTCGCTATTTCAATCTTACAACCACAATAACAACAATCTAACATAATTTTCAAAGCGGAGACCTTATGTTCATTGGAAAATTTTTAAGATCTTACATTTATCCACATATTTTAATTGTAGAAAAGTACAATAAAATGATCGATACTTTAAGCATAAATGTCCATTACATTATGATAAAATTCTGCAAGGATGTAGAAAGGTAATATTGATTGAAGAAGCAAAAATGCAAAACATTTAACTGAAAATGCTTGCTTGTACATATAATAGAAAAAAAACTTAAAAAGCAAAATTCTTCATCTTTATTAACTTTAAAAAATCGTATTTCAAACAGTAGTGTTTGTGAACTCTGAAAATGTACAATTCACTTGGCATTCCCAGTGCCTTTTGCTCCCTGTGACTGCACTGTGCAGGTGTCTCGGTTTGTTCATGGTTGTTTCCATTCTTGCCAGGATCCTCCTCCCCCTTTCTCCCCTCAGGCACCTCATTCCCTTCTTTGCCAGGTGGTGGGGGCTGTTTTAAGCCTGGGTTCTGTTTTTGGAAGGGCAGATTTAGCAGACAACCCTGCTTATCTCCTGTGTGGCTCCTCCATCACCTTTACTGTGTCACCTTTTTACCCTATTTCCTGGGCATGATGGCTTGGCAGGCAGTTCTGGCAATCCAAGGTATGCTCTCTGCTCCTGGAAAGATTTCTGAGTCCCACAGCCATCCAAAGGCTCCCAGTTTCCAACCCAGCTGAGAAGGTGACCTCAGCCTGGGCAGAAAGGAGGAGACTTTGGGACCACGAAGAGACACGCAGAACCAGGAAAGGTATTTTTTAAAGGTATTTTTAAGGTATATTTTAAGGTATATTTTTTAAAGGAATTTTAAGGTATATTTTAAAGGTATTTTTTATTCTAATACTTTTAAAAGGTGATATAACAGTCTTATTTTAATGTGTCAATAGGTAGGATATGCTGGGAAACATACCTTTATTACTCTTTCAGCTTATGGAGAAAAGTTTAATTGGCAACTTAAAAATATGTGTCTGTTGGTACATGATTTTTCAAGATTATTTTAAGGGTAACTGAAGCAAAAAAAAAATGCTGAAGATCACTGGCAGAGACTAGCAGAGGTTCCAGACCATGATAGAGGAGGTAGAAAGGGGGTGAGGCTGTTGTGTCATTTTGGACACACTGATAATGCAATGCTGTTGGATATAAAGACTGGGTCCTTGGGGCTGTCAGGAAATTGTGAAACATTTTGAAATAGGAAGAACAAGATGAGCAGGTGTCCTGGTACTGAAGAAAGAAGGGTGGGGCACAGGTGTCCAGTGTGTTTTTGCCATCAGAGTGGTCTTCCACCTTCACTGCCTTTTTGACCACTCTGTAAATTGTTCAAAACTGATAATAATGTACATGATTCTTGTCCACAGAAATGTCAGTAAATCTGGTGAAATGCCACTGACTGTTGTCTTGCAAATATACCTCATGTATTTCAGAATTCCTTATTCCCTTTGTGTGTGTGTGTGTGTGTGTGCGTGCGCGCCTATGTATGGCTTTTGGAATTTTCCTTGAACCAGTTTTAACATCTTTTTGGTTCACTCGTCAGTTAGTGAATTAAATGAAAGTTATTTGCAGGTACCATTTTTATATTTGTATGAGCGTTACTATTTGACTTTCAGTAACAACATCCTTTAATGGGATCTGGATTTAGGATGCAGATAGAGATGGGAGCCATTAGCCTCCCAACGTCAGCTAAAGACAGGGGCTGGATGAAATGACCCAGTAAGCATGTGTCTATGAGAAAGGAAAAATTTTAAAAAATTAAAACTGATTATGTGAAAGCAACAAAAATAGAAAAACAGTATCTGTTCCATCCTTACATCCACTAATGTTAGTACAGAAAAAAATTCACGGCAGTTTGCAAAGGCAGATTTTTAAAGAATGTGGAGGGCAGTGGTTCAAGGTAGCTGTGAGAAGGAGGTAGAGAGAAAGCTCATGGCACTAATCAGTTCTGACTGGATGTGTATTTTGTAGAGAAAACCAACAGGTATCAACATGGAGTAGTCAACACAGAGGAATGTGTGTCAACTCAGTCAGCATCCTGGAGGAAATTTTTAAATACTTACATATTTGGAAGGCTGAGGCACAAGAATTGCTTGAATCTGGGAAGTGGAGGTTGCAGTGAACCTTCGTGCCACTGCCCTTCAGCCTGGGTGACAGAGCAAGACTCGGTCTTAACAGACAGACAAACAAACTTACCAATGATGTGATATTCGACAGCTCTGTTACTGCCAGCATCCATATCAGAGGCTAAAACAGTATAGACAACCTCTGGTTCCTGGTTTTCCAGAACCTCAATGTCATAACTGAAAACAATAAACTCTGGTGCATGATCATTTTCATCTTCAACAGTGCAGAGGATTGTTGTGGTGCCGGACAGTGAAGGGACTCCGCCATCTCGTACTAGTACTGACAAAGAACACAAAGATGGCATGAATTGTGGCCTTTGATCCATACCTAAAACATACTGTTCTAACTAGACAAAGTCAGACTAAACTAACCAGGTAGCACTGGTTGAATAATATTTTATTTAAAAATACCCTACCAAAATGTAACATTTCACCACTGAACTGCTTTTTTTGCTTTGTTTTGTTTTGCGTAAAGAATCCCTTACCTCGAAGGGTGAAGACTTCTTGAATTTCTCTGTCAAGCATGGTGGTTGTCACTACCTCTCCAGTGTCAGAATTTATCTGGAACAATTCAAATGAAGCACCTGGCATGATTTCAAACTGAAGCTTGGAATTGACTCCTTAAGAAAAACAAAGAAAAACTTAGCAATCATTTCACTGAAATACATTCATCCACTTTCCTATTTCTTTTCTTTGAACATGTTATTCCATAGATGAAAATGGCAAGATTCTCAAACAGCCTTCAAATTAAGGTAAAAGAAAAACTCTCTTGGCCGTTCTTGCTAAATAAAAGCCTCATGGGCTGAAATGCTTGATTTTCAAAAGTCTTATGAGACTTCCCCACAGTGAATGCTTAGAATTTTTTCCTTCCCATAAAAAATTTCTTATGAGTGTGCAACTCTACAACATATTCCTAATTACTCCTTCTAACACCCCTGATTGTGATTTAATGACTTAATTTTAAGCTTACAGGGCGAATGACAATTTCTATAGATTGACCCACTGTTTAAAAGCCCACGCTAAGTTATAGAACTATTTACTCTTAACCTCAAGAAGTAAGCACGTAGAACTGCTTATATACGTATTTTTGTTTGTCTTCCACTTAGTGTTCAGTCTGCTATCTGGAGTGAGAAATGTGGTGCCACATTATTACGCATGTTGGAAATAATTATTCCCATATTTTTGTGGTTTCATTTCTCCCCTAAGAAAAGTATCACGTCATTTCCATCACTGGTTATGAAGATCATTCATACTATTAATCGTAATGACTTTATCCCATGCCATTGTAATTTATTTGCATTTTACACAAGTTCCTCTCAGTCATTTTCCTATGTTCTTTTTTTAACTGACAAGAAGCTAGGTGTACCCCCAGTACTCAGAATGTACAGTGTTATACCTTAATAAAAGACAAAATGCCATTCTTTTGGCCTTAACAAAAAAACATCAATTACAGATTTCCATCTTGCCAGTCTTAAAAAGTAAATGTTCATTCCATTATGACCTGGTGGATATTATATAGGAGTGAGAGCTGAAAGGAGTGGAATAGAATTCTAGTTTTATCAGAATGAATATACATATCTTCTTACTATATAACTGGGAAGAGAAATATATTTGAGCTATAATCCTCAGGCATTGGAATGACCCTGAGAAAAAAGTCTAACATAGGACCAATGTATTTTATATGATATGGTCAAAGATCACCAAAATGTTTCATTCCATCATTAGGCATTAGGCATATTATTAATGGTTATTACTAAAGAGTCACTTAAGGATTACTTTGGTCACTTAAGGATCATATAATCTATTCTATAGCCAACACAAAATTTCTTAAAATTCCAAGTTGTTAAAATTTGTTATTCCTATCTCTGCCTATTTTATAAAAATGGGAACAACATTATCTTATATTTACTTTCATTTTCCTCAAAAAAAGAGAAATAACAGGTACCAAGCATAGTACTGTATGCCAAGTACTGCGTCAAACAGATTGACCTCTGTCTTCAAAAAAATCACATGGATCTTTTACTTTTTAAATGAACACTCATTCATATGATTTTGTGATGAATTATACATTCACCATTGCATATTATTTTATATGATTTTGTTACATATTGTATATGCCATTGCATATTATATATTGTATTACATATTATAGAATGCTATATATTATACATTTGTAATTCTCAACACTTGCCAAACCTAGAAAATGTCTTCAATTGTTTACACATAAATTCATATCTTTATACTGTCCCTTCCTCCCACAGTTCCCATTATCCTCTAATGTGCTTCACCACTCTACTCAACATTTATCTGGCTTTTTAGGAACTTCCAGATTTTATTTATTTTTAATTCTGTATGGGTTTTATCCCTAAGATACCAATACATTCACCTTCAACCATCTTAATATATTATTAAGGATACATAAGATCTTTACCTATAACCGTAGTCTGCATATATACATTTTTTATACCCCAAACTTCGTACCCTTTACAACTTGGTAATAGGAAGTAAATTAAATGTATTTTCCTATGACTTATTTAGAATTTAATTAGTGCTTTGGTTTTTCCTCCCTAGACCCTTGTAAGCCTACAGAACAAACATAGCATTATCAAACATGAGAAAACTAAGAAAAAAAATTAAAAAGATTATTTGGCTTCATTCTATCACTCACTAAGCAAATTGGAAGTTTGGATCTGAAGATATTTATATCCTTATGACACATGCCCACTAAAGGATATATGTGTGTGTGTGTGTGTTTGTGTGTGCGTGTGTGTGTGCCTATGTATGAATATATGCCCATATTTAGGTGTGTGTGCATGCCAGTGTGAAGGTGCACACATGCGTGCGCACACACACACACACACACACACACACACATCTATCTTCTCTTAGACCTCAAGACCTACAGTCCCATGACTTCCTAATTCCTCCCACTCTAGGATACCTCTCCTCAATTCATTTCTCTCCTTTTCCAGTCCAGCCCCATAAGCTATCCCTCTAGCAATCTTGCATAGTTTCTCAGGTCCTGGGGCTTTCTGCCAAAGATGTCCAGCAAAGCCCCAGCCCAGAATCATTCCAACCATCTCTTTAATTCATTTGAATATCCAACAGATGGCTGGGGCTACAGAAAATTTCACAACATCATGGATTGAGACCATTGCAGTACCATCGTATCGGGCAATCTTTCCAGGTGTCCATAATCACCCCTCTTCCATTCAGGTCTCCTACCCAACCACTACCTGGCTTACTCTCACAGATCACTTCCCTTTCCATTTTCCAGAGACAAAGGAGGCATTGGCATCCCTCACCCTCTGCACCTGTATTCAGCTGTTTCCCTTACTCCCTGTCTCAATGGCAAAGTCATTCTTCAAACACACTCCCAGAATTTTCCTGTCAGGTCTAGTCTTTCTCCTAAATTATTTTTTCCTTAAATTACATCCTTCTCTAGCTATAAGACTCAGGCTTTTTTCTCCTTCTCTTTGTAGCCAAATTTCTTTTGAAAATCATATTCAGTCTATAGCTAGCTTCAAATCATGCCATTCCCAGTTATTCTTTCTACAGTGACCATGATCTTCTGATTATAAAATCCACTGGCCATTTCTTGTTCTTACCTAACTTGTCTTCTCTGTGGTATTATATATGGCTGACAGACATTAAAAAGAAAAAGAAAGAAAGAAAGAAAAGAAGGAACAAAAGGAGGGTGGGAAGGAAGACATGAGGAAGAGACTAGTAAAAAATAAAAGAAAAAGAGTTTGTTTGTTTCTCTATGACATATTTTTCTCTTGCTTCCTGGAGTGGGGCTCATTGACAAAAAATATGCTGGCCATCACACCATTGCCATCTCATGCTACACATTCATGTCTTCAGTTTGCATCCATATGCAGATGACATCCATGCCCATGCACTGAGCTCCAGTAATCTGTTTGGCTGGTTCATTCATTTATCCATTCGTGTGTGCACTTATGAATGCACAGATACTGAGTGTCAGGTACTGGAAAGGCACCACTGATAGTTACTTTGGTCCACAGAGTTCCCCTCTAGAGGGGAAGATAATTAGATCTGCGAGTTACAGAAAGTGTGATAGAATATATGAAATCACTGAAGAGTGGATCAGAGAAGACATCTCAGGTACAGTTTGGTCATTAATTATCTCATTGAATTAACATATGTAAAGAGTAATCCTAAGTGCCAAGGTACCAAACCATGTGCTAAAAATATAACGTCTGGTAAACAGACAAATTCTCTACCCTCACAGTGTCTACCATATAGCACTGGATACAGATAAGCAAGCTGATAGTTACAATTCCCCCTGATAATACATGATGGGTAAGTTGAGTTGCCCTCTGTATAGTCGGAGACCCTAAAGATGAATAGGAATTAATGGGTAAGAAGGAAGAAAGTATCTCTGAATGAGTTCAAAATAAAATCCAAATACCTTACCACAGTCCCCAAAGTCCCATATGATGTGGGTTCCGCATATCTTTTCAACCTCTTCTCAGGTACTCACTTCCTTGCTATATTCTTGTGTTTTTTGTTTTTGTTTTTTTTTTTTTTAATTGAGACGGAGTTTCACTCTTGTTACCCAGGCTGGAGTGCAATGGCGCGATCTCGGCTCACCGCAACCTCCGCCTCCCGGGTTCAGGCAATTTTCCTGCCTCAGCCTCCTTAGTTGCTGGGATTACAGGCACGTGCCACCATGCCCAGCTAATTTTTTGTATTTTTAGTAGAGACAGGGTTTCACCATGTTGACCAGGATGGTCTCAATCTCTTGACCTAGTGATCCACCCGCCTCGGCCTCCCAAAGTGCTAGGATTACAGGTGTGAGTCACCGCGCCCAGCCCTCCCTTGCTGTATTCTTATCCCCCTGGTTTCCTTTCTGTTCTCTGAACATGCTAAGCATCTTTCTGCTGAGGCCTCTGTAGTGGCTGCTCCCTCTGCCTGCTCCTCTCAGTTCTTCACTCTTAGATCCAAATCTGTTCTTCTGTACTCTGCCCTGTGAGGCTGGGGCTTGGGATCTACAAACCACATTCTCCACCGCCAATTACCCCTCTCCTAGGGTTTGCCACAAACAGACACTAGAAGGAGACTGAAAGTCAGGACAGAAAACAGGACTTACTTCTTCCTAGTTACTTACTGTCATCATGAGCAATGCTATTCAGTCTGTTTCACTACTCCCAGAACCAGGCTCTGCAAGGTCCCTTCTCTCATTTTCTTCCTAGGGTCTGATAATCCAAACCTCTTCTTTCCCAGTATTAGGGGTGGTAGCTGCCTTCTAGAGGTTTTTTTTTTTTTTTGGGTTATCTCAGTATCCCCTCTTGCTTACTCATTCATCCGACATCTGTTTGCAGCATCTATTCTTCCTGACTGAATATGGCTGATAGAGTACTTGGCACCAGAATTGTGTCTCAGGTAACAGAGACTCTGAGGTTGGCTTGGTTTTATGTCTTAGGCTTTGAATGCAGTGATGAGTTCCTTAACCATGGGAAATGGAATGCTAGGAATTCAATAATTGGAGAGCTGTCACAATTAATTAAATTATTAGCCATGTTTGACTGTGATAAAGTGACTCTTAAAGGACTCGAATTCCTTAGAGAACCAAATGGTGCTGACTTTGACCATATACTAGTAAAAAGGTCTATGACGTAGAATATTGTTTTTCAAAGGACTAGGAAATTATAGAAAGATAACTACAAGCTGAGGCTTTAAACCTGTAGCTCAAGTCATAGTTACAAAGCTGGAGAGCTCCTGTATAGAAACCCTAAAATTAAGCTCCCTGAAGATCAGACCCAAATTGAGTGGCAAGTATAAGAAGTACCTTGCAAGGAAATGCCTATTCATGTAAATACCCATAACCAGAGTCAGATTTCAACATAACTCAGGTAGCCAAGGGCAAATCTGACTCAGTTGAAGAAAGATTATAGTTTTAAAAGAATAGTAAGATTTTTCTAATTTATATGGCATGAAACTGGTAAATATGGGTGGAAACCAATTCTAAGAATGTGAAACCTAGGAAGATATAACATTGGTTTAGGATGGATTTATTGATAGATAAACAGACAATATTGATATTATTTGCTAGAGAGTCAGAATTTAATGTGTTAGCTCATGCAGTGTGTCTCTTGAGAGTATCTTTGACTGGCTGGATTCAATGGTGACCTATAATCACTGAGGTTGAGACACTAGATCTTCCTTTCAATACTATTAAAAGCTTAGGGAAATGATAATGTTAGAATGAATTTATCATGTATGACATGCTCACCAAACTTCCCCACTACCTTTCCCAAGAGTTCAGAGGACCCTCCCTTCATAAGTACACTGGGAAAAGTATTAGAAGGTCACCAGCATCCTTGAAAAGCAGAATGGGTGCGGTTTTTCATAGACTGGAGATGGATGATGGTGCCACTGGTCCCAGGGACCACCTTTTGAAAAGCAACTCTTGATACCAATTTATAAAACTATCAGAAGTCATTTGCTTCCACCCATCTTTATGTAAACTTTCTGTAAACATCTGTATGTAAACACTGTTGAGCGTCATCTAGTTGGTAGAGATATTGATCATCTTGGCATCCAATGGAACATTACGTTGATACACCATTATGATGACATCATGATAATGGGATCTGATGAGTAGAAGGCAGCAAGTAACTTAGATGTCTTAATTAGACACATACATTAGATTAGAGTTTGGCAAACTACAGTCCAGTGGTCAAATCTGGCCTGCTTCCTGCTTTTGTAAAGTTTTGCTGAAATACAGGCACAATATTAATTATGGTTGCTGTCTTGCTAGAGTGTCAGAGTTGCACAAAAGAGACCATAAAACACACAAAGCCTAAAATATGTACTCTCTGGTCCTTTATCAGAAAAAGTTTTGCTGAATTCTATCCTAGAGTAAAAGATGGGAGAGTAATAGGAGCTGAGGACAGAGAGGAAAGCTGGCTGTTAAGCTAAAAGGCACAAAACCTTATCCTCCTCTTCCTCAAACTATGGGGAAATAATGAAGAATTCTTGCCAGGGGGGTGTGTTATTTTTAGGAAGATCAATTTTCTTTTCTTTTTATTTTAAGACAGGCTCTCATTCTGCCACCCAGGGTGGAGTGTACAGAGGCACAATCATGGTTCACTGCAGTAAATTCCTGGGTTCAAGCCATCCCTCCACTTCAGCTTCCTGAGTAGCTAAGACTACAGGAGCGTACCACATTTTATATATTTTTAGTAAAGGCGAGGTCTTGCTATGTTGTCCAAGTTGGTCTTGAACTCCTGGCTTCAAGCAATCCTCCCATCTCAACCTCCCAAAGCACTAAGATTACAGGCATGAGCCACCATGTCCAGCCAAGGTTAGTTTTTGTGTAATGCCTCAACTGTACAATGACCCACAGTCAGGCATTTCTAAAGCAAAAATAGAATTATGCCTGGCTGAATGAATAAAGAAATAAATAAATGAATAAATTCTAAACAGTAAAGGCAGCCTGAGGAAGCTTATGTCATACATGCTTCAGTTTCTCAGACTATGTGGTTAAAAATGTTTATTGAGTTCCTATGTCACATCTTGCACTACTCTAGGAACCTGGAATAAAAATATTAATAAATAAAAAGTGCCGAGTCCAGGAGAAGTTCACAGCTTAGAGAAAAAGCAGACAAATAAACATTTACATAATTATATACTATATATTAAATGTATTAATAATATATACCAAAGTTTTAACAGCAATTGTCTCTGAGTGAGTGAGGTTATGACTGGTCCTTATTCTTTTTTCATCTGCTTATTTTTGATGTTTATGCAAATGTGTTTATCATAGAATCTTTTTTTATATAGGGAGAAAATTTATATAGAGAGCCAAGGCAAACATAACCGTCCTAAGGGGTTAGCAGAAGTACTGCAGCCTAAGTGGGTGGTGGCTTCATTAGCATGCTGTTGTGACTTTCTCTAGCAAATGTTCCATAGCCTTGGATTGGGAAATTCAACTTCTGAAATGCCCTATAATCTAGCCCCGCTCTAAATCCTTCTCTTGGGACTTCGGTATAATCGAAGTTGCTAGAATGGTGCAAAACTAATAAGATCGATCTGCACCTGAATCTTGTGGATCTCCTTATGCATCCCTGGAGTAATTAGATTGAATCTAAATGGTGGGCAAATGCCACTGAGGAAAGAATGAGGGGGCAAGTCAATGAATAACTACTAATAAAGTGCAGAGGGGCCCAGCGTGGTGGCTCACGACTGTAATCCCTACACTTTGGGAGGTGGAGCCTGGAGGATCACTTGAGGCCAGGAGTTTGAGGCTGAGGTGAGCCATGATTGGGCCACTGCCCTCCAGCCTGGGGACACAGTGAGACTCTGTCTGTATAAAAATAAATAAAAATAAAAATAAAGCATCAGGAGTATGTTCTCTTTAAATAAAGTATGGAGGAAAGTTGGTGGATATTTTGCCTCTGTATATGATGCAGAGGAAATGTCACTCCATAAAGAAACATTTAAAATAAACTGAATAGCCAGATGTATTGCCCACTCAAGTGAGAAATTATTATTATGGAATGCCATACATTCAGATATTTTAACATCTTTATCCTTTATTCTTTGGTATACATCCAAATAAGTTACTTTCTAAAGAGTATACAGAATGGCACCTTATAACTTCCTGTGAAGATAAAGCTATCAGCCCAGTGGAAGTATTCCAAAGACAAGGGAGGGAGCCCCTATTTACCATATTGCATTAATTCTAAGATTTATTTGCTTTTCACATTTCTGAAAGTAGATGCATCTTAACAATTAATGGTGTCTTAAATTTGATGAAATACTGTGTTTCTCCCTGGCTCCAAGTGTAGACTTAGGCAGTGCAGTTGTGCATCTAGCGTGGTAGCACAAGGGATTCCAGAAAACCAGATGTAGTTTACTGAAGATGACCCCAGATCTAGAATACATTTTTATGGAATAGAGAATAACATCTCGTTAATGAATTCTATTTTTATTGTGGCAATGTACTGTTATTTTATGTTCTACACCCTTGAGCGATTATAAGTGAGTGGTATTCCCAGTGGGGCACCCTTTCCTCTTGGGAGTGAGGAAAGGGCACCGCAGGGGGAGATCTTTTTTCACTAACAATAGAGCTCTTGTTGGTGGCACCAAATGCTGTAGTTTTAATACCTTAGTTAAAATCTGGTAGTTGTTTTTTCCTTTTAATATAAAAGAAACTTCTGCTAGAGCTAGTGTGAGTCATACACCATAAACATTCAATGCTCAAATCCCCGTGGGTTTTGAATGCCAAATAACACCGTACACTTACATTTTTAAAAACTGCATCGTAGAATGCTAGAAAACACATGTTAAGCTCTCTAGTATTGAGTAACGCTGTGGTATTTATTAAAAAATACATACTATAAAGTAAACCATTCATAAATTCCAGTGTAATGCCAGTTATGTTAAAATCCTGACTACGTCATTTAATTCTCATGCATAATCCTATTTTCATTGTTTTAACCCAATAATCAAAAAAGAAAAGAAAGACTGAGGGAAAATGTATTCGAAAGTATGTGCATATACACAAATATTCACATATATTTACATAATCACCTACTTAAAAGATCTGGCCTCATTAGAAACACTGAGATTTCCAGTAAATCAAAATTGTCTCCAAAATATGTAAGGTTACATGAGACTCATGAAGATGTTAATGTGTATTTCAAATATCCATTAATCCAGAAAAACAGTAATTTTGTGTCTAAATTTTCAGTTGGCAAACCATAATCTCTAGAATAATGAAGTTTCAATTCAATTATAACTAGCAGGTTGTAGACAATTCATTCTAAATGAAAATAGCATTAACACTGGGCAACTTGACAGTAAAAATCAGAAGAATATATTTATGGTAATTGTCTTTGGTTAATATGCGCACATTTTGAGAGAAATTCTTTTCTCCCTCTTCAAGCGTTAAAGCAAAAGGAATCTTTCTAGTAGAATCCATTACAAAAAATAAAATTCATAAAATAAAGCAAGATCAAAGGGAGGAAGCATTTTACATACCTTACTAATTGGAAAATCACACATCAGCAATAGGTTCAGTGTATGTCCACATACTTTGGGGAGTAGTTTTTGTGTTGCCTAGCATCCTATATTGCTCTGTTTCTACAGATAACACTCGATGAGAACTTTACTGAGATGAAAATATTGTAAAACACAAAGCCTATGTATATTTTTCATTGTGTCTGACACCCTAAAAATGAATACTACCAAAAATGTGCTAAGTTCTAAGCATGGATTGGAGCGAACAATCGTTAGTATGCTTCAGTGTGGCGTCTTAGAAAAACTCTTTGATCACACTGCCCCACTCTGGTCAAAGACAGAAAACTGGGTTAGCCCTTGAAAAGTGTTCATAACATCACATACAAATTCACGAAAGTGCATTTCATTAAGAGATGATGTTTTCCAAATAGGCGAAGTATTGAAATATCTATAATTTGGTTTAAAATTTCATGTAAATGTATCTTTTGCCCCTTAACAATGTACAAGGAAATGCTACTGTTAATATTATTTCCATAAAAAATCTATCACAATTCTTGCAAAAATATAACAAAATATTACACTGATGTACAATGCCATTTGCTATATCCAAATTTAAATTTAAAAAGACTGGATTGTTAAAGGGAACTAACACGAATAGTTTATATTCATAAAATATTCATCTCATATTAGTTCAGTGTTTTCCATCTGAATGGGAATATAAACTATTCATACTAGTTCAGATGGAAAAATTCAGCATATATTGTGAATAAGAAACACAGCACTGTAATTTTTATAATTTTGTTTAAGATAAAAACAGAATATAATTAAAGTTGGTGAATCTTGATTGCCAAAACAGCCACAGTGATGTTGAAAAGCAAGTCAAAGAAATTTGTAAATTCCTAACCGTAGTTAACTGTTCACTCCAAAGTCATTTGTCTGAACACAGTGGTTGAATTTAGTAAAAATAGTCATAAAGTTGACATATCGATCATTTATTGTGTCAGACACTGGTCTAAGCTCTTCAGATGTAACAATTCATTCATGATCATAACAGAACTATAATTTAGGCACTGATATTATCTCCATATCACAGGTAAGTAGGAAAATAGAAAGGATTAGTAACTTGTTCAAGGTCACATGGCATAAGTAAATGGTAGTTCTAGGATTCAAACCCAGGTGGTCTGACACCAGCACTACAGCTCTTCCACTATGCTATATACATTGTTCTCAATGTATCTAACTATTATACTCTGAAAGAAATGTGATGCTTTGTCCATACTTCGATTATCAAGGTCAAGTCAATACAGTATATGTTAATTGGGTGTATATCGCCCTAATATAAATTATAATAAAGTTAATACAAGCAAATTCTATATTATGTGATATATCTATACTTTACAGGTGTATATGTTTCTGTGTGGATGCAAATGAAAGTATTAGAAATTTGAGATAACTAGCAACTCTTCATTTTTCCTGAGCCATAACTGTTTTAAATTATGCCAATTATAATCTTCAATTATTTTTTTTAAGAATTAATGCCCAGTTTCTGTATTTTTAAATTACCTGAATCTCTGTCCAGAGCTTCAACCCTTATGACAAACTCCCCTGGATTTTGGTTTTCTTTCACTGAAGCTTCATACAACTGCTGCTTAAATACTGGAGCTTCATCATTTACATCAAGAACAGTAATTGTTAAAGTCTGGGATGAAGAAAGTGTTGGTGTGCCATCATCCAGTGCCAGAACAGTCAGAATGTGCTGAGTTTTCATTTCATAATCCAAAGGACAAGTTGTAGTTAGTAAGCCTGTTTTGAAAACAGAAGAAAAGAAACATGTATTCTTATGAAAGTCATGCTTACTCCACTTGTGTCTAACTTGTTTACCTAAACATTCAGAAGTCTTAACTGCTAAAATATGAACTGTATTTTTAGTCAGAAAAGTCATCTCAATTTAAATTATATCGAAGAAAACAATTCAAGAATAATCTGTTATTCAATTATCTACTGAGAGCACTACATTAAAATTATCTACCTTCAACATCTACCTCATTTTTAAAAAATATATAGGATACTAACAATATATATCTTGATGTCACATAACACCTCGTGTATGAGGTTAGGAGTTCAAGGCCAGCCTGGTCAATGTGGTGTAATCCTGTCTCAACTAAAAACACAAAAAATTAGCCAGGCATGGTGGCAGGCACCTGTAATCCCAGCTACTTGGGAGGTTGAGGTGAGAGAATCACTGGAACCTGGGAAGCCGGGGCTGTAGTGTGCTAAGATTGCACTACTTAACTCCAACCCGGGCAACAGAGCAAGACTCCATCTCAACAAAAGAAAAAAATAGAGCAAAGATGTTATAACTCAGACAATAATCCTCACAGGTAAAACATGTCTCCATCCCACTGCCATTTTAGCACATAAACTATGTAAGTCAGGTATAATAAAGATTTGCACACAGATAGTCATTACATGATTCCAATTATTACATTTTGCTTTTAAGATTGCTGTTTGCTTCTCCCATTTTATAAGAATTTTTCTTAAAATAATTGAAGAGGTTTACTGAATCCTATTTTATAAAATAGTTTTTTAAATAATTACTCATCACTTTATATTTCACAGCCATAGACACCAAAAAAACTCACTATGTCTTCTTTATAAGAAATATGAGCCTTGTGAGAGAAAAAATATCCCATCTCATACAAATGCTTTTGGCAATTATCATTTTATGTCTTTGAAAAACACCTCCATTGAAACAGTCACTGCAATTACTCAAGAGATTCTGGGACCTATATTACCAAAACACAAGTCTAATTTTATCCATCCTTTTTAACCATCTGAAATATACCTTCCTTAGCCATCTTGGAACACATTCCAAGTATTACTGAAACAGGTCCTTGGAGAGTCTCAGCTCTAACAGATATCGGCAGTCTGTGTCTGGACTATTTCTCTGTCAGTTGGGCATTTAGGTGGTGTCCATGCATGCCTCGGAATGAAACCATATGTACAGGATTTAATAAATATTTTGATGAAATTTTCCAATGGAATATAGCCAGACTATAATCATGACTTCCAAATCCTACACATTCAATTCCATTCCAAATAATGCTTTTAACTAACAGTTGGGCCAAACGGTATATATCTGATATTTTTTCTAAGGTTTATGTAGAAATAACTTTTTTTTTAGTGAATAAAATGAGAGTTCATTAATTTTTCAATATCCCCTGAAAAATGAGTAGAGGGAAGTTCATTTTTAAAGTCACAAGACTAAAAGTTTGTACATTTATTCCTCCATCAAACACATAAAAAACATATAATAGATGTTATCTAGCAACATGGTGACAGCAAGACAAGTGAAGTGAGAGTGAGTGACATTTCTGCAGAGTATCTGACAGTGAATAAATGCTTCTTTTAAAAAATATATGTTACAATTGATGTGAAAAGCAAGGGTCTTGATATCCAAATGAATTCAGCCATTAAAAATACATATTACTTCCAACATTTACAAATATATGTTTGTATAATCTCAAAGATAAGTTTCCATATCAAAGCCTTTGAACAATGCTGTTGATCTGTCATAATGCTACCTTTATTCACTTTTGGTACTATATCCTACCCTGCAAGGACTCACAATGGACACAAAGAAGTTTTCTGTTGTGTATTCAGCCCATAATGTCAGCTAGCTACAGAGCATAGTTAATATTAACTAACAGGACAATTAAAGTTGGTTCACCAAATACAACCTCTGTGCCTATTACATATACCTAAATTAAACAACAAAAGAAGTCAAAAATGTTTAAACTATATGTATCTTGAGAACCATCATTTTAAGAGAAGAAAATGAAAAAGGTAAATATAAGCAAGTGATGAGAGGCTTTAATTGGAAGTGGCAGAAAAAGAAATGAAAGACATCCAAATCAGAAAGGAAGAAGTAAAATTATCCCTGTTTGTAGATTACATGATCTCATATGTAGGAAACCCTAAAGACTCCACCAAAAAACTGTTAGAGCAAATAAATTCAGAAAAGGTAGGATACAAAAATCAACATTATACAAAAATCAGCATTCAAAAATCACTTCATTTCTATACACTAACAAAAACTATCTGAAAAGAAAATTAGAAAAACAATTCTATTGACAATAGCACAAAAAGGAATAAAATAAAACAGGGATAAAGTTAACTAAGGAGGTGATATTGATGAAAGAAATTAAAGAAGATACAAATGGAAAGACATGTATATTCACAGAGTTTAAGGTCTAATATTGTTAAAATGTTCACACTACCCAAGTGACAAACTGATCTACAGATTCAATGCAATATCCACCAAAATCCCAATAGCACTTGTTGCAGAAATAGAAAAAAATAATACTGCAATTCAAAAGGAATCTCGAAGAACCCCAATAGTCAAAATAATCTTAAGAAAGAACAAAGCTGGAGGCATCACACTTCCTGACTTCGATGTATTAAAAAGCTGTAGTAATCAAAACACTATGGTATTGCCATAGGACAAACATTTAGGCCAATGGAACAGAGTGCAGAGCTCAGAAATAAATCCATATTTATATGGTCAATTGATCTTGAACAATGTTGCCAATAATACACATTAGAAAAAGGTTAATCTCTTTAACAAATGGTGTGGGGAAATTGGATATCCACATGCAAATGAATAAGGTTGTCTTCTAAGCTTATACCATACAAAAATAAAACAAAATAAAATGGATTAAAGACATAAATATAATACCTGAAACTATAAAAGTTCTAGAAGGAAACACATGGAGGAAAGCTTTGTGACCTGAGTCTTGGCAATTATTTCATGGATACACAACAAAAACCAGACTCCAAAAACAAAAATAAACAAGGGAGATTATGTACAATTAAGAAGTTTCTGCACAGTACAGAGAAAGAAAGCCTATAGAATAGGAGAAAATGTTTACAAACAATTTATCTGATGAGGGGTTAATATCCTCTGTGTGTGTGTGTGTGTGTGTGTGTGTGTGTGTGTGTAAAATACCTACAACTAAACATAAAAAAAAATAACCAAAAACTTACCCACCATGATCAAGTAGAATTCATCCCGGGGATGCAAGGCTGGTTCAACATATGCAAGTCTATAAACCAAATTCACCACATAAACAGAACCAAAAACAAAAACCACATGATTATCTCAATAGACACAGAGAAGGCCTTTGACAAAATTCAACAGCCCTTTATGCTAAAAACCCTCAATAAACTCGGTATTGATGGAATATATCTCAAAATAATAAGAGCTATTTACGACAAACCAACAGCCAATATCATACTGAATGGGCAAAAACTGGAAGCATTCCCTGTGAAATCTGGCACTAGACAAGGATGCCCTCTCTTACCACTCCTATTCAATACAGTACTTGAATTTCTAGCCAGAGAAATCAGGCAAGAAAAATAAATAAAGGGTATTCAAATAGGAAAGGAGGAAGCCAAATTGTCTCTATTTGCAGACGACATGATAGTATATCTAGAAGACCCCATCATCTCAGCTCAAAAACTCCTGAAACTGATAAGCAACTTCAGCAAAGTCTCAGGATACAAAATCAATGTGCAAAAATCACAAGCATTCCTATACACCAATAACAGACTTAAAGAGAACCAAATCAAGAATGAACTACCATTCACAACTGCTACAAAGAAAATAAAATACCTAGGAGTACAACTAACAAGGGGTGTAAAGGACCTCTTCAAGGAAAACTACAAACCACTGCTCAATGAAATAAGAGAGGACAAAAACAGATGGAGAAACTTTCCATGTTCATGATTAGGAAGAATCAATATCGTGAAAATGGCCATACTGCCTAAAGTAATTTACAGATTCAATGCTATCCCCATCAAGCTACCAATGACCTTCTTCACAGAACTGGAAAAAACCACCTTAAACTTCATATGGAAACAAAACAGAGCCCACATAGCCAAGTCAATTCTAAGTAAAAAGAACACAGCAGGAGGCATCACACTACTGGACTTCAAACTATACTACAAGGCTACAGTAATCAAAACAGCATGGTACTGGTACCAAAACAGAGATATAGACCAATGGAACAGAACAGAGGACTTGGAGGCAACACAACATATCTACAACCTGACAAAAACAAGCAATGGGGAAAGGATTTCCTGTTTAATAAATGGTGTTGGGAAAACTGGCTAGCCATGTGCAGAAAGCAGAAACTAGACCCCTTCCTGACACCTTACACTAAAATTAACTCCAGATGGATTAAAGACTTAAACATAAGACCTGACACCATAAAAACCCTAGAAGAAAAACTAGGCAAAACCATTCAGGACATAGGAACAGGCAAGGACTTCATGACCAAAACACCAAAACCATTGGCAACAAAAGACAAAATAGACAAATGGGACCTAATTAAACTCCACAGCTTTTGCATGGCAAAAGCAACAGTCATTAGAGTGAATCAGCAACCAACAAAATGGGATAGAATTTTTGCAGTTTACCCATCTGACGAAGGGCTGATATCCAGAATTTACAAAGAACTAAAATAGTTTTACAAGAAAAAAACAAAGAAGCCCATTCAAAAATGGGCAAAGGATATGAACAGACACTTTACAAAAGAAGACATACATGAAGCCAACAAACATATGAAAAAATGCTCAACATCACTGGTCATTAGAGAAATGCAAATCAAAACTACATTGAGATACCATCTCATGCCAGTTAGAATGGCGATCATTAAAAAATCTGGAGACAGCAGATGCTGGAGAGGATGTGGAGAAATAGGAACACTCTTACACTGTTGGTGGGAGTGTAAATTAGTTCAACCATTGTAGAAGACAGTGTGGCGATTCCTCAAGGACCTAGAAATAGAAATTCCATTTGACCCAGCAATCCCATTACTGGGCGTATATCCAGGACTATAAATCGGTCTACTATAAGGACACATGCACACAAATATTCATGGCAGCACTGTTTACAATAGCAAAGACCTGGAACCAACCCAAATGCCCATCGATGATAGATTGGACAGTGAAAAAGTGGCACATATACACCATGGAATATTATGCAGCAATCAAAAACGATGAGTTCGTGTCCTTTGTTGGGACATGGATGAACCTGGAGAACATCATTCTCAGCAAACTGACACAAGAACAGAAAATGAAATACCACATGTTCTCACTCATAGGCGGGTGATGAACAATGAGAACACATGGACACAGGGAGGGGAGCACTACACACTGGGGTCTATTGGGGGGAATAGGGGAGGAACAGCGTCGGTGGGGAGTTGGGGAGAGATAGCATGGGGAGAAATGCCAGATATAGGTGAAGGGGAGGAAGGCAGCAACTCACACTGCCACTTGTGTACCTATGCAACTATCCTGCATGTTCTTCACATGTACCCCAAAACCTAAAATGCAATTAAAAAAACAAATAACCTAATTTTAAAATGGACAAAAGATTTGAATAGAAATATCTCCAAAAAAGACATACAAATGACTAACAGGTATATGAAAAAAATGCTCAATATCACTAATTATTTGAGAAATGAAAGTCAAAACCACTATGAGATGTCGCTCATACCTGTTAGGATGATTATTACTGAAAAAACAAAAGACAACAAGCATTGGTGAAGGCATAGAGAAGTTGGAACCCTTGTACACTTCTGGTGGGAATCCAAAATGTTATAGCCACTATTGAAAATAGTATGGATGTTCCTCAAAAAATAAAAACAGAACTACCACAAGACCCAGCAACTCCACTTTTGGATATTTATACCAAAGAATTGAAATAAGGATCTTGAAGAAAGAGTAGCACACCCATGTTTACTGCAGCACCGTCCACAATAGACAAGATGTGGAAACAACCTAAGAATGTTATTCGGCAGATGAATGGTTAAAGAAAATGTGGTATGTGCATACAATTGAAGACAATCAGCCTTAAAAGAGAAAGGTGTTTTGCAAGATGTGACAATATGGATAAATCTTGAGGACATTATGGTAAAACAAGCCAGTCACAAAAAGACAAAACTCCATGATTCCATTTACATTAAGTGTCTAAAATAGTCTAATTCATGGAATCAAAGAGTGCAGTGGTGATTGTCAAAGGCTGGATGGAAGGGAAAATGGCAGAAACTAAAGTTTCAGTTAAGCAAGGTGAATAATCTCTAGAGATGTGCTGTGCAACATTGAACCCATAGTCAACAACGACGCATTGTACACTTAAAACTTTGTTAGGAGGGTGGGTCTCATGTTTTCTCACCACAATAAAATAAAATATTTCAAAAAGTGACATAGGGCACTGTACCTGATGACTCATCTAGCATAAACGCCATGTTTTCATTTCCTGAGAGGATGCTGTATGTTACTTTTCCATTCCTTCCTTCATCTGGATCATGAGCAGTTATATGGTGCACCAAGGAGCCCACTGTGACATCCTCTTTGACATGGGCAATGGGAAAAGACATAAAAGTGGGCTTGTGGTCATTTACATCCAAAATCACTATTTGTGCCGTCACTGATCTCAGTCGCCGATCTGTCACATTCACAGCCTGATCAGACGCAGTTACTGTCAGGATGACAGTTGGAATGCTCTCTCTGTCAAGAGGGGACACAGTGACTAATGTACCAAATGAGGGGTGGATGAGAAATGGATTCATGCCAGGGTTGTGGGATTCAATGTAGTATTGTATTCTACCGTTCAAAAAACTGCCGTCACCATCTTTGGCATTAAAGACGTACACCAAGGTTCCTATGGGAACATTCTCCTCTACGCTGATCACAATGAGCTCATCCTGGAAAGACGGGGAATGGTCATTCTGATCTTCCACATCAATACTAAGGAAGACTGTGCTACTGAGGGAAAGGTTTTTGCTATAGTCTGTAGTAATCACCCTGAAAAGATAATGAGATGTCGTTTCATAATCAAGCTCCTTAGAAAGAAACAAGTCTCCAGTTGAGCTATCTATTTCAAAGTGTCCATCCTTATCATCTGCAACAATACTAAAATGTAACTTTCCATTATAATGTTGGTGAAGGTGATCAGGTGACTTTATCAAGCTCATTATTTTTGTGGGCTTCAAATTTTCTGGTATAACTAAGTGTCTAATATTCTGAGAAATGATTGCTCTCCCTTTGGATAGTGGGATCACCTGAAATATAAATAAAAGAGATATTAATTTGAGGTATTTTTAAAACAGTTTAATCAATACCTATAATAATATTATTTCGAAAACAAATTCCTTTCATGTATGTGATCATACATATTAGTGAGAAGTGTTTTTTGTATATTATATAATTCTAGTATGTCTCAGAAGATCAAAAATTGCACAATATTTAGGAGATAAGAGGTACAGATTTTCTGTTTCCCAGTTTGCTGTATTGTGTGAAATGACAGCTTGATGAAGCCATGCTGTAGCCTTGTGATTCTACAGAAAATTCTACAGATTTTCTGTTTCCCAGTTTGCTGTATTGTGTGAAATGACAGCTTGATGAAGCCAAACTGTAGCCTTGTGATTCTTCAATGGGAAGGCAGGATAGCTAGTTCTCCAAATTATTGTAAATACTATAGACCAATCTATCCATAATTACAACATCTGTGTACATTTAAGTATCATATGTTTTTGTTTGTCTGAAACAAGAAACTGGAGGTGTGACCATATAGATTTTCCTCTTAACCCACATATCCTTAAGCAAAGAATATAATTTGGAAACAGAGTTCTTACAGATATATATCTTTGGTTATTGTATACAACTGTATTAATATTTCTGATTGTTACAGGCATGCACAAAGAATCTAGCTATGCACAGTCATCTTCTTTTTGAGTAGTTGGTGTAATATTTTTCCTACTATGGAGACTTCCCACAACGTGTTTGCCCATTATGATTAAAATAAAACCTTAAAATATGAATCTGAAATTACTTTTCCAAATTTAAAAAGAATTACAAAAAACTATGTCATTTATTACATGGCCATTTGTTTACATAAGAAGTTTTTCCTGCACATTTACAAGCTCCTTGATACTAGGAATAAGTACAAGAAAAGATACCTTTTGTTCATTATAAACAAGTAATGTAAATGCAATATAGTGATGATTATCGTGTCAAGAACTCTACAAAGCTAATTTGCAAATAATTTGAATCTAAGGGCCGGGTGCGGTGGCTCATGCCTGTAATCCCAGCACTTTGGGAGGTCGAGGCGGGTGGATCACGAGGTCAAGAGATCGAGACCATCCTGGTCAACATGGTGAAACCCCGTCTCTACTAAAAATACAAAAATTAGCTGGGCATAGTGGTGCGTGCCTGTAATCCCAGCTACTCAGGAGGCTGAGGCAGGAGAATTGCCTGAACCCAGGAGGCGGAGGTTACGGTGAGCCAAGATCACGCCATTGCACTCCAGCCTGGGTAAACAAGAGCGAAACTCTGTCTCAAAAATAAATAAATAAATAATAATAATAATAATAATTTGGATCTAAATCATTTCTCTAGTGATATCAAAAAGCTAAGTATGCTATGTACAATGCTCTCTTAAAGCATTGAATATATGCTTTATATATATATATACGAATATTCATGTCACATACATACATATTCATATACCTACATATTACATGTATCTTCACTCTATAAACTTATAATAAAAGTCAAATGAAATCTTTAGATGTCCTTCCACATTTTATGGTGATGGCATTACCTGAATATTAACAACTGCCTGTTCTTGAAGAGGAGGCATTCCCTGGTCAGTGGCAATGACAGTCATTCTGTAGGAAGGTCTGTAATCATATGAAAGTATTGTGGTTGTTCTTATTTCACCACTGTTGGCGTCAATCTTAAAGTGATCAGAACTACCTTCTATAAACACACAAGAAGAAAATTAAGAAATGAATGTTAATGACAATGCAGAAAACAGAGAATCAATTAATCCAATATCTTGATCATTGGGAAGATTTATTTGGTTTAAATCCTATGAGAGTATGGACACAAAAATGACACTAAAAATAGACAAGAAACATCAATTTTTAAAAAAGTTATATTACAGAAAATATCAAACATATAAAAAAGTGAACAAAAGGATATAATAAACTTTCACGAGTCCATCACCTAGCTTAAACAATGATCAATTCATGGCCTATCTTATTTAATCTATTTCTGATGTATATACTTCTATTTTCCCTTTTTTGTTGAAGTTCCAGAAATCATATTATTTCTTCTGTATATTTTTCAAAATGCATCTCTAAAAAATAAGAAATATTTTAACACAATCACAGTACCATATTACACCTTAAAATTTATGATTCACTAATATCACCAAATATTCAGTAAGTTTTCAAATTTTCAGTCATCCCACAAATATCCTTTATTTTTCTTGTTTGTTTACATTAGAATCAAAATTAAGTCCATATACTGCATATTTCTTTATGGATTCTTGCCAGCCATCTCTTTATTTGTCCTTGCAATTCATGTGTTGCATAAACTGGATCTTGTATCCTGACATTTTCCATGATCTAGATTTGCTGTTGCATCTCCAACGTGCAGTCTAATATGTTCTTCTATTCTCTGTTTTCCTTAACTTGGGAGGTAGATTTAGAGAACTGACTAGATTCAGGTCAGATTTTCTTTTCTTTTATTTTTTGCAAGACTACTTGACAAATGCTGTTTTTCCCTTTAGATGCATATGTCTAGCGGCCTTAAAAAATAAAAATAAAAAAGATGAGTCCTCTCTCTGTCACCCAGGCTGGAGCATAATTGTGCCATGATAGCTCACTGCTCCCTGAAGTTCATGGTCACAAGTGATCCTCATACCTTGGCCTCCCAGATAGCTGGGACTACAGGCATGGGCCAAAAGCTAGTTGTTTTTGATGTTGGCCCACTGATGCACAGCCTACATCCATTAACTATTTTTCTGAGATGGAGTCACTCTCTGTCGCCTAGGCTGGAGTGCAATGTCACGATCTTGGCTCACTGCAACCTCCGCATCCCGTGTTCAAGAGATTCTCCTGCCTCAGCCTCCTGAGTAGCTGAGACTACAAGCGCGTGCCACCACACCCAGCTTATTTATGTATTTGTTTTTAGTAGAGACAGGGTTTCACCATATTGGTCAAGCTGGTCTCGAACTCCTGACCTCGTGATCCACCCACCTCGGCCTCCCAAAGTGCTGGGATTATAGGCGTGAACCACTGCACCCAGCCTTCATTAACAATTTTTTAAGTATTGTAAAGTATAATACAAGTTGACATCCCAAATCCAAAAATATGGTATCCAAAATGTTCAAAAATCCAGAATTTGAGTATTGACATGACACTACATGTGAAACTCTATGACTGATTCATCTGATGGGTTACACTCAAGACACAATCATAACTTTGTTTAATGCATAAAATTATTAAAAAATATTGGATGAAATTACCTTCAGGCTATGCATACAGGTGCACATGAAAAAATGAATTTCATGTTTACACTTGGGCCTCATCTTGAAGATAATCAATATTCCAAAACTTAAAAAAATCAAAAAGCTGAAACACTTCAGTCTCAAGCATTTTGGATAAAGGATATTCAATATGTGCTGTGTTTTGGTTTATCATCCCTTTTTCATATTTTTGCTGGAAGATTTCAATAAAGAGAAACTTTCAGAGAAAGAGTTCATTATAAGAAAGGCAGGATGAGTTAAACTGAAACAATTTTTTTAATTGCATTTTAGGTTTCGGGGTACATGTGCAGAACATGCAAGATAGTTGCATAGGTACACACGTGGCAGTGTGTTTTGCAATTTTTGAAATAATAAGTTGGTTCACCAACATCCACCAATGTTCCAACTATGATAAGTAATGTTTTGTTTTGCTTTTGTTTTGGAAATCATTAAGCATGAATTTAAACATATTAGTTGTGTTTCAATATATTGCCATTATTATCTTTACTGATGCTGAAATTGTCCCATCACTGAACATTGGCATCTTCTTAAAGTTGGTTCTGGGGTCTCTTTATATGATCCCAATAGGTTTAGTAGCCTCCTTCTAACTATGACAAAATGGTGCAAACTCATCTTGTAGATTTCCTGTTCATGACGTGGCATCGCCATTTCTCCAAGGACTGCTGGTTCCTTTTGGTGGAAAATGGTTTTGGGAGAACATTTTTGGGACATTAGGGGTGCTCATTGCTTCTGGGTTTATCATCATTTCTAGGCTTTTCCAGTGGACAGAGAATACACATGCACACATCTATATATACATTCATATTGATGCTTATAATTCAAATTGGTATCATAGGGTTTTGAGTTAAATAACAGATTTGTGTTCTTCAATAAAATCTGAATGTTTCAAACCGTTCAAACATCAGACAAATCCTGAGTAGAAGGATTCCCCTCCATTCTTTAGTTCAGCAGTTGCTGAGTCATTACTATGGACCAAATACTTTACAAGTTATTAGGGATATAAAGGCAAATAAAAAAAAAAGCCGTGTCTTCAAGAAACTCATAGCATTGAGCAAGCAATTATGTGACATCTATTAGTTGTGATTTCTATGCTTTAATCCATTGATTTTATTCTCATAGAAATACCACAGAATGCATTCACGAATATGATACATACCTTTATTCCCCTTACACCGATTTTCATCTTATTTTACCACATATTTTGTAGTTGCTTCTATTTTACTATCAGATAAAAAATAAATATGTGAATAATGTAATATATATTTCCGCATTTTTGTATCGATATGCCTTAAGTATCATTTTAGAAGCTAATTTTTAAAAAAGAATATTTTGAACATTCACGAATACATGAACATCAAAGTATTGCTTCTTAGATTGATTAATTTTCAGTATTTCTTCAATTTTTTCCAACAAATAACAGAGTATAAATAGAGGGGTGGACCTGTATATAGCTCCAAATCTCATTCCCCTCCTCTTTCCCTGTAGAAAGTCACTTTTTTTTTTCTTTTTTTTTTTTTTGCCAATCAATGAGAGCTTGTAAGGTTGCTGAGGTTGGTTGGCCTTGAACTCTTGGCCTCGCCTTCGCAAGAGCCACGACATCCGGCCGGAGCCACTTTGGGTCCCAGAAAGTCACTTTTATAACTAAAGTTGAGGTTTATCTTTCCAGTTCATACATCTATAAATAATGTATTCCATAGCTTTGCTTGCTTTTAAATAACAGCATTATAGCAGGTTTACAGCTCTGTGTGTGTGTGTGTGTGTGTGTGTGTGTGTGTGTGTGTATGTGTATCTCAGTGTATGTGTGTGTCTCTTTCCTCCTCACTATCATTATCTTTACAGGCACACCATGGTGCCTTCTCCAAACCTAAATAAAACAGGAAAAAAAGATGCAAAGATCTTATTGATCTAACTAACCTAATAGCCAGAGGAAGATTCCTGAATGCACGCCTGCAAAGCCACTTTGTCTTCCCCTCAAGGACCAGATTAGAATAAGCTAAGACAATAAAAAGATAAATATGAGAAGTAAAAAAAAGGGAAGACAAAAATAACAGAGGAGGAGGACAGGGAGAGAGTCTCTGAAGGAGAGGACAGCAGGGACACAGAGGAAGGGCTGTCTACAAATGTGGACGTGCTGCAGTCTCACCACCTCTGTATAATTCACAATTCAAGTGTTCTGAAAACTTGGGAAGAACTTCTGAAATGTTTACAGGTAAAGAAATTAGGATGGTTTATACAGGCATAGAAACATGAGAAAAGAATTAGCTCCCTGACCAAGGAGGTATTGAGAAGAATCACATATGTAACTTTTCCAATGAAAGGCAATGCGATGAACTCAAAGCTGCTGTTTGCATCAAATACTTTTTATATTCTGCAAAATCTTTGCCTTCCTTGCTTAACTTTGGATTCAATATTTATCCATACTGCTATATATGAAACTCTACTGTATTTTTATTGTTATATTCCGTGAATACACCATATTATGCAAACTGAAATAATGCTTCAGTGAATAGTCTGTTACAGTATCACTGCATGTACAGAGTTCCTCTAAGGTAACAGAAGTTGAACTGCAAGGGTATAGCATAGGCACGTCTCCAATCTTATCAGATACTGCTTCACTGTTCTTCAAAGTCATCACATCAAGGAGTCTGGGCATGCTTTAACAATCTTCTTTTTAATTATTCAGGCTTCTTTTCTTTGAGTTGTCTGTTAATATTCTTTGTCAAGCTTTATTATTTATTTGTCTTTTTCTTAGTGACTTGCAGTTCTTAATAATTTTGTATTGGTTACTGGGCTGTAATTATCCTTTCCCAACTTGTGACTTGACTAATCAAATTGTAAACAATGGCCTATTTTGTAGCGTTTTCCATTTTAATGTAGTTTTATGTATCTCTTTGTGAGCGTCTGCTTTTCTTCTTGTTTAAACCATCTTCTTTATTCTAAATACCATATATTTAACCAGTCTCATATTTTCTTTTTTAAGAGTTAAAGGTTTCTACATTTAGTAAGACTCATCTTTGATGGGTTGAGAGTAGAGATACTTTTTCCTTCTAGGTAACCAATCATATCAGCCTCACGTACTGATAGTCCATCTTTTCCCCATTTATTTTCCACCCTCTCATATGTCAGGTTTCCATATGTGTAAAGTGTGACCCCTACTCTTTTTAACTGGTCCATTTATTAATGAGTGAATCAATGTAATAGTGTCTTAATTACAAAATTCTGTAAATGAAGACCTGGTAGGGCCTACTTCCCACTTGTTCTTTGGACATTGTTTTAGTTATTCCTTGTCTTTTACTCATCCACATGACTTAGAATCAGCTCGTCAAATCCTATCAAATCCTCACTGAAATTTTGATTGAAATTATACTGAATTAATCATTATATTTTTGTTAAAAATTTTCATCCTTAGGATATTGAGTCTTTCCAAGCATGAACATGATACAGCTTTTCATTTCATTCTTTTATGTCCTTCATTAATATTTTTTACTTTTCTGTATGAAAGTCTTGCACAAGTTATATTGGATTTTTTTCTATGCTTCTAACAGAGACAGATCCTATTTAGGTTGTTTTGAAGTTTATATAGTTTGAGAGGCCCTCCTTAACAAAAATAAAGTGTCCACTTCTCCCTTGACCCCGGGTGGCTAGGCAAGCAAAACACCCTAAAACTAAGCTTCATTAGCTTCACAGGAGATCGGGCCCTACACCCTTTCATGTTCTTTGTGAATTCAACACAGAAAATGAGATCTTTGGAAACTGCTACATTTTTTAAATACCAGTGAGTTTCGCAGGTTGACATTGTTCCCAGAAAACTGACTATTAAATCCAAAGGGTTCCCTATAGCATCTCTTGGGTTTTCCATGAAGATAATCAAATCACCTGTGGGTAAGAGCAATGTTGTCTCTTCTTTCCTATGTCCTATGTTTGCATGAAACATGACAAAGCACCAAATTGTCTTTTAAAATTATATAAAACACAATGCCAACTAAAATAAATAACTGGAAAAAATCTGAGGCCTGCATATCCCAACAGAAAGCATAAAAGTAAGCCCATTTCAATAGTTTCCCCATACACATACACATATGTGTACATGTGACATTTTCTAGGCATGATTCACTCTGACCTTACAAATATTTAGTCTTCATAAAGATCCATAGATGCTTGGAACTCTTAATCATACTTAATACCAATTCTTATCCCCTAACTAACACTTTCCTATCAGTTAAAGTAAATTTGTACATCATGTTATTGCAGTTTACTTACTAAAGATGAATGATAGAAAGATACTCTGATTTTTCATTTAACTTATACATTCTTTTTCAAAAACCAAAAGTAGTTCTTGACAATAGCAAATGTATCTTATTTGTAACTTGGTGTTTTTTTCAAAATTAACTACAGCATTTTAAGTAATCCAAATAGAACCTTTTTCCCAGACGGAAATAGTTGATCAATAAAAGCAGAAATCCTAAAAGTTCTTAATCCTGTATGAACAGTAATTTTTACCTGAAGATACTGAGTATACAACTTCTGCATTATTTCCTTCATCAGGATCCTTTGCAAACACAGTCGTAACCAACATATTTACTGGTTGACCTTCTAGAACCTGCCATTAAAACAAACAGCTTACAAATTAATCAGTAAAAGTTTAAAAAGAAATATCAGTAAACCTTTAAATGAATGAATACATTATACTGAACATTTTAAACTATCTTAAAATCCACATATAATTCAAACATGTACCATGTAAAAGTTATATGGGTGTAAGTCCATGAAAAGCATCCTCCTTACAACTTAAATCTTTTATTCAATTAGAATGAGTTATCTGAGGCATCTAAACTAATTCTGACCAAAAGAAAAAGAAAGAAAGAAATTGAACTTACTAAAAAATCTTATATTTGTGGTGTATTTTAAGATTTCTGGCATAATCTCATTCATCATCTCTCAGGACAATTTTTCAAAGGTGTTTTTTACAACTTAAAATAAGTATGAACCTTTAATTCAGGAAACATACCTCACGTAGGACATAGCAATTATCAGGAGCTGTCTTGCAATACTGAAACGCACATGTGAAGTTCTTCAGTTTTAGTGTCCAACTGCCCAATTAGCCACAGGACATTTTAATGATATGATAAAAGGCATAATGATAATATAATAATATTTTGTTTTGTTTGAATTTTTCTTTAAAGCTGGATTCAGAATATCAGTTTAAAGTTATAAGTTCCTCAGTACTCTTGTTAAGTTGTTCAATGTGTATATTTGAGCACAATTTGAATGTCTAATTCAATTGTTCTGGAACGATAGCTTCTAAACTTTTCATTATTATATCCCATCCACTAAAAAAATCACTAGTATCCAAACATATTTATTTATTATGTGAATGAATGGATATTCTAATTTATTATGTATGTTATAAAACATACAAAAAGACAGAAATGAAAAAGATGAGATAATATACATACCATTGCAAGTTTGTGCGTGTGATCAAAAGAATCAACTTTTACTATCTCTGCATGTCCACCTACCCACTGAGGAGCTACCGATTGTTCCCCTATGCTTAAGCAACTATCTTAGAGATGTGTATCAATTTCCCTTAAGAAGTTCTGCACAAAAAGATGCATGTAAACTAAAACTACTGGAAAAAACAAGCCATGTCTCAGCATCATCCTGAAGCACCATTCAGTCTGTGTACAAAAGTCCTAATTACACTCATTATTATAAAGCAACTGGAGGTACAATGCCAAAGAGTACATACATTCATTAACTTCTTAAAAAGTTTTTTTTTTATTTAAACATGTGCACAATATCTAGGTTTTCTAGAAAAAGTATGCTTTGGCACACCAAGACTGATGTGATAAATTCACATGTTTTACCACCAGATGGTGCTCAAAACAAATGACTAACGATATTACCACTTCATTGCAAGGCCACTTCACAAACCTTCACGTGTAACTCCTTTCCAGGGAGACACTGGGGGAAGAAGGGCTTGTTATCATTGATGTCAGTCACTGAGACGTAAACCGCCATGGTGGCATTTCGTGGTGGGGAGCCGCGATCCGTCACTAGCACAGTCATCTGATGATGCCCCTGGTGCTCACGATCCAGTGCCACCCAACTGATCAACTCTCCTGCAGAGCACAGAGCAGAACAAGACACAGGCACTGTGTACCAGGCACACCACAGCCAGAACAATTTCCAGAAGGAAATACAAATACAAAGCTTTGAGCAAACGTGCGACTTCTAAGCCCATCTACACAGAAGTTTGGCTCTACAGTACTGTTGAAAAAAAATGTTCTCAAGTTGCTCCTGAAAATATCACTTTAAATTTGTTATTCTTTGTATTTCAAATTATTGTCCATCAATCATTTGAACTAAAAAAAATGAATTCATAAAAATGATAAAACTCTGTGGGTATTTAGTAATGATTTGGAAGATTTAAAACTGCTGTTTATCCCTCTTTATGCTGCTATACAGGATGACAGAAAGCAAGTTAGCTCTGACACAAGTTCTGGATTTGGGCCCCAGGTTCCCCACCCCAGCCATGTAATGACCTCTCTGAGCCTGGGATTGCTGTCAGGAAGAAATGTAACCACATATTTAAAAGTGTTGTGTAAGCTATACATGATGACACAAATGGCAGTTATCATTACTTTAACATAGTGCCTAAATATCTTTCTGAAAATCAAACAATATTCCTTAAGCAATGGTTTGTGTTTATGTACACAGGTATTTTTTATCTCACAAAATATACAGGTAGAAATGGATAGTGACTTCCTAAAAACTCTTCATGCTTCAGAAGTTTTATTTCAAATATTTCTGCCTAGAGCTACACTGCCTTTCTTAATTTCCCTCATGTATCAGCCATGCAGACCCAGGCATAACATCTAACTGCCTCTCCCTACTGCCAGGGGCCTTGCAAAGACAAGCACTCAGTCCAGTAGCCTGTCTGCTGTGGCAGAGCTCTGCCAAGCATTGGTTTCCTCATCATTTATGAAAAAAAAATGTACTTGTGAGAATGTAAGCATGAAGCAGCTACCAACAAACATTTCTACGCTAAAAATTTTTTTTCCTCTTAATACAAATAAAATAGCACAGTGTAAAAAAAGAAAAGTGGAAACAAGGAATGAGAATGAAAATTCTCATTTAGGTAAGTTGCTGAATTGGTGAGCTTAAATGCAGTATATATGATAACTGTTTACCATTAATATATAAACTATATTTATAGTGTTTACTCTGAGGTTTTAATACAGATCATAAACACAACTACATTTTTTAAATTCCAAACTGTAATTCTCCTCTGAAGACCTTAACTTCTGAATGACAGATAGATTTTTATTCATAAAGCAAATCTGATGGGTAAGCAGCAGCCTTGGAGGTCAGGGGTGTAAAAGACTGTGCAGCTCATTTTGAAATCTTTTAAGATTTTGAAATCTTAACCAATGAATCGATTTCTAGTGACACCAGGGTAGGGTTTCATGGGAGCTCAAGTCCTGGTCACTTGAAAGACAGTCCGGAGCACTGGATGTAAAGGGGGTGTGTCTCCCAGGCTCTGGACACCTTCCTCCACTCTGCCTTGCCATGCTGTCGTTGGGAGGAGGAACAGTTTACAAGCACGTGATCTTATAAGTCCCTTCATACTCTTTGGCTCTTTACCCCTGAAAACAAATATGGCGCAGCGCGTGTCAGGAATTGTCTCCTGTATTCACGGTAAGAAAACAGTCTGAGCTTAAGCTGCTTGCTTAAAGCCATACAATGAAATTAGGAATGGACACACCTGGTCTTCTTATAGAGGAGGGGAGATTACGGAGGAACCAAATGTAGTTTGCTTATTTAAAAAAAAAAAAAAAAAAACCAAGTGAAATAGAAGATCTTGAAAACTACCTAGCCATATGGAAGTAAAGTGCAAGAAGTGCCATCCTGTATACTTGTACGGTTTGTGCCCTCGCAGAAGGAGTCCCAGCTTAGGAAGTGAATGAGAGAAGAAAGGCAGCTTGCAACCTCCTTGGCAAGTCAAGTGCCCTGTGAAACCTTCCATCTGCTGAGAAAGGTCACCTTCTCCTACTTCACACAACAGAGGCTTGAGAACAAAGGTTTGAAGTTTATCAGAACTGAATGCAAAATCTGTCCCACTAAAATCATCTGCCCAGGTTATGATATTGATGGTGCGTCCTAGACCTGTGCGAAGCAGGGGCTTCCTCTCAATCTTACCAGCTCTGCGACCTTGGGTATACTACTTGAGCTACCTGAGTCTCAGTTTCCCCAGCTATGGATTTGAAATATAAATATATTTCATTGTAAGGATTAAATAAACTCCCCATAAACTTATACAATATAAATTTTAAAATATAATTACTTTTAATATTTAATTTCTTAATTCAGACTTCAAAAACTTCACTGTAATGAATCCTCTTTTTCCTCTGGTTTCCCTGTCAGAATGAGAATGAGGACACACATTCTTAGAGTGATTTTGAAATCTTAACCAATTAATTGATTTCTAGTTTTACATTAATATTTATATTTCACAAAATATGCTTGACATTTTTTAAAGTCTACAATTGGAAAAGGATGGTTGCTAAAAAAAAAAATTAGACTTTACAGGAGGATATTTTCACTCCAGTTCTGACTATATCTCTAGTTCAGAAAAAGAACCGTATATTGGCAAGACGTGCATGTGATGCAAAAAAGTATGAATCAGTATGATTGAAACTCTATTCAATTTTCACTCCATTTTTAAGATCTCACGATATAGTAATGAAATACCGTATTTATTAAAAACCATATTTCAGTTGCTTGTATGCACTAATGCTACACCTAACGATTTGAGTTTTCTCAACACAGATTTTATTTTATTTTTATTTTTACTTAAAGGCCGTGTGATCATACTCAATCCTCATTTTAAAGGAATAGGTGGAAACTATAAAGTGCTACCTGTATTAGGATTCATCTTGAAGAATTTTCCATCGGACAAAAGGAAATATAATAGCTGTCCATTCTTTCCAGAGTCCATGTCAATAGCTGTAATTTTGCCTATTACCCCTTGGGGAACAGGGCTCTCTTCGACTTTTAAAAACAACACATCATGCAAGAAGGTGGGGGAATTGTCATTCTCATCCCGGACATGAACAATGACCGCAGTGCTCACATTTTGCAACAATCCGCCCTCGGGGATCCAAGCAAACACTCTAAAATTATATGTTTGGGTGGATTCATAGTCGAGCTGTCGCCGCAAATAAATCCAGCCCGTGTAAGGGCGGATTCCAAACATAGCAGAGTCTACGCTGGGTTCCAGGGAGTACCTAAGCGGCGAGGCTGCAGGCTGGGGGCCAAGTGGGTGCGCCTGTGTTTGCAGTATTTGTGTCGTCAGTGAGAGAGACTCGCTGATTTCCACTTGATACACCAAGTGTTCGAAAGTCCAGGATGGGCTGGGTTCGCGTTTCTCGATAATGACCGTCAGCAGCAGCAGGGCTGCCCGAGGAGGCACGCCGTGGTCCTCGGCCCTGAGAGTCAGCGTGCGCTCCCGGGGCTCGCCTGCGCGCAGGCTGCCGTTGAGGAACAGCACCCCCAGGGCTCTGTCGATGGCAAAGACGCTGGGCTGAGGGCTGGCGATGGCGTACCGGATGAGTCCATTCCGCCCACTGTCTCTGTCTTCTGCACGTGCGAGGTACAAGGCTGTGCCAGGCGGCGTGGTCTGAGATATTCTAATCTCATCCGAGGTCCTGAGGAACGCTGGGTGGTTGTCGTTGACATCCAGGACAGTTATGTTGACCTCCGTGCTGCTGCAGGCTGGGGCGCTGCCGAGCTGCGCCTGCACTGTGAGCACAACCACGGGCTGCGTCTCGTGATCCAGGGGCCTCCGGGTGCGAATAGTGCCCAGCCACGGGTGAATGGAGAACCTCCCGCCCAGATCACCGGAAGAAATCCTGTAAAGGATTGGTTCTGAGGAGTCTGAAAAAGAGAGAGGGGCAACCACTGTATGTCAAAAGGGTAGACCCAGTGGAAATTTAGAAATTGAAATATTAATACAATCATGCACTGCCTAATGACATTTCAGTCAACGTTGGACCGCATATACTATGATGGTGCTACAAGATTCTGACACGTATTTTATTGTGCCTTTTCAATGTTTATATACATAAATCCTTATCATTGGGGCACAACTGCCTACAGTATTAAGTATAGTAATATGCTGTGCAGGCTGTGTAGCCTAGAAGCAATCGACTATAACATTTAGTCCAGGTGTCTATTAGGCCACACCACCTAGGTTCATGTGAGTACACTCTGTGATGTCTGCACAATAACAAAATCTTCTAGTGAGGCATTTCTCAGAACATTTCCCATTGTTAAGAGGCGTGATTGTATATTCTCCATCTACAGAGACTACTGTGCAATGTCTTACTTCCTACTCTCTCCAAAGCCTGTTGAAAAGTGGACACATAGATTTAAGATTTTTTTGGTGTATAAAAAGAAGGTCCAATGGGCAAAGAGCAAGCTACAGATTTAACAGTCTTTTTTCATTGTTCTTGCATTAGATAAAAGGGAAAGATATTCAGAAAATAATTCAGTTTGCTTTTTTATATATTTGAAGAAGTCAAGTTAAATTTACGTTGATGTTTCTCTATTATATCTGCCTATCAAGGGCAAATATTCTCCACAGAGATTGAAGGAAGGGAGAGAGGAAGGAACAGGAGGGGACCAGGAAGAGGACAAGCTCTTTGAAGAGGTAATTCATTTTTAGGAATTTCACACTTGTAGAGTGTATCATTTATCCTGCAGAGGTTCCTCTACAAGTGTGAAAAAATCACACACAGCTGTTTGCTCAAGTACTACTTGGACTAGTAAGATTGTTTAAATCATTCAAATTGGTAGCGTAAGGGAAATGTTTACTACTTTCTTTTAAGGAGACAGAATGACGCCCAGTTATCTGAAAAGTTGTTCAGTATATACTAAGTGGGGAAAGAAGCTCTATAACAACAAATACAGAAGGATGCATTTTTGTCAAAAACTTGAAAAGTGTGTGTGTGTGTGTGTGTGTGTGTGTGTGTGTGTGTGTGTTGTGGTGAGTGGGTTATAGGAGACATATACTTTGTATATTGTAATCTGTATTGTTTTAAACATTCTTTAAAACATACTCATTACTTTTGTGATCAGAGAAAAAATAATGGGATGGACAGAAACAAATGGAAGAACAAAGAGCAAGTCACAGGTTGTGTTATCTCCCCTGTTTTGACTTGCAAGGAAAGAAGAAAAAAATTATTCAGCATTGTGCAGGATAGGAAAAACAAGAAATGTTCCAATAATGGACTTGCAGCCACATAAGAAATAAGAACTTACTCAAAGGCTCTCTTGCTTTCACTGTTCCAACAGGACTATCTTCAGGCACATCTTCATAAACTAAAAAAGTGTACTTAGGCTTTTCAAACTCAGAAGTCACCAGAGTTGTCTGGAAAATGTGTATGGTAATGTCGGCATTAATTAGAGCTGCAAGTCCACCACCGTCTTGAGCAGTGACCATCAGTGAAAGTGTAGTAGACTCCAAATGACTAAGAGGTGATGACAAATAAATAATTCCTGGGTAGGGAAAAGAAAGAATTAGTAAAACAGGTAACATGTAACAAATACTGATGAGCAATAGTAACACCTGGTCGATTAAGTGTACTGTGATGTTTTTGATTTTATATGTCAACCTAATTAGGCCACAGGATGTCCAGACATTATTCTGAGTGCATCTGTGAGGGTGTTTTTGGATGAGATTAACATTTAAATCTGTAGACTGAATAAAGCAGATCATTCTCCCAATGTGGGTGGGTCTCATCCAATCAGTTGAAGGCCTGAATAGAACAAAAACGCTGACTAAGAGAGAATGCCTCCTGCTCTCAATCTGTGGCATGGGTTTTTCTCCAGCCTTCAGACTCAGAAACACTGACTCTTCCTAGGTCTAGAGCCTGATGGTCTTTAGTCTCAAACTATACTAGTGGCTCTCCTGATTCTCAGGTCTTTAACCTGAGACTAGAGCGACACTGCCAGGCTCAGCTATGGCTCACCCTGCATATCTTGGGACTTGACAGCCTTCATAATCACATGAGCCAATTCCTTGTAATCAATCTCCTCATACATGTACACACACACACACACACACACACACACACACACACACACACACCTCCTGTTGCTTCTGTTCTCTGGATATGAACTGATACATGTATTTGCCAACCAAAGAACTTGAGCATATTTGTGAAACAATGTCCATATTATGTTAGGTAAGCAAGATTTTCCTAGAGCTAAGACATTAGACATTTTACAAGTATATAAAGACACTAGAAAAATGTAAATTGTGTGTGTGTTTTTTTTTAGGCCTTACCATATTACCAGCCCAAGATGACAGAACAGAGTATATCCCACAGTCCAGTGTATTCTACTTCAGCCTAATGAGGGGTTGTAGGATGAATATAACCTGTTCAAGTGCCAGCATCCCAAGTCTACAGGATAAAACTAAAATTTTATCTTCTGAAGTGTTTGACATTTGCCCTGAACTAGACCATGTACGGTAGCTCTCTTTTCCAACTAACTCCACTCCACCTTTGTTAGTGAGAAGATACAATACAATGGCTGGGTACTAGAAAACTTCAGCAAATGTAAAGACAATGGGGACAAGAGTGGCAAGTTAGACTTATGTATGTAGAGTGTGTGAGAGGAGAAGGTATTTAGGGTTAAGTCAGGAAGAGATTCAGTAATACTGACAAAATAAATTATTTAATATTATTAATACTACCATTTAGTGTACTAGCATAAAAACATGAAAATAGATCTAATGCAATCAACTTAATAAATGAACCTGTTAGTTTTATTTAATGAGAAAAATGCATGCAAACTTATTAAATGAATTGGCAAACAAATATGTATGGCTGACTTTTATGGAATACATCATGTACCATGAGCCATAACCATCAATTAAATGAATAAATACTGCAGTCTTTGCCAGTTTAAGAGAAGTTGGCAAAAATGTCAGGAATATCAGTTTCTGGTGATAAAAAAGGTGACATCCATTTGATTTCTTCCTTTTTTATATCAAAATCTGCCCTCTTGCAACTTCGATTTCTTGTTTTATTTCTATTAGAAATTTAATATTATTATTAACTGAAATCAAATATCTTGCCTGACCTGCTCTAAATATATCATCATTTTCCTTTTTTCCCTATCTTTATTGAGGTATAACTGACAAATAAAATTATATATGTTAAGGTGTACAATTTGACAATTTGTGACATATATATATTTCTCTATATATACATATACATACATATGTAACCATTTTATTTAATGATCCCTTATCTAATATGATTTTAAGTCATTTCTCTCACAGTTACTTTCTCCTAAACATGATCCAAGTCGATCATCTCAATTTTGACACCCAAAGTGAAAATATTTTGTTTCCAACTATTGCAAAGCAGAGTATAAAGACTCTTTATTAGAATAATATAAACTACTAATATAACCGACTATGAGTACACCTGCACTTAGTACCATATTCACATTTGGTTTCAGACAGATTTGATGGTCCATCAAAGTACTCAGTACTTATCACAAAAAATTTTCAAGTCAGATCTCTCCCATCTGTTACTGGTGCAGTTTTTTAAAAATATTGTTTTCTTATTTAAGTTTCTGATCGATTGAAAGAATAAAACTTGAATATACAAAAATGTGTATAGAAGAAAAAGTCCCTCTACCCCAACCATCCCACTCTCCAGGTATATATTCTTCCAGGGCTACTACTTAATTCCAATTACAGAGAATTTTGAGAAGATTTTATGTTGACCCCTGATGATTATGACAATGAAAAACTTAATGTCCGCCTCAACACAGCCCGGTCTTTCAGCATCCCGACTGACTCCTTCTGAACTATTTTTATTTTGTGTTAGAATAGTGTTCTTGAAATCCAAATCTAGACACATTGATGGCTCCCCACATTTTCAGGGTAAAGCTTAAATGCCTTAACTTAACATACCAAGCCATTCATAAATGTGTCCTCTCCCTCTCTGCAACCCCATCTCACAGCTCTCTGTGCCATAGCTCTCTGTACAGTACCTTTTGCTCTAGGCAAAGTGAACAACTTGTAATTTCCAGAAAAGACCTTGCTGTCTTCTATCTGGATTGCTACATCCTCTTCCTAGAATAACTTCTTCATCTTTGACGTAACAATTTCTAGCTATATTTTCTTTTATAAATTTTTTTTGAGACAGAGTCTCTCTCTGTTACCCAGGCTGGAATGCAATGGTGTGATCTTGGCTCACTGCAACTTCTACTTCCCAAGTTCAAGTGATTCTCCTGCCTCAGCCTTCCGAGCAGCTGGGACTACAAACACCCACCACCATGCCCGGCTAATTTTTATACTTTTAGTAGAGACGAGGCTTCACCATATTGGCCAGCCTTGTCTTGAACTCCTAACCTCTTGATCTGCCCACTTCAGCCTCCCAAAGTGCTGGGATTATCGGTGTGAGCTACTGCTCCTGGCCTCTAGTCATATTTTAAAACATAGCTCAAGTCTCACCTGGTGCAGCTGGCCTTCTTTTACCCTCCACTTAGCTCTAGCTACCATGAGCTCTATGACCTCACAACAGCCTGGGTATACGTGCCTATTATGAACTTAACATGTTTTATTTAATTACCAGGCTATAATATTTATATCAGTCCATTATGTACCCATTAGTTTACTCAATGATTTATAAACAAAGTTAAAAGACATTTTGAAAACATATAAACAACAATTTACTATACATAAGAAGAAGAGAGTTCTGTAAACAAAATGAAAAATAACTAAAAGATAAATTAGCAGTGGATAAGGACAAGTAATTTAGACAAGAAAGAATAAAATATTAATAAATACAATACTGCTCAAAATCACTAAAAATAATGAAAATGCAAAATTAAAACAACTACATCATTTTTACCTCTCATGTTTAAGTGGCAATACCCAGAGTTAATAACAGATTGCTAGTTATGTACACTCTCCAAAAGGCATTTTGGTGATATTTATCAAAATTTTAATTGTTCACATTCAATAACTCAGAAATCCACTCCATATTTGTGTAAGTACACAGAAATAAATCAAGAGGATATCATCTGGAACACTGAAAATGACCTTAATATCCATCAAGAAAAGAATGAATAGTTCACTCCATTGTGGTATTTCAATACAATAAAATACTATGTAGCATCAAAAAAGAATGAAGTACACATACATGTTTTCATCTAGAAAGACTTTACATGCTACATTTTATGTGAAAAACAAGTTGCAAAGTGAATCTATGCTATCAATTTATTGTGCTTAAAAAAATAATGTCAGTACTGCATGTATCAGGATTCTCCAGAAAAACAAACCAATGGTATCTCTCTCTCTCTGTACATATAGATATCTATAGATCTTATATCTCTCATATCTACATATGTAGATAGATATTAACAGATACATATAAAGTGAGATTTATGATAAGGAATTGGCAAAATTGTGAAGTCTGAGAAGTCCCATGTTCACCCATCTGCAAGCTGGAGACCTAGAAAAGCTGGCGGTATAGTTTGAAAGCCTGAGGGCACCAGTGGTATAGATTCTAGTCAGGGTCTGATGGCCTGAGAGGCAGGAACACTAAGGGCAAGAGACTGATGCCTCAGCTCGAGCCGTTAGGTAAAGAGCAAATTCAATCTTCCTCCACATTTTTGTTCTTTTCAGGCCCTCAGTGAATTAAATGATGCTTACTCATTCTAGGGAAGGCCATCTGATTTACTCAGTTCACCAACTCAAATGAAAACCCGCTCACAGAGACACCCAGAAACAGATGCCCAGCTATCTGGGCATCTCGTGGACTATTCACGTTAACACATAAAATTAATAATCACATGAACAAACGTTTTAAAATCATAGTGTATTTATTTAATGTAAAAGAAAAATTCATAAAATTCTGTTGAGAATATTTGATTACAGAACAATATGTAAAGTATATGTACACGCACTAATACGTATACGATGTGTGTACACACAGAACTATGCATACTGAAAATCATGAAAGGATAAGAATGGTCGAGAGAAGTCATCTTTGTTTGTCGAGATAATTTTACTTCTTACATTCCTATAGTTTAAAATTTTTAAATAATAATTATATGTTAACTTTGTAAATGAAAAATAAATATTTTAAAGATATTCAGAAAAAGAAGATATGTTTGGTTATTTATTTGACTGTTTTTAGAACTATGAAGGAAACTTGTAAACTATAGTGAAAACTTAGATTGGACACTAAAATGTGGGCCTTTAAAAATAATTGCAGACCGGGCACAGTGGCTCACGCCTGTAATCCCAGCACTTTGGGAGGCCGAGGTGAGTGGATCATGAGGTCAAGAGATTGAGACCATCCTGGCCAACACGGTGAAACCCCATCTCTACTAAAAATACAAATATTAGTAAGGCATGGTGGCCTGCACCTGTAGTTCCAGCTACTCGGGAGGCTGAGGCAGGAGAATCGCTTGAACCCAGGAGACAGAGGTTACCGTGAGCTGAGAGCTCACCATTGCACTCCAGCCTGGTGACAGAGTGAGACTCCATCTCAAAATAATAATAATAATAATAATTGCAGAGCATACTTCCTTACAAATAGAATTTTTATTCTACAAAAGGTTTTAAGGACGACTATCATGGAAATTTCAGAACCAGCAAGTAAAGCTATTTAAGGGAGTTATTTCCATTAAATTAGTCCCTGGGGTTAAAATAAAGATGCTCTGAAGAAACTGTCTATATAAAGCTGAACATGAAAAACAACGTTTCAAATCCTCGAATTACTAAAGTGTGCCACAATAACACATGGCAAATTATGAAATCTAATAAAATTAATATCTACACTGTATTCACTCGGCTACTGAAAAGGATTCTCTCTGATAGAACTATTCGGTGTGTAATTATCACCCCCTCCAAATCCCTAAACTGGCATTTTTAATTGAGACAGTTTAATAATAGGTTTTGAGGTTTCTGATGATTTGACAACAGGGAGCAAGAAGCAACACATCGCTTATTTTATCCTTGATACCACCTAGAACATTAGTCCATAAAGCAAAATTCAGTTTCTTATTATCTTAACAAAATTTTACTGATGAATGTTCATTTTATTTGCCATATTATGAGTTATCGAATACATGTGAAGGAAAGGTAAAAAGAAAAAAAAGCAGATACAGCATCATAAACAGAGAGTTATACAAATATAATCTTTTCAAGAATCTTTACCCTTAAAGAATGCATACAAACCAGTCAGTAACTAAGTGTGATGCCAACGAAGTCGGCAAACAGGAACTGTCAGATACAGGTGAACAGGAGATAACGAAACTTAAAGTTGTATGTACACAGCGAAACATTACACAAATGTTAGCTGTTATGGAGAGGGCTTAGCTTAGAACTTGCATATGGTAGCCACTCAAACAAATGAATTTATGTGGGGGGAGGATCACAAAAGTTATTTCTCAAAGGAAAGTGCCTTGTTAATAATTTTAAAAAATAATTTACAAGTATTTCAAAACAGCACCATACAGGCATCTTACCATATAGGGTAAATCTCTGCAATCTCAGTTTTCCACTAGGTTTTAAAAAGAAAATGCTTGTTATCATGTTCCTCCATTTTCATTTAACAGAAGTCTTAGAAATAGAGACCGTAACTCTAGGGGTGTCATGTTAAGATATATATACAGTATGTACATATACTCATATATACATACACACACATCCGTCTATCTGTAATAACACTGATCTATCAAAAATTCCTGTGTAGTAATAAGATTATAAATACTGTGTGAACAAAAACATGTTCATCAATGCTAGGCTCTAAGTAATTTTTCAACAACATCAGAAACTCCACTGCTTTCTGTGCATATCCGCAGGCTAATCCCTTAAACCTACCATGGTTATACCTTAATCCCCCCGGTTATACCAGACAGAATCAGTTCCTGTCTGAAACTGCTCAATTCTTGGGTTAATTAATTCCAGAAGCTCAAAAGTTTAGTCTTTTTAATTTTATTTTTTTATTAAATGAAAGCATTATATACAACTAAATATAACCATCAAAGGAAATCAACACAATTGGTAACTTCACTCGTCTTTGAACTTGAAGGGCTTTAGAGATACTGTGGGCTTTATTCCAGTCCACTGCAATAAGGCCAATACTACAAAAAAGTGAGACACAGAATTTTTTTTATTTTCCAGTGCATTAAAAAGTTATGTTTATACTATGTTGTAGCCTATTCAGTGTACAATAACAATATGTCTAAAGAAAACAATGTATATACCTTAACTTAAACATACTTTATTGCTAAAAAAAAAAAAGGCTAATGGTCATTTAAGGTTTTAGTGAGTGGTAATCTTTTTGCTGGTGGAGAGGTTTGCCTCAGTGTAGATGGGTGCTGACTGATCAGTGTGGTGGTTACTGCGTGTGGCAATTTCTTAAGACAACAATGAAGTTTGCCACTTTGATCAATTCTTCCTTTCACAAAATATTTTTTCTGTAGCATGCAATGCTGTTTGATAATAGTTTACCCACATTCGAATTTCTTTAAAATTGAAGCCAATCCTCTTAGGCCCTGCTGGTGATTTACCAACTAAGTATATGGAATATTCTAAATCTTTTGTTGTCGTTTCAACAATGTTTACAGCATCTTCACCAGGAGTAGATTCCATCTCAAGAAACCATTTTCTTTGCTCATCCAAAGGAGCATTTCCTGATTAGTTCAAATGCTATCATGAGATTGCAGCAATTCAGTCACATCTTCAGGCCCTACTCATAATTCTATGTCTCTTGCTATTTTTATCACTTCACTGAAGTGGTGATTCCCTCAAAGTCATCTATGAGGTTTGGAATCAACTTTTTCCAAACTCCTATGTGAACCTCCTTCCATGAATGTTGATATGTTAACCTCCTTCCATGAATCACAAATATACTTAATGACATCTAGAATGGTGCATCCTTTCCAGAAAGTTTTCAATTTATTTTACCCAGATCTATCAAAGGACTATCTATGGCAGCTATAGCCTTAGGAAATGTATTTCTTAAATAAAACACTTGAAAGTCAAAATCACTCCTTGATCCACGGGTTACAGAATGAAGGGGGTGGGTTGGAAGCATTAAGAAAAAAACCTCTTTGTACATCTTCATCAGAGCTCTTGGGTAACCATGTGCATTGTCAGTGAGCAGTGACAATTCGAAAGAATTTTTTTTGAATAATAGGTCTCAACAGTGGGTTTAAAATATTCTGTAAACCAGGCTGTAGACAGATGATATCTGTAAGCAGATAATGTTTGTCATCCAGGCTCTGTTGTTACTTTCATAAAGCATAGTCAGAGTAGACATAGTATATTTCCTAAGAGCCCTAGGACTTCCAGAATTATAAATTAGCATTGTTCCACTTAAACACCACTTAAAGTCACCAGCTTGCATTAGCCCCTAATGAGAGAGTCCTTTTAAGCTTTGAAGCCAGGCACTGACTTCCCCTCTCTAGCTATGACAGTCCTAGATGTCATCTTCTTTCATATAGGCTGTTTCATCTCCATTGAAAATCTATTGTTTAATATAGCCACCTTCACCAATAATCTTAGCTAGATCTTCCAGATAACTCGCTGCAGCTTCTCCATCAGCACTTGCTGCTTCACCTTGCACTTTTAGGTAATGGAGATGGCGTCTTTCCCTAAACCTCATGAAGCAACCTCTGCTAGCTTCAAATTTTTTTCTGCAGCTTCCTCATCTCTTTCAGCCTTCCTATATTTAAAAAGTTAGGACCTTGCTCTTCATTAGGCTTTGGCTGACGGGAATGTTGTGGCAGTTTGATCTTCTATCCAGACCACTCAAACTTTCTGACTTGGCAGTGAGGCTCTTTTGCTTTCTTATCATTCGTGTGTTCACTGAAAGGAAAAGTGTAAACTTTTCCTTTACATTCACAATTTGGATAACTCTGCAAGAGGCCTAGCTTTGGGCTTATCTGCCTTCTTTTGACATGCCTTCACCACAGCTTAATCATATCTCATATCTAGGTTTTGATTTACAGAGAGTGATATGCCACTCTTCCTTTCACTCCAACACTTAGAGGCCATTATAGGGTTATAAACTGCCAGATTTCAACACTGCTGTGTCTCACGGACTGGGGCAGCCTGAGGAGAGCCAATGGGTGAAGCGACCAGAACACACATGACATTTATCAGTTATGTTCATAGTCTTTCATGGGCATGGTTTGTGGTATCCCCATACAATTACAATAGTAATCTCGAAGATCACTGATCAGAGATCACCATAACAGGTAAAATCATAATTAAAAAGTTGAAAATATTGTGAGGATTATCAAAATGTGACACAGAAACACAAAGTGTCCCCATAATGCTAGCAAGTTTGTTTGAAGAGAGTTGCCACTAACCTTCAATTTGTGAAAAACACACTATCTGTGAAGCACAATGAAGTGGGTATGCCTGTAGGAATAGACCTGGCTTAGATCTGAGCATGGCTGCTAGGTCATTTACCAGCAAATATGGATATCTATACATTCAGTCACTTCCTTCATTTCTTGAATTATATTCAATATATTTGTTTTGTTCAGGGTCTAATCAGGGAAACTGAAACCATCCTAAGAATTTTAGAGGCCATTTAATTAAAGAAAGTGAGTACACAAGTATGGGAAAGCCAAAAGAATGAGAAGAGGATGATGAACAGTAACTGCAAGAAACTGTGACCTTCTCTAGGGTTGCAGAAACAGAAGGAAAGAGGCAGTGTTGCTACCTCTACCAAAAAGAGGAGGAGGGTGAGGTACGGTGTGTCTTGGAGCTCTGAGGCAGCGCAACAGGGTTGGCGTCCACAGCTCTGAGGCATCTCTGTGCAGCTCAGACTCAGGTGTTTCAGAGGGTTAGTGCAGAGCTATGTTCAAGCCTTTAAAAGCAGGGCTCAGCAAGTACTAAGGTCACCACGGTGTGGCTGCTGTAACCCGAGGAGGACTGGTGAGGGCAGTGCTCACTGCCCAAAAGGCCTTGCATGGCTGATGACAGCTGATGGTGGCATTCTGAGGAAAACGGTGCAGTTGGTGCCAAAGGACTTTAGAGGAATACTAAATACTGAAGAAAGCATGAAAAGGCCCCTTCTCTCCTCCTCCTGACTTCCAGTTTCCTGCCAGTACCTCCCATTGGTGGAACAGATCTGAAAGCAGGTTATAACAGTATGTTGGGGCATCAGTCCCCAGCTGGCTGTGCCTTCTCCTAAGATGTCTAGGTCCCAGCTCTGTAGGGCCTCCTCACTAATGCTAAGTTTTGACGATGCCTAACGTTTAGTTTAGTTCCCTCAGCCTAGGGGTGGTAGTTGCTTCAATCATATGTTAACCTCAGTGTTTCCTTTTTGACTTTTCTGTCTTCGATTACCCACTTTACGAACTGTCCATACTAAATTATTTCTGTTGCTATAAATGTTATTGTTTCTGTTTTCCTGACTGAATGCTGACTGGTACTGATCTCACTGATCCTACTGGCCTGGCTTGAGTTACTAGTTAGATGAAATAATCACTGTGGCTTGAAGGGATGCCATATCTGACCGATGTCACCTTGTTCACATGTCAAGGCTCTTCAAGCAAATAAACAAGTGCATGCTCGGCAGACAAAAACTACAAGTCCTAATTATGCCACCCTTACAAAACAGGCTCCTGTTATTCTCTGCCTCAACTCCCCCATTGTTTCCTTCATGAAACTTATCATACCTGCAGTATTTTCTGTTTTCCTGCTTTTGTTTGTCCCCCGTCACAAGTTAAAGCCCCTGAGGGCAAGGACTGTGTCTGTCTTTTTCACCATTACCAAACCGGGTCTGGCACAGTCCCAGGCTCAGAAAAGGTACTCAGTAATTATTTGTTGAATGAATTAACAAATGAACAAACCAACCTGGAAAAGTCACGGCTTCAGATCAGGCAGAATTCCACAAAGAAGAAAGAAGATGTCTTAGTCAGTTTGGCTGCTATAGCAAAAGTACCATAGACTGGGTGGTTCACTTCTGGAGGCTGGGAAGCCCAAGATCATGGTACCAGCAGATTAGTGTCTGCTTAGGGCTGTCTTCCTGATTTGTAGACAGCCATCTTCTTGTATCCTCAGATGGCAGAGAAAGCAAGCTCTAGTTCCTTTCTTCATATAAGGCCACTAATCTCATTGTGGGGCTCCACCCTTATGACTTCATCAAACATAATTAACTCCCAACGACCCTATCTCCTAATTCAATCCCGTGAGGGGTTAGAGTTTCAACATATGAATTTTGGTAGGGCACAAACATGTAGTCGATAGCAGAAGAGTAATGAGGTGTCAGAACTCCAGACCAAATATTGACATTATCATACACCTGTAACAATTTAGAGTGTGTGTTACCAAGGCAAGAACAGATCATAGAAGGGAACAGATAGCCCCTACAAAGATGCTAGCCAACTTAGGTGGCAGTCCTGATGTATTATATTTAAAAATCAGTCAACTCAGAGAAGGGAAAACACCCCACAACAACTTTGTCTCATGCAATGTAAAGTTTCAGTGGATAAGATCAATTTTGTGCCTTTGGTAACAACATGTCCTTATTTAGTCAATATATATAACTATTTTTAATACATTATACATGAATCCTACCTAATTGCCAGTTTAATAAAGGAAGTCACCAGATCAGGTGCCTATGTAAGTAACTCTTCATGTTTAAAGTCAAATTCATGGGACCCTGAAAAGTCATTTATTGAGCTGCTTCTACTTAAGACCACAAAATCTGTCCCTGGCCAGTGGGAAGCGATCTTATGTTCAAAAACTATGATGAAATAATTAATAACTCCTAGATACCCATCAAAAACATCTACCCCATATTTAGGTCTACTCATTTGCATTTTAAACCCATAGTCCCCCTCTTGATGTGGAGTATTTACTATAACAAGCTGCAAACTTTGTGTCAAAAAACTGGACATTCAAAATACAGATTTTTTATGATAATGTCTGACTTCAGATTTGTATGTATCTAACTCTTGTGAACCTGCCTAGGATGATATATTAAAAATATGTCTGTGACAGTTAGAAGACCACTTTAATCAACATGATATATTCAGAGGATATTATCATTATTTCGGATTAAAATACGAAGTCTTCCTCCTGCATCAGTACTGCACAAACAAGGTTGTGAAGTCTGTGGTGTTTTTAATCCTTGCCTTCAAATGCTATGAATGTTAGATTTCTGATTCTATATGCTAATTTTATGTTCTCAGTGCTAGGTTTATTTGGGAATGATTTTGATTAAACCTTAGCAGAACCAGACTTCCTACATAAACCTGACATGCTAGATATTTTCCATATGGGGAACTGCTTCTTAAAAGCAAGGCAATAAATCTATGATTTAGAGTTGATGGAGTAAGAAAGGAGCATGGAGTCAGATTTTTGGCATCAGATACAGCTGGGTTCAAATCCTGGTTCTATCAATACCTAGTTTGATCTTGAACAGTTTCTTAAATGTTCTGTGCTTCTGTTTATAACTTTAAACAGACTAAAAAATCAAACTAATATCATTTACCATGCAGAACTGCTGAGAGGATAAAACTATATCATATATATAAGCAAAGTACTTAGTGTTGTGTCTCACATATCCTGACTCCTTAATACAATACTAGTTCCCTTCCTTCTCTCCTAAAGACCACAAGGTATTAGATGGGTAATTCCATGTACCAATAAATAATCAATAATTAATGATTTAAAATATTTTTTGGAAAGGTAAAGTAAAAGGAACTGGAGTAGCATCAATACTTCACTGCAAAGCATGTGTAGGAAATGTGCTAGAAGAGCTGACCAGTGGCCCATCTGTCCTGGAAGCCTGCCACCAAGGAAAGTTTTGGAGGAGGAGGCTGTAATGACACTTCTTATTTCAACATGTCCAGCCCCTCTATTTAAATGGTACAGATTTCTGGTCCATAGATTTATCTAAACCAGTCCTGTATGGATGGATGTCTATTTTCCATTTGTATCACTACTGTATAAGGCGGACCCACTACTGTAGATTTGTCCCACTACTGTAGATGGCAGACTCTTATAAGTTTGCATGTGTTCACCTAAGTTAATATTTCAAAATCTTTTCAATAAACCTTCCTGATTTTATAAAGGAAAAACTTGTGTGCTGATACTGACACAGGCTGGCAACATGGACGTGGGCTGATAGTTGCTTTTGAGGAGGCCCAAATACATTTCCAGTGGACACAGATGGGAGACCAGAAGCTTAGCTATTATTCTCTCACTTTACCATTTGAAACACCGATAATTTGAGAGAATCAACTCTGAACACCACTGTTGACACCAACCCACCACCACCAACAGAGGTAACACTAATTTAAATATTTAGTTTAAAGGAAATCACTTACTTAAAGCAAAAACAAAAACCTTGAAGACCTAGACTTGAGTTGTCCTTACAGTTGAAGGAGTGCCATATAAAGGTCATTCATTTGGCAATAATTGAGAAAAGAAGCAAGTAGTACTTCAACTTCCTATATTACCTTTTAATAATTATGCTATCTTGAAGTACTACTTGTCTCACCAAATTTATGTCTACTTGGATCCTCAGGATATGACCTTATTTGAAAAAGGGTCTTTGTAGATACAATTAGTTAAGGATCTCAGGAGGAAATCATCCTGGTTTTAAGCGTGCCCTAAATCCAATGACTGGTGTCCATACACAAGGAAGGACACAAGAAGACACAGAAAAGAAAGCCATGCAAAAATGGAGACAGGGATGAGAGTTATGCTGCCATAGCCAAGGAGTGTCAGAGATCACCAGCGAACACCAGAAGCTAAGGGAGTCTCCAGAAGGAACTAATCTTGTTGACACCTTGATTTCAGATTTCTAGCCCCCAGAACTGTAGAGAATAAGATTCTGCTGTTTAAGCCACTGAGTGTGGTGCTTTGTTACAGCGATTCTAGGACATGAACACCAGCAGTAGGCATACGGTAAGTTTGGGAACTCTGAAGCCAGACTGTCTCAGTTCACGATTTGGTTGTCACTTCCTCACCATGTTTATGAACCGTTTATCTTCTTTGGATTCATTTGCTCATTTGTGAAATGGAGATAAAAATATTGTTAATGCTCAAATGTTGACAAAAGAAAAAATGACAACAAATTTAAAGATCTTAGTTGTCTTTTATTTGCAATTCTAGAATTGAGCAGCACTTCATTTTATAACATAGAATGTGTTCCAATGAGCTAAGTAGAAGTGGCTGGCTTTATAGACAGAAAAGAAAAGCAGAAACAGGGAACAAATAGTAGACAGGTCGTTTCACAGTTACTTTTCTTGTAAATGTTAAAACAGACAGGACTTTGTTATCCTGCCAGCTAAAATTGGCTCATTTGGGGATTTGGCTATTTATTATCCCTCTCTCTCCTGATTTCTTGGAAGGTCAAATAAACAACTTCATTTCAGCTCGGTGGCATGAAACTTGAGCATGAGTGACTCCATTTTGGTCTGGTCTGTTGGGCCTTCAAACCAACGGCTTCCTATAAATTTTATTTAACAACACCCATTATGATTTACAGACTGTGTCTCTATGTCCCTGTATCTTCAAAAGTATATTATTTCTGCCTTCTCGTTACTTTATGGGAAGGTTTGTGACATTGATACGAACTAATATTTTTATAAACATGGTAAATATGACTAAGCCTGTGTTTCTATTATTACCATCATTTCATGTCTACATAGGGGTCAACAACGGAGGGAAATTGCAGCCCTTATGGTAAAACTCACGCATTTTTTGTGTGACAGTTGTAACCAAAAACTGATTCACGTGGCATGTATTTCAATGTGTTGCTATGATTACTTTAAGAAAATAACAGATAGTGGATGAATACTATTTAAGTAATAAACCAGAAGCTTTATTTTGGAATTTTAGAAAAATAAAAATTACAAAATGCATAGTTAATTCCAGAAATAAAATCTTTGTGGAAAGATGATAAATAAAAATGCCTTCCACTTCTTTAATTTCATTCCACAGTCTTGGTTCTATCTCAGAGTCTGGAATCTACTCATTTGAAGTTTTCTATTTTAATAAGGTGAGCAGGTCCTGGCTGCTCCACCTACTGGTGTTACTTGATAGAAAATCATGAAACTTCGCTCAGCATCTGCTTCTTCATAGGAAACACGGGGAAACAAATAGGCTCAACCTTACAGAGCTCTGAGGAACTCAGCTGACAGGACAAGTAAAGAAAGAACTATAGGATGTGCACATGGCGACTGCTCAATAACTTTCTGAAAAAGTTGTTCTTCTCTCTAAGACATTTTACCCTGAATTTCTTTGATTTTAATTACCTTAACATGAAAGATCTCACCATATTCAACAACTTAGACTGTACACTTAACAACTAGCACCAAAGACAAACAAATCATTGGAAAACATCTCTCCAGAAAGAAATGCATAATTAAAGCACAGTCTGTGAACATCTGTAGTTTTTGTTTTCAACTTGAGGGTGAAATTGTACATCTGTGCTTTGCCACTTGACTACTTTCTGAGGCTGATTTGAGTCATGTGCACACACTGGTTCCCAGACACAGGAAACAAAAGCAAGACCTTGACTTACAGTGGCACTGCTTCAGTAAGGGAAATGCTAAACACCTGCTACTTGGTATCTTCTAAATCTTAGATATTTGTTTTTATTCTAAAGCCAACCCATGTGTCCATAACTGCACAGCAACAATTTGTACATCTATATATCAGTAAAATTCAGAACTTTAACTAGAAAAAGATATGGAATTTTGTAATTGTGATTTTCAGGCAATGCATACCACCTTTTTTTTTTTTTTTACTATCAATCTCATCACAAAAGGTATAATCACATGTGTTTTGTATATTGGAAAGTAAATTTATCAATAATAACTTTAGGTAGAAAATGTCAGAAAATCCTTTTAATATTATTTTTGACCTTTATTTTCACCAAAAGTAATAGGGTAGTATCCATTAAAAATATGAGCTTTACAAAAGTGCAAAGTTTCTAAAATTATCTAAGAAGTCAGACCTCAGGAAAAATGCAGAAAAAGAAGGCATGGCCAGAAGTTCAGGAAGAGGGACACCCATTGGCCATGCCTTCAGGAGGTTCTTATTCGGGTTTACTGACATAAAAGCTGCACTAAGGAAACTTCCTTTTAGTGATGAAAATGGCAATGGCATTTTAGACAGTGGCACTTGTGATGAGTTTGTCTGTCTTATGTTTAGACAATGGCACTCGTGATGGGTTTGTCCTATGTTCAGTATGACCAACAAGAAGCAGAAGGATTTGGAGAATGGTGGACATAAGGGGAGACAAAAGGGCAACTGAAGGAAAAGCTTTTAAGTGACTCCAATAAAGTATGTACCAAAAGATGGTCCTCTTGTCAGGAAATGCTAATAAGTGATTACACTACAGGTTCTCAATGGGAGTGTAAAGAGGAGAGGTGTGGGCAAAATTTGGAGGGGGTTATAGTCTGGAAAGCATATTCAAATACTATTTCATAATATAGTTAAAAATTACAGAATTAATGCAGCTGCAATATTAAATTACAAAAATATTTAGAGTGGTATAAATACTGAAAATAGAAATCTATAAATCATATAGGTTTAGCAGAAAAATACTGCCTTCACAAACAGTTTCTTCTGAAAAGATGTCTTCTTATTTATACAATAGTTTTTAGCTATTTAATGTATTTAACCTCCAAATCAGCAGTCCCCAATCTTTTTGGCACCAGGGACCAGTTTCATGGAAGACAATTTTTCCACAGAACAGGGGTGGTGGTGGAATGGTTTCAGGATAAAAGTGGTCCACCTCAGCTCATCAGGCATTAGTTAGATTCTCATAAGGAGCACGCAACCTAGATCTCCTGCGTGCATAGTTCATTTTAGGGTTAGTGCTCCTCTAAGAATCTTGCACACACACAAATTATGAAGGATTCCATGTTTGTTCAGCAATGAAAGGCTTATTATTATTATCTGTGTTATTAACTTTTTATTTTCTATAGGGACTTTCAAGGATTTCTAGTTCCCCACTGGTGCCACTGCCGCACAGGTCACCCCAACCTACCAGACTAAATATGGGCGCTTATTTAAACCAATAAGGCTGAGATAATAAGAAGCAACAGCTTGCTTTATCCTCACCCTCTGACAAGCTCAGCCTTCTGGGAAAAGATAAGTAGCCATCCCCTCCCATCACAAAAGGTGTCGAATCTGGAATTTAGTTGCCCTTTCCAAAAAGTCAAGTGTCCAGATAAAGACTCCCTTACCTGTCTTCTTTGTAACATTCCCAATTTCCGGTAAATGCAGAGGTTCCTTTTGAGCCTCTTTCATGGCATTCAGGTAATATTGGTAAAATTAAGTATAAAATAAGACAAACACAGACAGATAATTTCCATTTCACAGACCATCGCTGAAAAGATTACTAAAGGAAAGTCTTGTTTTCTAGCACTAGGCCTCTGACTAACCTTCCTCCTGAAATCAAGTGCTCCATAAAATATAAAATACATCATCTTAAATGCCTCAATAAACTGATAATAAAGAAGGCAAAAAGTTTAAGTTATGTCAGAAACTTAGAAGACAAGCAGCATAGTGAATTTGGCTTTTGCCCTTAGGGCATTTGTGAAATCCTAGTGACCTTGAACTTTCCTTTTACTGACCTTGTGGAACTCATGAGGAGCAGAAGTCAAGATCAAAGCCATTTGTGGGTAAGTACAGACTGGGGATGGAGAATCTCAGAAGGCTTTGTCCAGTAAAGTTAGGTCCACACAGGTTTCAGTTTAAGGATGAACTAGAAATAAGTTCTTGTATCCCCAGTAGATTGCAAATAAAATTGTCTGGCTTGAAATTCAGTGATAAATAAGAGGTGGTAGAAATTTCCTTTGAGAATTCCTAACTATAAACCAGCATTCACATCAGTTTTCAGTCTGAACTCATAATACAGGATGATGCAAAAAATTTCAAGCCAAGAATTTAGTTTAAAATGGTAGGAAGTAGTATTTTCCTAGGACACTCAGGCAAAAGAAACATGAATACCTAAATACCTTCCAAAGAAACCCAACTTCATCTCAGGATTCAAAGAATTCTCTCAGATAAAGATCCAAGCCCATAATTTAAAAAAATCACACAAAAAATGAAGAAGTATGACAGTATGAAACCAAGGACCAATGGCAGATTTAAAAGGGGAAAGACTTCAGAAAAACAAACAGACAAAATGGTCTAGTTAAAAGACAAACATTATCAGAGTGGATTTCAAAATAAATCCAATCATATGTTGTGTATAAGAAGCAAACTTGAAACAAAAGAATACAGACAGGGTGAAAGTGAAAGACATCCAACTGGATTTCATCTCCACCCTCATGTTCCCTGATTCCTATCATCTATCAGATCCGTGATGACCCCTTTCTCCTTGTCTCTTTCCTTTGGTTATGTTACAGTTTTCTTTTTTGCCTTTCCTAACAATCCCTTGGACTTTCCCAGTGGTCCTTCTTTGTCCTCACAGTTCTTTCATTTATTTATTTATTTATTTATTTTTGAGATGGAGTCTCGCTCTGTTGCCAGGCTGGAGTGCAGCGGCGCGATCTCAGCTCACTGCAACCTCTGCCTCCAGGCTCAAGTGATTCTCTTGCCTGAGCCTCCCAAGTAGCTGGGATTACAGGTGTGCGCTACCAATTGTCTGGCTAATTTTTTTTTTTTTTTTTTGTATTTTAGTAGAGATGGAGTTTTACCACGTTGGCCCAGATGGTCTTGATCTCCTGACCTCGTGATCAACCTGCCTCAAGTTCCATCTTATTCATGCTCCCCTGCCTGTTTTAGATTTTCCAGCACTCTCTTTGGAAGCTCTGCACTACTTGCAAAAGTTACTGTAATCAATACATGGAGTTTGCACTTAGCATTTATTTTTCATGAAAGACAAACACAGGCACCTTCATAAGATAGTGACTCTCTGGCCTACAAACTTGATTGTACCTGAAATATAAAAATATCTTTGAAAAACATGTAGACCCAAGGAGTGGCTTGTGAGTCTAAGAAAAGTGAGACAAAGAGAGGCAAATATTAGGCATGCACACTAGGTTCAGTAAATTTCTCTGAATGAACATTCATCACTTAGAGTAAGAGGGAAGTATTAGGATAAAGCTGGTTCTTCCATATTACATATGCTGAGTATTTCAAACATTCACTTTTTTAAACATTTGTATATAAAGAGGAGTTAGAAAACCCATTTATTTGAATCTAACATTCTTTTTTTCAGCTTTATTGAGTATAACTGACTAGTAATTGTATATTTGAATCCAACATTCTTAAATAACTAAGCTCTCTATTGGAAGTTGAGGGTCCAGAAAACATGTAACTCCTGTATTCTTTATTATTTACTATATATAAATATGCATATGTAATATACGCATGTATCATAATAATTCATATTATTTATCAATAATAAGTAATAAAATAATAAATTGTAAAATCATAAATAAAATGAATAGCTCTCTATGCCTATGTATTGGTCAGAGTAAAATTCGTGACACTATATTTTAATATTTTAAAGTACAATGATTATTTAGCCCACATTTTTCACAGCACTTGCAAATGGTCATTAACTACCAGTGCAGGGACCAACTTTAACTTTAAAAAATGTCATTAATTAATTTACAGAGCACCAGTTATTTTCTATTTTAATGACTGCTTGGATTCATGCATACCATTATAATGAATAATGTTTATCTATGTTCTTCATCTTGTTACTTTTTACTTAAATAGAGGAAACCATTGAAATAAAAAATTTTTTGAACAGATGCAATGCTAAGTGAACTTAAAGAGATATATATATATATGTATATATGCCTATGTATGTTATGTGCATATATATATATAAAATCATACTCTTCTACTAAGCGCTACTTTCAGAATGAAATATCCTGAAAAAATATCATTTTTAACCAAAGTAGCAATTCATAATTAGAATATCATTAGTAAATTATTACTAAAATTGTAAGCTATGGAATAATTAAGAACAAAAATAAGCATAAAACCATGACCTTCAATGGATACAGGGTTTATAAGTAAGGTTCTCTCACAAACATATACAAACCAAAAGCTACAGGTTATCAACACCAATTTCTTATTAGTTGTAGATATTTATAAAGTCTTTCCTATATTTAGTTTGTGAGAATACAAAAATGGATTCACTAAATAGATTACATTGTGATCTTTATTTTGCACACAAATCTTGGTGACTAAGTTGTGCTGGCTGAAAGAACTAGAATGGATTTCAAATTCTATCTCATATTGAGAATTTTTTTTAAAGTTTAAGGAAAATGTACCTGTTTTGGAAAAGTCCACTGAGTTCTACTTATTCAATTGGAAAGAGTAAATAAAATTCAACAGATAATTTGGTGTTTAGGTAGTCTCATATATAGAAATTCCTGTCACAATAAGAGATCATTTTTCTATCCTATTTAGTTGAATCAGTAGAATTTATATTTATCTTAGCTTCATCCTTAGTGTTTTTGTAAGTCATAATACTGAAATAAGCCTTGAAATGGAAATGCAAGTAGTAAATTCAAGTGTCAGGTTTACTACTATGTCTCTGAGTAAGTCACTAAGACTTTCAGAGTCTTCAGTCTCTTAATCTGCAGATGAACATAAAAATATTCACCTTGCTTATCTCATGTAACTAATGTAAGACTCGAAAAAGCAGTACTACATATGCAAGAGACACTGAAAAGTATTATTATCTAAGACAGAGAAGCACAGAAGCAGATCACAGGTCTAGAATGGGGTTCAAGTTCAATTCCATCATCACTAACAATGTACCCTTTAGATAAGTCACCAAACCCCTTCCAGCCTCAATTTCTTCCTCCACTAAATGAGGCAGCTTATTTTTAAGGTTTTTTCCATCTTTATGAGTCTGTGATCTTGTACTAGAAAGGCTAATAAAGAAATTCTCTAACATGCTTTTGTTTCCTATGAAAGTGACATACACTGATTAGGTGCTCATGATTAATTTTAGGTTCTGTCTTGCAAATAAAAGAAAGTCATCATTTATTTGTCAGGAACAGGCTCACATCCCTTATGAAATGAAGTGTGGTATTAATTTATTAACTATATGCCAGAATGTTCAATATTAAATGTAGGAAGGTACATTCATGAAGAATTACAAGAATCATTACATGGTATAAAATCTGAGCATAAAACTAACATTGGAAAAGAATCTGCCCTTGAAATACAGAAAATGAGTCTGTACTACATTACTTACAGTCCATGTTAAAATCCACACACCCGATACAAACAAAAGATTACAACTAAACATTGAGGCACAGCTACCCTTGTCTGGCAGTTTGATGTCCTTTTAATTACTTGTTTTTCTGTAGTGCTAAAATTGGATTTTGTGTACACCACAACTAAACATAGAACAGACAAAGGACAGGCAACATAAGCTTGTTGCTGTAAGCACTATAAAAGCAGGGATTCCTGTCTGTTTTATTCGCTGATGTATCCCAAACACCTAGAACACTGCCTGCAACATAAAAACCACTGAATAAATACGTATTGAACAGATGAACTGGCTTCCATTTTTTCCTTGAATACATAAGCTACATTCTGTTTTTGACCTTTATTGATTTGTGTTTATGTCATTAACATGCTTCTATAAAAAAACAGATAAACATGATTTAACCAAAGGTTGCCCTAATAAAAGAGATATTTTGGGATAACAATAAATGACCAACCCAAAAGCTTGAAACCTATCTGTTGCCTTAATATGATCTGAATTCCCCAAACCTCAAACCTTAGCATTATGCAATATACCCAGGTAACTAACCTGCACATGTATCCCCGAATCTAAAATAAAAGTTGAAAAAAAAGTAGTTTCTTCCATTATAAAACTACAAAATAAATAGGACAAATCCCAAAGCTAAAGAACTGCTCTCTTCATGTTACTAAAGAGAGCACTTCAAACAATGGAGGAAGAAATCTACATATAATTCACAAAATGGGATTAAAAATACATGAAAAAAAGAGCTATTAATAAATAAGCCTCTTGTGTTTCTTCCCTTTAAAACTCAAAACAGTGTGGTCTGCCTTGTGCCCACATCAAAGAAACCCAGTGAACTAAGAATAAGAGAAATGAAGGCTCAACTCAGTATCTCTCCCCTGGCGCCTAAACACATTTTACAAAAATATTCTTTGAACCAACAACAAACCCAGAAAACCAGAAACAGAACAGGAAGATGAACCCACAAGAGAAAACAACCATGACATTGCCACACCCCCTCTAGTTTTCTCCAAAACATTTTTCATAGCAGATGAACACAGTAAGTCAAAGAGCTCTATTTTTAATGCTTGAGTCTTGGTTGTGGCATAACGAATCAATGAGAACTCTTTTGTCTGCAGAAAAACACAAACCTATATCAGAAAGCATGTAAGTTTATAAAATAGCATGTTTGATAGAGAAAGCATCAAAATGAAAGAATGAATCAACCAGTGAGCAAATGAATATGTCTAAGAGAAAATTCTAGAGTAATTCAAGAAGTAACAATGTATAAATGGGCTCATCAATTCTCAATATTCTCCTCATATGCTATAACATCTCAACCTGCCTATATAAGAACTTAGGTTAAAAAGGAAGGAGGATAATTGAAAGGTGCTGAGACTAGTTTCAAAATTCCCATTGTCAAGGGCAGAGAGTTCTTCTGGAAGAGAACAGAATAAATCCAATGACAAAGGGAGGTAAGAAAAAGTAAAGTACCAGCACAGGTAGGTTGGAGAGAAAGTCTTGGGAGAGTTTTGAGGAAACGTGGGGATAGGCTATGAAGTCACTTATCATGCTGTGATTCAGAAAGAGGATTTTAAATAAAATTTTGCTCCATTTATCAATGAAACTTCCATGCAATTTTTAAGAGGCTCTAGGAAAGATTTAAATTACTTTTTCAATATTTCTATATGTCATTTATTCATTTATTTCCCAAGTATATGATAGAGGCACTTGCTTATGACTGTGTTTACATTGCCAGCCTCTGTAGAGATCAGCCACATGATGGAAGCAAGAAATTCCAGCTTTATGTAGGTTCCTGAAAGAAAATATCCAGAAGAGGAGGACTATAGTTGAGCCTTGAACAACATGGATTTGAACTGCTTGGGTCCACTTATACACTGATACATTTCAATGACAGTTGCAAGTGTGCCTGCCTGTCCTCCGTGCCCTTCCACCTCTTCTGTCTCTACCACCTCCACTATCCACGAGACAAAAAGACTAACCCTTCCCCTTCCTCCTCCTCAGCCATGTCAACATGAAAATGAGGATGAAAACCTTTACTTAATGAATAGTAAATATATTTTCTCTTTTTTTGTAATTTCCTTAATAACAACTTCCCTTATCTAGCTAACTTTAGTTTAAGAATATAGTATATAAAACCTAAACACATACAAAATGTGTGTTAACCCACTATTTATGTTATGGGTAAGGCTTCCAATCAATAATAGGGTATTAGCAGTTAAGTTCTGGGGTAGTCAAAAGTTATGCACAGATTTTCAACTATGTGGAGGGTCAGAATCTCTACCCTCTGCATTGTTCAAGAGTCAACTGTGTATTCTAATACTACTTCTTGTTCTGTTCTTTGAGAACATCTTTATATAGAAAATGTGTTACAGCCATTATAGAAAACAGTATGAAGGTTCCTTTAAAAGTTAAAAACAGAACTACCATACGATCCAGAAAGTCCACTTCTGGGTACATATCCAATGAAAAAACAATCAGTATGTCAAAGATATATTTGCATTAGAATGTTCATTGCAGCAATATTTGCAATAGCCTAGATATAGAATCAACCAAAGTGTCCATCCACAGAAAAATGGATAATGAAAATGTGGTATACATACCCAATAGAGTACTATTTAGCCTTAAAACAGGACTGCCTGTCATTTGTGACAACATGGATGAACCTCAAGGACAGTATGCTAAATGAAAAAAGCCAGGCACAGAAAGACAACTACTGCATGATCTCACTTTTACATGTGGCATATAAAGATACTGAACTCATTGAAATAAAGAAACAGTTTAAAAACAAAAATACTGAACTCATAGAATGGTGGTTGCCAAGAGCTGGGGTAATTGGAGATGTTGGCCAAAGGGTACAAAGTTTCAGTTAGATAGGATGAGTAAGTTCTAAAGATCTATTGTATAGCGTTAATAACAATGTATTCTAATACATTAATGATAATGTATTAATAACAATGTATTCTGTACTTGAAAATTGCTAAGAGAGTAGATCTTAAATATTCTCACCAGAAAAAAATTCTAAGTGTGAGAGGTGATGGGTATATTAACCAGCTTGATTTAATTACTTCACAATATACACATATCAAAACATCACCTTGTACACCACAATTAGATACAATGTGCTCTCAGTTGCTGTCAACCAACGAATGAACTTTCAGAACTCAACCATTCAACTTGGAGACTGCCTGTTCAAAGGACAACTTTTTCCCATAGCTAGTCACGATGCTTTTTCATTCTCCTCCAAAGGTTAAAGTAAAGCACTACCAGGCCTCATGAATTTCTCATGAGTTATGATTAAGTGCGACCAAATTCCAAGCACTATTTGACTGAGAAATGTCTTCAATCTAAATACACGGGCATCAAAACTGCCAACAATAACAACCCAAGGCTTTTTCCATTATAAATTGGTCTTTGCTTAAAAATAAAATTCCATGAAACTTCCCTAAGATAATGACCCACATAAAGCGCTTTCCACGATTAACAATGGCATTTGTGCTATGGTCGCTGCCAGGAAGGGAAGCATGAGTCTAGCTTCGGCCAGGACAGCAACAGAGGTCTCGTCTAAAAACAGAATACAGTATAGCTCATTTTTCCAGATCTTCCAGGGGAAACCGAATGGTGAGTGTGCTAATGTCTTTTTAAAACAATCTGTGAAATGCTTTTATATCCTGTGCCCTGATTACTGGCTGACCTATATATTTTTGGCATTGCTAGTGCCCTAGAGGGCCTGACGATTTGACGAGCAGTTAAGTCCTCAGTTAAGATGAATTTTGAAAAAGCTCAGATAAACAGACTAATTTCCCAGAAAAGTATTTTCTTCTGATCTTTGAAATGTTAAAAGGACCACATCAGTGTATTATTTTGAGCAAGGAAAATTTTGCCTCAAAAAGACTGCCAGTATAAACAAGTAATCCCTGGCCAGTTGCACAAGCCAGACAAAGCAGTTTCCAGGCAGAAGCAGCGGCTCTCTACCTAATGGGGCTGGGTGAGAAGGCATATTCACATAGATTTCCTGTGTAAATTATCATTTGTTTCTACCGTAGATGGCTATTTCAAAGCATGTTGTGAAGATCCAATAAGACAATGCACAGAAATTGTCTAGTGTAGCATCTGACATTATCATTATCATTATCATTACAATAGAAACACATTCTACCCATTGTTTGGATCAGGTGAAAAAATGCAAAAGAAAAAGCTTCTTTTTTTCTTTCTTTTTTTGCACCTTCATTTTTCGACCAGAGTATCTCTACGCATCTCAGAAGTATTGTAATGCCATATTATATACTTAAAAATTTTTAATTTTCTTATAATCAAATATTTAAACCATTATTTTGTTAGCAACAAGCTAATGAATAGTACATGAAAGGTAACTTCTTAAATATTTATTATTTCTAAAAGACAGCTTGTCCACTGGGCTTCTTTGGCAGATATTCAATTACCATCGTAGAGAACTAAAAGGAGTTTTAGGTATCATTTTAAAAACAAGGAAACTAAAACCCAAAGGGACTAAGGGAATGCCAGACCTAGTACAGAGAAAAGGATCTACTTTGGATGCCTGTACAAATCTCTTGCCCTAATCTTAGCTATTAATACACCAAAATGAGGCTCAGTCACCCCCCAAGTCACTCTCAGATGGCATGATCATACGATAAAGTGAAATTAACATTTGCAAGGTAAATAAATACTGGCTGACTATTCCTACATAAACTACTCCCTTTAGTTCTCTCACAAAAACTTTGCAACATAGGTATTATCAGTACTATATATATATATATATATATATATATATATTTTTTTTTTTTTTTTTGCTTTTTTGGAGACAGGGTTTTGCTTTGTCACCCAGGCTGGAGGACAGTGGCCTGATCATAGCTTCATAGCTCACTGCAGCCTCAAACTCCTGACCTCGAGCCATCCTCCCACCTCTGCCTCCCAAGTAGCTGTGACTATGGGAGTCAGCCACAGAGCCCGGATAACACTATGTTTAAGGTAAGGACACTGAAACCAATAAAGACCACAAGATCAGTAGTAGGCAAAGCTGAGACTCAGATCCAGGTCTAACCTAACTACAAGCTTCAGCCTTTTTCAATATACTTCAGTGCCAGCTGGAAGGTTAAGTGAGTCCTGCAACACCCCCGTTATTGAAAAAAATGTCACTTTTTCTAATTTTCTGGTTGTTAAGTAGTTAAGCAGAAACTTTACATCCAAAGGATAAAAACTGTTCCAAGTTCACATACCTGTGGTGGAGTCAATGATAAAAAGGGATGACATATCTCCTGGAATAAGCTCATAAGCCACTGTCCCATATATCCCAGAGTCCCGATCAGTGGCGAGAACATTGATGATCTCGGAGCCTGGCTGGGTCTGACCACTGATACTTGTCACATAGGTTGATGGGTTAAACATGGGATGATTATCATTCACGTCTTCCACGTCCACACGAACGAAGGCTTGGGCACTTAGCCCACCCTGGTGGATGAATGAGCAGTGATTACAAATGAGTTTGTGCCAAACACTGGAATGTAGAATAATTGACAATGACCCTAGAATAGATGTCAAACAATACAATTTGAACATATATACATTTTGTCATGTCAAAGGAGTATGTAGACATACATACACACATACACATACACACACACATGCACATCTATATATTCATTTTATTTTCAACCTTGATGTATGAATTCATATGTAGTAGCATGGTATGTATACTTCACTGCTGGTTCTTAAGCATGGAATGAGATTTCCACTAACAGCAGCTGTGAGGCAAAAATTTCATAGTAGAGGCCAAATATATTCAAGGGAAGCTGTCCTGATGTCCGAAAAGAAATCAAAATCACTTTTATCCCTAAGATAATTTTTAAATGAATGCTGGTAAGTGCTAAGAAGAAGGTGTGAAGAAGCGTAGGCGGGGGGTGCCCCCGTGAAGCCCTGGCTAGGAAGGTACCACTGACCTGCAGACCAACCCACATGACTTCAGTTAACTGAAAGGAAAGGGTAATAAGCAGAGGAAAGAGCAGAGTCAAAAGGCCTTGAGGCAGGAGCCCAGTGTGCCTCTCTGGCCTGCTCAGCTGCAGCAAGGAAGCAGGAAGGGCTCAGGTCAGAGAGGCAGGAACGGGTCACAGGGACTTTTGCAGATCTCTGGAAGGACCATGGCTCTTTCCCACAGGAGGGGTTTAAGCACAGGAGTGGCCTGATTTCACTGAGGTGTTAATACTGCTCTGGCTGCAGTGTTCAGAACAGACCAAAGGGCAGCAGAGTGGAAGGAGGGAGAACTGGCAGGAGGAAGCTCTTTGAATCAAGTCCAGAGTGGATGGGGCCTAAAGGAGGACAGGAGCAGTGCAGGTACTCAACCCAGACACTCTGGGCTGGATTTGTTTGGGAATTCTGAATTTTTTAAGTTTTAGAAGGGAATACAGCACCTAAAGAAGTGAGAAGTGGATCCCATACTGTTTATTTTGTGTTGCCTCCATCTAAAATCGAGAAGAAAGAGAGCAAATGAAACAGAAGAAAATAATCATCGGCAATTCTTACTTTTCTAAAGTAAAACACATGTTCCTACTTTAAAGCACCATTTTCCATTTCTATTGGGTACATTTTGACACTTTCATCTTTGACAAAAATCCTTGGTAAGTCACAACAGCCTGGGTTTTCTCACTCATGTATCCTCCCCCTCCTCATCTTTTGTTTCCTTTTTCTACTCTGGCAAGAAGGCACAGAGCAAGAAGGAAAAAGGACAAGGAGGAAGAAGATTTGGCAAGAGACAGAGGGAGAGCTGCTGCCATGCAGACAGAGAGGGGGCGCTTGTCAACAGGGAGGGAGGGCAGGAAAGAAGGTTGTTTGGGATGAAGGTAAGACAAACCCAGAAATGGTTCTCCCACTCTGAGCTCTGAGCTCTGAGATGCCTTGTACTCCAGGCTTTGAGGATTAAAAAAGGATGGGGAAATACTTTAGAAATAGTATGATTCTCCATGTTCTGAGTTGAATAAAGTGCCAGAGCCATGCTGGGTATCAATTAGAATAGGAGAAATGGGGCTGGTTATGACTCCACAAAGAACAATGCAAGTTCAAGTTCATTCATCTGGCCTTCATGCTTAAAATGCAGGCTGGCCCTACATCTGCAGCCACCCTAAGTAACCTGTACGTCTCCAGGTATGACCTATAAGAGGGGACCGCAGACTGGTAATAAACGTATAGAAAATATTCCTTCACATCTGCCATAGACCCTGCTGCTGCTCCAAACGGCCTTTCTTCTCAGTTTTGCTTTCCCTTTTCTTTCTTCCCTTTCCTCTTTTTTCTTTATTTCCCCTCAAGTTCAAGATGTCATTTAGGGTGGAGGTAAGAGAAGTATTGAAAAAGTAGGGAAAATGTGAAAAAATGAATATTGCCCCAGCTTAAGATCTTTAAGAACAAAGATCCTAAATCAGGCAATGCTCTAAAAAATATGCAAATGTTAGACGCACAAAGTAGAAAACGTATTGTCATAGAACAATACATTTTGGTGCGGGTAGGGTAGGCGCACTAGTGGAGCTAGAGAGGGCTGGGCGTGTAGTGGCAGAGGCTAAGCAGAATCTAGAGGACAGGCTTGGCATTCAGATTCCTCTCACCTGATTTAAGTGCTAAGGAGGACAGACTTTATTCTACACGGCAGTAGACTCCATCAGTATAAAATGTGGTGTGTATATTCTTTTTTTTTTTCTTTTTTTTTTTGAGACTGAGTTTCACTCTTGTTGCCCAGGCTGGAGTTCAATGGTGCAATCTCAGTTCACCACAACCTCCACCTCTGAAGTTCAAGCGATTCTCCTGCCTCAGCCTCCCAAGTAACTGAGATTACAGGCATATGCCACCATGCCTGGCTAATTTTGTACTTTTAGTAGAGACGTGTTTCTCCATGTTGGTCAGGCTGGTCTTGAACTCTTGACCTTAGGTTATCCACTCACCTTGACTTCCCAAAGTTCTGGAATTACAGACATGAGCCACTGGGCCCAGCTACATTCTTTATAAATATATTTTTATCTGTTAATAAACCGTATATACATTTACTGTGCTAATGCATTATTTATATTATAAATATCAGAAAAAATGAAATGTAAAAAGACAGAATTCTAATGTCTTCTAAAACGCCCACACAGGACAACTATTGCTGTCCTTAATGAAGTGACAAGATCAAATCTAGATTTTAGAAAGAGGTATCTGGGGTAGGGAAGAAAAGATGTATTTTTACCAAAAAAATACAGAAGTTCTTAGACAAAAAGGTGGGAAAATGCTGAGTTCACCAAATTAAGTGGATGCACTCTTTGCCTCAGAACTTCTCACAGAGACTTTTGCATGTACATTTCTAGAGGGAGGGAGTTCTGAGTTGTTCTCCACTCTTTTTAGGCCCCAGAACACGCTTTAGAAGAAACAGTTTGGAAGAAACCAGTTTCTCACAGAACACAGTGTGGGAAAAGCTGATTTAAACTCATTTTCTCTCCATCCAATGAGAGTGTGCACTTCCCAATGCTGTGTAGCTAAATTTCTGTCCAGCTCATGAAAACAGTTTTGATAATGCAACCTCATAAAAGATTCTGAGTCAGAGCCACACAGCAAAGCCACTTGCAGATTCCTGGCCCTTAGAAACTATATGAGATAATAAATATTTGCTATTTTAAGCTGCTAGCTTCAGGAATAATTTGTTATACAGCAATAGGTAGCTAATACATTTCATAAATCCCCTGCATAAATACATCTTAATTTTGCCTTACCCTTTCTTTTTTCCACCAATGATTCATGTGGCATTTTTATTTCATTTTAACCACTTAATTGTTAGGATTATGGAGAGGAACCCAATTCCCTCAAGTTACACTGTAAAAGATGAAAGTAGTTTGCGAAAGCTTCAAGCTTGAAAGCATACAGTATCGGAGGGAGGATGGTCGCCTAGGGCAGTCAGCAGAAGGAACATTTTCTACTGTTACTTCTACTTTGATAATTGTCTGCTTTCCATTGTCTTTGTTCTTGCCTTCTGAGACTCCTGAATAGGAGAATATTAATAACATCTCTCCACATCTCTTAGCTCTGGTGAGCTGTTTTATTCCAGTGAGCTTTCTATGTCAATGAACTCCAGTCTACATTTCATGATTCAGTGAACAAAGGTGATAGGAAATGAGGTTCCAGGTTGTTAAGGGGGAAAAAAGAAACCTAAGTTGTGATATCACCAAATCCAAGAGAAGTGGCATTCAAAGAATATTTTCAATTTCATTGAGAGGATGAATAAGATAAAAATAAATAATAATCCCAGGTTATGGCGCAACAGTAACCATAGAGAGAAAAGCAGTTTTACAGGATAGGTATAGAGAGAAAAATGATCAAATAAAGATTGAAAAGTAAGAAAATGGAGACAACTATCTTAGTAGACTTACTGTGAAGGAAGTAAGAGGAATAAAATGGTTTTCTGAAAAGGTACATGACATCAAAAGGAATCTGGGGTATTTTTTAAGATAGAGACTGTTATTGTACCCTATATGCTTATGAGGGTCATTCAAAAGAATGTGATAAATTAATAATCCAGGAAAAAAGAGAAAATCATTATAGAAATGATATCTGTAAGAAGGTTAGAATGGATGGGACCCTAAACAGTAGAGAGATTCGCTTTTGATGCAAACAGGGACATCTCTAAAAAGATAATAGAAAAGAATGCAAAGAATGTGAGCTGATACACAGCTAAGTTAGTGGATTTGGTGGCAGGAAGGTAAGACCTTCCTCTCTCAAGCAGACCTGCTATTTTTCTCCAAGTACATTCAGCTGTTGAGGTGCAAGGGCAGAAAAGGCAGTCAGATTTACACAGGGCTGGGGTTTTACCAGGAGAGTTCTACTGAATGGGGAAACTAAAAGGAGTTTGCAACTGAGTGACTTTAGTGATGGGTAACAAATCAATGATCTTAACATGGGAGAAGAATTATTGATTACAGCAGACATGCTACAGTAAATTAGACAGAAAGTTAAAAATGCTTATCAGATATAGCTGCTTGAAACCAAAATGTCAAAACTTGTGCAATTACTGGTGACAATCCTTGGAAAGGAGAAAGTCAAGGAACTGAGAGGCTCAGGGTGTTGGGTTTTTCAGTAAACAAATAGTAAGATCTCCCAAAATGGTGAGGAAAGTGGTGAAGTGGAAGAATGTGAACAAGTAGTAAAAGTCCTAAGTAATAAGGAGGTCTAAATCATGACAGCAAAAAAACAAAAGAGGAGGGGTACGTATAGTATAGTCAGACAACATGAACTTTAAAAGATTCATTTTTGATGGAGAAAGAAGTAGAAATTACTTGGTTGTTGCCCTGGGCAACAAGCAGGGCACTCAACTCACTACCTACCAGCTTGTGATTGGTGGAATATGGGCTTCCTTGTGAGACTGCAGAAAGTAATGGGTATCCTTGGAGGACAGGTTGTGTTTAATCAGGGCAAGAAGTTAAAGGAACTGAGACCAGCTTAAGTTTATAAAGGAGTTTGCTAAATAATGGACCATGAATTTTAAAGAGCATGGTAGAAGCGTTTGGAAGGGCAAAGAAGGCGGACAGGTATATTAGTCCATTCTTACATTGCTGTAAAGAAATACCTGAGACTAATTAATTTACAAGAAAAGAGGATTAATTGGCTCATGGTTCTGCAGGTGAACAGGAAGCATAGCAGCTTCTGCTTCTGGGAAGGCCTTAGGAAGCCTCCAATCATGGCAGAAGGCAAGAGGGAGCAAGACATCTTACATGGTAGGAGCAGGAATGAGAGACAGAGAGAGAGAGAGAGAGACAGAGAGAGAGAGAGAGAGAGAGAGGAGGCAGCAGGTGGTGGAGGTGGGGGTGGGTGTTACTACACACTTTTAAACAACCAGATCTCATGAGAACTCACTCACTGTCATAAGAACAGTATCAAGCGGGGATGGTGCTCAGCCATTCATGAAAAATCCACTCCCATGACCCAGACACCTCCCACAAGGCCCCACCTCCAACCTTGGGGATTACAATTCGGCATGAGATTTCCTGGGATACAGATCCAAATCACATCAGTAGGAGATTGATCCAAACTAAGGGATGAACTGGGAAGGGTAGGGAGGACAATATGGACAATAATAAATGGCTGGACACTTAAAGATTAGAAGGAGGTAAAGGGGTACTGAAGATATTTTGGGATTCATCCTGGTCATATATTAAAGAATGGTGGGAATCTGAGGTATGCTCCACAGAATTTAGTTAGAAAACATGAGACTATGGGGAGATGGGGCAACTGCTTATTCCTAGAACAGGTGGAGGATGGTAATGAAGGAAAGGAAAGACAGGAATAAGCACTTGAATTTGTTAGAAAGTGGAAGAACATAATCTGTTACAATAAAAACGAGTGTGCCTTTTTACTCAGCAAGTTTACGTTTTGGTAGTAACTGCATTGCACACAAACTATGAGTACAACTTCATAGCCAAGTAGCCAAGTTTTCTCACGAATCTATAAACAATGAAGAGCTCAGTCTATTTACTTCCTATATTGCTAGTCTGACAAAATCCTCCCTTAAATCTTGAGTGGTGAGATAGAGCTGAAATATCTTTATCTCAGACACATATGTCAGCTACAGAATTCAGGATGTAACAAAAAACAGAGATAGAGTGTTAATAAGCGTATACACCAAAAAAAATCTATTTGTTAAAAATGAATGGGAGAAGGAAACAGAAAATTAGATATAAGCATGGAATAATTAAATTACAGAGCTTTATTCCGAGAAACCACTTGATTGCTAATGTAATCCAATTGTTTGGTTCCATTATGTAACTTTATAGCATTCTCATGACTTATGAGATAAATAGCAGCAGCAGTAGCAGCAAATATAGAGTATTTCAGAAGGAATATCAGTACAGCAGAAGTGACTCAGTTGAAAACAATATTGACAGTCATCACAAGGATAAATAGAGCAGTGGCAAAGAACAGCAGGCATATTTTACAAGAAAAATTCCTCTATTGGCAGATAAAAATCTCTTAGTAACCACTAGCAAAGGGTTCTCAGCAATTTTCTTCTAAAGGGCTTTCGGGGCATTTATTAGAAAGAGAGAGAATCAGAGGGAAAAACCATAGATTGTCAAGGTAATAATATAAAGTTAAAGGACTTCTGTCAAGGCTCAGTTTAAGGTTTTAAATAAATTCATTATGGCCTAGAATCCAACAACATAAACTGAAAAGATCATGCCTGAGTTAATTTATTCCTTGAATGCAGTCTACATTGCTTTCATGGGAAGACTACTGAGTCATTACCAACCTTGTCATCTTTCTCTTTACCAACTTTTTTGACTATGCATTTCTGACGGCCATGTAGTGCTAATTAATATGACAAAGAATAGTTATGATAGATGAAGAATCCACCCTGTAAAAACTCAGTTTATCACAGAAGAAATTCATGAGGATTATGCAGTCAACAGAATAAGCACTGCACACTGGTTAACTTTATATTTGTATATATGTTTTATACATATATATACTATGTGTGTATACATACACATACACTGACATGAAAACACATATGTTGCTTGCTCTCCATACATTCTGGAGCAAACATAAGGAATGCCGGAGGCAGTTTTAGGTCCAGAGCGAAGGTTAGGAATTCGTTAAAAGCCTATGATGCAGAGTGCTCTTCTAGAATTTGTCTCTTAAAATGCATCCCTGGACTTGCACTAGGCCCTGTTTTCACAAGAACCTATTTCCAGGAGGGGATCTGCTTCCAAGAGGGTTCCCTCCTGCACACAGCTCCCTGCCTGGGTCTCCATTCAGCCTCACACCTGCAAGACAGGCAAGAGGGCAAGAAGGAGAAAACCACAGCCAAGACAAGGAAGGTATGCAAACGCTCCGAGAAGGAGACCTCGAAGCTCTGATAACCCATTGCCAGACACCAGATGTTAAAAAGACTCAGAGTGTAGAAACACCATGTTCCTCACTTTCACCAAGGCTAAATGTGAGGAATATGTAATAATATGTAATTCTCTGCTCATCCTAAAAACAATGAATTGATCCTTTTTGGAGGTGAATATTTTAATGGCCAAAAAACTTGCTTATATAACAACCTCTATATCTATAATACCAGAAAGGACACCTGGGTTAAAGTCAAAATTCCTAATGCACTTCTGGGGCACTGTGCTCTCCAGGCTGTGGTGAAGCATTGAGGTGACAGACAGGTTATGAGTGTTTGCAGGGGAGCTTGCTTCTCCTGATGAACAGCACTTCTACCACTACAAGGATCTCTGTCTTGCATCTGTCCACCAGGACCTGGGAGCAAGTCAAATCAACAGTGGCTCATTTAGATCACAGTGGACAGCAGATGGTAGCCTGGGAGACATAGCTAATTCTTTACGGTGGTTTACATGAGAATAGATTATTTAAACTTGTTATTCAATTCTAGGATGGCATTATATAATTAGCTCAAAATCTATCAAGAATACATTTCTAAAACCTTGAATTAATATTTTGGTGTGTTATCTATTGAGCTTCAAATAACTACATAGACTTGAATTAATGTAAATTCTGTTTACTTCTATTTTTTGTTTCCTACATATTTTCTTACATAGAAACAGGGATTCCTGACACCACATGTTAAGGTATTGGCAAAAATCTAACCAAATAGATCATGGGTATTGATTGAATATAAAGGGCTTTACTTTCATGCTCATTTTTACATGTTTACTTGCAATAAATATATTTAGACTCATTTTTTCCCAAAAACTTATGGCTTAAATAGATGAATTCTCTCACTAATTTCAAAAGAGAAAGATTGGACCAGAGAGATGTTAGTAGGATCTGTCTATATAAAGGAGTAGTAAGCAAATAAAAAACAAGGAAAGTCTCCAAAATGTATAAGTGAAAAATGTAAGTAAAGTCTCCAAAATAAAATAAGTGAAAACAAAGTGCAGATTAGTGTGTATAATAGGCTACCTTTCCTGTAAAAAATGAAAATTGAACATGATGTTTCTAAACAGTATTTGGAAATGTAAATGGTCAAAAATAGTCAAGACAATCTTAAGTCAGGACAAAGCCAAAAGAATACATGATACGGTGACCTATGATAAAGCTAAAATAATTCAGAGAGATGTTGCTAGCACTAAGGTGGATAAATAGGTAAAACTGAGAATAACCATTTCAGTAAGTGGTGCTGGTTTAACCGTAAGAAAACAATAACAAAACTTCTTCCCACTAGATTGAAAAAAGGTAAGTATTAAAGGTAAAACAAAATAAAACAAAAAAGTTTTAAAAGAAAACAATAAGAGAACACCTTCATATCCCTAAGATAAGCAAATATTTCTTAAAAGAACACAAAAATAACTAGCTATAAATGGAAACAAACTGAGAAACTACTGAGCTCTATTGCAATGAAGAACTTCTGTTCTTCAAAAGAAACCATGAAGGATAGAAAAGGCCAGCCACAGAATGGGAGAACTATATATGCAATAAATACATCCAACAAAGGACTTCCAGGCCAAAAATGTAAAGAACTCATGCAAAGCAGTAAGAAAAAGATTGAACAATAACAATGGAAAATGAGTAAAGGATTTTCTTCTTGTGAAGAATAGACACTTCACAAAACAAATTATACAAATAGCAATAAACATGAAAAAACTCAACTCATTAGCTATCAAAGAAATGCAAAGTAAAACCCAAATGTGATATACCATTATGTAAGTACTATTATTGCTATAATAGAAAAGGCATTAAATATGAAATGTTAATGAGAATGTGTAGCAAATAAATCTTTCATACTTTACTGGTAGGAGTGCAATTCTACTCCTAAGTATATACTCAAGAGAAATGCTTGCATTTGTCCAATATATTGCACATATAAGAATGCTAAAAGAATCATAGCCTAAAATGGATACCACAAATTACAGAATAGATTAAAATTATTATATATTCATATAAAGACACACTATAAACCGCTAAGAATGAGTGAACTACTGCTATACACAACTTCATAAGTGATCATAACAAATGATGTTCAGCAAATGAAACTCGATAGAAACACATACTGTATGATTTCATTCACTGAAAGCCGAAAAAAAAATTGGCGTACTAATGCTTGGTGTTAGAAGTCAACAGTGATTTCTCAAAAGGCAGGGATGTAGGGTGGGGGAATGGAGGGAGGACAGTTACAACAAGAGGCAAAGAGGGGCTTCTGGGTTCTGGTCATGTTTCCTTGTTTGCTTTTATGGGTCTGTTCATTTTACAAAAATCCATTGAGCTATTCACTTATAATTTGTGCATTTCTCTGTATGCATTTCATATGTCACTTTGAAAGTTTAACAACAACAAAAAGGACATAGGAATCAAAATGCAGGTGCCTTCACTGATCAAGAATGGGTCAATTAGAATATCAGAAAGGATAAGGTCAGCAATGTATTGAAATACATCAAATTTTTTAAAATTCAGGAATTTATATTCAAACTAGGAAAAAACCTTTTATTTACCTTTGGAGACGATTAAGACACAAAGTTACTATTCAAAACAATTGCTAAAATAAAAACAATCAAGTCTTACCCACATTTCCTGTATAAATTATACCAAAGAGTAATCAAATAGTTGTTGTAAGAACATTTTCCTTAAAGAATTCCAGATAATCAATGCAAAAGGAATAATAGAATTCAAAAGTTACCATTTTTCAGCATCTAATAAAATAATGGTATGTGTCTGCTGATGCAATAAGAAGCATATGGCATCACCCAAATGAATCTGAAAACAATCAGCTCTCTATCTTTAATGGCAGTTTATAGGAAATAGAGGGAATAGAGGAACACAGTAAATGAATCCCAAGGATGTAATCAGCCACATTTAGTATGTGGAAAATTTACAGGACAAATGACTTGGTTTTTTTAAAAGGCCATAGGAGAAAAGGTAAGAGGCCTGACTGTAATAGGTGGAAACTTAAAGAATATATCAATCAAATCAATTTGTGAAGCTATTTGGATCCTCATTCAAAGAAATCAACTACAGAAGACATATTTAGATAATGGAGAAAATTTAACATAGAAAAGGTATTAGATATCATTAAAATAGAGTATTATTGCTAATGTTTTCTAGTTCTTTTTTTCCAAGTCATTATTTTTTAGAAATACTATTGAATTATTTATGGGTGAAAGGATATGCTTGATATTTGCTTCAAAAAACTCCAGCAAAGGAAAGAGGTAGTGCCACATGCAACAAAATTAGCTAATTTTTGGTCATCGTTGGTCCTTTGTGCTGTATACACAGTGGCTCACTTGTGATTATGTTTAAAACAAACTTCATACATAAAATCTTACCCCATCCGTAGCTTTCACCAGGAGATCATAGGTAGCTGGATCTCTTTCCCTGTCAATATCTTGAGAAACACAGATTCGCCCATCATGAGGGTCGATCCGAAATGCCTGAGGAGCTTCATAGCTCAGGAATCCATCATAAAGAGAATACTCAATAAAGCCATAGAGTCCTGAATCTGCATCAGAGGCTGTCACCTATGAGACAGGAGGGTGATCAGTAGGAAATAGAAATGCTAGCATTACTTTTCAGTTAGTCATGAACTATTACAATAATTTGTACAACCACACAACCCTCATAGCTATTCACAATGCGTAGTCTTTGGTTTTCTATCTCTTTCCTCACTTACCTTCTGTGATAATTCCCCCTCCACTTTCCTTCTTTCTTTGTGAGTTCTCCTTTTCAATCTCTTTTGCCCACTCCTATCTTTTCAGATGATCTCTCAAGGTTTAAAGTCCTTAGGGCTCAGCCCTGTGTTCTTTTGTCTTCTTATTTCATTCACCACACCTAACTAATCTCATTGAATCCTAAAGATTTAAAAATACTCATGGAGTTAAAGACTTGACAGACAATCTGTTGATTCCCTCTCACACCTAGGCCTTTGAGTGATAGGCTTGATACTCCCCACCTTTGAGAGCAGCAAGGGGAGGGCAAAGAAACCAAGACGGTAAATGCCACTATTCCTAGAAACCCAATCCCAGTGAGAGAATTCACCCTGGAATGTGAGAGTTGAGTCTCCCTGGCCAGCTTTCCTTCTGGGAGTAATGTCCCAGTCAGGGCCCTGTGCAGTGGAGTAGCATTCAGTCTGCGGGTGCCTGTTGGCACACAGGGAATGAAATACAGCCCATGCTGTGCTTGCCAAACAGGCACAATCATTGACATGCCCAGAGGAAAGGGCGCTTTCTTCTTTTGCAGTAAGTAACATTTATGTTACCAGCAGTCCTGTGCCTGGTAGAAAAGATGAAGCAAGTAAAATGATGAAAGCACTTAACTTACTTATACTAACTGTGGGAGTATATGGTGAGAAATACAACAGGCTCTATAAAACTCAAAAAATTCTTGCACTCATAGGCTCATGATAGATAATGCTTTTAATTTACAACCCAATTAACAGTAAGAGCAAACATCTACATAGCACTTACAATAAAAGAAGCACTTTAAGGAAATATAGAAAGGAAGGGAGGGAGGGAGGGAGGGAAGGAAGTAAGGAAGGAAGGAGGGAAGGAGGGAAGGAGAAGGGAAGGGAAGGAAGGAAGAAAATGAGGGAAAGAAGGAAAAAAGGAAGGAAAGGAGAGAAGGAAGGAAGGAGGGAGGGAGGGAGGGAGGAAGGAAAAAAGGAAGGAAGGATTCTATGCTACAGAACAGCTACTCTTATGAGTGCTTAAAATACATTACGTACTTACAACCTATAGGTACTAATATTCATTCTTTGGATCAGACAAGTCAGGCTCAGAGAGTTTATATAACTGGCGAAAGGTCACACAACAAATAAGTGTCAAAACTGAGATTCATATCCATGCAATTGGTAGCAGAGGGCATGCTCTAATGACCGCGATCTATGTGCTTCCTCCCAAGTCTGAGACCTCGTCATTTAATCTTTTAATTATTGAAAAATCAGCTCCCAAATCTCCTGACCTTCTTCCGATGCATGTGCTAGATTATGTGTAGCACCATTCCAAGTAACTGTTTACCCCAAGTACACGTTTCTCACCATAATATCATTAACATGAAGAAAGGCAACCAGTAGTGGTGCCTGTGCTCTCAAGTCTTAGCTGAACCTTCTATTCCATGTGATCCAATTCCAACTGGGTTCCAGAAAGCAGAAATATAGAGAAAGTGATGACAATTGGAAATAAAAGAATTAAGCAGATCAATTCAGAAAGTCCAGCTTCCCATTAAGGGACATCACAGAAAAAGAGAAGAGAAAACAGAGAAAATGAAAAATAAAAAAGGTGCAAAGAAGCAGCTATATTTCTTTGGTTCACAAGAACACATATGGACAAGGTCCCCAAAGTCACTCTGATAGAAGAGGAGAGAGATGGAAGAGGCATTCTGGCTTTTAATTTCCTCAGTCCGGAAGTTGCGCTCAGCTCACATTCCCCTGGGAAGAACTAGTTATGTGTCCCCAGCTTAGCTACAAGGGAGGCTGAGAAAAGAAGGGAAGCATAAGGATATTTGGTGCACACAAACAGTCTCTGCCATAAATGTCATGTAATCTAGAATATATGAAGACAGACACATAAGATTATGTAGGTCTCCAAGTAGAGGTTGTGAAACTTAAGCAAGTGTGAAGTTACACCCAGAAATGGCTACCCAATGCTACCCTACTATAGATTTAGTTCTGGAAAATAACTTTGGCTGTTCTACATATATTTGTAAGGCTTTTAGAAGAGAGGCAAAAATAAAAGACAATCTCATCACCGATAATATTAATGCTCCTATTATTTAACTCTAGACTGAAAACAAAATAATTAGCTTTTCATCAATACAATATACATGCAGGATCTACACCTTAATTACAGTACTTCCCAGATAAAGCCTCATCCTGATAACATGTTCAACAACATTCTCAATAAACCTGCTCCTTCATCCTGTTCTATCCTGAGCATATAACTAGAATGTGACTTTTGGAACTATTTTGAAGTAGTCTAGCTTAGTGGTTCTCAACTAGGGACAAGTTTGCCCCACAAGAAGACATTCAGTATGTCCAGACACATTTTTGGTTGTCACAACTGGGGAAAGGTTTCTATTGTCATTTAATGGGTTCGTGCCAGAGATACTGCTACAATGTATTATATAACATCCTACAATGCTTAAGATAGACTTCACAACAAAGAATTATCTGGCCCAAAATGTTAGTAGTGCCTAGACTGACAACCCCTGGGCATAATGAAACTCTTACCAATTGGCAGTGTTATTTTCCCATTTTAATTGTCTATTTTTTAAACTGATAACACAGCCTTTAAATTTATCTTCCCTCTCATCTATCTCATATTCTGTAGCAAAATTGTTCATCCTGTGCAACCATCTAACATACCTATGCGTTATTCTCATCACTTCTTCTCATACTGTGATTCTTCTCATTAGCTGGGCTGAAGTAGGAAATCCACAAATTTCCCCACTACAAAGAACTAGACTCCAAATACATTTGGTCTATTCTATTCTGACAGCTGTTAATAATTTAGAAGTTTCAAGTTCCTGAAGACACCAAATATATGTTCTAAAACCATATGGTATTCTCAATAACTTTGGCTTCATTGAAAGACACATACGATGAACTTTTAAATTGTAAAATCCATTCTTAGCATTTAACAGTACATTTTAATAAGTGATTCAGCTTGTATAAAACAAATTTCCTTATTTCCACTTTCAAGATCTTTTTCTCATCTGGACTTTTGGCAAAGCAAAATATAAGGAGTCAAGACTAAGATAAGAATATTGATCTCAATTTATGTTAGCAGTTTATATTCTGAGTTTCAGAATTATAAAATAAGAATGTTTTTCTCCCAGTTGTGACCAAAATGCCTAAAAATATTGACCTAGAATTCCCAAACAATATATCCCACCTATTGGGTCTTGAATGCCTAGGATTAATATCAGGTCTTGAATGCCTAAAATTAATTTGACATCTTTCTAAAATTTACATTTTTCAATATCCATTGACTGACACATAAAATTTAGGCAAACTGAGTAATAGAAAATGGAAATGGATTTTTCAAAGCTTCAAGAGGAATCTTGCTCAGTTAATAAGCTCCGTGGTCCTTTCTCCAGAGATGGTTGGATAAATTGAAGCAAGAGGCACCTGGCCAAACTCTATTATTGCAATCTTACGGTGCTGATTGAGCACCAAGAGATTTCAGGAGGACTTTATCCCTCCGTCTACTTACTGAGCCACATTACAGAACTCTCAATAATATTCCTGTGTTCTTCATGCCAATCTCAATTTACCTGTTTTAAACAGAGGTGAATCTGATACATTTTACTGTAAACTTCTTCCAACTCAGAACTGTTCTCCCTGAGTCTTATCTTTCACAAGTTTGATGGAAACATTATAAAAATGCAAAATATCAATATAATATTAAAATCCCCTGATTCCATTATTAGCTTTCTGAAATTTAAATAATTTTTATCACGCAAGGATGCTCACTCTCACTACTCCTATTCAACATAGTACTGGAAGTCCTAGCCAGAGCAATCAGGCAAAAGAAAGAAATAAAAGGCATCCAAATAGGAAAAGAAGCCAAACAATCTCTCTTACTGACAATATAATTCTATACCTAGAGAATTCAAAAGACTGCCAAAGGCTCCTGGAACTGATAAACGACTTCAGTAATGTTTCAGGATACAAAAACAGTGTACAAAAATCAGTAGCATTCCTATACAGCAATACTGTTCAAACTGTGAGCCAAATCGAGAACACAATCCCATTTACAATAGCAACCAAAAAGTAAAACACTTAGGAATAAATCTAACCAAGGAGGTAAAAGACCTCTACAAGGAAAACTACAAAACACTGCTGAAAGAAATCATTGATGACATAAACAAATGGGAAAACATTCCATGCTCATGGATTAGAAAAATCAATACTGTTAAAATGGTCAGACTGTCCAAAGCAAGCTACAGAGTCAATGCTATTCCTATCAAACTACCAAAGTCATTTTTCAAAGAATTCTAAAAAAAAGTGTTCTAAAATTCATATGGAACAAAAAAAGAGCTCAAATTGCCAAAATAATCCTAAACAAAAGGAAGAAAGCTGGAGGAATTACCTTACCCAACTTCAAATTATACTATAGGGCTACAGTAACCAAAATAACATGGTACTGGTACAAAAACAGAAAGAGACCAATGGAACAAACTAGAGAGCCCAGAAATAAAGCATCATACCTACAGCCATCTGATCTTGGACAAAGTTGAATACGCAATGAGGAAAGGACTCCCTATTCAACACATGGTGCTGGAATAGCTGGCTAGCCATATGCAGAAGATTGAAACTGGATCCCTACCTTTCACCATATACAAAAATTACAGGAATGTATAGTACCACTCCAAAGGCAAAGAACTATGATTGACAATAGTCAAGCTGTGGATGAAATGACCAGGAATGGAGAGCGAAGTATGTAAATCCCAGCTTCATAGGAACTTCTCATATTGCTTTTCTGTCTAAAATTGCTGTTTACCTGGTCTCTGAATGTTAATGCCTGACTAACTGAAGTCATTGCTCAAATCAGTTAATCAGTTTTCGTCTTGCCCCATCAATATGTTCTCTTCTCTTGCATATACTGGCCTGCTGCCATATAAATTAAAATATTAGAGATATTCTATATTTTACATATAGGTTTATGTATTGTTGGGGATGTTTTCGTTGTGCTCTTTTGGATGTAATAAAGAATTCTCTATTGAGAAAAAAAATTACAGGAATTTTAGTTTCAACTGGATGACTTTTAATTTTAATACACAATAATCCACTGTGTACAAATATTTAAATGGATTAAATATTTAAATGTCAGACCTCAAACTATAAGAATCCCAGAAGAAAATCGAGGAACAACATTCAGGACATTGGCCTTGGCAAAGAATTTATGACTAAGTCCTCAAAAGCAACTGCAACCAAAACAAAAATTGACAAGTGGGACCTAATTAAACTAAAGATTAATTAAACTTCTGCACAGTATAAGAAACTTAACAGAGTCAACAGACAACCCACAGAATGGGAGAAAATCTTCACAACTATGCATCTGACAAGGGTCTAATATCCAGAATCTATAAGGAACTTAAATAATTCAACCAGCAAAAAACAAAAAAAAACCATTAAAAAGTGGGCAAAAGACATTAACAGACACTTCTCAAAAGAAGACACACAGCCAATATACATATGAAAAAAATTGCTCAATGTCACTAAATCATCAGAGAAATGCAAATCAATACCACAATGACATGCCATCTCACATCAGTCAGAATAGCTTTCATTGAAAAGTCAAAAATTAACAGATGCGATGAGGCTATGGAGAAAAGGGGACACTTATACACTGTTGGTTAGAATGCAAATTAGTTCAGCCACTGTGGAAAGAAGTTTGGAGATTTCTTAAAGAACTACCATTCAACCCAATAATCCAGTTACTGAGTAAATAGCCAAAAGAAAATAAATCATTCTACCAAAAAGACACACATACTTGCATGTTCATCACAGCACTATTTACAACAGCAAAAACAGAGAATCAACCTAGGCACCCATCAGTGGTGGATTAGACAAAGAAAATGTGGAACATATACACTATGGAATGCTACACAGCCATAAAAAAAGAACAATATCATGTCCTTTGCAGAAACATGAATGCAGCTAGCTGCCATTATCCTAAGAGAATTAACACAGGGACAGAAAACCAAGTACTGCATGTTCTCACTCATAAGTGGGAGCTAAACATTATGTACACATGGGTATAAAGATGGGGACAATAGACACAGGAAGGGGAACGGTGGGAGATGGTTGAAAATCTGTCCATCAGTTACAATGCTCACTACCTGGGTGATGGGATCAATTGTACCCCAAAATTCAGCATCACACAATACATTCAAATAACAAACCTGCACATGGTACCCCTTGAATCTAAAATAAAGGGTGAAATTACAAAAAATAAAGTAAAATGCAAATAAATAATTTTTATTACTTCCTACATATTAATATCTAGGTAAGAATTCCTCCCTATGAATATGTCACAAAGACAGGAGACAAATTGAAATCACTGGGAATTCAAGGCAGGTTTCCATGGTTTTTGGATGTTCTAAAAGTGAAATGGATCTGCTTGCATCCCACCTCATCAAGATAGCTCCCTTTTATGTGAGTGGGGCTTCCTCCTCTTCAACATCAGTGGTCAGCCTTGTGGCAGGCCACCTGCCCAGCCATTTATACCACCCAAAAGGCATGATGTGACAGCATTGGTCATATTTCCTCTATCTACTCCTAAGCAACTGTATACTTAACTCAGCAAAAGTTGTGAAAAAAAATAAAAAAGCCTCAGAGCCCAATAAAAAAAGAGCAATAAAATAGGTGTTCTAGGGGGAAAAATGGCAGCACTTGAGATGAAATTTAAAATTAAATAACCCACTTTAATTTTTTCTTATTACAATTTCCAATTTCTCTACCCATAAGCATATAACAATTTGTTTGAAGAAACAAAGTTCTTAACACACACACACACACACACACACACACACACACACACGCACACAGAACTTGAAACAGAAAAGAAGAAAAAAAAATCATTAAATAGTGTTTTACATTTGAAGCACTCGTCAACCCCTGATCCTACAGCTGAAATAGGACTATAATATTCCAGGGGAACTTGGATTCAGCATTGGGGACCACAACTAATGCAAGCATGCCACTCTCTGAACACCACTTGGCAAGTTCACCAAGTTCCAAAATCTAATGACTGAGGCTTGATCCTTATTCTCTGAACCATTTGGCAGCCTTTTACACAGCTAGTCATTGACTTATTATTGAAACACATTCTTTGTCAGACACCATGTTATGGCCCTCCTCCTCCTGCACCGCCTTACTGACCTCACCTCAGTTTCCTTCACTGGCTTTGTGTTCTCTTCCTGGCTTCTGAACACTGCAGCACCCCAGAGCTTAGTCTTGAGACTACCTCTTTTCAGTCCACACTAAGTGCTTGTAAGGGACTGAATGTTGGCTCCCAAAAAGCTCTGTCAATGTTCTAATCCCCAGAACCTGTGACCATTCTCCTATTTGATAAAGGAATGACTACTACCTTATATAGCAAAAAAACACAACTAAGTGGAGGATTTGGAGAGGAGAATCTTATCTTTGCTTATCTGGGTGGGTCCTAAATCCAACGAATGTCCTTACAAGAGGTAGCAGAGGAAGGTCTGTGCAACAGAAGAGGAGGAGGCAATGTGACCACAGAGGCAGAGAGTGAAGTGATGTGGCCACAAGTCAAGGAACACCAACAGCCACCAGAAGCTGGAAGAGATAAAGAATGGATTGTGGTCAAGCCTGGTGTAATCTTAGCACTTTGGGAGGCTGAGGTGGGTGGATCACTTGAGGTCAAGAGTTCAAGACCAGCCTGGCCAACATGGTGAAACCCTATCTCTTCTAAAAGTATAAAAACTAGCTGGACGTGGCAGTGGGCGCCTAGAATCCCAGTTACTTAGGAGGCTGAAGCAGGACAATCTCTTGAACCCGAGAAATGGAGGCTGCAGTGAGCCAAGATCATGCTACTGGACCCTAGCCTGGGCAACAGAGGAAGACTCCATCTCAAAAAAACAAAAAAAGATTGTCCCCAGAGCCCCTAGAAGGAGCAAAGCCCTGCTGGACTGCAGACTTCTAGTCTCCAGAACCATGAGAAAGGATTATTTCTACTGTCTTCGGCCACCATATTCTTGGTAATTTGTTCCTGCAGCCCTAGGAAATTAACACACTCCCTGAGCGCTCTGACCAGCCCACAGCACTACACCAATCTCTGTGCCAATGACTCCTGATTTTGAATCTCTGTCTGGGCTCCAGACTCTGCATCCTCCTATGCCAACTCACACCTCACACCTCCTCTCAAGTGGCTAATTAGCATCTCAAATGCAACCTGCTCAAAGGGAACTCCTCATTCCCACCCAACTGCACCCCACAATCTGCTACCCTCCCAATCTTTTTAGTGAATGATATCACTATTCACTTTCTGCTACATGCAGTCAGAGAGATACTGTTTGGAATGACACCAAATCCTATTACTCTCTTGCTCAGAATATTCCAACAGCTTCCAATCCTACCCGACGTAATCCAACTCTTTAATCTGACCCCTGGCTACTTCTCTGATCTCATCCCCCACTCCTCTCTGACTCCCTCATTCCCTCCAGACACACCAGTCTCCTCCACAGTCCTGGAAAACACTGGCTTGTTCCCACCATAGGGCCACTGTACTTGGTGTTCTCTGTGTCAGCAAGGTCTTTCCTCCAGGCTTCAGTACAACATGCTCACGTCTCTGTAATCTTCCTGCACCTAATCACACAGGCCTTGCTTGATGCTCTAGTCAAGAGTGTCACTTTAACTCTGTCTCACCCTTTTTTTTCTTAACCCTGTTTTGCTTTCTTCAGAGAACTTACCTCCATGCTATGTTGCATTATGTATTTTTATTTATTTGTACATCAATAATAACGTGTCTTCCCCACTGAAATTTAAGCTTCGGGACAAACGTTACGCTGATCTTGCCCCACCCCTAACCACCCCTGCTGCATCACCAGCAGCCACAGCACTGGTGGCTAGTTCATACTAAAGTGCTAGAAATGTTTTTTGCATGAATTAATGAATCTAATACCATGTATAGGATGCAAGCACGTTTATCAAATAACCTTCATGACTATTCTATTTGCCCTTCAGAAGAAACATATAAGAAAAAGATGTTTCATGACACTTATTGAACAGTCATTGAGGAATCATTTTTTTACTCATAAAACACAATCTACTAATGAAGTTGCATCATCATAGAATAAGATCCATAATACTTTTTCAAACCCATTAAAATGCTACAACTAAAATCAGCTAGACAAAAGAAAGAAAGGAAAGAAAGAGAAAAGAAAGGAAAGAGAAGGAAGGAAGGAGGAAGGAGGAAGGAGGGAGGGAAGGAAAGGAAGAAAAGGAGGAAGGAGGAGAGGGAGGGAGGGAAGGAGGGAGGAAGGGAGGGAAGGAGGGAAGGGAAAGGGAGGGAGGGAAGGGAAGGTGAGGAAGGGAAGAAGGGAGGAAGGGAGGGAGGGAGGGAGGGAGGGAGGAAGGAAAGAAGGAAGGAAGGAAGGAAGGAAGGAAGGAAGGAAGGAAGGAAGGAAGGAGAGAGAAAGAAGAAGGAAAGAAAGGAAGAAAGAAAGAGAGAAAACTACCTCAAGGCATGTGAAACTGTTAAGATGTTGGAAACAGAACATCTTTTAAAAGGTATTATCTTTTCAAATGTATATTCAGAGAGACTTACACAGCTATTAGATGAATAAGCTGAATATATATCCTCATGTTATAGCCCAAAAAGTTGTTACAATAACATGTTTTTAATTGACTTAATTGAAGAACGAGTTTAAGGAATCACAAATCCTACTACTTAACTTTTGTCCTTTCTCCCCACCTCAAAAAAGCAGTCTAGGAAAATTTTGTGAAAGGAGACCAGTGGGGCTTAGTGGGATGGAAAGTAACATGTCCTATCATAAGGTAACAGTGTGATCTAATAAAAGAATTGGCCGATCAATAGAACACAAAAGCAAGACCTGAAACAGATCCTACTAAAACTAAAATTGTATATGACAAAGAAAACCACTGAAGAATGTGGGTTTGTTCACATAAATTGCTAGAAAAATTGGCAAAGTACATGAGGAAAAATCAGATATTAATCTCTCACCAAAATAAATTCTATACCAATATGTTAAATATAAATAATGAAATCATTTAAAGCACAAAGAATATATAAAGAAATATTTGGCTGATCCTTACATTGGAAAGAAATTTCAAAGAACAGAAGAATTTCAAAATTAAAGCAGATCACAAAGGAAAAAGTCAATAAATTGACTACATAAATGCTTAAACTCCATTATGTCAAAAATATACACAAAAAAATTAAAGGAAAATAGGTATGCTATCTGCAATAAATACATATTAAAATGTTAATGTTCTTAATATAGAAAGAGGCCTTTAAAAATAAAAATAATACAAATTGCTCAGTAAAAACAAATGGCCAAAGGACATGAACAGATAATTCATAGAAAAACATATTTAAGATATTCAACTTCACTTGTAATTAAATACATAAAAATAAAATAATACTTTTGCCTTCCAACTTGGCAATCATTAAAATAATGATCACATCTGGAAAGATGTATTAAGTATATGCTCAATTTTGCAGCCCATCTGAAAAGTAACTTTGTGTTTACCACATATACATGTTAAACAGTCTCCAAAATCTGAAAATATTCATCTCCTCTGACTCTCTTAGCATATTTCTGAGAATATACATAGAAAGATATTTGTATTGAAAACATACAGTGTGGCATTATTTATTCTAAAACCCAAATGTCCAATCAGAAGAGTTGTTAAATAAATTAAAATTCATCCATAAGAGAGAATTCAATGTAGCCATGAACACTGTATATTTGAAGGCACAATAAAATGTCCACAATATTGTGGTGAGTAAAAAACAAGATAACTAAAAATTACATATAAAAATCCAATTTATGCAAAAAAGGTATAGAATTTAAAACTAAAAGGAAGTAAGCCAAGTATTAAGTAATTTAATGTGGGGAATAAGTGATTTTTATGTTTTTATTCTATTCATTTCTTTCCCAAATTTTCAAAAATAAATGTAATTTTATGGAAACATTATTATGAAAGAGAAGATGAGCGGCCGGGTGTGGTGGCTCACATCTGTAATCCCAGCATTTTAGGAGGCTGAGGCGGGTGGATCATGAGGTCAGGAGATCGAGACCATCCGGGCCAACATGGTGAAACCCTGTCTCTACTAAAAATACAAAAAAATATTAGCTAGGTGTGGTGGCACACATCTGTAGTCCCAGCTACTTGGCAGGCTGAGGCAGGAAAATCACTTGAACCCAGGAGGCAGAGGTTGCAGTGAGCTGAGATTGTGCCACTGCACTCCAGCCTGGTGACAGAGTGACACTCTGTTTCAAACAAAAAAAGAAGATGAGCATCAAAAAATGTTAATCATAAAAATAGATTGTATTTGATAGGCATTGGCCATTTGTCTATTCAACTATTATGAGTGACTCTTCACAGTATTGGGTTCTTGAAGACCCAGTACAGCACAGATGGGGAGGAGTCACATGGCTGAAGGCATTACTGATTTCTAAACCCAGGGTGAGCAAAGGCCGGACAGTAAATATTTTAGGCTGCATGGGCCATAAAGCCTCTGTTACAACTACTCAACTCTGCCATTTTAGCATGAAGAAACCACAGACAATAAGTAAATGTATGGCTGTGTTTTAATATAATTTTATTCACACATACCAATATTTGAATTTCATGCCATTTTCATTTGTCACGAAATATTATTTCTCTCTCCTTTTTCAACCATTTAAAAATGTAAAAAACCATTCTTAGCTCACAGGTGGTAAAAAAAAAAAAAAAAACAGACAGCAGGCTGGATCTGCCCTATGTGCCATGGTTTGCCAACCCCTGCTCTAAAGCATAAGAAGAAATCTTTAGAAAAACAAAGTCAATGCTTCAGGCCCAGGAATATCACTGCAGAATGACCTCAGTCCAGTGCATATCAGGGGCTTGTTTGAGATCCCTTATTTGAGCTGGTCTCATAGGCAGGGTTAGTTACCACTTATTGCTGTTCTATGTTCTGCTCCTACATTAAAGACACAGGCTATACTATTTCTTTCTTTCTTTTTTTCTTTGTGACAGAGCCTTAGCTTTGCTGCCTAGGCTGGAGTGCAGTGGCACAATCCCGGTTCACTGCAACCTCCACCTCTCAGGTTCAAGTGATTCTCCTGCCTCAGCCTCCCGAGTAGCTGGGCTTACAGGCACCTTCCACCACAACCAGCTAATTTTTGGATTTTTAGTAGAAACAAGGTTTCACCGTATTGGCCAGGCTGGTCTCGAACTCCTGACCTTGTGATCCACCACCCTTGGCCATTATTTCTTTTTTTAAAAGAAAGAGGACCTAGGGCCGAGGCAGGTGGATCATGAGGTCAGGAGTTCAAGACAAGCCTGGCCAATATGGTGAAATCCTGTCTCTACTAAAAATACAAAAAAAATTAGCCAGGTGCAGTGGCAGGTACCAGTAATCCCAGCTACTTGGGAGGCTGAGGCAGAGAATTGCTTGAACACAGGAAACAGAGGTTGCAGTGAGCTGAGATCGCACCACTGCACTCCAGCCTGAGTGACAGAGTGAGACTCTGTCTCAAAAGAAAAAGGACCTAAATTATTTGACTTCAGGCCCTTGCCAAAATGCTTTCACTGACTGAAATTTTTTATATTGTGACTTTATATTTTCCAAAAAATTCATTTTAATAACATTCCTCATTGGAAAATCTAAAACGGAAAATGTCTATTACAGGATCCAGTAATTATTTTACCAAGATCCTTTTGACTTTAAGTCTAATCAAACTCCAAGACACCCGCCCCTCTGCACAAAACACACGCACAAATCAAACAAAATAAAAACCTCTCCAAGGTACCTACGCTGAAAGGAATTGAAGGAAGTTGAAGTTAGAGAAATAGAGTGCCTGCGCAGGAGCTCTCATCCCAGAGTTCATCCCCACCACACTGTTTCAATAAGGCCTCCTCTTCCTTCACAGGTAAGATACTCATCTTTAAGAGAATAATTAATTTATATTTATGGCATAAAAATTAGGTTGCTGGTAGCTGATCCACAGACTGGCACTTCAACATCTTTTTGATTACTTGCTTTTGAGTTATTAAATTATTTCGGTGAACTGACCTAGGCTGTGGATACTCTTAATCCTGTGGCAAAAGAATAGATCTAAATACTGGTAGCAATTGTAAGTAACTCACTGACTCAATACTAATGTTCACAAGTCACCTCACTTTAATGTCACTAAGTCATAATTCACACAGGTACACACAGTAGCCCCAAATACATACCTACATTATCTTTCACTTTAAGATACACCTGAAAAATAAGTATGACACCTACTTTCCCAAGCTCACGATATGACTTTCAAGTTCTCTTTTTAACTGTTTATTATTAGCATTAAGAGTGTTAGCAACAAGTGAAATTCTCTTAGTTCTGGTTCATATGATCATTTGTCATGTACAACTTCTCTAATTGTTCTCTGACAACAATCATTTTCAAATACATTTGTACTACCCTTCCATCATCAAACAATAATAAAATAAGGAGAAAAAAAAGTATGCCAAAAACAAATCAATCCATGACCAAATATTTTCATGGTATTCTTACAAGTATCTGGAAAAACAAAAAAGTATATGATCAGAAAGTTTTATTCATCCAAAAATGAATTTGTATTACAAATACTAAATGTCTATAATAGATATTGGCAATGTCTAATACCATAAATCCTTAAATGACAAACAAATTCATAAGAGGATCCTAGCTAAGTATTTCTTCCAAGGTTTTATTTCACTGAAGCTCAGAAGTAAATTCTTTGGCCAGTATGAATCTCATAGGTAATTTGGCAGAAGGAACAGACTTATAAAAGCTGATACCTTATTTTTATTTTTTCTTCTTACTTCTAAGATTTCACGGTGGAATTTATTTTCACATATGCCTCATATACACAGGCATCAGTACTTTCGAACTGCTGAGTAAACGTCTTCTTTTCTCCATCTCTGGTGTGGTTATCTCATCCAGCTTTGTGATTTTAAATATCTTTTATATGAGAATAGCTCCAAATTCACATCTCTAGCATGAACCCTTTCCTCATGCTAAAGCTTCACTTGCGGAAATACCTCCATGACTTTCCCATTTGCAGTACAAGGAAAGCATTCAAAACTAAAAACAGGCAGATCACAGAGTCACTGATGTTGGGTTTGCAAGAGGAGGCAAAGTGCTGAAGGAGAAGAAGAAGAGTTAAAAAGACGAAGGCAAAGGAGTGCTTCTCCAGGAGAAGGGCCATATGCAAATGGAAACAAAAGTCCAGGCAAAAGAACAAGGCAAATGGGTAACTGGGCCAGCCAATCTCACCTGACATGTCAACACCCTCTCAACACCGTATGGATTGAATTGCATTGCAAGAATCCAAAGTAAAAGGTGACTTTCACTGTTTTGGGGGCTCTGTGTGTTCCCAGCAGAGGAAGAAAACAAAATACTGTTCTCCCTGCAATCACCTGTACTCCACCAATGAGAATAGCAGGAGATGAAGACGATGGGCCACGTGATGACCCTGACCTGTTGAAAGCTGAAGCTCATTTCCTTTTGACCAATATTCTAATGCAAGAGAAAAGACCATTGTGCAGAGTTACATAAATGTTACTATTCCCAGAGAAAATAAAAATCTGAATAACATCCCCCAAACTACTAACAGGTGTTCTCTCTTGTGGTATAATCATGGGAAACGTTAGCTTATAAAATGATACCGTTTTGTAAACAATGTTTGATACTAAGCTTGATTTTCTTTATATACACCAAAAGCTTCCACATGGTGTGATTGTTAAGGGCCACCCTCTTCCCACTCCACCCACAAAGATACCTTGAAATGCCCATGAAGTCCAGAGAGGGGAGCTGGTTTTGGTTTTTTTCCCAAGAATTCACATTTTAGCATTTCCTTCTCTTTTAGGAATGAGTATCATAATTAAGAATCATTTGACTTTTATCTTTTAGCTGTACTTCCCATGTATATGTTTTGTAAAACAAAGAGATACCCTAAGTTTATGCACAGAGGTTTTCCCAATGGAAGGATGCATTCTCATATATAAAACATGAACAGGTGCACTCTAAACTCAAGGGAAACCCAGGGTTTTTTCGAAAAAAAAAAAAAATCCTAATGAAAAACACAAAGGGAGGGAAGGCAAAGCGAGTAAGTTCACAATATAACTTTAAGGGCTGTGATTTCCAATATGGACTGTGACTGATTGCACGATAGCTAACTGCTTTAGTTTTCACACCTGCAAAAGGGTCATAGTCACAATGGGCAAATATTAAAGTTTGGAAATCTATTCTTATTTTAGCAGCCTGGCTTCACAGAGGAAAAGAGAAAGCTGGGCACATAAATCTAACCATGGAAGAAGTGTGGACTGCACTGCTTTGTATACCAGCTCCCCATACAATCGTTTTTACAAAACTGTATATTTATTGAAAACGTAATATTTAGGGAACTTCCTATTACATTTTAGTGTCCCTTTTATAACTACTTACAGGAAAAACATTTCCTCAAGCCTTAGTCTCAGGGAAAGTCAATGCTACTTCGCCTGATCAGCCAGGAATGTTTCTAACTTGTGGATTATATGAGTCTTATCACTTCACTGAACCTGTGGTAGCTTTCATACACGTGCATAATCGTGCATAATCCACTCCTATGTACTAAGGCTTCCTGATTTCATCTCATTATTCCACTTGACTTTTGTCCTGATTTCTTTAATTTTATCTTCATCTTACTGAGTTTTCTATAGTTTTGTTAGTAGCTCACATTATATTTTTAAGTAGATGGATAATAAAATACATTAACTTAACAAACAGTATCCAATAGAAATGGATGTTACAAGCACACAGCTATATGATTAATACCTGACTAAGGAATTTAAACCTAAGAAATATTTTCAGCCCAGAATAGACCAAGAGATAACTCTAAACATGCCACTAAAATGAATTATGTGCAAAGCCCATTCCTTGCAAGTTAGAACTTCTACATGTTGATTCAAGTCCCATTCACATGACTATTCAACTAATCTCTCAATGTCCCAAGTCAGTGATTGGGCTTGAAACTTTTTGTTGGGGAAAAAAATTGGGCCTCGTATTTTAACACATATGACAGTAGGAGGATCATAAAATGATTATTTTAAAAAGATTCTCTTTATGTAATAGTTTAATCGGATGTTGTATTTCATGGTGGCATATTCACAATGTCTTTGACATCCTGATGTCATAAGTGCTGCCTAAGTTCTGGCTATGTCCAAAAGGTACTTTTAAGCTAAAAAGCAGGATTTTTCCTGCCAAGGTATTCGATAGAATGTTTCATTATATCATATGCTAGTCTAAACTCTACAGCCTTCCAGAAATGTCCCACCAGTCCACTCTTTCGCTGTTTCAGGCCTGACTGGGACATGCTCTTGTCCATGACCCCAAAGTCTAAGATGCGCCAAATCACCACTCCCAACAGCATGTCAAAGGACCCCCAGAATTAATTACATTATGTCTTGATGGTGTCTGTCTCTACAAGAATGAAGATTGCCTCTTAAGGTGACTTTATTCTCAGGCTGCTACAAACCATCAATTAATAACATTTACGTATATAAATATTTATGATGTACATGTGGGATAATTTCTCGGTCTCAGACACATCCATACTCAAGAGTTCAAGGAATCAATCTAAGTAAGACTTATCATACAGTTAAAAACAGAGTTGACAAAACCCAAAATTTCACACATCCATCGAATAGATTCTCTCTCAAATCTGTAATCACAGGTAAAGAGGAAGTGTAGACCAAAAGACTAGAAGACACATCACATTTCTCTTCTGCTGCTTCGTAACTATTATTAATGAGGGAGCCACAGTCCAGGGAGGCCTCAGAATCACCAATAATCTTACTCTAGGCCAGACTAACAACACTGTACAGAAAATTTTATTCTTGAAATTCAATGCACTTAAATCAGCTCTATTCCGCTCATAAAGAATGAAAATGTCAAGGTCAGTGCAGAGGGATTACACTTGGTCATCAGGCACCAGGCTCCCCTCAGGAGTCAGACAGGTTTTGGACTCTGGTATTCCCTCTTAGCAGCTATGTGACCTTGGACGATAACTTAACGTCTCTGTGCTTCAATTTTGTAGAAAGGGAATAATTCATCTCTAGGCATTCTCTCAGTTACAAGTAACAGGACCACCCAACAGGACCATCTTAAACAATAAGGACATTTATTATCCCAATTTGTCAAGAAGTCTGGGCTGTGTGGAGTCAGGGGAAGTGTTAGGCAGTTCCAAGATTGGTTAATTCAGTAGATCAAGAATCCTATCAGGATTCTAGGTCCTTTATATCTCACTGCTTTCATTCCCTGACTATGCTTGGTGCATTGGCTTATCCTCTTTAGCCTGGTCCTCACATTGGGCCAAGTTGCTGTTTGGTGCTATACATCACTTGCCAATGATGATATCCACAGATAGAAAGAACAACATATTTATCTTGCATCCTTATTTTAGAACAAGAAAACTCTTCTCATAAATTCTCAACAGTGTTTCCCTCAAGTCTCAAAATTTCATGGCCTTCCCAGCTCTAGCCAATTATTTGGCAAGTCAAATTAGACCACTATGATTTGTTTATGTCAATTACAATTCACTCCAAGTAGAAGGACTGAGAAAGAGCCAACTAGAGAGTGCCTATTTGGAGAAAGATGAAAAACAATAGGGACTCTGTAGCAAGGACAAAGGGTGTGAGACTGTTGGACAGGCAACTACTAGATCTGCCACTATCTTCTTGAAGCTATTTTGAGTTTTAAATGAGATAATGTGTGTTAAAGCTCTTAACACAAAGCTTAGCAACTAGTGCAGAGAAGTAAAAATACATTAGCTGTTTATATCATTAAGGGCATTATTAATAACACCATTAAGTATGCATACCACATACTCTTTCCACAATGTTCATAATCCATTTATTTCAACACTCTTTTTATTTAATCTGTTTATTTAAACATCTGCTTGGTCATACTCCACCTGGAGAATCTGATGAACTTTTCTGCCAACCTAGCATGCAGCTACAGGTGTGTGCCTCTGTGGTGACCACACACACATTTTCCATACTGTTTTAGCTGAAGGTTTTTGGCTAAAACAAGAACTCTGGTTAAAGTCTTTAAAGAATACTTCCTGATATAGGTCTTCCCACTCCTCCTCCTAGCTTCTGGATGACCCCATCATCACACCTGTGGTCTGCCTCCTGCCACAGCCCATAAGATCTACAAGGAGAGAGACCATCTCTATCTCCTTCAATGTTAGTTTCCACTGCCCAGCATGGTTTTTGATTCAGCACATTGACCAAGTTCTATTTGTAAAACTGAAAAGTTATCAAATTAAAACAATGAGTTAAAGCATTTTCAAAGCAAAAGCAAATTTTCTTTCTAATACAAAGTAGCTACAAGATTATTATACAAAACTCAAGGGTGGGTTTCTTGGAAAGTCCTCAAATATCCTTAGTGTAAAAAAGCAAGCAAGAAGGAAGGTGAAAGAATGAGTAAGAGGACACAAAGGAACTACAGTAGTAAGAGTTGTTAAGTAAGAAGAGGGAAGAAAACACAATAAAACTCAACTTGTTTTTATGTGTGAACAGTATGCTATGATATTCAATGTGCTTTCATTTGACTTAAAATCATGGAAGAGTTGTTCAAGGGAAGAGTTTTTATTACCATTTTATAGGTTAGAAAATTGAGCAAGGTAAACATTTGTCATTTCTGTGGTTATACAGCATCCTGAGTTGAGCAGAAGAAACTAAGCATGATCAGCTGAGGATTTTCTGGGATTTTTCTATTCAGATCTGGTCTGCCTTAACAAGACTCGAATTCTTTCTTTCTTAAATGTAAGTCCTACATTTTTCTTGTTTAATACTTTATTCTCGGCAGTAGAAGTGTACCTGGCACATAATAGGTACTCAATGCATACAGAAGAAAAGAACAAAGGAAGGGAGGGAGGGAGAGATGTGAGACGAAAAGAAAGGTGGGGTGAGAAAAAAAGAATTGAACAATTTCTGATATCTGCCACATGGTTCAGGTTCTGCTCATGAAAAAGGGGCCTTCAGTTGCCCATTAATTTTGTCTAATGCAAGGGTAGAGTATTAATAAGCCCACTTGGCCACTAATTAAAAGTCCATTCTCTAAACAGCTCTAACTGTACTGATGATGGCATAATTCCAGTTTGTTGACACCTAAAACTTCTTAATTGGCTCTGAATTCAGGAAGGCAAGAGAGTTTATTGAGCCCCCAATGAGAACTCTTTGTGCTCAAAGTTTCAACGGTGTCTCTAACTTCCTTTATAGCCTATTCAGTTTTACTTTTTGCAATGCCTAATCCTGTCAGAATACACAATCTGTTTCACACACTCCTCACTCCAGTGTTTTCCTCATGGTGTTCTCTTTCCATGAAATTCCCTTTCCCGCTCTATTTCAATATAACCAAATGCTACTCATAATTTATTTATTTGAATACAAAGGCCCAGTGCAATTTTTACCACTCCAAAAACTCTTCCCAGATGCCCACAGCTGAAGTAATCTTCCCTTCCTCTGAATTCTCAGAGCCACTTCTGTATCATTCTAATACTGAATATCTCCTATTTGATTTATTTCTATATCCTAAACCTTCCTGATATAACTCCTTCAAACATAATCTGAAGGAATTGGTAGGAATTAAATAGCCCAAGAGAAAAAAGGCATCCTTGGTGAAATTAACAGCCTGAGCAAAAAGTAAGACCCCATGACTGTCTGTCTATGTGGAGTGGAGGAAGCACAGGGTCATGTAATATAAGCTAAGAGTAGAAAAGGACACTGCATTATTCTAATTACATGAATTGTAATGACATTGGAAAGCCAACACAAGTTAGCATAGGGAAGAGATGTAAACAGTAATGTGGGCAAACATTTATCAGGCTAAACAGATTCTTACATATCTGTCAAATTCTATTTCATTCACACATAACATTTGGACAGGATCAGGCATTGCAAAACTGAGTGATTGTTTTCTCTATTTCTGTTCTTACCTCCTTTTATAAATTAGGCCAAAAGTTTGAACTAAGTTTAGTCTAGGTCTAGAATACCTATTCTGTGTTTGAAAAGAGAGCCCATTTGTATGCCTGAAATTGACCCAATTTAGGATATGGGCTCAATTTAAGTAAAATATTGCATCATACGAAACAAAAACAGTTCACATATACTTCTTATGCTTCTTACCAAATGCTACTCGTTTTCACAAAACTATGACACTCTTTAATTACAAGATACTGTGACCCCTGGTTTTTCTAGACAACAATCCCTCCTTAGTGGGTAACTTTTCCCTACTTTTTGCTTTTGTTTTTGTTTTGTTTTTTTGAGACAGTTTCATTCTGTTAGCCAACCTAGAGAGCAGTGGTGTAATCTCAGCTCACTGCAACCTCTGCTACTTGGGTTCAAGCGATTCTCCTACCTCAGCCTCTGGGGTAGCTGGGATTATAGACATGTGTCACCACACCCAGCTAATTTTTGTATTTTTAGTAGAGATGGGGTTCTATTGGTCAGGCTGGTCTCTAACTCCTGACCTCAAGTGATCCTCCCACCCCAGCCTCCCAAGGTGCTGGGATTACGGGCATGAGCCACCAGGCCTGGCCCCTTTTCCATACTTTTTTAGCCTGACTGTGCCTAACAGTCTGAGTTTTACCCACTCTATAGTTAATTCTCCCAAGGATGGGCAAAGAATTGGCCTTTTACAAGTTCACTTTAAAAAATGGCACTTCCTTTTTTCTCACCCACCTATGAGTGTGAATATGTGGTATTTCCTTTTCTGTTCTTGTGTCACTTTGCTGAGAATGATGTTCTCCAGATTCATCCATGTCCTTACAAAGGACATAAACTCGTCATTTTTGATTGCTGCATAATATTCCATGGTGTATAATGGACACAGGGAGGGGGGTACTACACACTGGGGTCTACTGGGGAGAATAGGGGAGGGACAGCGGCGGGGGGAGCTGGGGAGGGATAGCCTGGGGAGAAATGCCAAATGTGGGTTAAGGGGAGGAAGGCAGCAAAACACACTGCCATGTGTGTACCTATGCAACTATCTTGCACGTTCTGCACATGTACCCCAAAACCTAAAATGCAATAAAAATTAAAAAAAAAAAAAAAAAAAAAAAACAGCACTTCCTGAGACCCAGATTTCCCATTTGTCAATGAATTCTGAAGGGCTCCTTTCAGAGCAACAGCTTCTCAAAATGAGGAGATGAGGGAGGTGGCTGAGCAGTAGTTTTTTCTTCTCTCTCATTCCCCCAAAAATGAATAATAAAAATATCTGCTCATTTCTGTGTTGGGTAGAGTAAACCTATGAAGAAGGAAAATGGCAAGTGAGGGGTGAGTTTGAAGGCATGAAAGAAAGGCTTAATAAACAGACCAAGGCCTGAGACTAGAAAAGGAGACAATGGGCATGAAAGTAGATACACTTTGTTTTTGTTTTTGTTTTGGCTTTAAAATGAAAAAATTCCATCTAATACATGTTTATCTTCTATGTTTTTTAAGAGATTCTGAAATCTATATTACCATAAGGCCTTATATTATAATCAGTGGATATTTGTCAATTTCATTTTAATTTCATTCAAATAAAGAATTAAACCCATAAATTCCCTCCATGCCCTTATAGAGGTAGTAAAGAGGAGTTTGAATCCTGAGTCCACCATGTATAAACTGTCAGCGTTAACTAGACACTTCCCAGGGTCATTGCAAATATTCAGTGAAATAATGTGCAGAAAGTGTCCAATGCCTGACATATAATAGGCACTCAATGAAACATAGTTACGCTATTATTCTCATTCTCATTTTCTATCCAACTTCTCTTTAACAATCACAGTTCCAGCCCTTCCACGGTGACACTGTGTCTCCATAGTTCTCAATCACCACACCTCAACACATCATTGTAGGGATCAGCAATGAGGCATGTCTCAACTAATGTGCTTATGATGTAGAATAACTTCCAAAGTTTTTGAATGATTTTTGGAAAATAAGTGTTATTGAATTCCTATCCCTTTAAAGCTATCCCCATGATAATATCACTCTTAGTCATTCACATTCCAGTGCCTCTCAAGTAGGACCTTCTCCCCGAAACTGACAGCCAGCCTTAACCACTAAAGTCATATTTAAGATATAAAGAGCTGAATTCTCCATTTCTACTTAGAACTAAGTAGAACTGAGTCTAAATTTGCATAACCAAAAACTCACTAAGTTATTCTATTAAATGGAGATTTATAGGTCTATATACCTCTGGCCAGAGGCTTTTAAAAGGCAGCTTTTCCTTTAACATGCTCAAATTCTTAGGCAGGACTCTGCTCCCCACCACCCCCACCTTCTCAGTAGGTCTAAGGGAAAATAGGAACAGAACAATTAGCATGAGCCTTCCGTGTCTGTGGGCTTTTTCCATGCCTCCAAAAAAACAACATCTTAAGAGGAGATGTGGAGTTTCATGATCTGGGAGAACTGGAAACAGAAACTGAGCTGTAAATGCTAGACTATTATGCCTGAGAGCAACTTCCATTTTCCATTCTGGATTGGTTTTAGAATATGGTATCATTCCCAGAACCGTTAAGAATAATTCAACTTTTACCTACCCACCCTCTCCCTTTGCTTTTAATCCTTCCCCCAAATCAGATGGCATGCAAGCGTTTAACATTACAATCTGCCAAAAAATATAAAAAACTTGTGAGTACAAATCTGCTAATAGTTAGAGGCAGTTTATGGAAATACATATTTTAAGTACTCTGCATTAAAAAGAGAGAGAGCACATTATCTGAGATATGCCTCATCGCTGACCCTAACAACGATGTGTTGAGGCGTGGTGGCTCAGAACTACAGAACCATACAGTATGACCATAGGGGGCTGGAGGTAATGGCTAAAAACAGGGAAATGGGAAGGAAAATGAGAACTGCAAATAATAAAGCAAGTTTCGTTGAGTGCTCACTCACAAGTGAACATCATCTTGTTTTTGTTTGGAATTGCTATCTTTAATATTCCAAAGAGATTCAAGGCCAGCAGAGGGAGTTGGTGACAAAGGGATCCATGCATCAAAGCAGAAGTCGTAACCAATGGTGGTCTATAGTGGTTCAGGAGTAAAGAAAGTAAATTCCTTGTCTTCGGCTAGGTTTTGAGCTTTTTTGATCTTGCTCCTCTAGCTCTTTCAATTTTGACGATAGGGTGTCAATTTTGGATCTCTCCACTTTTCTCATGTGGGCACTTATTGCTATATATTTTCCTCTACAGACTGCTTTAAATGTGTCCCAGAGATTCTGGTACGTTGTGTCTTCGTTCTCGTTGGTTTCAAAGAACTTCTTTATTTCTGCCTTCATTTCATTGTTTATCCAATCAACATTCAAGAGCCAGTTGTTCAGTTTCCATGAAGCTGTGCGGTTCTGAGTTATTTTCTGAATTCTGAGTTCCAACTTGATTGCACTATGGTCTGAGAGACTGTTTGTTATGATTTCCGTTGTTTTGCATTTGCTGAGGAGTGCTTTACTTCCAATTATGTGGTCAATTTTGGAGTAGGTGTGACGTGGTGCTGAGAAGAATGTATATTCTGTGGATTTGGGGTGGAGAGTTCTGTAAATGTCTATCAGGTTTGCTTGTTCCAGGTCTGAGTTCAAGTCCTGGATATCCTTGTTAATTTTCTGTCTGGTTGATCTGTCTGCTATTGACAGTGGAGTGTTAAAGTCTCCCACTATTATTGTGTGGGAGTCTAAGTCTCTTTGTAAGTCATTAAGAACTTGCCTTATATATCTGGGTGCTCCTACATTGGGTCCATATATATTTAGAATCGTTAGCTCTTCTTGTTGTATCGATCCTTTTACCATTATGTAGTGACCTTCTTTGTCCCTTTTGATCTTTGTTGCTTTAAAGTCTATTTTATCAGAGATGAGAATTGCAACTCCTGCTTTTTTTTGCTCTCCATTTGCTTGGTAAATCTTCCTCCATCCTTTTATTTTGAGCCTTTGTGTATCTTTGTGTGTGAGGTGGGTTTCCTGAATACAGCACACTGATGGGTTTTGGTTTTTTATCCAATTTGCCAGTCTGTGTCTTTTGATTGGTGCATTTAGCCCATTTACATTCAGGGTTAATATTGTTATGTGTGAATTTGATACTGCCATTTTGATGCTATCTGGCTGTTTTGCCCATTGGTTCATGTACATTCTTCATTTTGTTGATGGTCTTTAGCATTTGGTATGCTTTTAGGATGGCTGGAACTGGTTGTTTCTTTCTATGTGTAGTGCCTCTTTCAGGAGCTTTTGTAAAGCAGGCCTAGTGGTGACAAAATCTCTGAGTACTTGCGGTCTACTATACACTGGGGACTGTTGGGGGAAATGGGGGAGGGACAGCGGGGGGGGTCTAGGGGGGATAGCCTGGGGATGAATACCAAGTGTGGGTGAGGGGGAGGAAGGCAGCAAAACACACTGCCATGTGTGTACCTATGCAACTATCTTGCACGTTCTGCACATGTACCCCAAAACCTATAATGCAATAAAAATTAAAAAAAAAAAAAAAAGAAAGAAAGTAAATTCCAGCAGCTCCCAGAACGTTCTGCTGGGGTTTTCATAGAGTTTCAAATTGTTTTAAAATGGCAAGGGAAAGCTCAGGGAACCCTCTGGGAGCCAAGGAAATAGAGAGGATATGCTAAGCTGCTGTGAATGAGTTCTGAGACAGCATAAATCCATAGGGCATTTCACTCTGTTCAAGGAACCCATGATGGAATCACCAGGATTTGTCACTTATAAATTGATTTTTCACTTATAAATCGAGAGTAAGATTTTCCTTTAAAAGTAAATAGGCTTACTTTTAAAGTAAGTAAGATTAGCCTTTATTGTTTGATGATATAAAGACCCCTGCAGAATATCTTTCCAGGGTTATTCTCATCCAGGAAAATAGCAATGTACACTACACTATTCAGTAACTACCCATCAACCTTCACCTCCCATGCTGTCGGGGTGTTGAGTTATTTGATGGTTAAATGAGAGTTGGATGCTACCTTACACCCTTACAAATCAGAGTCCTCATACAACAGGTCTTGGTATAATGACACTTTCAAAAGCAATAGGAACCTACTCTGAACACCAAAAAAGAAGATGCAGCTCTTCCCTTCAGTTTTTCTTGAAGGGATAATGAGAGTCTACATACTGCTTCAAACTAATAAAACTTCCTTAAAATCTGTCTTAGACATCCTTCTCTTTTCTCTAAGGATTCACACTCATGCTAGCTACCAAATCCCTCCTTCTCATGGAACGTTGCAAACAGTCGCCTCTTTTTTTATGCTGTCCCCACCGTTTTGTTCTCTGTCCACCTACTCCATGCTCCCAATTTGGAAACTGCCAACTGCATGCAGCTCCAGAAAATTAAGAAGTCCATTCTCTCAGCCAAGCCTTTTCTCATCACTTTCATTGCAGTACAATTTATATTCAGAGTTATGCATTGACCTTAAAGTATAGTTAGATGAGTTTTGAAACGTGTACCTGCAATCAACACACCAATCAAAATAGAGAGAACATTTAAATCAACCCAGAATGCTTCCTGGTTCCTCCTCCCAGTCACACCCATGCCCCTAAGCAACCACAGCTCTCATTTCTATTGCCATAGATTAATTTTGCTAGTCTTTACATAATTAGATCACACATGTGCTTTTTTCTTTTTTAATTCAACATAAAATTTTCAAAATTCATCCATGTAGTTTCATGTTTTAGTAGTATTCTGTTAACTATTTATTTATCCATTCATCATGGACATCTGTTATTTCCATTTTGGAGCTACTAAGAATGAAGCTGCCATGAATATTATTGTATGAGTCTCTTTGTACACATATGTTTTCATTTTGTGGGGAGGTAAAAATCTAGGACCGAATCGGAAGGTCATAGAATACCCATCTAACTGCAAAAGAAACTACCAAACACTTCTCTCTAAGTATTTTACTAGCAACATCTGAGTTCCAGCTGCTCCACATCCTCATCAACATTGGCGTTATCAGACTATATTCTCCCAATATGTAGAAGGCTTCTTTATTTTCTTAATGATATCTTTTTATGAGCAAAAGTTTTTAATTTTGATGAAATTCATTTTAGCAGTCTTTGTTTTATTGTATGGTTTGGGCTTTTTGTGTTCTCTCCAAGAAATATTTTTATCTCAAAAATTGCACTATCTCAAAAGTGCAATGGTGGCCAGGTGTAGTGGCTCATGCCTGTAATCTCAGCACTTTGGGAGGCCGAGGCAGGCAGATCACTTGAGATCAGGAATTCAAGATCAGACTGGTTAACATGGTGAAACCCCGTCTCTATTAAAAATACAAAAATTGTTCGGGCATGGTGGTGTGTGCCTGTAATCCCAGCTACTCGAGAGGCTGAAGCAAGAGAATTGCTTGAACTCGGGAGGTGGAGGTTGCAGTGAGCTGAGATCATGCAACTGCTCTCCAGCCTGGGCAATCAAAAAAAAAAAAAGTTTGATGGTATTCTGCTGTGTTGCCTTCTAGAAGCTTTAAAGAAAATTTAAAACTTTTTGGGTCTATAAGCAATCTCAAATTAATTTTTGTTTACAGTGTGAGATGGTCATCAAGTTTTTCTCCATACTGATGTCCAATCATTCCAGAATGATTTATTGAAAAGACTTTCTTTTTACCATTAAATTGCTCTGGTACCCTTGTAAAATCAATGTGAGGATATTTTTCTGGACTCTAATTCTGTTCCACTGAATTATTTGTCTTTCTTAATGCTTATACTGTACCCTCTTGATTAATATAGCTTTATACAAGGTTTTAAATCAAGCAGAGAAAGTTCCCCAGTCCCCAACCCCAAAATGTTTGGCTGTCCTAGATCCACTATATGACCATATAGATTTTAGAATCAACTCACAATTTTTATAAAATAAGCTTGCTGGGAATGTCGATTGGGACAATGATAAAAGTATAGATCAATTTGGGAAGTAATGACATCTTAAAAGTACTAAGTATACTATATTAGTCTGTTCTCACACTGCTAATAAAGACACACCTGAGACTGGCATAAAGTAAAGACACTGAATGGACTGACAGTTCCACATGGCTAGGGAGGCCTCACAATCATGGCAGAAGGTGAATGAGGAACAAAGGCCCATCTTACATGGCAGCAGGGACTTGCCTAGTCTTAAATGAAAGTTTGGACCTGGACTTTTGAATTAATGCTGGAATGAGTTACAACTTTGGGAACCTGTTGGGAAGGCATGGTTTTGAAATGTGGGAACATGATATTTGGGGTGGGGACACAGCCAAACCATATCATATACTAATGCATGAACATTATATACCTCTCCATTTATTTAGAGCTCCTTTATTTTCTCTAAGCAGAATTTTATAGTTTTCAGTGTACAAGTCCTCATGCAATTTATTAAATTTATTCTTAGTTATCTTATTTTTGATACTATTTAAAAACTGAATTTTTAAAATTTCATTTACTAATTTTATGTTTTTCTATACATTAATGGAAAAACAATTATGTGTTGTATATTGACCTTGCATCCTCACATCTTGCTAAATTCATTTATTTGTAAATTATTATAGATTACTTAGGCTTTTCAAGATAATCATGTAATCTGTGAACAAAGATTATTTTATTTTATTCTTTCCAATATTTTACCTTTTATCTCTTTTTCTTGCCTTACTATTCCAACAAGGACCTTCATATTGCAATACTGATTAGAAGTGGTGAGAAAAGCACTTTTTCTTTTTCCTAATCTTAAGAGGAAAGCATTCAGTGTTTCATGTAAGCATAAAATTAGCTACAAATTTTGTATGGATGCGCTTCTTGGTTCCTATTTTCAGTTTGTGGACAACTGTTTGTATTATTTTTATCTCAAATAAGTGTTTAGTTTTTTTCAAATACTTTTGCTGCATTTATTTAGATGATTATATAAATTTTTCTCTTTTTTTCTGGTAATGTGGCTAATTTACACTGATTTTCAAATATTGAATTACTTTATATTCCTGGGATAAACTCCGCCAGGTTTTATGATCCTTTTAATACATAATTGGATTTGATTTTCTAGTATTTTACTGATGATTTGATGTCTATGTTCGTTAGAGATACTGGCTGTAATTTTGTTTACATGTAATGCCTTGATCATGTTGTGATATTAGGATGATCCCAGCCTTATAAAATGAGTTGAGAAACATTCTTTCACTCTATATGTTCTGAGTTTGTGTGACATTAGTACTGATTTTTTTTTCTTGAATGTTTGATAGAATTTAGCAGTAAACCATTTGGGCCTGGTATTTCAAGAAAAAAGAGTAATAATTGCTACAAACTCTATGTCTTAAGTAGATATAGAGCTATTGAGATTTTTTATTTCTCTTTGTGTCATTTGTAGACTTTGTTATTTGTCCATTTCATGTAAGTTGTCAAATTTACTGATATCAAGTTTTACATACCCTTTTTAAGGTTTGTAGGACCTGCAATTATATCCTCACTTTCATTCCTGCTATTAATAACTTATCTTCCTTCTCTTTTATTCTTGATTATGCTTGCTATGGGCTTATAGATGTTATTAGTATTTTCAAAAACACTTTCCTATGCTACTTCATAGGATTTCCTCTTTGTAATTATTTGCTTATATTTTCTACCTTGCTCTGTCTTATCTTTCTTCTTTTTTAATGTAAATATGTAAAACATTTCCTTCTAATAACTACTTTAACTGAAGTTCACAAATTTTTATATTGCATTTTTATTACCACTCAATTCAAAGTATTTTCTAATTTCCATTTTAATTTCTTCTTTGACTCACAAATTATTTAAAGAGTACTGATTAATTTTCAAATATTTGGGTTTTCTTTTTTCTAGAAATCATACGGTTATTTATTTCTAATTTAATTCCATTATGATCACAGAACATAGTCTATGACTTCAATCCTTTAAATGTGTTGAAACTTTTTTATGGTCTAACATGTGGTCTATGATGTTGAACATTTTATGTGAACTTCAAAACCATATGTTCTGCAACAGTGAGATAGAAAGTTGTATAAATGCCAACTATGTTAAGTGGAGGAAAGAGTTGTTCAAATCTGTATTCCTGGATTTTTTTGTTGGAACTTTTGTCTACTTGACCTATCAATTACTAAAGAAAGGTGTTAAAATCTCTAATTTATGTACTTTATTCTTTCTCCCTGCAATTTTATCAGATTTTTCCCCAGGTATTTTGAAGCTATTATTAGGTCCATGCACATTTGGGATTATGATGTCTCCAGTGATTAATAGTTCTTTTATTTTTTGTAGTTTTGAAATGTTATGAAATGTCTTCCTTTATCTGTGATAATGCTTGTATCTTGAAGCCTACTTCATCTAAAAAGACAAAGCCACACTAGCATTCTCATGCTTATTATCTGGACAGTATATTTGCTAACCTGTCATTCCCTACTAAATAATGTGTTTCCTTGGGAGGCCGAGGCGGGCAGATCATGAGGTCAAGAGACAAAGACCATCCTGGCCAACATGGTGAAACCCCGTCTCTACTAAAAAAATACAAAAATTAGCTGGGCATGGGGCACGTGCCTGTAGTCACAGCTACTCGGAAGGCTGAGGCAGAAGAATTGCTTGAATCCGGGAGGCGGAGGTTACAGTGAGCCGAGATCACACCAGTGCACTCCAGCCTGGCGCCTGGCGAGAGAGCGAAACTCTGTCTCAAAATAAAAAGAAAATAATAATAATAATAATAATAATGTGTTTCCTCTACCCTCACCCCCATCTCCACCCCCAGACTCTGGCCCCTTGAAACATTTTCTCTCGGCCAGGCGTGGTGTGGTGGCTCACGCCTGTAATCCCAGCACTTTGGGAGGCTGGAGTGGGTGGATCACCTGTGGTCGGGAGTTCAAGACCAGGCTGGCCAACATGGTGAAATCCCTCTCTACTAAAAATACAAAAAATTAGCCAGGCCTTGTGGCGGGCACCTGTAATCCCATGTATTCGGGAGGCTGCGGCAAGAAAATCACTTGAACCTGGGAGATGGAGGTTGCAGTGAGCCGAGATCATGCCATTGCACTCCAGACTGGGCAACAGAGTGAAACTCCATCTCAAAATATATAAATAAACAAATAAAATGTTCTTTTTATCCTTGTTTGGTTGTTAGCAGTTTGAGGATAATTTGCTGAAGTATATTTCTCCTTTTATTTGCCCTGTTTGGGATTTGCTAATGTTCTTAGATATGGATGTTGATATATTTTCCAAATTTGGGAGATTTTTAGCCCTTATTTCTTCATATATATGTATATTTTTTTATTGCTCCATTCATTCTATTCTCCCTACAGGACACCAATTACATATATGATAGACTGCTAAATATTGTCCCAGAGTTTACTAATGCTTTAAAAATATTTTTTAAATCTTTTTTCTTTTCATTCTTCAGGTTAACTTATTTCAGATGTTATCCTTTTCATCTTTGAATTTCCTTACATAATTTTCATAGTTTTTATTTTCTGCCATCATTTCCACATATTCCCTCATTTTTTAGCAGCTGTTTGAAAATCTTTGTCTGCTAAATCTTGGGGTATCTCTCAGGGTTTGATATTGTTTCACACAGTTTCCTGCTTCTTAGCATGTCTGGTTAGTTTTTTTATAATATGCTGAATATTGGGCGTGATACATTGTAAATAGCCTGAATTATGTTGTCTCCCTTTAAAGAGTTGACATTTTGTCCTTAGGGGATGGCCCTTACTCGAAGGCATAATCCTTATTGCTAAGGTGTGGGCTTTCTGTCATCTCAAAAGAAAGCCCAAGTTGTACAACAAAGCTCTTCACCTCTATCATGGCGAACGACTATCTCCCAGCACTGGATGAACTCTGGCTTCTCCATGTCAGATCTCATCCCAACAGCAACTGTTCTCTGCTGCACCTGAGTCTCGGCCAGCAAATGCACAGCTCAGGCCTAGGCCGTGGCCCTATGGTAATAACCCATGCAGACTTGTAGAACACCCCTCTAAGCAATTTCCTTTTCTCCTGCAGTGTACCCACAAAGCTTAACAGCCCTCAAGTCCCAATCGCTGCCTCTCAGTTCAGCAAGAACACTGCTCCTCTTGAACTATGCCTCATTTTGCTAAATTAGAAAAGTGCCCTGAATCAAAGTGTCAGGGCCAACAAAGAGATCTTTCTTGTTTCTCTTCTCTCAAGAATCCCAGTCCTGCTCTGCCCATTGTCCAGCACCTGAAAACAGCTGTCTCATATAATCTGTCTGATTTTATAGTTGTTCATGGTGAAAGGACAAGTCCAGTATTGGCTACTCTGTTGTAGCTCTGAAATACAAATGATAGCTCTTCTTGTTTTTCTTGTGAAAATCAACCCCACCTAAGAATGTTAATGACTAAATTCCTTCATCTCATTACATCTTACTCCAGGAAAAATTTTTGGAATCCTGACAAATCCATTACACAGTTTTCTCTCAGAGGACTTCCATGTTATATGCACTTGTGGAAAGTAAATCTCTTCTGACTGGCAACACAGATCCCACCTTCCTTTCTTGTTTTGCTATTATGCTGAACAATATTGTCAGTTTCCCAACGGCACCTGATTGCATATTCCAAAGTTTCTTCCAACAAATCTTGGGACTGAGATATAAGTGACTGTCTTGGAAAGAAAGCTGTCAGTATCAGGTTCTAATCTTCCCCTCCTGGGGGTCTCTCTCCCAGAAGAAAAAAGATGCCAAGTCCATTAATCCTTTTCCTCATGAATGCAGTGATATACCAAACACTGCAAATAAGAAGACTCCCAAGTTCTAGGCAGTCCTGAGACTCTCCCACACACACTGGGGTCTACAGTGAGTAAGAGAACAAGGGGTAACAAAAATATCTTTTATGGCAACATGAGGGAGGACAGGATACACAAGGAAATACCCAAATTCTGGGACTCAGGCATCTTTTACTTGGGACTAAGGGCTCTCTAGCTCCTTCCCGATCATAGGGACTCTTACTTGTTACAAATCTGGCCTTAGAAAGCTGAGTTATATGAAACTTAACTTCTGTCTCCCCCAAGTATCTCATGTATGGTCTCTGTTAATTTGCTATTGAAAGGTTTCTATGTTCTCTTCCTTTTTTTTTACATCAACCCCAACTTGCTTAACCAAGAGCAAACCTTGGAGCTTCTCATGTATATGGTGGAAGCAGAGATTATGTGTGAACTCTGAACCATTGCATAGACCTCATCCAAGTAGACATTCCAAGTTGAACATACATAGAAAACCTTTTCTTTTTCTTGTTGACAGGAAGTTATACTTTTTTCTAAAAGCCAAGATTGCTCTGCCTTTTTACATACTTGTTTTAAAGCAGTCACACATTGCACCAGAAACAGTCCTAGCTGCTTTCTGGTGCAACTGTGAGCACTGACTTGGAATATCCCCCACTATGCCAGTGAGGTGCCCCACACAACCCCAAAACCCTCCCCCTCAGTCTTGGTACAGTAGTACTTCCTTTGAGTTGCTGGAGGGTCTTTCAGGGTGTGGTTGCACCAGTACTTGCAAATATCTGCTGAATGGCAAGCTCCACTGCGGCAGTCCCTGGGAAACCATTTTCTATTAGCAGGACAGGGCAAAAACCCTGCATAAAGACATACATTCCCTTTACTATATCCTGCATTTTCTCCTCTTTCATGCTCTCTTTCTTCCCCATCTCCTTACAAATGCAAAAGTTTCTATAACTAGACCTTCCCTGCTGCTCCCCCTACCCATCCCAAATACCAAACATCTCTCACCCTCAGACTGCCCATGTCATGGGCAATTTCTCTGAGTTTCTGCTCAAATAGTATCTTCCATCTCTGTATGTATTTGACATGGAATTAACCTTAGAAAGCAAGTTTAAGAATGAGAAAGTTAACTCTAATATAACTTTAAGATTAAATTCTCAATACCTAGGTTCCAGAATTTAAGTAATAAAAATGCAAATTTAAAATGCTTCTCTCATGTGTGAAATACATTCCACCAGATCATTTTAAAATCACATTAATCGTATTATCTCATTTGTCACTCAATGATTACTCTGATTTAAATATGATGATGGTGCCTGAACTACATTTAATGAGCAAATTTAATAAGAATAACATTGAAACTCTATCCAAGCAGCTTAATAATTCTTGAGGAAAAACTTTCATAGGCGATCAATCTACAATTCATATATGTTGAGCAGGGAAAATAAAATGTATTGTCTTTTCCTAACACAAGCCATCATCATTTTGTATATAACTTATTTCTTAAAATTAATAGTTTCAAATTAAAAAGGAAAGACTTAAGAATTACAAGAGGAAAGGTCAAATGGAATAGAGCAAATAGCCAACTAGAAGCCCTTACCACTCGTTCCTACACAAATACAGCCAAAACAAAAAATAAACAACTACATCTTGATGAAAACAACTATACGAGAATGCTGGAGTACATCAAAGGAAGAACAGAAACCCTGTGAAGCACAGTCACCTAGGACAGACACAAAGAAAAGAGAAGAAAACATCTGGCCTCCACCACACCATCAGTCAGCTGGAATCAGCTTAGAACTAGGAGGTACTTCCCTCTGCAGAGAAAAAGTAAGCAAGGGGACCCCAGCAGCCCCCATCACTTTTGATACCTACAGACCTCACCAGTAGGAACTTCTGAGGTTCTCACAGATGCTAAGCCCAGATGAGTGAGCTGCCTGGAGTTCTCTTGGACAGATGATGCTTTGGATACCCAGAGCTGCTACACACATTGGGCCTGAGATAAAGGGGCACATCATCTCCTGAGGAATTGGTGGCTTGAACAAGCCAAGCAGCCAGGCATCCCAGGACTAAGCTGATGTGGTGCCCCACATCCTAGAATATTGGCTGAGTTCAAACACCTAGCCCTACAGGCCAGATAACTGAAGTACCCTGCTTCCCTGGAAGTAGACTAGAGTCTGGGCTGCTGAGACACTTTCTTCCCCAGGGAGTAGAGTCATTATTGTGCTGCCTGCTGCCTGCTGCCTCCCGGGGCCCAAGTGACAGCTATACTCCACCATTCCATATTCCTTGCTGCTGCTGTACCTGGCCCCACAGAATCTGAGATACTGAATGTCTCATCATCCCAAGATCCAGAGTCACCATTATGCAGCGTCTTATCTTCTGGGGCCTGAGTTTCCACTGGGCCTTACTGGCTCTGGTTCCTAAATTGCAACTGTACCATGTTCACCAAGCTCAAACCTCCAGAGAATCCCTTTTCAGAGCCAGGTCAGTACTGTGCTCTGTCCCCAAGTGTCAGCTACAACCTGGCCTCCTGAGCCTGAGCTGATGGGGGATTCCTCAGAATCACAGACCCCAACTTTGCTAGTAATGTTTATCCAAAAATGCCTTGGAGACTCAACCTGTACCCTAGTGCCACAATAGGTTCATAAGCTTCTGAGCACAGGACTCTGGCTCCACAGCCACTCTGAGCATTTGTGTCCTAGAACCCAGCACCATGACAGCTGCTTAAGGGTCATGTCAGACATGACACCAAGAGGGATCCCCTCAACTAAGATTACCCATTGTAGGGAAAACAAGAAAAAGGTCCCAAAAGCCCTCATCACTGAGGACTCTAACAACCTATGCTCCTGCCGACACTGCCACAGACTCCTATAACCTAGGCCACTGAATCACTACAGTCATCACTGACATTGATTGCAGCTGAAGAAGCTGCACAAAGGGTATACTACTGCATGTACTTGGAACCAAAGTCATCACACCCTTCCCAACTGGCAGACTAAGAACCATCTGCAGTGCAAGTTTTTCCTACAAAAGCCACTCTGTAAAGTTCGGAAGAAGTGATTGTTCCACCAGATGCTCAGCCATCAATGCAGGGCAACAACAAAATGAAAAAGCAAGGAAACATGATAATACCAAAAGAACACAATTCTCTAGTAACTGACTCCAAAGAAAAGTAAATTTATGAATTTACTTTTTTGAAATTATTGAAAAAGAATTTCAAAAAATAATCTTAAGGAAATTCAGCAAGATACAAGAAAATACAGACAGAAAATTCAATACAATCGAGAAAAAAATGCATAACCTAAATTAGAAATTCAACGAAGAGATGGATCTCAAACAAAAGAACCAAGCAGAAATCCTGAAGCTTAAACATTCAATTAATAAAATAAGAAATAAAATAGAGAGATTCAATAGTAGACTAGATTGAGTGGAAAAGAGAATCTCTAAACTTCAAGGTAGATATTTTTAAATTACCCAGAGGGCAAAGAAAAGAACATAGAATGAACAAGAGTGAAGATGGCTGGGCACAGTGGTTCACTCTTATAATACCAGCACTTTGGGAAGCTGAGGCAGGAGGATCATGAGGTCAAGAGATTGAAACCATCCTGGCCAACATGGTGAAACCCCACCTCTACCAAAAATACAATATGCCTATAGTCCCAGCTATTCAGGAGGCTGAGGCAGGAGAATCGCTTGAATCTAGCAGACAGAGATTGCAGTGAGCCGAGATCGCACCACTGCACTCCAGCCTGGCAACAGAGCAAGACTAAGCCTCAAAATAAAAAAGGAGTGAAGACAGCCTATGGGTCTTATGGGATACCAATAAGCAAACAAACATCATAATATGGGAGTTGCAGAAAAAGAAGATGCAAAAATAGGGATGGAAAGCTTATTTAATGAAATAATTGCTGAAAGCTTCTCAAGTTTTAAAAAAGATGTGGACATTGACATCCATGAAGTTCGAAAGTCTCCAAACAGATTCATTTCAAAGAGGTGGCTCTCTAAAGCACATTATAATTAACCTGTCAAAAGTCAAAGACAAGAGGGTATTTTTAAAACAGCAAGAGAAGTGTCAAGTATTAGTATATACAGATATCCATACTAGACTACTAGTAAATTTCCTAGCAGTAACCTTGCAGGCCAAGAGAGAATGAGATGATGTACTCAAAATGCTGAAAGGAAAATCAATCAAACAAAAACTGTCAGCCAAGAATACCATACCCAGGAAATCTGTCCTTCAGAAATGAAGGAGGAGATTCTGCCATTTGCTATAAATGGATGGACCTGGAGAACATTATACTAAATGAAAGAAGTCAGACACAGAAAGAAAAATATTGCGTGTTCTCACTTATATGTGGAATAATTTTTAAAAAGGTCAAATATATAGTGACAGAGGATAAAACCAGGGCAGGATTGGGATGGGTGGGAGGAAGTAAGGAGATGAATGTCAAAGAATACAAAGTAGTAAATATAAAGAATAAACAAGTCTGAACAAGTCAAAAGACCTAATCTACAACATGAAGACAGTAGTTAATAACAGTGTATTGTATTCAGGATATTTGCTAAATTAGTAGATTATAGCTGCTCTTGCCACCAGGTGAAGGAAAATGGGTAACTATGTGAGATGATGAATGTTAATTTATTAACATTAACTGGGAAATGGGTAACTATATGAAATGATGAATGTTAATTTATTCCATTACAGTAAGTATTTTACTATATACAGAATATGTATCATGCTGTACACCTTACATATAGAAAATACAACTTATTTTTCTAAAATAATCTGAAGGTCTTATTTATAGAAATAAAGAAAATATAATTTACTTGGTATAAAAACACAGAATTATTCTTATGTGCAATTGACCCAATTAACATTTTATAACATGTTTATGGGTTTGCTTTATTTTAAAGGGATGCAGTTTAATTCAGGGCTTAAATAATGTTTTAAAAATGAATTCTACTTACTAATTTACTGTATCATGCACTCTCAAATGTGAAATAAATTTAATTTGGTTTAAATATAAGGAGAAAGATAGTTATAAGGGAAATGTAGTTCCCAGAGAGAGAGAGAGAGAGAGAGAGAACATGCAATTGCTAAGATCTCTTTCCAAGTGAATTCTGTCTGGAAATAAAGAGAAACCTCTGGAAATAAAGAGAAACAACACTGGAAATAAAGAGAAACCTCTGCATGCCTCTAAAGAAGCATCTCTCTGAGCATAGAGCAAAATCTTATTTCTCACCTCCTCAGTAGAGGACCCAACAACGCTTTACCCCCATCAATTTCAGCATGTCCTCAAGCTGAGCCTCCAGAATGAGTAATCTTCTTTTCAGTTTAGCTAACTTTCTCAATTCCCCACCATCAAGACATTTGGAATTCCAGAAAAAGAGGAAGAGAAGAAAATGTTTCTGAGTGGAAGGATATCACTCTGGACCTAAACTCAATTTCAATGGGTCTGTCACTGAGAAAATGCTCCTTATCCATAATATATGCAAAATTGAAATCTTATGCATACTTGATAAGCAGTAGGGTGTCCAGTCAATTTAATATGTCAGCAAATGAGCACTTTTAAAACAATCAAACAGCTTTACAGGGCTAAAATGTGGAATATCATTTCAGCAATCCCTTCTTCTAAGATTTTCATACATTCTTCCTAAGACAAACCAAGTCTCCTTGAATAAGAACAGTATCTGGCATGTAACAAATGTTCACATAAGTGTTAGCAATTATGATTACCTTGTTGAATTACTGAGAAACCCTGTGGAGTGCTGAAATTCAAACTAAACTCCCTGATAAAGTAAGAAACACAGTCTTGTTTAATGCAGTAACATACTGCTTACTTATTGCAACTATGCAAATCATGGATGCTCAATAAATGTTTGTTGAAAATCAAAGCAGTAAGAAGAGAAGAGAAAGAGAAACAGAGAGGAAAAGAAAGAGGAGGAAGGAAGAAAGCTAGCCAGTACTGACAGACACAATTTCTACACTGGGTAGGGAGGTTAGAAGAGAGCAGGTTTATTTTTAATTACAAGTCTGATTCTGAAAGGATTACAGAATCTTCCAACCACTGGAGCCAATTTATTTCTAAAACATGTCCCATCTATGCACTTTGGCCCATGACATTTTGTATTCCTGGGATGCTTCCTTCTTCCTTTCCAACTATTAACAATCTATCCATTCCTTAAGCCAATTTCAACTATACTCACACTATTAAATGTCTCCTCTTCTTCCAAAGTAGAAGCAATCTTTTTCTGTTCTCAAATACAAGAGTTATGGTGTAGATGAACACCACTTTTTGACACTTACATCAGTTCTGCATTGCCACTTATATTTTCATGAATTTATTTTTGACCACCTTAAATAAACTGTAAGCATCTTTGAGACATTTCATTTTAGATCAGCAAACAATGTAAGTTCCATGTAACATCTCATTTCTCTCTGATGCTAGACACCTCCAGGTGGCTCCAGAGCTACATGCTCCACCTTTCTCCCACTTGCTCTGTGCCCCAGAAGGCTGACCTGCAGGATGGATTACATCATCAAGCTCCCTTACCATCTGACTTCCAGTAGGTCAGGCCAATGGGGGAGCCAGTGAGTTTGGATACTTACTTCTCCAGTTCCTTCCTTCCTTCCTGGCTGAGGCCCTCACTGAAGGTCAGAATCCCTATAAGATGGCCCTCCCTACCTGGCCTCCCCGTCCTTCATGTAACTATGCCCTCTACTTCAGGGTTCACTTCTGTTACTTCTGTTACTAACCGCATAGCACTGCATTAATGTATACCATGCCCTTACACTTACTCTTGTAAACAGAACTTTAATCAAACTTTTCTTAAATTATAATAATTTTCATGTTCTGTCTTCTTGAGACCCTAGTTCATATATCTTCTTTATTTTCCTTTTTGCATTTAAGATCTGAAATAATTGTATTCATTTGTTTACTGAGGTTTATTTTCAAGACTCCTCTCTTTCCTCCAAAAAAATAACAATAAACTCCATATGGCAGGCATTTTGTCTTATTCACCACTATTACCCCAGCTTCTAGAACACTGCAGATAGAGAACAAACAGTCAACAAATATTCCTTGTAGAAATAAATCAATTCTGTATATATATATATATATATATATATATATATATATTCCAATTCAGGGTGATATCTCTTTATGTTTAGAAGATTCCAAAACCATAGGCCAGTTACTAGTCCACTTTTTCAAGATTTAAAACAAAATACTAACTCAGCGCTTAAATCTAGCATTTCCTTAAGCCCAATCAAAACACAAAATCCTTAACATTGTACATTATCCTCCTGAAGTAGAGTTTTTAACATTAAGGGAAGCAAAGCAGAAAATTCCCAGAGAGTGTAATATAAAGTGAAGACAAAAAGACATCTCCAAACAACTTTTTTTTTTTTGGCTGAGGGACATATAATAACTGCCAAAAAAATTAGGCTGCAATTCAAGAAGCATTCCTGACATCATTGTACACTTGTTTGTCTACTTAAAGCACAAATTTATCACTAACTGTCACTGGACTGCTATCCAACTACAACTTCCCCATCTCATGCCTAAAATTATGCTTTTAGAGTACTAAAACATTAATACCCACCAAGATGGGGGATAGGCCTTCTCTTACATTAACACCTAAAAGTTGATTTAGGTATCCATGATAGAGAAGTGAAGGAAGGACTGGAAATGAGACCTTGCTCACCTCTTTCCTAGATGGGATACTGCAGGTTTATAAGGAAAATCAAGAGTAGACAGAGAAAAGGGAGTTTATAATGAGCTGAACCTGTGTTGGCAGTCACATCATTGGTCAATGCAGTAATTCAACAATGGAAGTACTTGCCTTCTTTGACAGCTGCTAAGAGGGTAATGCTGGGGCTACAGTTTCCAGATGAGCTCATGTGGGTGTGGCAAAAGGTTCACCCCTGTAACATGCTGTCCTCTTTAGCAGCTGTTCAACTGCCTGACACGTGGCTATTTCCTCTGGCTATATAGAGTATCATTTAATTATACTAGTGAAGACCAGAAGGGACATGATATAACTAATATTATCTGCAAATCAATAAATGAGGGAACTAAGCATAAAAATAAATAGTATGCATTTTTAGAAATTTGATAGCAATTCGAACAGTATTTTCAATCAGTTACTAGGATTCACCTCTAATCCTCTATCTCAAATACTGATAAAACATTTCATAATTTGTTTTGACTATACATAAATTTAATTGCATATACATTTAATTGGAGTTCATGACTCATTAACAATAGAATTTTCCAACTTCCCCCACATTTTAAGTAGCCTCCAGTTTCCCAAAGACCCAGCCTTTCCCACTTGTCAGGCATTTCGTGCCTCTAGGGGTGCCTCCACATTATTGCATAGAGGCATTCCTACTCCTAGATCTGTTCTTGAATGAGCTGGCATTTGACGGAATTCCTCCTTGTTTGGAGAAGCAACCAGAGGCAGTCTGAGAGTATTCAGATATTTAACACTGAGTTCCAGTACTGGGGGAAAGACAGAAAGACTTTTGGCTAAAGAATCTCAAGTAAGCCTGACCTTGGTTACTGGGAAGCTAAAGCTTTGGTCTCTCCAGGTCCTGAATGTCAGTAAGATGGAGCCATAAGATCCCATTCAGGCCAAAGCATGGCCAGGAATCAGCTCCCTCCAGAAGTCTCCAAAAAGTGGCAGAACACTCTGAGTTTTCTCCAAGCGAACTGATGGACAGAATTGATTGAGACAAGAAAACATAAATTCACTGAATAATTTCTTACCTCTTCCATTTTTTATGTTTCTAAATATTTTTATCTTACATATTTTAAATCAGATTTTGCCTTCTATATTCATTTTTATTTTATATATGCATTCACATGTATACACCTGTATACATAATTCTTATATGTGGTTTATAAGGAAATAAACATATACTGGAGATGAGTACTCCCAACTTTTATTAATAGGTGCATTTAGTCCAAAAAATTTTAAGGCTGATGCAGTAGGACTGAGATGAGCACACGAGAAGGGGTAGGAAGAGAGCGCTAAGTCAAATGGTCATGATCAGCTGTCTGAAAGTTGGGGAACTCCCACAGGAAGAGAAGCCCAGAGAGAGGGGACAGGAAGGGCTCCGAGGACAGCCTGGAAGGAGGGTCCACAGCAGAAACAGAGGAGCACAGCTGCATCTGCCCCGTCTTCTATTTCCTGCCAGAGGGACACAGTTGACCTCACGGCGCCCCCACCTCCCATCCCAGGATCACTAGCAGCTGACGGGGCAGGGAGGCTGTGTTTATCCAACCTCTTTTCTTTTTCTTTTCCTTCAGGCCTCTGGTGTTATTCCCCACCCGAAGAAGAATAAGTCTTCCTTCTGTTAATAAATCTTCACGCTCCCGGAGTCCTAATACCATTGCTTCCCCTTTCGTGCCATCTGATCCTCCAAACACCTTGTCCTAGGCTCTAGTGGGACATTTATGACATCCCTAGACTTGAGAAGTTGATTTCACAGCCCCTCAGATCACGCAGTAGCTCCACCCACTTTCCTAAGCAACCAACTTGGTACCACATAGGAAGAACGGGGGAAAATCAAACTGGATAAATACTTATAACTAAGCTAGTTTCCCCGTGTGTAACAGCGCGGCTTCCCCGGTGCTGCTCGTTTAAATCTCCGAGCTGGCGACGCAGAGGAGGGAAATGTCTGCTCCAGCTCCTCGCAGCACCTTCCTTACATAATCTTGGCGAACATTCACATTTCCAGTCAATGTGGCTCATTTTATTTCCCAGATGTTTTTACACTCCAAGGCCAAAACTAACACGAAATCGCTCCTTCCCTGTCACCCCGGCCTCCGTCTGGCCCCGTCACTCCCGCCCTCCCATTCCCCGTTCCCAGCTGCGGGGATCAAGGACGCCCAGCGCACTATTTCCCTGGGAGCTGCAACTACCACCACAGGATCGCGGCGGGGTCGCCCTCGGTGAGAAGCCACGCAAACGCGACTCACGGGGCTAAAACCACTCAAAGAGCACCTGTCACCACCTCAGGCCAGTCCCGTATGTGTGCGTGTGCGTGCGCGTGTGTGCGCGCGTGTGCAGGTGCGTGTGTGTGTGTGTGTGAGAGAGACCTATCAGGGGAACGGGGAGTCATTCTTCCCGTTTACATTGTAGACTCCCAAGTGCACCATGAGCACATTTTTGACAGTTTAATGTTCAGTATTAGTAGCCTTACCAGACTTCCTTGGCCAAATTCAAGAACTATTTCCATTTAAGCCCAAGCACTTAGTAATTACTCAACAGTTGTTCCAATCAACTCCCTCAGAGCAACTGTGGCCCCAATAAGCTGCTTCAAGGCAGGGATCTCATGATGTTTTTGGACCTCACACAAGAAAAAGCTACAAACATTAGTGGATTGGTGAATCTGAGCTGTTAGAGAAATCAAATTGTTTCATACGCTATTTGGGACATGATTATACTAAAAATAAAAGAAAAAACTATTCATTATTTATCTGAAATTCAGATTTAACTGAGCATTCTGTCTTTTTGTTTGCTAAATTGAACACTAACATGGCAGTGGGGGAAAGTGTCCTGGTTCTCTGAGAATCAGTATTGTCTTAGGAAGACCTGGAAAACAAAAGAAAAACCTTCTAATAGCAGAAACTGTCTTAGAAATCAACTAGACTTTCAATTCTCTTTCTACATGCTACTATCAGAATATGGCATTTTCTCAACTTTCGGAGAATGAAATAAGTTAATTAAAATTTCTCAATGTTAACCTTTTTTTTACAATATTTTTTTCTAGCCGTTTCATCCTTGCTTCTTTGCCAGCAAACATCAGTGGATGTCAGAAAACGTGAATAATCCTTAAACGACTTTAGTAGGAAAAACGACCTAACCATTCTTAGTTTGCAAAGTTGCCTTTTTGTGGACAAATGTTTTTATTTTTGTTACATTTATATTATATGGTTAAATTTTCTGTTATTAAAATTATTTCTAGTTAATACATTAATTTTAAATGTACCTGTATGTCATGGTATTCTTCTAGGGAGATAGTTATCAGAACAAATGTGAAAACCACCAAATAATTGCATGTATTTCTTTAATTTTAGTTTAATTTTACATATGTAGAAACTGAGGCTCAGAAAACCCCACGAATGTGCCCAGAGTTAGGCACATGGCCCTGTTGTATGGGCACTAAGGCCAGGTGTCCCAGTGCCCAGCTAAGTACTTGATTAAACAGGACACTACTTTTCAAATGGCAGAAACCCCTTGCCAGGTGTGGCCAACTGAGAGTGACTTTAATCCACTCATTAAGACCCTTTTCCTCTTCCACCATTTAGAAAGGATGATTATCATACCACTGCAGCTAAAACATAAAAGAACTTTACAAAGGAATTTGTAAAGTATTTATTAAAAACATTCATTTCCCAAGAGTCAATGTAACACAATTTCGCGATTACAAAATTGACACTAAATGCCAGTTGTTCTCCCCTTTCAGATCCACACACTCTTTTTGGTTAAGCATTTTGTAATATCTCCCTTTCTATCCTGATATAAATTTTTTATGAAATCGATATATGTCCAAGCTATAATATAAAGGGAAAATAAAAGTGATTAATACTAAAATAGTATTTATTACAATATGTAATTATCCAGGAATGACTATAATAGGAAATACAGTGAGATAAATATCTGCACATATTTTTAATGAACAGGTTTGAAATTATGAGAAGGCACCATTCAATATGCTTTTGTACATAGTTTACAATTTGAAATAAGAACCAAACAAAGGTGTACACAGACAGAATCAGCATGAATGCTGCACATGCATGAATGCTTCATATTTGACATTTTAAAAGAAAAGCTAAATAAGCCTATATGCATGGGTGTACAACACCCATATAAGCATATATGCACGTGGGTGCAAACACACAAACACACACATGCAATCAGCATGAATGTAATAGCTACAAAAATAAGCCTCCTGAGTTGGTGACTCAATTTAATATAATATTACATGTAATATATCTCTCTATATAACTCAATTTAATATAATATTACATGTAATATCTCCTTTTCTTATAAAATTTTTTATGAAATTGATATAATGTCCTAGCTATAATACAAAGGAAAAATAAAAGTGATTCATAGTAAAATAGCATGTATTTCAGCATGTAATTATCCAGGTACGACTATAATAGGAAACACAATTATAGTCATATAATATATGTAGATATTATATATTCATATAATATATGTAGATATTATATATATAATATATATACACATATAATATATCTACATATAATATATGTAGATATTACAATGTAATATTACAAAAATAGGCCTCCTGAGTTGGTGACTCAATTTAATAGGCAGTGCTGCCATCAGTGACACATTTTGCAAAATGGTCAAGTTACAAATAAAGTTTCATCTTCCTTCAATTTACTCAGTAGTTGTATCCTTGGGTAATTCAAAGTATATATATAAAGTCAGTGCAAAAATTATTTTGTGTGTTTATACAGTGAACAGAGTAAGGTTCTTGACTTAGGTTATTATAAGTAGGTTTTTCACCTGCTTGGATATCAAACTACTCATTCAAATTTATGAGGAACTCAAGCAACTTTTACATTGTATGAAAAAATGAGATGCAGAAATTATATTTTTAAAATGCTAGCTGCCATTAGGAAGCATGTGCAGGACACTGCAGGAGCACAGAGGAAAGGAGGTGCCTGACTCCTTCTGGAGATGGTGAAGAAGGTTTCCAGGACACAAAGCAGAACTTTGTGATGCTAGAACTAAGTGTTTGAAGTAGAACAAGACAAAAAAAAAATAGAAAAGAAAGCCAGAGAAGAATATATGAGTGGACAAGGACTGGGGCATGAGGAACTGTGGTGTGTAGGGGGAAGTGGACATGTATCGGCAGGGAGGAGATGATGAAAAATCAGAGTATATCCTGGAGTCTTTCAAGCTGGAGTGACTTCCAGTTTGCATTTAAGAACATCCACTTTGGCGGCCGCGTAGAATGATGATTTGTAAGAAGGTAAGTTAGATAAGTTAGGAAATCGTTAGATTAACACAGGCAGAAATAGTCAAGGCTTAAAATAACAGCCATGGGGGCTGACTGAACAGGGCAAACCTGACATATATTTAGAGGTAGATTTGATGGGCTGGGAAGACCAGATGGAGAGAGGAGGCGAGAGACAAAAAGGAGTCAGGGTTCTCCAGAGAAACAGAACTGATAGGAGATCAATAGATGGATGGATAGATGCATGCATACATACATACATAGATGGATGCGAGAAAATTTATCACGGCAATTGGCTCACACAGTTATAGAAGCCAAGAAGTTCCACAATGTGCTATCTGCAAGCTGGAAAACTGGGGAAGAGAATGGCATACCTCAGCACAAGTTCAAAACGCTGAGAACCAGAGAAGACTGTGATGTAACTCTCAGTCCAAAGCCAAAGGCCTGAGATTTGGGGCAGGTCACTGGTACAAGTCCCAGAGTCTAAAGACTGGAAAACCTGGAGTCCTGATGTCTACGGGCAGGAGAAGATAGTCCCAGCTCCAGAAGAGTCAGAAAAATTCATCTTTCTTCTGCTTTTTTGCTCTATCTGGGCCCTCAACTGATTGGATAGTGCCCATTCACATTGGGTGAAGGCAGATCTTCCTTACTTGGTCCATGATTCAAATGCCAATCTTTTTCAGAAACACTCTTGCAGATACACCCAGAAGCAATGTTTTTCTAGGTATCTGGGTATCCCTTAACCCAGTCAAGCTGACACCTAAAATTAACCATCACACCCTCAAAGTAGGATAATGGTAGAGGACTGGTAGCTATGCAGGGAAGATACTCTTTTGGCATGAGTGGATGGTGGGTACTAACCAAACTAGTAATTACCAAGTTACAAGTAGGCACTAGTGACTTGGTAATTACTACTACATATAGTATATACACTACCATTGTTGGAAAAAAATGGCCCAGAAATCACACTCACTGACAGTGGGTTAAATAATACAATTCAGCAATTTTTAATCACATAGTTGCTGAAGCAGAGAGAAGAACACTCAAAATGAGGCTTTATGGAAATTTAGCCACACAGAGGACATTATAGAAAGTAACCTGAGAGCAGAAACTGTTTTCCTTGATATAATCCTAGTTCTAGCATAATGCCTGGCACAAAGTAAAAGCTCAGGAAATATTTTTAATATAAAAGACTTCATTAAGCATCAAAATACGTTATTAAAGAATCACTTTTTTAGTCTGAAAGTTTCTTCTCTTTACTAGACCCTTCTCATCTGTGTTAATTTAATTAATTAATTAATTTGTTTATTTATTTATTTATTTTTGAGAGGAGTTTCACTCTGTCACCCAGGCTGGAGTGCAGTGGCACAATCTTGGCTTACTGCAATCTCCACCTCCCAGCTTCAAGTGATTCTCCTGCCTCATCTCCTGCCTCAGCCTCCTCAGTAGCTGGATTACAAGCACCTACCCCATGTCTGGCTAGTTTTTGTATTTTTAGTAGAGAGGGGGTTTCGCCATGTTGTCTAGGCTGGTCTGGAACTCCTGACCTCAAACAATCCACCTGCTTTGGCCTCCTAAAGTGCTGGGATTACAGGCACGAGCCACCGTGCCCAGCCTTATCTGTGTTTAAACATGCTTTAGTCTGCTTCAAAAAATAAAAACACTACCTTGCACCCATTTTCCATTCTAGCCACAGCCTTTTCTCTCTCCATCCTGCTGCAGCTAAGCATTTCAAAAGGGTTTTCACATGCTCTTTCTGTTTTCTCACTTTTCACCTCCTCCTTAATCTGCTGCAATCTGGTTTAAAATCTCATCACTCCATTGAAATAGTTCTTGCTAAAATCACAAATAGCCTCTATGTTGCTAAATCCAATAAACATTTTATATCCTCTTTTTATTTAACAGCTCGGCATTTTTCAATAAAGGTCGCCACTCTTTACTTCATAATAGAAAGTTTCCTTGCCTAATTTCACTGAATCACACTCTTGATTTTCCTCCTAATTCTCTAAATGTTCTTTTTCAGTCTCCAAGGCTGATGTGCCCTCTCTAGTCAACGCTAAGTGTTAGAGTTCCTCCAAGTTTGGGTCTTCAATCTCTTCTTAGGTTATACTCTCTGCTTAAGCTATTTCATCTCTGCCCACGATCTCAAGCCCATATGACGCCAACTTTTAGATTTTATCACCTATCCAGCACATTAATCTGAGCTCTAGTCCTCTAAATACAACTTTTCAGCATCTCCACTTGAGTGGCCACAGCTCCCTCAAACTCAATATGAACCATCAAGACATACTGGTCAGAAACCTGAGAGTCACCCCTGAATAACCCTTTTCTTTACCCAGTAACTCACTCCATCAGCAAGTTTTATTGCCTCCACATTCAGAACATATCCTAAAACATCTACTACTCTCATTCTCTATCAGAACGCCAGGCTATTCCACTAATCTCCAAAGGTCCCCCTGTCTCCATTCTTGGTCCCCATCCAATCCATACTCCACCCAAAAGCAAGAGTGATCTAGAAAACATATATATACCCATTGATTATTGAAGTTCTTTAGTAACCTTTTATTGTTTTAAGATAAAAATCAAAGTCTTCTATGTGACCTGACCTTGCTGCCTCACCAGGCTCACTCATGATGCTCTCCTCCCTCAGCCCCATGCTCCATCCCACTGGTCTGTCAAGTCCTCTGATGTTCTGCTTCCTGCCATAGACCCCAAGTAATGCCACCCTGTCTGCCTGGAATGCTCTGTGTCCCCACTACCCTTGTCCCCGCAATTCCCATGCATTCACCAAAGCTTAGCTAAAGGAACACCCAAAGAAACCTGTCTGTCCATGCCTGAAGTCCCCTCCTCCTCCATAGCTTTGCCCAAAATAAGATTTTAACAGTATTATAACTGTTAAAATTTTATGGTATGTGAGATGTAACTCCCATACCATAAAATACATTTATTGTATTGACTTAAAATATAACTCACATACCATAAAATTCACCCATTTAAACTGTATACTTCAATGATATTTAGTAGGTATGTAAATTTTAGAAGTTTTCATTACCTTGAAAAGAAACCCTGTAGGCTTTAGCTATCAGCACCTGGTCCTCCAGTCCCCTGACCTAACCCTATGCTAATATTTTACTAACTTCTGCCTCTATAGATTTCCCTATCCTGGCCTTTTCATATGAAAGGAGTCATGTGATATGTGGTCCTTTGTGACCAGTTTCTTTCATAGAACATAACGTTTTCAACATTTCATTCCTTTTTATGATCCCCAAATTATTTTTAATAATTGAATAACTGGTTGTCTCTCCTGCTAAAATAGAGTTCCTACAAAACCAGAGACCATGTCTCATTTCTTCCCAAATCACACAGAGAGGTGTTCAAAAACACCTCTAACAAATCAAAAAACTGAGCTTGGCTCAAACCTCTGCAATACATCACTCCGATTTTGAAGGCTAAGAATCCAGCTGAACTTTTTATCACTGAAAACTCATTCTGCAATCTATATTGGTACACTGTAGCAATAATTACAAAATAATTAAAATCTAGGACTGCATCCTCAAATTCTTGTTATACAACTTTGTACACTTTTCATATATGCATATGCATACATTAAAATACATATACTTATATACTTACTTATATGCATATGTTAAAATGCATATAAACCACCTGGGGATTTTGGTAAAGTGCAGATTCTGATCCCTAAATCTGGGATGGAGCCTGAGATTTTATTTTCTAGCAAGTTCCCGGGTAATGCCAATACTGCTGATCTAGGGATCAAACTTTCAGCAGGAGGGTCTTAAAATATCCTATTTTATCTTCTTCAAGCCTGCTGGAATTTTTGAACTATGTTTAAATTATTTTTGATAAATTATTGTACTTACAGTATACATGGTAGGAGATTAACAACTACTTGTTGAATTTCTACTTAGTAAATGCATAAATTGCCTCCAGACATAACAGGGTTCCATTGCTACATCCCTGGTCTGACCTATGTATACAAAAAAAAAAAAAAAAAAAAAAAAAAACTAAGGCTGAACCATCAATTAAAACAAGGAGCTTTGATAATCAAAGTATTCAAGAAAAAGAAAAAGTAAATCAGACCCTAAACTACTACAGTTTAGGGATATAAGTAGAATAAGTTACTAAGTTGAAAGTAAACAGTGAAAAGGAACTCAGAAAAGAACTTAACATTCCAAGCAAATGTGTATGCTATCTAAAAAAGAAATAAAAATTTTCCCTTGTCTTTATACAATGATTACAAGGAGCAAAAGAAAATGAGACAATATAAGATGTGCAAAAATGAAAATTTACAGTGGACAGGAAAAACCATGCAAGGAGCAGAAAACGAAGATGAAAGCATGCTACAGATGCAAACAACTAAAATGAGATCTCTTTTGAGAAAATGAATCACGCAGACATTAAGTTGAATTACTAAATCAAACTACAGCCTCTTGAATTTTAGAATAAACAGCACAAAGGCACACTGAAGAAGTAAATGAACACTGACATTGGAGGTTCTAAAAACTGCAACTTGTCAGAAACCTTACAGGGTGTTAGTAAATTAGTTAGGTCTATGTGCCCAAGTAAGCCTTCACCTCAAATCAGATGTTTGGCATAAAACAGAAAGATTATCTACATTTAAGCCCTCCTATTTAAGATTCAGGATTGTGTTATCTGCAAATTTTGTGCACTCCTCTACCACAAGGTAATGGCAGCTGGAAGTCTCCAGCCACAGAGACTCTTCCCCCATGATAATGACATCTACAACAGGCAGAGTCCAGGATAACCATGGAACGCAATAATTCACTTCTGGCAGCTCTATTTCTTTTTTAATTAACGTCTTTTCTAAGCAAGAGAGAACACTGCACTGCAAAAAGCAGATTCCTGATAAGCACACCTTGACAGCAGCAGATAAAGAGGATTGCTGGGCTGAGGGATCACAGCCCAGTAACAGGTGACAGCAGTTATTCACCGGGACTGTGCAACAGGCCTAGAGGGGTCTATCCCTTCAGGAAAGAGATTTACCATAAAAGTCATCTCAAAGTCACAGCTGAATGAAAGGACAAACTTCTTTTCAAGGTTCTAGCCCCATCTGAGGAATGAGTAGCTCTTTACCACGCCTGTGCTGTGCAAATGCTTGGAAATAGTCCACATGGTTATACCCAGTCCCTCAAGTAACATGTGGAGAACTCTTCTCTATTTTTAAAACTTCTAAGCTAAGTAAAATTTCTAAGCTAAGCGCATTTCTTCCAGATAGAATAATTTAATCTACTGAGGTCACTTGTATTTCCAAATGTTGCTGAAAAACATCTAGAAAAAGTACAAACTCACTGCCCTATTTAGAAGCCAAATGCTAACTAGCAGGTCTCCTTCATCATTAAAACCAGAGCTGTGAAACTGACATGGCAGTTGGCTCATTTGGAGATCTCAGCATTTAACACTTAGCAGGAACTGAATTTCCATTCCACCCAATCTCTACATTATATAATAGAAAGTGCATTTCTGGTTCATCAGGCTCCACTTAACTAAGGCAAAACACATAGCTCCAAGGGAACTCGCAAAGCCACAGTGCTTAAATGAACCATAACCAATTTTCAAACAGAGCTTTTTAAAAGTAATACTGTCATCAGCTTCTCAGTGCGCACACCACAGACCCCTCGCCCCAGCCAAGTGTGGCTAATTCATCTTTGCTGGGCCCACCCACAGTCTGAGAGCAGTTCTGGCCCAGGGCAAAGAATGAGGCAGGGCTCAGTATCATAATCAATTTTACTACTAAAACGTTCTGTTACCCCGCCTGCACCTTTAGATGTGGATGTGTTAGGGCCCGGGCTACATGGATCCCTGGACCTTCCTTTGATCACCCTCTGCTGCCCTATTTTTCATTTCCTTCCTCGGTTGGCCTCTTAACCTCTGTTTTTTCTCGGGATTAACGTGCAGCCTGTCTAAACCAGAACTACCAGCCAGACTCTTCTAGGGGCTTCAACACTGTTCCCTCACTCCCTACCCCGACCCCAGGCCCCACTTCACTGGCCTATTGCCACCAAAGTCCTTGAATAACTAACAAGTGACCAAAAATTCTATTTTATCTTCTGGCATCTGAAAGTAGATTGTTATATCTCATGTCTTCTTCAATTAGTTCTTAGTGGCAGACGTGAAAGGCTGTAGTGAATACCTAACAGAGAAAAGTTGCCATCAATTGGTGAGAGTAATAATACCATAGATTATTTAAAGTCATCTCTTTCCATACTTTGCAGTCTTTAGATCGGGAGGCATTCCATTCATTGGTGATGATGTAGGTAACGTAAGGGAATAAGCAGGAAGCAACACAGGTCTCCTCATAAGGCTGTATATGAAGCACTGTAATACAAAGTGCCTGTCCCCAGAAGGGAAAAAAATGCCATGAAATCAGTGCAAATATATAACTAGATAGAATAAGATGGAGTATTTGACAGCACAACCAGGTGACTATAGTCAACAATAAATTATTGTACATTTTAAAATAACTGGTCAGGAGCGGTGGCTCATGCCTGTAATCCAAACACCTTGGGAGGCTGAGGTGGGAGATTTCTTGAGCTCAGGAGTTTGAGACCAGCCTGGACAACATAGTGAGACCTTGTCTCTACAGAACAAAAATAAAATAAAATAACTAAAAGAGTATAATTGGATTGTTCATAACACAAAGAAAGAATAAATTCTTGAGGTGATGGATTCCGCATTTACCCTGATGTGATTAGTATGCATTGTATGGCTGTATCAAAATATCTCATGTGCCCCGTAAATATATACACCTACTATACACCCACAAAATTTTTAAATTTAAATTTTTCTAAATGCCATACAAAATCAGAAAAGGTAGAGATTACTCAGAATCATCATGATTCAAATAATGTTTCACTTGATAAATGTCTGAGGTGATGGATATGCTACACACTGTGATTTGATCCTTACACACCGTATACATGTATGGAAGCATCACAAGTACCCCAGAAATACATATAATTATTATGTGTCAATTAAAGAAAAAGAGCATGTTTCACTAATAAGTGTTAAACTAAGTCTAGCCTAAAACTACCTCCTTATGTATTTTAAGTTCAGCCTTAAGGTTTCTCTGTACATAGTGAACTGTAACCTAACTGGATGTATAAACAGACTAACTTGCTCTTGTACCACCAGAGTTTCAGCCACTCACAGGTGAACTGTTCAAACTGTGTTAAAACAAGGCAGATGCCAAACTCCAACCAATCCAGCTGTTCTGAACCACACTTCACTTTTCCATATGTCACTTTCCTTTTTCTGTCCATGAATATTGCCTGACCATGTAGCAACCCCGAAGTTGCTCTGAACAAATCCTGGTTCTAAGGGCTGCTCAATTTGTGAATCATTCTTTGCTCAATTAACTCTGTGAAATTTCATCTGTCCAAAGATTTTCTTTCAACAGAGGTAGCATCTGAGTTATGTCTTGAAAGATGGGAACACTTAGTCTTAATGGAAGTAAAGGGAAAGGGAATCCAAGACAGAACTGAAGATGCCAACAGACAGAGGTGAGAGCATCCTGACGAGAGCGAAGGCTCTGAGCTAGAAAGAATGGGTCTGAAGACTCGCTCTACCACTTCCTGTTGAGACCTGGGGAAAGCCCATAACGTTAACTACCTTTCTCTTCATCTGTAAAATGGAAAATATAAAACCTTCTCACTTAGGAATTTTGTGATTGAAATAAATGGTGGAAACCAATCAATTTCTCTATACATTGAAAGCAAACAACGTATAGATTATTCATTCACAATTCAGCTGGAGAGAAGTGTATATGAAGGCAGTAAGTGGGAAATTAGTTTGGAGATGCAGTTGGGAACCATGCCATGTGGTTCCTTGAACTCAAACGCAGGGGGCTACAGCTGTTGAATAGCAGAGAGCAGGAGAGTCATATAACTGGAGCTGTGCTTCAGAGCAACTTAATTTGGTAGCAAAAGGAAAGGCAGACTGAAAGAGAGACACACTGGAAATATGAAATCCGGGAGATATAAAGCAAGTCATGCAAAAAAATAACAAGAGTGAAAATAAAAAGAGAGGGCCAATTCTAGACGTGAAAAAAGACTGGCCAGGCACAATGGCTCATGCTTATAATCTCAGCAGTTTGGAAGTTGAGGTGGGAGGATCTCTTGAGGCCAGGAGTTCAAGACCAGCTTGGGTAACATAGTGAGACCCCATCTCTACAAAAATTAAAAGTAGCCAGGTGTGGTGATGCATACCTGTGATTTTATCTACTCAGGAGGCTGAGGCAGGAGGATTGCTTCAGTCTAGGAGCTCAAGGCTGCAGAGGTCTATTATTGTACCACTGCACTCCAGCTTGGGCAACAAAGTGAGACCATGTCCAATAAAAACAAGAACAGGGCCGGGCGTGGTGGCTCACGCCTGTGATCCCAGCACTTTGAGAGGCGGAGGCAGGTGGATCACGAGGTCAAATGATCGAGACCATCCTGGTCAACATGGTGAAACCCCGTCTCTACTAAAAATACAAAAAATTAGCTGGGCATGGTGGCGCGTGCCTGTAATCCCAGCTACTCAGGAGGCTGAGGCAGGAGAATTGCTTGAACCCAGGAGGCGGAGGTTGCGGTGAGCCGAGATCACGCCATTGCACTCCAGCCTGGGTAACAAGAGCGAAACTCCATCTCAAAAAAAAAAAAAAAAAAACAAGAACAAGAACAAAGAAACAAAACATAACTGCTGAGGTTTGGTAAATATGTGGTTGTTGAGGCCAATGAAAATGAAAAAAAGGAAAGTGGGTAATCTAGTCTCAACACTTTGGAGGGCAAAGTCAGGCAGATCATTTGAGGTCAGGAGTTTGAAACCAGCCTGACCAACACGGTGAAACCCCACCTCTACTAAAAATTCAAAAGAAAAAAAATTAGGTGGGTGTGATGGCACATGCCTGTAGTCTCAGCTACTCAGGAGGCTGAGTCAGGAGAATCGCTTCAACCCAGGAGGCGGAGGTTGCAGTGAACTGAGATTGTGCCACTGCACTCCAGCCTGGGCCCTGGGTGACAGAGCAAGACTCCATTTCAGAAAAAAAAAAAAAGGAAAGTGGTTAAAAAGGAAATGCTATTGACAGACTAAAAGGACCAAAAGAAGGGCTAAGTTTAAAAAGGAAAAAAAAAAAGATGAATGAAATTAAGTTTAAGGTTCTAGCAGGATATTTGATAATGGCTCTAAATAGACAAGGAAATCTTCAAAAGTGAGAGCAGAATCTGGCGATGGTTTATAAACTGGGTCAGTTATATCCAATGTAACTATGAGGGGCTGTTGTTTAATGTCTTTAATCTGGCTTATGCATACAGCTCTCCTATTTGCCGGCATAGAATGTGAGTGCCTATTGGGCCACTTTTGGTAGACAGAACTGGCGCTTCAGGATGAACACATGACAGCGAATTGGAGAGCCGAAATGACTGTTCATCATTTTTTTGGCTGCCTGACATCTACCTCCCCCTCTCCGCCCCGCTTCCTTCCTTTTGTGTGGACATCCGCAGTGCATGTGTTTTGATGGGAAGCCAAGTCCTACTTCTCACTACAAAAGCCAGGGAGGCCAGATACTCCCTCTCCTCACTCTCAGCAGATAGACCGTGAACAGGTGTCCTAGACTTTACCAAACAAAATGTTTCTACATGAAAACAGATTTGTGAGCAAAGGAAACATGGGAAAGTAGGCAGCATAGAACTCAGCCTCAGCAGCAGCACCCAGCAGCTGCAGGAGTCTTAGACCACCTCGGCCCCTTGACCCAGCTCTCCCGGTTTCTGCCCACACTCCTTATTCTTGTTTTCTAGATTTTGGATCAATTTTTTAAAGTTACCCAATATCCCTCCCATAAGTTTTTTTTCCTATTAGATAGGGTCTCTTTCGATTGTCATATAATTTTAAAACTTCGAAACTTCTCTCCTGTCATCAATGTTTCCTGTATATAATAGGTATCATGTGGTAGTGAGTAGTCAGGACTCGGGAAAAGTCCCTCCTGGGTTTTTCCCTAGCTCTGCTCCTCACTAGCTGTGTAATCCCTGCAAGCCACTCACACACTGTGCCTCAGTTTCCACATCTGCAAAATACAGGATAACATTAACCCATGGCATGGTAGTGTGCAAATAATGAGATAATATAAAGTGCCTACCACGGGGTTTGACACCTAGTAACCATGAATGTTGGGAGTGATTATGATGGTAGTAGTAGTGTAGGTGTCTCCTAAATAAGCCATGATCTTTGTCCTTAGCACTTTGGGACCTAAGTGAAGAGGCAAGAGACATACATGTGAATGGCATAGCATCCTTGTAGATGACACAAATGTGAGTCTAAAATCTGTTGTCATGTCAATTTATAAAATGTTCCTTTTTCAACTAGTCACATTTATGCTACTGAAATACTAGGCCATGCCCTACAGCCATGAAAAGTTTACAGAGTCCACCTAAGAATGTCTGACAGGCTAAGACCGAAAGAGAAAACCAGCAAAGGCATTTGTTTCAAGCTGGGCAGCAACAAAAATCCAAAAGCACTCCCCAGGAACATGAGTCTGTTTCCATGTGCCCTAGGGATTCTGGTCAGGCATATGGAGACCCAAGGCAGAGTAAAATTAAAATAGGACCTCATGGGATCCTCCCTGAGAAAATGTAAGAAATAATTACCCTGGATGAAAAGTTAACTATAGTCCAAAAAGAGTCTCTTCTGTAGACCAGACAGTGCTGTAGAATTCTTGGACCTGTCCTCACAGCAAAGACTGAGTTATAGACCTTTTGCATTTTAAGGATGAGTTGTATGGTGTAGCATCTATAAGTATTCTTCAAAAATGTATCCATCCCCCACTTATCTAAAACAATTACTTATAGGAATTCAATTTCAGGATCATCTAGTACATTGCTTTTGGGGATTCCGTTTCATCTTTTTACTCTAAATTTCCAATAGTTCCAGCATCATTTGTTGAAAAAGACCATCCTACCCTGTGGCCTGCAGTGCCACTTCTGAAATAAATCAAGTGTCCAAACGTGGGAGTGCTTCTGGTCTCTCTTCTGTTCCATTGATTGATCTGTCTATTCCCACGCCAGCAATGTCCTATCTTAATCGCTACACTTTTATTATTAGTCTTCTTATCTGGTAGCTCAAGTCTCGTCACCTTGTCCTTCTTTCAAGGGTCTCAATTATTCTTAGCTGTCTACATGTTAATGTATACTTTAGAATCAGCTTGTCAAATTCTACCCAAAAAACCTGCTGGAATTTTTCTTGGGATTGCATTGAATCTACAGATCAATTTAGGGCAGCATTAGCATATTTATGATATTGAAACCAAGAGTGAACAGACCTCAGCTTGGATGCAGGGGGGAGACTTAACATGAAATTCTGAGTTTTGGCAATTACAGGAGGGTGGGAATCCCATTTACTGAAATAAGACAGTGTGTGGGACTTAAAGAAAACATAAAACTTATTTCATAAGGAAAACATGAAACTTATATCATAAGCGAAAGTACTGCTCAACATACCAGTATCATTCAGCACTAGTATATACTTTTCTCTTTTTTAGATTTTATATATATTTTGTTAGATATATAACACATCTTTTGTTAGATATATTTCTAGTCATCCTCTCTTGCATTTTGTTATTCCTTATATTATTGTACGTAGGAATATTCCTGAGTTTTCATGTTAATCTTATATGTTGTAAAAAAGTATCTTATAATTAGTTGTTATATTTTCTTGGAATTCTCTATGCAGATAATAACACCAGTCCCAGTTAAATCCCTTCCGGGGACTTGTAATGGCATTTCAGGATTCCTGTCCCGTGAGGACGTTGGAATATCATAATTCTAGACTCAAAGCCCACAGAAGGCCTGAGTCAGTTTTTGGTCACCTGGCTCTAAGTTCCTGGACTCCATGGGCCTTCAGCCTTCTTTATATACAGAAGCTGAATTCTTAGCCATCACCTCCTGCTTTCATACCATCCCGAGCCCAAAAAGACTAAGGCTTTGGTTCTAATCAATTTTTAAAATTTTTGTCCTATATGTATTCCACAGAAAGGAAGGTGTTCATTTTAAACCTGGATACAAATTTTTGTTTCATATTTTAATTTACCTGCCAGTATTCTTTGTTTATAAAGAAGGGAATGCATCAAGATATAAACCCACCTGTGCCACTTTATCAGAAGTTAATTCAATCACCCTTACTATGTATCAACTATGGGAAATGTTTTGAACAAGTACTGTGTACTAAAAATAAGTGTGAAATTCTAAGAGACCATAAGACAAATCATTTTAAAAAGACAATTTTAGCTATTTTGTCTAGAGAGCAACTTGAATAGTCCACCATTTTACATATTCTCCTGGAGGTTACAACATGGATCATATTTTATCTTTATATTCCAAGAGTCAGGTATGCAAATATACTAAAGACTATTATTAGCTTATATACAACTATAATTTTTCAATTTAATTTAAAATATTAAAATTAAAAACTCAGTGGTGTGCTAGTTGTCTTAAAACAAGCCACATAACTTTCAGTGCCTTATTTTCTTTATCAGACAAATTGTGTTATAATAACAACTATTTCAAATAAACCATAATGGCATATAAGTTGGGAGGGAATAACAGGAGTTAAAGGTCTTACATTGTTCAGTAAGAGAGTACAGGTCCTAGTTTGTTTTAGACTTTAAATTAAATATGCATGCTAAAATAGGCCGAGTGAACACTTAAAGAATAGGCACAAAGAATAAAATTTTTAGGATAATGGAGTAATAGAATGAAAAAAAAAAAGATAAGAAAAAGAGAGAGAACCTCAATCAATCCAACAGCTGTGTCCAGATCCAGTCCTTACCCTTCTCCACCAGGATCTGTGCCCTTCAAGCCTAACTTTGCATGGACCATACACCAAGGCTCCCTTGCTTCTGGAGTTCCAGTGAGCTCAGCCATCCGATAGGAGAAAGAATAAGAGAGCAGAGAGAAGAAGTGAAAGCAGGGTGTTTGTTCTCTGGCTCCCTTGTTACAGGGCCATCAGCTTCTGAAGGGAAGCTTCTACAGATGTCTCTGTATATACCCCTGGTTCCAGTAACTGCTCCCTTCCTTAGTGGGTTGAATTATGTCCTGCAAAAAGATGTGTTCAAGTCATCAACACTGGTACCTGTGAGTGAAACACTATTTGAAAATAGCCTCTTTGAAGATGTAATCGGGTTAAGAAGAGGATATATTGGATTAGGTGAACCATAAACCCAATTACTGAATTTTTATTTATAAGAGAAGAAAAGGAACTTCAGTTACAGAAACAGAGGAAAGAGGCCACGTGACCACGGAGGCAGTTTGAGGTGATGCAGCCACAGCCAAGGAGGGAGAAAGGATTGCTGAGAGCCCCCAGAAGCTCAGAGGAAATGAGGAAGGCCTCTACCTTGGAGCCTTCAAAGGGACCATAGCAGCCCTGCCAAGTACATTCATCTTGGCCTTCTCATCTCCAAAACGGTGAGAAAATGAATAAGCGTTGTTTTAAGCCACTCAGTTTGTGATAATGACCTCAGGGCTCTCACTGGCTCCGGGCCACCTTCTATCTCTTGTGGTTTTCCTACACCTTGTCTAGGCCTTCATAAACAGTCACTTAAACGACAGTCTGCAAATTACAGTATTACCCAGTTTCAGAGTTCATCAGTTTTATGCCAGGACCTTGACTGATACAGAAAGCAAAAGAAAAACGGAAAAAAGAAACACAAAAAGCTTGATAAACAGAAAGCATGTACAATGGTAGAATAAGATAATAAATCCAAATATCAGTCATAGAGATGAATAAATGTCACAAACTAAAATTGAGCTAAAGAAATCGAGTTTACAGAGAATACATACAACATTACACATTTACATGAAATTCAAAACCTGGCAAAAAATGGGCTGGGCATGGTGGTTAATGCCTGTAATCCCAACATTTTGGGAGGCCAAGGGGGGATGACTGCTTGAGGCCAGGAGTTCAAGACCCGCCTGGGCAATATAGTGAGACCCTGTCACTACAGAAAATTTTAAAAATTTAGCCAAGCATGCACTTGTAGTCCCAGCTACTGGTGAGGCTGAGGTGGGAGGATCGCTTGAGCCTGGGAGAGACTGCAGTGAGCTGTGATTGTACCACTGCGCTGTATGACAGAGTGAGACCCTGTTTCCGAAAAAAAAAATAATAATTAACTGGCAAAAATAATACAATATATTGTTTAAAGATACATATTGAAGTAGTAAATTTTATGAGAAAGATTAATACAAAATTTAGAATTGTGGCTATAAAGATGGAATACAGAAAATTTCCAAGGTACTGGTTTCTTAAGCTGAGTAAAGGGCACATGAGTGTTTTTTTCTTATAATTAATTAACCTGTACCTATATGTATTTTATGTACTCTTATGAAGATAATGTGCTTTACAATAAAAATGTAAGGTTAAAAAGTTAGCTAAGATTATCACAATAAAAACTATAAGGTTAAAAATTTAGCTAATGTGCTTCATAATAAAAATTGTAAGGTTAAAATGTCAGCTAACGTTATCAGTGATAAGTCATGTTGATAACATGTACTTTTGATATGATGTGATGAAAACAGTATTTTACCTCTGTGGTCTTCTTCCCCCATAATTTATAAGTCCAGTCAAATCATGAGAAAAATGTAGGAGAAACCCAAATTAAGGGACATTCTACAAATACCTGACAAGTACTCATCAAAACTACCAAGGTCATCAAAACCAAGGAAAGTCTGGGAAACTATCACAAACCAGAGGATCCAAGGGACACTGGCTGCTTAAAGGTAATGTGGTATAATCCTGCGTGGGATCCTGTGATGGAGAAAGGATGGGGGAGCAGGGGTTGGAACTAAGGATATTAAGAATGGAGTTCAGTCCATAGTAATGCACCAATGATGGCTTCTTTGTTTTGACAAATGCACCACGGAAATACACGAGGTTAACAACAGGGAAAACTAGATGAGGGGTACACAGAGACTCTGTACTATCCTTACAATTTTTCTGTAAACCTAAACCAATTCTTTAGAAATTATATAAGTTATTAGAAGCAAAAACAAAGCTAACTTTTTAAGACTGATCAGCCAATTCTCAGTCATCACAGTCACTATGTCAGGTAACATTCAAAAATTGCAGAAGTTATAAGACTAAATCTTATATTAGTTATAAGACTAATATCTAAAGATATTTCTTTAGAAATCATGAATACCTCTGGCCAATAAAAAAAAGGATACAGATTTTATATCCTCTCATTTACATCCTAACAAAATAATCCAAATTGTACCTACCAACTACCAAAAATTAAAACCGATAAACTAGATTAGAATCTTGAAGATTTTGTAGAAAACTTGTTACACAAATGTTTATGCAAGCTGCAAAAATTTGTCTTGTTGTTAGTGCTAGTATTATTTGAGTCCAAGCTTGATAAGAAACCTGAAATAGGCTCAGTGAGAGCAGAAAGTGAAGGCCAAGGGAGAATGGCAAGTGGTATAGCTAAGTGTTGAAGGCGTACATTATAATCACATATAACATCATGATAAACATTCTAATTCATAATAAACCTTGTGAACCTCTCTGCTTCCTTTGTTAAATTCCCCAAAGTAGAAACAATGCTGGGTCAGAGGGTAACCGTCTTTATTGCTCTTTGTAGTGACATCCTGTCAGGGGTTTCCCCAAAGACTGAACTAACCTGCCCTCTACCTCCATGTTATTTTTCTCCCAGTAATGCTCAACTGATAAATCTCCCTGATAGTTTTAATGTTTTTATCAATAAGTTTAAATTTTTAAAAATGTTTTGACCGGCCAGGCGCAGTGGCTCACGCCTATAATCCCAGCACTTTGGGAGGCCGAGGCAGGTAGATCACGAGGTCAAGAGATCGAGACCATCCTGGTCAACAAGGTGAAACCCCGTCTCTACTAAAAATACAAAAATTAGCTGGGCATGGTGGTGCGCGCCTGCAGTCCCAGCTACTCGGGAGGCTGAGGCAGGAAAACTGCTTGAACCCAGAAGGCGAATGTTGCGGTGAGCCGAGATCGTGCCATTGCACTCCAGTCTGGGTAACAACAGCGAAACTCTGTCTCAAAATAAAAAATAAAAAAAATAAAAATAAAATGTTTTGGTCATTTGTGTGTCTTTTAACAAATTATATCATGTACACTGCCCATTTTTCTCAGTAATATTAGTTTAAGTGTATTATCTATACTATATGTTGTAAGTACTTTTTTCCACCTTCATGGCTTGATTTCTAATTTGGGATGAAGTATTTCTGATTAATTAAATGTTAGCTAGATTTAACTGCATGAAAAGCTATTATTTTCTTTCATGACTGTTTTTTCCCTGTGTTTTCATGTTAAAAAAGACCTTGTGGTACTTCCGATATCAGAAAACTTGTGTCACCTACATTTCAATCACATTACTGTATGGTTTCATTTAAAAATCCTTGACTGGGCATGGTGGCTCACTCCTGTAATCCTAACACTTTGGGAGGCCATGGTGGACAGATCACTAGTTCAGGAGATTGAAACCATTCTGGCTAACATGGTGAAACACATCTCTACTAAAAATACAAAAGAAAAAAAATTAGCTGGTATGGTGACATGCTCCTGTAATCCCAGCTACTCGGGAGGCAGAGGCTAGAGAATTGCTTGAATCCAGGAGGCAGAGGTTGCAGTGAACCAAGATCACGCCACTGCACTCCAGCCTGGGGGACAGAGAGAGACTCCATCTCAAAAAAATAAATAAAATAAAAATAAACAGAAAAAATAAAAATCTTTTATCCATCAGAAATTTATTTTGGAATATGTGACATGATATATACATATATAATAAACATATACTGTAAACATGCATTTGGTTTGTATACATGAAGTCAGAACCAGCATGTCCAAATTTTCATTTGGGGTAAAATTTGTATAAATCAGAAAAAATTCTTTTACTTTTTTATAGTTCAGTATGGTAGCCAGAAGGCACATGTGGTTACTAAATGCTTGAAATGTGGCTGTATTACAATGCACATGGTATATCGTAAGTATAAAATACACAGGGGATTTTTAAAATTATTTTGAAAATAAAGAATGTAAAATAGCTCAATAATTTCTTCCATGGATTACATGTTGAAATAATGAGATTTGGGATATATTCTTTAAATAAGATATAATATTACAATTAATTTTACTTGTTTGGTCTTCCTTCTTTTGGTGTGGGTACTGAACTTTTTTTGTTTTTATTTTTTTGAGATGAAGTCTCACTCTCTTGCCCAGGCTGGAGTGCAGTGGCATAATCTTGGCTCACTGCAACCTCCACCTCCTGGGTTCAAGCGATTCTCCTGCCTCAGTCTCCTGAGTAGCTGGGACTACAGGCATGCACCACCATGCCCGGCTAATTTTTGTATTTTTAGTAGAGACAGGGTTTCACTCTGTTGGCCAGGCTGGTCTTGAACTCCTGATCCACCCACCGTGGCCTCCCAAAGTGCTGGAATTACAGGTGTAAGCCACCACGCCCAGCTGGAAAATTTTAAATAATGTATCTGGCTCACAGCTGTGGTTCACACTACATTTCTGCCGGACAGTGCTGATTTAGTTCCTACGTTCAAATTAGGCCTCCTTGGCTCCTTTTCAGTTTAGCACCTTGCTACTCAAAGTTTGAGCCCTAGACCAGCCTTAAAGAGTTCATCCAGAAGCTTGTTAAAAATGCAGAATCTCATGTCCCACCCCTGGACTACTAAATCAGAATCTGCATTTTAAGGAGACAGCTCCAGGGAACTCCTTCATACAATAATGTGAGAACCACTGCTTCCATCAATAAACATCCAAAACTTGGCCATCTAGCTCTTACCACCAACCACCTTCAGGTTGAAAAAAAATCTATGAAACATAAATTCAGTGACAGAGAAGGGAGGGCAGCAACTACTGAAAGCCTAAAACAAAACAAGCCTAATCTAGGCTTTCTTTGGGTAGAGAGAAAGATAAACCCCACTCAGGTGGACCCTTGGGAACTCCCTAGAGCAATGTTCCAAAATCAGGTAATTCAACAAAACAAAAACATTTGCTTATTGGGATTATTTTTTTAATCAAGCAACATAAATACTATATGTATTTGATAGGTTTCTTTGGAGGCAGAAACTTTTAGAATCTATACATCTGACTTGTACTATGATCCCTGACACTTTCTCCACTCTTGCAAATAAACTTTGCTTCTGAGTAACATTCTTTGAACCTGGCTTACTTTGTTCTTCCTTGACTGACTTACAGTACCTCTTTCAATTCTTCTCTAAAGTTTTTAAATCACAATATGTAAGCAAAACTGAAAAGTATGCTTTAGTCTCCTCCTTAGAAACACACTAGTCCAAAAATTCTTTTTTCCTAGAGGCTGAACAGTTATACAGCAGAGATTTGAATTTTATTTCTAAAATGATCCCCTAACTAGGCATAGTGGCTCATGCTTGTAATCCCAACACTTTGGAAGGCTGAGGCAGGAGGACCACTTGAGCCCAGAAGTTGGAGACCAGCCTGGGCAACATAGTGAGACCCTATCTCTAAAAAATAATAATAATAATAATAATAAAAACAAATAAATAAAATGACTCCGCTCAATCCCTCCATACACTTCCTCACTGTCAGGCATCCTCCTTAAGGAGGTTAAAGTAAAAAGACATTTGCCCCTAAAATCAACTTGCCAGGTAAACCCAATCAAATGGTCATTCTCTGCCTGCCCTACCTAATACCAAACACTGAAATGGCACAAGGTATGGTGGAAAGTGCAAAGGAGTCAGGGCTGAGTCTGGCCCATTGTGAATGACAATAAAGGACTTGGAAGGCTAAATGTGAATCTCTAGTAGAAAGTAATGCCCAAGATACTGTAGAGGCCAGCCCACTAATTTCTGCCTTTCCGTTCTGTTAACTAGATCTTCTTGTCTAATCATGAGCCAACAGTTCACTATTTTCATTACTTTAATGTTAGAGTAGCTTTAATACCTGGTTGTACAGGCATACTCCTATAATCCTTTTTCAAGATTTTCTTAGTTATTCTCACCTACATTTTTTGTTCCTGCAGAACTTTAGGATCATTTTGCCAAGTTTAATTTCCCATGGGTTTTGACTAGATTTGCACTAACATCTATAAACTTATATTGAATCATTGAATTCATGAACATGTTACATCTCTCCATTTATTCAGGTCTTCTTTTATATACCTCCATAAAATTTAATAGTTCTCTTTCCAAAAGTCCTGCACATTCCCTAGCAGCTTAATTCCTAAGTTGTCTATATTGCTGTTGTTATAGCAGATGCAATCATTTTTAAATTTTTTCCTTTTACTTAATTATGCAGCAATACGTGAATACAGTCATTACAAAACATTACAGAAGACTAAAAACAAACACTCTTGTCATTAATCCTACAAACCCTCACTCCTCCCTCCAAAGGGGACATCTATAAAGAGTCACGCTCATGACCAACAAGACAATTTTCCATGCTCTGTAACTATTGTTGAGTTTTTGACTTTATTATGTTTTGCACAAACAAGATTGTACTATGTATCTTCTTTATGACTTTTCATACAGTGGTGTTGTCTTAGAAAAGTCTCCAGGTCTGCATATATGGCTATACCTATTGTTGCATATTGTGCTATTATAAGAATTTGACAATACATTTAATACATTTCCCTATTAATGGACATTTAAATCACTTCAGGCTTTTCACAATGAAAGCACTATTTCACCAAACATACATATACCTACATTTATGTACATATTTATGCCAGTATTTTTGTAGGTGAGATTTATGAAGGTGGGAGTTCTGGGTCAACATATGAGCATTTTAAGAAATTGAAAGCTACTATCAAATTGCCCTGAAAAAAGGATTTACCACCTTGTGCCAACATTCTGAAAAAGTCCATTTTCCCACACCCTTAATTTTTTGACCCTTTTTTTGCATTTTCACCCTTAATTTTTGACAATTTGAATGATCCAAGATGGCTGATCGCTAACAGCTCGGGATTGTAGCTCCCAGTGAAAGCGCAAAGAATGAGAGAACGCCACACTTTCAGATGAATTTTCGTCACTCACGGACCAGAAGATTCCCAGTGGAGGAGCCCCACGTGTTGCCAGCGCGACTCTTGTGGCCAGCACAGTGGTTTTGCCAGCACCTCGGCATGGCAGCTCTTTGTGCAGAGTAAACGGGAGGAGATTCCTGGGCAGAAGAGCATCATCAGTCTTATCGCTGCTGTTTTGGCTGGCGCAGTGGGTTGCTCGAATTCCAGTGCTGGGAATCAATAAACTGGACGTCCACTCAGAAACCCAACTAGAAAGGTGGTAATCGTAAAGACGACAGATGGATAAATTTATAACAAAGGGAAGAAACCAGCCAAAAAAGGCTGAGAATACCCAAAATCAGAACCCCTCTCCCTCTACAAGGGATTACAGTTCCTCATCAGCAACAGAACAAGCCCTAATGGAAAAGGACTGTGTTCCATTAACAGAAGTAGGCTTCAGAAGGTGGATGATAAGAAACTTCTGGGAGTTAAAAGAACTTATTCTAACCCAGTGCAAAGAAACTAAGAACTTTGAAAAAATGTTTGACCAAATGCTAACAAGAATAGACAATATAGAGAGGAACATAAATGAACTAACGGAGTTGAAAAACATAACATGAGAACTTAGAGAAATATGCACAAGTTTGAATAGCCAAATTGATCAAGCAGAAGAAAGGATATCAGAGGTCAAAGACCTACTTAATGAAATAAAATGATAAGACAAGAACAGAGAAAAAAGGATAAAAAGGAGAGAGCAAAGTCTCCAAGAAATATGGGACTATGTGAAAAGACCTAATTTATATTTGATAGGTGTACCTGAATGTAACAGAGAGAATGAATCCAAGCTGGAAACTACTCTTCAGGATATTATTCAGGAAAACTTTCTGAATCTAGCAAAGCAGGACAATATTCAACCCCAGGTAATACAGAGAACACCACAAAGATATTCCTCAAGAAGAGCAACCCCAAGGCACATAATCGTTAGATTCACCAGGGTTGAAACGAAGGAGAAAATACTAAGGGCAGCCAGAGAGAAAGGTCAGGTTACCCAGAAAGGGAAGCCTATTAGACTTACAGCAGATCTCTCAGCAGAAACCCTACAAGCCAGAAGAGAGTGGGGACCGATATTCAAAATCATTAAAGAACAGAACTTTCAGCCCAGAATTTCATATCCTGCCAAACTAAGCTTCACAATTGAAGAAAAAATAAAATCCTTTATGAACAAGCAAGTACTCAGAGATTTTATTACCACCAGGCCTGCTTTACAACAGCTTCTGAAAGAAGCATTATACATAGAAAGGAACAACCAGTATTAGCCTTTCTAGAAATATACCAAAAAGTAAAGAGCATCAACATAAAGAAGAATTTACATCAACAAATGGATAAAATAGCCAGTCACCATCAAATGGCAGTAACCCTAAATTTAAGCCACCTAAATCCCCCAATCAAAAGATACAGCCAAAACCTAATGGTATGTTGCATCCAGACCCATTTCACATCCAAAGATACACAAAGACTCAAAACAAAGGGATGGAGAAAGATTTACCAACTAAATGGAGAGCAAAAATAAATAAGAAGCAGGAGTTGCAATTCTCACATCTGAAAAAATAGATTTCAAAGCAACAAAGATATAGTGGTAAAAGGATCAATGCAACAATAAGAGCTAATGATCCTAACACCCAGATACATAAGACCCATAAAGAGATTTAGACTCAACGAGACAGAAAATAAATAAGGATATCCAGGACTTGAACTCAGATCCGGAACAAGTAAACTCAATAAATATTTATAGAGCTCTCCATTTTAAATACACAAAATATACATTCTTCACTTTAAATATACAAAATATTGATCAGCCATTATTAATACCCATTTTTAGAATAAAGCTACATTCCTGTTCTCTCTCTCTCTTTTTCTTCCTCTTTCTTCCTCCCCTTCACTCCTTTTTTTTCTTTCTAAAAAAAAAAAGGGGGGGTATTTTCCAAGATGGCACTGTAGAAACAACTCTGGATTGCAGCTCTCAGTGAAGGCGCAGAGGGTGAGTCCTAGCCACATTCTCAGATGGACCTTTGTTGCCCACAGAACAGGGAAAGTCCCAGGTGTAAGAGAGACACGGGATGCCAGCACAGCCGGTGTTTTGTCTCACGCGGCCAGTTTGGCCGGCGCAGCAGCTCAGCGGCACCCAGCACAAAACTCACTGGTCTGGGTGCCCTGTTAAACCAGCAATCTGAGATTCGGAAGGGCAGATTGACATGTCCATCTGATTAAACGGGACTTGGACAATGAGCCAGACCAGGAGATTCCTGGGAAGCGCGATTTGAGCCAGTGCAGTGGGCAGCGGCACGGGAGATCTCATGGATTCCAGTGCCCTATCAGCAGGCTACTGGGGCACCAGTGAGAGAGTCAACCATTCAAATTGGGGAGAAAAAGAGAGAGAGAGAGAGGATGGACTCTGAGGCAGGGAGCCAGGTGATCGGGCTCAGTGGGTCCCACCCTCACGGGGACAAGCAGGGCGGCGATAGAGGCACTCGGGGTTGAGAGTTTTGCTGCGGGCACAGCTGAATCTAAAATGGTGCAGCCTGGTGGGGGAGGGGCGTCCGCCACTACAGACGCAATCTGCCCCTACTGAAGTACCGCCCAGTGCTGACGCGGCCTGCCATTGCCAAGGCAACCTGCCATAACAGAGAGACTCCGCCAGCAGGGCAGAGTGCACCACAGCAGAACGGAGCCCCATGGCAGCAGGGCGGACCCTGCTAGCAGGGCAGAGCTTCAGCAGGCAAATAGTGAATAGACTACCTCCTAGCCGGGCAGGACAGTGCAACAGATACTCATAAAGAAAGCCCCAACTCCCTGAGACAAAGCTTCCGAGGGAAAAAAAAGGGGGGTTATAAGTTCTCCTGCAGAAGACCAAAACACAGGTGCCCAACAACCCGGAATAAACAACGGAGCTCACAGCTCAGCACTGGAGCTCCTATAAAGTACAGACCATCTCCTCAAGCAGCTCCCTGACCCCTGTATATCCAAAGAGTCACTTCAAAAAAGGACTAATCAGACTGACATTTGGTGGGCATCATTCTGGGACAAAGATAGCAGAAGAAGAAGCTGGTAGCATCCCTCACTGTTCTGCAGCTGCTACAGGTGTACCCCAGACAAGCAGGGCCTGGAGTGGACCTCAGCACTCTTACAGCAGAGGGGCTAGACCATTAGAAGGAAAACTGAGTAACAGAAATACTTCATCATCAACAATCTGGGCGTCCACTCAGAGACCCAATTGAAAAATCAGCAACTACTAAGATGACAGGTAGATAAATCCACAAAGATGGAAAGAAACCAGCGCAAAAAGGAGGAAAACACCCGAAACCAAAACACCTCACCTCCTACAAAGGACCAAAACTCCTCACCAGCAAGGGAACAAAGCTGGACGGAGAATGAGTGTGACGAAATGATGGAATCAGACTTCAGAAAGTGGATAATGAGAAACTTCAGTGAGCTAAAAGGACATGTTCTAAATCAATGCAAAGAAACTAAGAACCTTGAAAAAAGATTTGAAAAAAGATTCAAGGAAATGATAACAAGAATGGACAACTTAAAGAGGAATATGAATGAATTGAAGGAGCTGAAAAACACAACACGAGAACATCACAAAGCATGCACAAGTTTCAACAGCCGAACTGACCAAGCAGAATAAAGAATATCAGAAGTCGAAGATCAACTCAATGAAATAAAATGAGAAACCAAGATTAGAGAAAAAAGCACAAAAAGGAATGAACAAAATCTCCAAGAAATGTGGGACTATGTGAAGAGACCCAACCTACGTTTGATAGGTGTACCAGAATGTGATGAAGACAATGAATCCAAGCTGGAAAATACTCTTCAGGATATTATCCAGGAAAATTTCCCCAACCTAGCAAGACAGGCCAATACTCAACTCCAGGAAATCCAGAGAACACCACAAAGATACTCTGCAAGAAGAGCAACCCCAAGGCACATAATCGTCAGATTCACCAGGGTTGAAATGAAGGAGAAAATACTAAGGGCAGCCAGAGAGAAAGGTCGGGTCACCCACAAAGGGAAGCCCATCAGACTCACAGCAGATCTCTCAGCAGAGACTCTACAAGTCAGAAGAGAGTGGGGGCCAATATTCAACATCCTTAAAGAAAAGAGCTTTCAACCCAGAATTTCATATCCAGCCAAACTGAGCTTCATAAGTGAAGGAAAAATAAAATCCTTTGCAAAGAAGCAAGTACTCAGAGATTTTGTCACCACTAGGCCTGCTCTACAAGAGCTCCTGAAAGAGGCACTACACATAGAAAGGAACAACCAGTTCCAGCCATCCTAAAAGCATAACAAATGCTAAAGAGCATCAACAAAATGAAGAATCTACATGAACCAATGGGCAAAACAGCCAGCTAGCATCAAAATGGCAGTATCAAATTCACACAGAACAATATTAACCCTGAGTAAATGGGCTAAATGCACCAATCAAAAGACACAGACTGGCAAATTGGATAAAAAACCAAAACCCATCGGTGTGCTGTATCCAGGAAACCCATCTCACACGCAAGGATACACAAAGGCTCAAAATAAAGGGATGGAGGAAGATTTACCAAGCAAATGGAGAGCAAAAAAAAAAGCAGGAGTTGCAATTCTCATCTCTGATAAGGTAGACTTTAAAGCAACAAAGATCAAAAGGGACAAGGAGGGTCATTACATAATGATAAAAGGATCGATACAACAAGAAGAGCTAACGATTCTAAATATATATGGACCCAATGCAGGAGCACCCAGATATATAAGGCAAGTTCTTAATGACTTACAAAGAGACTTGGACTCCCACACAATAATAGTGGGAGACTTTAACGCTCTACTGTCAATAGCAGACAGATCAGCCAGACAGAAAATTAACAAGGATATCCAGGACTTGAACTCAGACCTAGAACAAGCAAACCTGATAGACATTTACAGAACTGTCCACCCCAAATCCATAGAATACACATTCTTCTCAGCACCACATCACACCTACTCCAAAATTGACCACATAATTGGAAGTAAAGCACTCCTCAGCAAATGCAAAACAACTGAAATCATAACAAACAGTCTCTCAGACCATAGTGCAATCAAGTTGGAACTCAGAATTCAGAAAATAACTCAGAATGGCACAGCTTCATGGAAACTGAACAACTGGCTCTTGAATGTTGATTGGATAAACAATGAAGGCAGAAATAAAGAAGTTCTTTGAAACCAACGAAAATGAAGACACAACGTACCAGAATCTCTGGGACACATTTAAAGCAGTCTGTAGAGGAAAATATATAGCAATAAGTGCCCACATGAGAAGAGTGGAGAGATCCAAAATTGACACCCTATCGTCAAAATTGAAAGAGCTAGAGGAGCAAGATCAAAAAAGCTCAAAACCTAGCCGAAGACAAGAAATAACTAAGATCAGAGCAGAACTGAAGGAGATAGAGACATGAAAAACCCTTCAAAAAATCAATAAATTTAACAGCTGGTTTTTCAAAAAGATCAACAAAATAGACAGACCACTAGCCAGACTGATAAAAAAGAAAAGAGAGAACAACCAAATAGATGCAATAAAAAACGATAATGGGGAAATCACCACAGATTCCACAGAAATTCAAACCATCATCAGAGAATACTACAAACAACTCTATGCACATAAACTAGTAAATCAGGAAGAAATGGATAAATTCCTGGACGCCTGTGTCCTCCCAAGCCTAAACCAGGAGGAAGCCAAAACTATGAATAGACCAATAACAAGGTCTGAAGTTGAGGCAGCAATTAAGAGCCTACCACACAAAAAAAGCCCAGGTCCAGATGGGTTCACAGCCGAATTCCACCAGACACACAAAGAGGATCTGGTACCATTCCTTCTGAAACTATTCAAATAATCCAAAAAGAGGGAACCCTTCCCAAATCATTTTATGAGACCAACATCATCCTGATACCAAAACCTGGCAGAGACTCAACAAGAAAAGAAAACTTCAGGCCAATATCAATGATGAACACAGATGCAAAAATCTTCAATAAAATACTGGTAAACCGATTGCAACATCACATTAAAAAACTTATCCATCATGATCAAGTAGAATTCATCCTGGGGATGCAAGGCTGGTTCAACATACGCAAGTCTATAAATGTAATTCACCACAGAAACAGAACCGAAAACAAAAACCACATGATTATCTCAATTGACGCAGAGAAGGCATTTGACAAAATTCAACAGCCCTTTATGCTAAAAACCATCAATAAACTTGGTATTAATGAAACATATCTCAAAGTAATAAAATCTATTTACAACAAAGCACCAGCCAGTATCATACTTAATGGGCAAAAACTGGAAGCAATCCCTTTGAAATCCGGCACTAGACAAGGATGCCCTCTCTCACCACTCCTATTCAACATAGTACTGGAAGTTCTAGCCAGAGCAATCAGGCAAGAAAAAGAAATAAAGGGTATTCAAATAGGAAAGGTGGAAGCCAAATTGTCTCTATTTGCAGACGACATGATAGTGTACCTAGAAGACCCCATCACCTCAGGCCAAATACTCCTGCAACTGATAAGCAACTTCAGCAAAGTCTCAGGATATAAAATCAATGTGCAAAAATCACATGCATTCCTATACACCAATAACAGAGTTAAGGAGAACCAAATCAAGAACAAACTGCCATTCACAATTGCTACAAAGAAAGTAAAATACCTAGGAATACAACTCACTAGGAATGTAAGGGACCTCTTTAAGGAAAACTACAAACCACTGCTTAACGAAATAAGAGAGGACACAAACAGATGGAGAAACATTCCATGTTCGTGGTTAGGAAGAATCAATATCGTGAAAATGGCTATACTGCCCAAAGTAATTTACACAATCAATGCTATCCCCATCAAACTACCATTGAATTTCTTCACAGAACTGGAAAAAACCACCATGAACTTCATATGGAACCAAAAGAGAGCCCGCATAGCCAAGTCAATTCTAAGCAAAAAGAACACAGCAAGAGGCATCACACTACCAGACTTCAAACTATACTACAAGGCTACAGTAATCAAAACAGCATGGTACTGGTACCAAAACAGAGATATAGACCAATGGAACAGAACAGAGGCATCGGAGGCAACACAACATATCTACAACCATATAGTCTTTGATAAACCAGACAAAAACAAGCAATGGGGAAAGGATTCCCAGTTTAATAAATGGTGTTGGGAAAACTGGCTAGCCATGTGCAGAAAGCTGAAACTGGACCCCTTCCTGACACCTTACACTAAAATTAACTCCAGATGGATTAAAGACTTAAACATAAGACCTGGCACCATAACAACCCTAGAAGAAAATCTAGGCAAAACCATTCAGGACATAGGAGTAGTCAAGGACTTCATGACCAAAACACCAAAAGCATTGGCAACAAAAGCCAAAATAGACAAATGGGACCTAATCAAACTCCACAGCTTTTGCACAGCAAAAGAAACAGTCACTAGAGTGAATTGGCAACCATCAGAATGGGAAAAAAATCTTTGCAGTTTACGCATCTGACAAAGGGCTGATATCCAGAATTTACAAAGAACTCAAACAGATTTACAGGAAAAAAACAAACAAGCCCATTCAAAAATGGGCAAAGGATATGAACAGACACTTTACAAAAGAAGACATACATGAGGTCAACAAACATATGAAAAAATGCTCATCATCACTGGTCATTAGAGAAATGCAAATCAAAACCACATTGAGATACCATCTCACGCCAGTTAGAATGGCGATCATTAAAAAATCTGGAGACAACAGATGCTGGAGAGGATGTGGAGAAAGAGGAACACTCTTACACTGTTGGTGGGAGTGTAAATTAGTTCAACCATTGTGGAAGACAGTGTGGCGATTCCTCAAGGACCTAGAAATAGAAATTCCATTTGACCCAGCAATCCCATTACTGGGTATATATCCAAAGGACTATAAATTGTTCTACTATAAGGACACATGCACATGAATGTTCATTGCAGCACTGTTTACAATAGCAAAGACCTGGAACCAACCCAAATGCCCATCGATGATAGACTGGACTGGGAAAATGTGGCACATATACACCATGGAATATTATGCAGCAATCAAAAATGATGAGTTTTTGTCCTTTGTAGGGACATGGGTGAATCTGGAGAACATCATTCTCAGCAAACTGACACAAGAACAGAAAAGGAAATACCGCATATTCTCACTCATAGGCAGGTGAGAAAAATGAGAACACATGGACACAGGGAGGGGGTCTACTACACACTGGGGTCTATTGGGGGCAATTGGGGAGGGACAGTGGGGGGGGGGAGTTGGGGAGGGATAGCCTGGGGAGAAATGCCAAGTGTGGGTGAAGGGGAGGAAGGCAGCAAAACAGACTGCCATGTGTGTACCTATGCAACTATCTTGCACGTTCTGCACATGTACCCCAAAACCTATAATGCAATAAAAATTAAAAAAAAAAAAAGAAAGAAAGAAAGTAGAACCAAGCAGCAATGCTGTCCTAGTCTTCTTGGACAACTGTGGATCTCCAGTAGGAATATCAAGGTCTGAGACAAACTTGCAGTACTAATTTCTATTTTATTCATACTTGGTCACATTGCTGACTGAGTGGACTCAACAGGAATTGCTACACAGCAGAACTGAATGATCTATCTAGTTCCTCACCTTTCTTATAAAAAAAAAAAAAAAGAAAAAAAAATGTTGGAGGAAGACTCATCAATCAAATGGAGAGAAAAGAAAAACAAAACAAACAAAAAAACAGGAGTTGTAACTTTCGTCTCTGACAAGATAGACTACAATAGTAACCAAGACTAAAAGAAACAAAGAAGGGCATTATGTAATGATAAAAAGATCAATGCAATATTAGGAGTCAATGATCATACATATATATGTACCCAGTATAGGGGCACCCAGATATATAAGACAAGTTTTCAATGACTTATAAAGAGACCTGGACTCCCACACTAATAGCGGGAGGCTTTGGCACCACATTGTTAATATTCAATGGATCAACGAGATAGAAAATTAACAGGGACATTTATGATTTGAACTCAGGCCTGGAACAAGTAAACTCAGTGAATATGTATAGAATTCTTCACTCCAGGTCTACAGAACATACTTTTTTTTTTTTTTTTTAGTATCACATTACTCCTATTTTGAAAGTGACCACATGAATGGAAGCAAATACAAAAAAAAAAAAACACCAGACAACTTGCCAAAATGCTATTACATAATTTTTTTTAGTTAATATTGCACTGAAGAACTGAGAGAGATACTTACATTTGCAATGGCTATATCAATATCTTCTTCTATAATCTGTCTTTTCCTAGCTCCTCTGATAAGCCATGAATTTCCTCCTTAATCCCATGAATGTGCTGTAGGAGCTCTATTTTATTATGACTATGGATCTCTTGACTGCTATATACGCATCCCATACTGTCATTTGCCTTTTAACTTTGTGGTGTCCTTTGTCAAACAGAATTTCTGCAATTTATGTAGTTAGGTCTGAGCTTTATAAAATATGTGCTTTATTGACAAAATGATAAATAAAAAATCTAGAGGTATATCTAGTATTGTAATTTCAAAGTAGTTATGACCACAAACCGTATTTCAAGATCTTTCAAGATCTGTAGTGTACTATGGAAATAACTAGTGATTCTATTGCTGACAAAGTTTAGGTTCTGCTAACTACTGAGGTTTGCCAGATTGTAATTAAGGGAAACAGTAAATTTTAGATACAGTTAATTGTTAATAAAGATGTGGTTGTTTTCCCATTTGATTTTGCAAACTCCTTGGTCTAAAGTCATCTATTTATTAAATTCTTTCCTAACCACCTTCTGGCAAAACTAACTATTCTTCCTCTGTGGTCCCACAGCTGTCTACACTGCACTCACAGAATGCTCCATGTCAAGTGTTTCACTTTCCTTATCTCATATCCCTCAAAAGACAGCTCCGGGAGGAAAGGACCAGAGTGGGACAAAGCTGAGGCAGCCAACACCCGGCCTTACAACCCTGGCGTACACGGCCTACTGTGAGTTATAAATAGACTGATGTCTTAAAAACAGTGTAAGATTGATGGTTAGCAAACAAATGAAACTGTACTTGCAACACACAATTGGAATTTATTTTCAAAATCCATCTATAGTCCCGTTGTGCTGGTAGCTCACATTTTATTGTGGTGCTGAGCTTCCATTTCAAAAGACTGTATCAGTGATTCCAAACCTTGTTTTTTAAATTATTGTCCCTCAACAGGGCCTTTTTTTGGGCATTTTTTCCTAATTGCCCCATGAAATTTTAATATCTCAGTTTAAAATATACATGTATAGCTTATTCATGTACGATGACCCGTTGGAGGGCCAAAAACCACTGTTGTAATTTTTTTATTTCCCCAAATCAACTTTTGCCCCTGCTAAGGATTCACAGACTAAAATGAAATTCTAAGAATGATGAGTTTTAATGAGACATAAATCTGTATTCTATTTTAATGAAACATAAAAAAATCATAGGTCATTATATTTGTTACACAGAAAGAATGTTATGTTGTACCCTTCTTATCCCTACAGGCTAAGAAGTTCTAAGACCAAAGAACACAGCATTAAGCAAGATATAAAGAAAGGCATTTTTTAGAAATCACAACTGAACCCCACACTCCTTGCGACATAACTCAGACTTTCTCAGTTTCACCAAATAATGTCTTTCACATGTTTATTACTTCATATGTCATTAGAAAAAGTACAGCATGCCTGGAGTTATAATGTGCAAAAGGCATACACATATATCTCACCAGTAAGTTGAGAGGTACTATGAAGTCTCTTTGAACTTTGCCAGTATTTTATGAAAATGACTCAAACTTTTGCTGGCATGGGCAAAAATAAAGCAGAGTCACAGCACTGACAGTCCTTTGATATTAGATTGTTGTTAAAAGAAAGGATGCAAAGTCTTTGTTGGAATCATGTACTAAAATAGAACGGAAAGCTTCATTGACTTAAAAGCTAAATGGAAATTGGTTTGGTCATACTTTAAAACTGTAGTCTAAATGTCTTCAATGTGATAATATAGTGTGTTCAAAAGATTTCTGCATCAACTGTAGCAACCTGTTGAGTCTTTGGGAACAAAAAAAGATAACCCTGTGAATCAGCATTTTGGGAAGCAAAGGGATTAGAATTCACAAATTAATTAAACACAGTAGATAATGTTCTTTTCCCCCAACCTTTTTAAATCAAATACATGTAAAGTCTATTTTTTAAAAGCATGCAGTGTGCAAAGTATTTGTCATAACATAAAAGTAAACTGAAAAAGCTCTTTGTGTTTGCTGAGATGATTGCTGGCAAATAGGGTGACATGAGTAAAAGTTTTTCAGAAAAGCTTTTTCCTGTTTTCATTTTGAAAGCTTCTCTTGTAGCAGAACACCCTTTCCCCAAATTAAAAAAACTATACCACAACATTTTTCAGTTAGCAAACCTCAGTTTGTTTAAAACTATTAAATTTGTATTGAACGAGCTATGTCACTGTTTATTAGGCTATTTTTTTATGTGAAAGTCTCAGTGTTCATGAAGCATTTCTTGTTTTATAAAAACAGCTATTTATTTATTAGTAACATAAGTGTATCTGTCTGATTAATAAGTTCTGTGGTTAAAAGGTTTGGGGAGGGGGAAAAGACATCAACTGGGCCACTATCGATTGTATCCAGGTAATATTCTGGTGAGTCATGTCACTGGGAAGAACTGAGCTTTGTTTTGCCTTATCCTCCATACCTGGTTACCAATAACCATTGGGCAAATAAATGGGCAAATTTTATTCACCGCTAAACCAAAGTGTGCTTTATAGCGTTATCAAATATACCACATTCATCCCCTACTCCAAACGTCATTACATCATCTTCATCTGTGGGATCTCTCTTGTTACCACTGGAACAAAATTTAGGGGGCAAGTACACAGGATTCAACTTGCTCCCAGTCAGACCACCACTTATTTTTCCTAACTCATGGTGCCCCATTTTACTGCCGAAATGATCCATCCCAAGAATGCTACCATTTTCAGATCATCTGTCTCCCCTCGGTGACTTTCAGGGAAGATCTTACTATCATTCCTCCATCCTGTTGACCTCAATTCCTACATTCCCTCAGTCTCTACATTTTGTAGAGATCCCTATTTTGAGCTCTACAAAAATGTAGAGCCTCAATCCCTAGACTCTCTTACCCTACAAGGCTCAGTATATCCTGTAACGGGCTCAAACATACCCTCCTTGAATCCCTCAAATCCCTCCACTGTACCTTGAATAATCCAAGTCTATGACCTCAGGGAAGTCTCCTGTGTTCTCATCCTCTTCTCTGAATGTTCTCTTCACTTTTTTGCTGTCCCTGAAAAATGGACACCCCCTCGAACACACACACACACACACACACACACACACGAACACCAGGACATTGCTCACCTTGACACCTTCTTGTGTAGCAGCTGTTATTTTCCCCCCACATCTCTAGCGCCAGTGCCTAGAAGTGAGGTGCATATCTTCTTTGCAGCTCCCAAGCTATTTATTTTTCCCCCTTCTTGGAATCCATAACCCCTTTAAGGCACATGTCATCAGATACACAGCTACCTCTCCTTATGATAATTATCTACTATATTTCTAAAGACTCCCCACTTATTGTTAGAAGATTTTGCTATGGTTCCCTGTCTTTCTCATGGTCACTAGTTTTCTTATCTGCATAGATGACTCATCCATAACCCTGGTGCCAAGGTCAGTGCTGTCCTCATGTAGAAAGCTCCTGTCTCCCAGTCCTCCTCAGGCATGCACACCTCTGCTCATGCCCTGTCATCATGATTGTCAATAGCTGAACCACCTACAAACACCCCAACCTCAGCTATCCTTTTCTTTGACCACCACCTTCCCTCTCTCCAGCCTACTCACTCCAGTATCCACTCCAACCACCTCCAACAGCCACCACGTCCTCATGCCCTCACTTCCTCGTTATATTATTTAGACTCCATGGTCCACTGTTAAGGTCAACCTCATGCCCAAACCCTTACTTCCATTGCTCCTAAGTTAGTTGAACCCAACTCTTCCCCTATTAGATGTTTCTCTAGACCAATATGGCTAAACAAAAACACAGTTACACTGGCTCATCTCCCTTAAAACTTACTAACCTCAAGTGACAATAGGAGCTGCCTGGAAAATAAAATAAATTACTACTTAAGGTTGTGGTAAAATAAGTGTCTCTGCTGAGTGGACATTTTCATTCTCACAGACACACTGTGGAACACTCTGTCTTCAAATGGCTCCCTTCCCTCTACCACCTGCACTCTGCAATGACTGTCAATCCTGTTTCTCTTATTTTCCTGAGAACATAAAAGGTAACCAGCAGAGAACTTCCATATTGTCCCACCCACAAACTACCCATCCCTGCTGCAAACATACCCACAGACTACACCTTCCCCACAGCAATGGATGAATTGTCCCCTCTCCATTAGGGCTCTGGGCCCCATCCCATCTCACCTACTCCAGGACTCTGCACCTGCAATTATTACATATCATAGGCATCATCAATTGTTCCCTTTCTCAGGATCATTCTTTCAGCATACAACAAGCTGTTAGTTCTCAAAAAATCTCCAGTGAGACCACACAGTCATCCAGCTACCCCACCCTCTCCATTCTGCTATCCAAAGGAGTCGTGGAAAGTGAGGAGTGTCTTCTTCTCTTTATACTCTCTTTATATTAAAACTGCTTGTCAAGATCACCTGTGAGCTGCTCACTGCTTGTGGCCCATTCTTAGCCCTCATTTTTATCCAGCTTTCATTTGACAGAATTGATCACTGGTTGATTCTTGAAAAAACGTCATTCTCTTCACTTCCAGGATCCAGAATTCTCCTGGTTTCCCTCCTCCCTGACCAGCTGCTTTTTGTCAGCCTCCTTGCTTCCTCCTGTTTTGGGATGGACTGCTGTATGGCTAGGCCCACGGACTTCTTTCCTATTTACATTCAACTCACTGGTGGTGGGGCTCAAACCAATGGTTTTGATACCACCTGCTAGCTGATGACCCTCAAATTCATATCTCCAACTCAAACCTCCTCTGAATTTCAGAATTGCACATCCAAGTGCCTAATTGTTATCTCACTTGAACATTTTGTAGGTATCTCAAAACTAACATGCTCCCAAATCAACTTCTAACTTCTTCCCCTAAACCTGTTGCCCCAGGTCCCATAATTTACTGCATGCATTTCCATTCACCCCATTACTCAGGCCAAAATTCATACAGAGGGTCTTTCTAGCATTGCCCTCATCCAGTCCATCAGCCAATCTTGTCTTCCCTACAATGAGAACATATCCTGAATCTGATTTCTTCTCCCCACTTCCACCTCCACTGCTACCACCCTGGGCTAAACCAGAACCACTGTGCACCTGCATTAATGCAACAGCCTCTTCATGGCTCTCCCTGCTTGGAATCATGCTGTATCACCCCCAGTACCACCCTCACCACGCCATCCTACCACACAGTGCCAAGCTATGCTCTCAAAGGATAAATCAGATCATGTCACTTTGCTGGTCTCAAAAGCCCCCACTCACTCTCCTCCACTCTCAAGATAAGATGCAAAGTCATTACTGTGGCCTACGAGGCAGGCCTCAGATCAACAGGCCCCTAACCATCTCACCACATCTCTTCCATGCTCACTGTGCATTCCTCATTTAGCTCCAGCCACACTGCCCTCCTGGAGTTCCACAAACCCAGCAAGCAGGCTACTGCCTCAGAGTGTTTGCCCGTTACTTGCTGTCTCTTCTACCTGGATGACCACTCCCACACAGGTGGGTATGGTGACTGGCACCTCACCACACTTAGGTCTTGGACCAACTGTTACCTCTTCAGAGAAGCCTTCCTGACCACCTTATCTGAAAGCAGTGGCTGTCACTCTGTCTCCTCATCCTGCTTTAATTCTACGTATACACTTGTCACTGAGCACCGTCAGTTGTTACTTCTTTATTATCTTTCTCCCCGACTAGAATGGCTCCCTTAAGACAGAGATATTGGCCCACAGTGTCATCTTTAGGGCTTAGAATCGAGTCTGGACCCTCGTAAAGCCTCCATAAAGAAATATTTCCTGAATGAATTAATGCATAAATCACTCTTGTCTTCATGCTCTGAGAAAACCAACCCTATTAAGCAGGAAATCAATTTCTCCAGGCAGTTAGGAAAAGAGGCAGTTTCCCAGGTCACTTTCGCAAGTAACCAAAGCAACCTGTTTTGTTTTGTTTATAATGTATAATTCATTCTTCTTGCTCCTCCAAGCACCTTCTAGAAAAGCCTCAAATAGATGCCTGTTCTAAGTGCACCTTCTGTTATAACGACAGCATAGGCTAGGCCAGGCATGGTGGGTCACACTTGATCCCAGCGCTTTGGGAGACCAAGGTGAGGTTATCACTTGAGCCCAGGAGGCCAAGACTAGCATGGACAACATAGTGAGACACTGTCTCTACAAAAAATAGAAAAAAATTAGCTGGGTGTGGTGTTGTGTGCATGTAGTCCCAGATACGAGGGAGGCTGGAGCTGTGATCCTGCCACTGCCCTCCTGCCTGAGGGTCCCAGATAAAAAAAATAGAAAAAAATTAGCTGGGTGTGGTGTTGTGTGCCTGTAGTCCCAGATACAAGGGAGGCTGGAGCTGTGATCTCGCCACTGCACTCCTGCCTGAGTGACAGAGCAAGGCACTGTCTCAAAAATAAAAGAAGAAGAAGAAAAAAGTATAGGCCACCTGCCTTCTGGTCGAGCCCAACAAAGTCCCTTGAGTAGAACAAAAACTGATTAAACTGATTATAAAATTCTCGTTAATGCATTTGTCTATCCCTGAAAAATGACTTCAAAATCTCTCAGGGTAGGATCAGAAAAAGAGTTTCATTACTGAATTTATAGAAGATGAGAATATTCCCTGGAGAATTTTTTTTTTATAATTTCATCTACATTTTCCTGTCAAAAAGAGCTCTTCAGCTTCTCCTTTTCCAATAATGAGTCTAACTCTTCTATGTTAGATATGTGGCATCAGCTCTTAATAAATCAATAAGATTTCTCAGGAAATAGATAAGAATTAAAAGTCTAATCCATAATAGCTTACATTAGAAATTTGATGGTTAAAGAGGTTGTCTTTAAGGCTTTTATCATGGCTCTGAAATGGAATTTCATGAATCAATACATCCCTGAGGGTCAAATTTAGAGCAACATATTTCGATTAATACCGAAAGTTAAACATACACTAAAGTTATCACAGACCCACTGTCAAGATTAAAACTTGCTTTACACAAAGTGAAGAAGTTAAGGCCCAGAATCTGTTTCTGGAATTTTCACTGACAGACAAATTACAGTCTTGAAGGAATTAACTGTAAAAATAATGAGGGCAGTTCTGACTTACACAGTGAACTCTTTAATCCTCAGAACAACTTCAGAAGGTGGGCCCTATTATCATCTTCATTTTACAAATGAAGAAACTGAGTCAGAGAGTGCTTACGACCTGCCTGAGATCATATACAGAGAGTGAGGGATTGAGCTGGAACTTGAGCGATCTGGCTCAGCACTCCTCCATATCACATACCATGATGGGACCCGCAATGCTGCCTCTCCAGACATTTGCGAATTATCAAATTTTAAGAGTAAAGCAAGTTACCAGCTGGTAAAAAAGGAGACAAATAGATTACTTGCAGTTGCTCTTCTACCTGTTCATGTACAATTTATTATCAACTATGCAAATTTAAGAGTGTTAACTTTTTTTCTCATTAAAATACTTTTGACTGAGGTAGTGGACACAAACCTACACCTGTAATGAAGCCGTATAGAACTACATATATGCACACTCATACACACACATGCGTGTGTACCCCCTACACATACATATAATAAATACAAGTAAAACTAGGAAATCTGGGCAGGGTGCAGTGGCTCATACCTGTAATCCAAGCACTTCGGGAGACTGAGTCGGGCAGATCACTTGAGGTCAGCAGTTCTAGAGTAGCCTGGACAACATGGCAAAACACCTTCTCTACTAAAAGTACAAAAACTAGCCGGACATGGTGGTGTGCACCTGTAATCCCAGCTACTCAGGAGATTGAGGCAGGAGAATTGCTTGAACCCTGGAGGCAGAGGGCGCAGTGAGCTGAGATCACGTATTCCAGCCTGGGAGACAGAGCAAAACTCTGTCTCAAAAATAAGAAAGAAAAGAAAAGGGAAAAAAAACTACAGAAATCGAAATAAGTGGTTTTATATCAGTGTCTATATCCTGGTTGCAATATTATACTATAGTTTTGCCTCTATAATGCTGCTGATGTAAGCTGAATAAATGATATGTGGATCTTTCTACATTCGCTATTCCTCCCAATTACATGTACATCTACATTTATCTCAATAAAAACTTATTATCTCAATTTAAAATTATTAAAATATATATCTTTAGGTTTTTGCTATTTTGAAAAATCTCTTTCACACAGATTTGGATTTTCCATGCTGAACTTCAAACTATTTTTTGCTCTTAACAAAATGGAGTTTGAGGAAAAATCACCTGGAAACTTTATACCATGAGGTATTCTCAAGAGGGCTTTATTAACAATAGTCAACTATAGTTCTGATGTGGTGCTGCCTTTACAGAGAAGTTAAAACTGTTGTATGATGGTCAGTGATGTGGAAGACATACCCTTTTTAGATAATTTTTATGTAATTAAAATAGATGAATAAGAAAATTGTAGACAAGGAAGGATACCTTTTCGAAACAACCACTTGATTATAAAACCAGTTAGAATGGCGATCATTAAAAAATCTGGAGACAGCAGATGCTGGAGAGGATGTGGAGAAATAGGAACACTCTTACACTGTTGGTGGGAGTGTAAATTAGTTCAACCAGGAAAATATATAGCAATAAGTGCCCACATGAGAAGAGTGGAGAGATCCAAAATTGACACCCTATCGTCAAAATTGAAAGAGCTAGAGGAGCAAGATCAAGAAAGCTCAAAACCTAGCCGAAGACAAGAAATAACTAAGATCAGAGCAGAACTGAAGGAGATAGAGACATGAAAAACCCTTCAAAAAATCAATAAATCTAAGAGCTGGTTTTTTGAAAAGATCAACAAAATAGACAGACCACTAGCCAGATTGATAAAAAAGAAAAGAGAGAACAACCAAATAGATGCAATAAAAAATGATAAAGGGGAAATCACCACAGATTCCACAGAAATTCAAACCATCATCAGAGAATACTACAAACAACTCTATGCACACAAACTAGTAAATCAGGAAGAAATGGATAAATTCCTGGACGCCTGTGTTCTCCCAAGCCTAAACCAGGAGGAAGCCGAAACTATGAATAGACCAATAACAAGGTCAGAAGTTGAGGCAGCAATTAAGAGCCTACCACACAAAAAAAGCCCAGGTCCAGATGGGTTGACAGCCAAATTCTACCAGACACACAAAGAGGATCTGGTACCATTCCTTCTGAAACTATTCCAAATAATCCAAAAAGAGGGAACCCTTCCCAAATCATTTTATGAGACCAACATCATCCTGATACCAAAACCTGGCAGAGACTCAACAAGAAAAGAAAACTTCAGGCCAATATCCATGATGAACATAGATGCAAAAATCTTCAATAAAATACTGGCAAATCGATTGCAACAGCACATTAAAAAACTTATCCATCATGATCAAGTAGGATTCATCCTGGGGATGCAAGGCTGGTTCAACATACGCAAGTCTATAAATGTAATTCACCACATAAACAGAAGCAAAAACAAAAACCACATGATTATCTCAATTGACGCAGAAAAGGCATTTGACAAAATTCAACAGCCCTTTATGCTAAAAACCCTCAATAAACTTGGTATTGATGGAACATATCTCAAAGTAATAAAAGCTATTTACGACAAACCAACAGCCAATATCATATAATGGGCAAAAACTGGAAGCATTCCCTTTGAAATCCGGCACTAGACAAGGATGCCCTCTCTCACCACTTCTATTCAACATAGTACTGGAAGTTCTAGCCAGAGCAATCAGGCAAGAAAAAGAAATAAAGGGTATTCAAATAGGAAAGGTGGAAGCCAAATTGTCTCTATTTGCAGATGACATGATAGTATACCTAGAAGACCCCATCACCTCAGCCCAAAAGCTCCTGCAACTGATAAGCAACTTCAGCAAAGTCTCAGGATATAAAATCAATGTGCAAAAATCACAAGCATTCCTATACACCAATAACAGACTTAAAGAGAACCAAATTAAGAACGAACTGCCATTCACAATTGCTACAAAGAAAATAAAATACCTAGGAATACAACTCACTAGGAATGTAAGGGACCTCTTTAAGGAAAACTACAAACAACTGCTCAATGAAATAAGAGAGGACACAAACAGATGGAGAAACATTCCATGTTCATGGTTAGGAAGAATCAATATTGTGAAAATGGCTATACTGCCCAAAGTAATTTACACATTCAATGCTATCCCCATCAAACTACCATTGAATTTCTTCACAGAACTGGAAAAAACCACCATGAATTTCATACGGAACCAAAAAAGAGCCCGCATAGCCAAGTCAATTCTAAGCAAAAAGAACACAGCGGGAGGCATCACGCTACCAGACTTCAAACTATACTACAAGGCTACAGTAATCAAAACAGCATGGTACTGGTACCAAAACAGAGATATAGACCAATGGAACAGAACAGAGGCATCGGAGGCAACACAACATATCTACAACCATATAGTCTTTGATAAACCAGACAAAAACAGGCAATGGGGAAAGGATTCCCTATTTAATCAATGGTGTTGGGAAAACTGGCTAGCCATGTGCAGAAAGCAGAAACTGGACCCCTTTCTGACACCTTACACTAAAATTAACTCCAGATGGATTAAAGACTTAAACATAAGACCTGACACCATAAAAACCCTAGAAGAAAATCTAGGCAAAACCATTCAGGACATAGGAGTAGGCAAGGACTTCATGACCAAAACACCAAAAGCATTGGCAACAAAAGCCAAAATAGACAAATGGGACCTAATCAAACTCCACAGCTTCTGCACGGCAAAAGAAACAGTCACTAGAGTGAATCGGCAACCATCAGAATGGGAAAAAATCTTTGCAGTTTACACATCTGACAAAGGGCTGATATCCAGAATTTACAAAGAACTCAAACAGATTTACAGAAAACAAACAAACAAGCCCATTCAAAAATGGGCAAAGGATATGAACAGAAACTTTACAAAAGAAGACATACATGAGGCCAACAAACATATGAAAAAGTGCTCATCATCATTGGTCATTAGAGAGATGCAAATCAAAACCACATTGAGATATCATCTCACACCAGATAGAATGGCGATCATTAAAAAATCTGGAGACAGCAGATGCTGGAGAGGATGTGGAGAAATAGGAACACTCTTACACTGTTGGTGGGAGTGTAAATTAGTTCAACCATTGTGGAAGACAGTGTGGCGATTCCTCAGGGACCTAGAAATAGATATTCCATTTGACCCAGCAATCTCATTACTGGGTATCTATCCAAAAGACTATAAATCATTCTACTATAAGGACACATGCACACGAATGTTCATTGCAGCACTGTTTACAATAGCAAAGACCTGGAACCAACCCAAATGCCCATCGATGATAGACTGGACTGGGAAAATGGGGCACATATACACCATGGAATATTATGCAGCAATCAAAAATGATGAGTTTGTGTCCTTTGTAAGGACATGGATGAATCTGGAGAACATCATTCTCAGCAAACTGACACAAGAACAGAAAAAGAAATACTGCATATACTCACTCATAGGTGGGTGAGAAAAATGAGAACACATGGACACAGAGAGGCGGTCTACTATACACTGGGGACTGTTGGGGGAAATGGGGGAGGGACAGCGGTGGAGGCTGGGGGGGATAGCCTGGGGATGAATGCCAGGTGTGGGTGAAGGGGAGGAAGGCAGCAAAACACACTGCCATGTGTGTACCTATGCAACTATCTTGCACGTTCTGCACATGTACCCCAAAACCTATAATGCAATAAAAATTTAAAAAAAAAAAAGCAGATGAGAAAGCAATGTACAAATATTAAGAAACATAAAATAATGCACTTTTTTTGCAAGAAAACACACAATGCAAAATATTAAAGGCATTAGAATGCCTATGGAGGGGAATTTTAATATTTAAAAATAGTTATATCCCATACTAGATTTCGGATATTAAAGATAGAAATGAATTTAATTCCTCCATGTTCAACTATGCTAAGCAATAATGTTTGAGGAAAAAACCCACATCCTAATAGCCATAAAGTAGATTATAATAGAAATCAGTAGGAGACTGTGGCACCTGTCTAGGTATGTGCTGCTGAATACCTGGAGTTGGGTGGTGGCAAGGGAATGGAGTGGTGGGTCAGCAGACTCCTGTATTGGCATGGATGTTTGAGGAATTAAATAAGTAAATAAACATGAATTTTAAAGCCAAAAAAAAAATATGTCTCTTAAACAAACTCCCTCACTCCTATGTTTCTTTCCAAGCAAAGAAGACAAAATTCTCCAAAGAACTGCCTCATTTCTTGTTGACTTCCTTTGCTCACCTCCTATTCACTCTTTAAACTACCTCAGTCCTGTTTCAACCCTCAGGACGCATGCCATTAAATTCAACTGAAAATTATTGCACTGAATTTCTTGCCTTTTCCTCAGCCTCCACAGCTGTTTGCCCTCCCTGCTTCTTTCCCTCTCTCTTCCTGGGCACTTCTGGATTCCTCCACATCTCAGGTGCTCCTTTGCACTCTGCTCTGCAAGCTTGCCCTCCTATTCCTGGCTATTACATGTGGGCGCTCCTCTCTCCCTAGGTAATCTGATGCAGGCCCATGATGTCATTTTATATCTATAAATTCATCGTAGCTCACTATTTTATATCTCAAGACCAGAACTCTCTACCTCAAATGTTCCAAGTGTCCTCAGTAGGAAATCTGAATGTATGATATTTTCCTCTTTACACAAGCAAGTTACCCAGGAGTTCTCTTCCATCACTCTCAATATTGGTTCCCTCAGCAACCCACTTACCCACTTATCCTCACAAGGATTTCTCAGATCTCTGCACCTCTCCATTACTCCTGCCACCACCCATATCCCAGCTACCTCTGTTTCTCACCTCAACTGAAACAAGAGCCTGCTAACATCTCCCTGGCCTCATTCATGCCCCTGACCTTCATCCAAGTGACCTCCTTGTGACTTCTATGCTTAAAACACATTGATGACTTTTTATGATAAACACAAAATTCTTAATATGCCCCCTGCTCTCTATTCCAGCCATATGAGCTGGTGTTCACATTTCTTTCTGGTGTTCACAGAAGCTGTCCCTGTTCCCTCTGGCTGAGCCAGTCTTTCCAGTTTGTTTGCCAAGTCAGTTTCTACTAACCATTCACAATTCAGCTCCACAAACATATTTCCCCAGGCGGGACGTGCCTGACCTCTCTATCCCCCAGTATAGGCTCACACATTGCCATATGCCATTCTTTGTAGCACTCATTGATATTTAAGTGCAACTTCTCACTGTGTGATTGGATGGTTAATGTGTGGCTCCTCACTGGACTGTAAACTCCTCAGGGAAGAATCATGTTTATGTGCACTCATCACTGCACTTATGCCTGACAAGCTCCCACTGATACACCAATATTGAGGAAATTGCATCAGAAATAAAAGGTAGATTTTAGAAATGATGCCTCTACCTTTCTGCCTCTTCACACCATGGCTAGGAAAGAGGATGAGGTTTTACAATTATATACATCATAAAATTGTCATTTAAACATCCCCAAAATGGAACAAAAAAAAAAACCAGTGGTTGATATGAATGTTATTTAAACGTTACTATTCATGTTTTAATTGAATTATGATTTTTTCAATTAATCTTGATTTTTCCCCATATCTCCATTCCACAGGTAATAAAGAAGTAAAAAAAAATGAGTACATAAGTTTTTTAAATAGTCTTACTTTTTTTTTTTTTTTTTTTTTTTTTTTTTTTGAGAGAGAGTATCCCTGTCTACCAACCTAGAGTGCAGCGGCACAATCATGGCTCACTGCAATCTCCACTTGCCAGGCTCAAGGGATCCTCCCACTTCAGCCTCCCTAGTCACTGGGACTACAGGTGCATTCCACCACACCCAGAAAATTTTTGTAATTTTTCATAGAGATGAGGTTTCACCATGCTGCCTAGGCTGGTATCGAACTCCTGGGCTCAAGCAATCCTCTTGCCTCAGCTGCCAAACGTGCTGGGATTACAAGCATGAGCCACCACACCCAGCCAATCTTTATTTTCTCTCATAATTATAATTCACAAGTAAAAGCTGAAAATCCATATAAAGAAGGAGTTTTATACTGTTAATAAATGCAATTTTCAGATTTTAACTTATTAGACAAATGGCATTGCTAAAACATTTCCTTACGACATCATTTATTTGCCTTTACATCTGTGATAATCAGTGTCATAATTTTATCAGCCTCTTCACAGCTTTTGTAACTACACAAAAATCATTAACATGTGAGCATCACACCCTTCCCTCCTTCTACTCTCTCCTTTCCGTCAACAAGACAGTTACCAGTGTAGCCTTACCCTGTCACTTCTTTGAGCACAGAAAGCCGAAAATCCATGCAAGTGGATCTTCAAGAGGAAAACAGTTAAAGAACTGCACTCCTCATGGACTGAACATGCAGAAGGAGCAGACTCTGGGGAAAAGTTTACCCTTGGGAAACAGCACAGAGGTTGCTGAGAGTCCATTGAGTAAGGCCACAGTGAGAAAGAGAAGATGGCATAGAGGAAGGAAAGCACTTCTTGGCTAGGAGTGCTCCAGTATCCCAAAGTTACAAGTGCCAAAGAATAGGAAAGGGACTGGGGACTTTAATGAGATTTGCCTTGAACTGTACTTGAATGTTCTTAAGTGCTGGAGGGAGTTTCAGGTGGACTGGAATTCTCGCTTGTTCTGTGCATCTCCAAATAGACATGCTCACATCACACTTTCTTTACCAATCACTAAAAATAAGAATACTTATTCTGCACTTACTTACTCAGTGCTGGATACTACAGAGAAAGTTCCTGGTTCTAGCAACTATTCTAGACTTACTAGTAAGAACTTTTTTGCCAGAAGGCGAGAAATACATCCATTAAAAATTTAGGAGCCTTCCACCTCAGTGAAATGACCAGGGGTCCAGTGGTGTGGGGCACATTGAGATATCCCTTCTAAAGTGAAGGGTAAGTTGTGCATCTGGTCCCTCCTACAACCAAGAAAGAGACACATGCCTGGTGAGCCTCTTTGGATTATGGAGGCAACATATTCCCCATCTGAGTGTGCTGCTCCAGTCCATTCACTGAATGACCCAAAGAGATGCTAGTTTTGAGTGGATCCCGAACAGAAGAAGATTATTTAACAATTCCAGGCTGCTCTGCAGGCTGCTCTAATGCTTGGGCCAAAGGATCCGGCAGATCCAATGGTGCTTGAAATGCCAAGGGCAGACAGGAATACTGTCTGGAGCCCTTTGCAGGCCCAGATAGGTGAATCACAGCACAAACCCTTAGGATTATAGAGCAAAGACCTGCCATTCTCTGCAGATGACTACTCTCCTTTTTGAGAAACAGCTTGTGGCTTGTCACTGGGCCATAATAGAAATTGGACAGTTAACCATGAGCCACCAAATTACTATGCTCAACACGAACAGGGTATTAAGAACCCTCCAAGCCATAAAGTTGGGTGTACATAGCAGTAATCCAGTATCAAATGGAAGTGTTATTAATATATATAGGCTCAAAAGGGCACTGAAGGTACAAGTAAGTTACATGAGGAAATGGCCCAAATACCATGGACCTGACTCCTGCTAGATTATCTCCTCTCCCTCTGCCCACAACTATAACCTTATGGGAGAAAACCTGGGCCTGGTTCACCGATGCTTCTGCATGATAAGGAGGCACCACCTGAAAGTGGATGGCTGCAGCACTATAGCCCATTTCAGGAACACCTATGAAGGACAGCAGCAAAGGGAAGTCCTCCCAGAGGGCAGAACTTCAAATAGTGCATCTGGTTATTTCTTTTGCTTAGAAAGAGAAATGGCCAAATGTACATCTATATGCTGATAAATGGGATCAGGCAAGTGATTTGGTTGTATGTCAAGAAACTTGGAACATGATTGGAAAATTGGTGAAAAGGTCAGGGGAAGAGGTATATGGACAGACTTCTCTAAATGGGCAAAAATACTTGAAGATATTTGCGTCCCATGTGCATGCTTAGCAAAGTGTGGTTCCAGCAGAGAAAGGGTTTAATATCAAGAGGACAGGACAGCCCATTCTGTTGATATCAGTCAGCCCCTTTCCCCAGACACTCCTGTCATTGCCTATAGGGCTCATGTACAAAGTGACCATGGGATTAGCAGAGTCATCTAGTGCTTGTGACACACCACAATGTAAACACAAAATCCATAATGCCAATTGTTATCACGGGTTTTGTGCCCTGCTGATATATATAGCTCATCATATAGCTTGATACTATAGCTCCATACAATTTCTAGACAGAACGGAAAGAATATATGTGTTTACATCTCTAATATAAGATAGCATTAAGTCTCTAACAAATATTAGCTTGTCAGTCTAATACTCTGCTAGCATGTATTAACTTGTCAATTTAGTACTCTACTTGAGAAGCTTTAAAAATTAAAGGTTGAGCTTGTAATCCTAGCAATTTGGGAGGCCCAGGTGGGTGGATCACCTGAGGTCAGGAGTTCAAGACCAGCCTGGCCAACATGGTGAAACCTCATATCTAATAAAAATACAAAAATTAGCCGAGTATGGTAGCACGTGCTTGTAGTCCCAGCTACTAAAGAGGCTAAGGCATGAGAATCACTTGAACCCAGGAGGCAGAGGTTGCAGTGAGCTGAGACTGCATCACAGTACTCCAGCCTGGGCAACAGGCCAAGACTCCATCTTAAAAAAAAAACACACACACACAAAACAAAAACTATTAAAGGTTGAGCTTCATTTAATATATCTCAAATGTGAAAAATCTAAATCCATCCAAAATAACCCTACATTTTTTTCTGAAACTGAGAAGGATCTACATAAATGTTCTGGGAAAAACTGTTGTGAGAAAAAGAAGCAATATTTGTTACTTATTACAAATATGAGTATGATTGATCCAGGCAGCTGGAAGTCCTTTTATTTGACAATCACAAAAGCATCATCCTTAGGATAACAACTTTACAAACATCTCAAAGGACACAGTAAGCACTTCACTTCAAGCAGTATGAAACACTAGATATTCTAAGAATCCCTCAGGCAGTAAGTCAAACAGAAACTGGACTGACTGCAACAAGCTTATTGCCTTACTGAGCTAACAGTGAGGTGCAGGCAGAAGTCTAGGTCTTGGGCAAGAGGAGCATTAAGAACAGAGATGCAGCTAAACTTTGAGAGCATCCCGTGCACGCAGGCAAAAATGTTTGAAGCCAAACCCGAGAGGCCCACATCCAGCTGGAACTTCTGAAGGAAGTACTGTCTTTCCTATTTAACAAGGGCCTTAGGGGACTTTGGTTAGACATTTTAGGAAACTGCATAGTAATGCAACACTGCTGGGAACAGAAATGGGCAGACATAGGGGCCCTATTGCATCCTAAATGTGAAATCTATTTAAGAGGGGGTGGGGTGGGCAAAGATAGAGCTCAAAAGGGTTATATTTAGTAAATCATAAAGATTTTTTCACCATTTCTAGCAAGACAAGAGTTCCAGGCATCTTCAGAGTATCCAGCAGTTAGCTGACAGCCTCCAGATCCATGCCTTCAGGAACTGTGGCAGCATCCTATTCCCAAACCTCTCCCAGTCAATGCCTACCGTGTGGGAGGGCTGGGCTTTCCTGCCCAATGGTGGACTCATCTGCTGGGCAGTCTTTGCTGTAGAGCACCTTGTGGTCTAATCAAAATTTTTTCAAAGCTATATTCAGTCTGATTCTATTCCTGCCCCAACCCCCTTCCTTCCCTCTTTCCGTTCACAAGTGTCAAACCCGCGTCACAATCTGAGTCCTGCCCACCTATTCCTGCTCTCTTGCCCCTGTGTCCTTCACAAACTTGTGTCCCTATGACTCTCTTTCCTATCTAATGTTATCATGGAGCCTGATCCTCAGAGTATCTCTGAACTGACATAATAATCAACAGTGCTATTTTGTATTTGTTTTATTTTATGAGAAGGGAATACTGTTGCTGTGATAAAAGCACATTACATTTCACGAATGTTGTGCAATTATTTTTTAAAGCATTGATGTGACAAATACTAATATAGCTCTTAGCTTTCATACACTAAAACTAGTAAATTATTTAACACATACAATTGATGAGAATGAAATATTAAATAGAAACTATAATTATTTACATATGGTCCAATCATTTTATATATTCCCATGGTTCAAATAGCACTTACACACACACACACACACACACACACACACACACACACACAACTTTCCAGGGTATTGATGTATTCAGCATAACATGCTCAGGCCATTCAAAAGAAATTGTTTTAATCAGAGAAATAAGACAACAATCTGCCTATTTTTTGTTTGTTTGTTTTTGTTTTGAGATGGAGTATCTCTCTATCATCCAAGCATAAACACAGCTTACTACAGCCTCAAACTTCTGCGCTCAAATGATCCTCCTGCCCCAGCCTCCCAAGTGGCTGAAACCACAGGTGTGCACCACCATGCTCAGGTAATTTTTTATTTTTTATAGAGATGAGCTCTAACCATGTTGCCCAGGCTAACAATCTACCTATCAACTACAAATTAAATATTATTATACATATGGACTGAATAATTATTACATTTATAATTTGGATTATGTTAGTTATCATCAAACAAATATTTATTGGTTTTGATTCAGTAGCACCCTGGACACTACAACCAGGCAAAATTTCAAAGCAGGTGAAGCTGCCTAGGACTCCCTCCCATTCATTTTTAGTCTTTCCAAGTTCTTATCCCCAGATGCTTCTCCATCCCACTTTAAGGCTATAAATGAGGCTCCCCAGAGTCCACATATGTTCCCTCTTAGGAACATCCTCTAAAGTATTAACAAGTGATACTAGCTCATAGTACAGTTGCTTTTCAGAAAGAAAATAATCTGAGCTGCAGTGAAAACTGTTCCACAGAGCTAACCCTGTGACCTGGATCTGAAGGGATTAAAGGCAAAGCTCATTGATTTGAGAAGTGAAATATAGCTGACTTCAGCTTTCCTACTGAACCACAGCTTTCTAACTATTCCTTGTCAAAATGTGTGTCACTGCAGACTTTGTCATCAATGACGTCAATGTGAGGAAGCGGCTAAAGAACTGTATGAAGACAAAAACGTTAAATCAGAGAAATGCACATATAACCTTTCAATTACCTATAAATATGTCAGAAGTCCAGTGTAGTAAACACCCTTTCACAAGTCTTAAAAATCAAAACCTCTGTTAAATTCACCAGGTCTAGGCCTACTTTCTGGTATTGGTGCTCAGTTCATAACATCTGATTTCCTTCTTTGAATTTATAATTCATTTACCAACCATTTAGGCTCAGTAACAAAACTACTTGAGAAAGAGCCAGGCCAGCTTAAGAGAACAACTGGATCTGGGCCATTTTATGTAAACAAAGAATCATCCGACTTCATGAACTGTCAAGGGAAATATCATAGGAAGGAAGAGATGGGAACGGAAAAATTAAATACCTTTGGCAATCGCTTGGATCCTGTCTTTTAACATACATTTTGTGATATGAGTTCCCACCATTTCTGCAAGTGATTTTTGTTTATTAAATGTCCATCACACACATTATTTTATTTAATTATGAAAACAATTCTATGTTTTAGGTTTGCTTGGCTCCATTTTGCAGAAAAGACATGAAATCACTACTGGCGGAATTTTAGTGATTTAGATGAAACTCACACTTGCCATGTGGCAGACTGGGGAGGAGACTCCAAATAAGAACTCTACTACACAGCTTCTTTGCAAGATGCCGTATAGCACTTTTCTTTCGCTCAACACAATATTTCAAAAAGGTATTCATAGCTGCTCAAGAAAGTGCTTCTTAGCCACAAAAGATTACCTCACTATAGGATTTAAAAGATTAAAAATAATAATTTGGGGCTGGGTGCAGTGGCTCATGCCTATAATCCCACACTTTGGGAGGCAGAGGCGAGTGGATCTCTTGAGGCCAGTTCGAGATGAGCCTGGGCAACATGGTGAAACCCCAACTCCACTAAAAATACAAAGATTTGCTGAGCATGGTGGCATGAGCTTGTAATCCCAGCTATTCAGGAGGCTGAGGTAAGAAAATTTCTTGAACCTGGGAGGTAGAGGTTGCAGTAAGCCAAGATCACACCACTTCACTCCAGCTTGGGCAACAGAGCAAGACTCCATTAAAAAAAAAAAAGTAATAGTTTTTTCTCTAGCCTGCACTTCTATCTAGGCTTCTTCATACATAGTATATAGGTTTTCTGTTTTGCCTTTTGCTGTAAAGTTGTCAGGACTCTGTCCTCACTGCTCTAATCTCTCTCTACCAGGAAACTTTCTTTTAATTTGCTATCTCTCAGGGGCTGTGAGATTGGAAACCAGACTAGCATGTTAAAATCATTCATGCAGCAAGCATATATTGAGCTCCTTTTATTTATCATCAACAGTGCAGTAGCTGCTGATGATCTGAGTTCCTTGAGATGCAGTCCCTGTGTCCCAGGAATCTGCAGTCCAACAGAAAAGATGAGCACACAGAGCGGAACCCAACAGTGGAGCTCCAGACACTAATGCAGATTTGACGCACTGCTGTGAGCACACGGGAGATGTGAAAACTAGCTGGCCTCTGAGAATGGTTCTTGGAAGTGAGATGTGAACTGGATTTTGAAGAATATATACAATTTTATTAAGCGAAACAGGAAGTAAGGGCATTACAGGCACAAAGGAACAGAGCAGGAGAAAAGTCATGGTGTCCTGGAAGGGCTTGATGGATTTAGAAAAGGTAGACAACTTAAAATAACGCGTCAAGGAAGATGCTGTATAAAATAAACTTTGAGTCAGAGCTGTAGGTAAAGGGCATGAGGTTAGTAGATGAACTCGTTGGCATCTATTTTGGGTTTGCAGAGGGCTTTTTTCTTACTTTCTGGTTAGATGTGTTTGGAATTATCACATATTCAGGCTGTAAGTAGGTAAACTGTCATTGCCATATGGGGCTTTTTTGCAATGTGATTTTTTTCCACCAATCAACCTCAGTTTACTGGTAAGTACCTATGTGTAGCTTAACTATAACATGTACATACTAAAGTATAACTGCAACCCACTAGGTTGTGAGTTCTGGAAGGCATGGACATCCGTTTTCTTCATTTTTGATGCTACAGCCCCTAGAGCACTTTAATGTTTGTTGACTGAATAAATGCACACACTGCATTTATGTTTTGCTTTACATAAGTTTACCTACTTGTAGTCCTATTATATAGTAATTTCAAACACATCCAACCAACAAGTAAGAAAACAGTCCTCTGCAAACCCCAAATAGATGTTAAATGTGTTCATCTACTAACCTCATGCCCTTTAGCTCTAGTTCTGACCCAAAGTTTAGTTTAGAAAACATCTTCCTTGGACTTGTAATTAAGTTGTCTGCCTTTTCTAAATCTATCAAGTCATGCAAATCATTTTCATGTCTATGACCTTCTTTTATCCTATTGACAGGACACAAATAAAAGCAATCATGATTTTAACTAAATGAGAAAGTACTCACCCATGGCTGGTTCTTCTGTCTCCCATCACTATAGCCTTAAGGCTTCCGTGGCAACATTTAAGAATGGCGCACACATCCACACCTTTAAAGCTACTACTGGCTCATCCCCAAAACAGCCACGCAAATTTTCTCCACATGAAAGACTTCTACAAATCAAACAACCAGCAGCAGTAGTATTGACGATTTTGTTTTTTAGCATATCTATGCCATCTGTTACATCTGGCTTATAACAGGGTGAACTGAATTGACAAGTGATACCCAATTACAGTAATTATTCTAGAGCCCACAGAATCACCTGGAGGGCTTGTTAAAGCACAAATTGCTTCTCTCCCACACCTCTTTCTACTGCCAGTTTCTGCTTCAGTAAACCTGGAGAGAGAACAAGAATTTGCATTTTTAACAAGCTCTCAGGTGATGCTGATGCTGCTGGTCCAGGGACCACACCTTGAGAACCACTGATCTGGAAAATCAGGATAACTCATTCATTCTATTATTGTAATTACATCAGTATGCCCTCTGCCTTTATGTTTAACTTTTTTTCCTATTTTTATCCACATCAATCTTCAGTCATATGCAGAAATAAATGTTCAGATACAGGAATAAATCTTAATTTGAATACATTATTTCATGAAAGCTGAAGATTCATCCTCTTGCTAATTAAAATGAGTTAAAAGTAGAAAAAAGTACACAACACAAAGGGGTAGGTAACTGCAGAGAATTAGTATAACACTATTTTAAATGAAATATTTCAATTTAGGACACATTTCTAGCCCCCAAACAGAAACAATATTTTGCTAAAATCCTAAATAAAATTTTCTAACTATATGAATAGAAAATCAGACCATATTTCCACATGAATGGAATTTTCATTATGGAATCAAGTTACTTGGTTCATAAACTTAGTATGTAGAAGCTCTATGCTTCCTTCAGACAAACTGGAAAACAGCTGTTCTGGTTTTTCTTCCCCAAGCCTTAATTTCACAGAGAAGAGCTAATATTCTGTTGTCTGGTATACCATAAAGCACACCACAGTGTTTCCCATTATGAGGTTTATCTTGTTTATTTTGAAGTTCAAAAGGCAATGACTGTCTGGCCAAGTGAGGGCTCATGAAGTTCTAAAAGTTGATGAGCTCAATTTTTAAGTAAAATGCCATCCTGTGCACACACCATTTTAAATGTAGGAATCGGTATTTACATAGCTGTTAAATGATCTTCCATGTTACAATCCAAATATCTACATATACTATACAAATATGTGCAGATATATACTGAAAACTCTAATGAAAATAAAACAAATGAAATTCTCTCTTTTCAAGAGTTGATAATTAGAATGTTTATTGTTTCTAAAGTTCATTAGACTGGTAATAGTATCAGTTCAAATACTATCCTCTAAGGTTGCAGTTTCTCAGGTGCACACAGAAATATTCCACAGATGCATACAAAGCAGATTTAATCCGTATAAAACAATAAAAACATCATTACAATAATCTGATTTACCCAATCTTCTGCCCTAAAAAAAATACCAAATGGAGAATTGACAGCACAAAATACTACAGTGATAACTGCTTTCATCAATTGACCCCAAAATACTCTATGTGATACTTCCGAGAAGATAATGTCTTTATATTTACATGATGGAGGCCAGAATTTTAAAGAATTATGAAAAATTCCTACTCCCCATGTGTGGAAATAAGCCAGATCAGAAAGTAGCAGCTCCCATTAATGACAGAACATTTCAACATTAGATTTATCAGGGGAGTTATGCTGCCTCTGAAGTATATTCTCATGACAAAATGGAATAAACCTGATGGTAGAATGTATTTGGGAATCTCTCATTTAAAAATCCTGAGAGGGAAGGTTAGGAAGCATTTGCCCAAGTGATAAAACTCGTAAATTCACAGCTCTTAAAGAATTTTATGTTTCATTAAAAAATGAAACAAATGAGACTTTTTTTTTAATTTTTATTGCACTTTAGGTTTTGGGGTACATGTGCAGAACGTGCAAGATAGTTGCATAAGTACACACATGGCAGTGTGTTTTGCTGCCTTCCTCCCTTTAACCCACATTTGGCATTTCTCCCCAGGCTATCCCTCCCCAGCTCCCCACCGCTGTCCCTCCCCTATTCCCCCCAATAGACCCCAGTGTGTAGTACCCCCCTCCCTGTGTCCATGTGTTCTCATTTATCTCACCCGCCTATGAGTGAGAATATGTGGTATTTCCTTTTCTGTTCTTGTGTCAGTTTGCTGAGAATGATGTTCTCCAGATTCATCCATGTCCTTACAAAGGACATAAACTCATCATTTTTGATTGCTGCATAATATTCCATGGTGTATATGTGCCACATTTTCCCAGTCCAGTCTATCATCGATGGGCATTTGGGTTGGTTCCAGTTCTTTGCTATTGTAAACAGTGCTGCAATGAACATTCGTGTGCATGTGTCCCTATAGTAGAATGATTTATATTCCTTTGGATATATACCCAGCAATGGGATTGCTGGGTCAAATGGAATATCTATTTCTAGGTCCTTGAGGAATCGCCACACTGTCTTCCAGAATGGTTGAACTAATTTGAGACTTTAAAGAATCATCAATAAACCAAAAATCAAAGTTTTTGTTCTTCTCTTCTGAACAAAAGGGAAAGCAAAGGCAGAGCCTTGACCACCGTCTTCACAAATGCTGTGCCAACCCTGCCCTGCCCTCCGCTTTTCTCCCCTCCCCTCTCCTCCCCTCCCCTCCCCTCCCATTCCCTTCCTCGGAATGATCCTGTAAGCTATTGCTCTCAGGAATCCCTGCTAGGTGGCTTCTGGTTAGATTTGCATAATGGGATAAGGCAGGGGACTGAGGGCAAAAGGAAGGGAAACCCCAACATGTGCCAGCCCTTTTCTCTGTCTCCAGCAGGATCTCTAGGAAATAGCTGCTTCTTCCCTGTGATCTTAGCTCCTACACACACACATTCTCTCTCTCTCGCTCTTTCTCTCTCTCTCTCTCATTGTTTCCAACTTACAAATCCCAATCCAGATGTAATAATAGAATATTCAAGACCTAAATGGACCCACTGAAACCAATGAGTACTAATCTAGTGCTAAGGTGGGGTCTTCCCAACATTAAATCTGCTAGGCCACCAATTCTGCACCTGATGGACCAGTAGCTGATGGGAGCTTGTCTCGGCATTGTAACCAATATTATTAGCATGAATAGCTAGACAATACCAAGGTTGTGCACAGACCACTGGTACATTTCTACTGTTACAAGTGAATTAATGTCCTATATATAAACCTGAGCTTCAGTGCTCCATCTTAACCTGGCATTAACTATACTAATTCAACTGACAAAAGTCTCCAATGATTTAATTAGAGATGCATACAGAAGGGAAAAAGCAAAACAAAACACAAATATATACTGCTATGTAAATGCTAAATGTTATTTTGATGAGCTCAAGTTCCACCCCCTCCTTCTTAGAAACACTTTGTGCTAAATGAATTTGTCAATGCTGATACAAACATTTTCCATGTAAAGTGGAACATCTTCCTAAGGGAGATTTGTTTCCTGAGACATTTGTAAACCTCCTTAGTATCACCAATTAGGCATCCTGACTCCACCATTTATGATCTGTTTGACCTCAGCACATTATTTCACTGCTATTAAAGCCTCAGATTTCACATCTATAAAATGGTTTAGTAACAGGACCAACCTCATGGGGTTGTGGTGAACTTTGAACTTTGGTGATGCTATTGCTTAGTATGGGTCCGGGACTGGGACTGGAAAGGCTCTGCTTGAACCCTCTTTGGGGCTTCCTAAGCTGATCGAAATAGTTTTCTGAGGACTTGGAGTTTGTCAGAAGCTTGTGCTTCTGACCCATAAATGGGTTAGATGAAATATCACAAATAAAGTTAAATGGTATTGCCTAGCATATAGTAAGAAGTCAATACAACTTAGCTATGATATTATTGCCAGCTACAACTTCATGCCAGTAACTGGAAAGGGATATAATAAAAAAAGTTGCTGATCTATGTATTATTTGGTGAAAACAATAATAATAATTATAACAATAAACAACTAGAAGGCTAAAATATCTTCAGAACATGTAAAAATCCTATTTTCAGATTCCATTTTCAACTGAAAGGCATAATTGAATCACTGTATGCCATTGGTCCCTAAATGGGCTTCCAGACCAAGAAAAGCTCAAATGTGTTTAAAAGGAGAGGCAAGTCAGGGAGCAAAGGAATAACATATGAAGCACAAGCTTCTGACAAACATCAGGTCCTCCGAAATCTACTTCCACCAGCCTTAGGAAGCCCCAAAGAGGATGCAGGCAGCGCCCTTTCCAATCCTAGGCTCTGGCCTATACTAAGCAATAGCATCACTAAAATTCAAATACAATTTTAGGCCCATCATCTAACAATCTAGAGGTTTTCGTTGAAAACATGTTTACCCTTTTCTTCTATGAAATATCATGCTCTGTTCTCTTTCAGTGTCCGTTCGTTGTATATCCCATATATATCCATCTAGGGTGTAGCTAAATAAAGCTGATGGATATAGTTTTTACAAAACATAGTTCTGGGACCATAAAAACAAATAATTCCACTTTGTATCTCAGGATCTATCAGTATTTAGTGTATCTCAGTGGGAAATTTATATTTACCCACCTTTTAAACACTAACATTTGTTTATCTATGCTACCAGATCTATTTTCTGAAAGAGAGCAGAAAAGAAAGAGAAAATATATAAAATGGAAAAGATTGTGACATGGATATGGAATAATGATAGATCATAACTTAGAATAGAAGGTATATAGGAAATTAAATTTTAAAAATAGAACATATTTTTATAAACTAAAATGAAATACACTGTAAATATTCTAGGTTTAAATCCACACATCGCAAGAAGGAATAAAGATGTTGCCTTTTTTTCCCCCTTGTGCTCTTAATATTATTACCATCTGGCTGCAGCAGATAGATCTTTAAGTAACTGTATTCATCATTTAGAGAAACATAGAGCAAGAACCTGGACATTTTCAGTGGGTTGTCCAAGGGATAGGTGAGGAGGGGACATTTTCAAGAGGAAGACTTTCCCATACTTACTCACTTTCCAAGGCTTCTCAGAAAGTTCTCCCTGAGGTCAGGAGCTGACATTCAATGCCCTGCACTTGATGTTAAACTAATCAAAAGCACAAGAGGGAGGTCATGCTTTTAAAATTCAGAGGAAGGAAAGGGACAGAAGCCACCTGGCAGGAACACCTCCACCCCACCCGTCCACCCCCAACAAGATGAGATGTCTTCCTTCCCTTCTCTTCCATACAACAATCTTTTATTATCCAGAATTTGTATCCCCTTAACATAGAGTATCTTTCGTTGCTCTTTTTCTCAAGTTACAAATGATATAGCTGAATTTTGCCTTTGATTTTTGGCATCATAAGTATTATCTGATTCCTTCAACGTCTTTTCCTATTTCAAAATATGGGAAAATTGGACATCTCAACTCAGTGGTCTTAACACTTCATGGTCCAGCAAAAGACTACGAAGAATCACACTTTATGTTTGCATATTGTTTTACAGCATACGAAAGCTTACATGTATATTCTCTTTTGTTCCTCATCACAAACATGTAAGGTAGGTAAGAAAGATGGCATCGTCATTTACGTCCTCTGAGAGAAAACTGAGGGTCTGAAAAATAGTTGGGAATGTTGACGCTGTGCACATGGGTAGACAGAGAGACAGAAGAGTTGTGGTTAAATTTCCCATACAAGGTCTTACAACTATTAAGTGATAGAATTTAAATTCCTTCCAGAATGTCTGACTCTGGATTTTGTATATACAAATTGACAACTGTTCCGATCCAAAATGTGGCTTAGGGAGATTTAGCAACTTTAAAACGTATAACCAAAAGCATTAAACACTGGGATAGAGGGGAAAACATTATCTAAGAGATTTAAAATTTGTACTGCCCATAGCTAAAGACATACATATATAAGCCCAATATGTAGTAAAAAGACTAAGAAAGAGAGATCCTAAAACAGGATGATAAAAGAAAACAATTGTACATAGTTCTCTACAACTGATGTAAGATTGCACAACTTAAATGTGCTCAATGTTTAAAGTAAATGGCTAGTTAATTGGGAAAATGACATGAAATAATAAAAAGCCAAAACTTCAAAGATGAACCGTGAAAAAGTAAGACTCCTCCCCACACCAAATCCTCAACCCGATTCTTAAGTTTCTTCTGTATCTTTCTAAACATTTTGTATACATTTATACAAAAGGTACACACGTGCACACACACATACACACAGAGGAAATTGGATGGTTTTGTTGTTTTATGTCAATGGCAGCATGCTATAGAACTGCTCTTTTTATTAAGGATATATCAGCATGTTTTCTAAATCAATGTATGTAAATCTACTTCTTTAAAAATTATACAGGCTTTTTTCCCAATATAAGGTCTTAAGATCCCCAAGTATTAATTTCCCTATCATAGCATTTTTCAGGGACATAAATTGCGTGACTAGAGAACAAACACTTTATTATCATGAAACTAATTCATACTAAGACTGACAAATTTTTAACGAAACTAACTGAGAGCATGTAATAAAAACTGTACACTGACAATTTCAAAACTCTGTAAGAAAGCCTCTTTCCACAGATCTCTTGAAGGAGAATCAGAACCTTTTGGAAAATAGCACTGAGCTATTGAAATGTTAATAGAAATTTATCCCTTAAGTCTTAGTACACATAGTACAAGCAGAAGTCATTTGGGAAACTAAAGATCTTGTAAACTATTCTCTCTTTTTTCTCTCTCTCCTCCCCTTTGTCCTTCTCCTCTCTCTCTCTCTTTCTCTCTCTCTCTCCCTCTCCCCCTCCCCTCTCTCTCCCCCTCTCTCTCCCTCTCCCCCTCCCCTCTCTCTCCCCCTCTCTCTCCCCCTCTCTCTCTCCGTTTCTCTCTCTCTCTCTCTCTCTCTCTCTCTCTCTCTCTCTAACCCCCCCATAAAAGTTGATACAATATAACAAATTTTAAAAGTCAGGGCTCTATGTATATCAGCATAGAGACTTCATATAAATTCAACGTTATTTGGATTTTATGCTTAACTAAGAACAATTTTATTTACTTCTTTACTCAAAAGTGTATGTAAAAATAAAAATCATCAATACTGATTTTGCAGAGAATAGCAAATATTTGAAGAGATAAAATATGATATTAAAAGTACACTATTTAGTTCCCTATTACTCAAGTGATATCAAAATACAATTCTAGCCTTCCAAAATAAGAGTTGGAAAATGAGTCAACATCAGAATTAACACCTTAATGCCCATACATTGTTGGAAAACAGCAATATCACCATGTAAAATGTGTGAACAGTCCAAATTAGATTGGTCACCAAAAAAGCAGCTTCCAGGATGTCATATAGGGTGTACACAGAATTCCTATAGAATTCAACAAACAGCCATACTGAAACATATCAGCAAAGATGCTTTGTGACTTAAGAAGTATTTGCAAGAAAAGACTTTTCCATTAGTGCTTTTTAACTTCCTTGAGAGAAATGAACGTGGATTTGACTTCCACTCTTGATAATGGTAGAATAAGTGATTCAATCCTCTCAGAGGGCGACTAGAAAAATTGGACAAATTTAAAGATATAGCCTATTAAAGGCACACAGACCTCTCAAGTACAGTAAAGATTTTCTGGGAAAGGAGTCTAGGTAAATGTAAGTTTGAAGCATCTTCTTTCCATGGGAATTTACATGGATTCCAGCAGGGAGAACTAGAAACTGAGAGACTGAACAGGATTTGCAATATCCTCTCGGTGCCCAGGCCACAGAGATTGGTCTCTAGGGCCTATAAAGATTTGCGGACTTTGGAAGGCTGAGGCAGGTGGATCACCTGAGGTCAGAAGTTCAAGATCAGCCTGGCCAACATGGTGAAACTCTGTCTCTACTAAAAATACTAAAAAATTAGTTTGGCATGGTGGCAGGCACCTGTAATCCCAGTTACTAGGGAGGCAGAGGCGGTAGAATCACTTGAACCTAGGAGGCAGAGGTTGCAATGAGCTGAGATCGCGCCATTGCACTCCAACCTGGATGACAGGGCAAAACTCCATCTCAAAAAAAAAAAAAAATGGATTGGAGAAAACCTTGCAGAAGTCCCTTACTTTGGCTGTGATCCCTAAAGGTTGTTCCTAAGGAGTAAAGGTGAACACAAATTCAGCCCCTCAAAGGGGCTGCAACTCAGCTTTGAATTATTGCAATATTTGAGACTGGAAAAGAGATCTTTCTACCAACTAGTCTCCCCAGTTTCTTAAAGTGTTAGCACCTCCAGGCAACTGGCAGAAGGAAATATAAACCCTAACTGTTAAAAAGAGATCATCATCTGTATGAGTTATCAATTGCTGCTTACAACATTATTCCAGATTTAGTGGCTTAAAACAAGACATATTTATCGTCTCACAGTTGTGAGGAATGTAAGTGGAGCTTAGCTTGGTGGTTTTGCATCAGGACTTTCAACAGGCTGCAATCAAGGTGCCAGATGAAGCCGCAATCATCTAAGCCTTGACTGGGTCTGAAGGAGCCACTTCCAGGTTCACTCAGCTGGCTGTTGGCAGGAGCTTCAGTTCCTCACTGTGGGTTCTCCATAGGGCTGCGCTCAATGTGCTTCTCCCAGAGAGATCCAAGAGCACAAGAGGAGTCCAACATGGAAGACACAATCTCAAAAGTGACATACTGGCCGGGTGCAGTGTCTCACATCTGTAAATCCAGCACTTTGGGAGGCTGAGGCGGGTGGATCACCTCAGGTTAGGAGCTCGAGACCAGCCTGGCCAACATCGGGAAACCCTGTCTCTACTAAAAATGCAAAAAATAGCCAAGAGTGGTGGTCCACCCCTGTAATACTAGCTACTTGGGAGGCTGAAATGGGAGAATTGCTTGAACCCGGGAGGTGGAGGCTGCAGTGGGCCGAGATTGCACCACTGCACTCCAACCTGGGCGACAGAGCAAGACCCCATCTCAAAAAAAAAAAAAGTAACATACAATTACTTCTGCCATTTGCTATCAGTAAGAAGTGAATTACTAAGTCCAGCTCACCCTCAAAAAAGGACACTACACAAGGATTGATGTCGTCGGGGGCAATCTTAGAGCCTGGATGCCTCATCATTCTGGGCCTCAAAATATTTTTACAAACAGCTTTTCAAATACAATATCTACATACCATCAAAGGTAACCAGGAATAAAAAGAAAAAAGACAAAAATAAAAATACATTAGAAGCAACAGATCTGTAAAGCTTCAGATATTAAAGCTGCATTGTCAGACAGAGGCTTTAAAAGCTGCACATTTTTTGTTGTTATTGATAAGGAAAAGATGATGAATTTTAACAGATAACTCTAAACCCAAAAATAATTAATTTAATTTAATTAAGTTTCTGATTTCTACTTCCCAGCTAGCTGGTGTAACCAGGACTGGACTTACCTTTTGTCATAAACAACTAGAAAGCTGTACAAATATAAGAACTAGCTCCTCTCAGACATCGGAGAACAAACAGTACAAAATTGTGATCCCCGAGCTGAGAAAAACAAGGTGATTCTTACAGTTACGCAGTTTACAGGCTGAGAGAAGACACACAAGAGTCCTGGATCAGAGATGAAAGACTTCATGACTCATATTAAAAGCAGTCGCCATATATAGCATATTCACATCAATTACCCAAGACTAAGTTTTAAGGGCAAGGAAGATGGCCAGATTATGCATGCACACAGACAGAGTGGAAACACTGAGCGTTAAGAACCCATCACTTTATAGGGAGCAGTAAAGCCCGCTCTTCATCCTGAATAGAGACATTTACCTCATTCCTCAAGGCCGCTTGCTGAAAATGCAACCCTGATAAATAATCCAGGTAAAGAGTGGTCAGGACCTTGCATTCTTGGCATACCCAGCAAGACGTGTGGGGCCTAGTCAAATGCTAAGTGCATTTCATATTAGGTAGATTAGAATGATAGTTCTAAAAGCTGAACTATTTTTTGCCAACTTACAAAACCAGACTGTTTATATTCAATGTTTTTATTAATCAAGTAAGACAATTATTGTTAAAGCTAGGTTTTAAGAAACAGAGACAAGACTTTTTGTTTTAGTTCAAGAAATGTAAATAGTGTATATTATATTTCCTTTACAAAAGGAAGTTAAAGATTTAACTAGATTTTTCTCTAATTCCTTTTCTATTTTAGCTTCCTTTACTCGCATATAAGTAATGCTTGGTCAATAAAGTTCCAAAAGAGCCCTCTTTTCCATATTCACAGGTATTAAGTATTATACACAAAAACTTTGTCAGCATCTGGTACAGTATTTAGTGCAGCGTCTATGAAGGTTACACAAGATTCCTGATTAAAGAATAATTTGAGGAAAATCCACAGCAAGAGATTGTTCCAAATACATCCAGAGATCATTCTAATTAACCTGGTATACATTTTTTAAAAAGAAAAAAATCAAAATGTGTACAAGGGCATAAAATCCATCTACATGTTTATGGAGTATATTCGTATAGAATAAAAAATAATTTATAAGCTTAGTATTACAATATACCTGATGGCTGTTGAGTTGTCCCATAAGTTACATATTTAACTTCAGTCTTGTGTAAGCAAGCAAGGATTGCCAGGCATGAAATGATACCAGGTTATACTTTGTATTAGCAAAATAAGGTATATCCCAATAATTTACTTTTTTATACTATATTTTAAATGGCTTTAACTCTACATATATACTTTATAGCTACTGTAATAATTTAAACATGGAGACCTATCTCTTAAAATTGCTAAAATAACGAACTTATTCAAAAGAAGCATTAGCCAATTCTTGTAAGAAGTTTGCAGAAACGTCAAAAGTTTAAACAATGTTTGTAATTTTACAAAGAACAAAGAGGTGTACTATGTCCAAGTATAATACTTAATATATTTACATGTTTCTGGAAAAAGTGGAATGAAAATAGATATTTGTAGGTTGAATTATAATTTGAATGCATGATGGAAATTATACCTAAAGGCAATTTTGAAGAAATCATTTATAAAGCAAATAATTTCTTCATAAAATAAGTGTATTTTTATAAATCAGACTTGTTTAAAGCAAGGTATAGCTTATATGCTTTATAAATGTTTGCCAAATGATATTCAATATCATAATCCCTGTAGTCCGATGAAATTATTCTGTCACATATTCATGCCAAGATTACTGAATAAGTATGAAACGGTTTTGAAGATACATGCACATTTAGGCATTGTGATGTGTAAAATCTGGCAGGTATACATTTAAATGAGTCTGACTAGGTAGTTGGTTTTAAAGCCTGACCAGCATTACCCTAAAAGCAAAACCTCATCTGCCTGCTATTTGGTGTCCACAGTTCTCTCTGATTAGTTGTTTCATATACAAAAGATTATTACATGTGGGCAGTGCTCCAGCCGGACATTCTTACCCAATGACTAGAGAGTTTTATTTCACATACATGTTTCACGAGCAGTAATATCACATTTTAAATAGCTTAGAATGTTTTTTCAGCTCATGTAGATACAAATCATAAAATAATCAAGTCCAAAATGTGCAGCAGTAGTACAGAGTGCATAAGTTTAATCATATGTGATTACACATAGGAAAAGTTAAGCACTTTCTTTTAGAACTTTTTCCAGGATTTTCTTGGAGCACTCATGTTATCTAAAGTTCCCCAATGCAGAATCTTCTCCTCAGAATCATTCTTTTGCCTGGCTATTTCTCTAGGTTAAGCTTCTAATTATTCACTGGACACTTTTCTTTATGAATGTGTTTATTAAAATTCTCATCTGCCATACAGTATAGAATTTCATTTGCTCTAAAGTCATGTTTTGATGGACTATCATGTTAATTTATTTTATACTAACATCCAGTTAAATAAGATTAGTCTGTTTCATAATGATAATATTTCTTTATTGCTATTGATACAATGGTTTCTCTTAAAATAAAAGTCCTACATTCATTAACTAATTCATTAAATTTATTCACTGATTCCTTCTCTGAATACCAACTTGGCTCTATCTGTTAGCTCTCCTAGACATAGTAGTAACATACTATAAACTATTCATTAAAATGCCAAATGTGTATTGCCTACTATGTACCAGGCATTGGTTTCCTAAGACTAGTAAAATATGGACCATGCTATTACGAAGGCACTTAGAGTTTGGTGGAAGAAGACAGAGAAGGGAGGAAGGGAGAGGGAGTGAAGAAGGAAGGAAATGGTAACTAAGTAAAGTGATGGATATGTTAATTAGCCTAATTGTGGTGATCATTTCACAACATACACATATATCAAAACATCGAGTTGTACACCTTAAACATATACCATTTTATTTGAGAATTATACTTCTTTAAAGCTGAAAAACAGCAGATACATTTATACTTGCTTGTATATGGAGAAAGAAACACTGGAGGCTGGGCATGGTGGCTGAAGCCTGTAATCCCAGCACTTTGGGAGGCTAAGGTGGGCGGACCATTAGGTCAAGAGATAGAGACCATCTTGGCTAACGTGGTGAAACCCAGTCTCTACTAAAAATACAAAAATTAGCTGGGCATCGTGGCGTACACCTGTAGTACCAGCTACTCGGGAGGCAGGAGAATTGCTTGAACCCAGGAGATGGAGGTTGCAGTAAGCTGAGATTGTGCCATTGCACTCCAGCCTGGCACCTGGTGACAGAGTGAGACTCTGTCTCAAAAAAAAAAAAAAAGAAAAGAAACACCGGAAAGACACAAGAAACTAATAGAAAAGGTTGTTTATTGGGGCTAAGGGAGGCTGGTGAGCTGGGTAGACACAAGAGTGCAAACAAATCTTCCCAAAATAAATTTCTCTATTGTTTTTTACTTTTGGATCCCATAAATGTCCAAAATTTATAACATTTAATTTAAATTTTTTTAAATGTATACAGTACAACAGTGTATAAAAGTCTATAATTACTGAAGAAAAGATGCAAATTAGCTTTGAACTTCCTAGAGGTCATATCAAGTAGAGAATTATGTTGTTTCGAAATTCAGATTTTCCCAATATTAAGACCTGAAAGGAATTTCTCCACTCTATTCTCATTAATCGGATATTCTGAGATGTAGTGAATGAGAATCAACATCTTCTTAATACATCCTTGTAAGTTTCAAATCATTCTCTTGCTTAAACTGTCAATACCTTCCAATTTGAGTGGGATAAATCTGAATCTCTAGCTACAGTCTGTGACACTCTACATGACCTGGCTCACATCTGTTCTTCCCTTTGATCACAAAGCTCCAACAGCACTGGTCTTCCTTCTGTCCCTTGACCGTAGCAACCTGTTACCTGTCTCAGTGCCTTTGCACTTACTGTTTCTTTTCACCTTCAATGTCTCTCTCCCAGGTAGTATTAGCACAGCTTCCTCTTTATCATTCAGTCTCAACTGTAACATCATCCTCTTAGAGAAATCTTACCTTCCTACTCTCAACAAGAACGCATCACCATGCACCCAGACATTCTTGAGCCCATCCTTCTGTTTTTACTCTTTATAGCACTTTTTACAGTCTTCTATTTTATTATTTTTATTTTCTGTCTTCTCCCGCAAGAAAACTCCTAAAAGTTGCTGACTACCATCTTGTATCATCAGCTTTCTTCAACAGGGCCTGAGATGTAGTGGGTGGTCAACAAATAGTTGAATGAATGAGCGAATGACAATGAATTAGTGACTGTGAAAGAGAATGAAAGAAGCAAGAAATGGAAAGATGGAGACAGAGAAGAGAGAGAAAGGAAGGAATCTCTTAACGTCCAACAATTGTTAGCTGGGCACGGTGGCTCATTCCTATAATTCCTGCACTTTGGGTGGCTGAGGTGGGAGGATCAATTGAGCCTCAATTAAGGAGCTTAAGACTAGCCTGGGCAACAAAGCAAGACCCCATCTGTACAAAAATAAAATAAAATAATTAGCCAGGTGTGGTGACACTTGCCTGTAGTCTCAGCTACTCCAGTGGCTGAGGCAGGAGGATCACTTGAGCCTAGGAGTTCTAGGCTACAGTGAGCCATGATTGCACCATTGTACTTCAGCCTGGGTGACAGAGAAAGACCCTGTATCTAAAAAAAAAAAAAAAAATGTCAAACAGCTGTGGCTAATATTAAATAAGATCTTTAAGCTAATTCTGATATTACCTTACATGAGGTTTTTAGACCCCAATGGCTATTTAGAGTACAAAGTTTTAATGCTGCTGTATATGTTACTAATCTCATAAGCAATGTATCTCAAAATTCATATTGGAAAAGTCCTAAAAGTTTAACTAATACAAGTAGTTGGATTTGATTTATCATAAATTTAGGTTTTTCAAAGCATCTTCCCCCCAAAAAAAAATTCATAAAGCAAGACTAAGGATTCTGAAAAAGATTTTACTGCCTACCACCATATTTTTCCTTTGTAATACTTGGTCAAAGTTAACTAACACTTATTTCTTTATAGCTGGAGCTTCACATAGACTGGATTTTGGCAACCACGTTTATAAATCAAGAGGAGGAACTTGAATAAGTATCTACTGAATCACTGGATTTCTGCAGTTGCATCGTAGAAGCAATCTAACATCAAAACTTACATTCTTCCAGCCCCTTCACAGTGGAAGAAGAGAAGAAGCCTACAAATGGTTTCTATTAATTGGCCCAGAATTTCACATCCTTTATTTCTTTGTGTACTGGCTAGATTTTATAACCATTGCCATGTGGCTTCAGGACACACTGACTTACTTAAAATCACACATTAAAAATGTTTCAACTCCACAGTGTCTCTGACAGCCCAGTTTTTATCAGAATGATTCCACAATCTACACAATGTGCAAAATTACTCATAAAAGATTACTCCCTATTATTTGCATCTGTTAAGGTTCATGTGTGTTATTTATTGCAGCATAGGTCTGAAATAAATTATGGATTAAGAATGTGTTCCTGATAATGCCCTTTTCGTATCACAGCAAGAGGGTGACTGGTATGAAAGGCTTCCCACTTTTGATCAAACCATGCTTTCCTTTATTTTCAAGGTCAGCTATAAAAAGAGTTATGTTTCTAACTGAGTTAGAAATGGTTTATCATAGTACCTTACTGGCTATCCTGAGTCACAGATGATTTTTTTACTTTTCAGTTAATAAATCCAGGGTTAAATTTAATATCCATTGGCCCTCCTGAGACCCAAATGCACAATCCTAAGAGGACATCTGTCTCAGAGAGCAAATGTCTCTGCCATCCGCAAAACTAAAGTCACATTATGGTCATGTGCATGGCATTTGTTTTGTGTCTTTTCCATTCTCTAAACTTTAGAGAATGCTTTAGAGTGTGAGATTGAACTTTTCCCTGGAAGAGTAATTCTTTATGCAAATCTGTGCCCAATCTTCCCAAAAAGTGTAGAAAAAATATGCAAGCAGAAGCAGAGAACAGCACTGCTCACAGTCCAGATTTTGAAGGTGATGTGCAGTTAGGTCGGTGATTTGAACACTGCTGGAGCTTTCAGACTGAAAAATCATGTTCTTATTTCAATAGTAATGGCATTAACGATTCTACTACAGATATTGTACGCCTTATGTCCTGTTAGTCTCTAACAAAAACAACTTGCTATTTAAAGTACAGCTCTGGGCAAAAAAAGGTGGTTTGGATTGCAAGAAGTTATTAATTAACATGACAGCAAAGCTTCAGGACATGAAACCACAAAGCAGCTCTCTGGCTGGTTGTCAACAGTGTCACACATATGTAAATAATCCACAGTTTTAAAAGGCTGTTTTCTCTTCTATACTTTATCCCCTTGACAATGATTGTAATTTTCTGTACTGAGATCTCTTCCAAGTCTAACATTTGTGATTACAGAACAGTATAAAAGTAATCTTGGTTCCAATTGTTTCTTTTTAAATCTCATAATAATAAAAGCATCCTAGAAATGAGCTCTGTCATCTTCTTAAAGAAAACTGAGACAATTATCAGTATATCTATCTACTGTAATCCAAGCTAGAAGGTAACAATAAAATAAAATTAAATGTTGTGGGCATACTTTCAAGCCATTTTTAAAGAACGCTATCTTTTTGTCAACATATTAGAAAGTCCTCATTTTTCCCCTAAACTTTTGGCATATACAGCATGTACAGGAAATTGTTCATTAAGACTAAGTGCAAGAGAAAGACTCACTCTCTCACTAAAATGTCTAAAATTAAGTGCATTTTATAAAAATAATTTTTTAATGAACCACTAACACTGATGGAAGCATGAAGACTTAGTAAAATTGCCTTGGATATGAAAACCCATATTAAATATGTAGGTTTCAGAGATGAACCAACCCTGCCCACAGTACACAAACACACACTTGTGCCAAGTGACCAGCCACAAGGAAAGAAGTTATATGCTGTGAGAAATCATGAACTCTGACCATTAAGAGGAAGGGAGAGCTGATATTACACAATGCAGACAGGGGAGAATTCACTTGACACCCAGTTGATACATAGTGACATTTTTTGGTACTGCCTCTCCCAATTTTGATAGTAAATGAACAAATGTAGTGGATACAGCCCTAGAAGGGTTATGGTATTCAGGTGTTTGACCCCTCTGGGATGAAGATCTAAGTCACACCACCTTGAGTGAAAGGAGTGGTAGCCAGTGTGAGGGGATTCTAGAATGGGCAGGAGAGGAGGAAGACGATGAGTATCAGCTGCAGTCCCAAAACCATCTGCAGCAGAGAGATATGGCTCTCCCACTGGTCTTGTAAGTTTCCCCAGAAAAAGAAATGAACCAGAGTCCAGAATCCTGAAGGAGCAGCTCCGAGATGGAATAAAAACCTTTAGGAAGCAAATGGACCCAGGAAGCCCAACGGTGCTGTATTCGTTTCCTTAGGCTGCCAAAATAAAGTACCACAAACTAGTTGGCCTGAGACGACAGAAGTTCATTATCTCACAGTTCTTGAGGACAGAAATGTGAAATGTGAGCTGAGATTAAAGGTAAGTAGGTGTCAGCAGGGCCATGCTCCTTGCACAGGCTCTAAGGAACAAACTGCCTTGCCCTTTTTAGCTTTTGGTGACTCCTGGCATGTCTTGCTTTGTGGCAGTATAACTCCAGTCTCTGCCTCCATCTTCACATGGCCTTCTCCTCTGTCTCAAACTTGCCTTTCCCTTGTCTTATGACACCAATAACTGGAATTGGAGTCCACCCCAAGTCCAATATGATCTCATCTTCAGAGCATTAACTTACATCAACAAAGTTCCTATTTCTAAATAAGGTCACCGTCACAGGTGGGCTGCAGTGGATGGCCCAGTGCCCTGCCTAGAATCCCCTTTCAAGCCCAGACACTCATTCCCCCAGCAAGCAGTGAAGTGTCCCCCAGGAAAATGCCCTCAGTGACAGGGAGCTGCCTCACGCAATACTATGCCCTTTCCTCAGGAGCAGCCCCATGACTCAATTCAGCACCGATCTGAAGGGCATCTCCAGCCCAGATCTCCCTACAGGAGAGGCTGAGGTCTTGCTGTGTTTGCATCATGGTTCACCTTCCTCTCTGCCCAATCCTGCTGCCCACAATCCATTCCAGGTGTGGTTCCCAAGAGCACACACCAATAAACTTCCTCCATACAAGTCTTCACCTCAGCAGCCATTTCTAGGCAATCTGACCCTCAGGCTCCCTGACCCCTGGCCAAGCCTCTTGACCACTTACTAGCTGGAGAATTTTGGACAGGATACTTAACCATGCTACTCCCAATTTTTCTTATCCACAAAATGGGGACAATAGCAATACCTTCCATGCAGGTGTTGTGAGAATTAAACAAGTTAGTTAATCCAGATTTTTTAGAATGCTGCCTGGCAACATAGGAAGTGCTCCATAAATGTTGATTACAAGCTATTGTTATAAGCATGTTTTCTTCTGTAGGCAAAACATTCATTAAGGAATGAATTCGTTTTTATATTAACATTGTATTTTTTTAGCTTTTCCTAAGTTATAAATCAGTAGGATAATGAATCTAAAAGCAATAAGTTATAATTTATATTATTTCTGGTAATCTAATTATAATAAAATTGAAGTATTACTACTTTTTAAAATCACTATTATCATAATTTCTGCATTAATTAATTTTCAGCAAGGGAATGAAAAAGTGGTTTCTGCATTCCTTATACATATCAAAGCAACAAATGTACTGAACTCCTTCTGTAAACTTACGTATTTACTCTAAATTGAATGTATCAAACCCAACAAAATCAGAAAGGGGCAAAACTGTAATTTAAATTGAAGGCTTAATATATCAAAGTGGCTCTGGATCTTAAAATTTATTAGCCAATTAAAATATCAGAAAAGTATCCTATAGAGTTCTTCCCAACAAGGCTATAAATTAACCCATGGAGAACAATATAAACTTTCAAGGGTAGAGTCATTTAATTCATAAGCTTAAAGTGCTGAAATCTTAAAGGAATAAATTAGCCATACTTTTTTTTTTTTTTTGCATTTAGTGCAGCCATATCTTAAATTAGTTTTTCTCAGGATTAGGATGTATTACTTATTTATTTGTTAGGACAAAAGCAATTAAGTCCTAGGTAGTCAAAGTAAATCAAGAAAATTAATCCAGCAGACAGAGGACTCACATGCTGTTTACCTTTATGTAGTAAATATGTCCCACATTGCTTCACCCAGCAATCTCACCCAGTCCAGTAAGCGCCAGTCCTAAGAACGATGTCTGGTTGCCTATCCATGTCTCTACTTGTAAGAAATAGCTGACACTTTTTAAGTGCTTACATATGCTAGTGCTTCAAATACATTATCTTCAATTCTCAAAATAACCCTTCAAAGTACATATTATTATCCCATTTTCTAGATGAATAAAATGAATTTCAATACACACAGCTTATAAAACACAGAGCCAGATAGATTCAAGCCTATCTGTTCTTTCCTCTTGCTGTGTCCCACTGAGCACATAACTATTAACAAATAAACTCATATTCTGCTTAAAAGGATTGGGAAAGTACCTAACAATATTGGCATTTCTCCCAAAACAAGAGGAAATATATCTACCATTATCATTTTTTTTTAAGTTTTCAATTGGTTTGTTTTTCAAGTTAGAGAATAGAATTAACTAAAACGTTAAAATGTTGTATTCTCAAATCTGCTACCCAAATTTTTTGCATAAAAATAAGAAACATATCTGCCTTTTAAAAAGTGATTTCTTTTTTTTTTTTTTTTTTTTGAGACTGGGTTTCACCATGTTGGTCAGGCTGGTCTCGAACTCCTGACCTTAGGTGATCCACCCGCCTTGGCCTCCCAAAGTGCTGGGATTACAGGCGTGGGCCACCACGCCCGGCTAAAAAGTGATTTCTTACAAGTGAAGACTCAAGGCTAAAAGACTAAACAGCAGATTATTAACTTGAGACGTCTGAGAAACAAAATCACTTATAATATCTCTGCTAATATGCAAAATTCATAGCTTCATATGCTGACAGTAAAAATAGGCATGGACAAAGATCAAGTGTTTTACGTGAAATGAAAAGATCTGTCTGATACTAAATTACAACACAAAAAGGGTATTAACTGTTGTACCATTTTATAATGTCTATGGCAGACATTTCAATGACTGCACTGCTATAAGAACATAAAAGATTATAGACAGAATTCACTGTTACCCTGCAGAATGTACCCAATTCTTCCAGCAATCAACATTCATTTTTGTGGCTACCATGCAGATCATTTCATTTTATCACTGAACAAATTTTACTTTTATTACGTGCCAGTCATTTTACTAAGCAGTTAGCAGTAGTCAAGGTAGATAAGGTCTCTGCCATCAACTCATGATTCTTACAATGAGCAGGGAAGCAGACACTGAGCGTTTACCTGTGAGAAGAATGCTACAGAAGATAATATGCATTATGCAATATAAGGAAATGTCAGGTTCTATCTGATACATGATAAGAGATATTATCTTTAATATCACTTAATGCATATTATCTTTGGGTGTTTATAAGATGGGAACTTAACGAGCAGTGGGCAAGTGGGGAGCTTAGGTGGTCAAGAAAGGATTCCTAAGGATGTAATATTTTTAAGAAACAAGTAAAAGTTAGCTAGGGGAAGGAGAGACGCATGGCAGAGAGGACAAGGATAGCATACTCAACACAAAGTGTCTTACTCAGCTCAGGCTGTCATAACAAAATACTCTAGGCTGGGAGGCTTAAATACTTAACAACAGAAGTTTATTTCTCATGGTTCTGGAGGCTGGAAGTCCAAAATCAAAGTGCCAGCACGGTTGGGGTCTGGTGAGGGATCTCCTCCTGGTTTATGGACAGGTAAACCCTTATTGTACCCTCGCGTGTAGAAAGAGATCCAATTCCTCTCTCTCTTATTAGGGCACTAATCCCATCATGCAAATGCAACTCTCACAACTTCATCTAAACCTAATTATCTCCCAAAGGCCCCACCTCCCAATACTATCACATTGAGGATTAGGACTTCAACATATGAATTTTGGGGACATACAAACATTCAGATCATAACATAGCACAAAGGCCTGAGCTGAGAAAAAGCATGGTGCCTTTTTGAAATACAGAGGACTGGGGAAGAGTCCCTTGAAACAAGGATAGAGAGGCAGGCAGAATGGATTAAGATGTGAACTTGATCTTACAAGCAGCAATGCCCTGGAAGGTGTTAAGCATGAGTAACATAATCAGATCTGTGTTATAGATGATTTTGAAAGAAAGCAATTACCAAAGAAATGTCGGTTTCTATCTGATACATGATAAGAGAACATTGTACTCAGTGAGAGATAATTGTGAGATATTTGGGCTCCAGAGCCTTGACTCTCAAAATGAGAAATAGAAAAATAAATGTGCACTTAAGATGAAAGTGTCTTTGGCATTCAAAACTTAGTCTTTACAATGTTTAACAATCTTAGGTGGTTCTTACCATGTGGACAGGGCTTGCTAAGGACTGATGTGCCTCAAAGGGGCTACAGTGAATCACTTTTCCTGCATGTCCTAGTCAACCCCAAACAGGGTGGGAAATATTATCAACTAATTCATGGACTTGATTTCTATTTCTACTTTTCCATGAAGGATTATCACAGTTATTCAATTAAAATTCCATGATCATAAATATACGAAATTATTTGTTCACACTGAGTGAAGCTAAAAAATGCTTAAATAATTTTAGGCCAGTGCAGTGGCTCACTACTGCAATCCCAGCACTTTGGGAGGCCAAGGCAGGTGGATCACAAGGTCAGGAGATTGAGACCATCCTGGCCAACATGGTGAAACCCCATCGCTACTAAAAATACAAAAATTATCTGAGTGTGGTGGCACACACCTGTAGTCCCAGGAACTAGGGAGGCTGAGGCATGAGAATCGCGTGAACCCAGGAGGTGGAGGTTGCAGTGAGCCGAGATCACGCCACTGCACTCCAGCCTGCTGACAGAGCGAGAGTCCTTCTCAAAAATAATAATAATAATAATAATTTTTAACTGTTAACAGTACAAATAACACTAGTTAATCCAAGACACATTGACCTAGTAAACAATGTGTACACTGTAGCTATCAGTCAAGAACAATGTAATACGTTATACAACTAGAGTAAAATTCTATAGGCTTTATTTTCAAAGGACTCCTACTATTAAGTCTTAATCATCTGAATCTCATTGGAATTAATAGAAATTGAAATGCAAAAATAAAGCAGGAGTTCTGCTTCTGGTATAGCTGAGTATATGCCTACTGAAACCTCCTGCATGTAACAACTGTAAACTTTAAATAAAACAAAACCGAAAATACCTGAACCTTCTGGGGGTAAATAAAAGCACTCAAATTTTTACAAGGGAAGAATGAACCAATATGGAGTGGGTTTCCCATTTTTGAGGTTTATTTATTTAGGCTGTGAAGCTGAGGGTGGGCAGCAGTCAAGGCATCATGCAGGGTGGCCAGAGTCACTAGAAACACACAGTCTTTCTGGATGTCAGGACCTTAGCATAGGGTTCCAGGCAATCATAGCCATTAGAGAGAGAAAAGGAAATATTAGAGAGGGGAAATCCGGTCAAACTTGAAATTCTGTATATAAACTATCCCCAAATTTCTGACTGACCTCTGAGCTCCATATGTATGGGATATGGACTGAAAACAGCCCAGTTAAGAAAAAACAGAACTGAAAAGGGACTTGCCCAAGTGCCTGAGAGTCAGAGTCTGCAGTTTGGGTCCAATTAAGTTAATTACCTGCTAAAACAAAAATATCAACATTGTTTAGAAGAACGTAACAGTCAGAAGAATCTACAGTCTCCACAATATCGTATACACAATGTCCAGAATACAATGCAAAAGTATTCAATATCTGAATAACTAGAGAAATATGATACATTTACAGGACAAAAAAACAATGAAAGAAGCCAATCGCAGATGGCACAGATGCTAGGATTCACAGATAAAACTTTAAAGCTGCTATTACAGTTATAAGCGGCAAAGGAAGACACTCTTGTAATGAATGAAAAGATAGTTAATATCAGCAAAGAAACAGAAACTATAAGACTGAATAAGATGAAAATTCTATAAGTAAAAAATATAAATTAAAAATGTGTTTGAAGGGTTTAGGAGCAGGATGGTGATGAAGAACATAACAGTGAATTTGAAAATAATACAAACCATCTGATCTGAAGGATAGAAAAGAAAATTATTGAAAATAAAAATGAACAGATTCTCAAGACCACAAATCTAAAAGTCTAACGCATGTGTATCTGACATCTCAGAAAGAGAGAAAAGAAAGAATGTGGCAGAAAAAAAATATTTTAAAATAAAGAAAAAGCACCTTCTAGGCCGGGCGCGGTGGCTCAAGCCTGTAATCCCAGCACTTTGGGAGGCCGAGGCAGGTGGATCACGAGGTCAAGAAATCGAGACCATCCTGGTCAACATGGTGAAACCCCGTCTCTACTAAAAACACAAAAAAATTAGCTGGGCATGGTGGCGCGTGCCTGTAATCCCAGCTACTAAGGAGGCTGAGGCAGGAGAATTGCCTGAACCCAGGAGGCGGAGGTTGCGGTGAGCCGAGATTGAGCCGTTGCACTGTAGCCTGGGTAACAAGAGCAAAACTTTGTGTCAAAAAAGAAAAAAAGAAGAAAAAGAAAAAGCACCTTCTAGAAATATTCCTAATTGCACATGGAATAAGCTTTCCCATTTTAAAAAAAGTTTTCTACACAAGTAACAGACAAATGTGGTAACTGTGCTTCAGATGTTGAAACGCATTTAGAGAAATAATGATAAAGTAGCCTTAAGATACTATGAATTTAGATTAGAGCACAGTTGTACTCCTCTGTATAAATGGCAAATCTGAATACTACTGTGTCCCCCCCCCCAAAAAAAATTTCTTTTAAAATCTACTAAGATTCGAGACTCAAGGTAAAGTTATTAAATTCATTTTGTGGTATTAAGTGTATGCTGTGATATGCATAGAATTTATATGTTTAATGCCAGCAAGCAAATTACCTCTAGTACCGTCAAACATTAATTTATAAGTTGCCCTTCCTGTCACCTCTCTTCTTTATGCTGGAAGCTGATAGAGGCAGTGGAAGTGAAACAGACATAAGCATGACAATTAGATTCTACACAAGAAAAATGCCATATAAAAATTTTTGTAAGATGAGTCCAGGAAATATATCTGCCAGCACTGAAATATTGTGTTCTTGTTTATACACAATGTAACAGAACAGCCTTTGTATTATTTTTAACCATTCATACTTAAAATAATCTATACTTCAAAGGAGAGTAAACAGTGCATAAACTTAGATTGCTCTTTACTTCATAACTTGGTTCTTGTATAATAGATATTCTTAGGACCAGACAAGTCAATCTCTAAATAAACATTAACTTCCTCTGTGTTTCCAAATGTAGAAATAAAGATGAACATACAACATGAGGAGTTTCTAACTAAACCATTGTTAAAAATCAAATCATATTTAAGGCCATATATGGTAAGGCTAAAAATAATATTTAATCTCTTGAAATCATACCCATAACAATAGCTAATTCTACACAGTTAGTTTAAATGAAGAACAAAGGAAATTTCAAAATAATCTGAACAAAAGAGCTTTGGAAGTTGGAGGACAGTCTGTCCTACTGAACAGAATTTTTAGATTAATTGTCATCAGCAATGAAGCCAATCAAAAATTGCCAAGTTCTATTTTGTTCTTTCCTCTTTGCTATTCTTATGAAAGTGAAGCTCTACTACAGGTCTTCCCTGCCTTTTGCCATAATACATTTTTCAAAAGCAACAAGGGGATGGCATTTTCTAATCTGAGAATTTAGTGTGAAATAAATCAACAGTGTCATCAAAGCAAGTATTCAATAATTACAAATTACTACAAACATTTAAAATAGAAAATATAGATTTTAATTTCTATAAGGCATGCATAAACAATTTACTTGATTGCATGAAGGGCTATGAATATATCTAATACACAATACAAATAAATACAACTAAAAAGTTTTACATTAATATTATTTTTTAAATTTATTTTCTTGAAATAGAGATAGAGTTTTGCTATGTTGCCCAGGCTGGTCTCAAACTCCCGGCCTCAAGCACTCCCCCAACACAGGCCTCTCAAAGTGCTGAGATTATAGGCATGAGCCTATAATCTGGCTTAATATTCTAATTATAGTAATATATTAACAATTATTTTAATAATAAGCTTCCTTTAATATGTGAAAGAACTTTTTAGGAAAGATTCATGTTTTTCAGCTTTCTTAAAAGTGGTTTACAAATAAGTTTTAACTGATGTCCCTTTTTGTTAGTATATTTCATACAATAAATGAAATTACTCAAAATTATTCAATGACTTTATAATTAGCTCCATGCTCAAAGAAGTGTATTAATAAATGTTTATTGAAGGATACTGCTCCTCTTTACTTGAAATTAAAGAGAAATTCAAAGCATCTTCTTTTTATCTCCACCCCACTTCAACCTCCAAATAAGAAGAAGGAGCTCACAGGATAATCAATTCTTTAAAAAATGAAGAAGACACAAGTCAGCCATAATACTAGGAAGTTAATATTTTTCTCTTTCACTGAGTCATTTATTTCTTGGGAAATTAGAGCTAAAAGACTAAGTAGGCCCCTTTCTTAGGAAATACCCTACACTTTGGGAAGCCAGAGAAACACCCAGGGTAATGAAATCCATGGATAGGCATGCATGACCAGGGATGAACTGTGGAGAGTGCCAGAGAATAGGCTACTCAAGCTATCCTAATCTTTAAGCCAGAAAGGCCAAGATATCCTCAAGGCTTGCAAGGCTCCTGTTTAGCTGTCCGAGGTAGGAAGATGACTGAATTTCGGATGGAAGTCCTGGATGTTAACTAGGACAGTGGCTTTCCTAGAGTATCTATTGAGGTCCTATCTCTAGCCATTTAACATGACTAGCAATAGGAATTTTTAAAAGAACTAACTTTTATTTTATTGGAGACAGGGTCTTGCTCTGTCACCTAGGCTGGGTGCAGTGGTGTAATCATGGCTCCTCACTGTAGCCTCGAACTCCCAGGCTCAATTGATCCTCCCATGTCAGCCTCCCAAGTAGCTGAGACTACAGGTGCACCCCACCACACTTGGCTAATTTTTTTTTTTTTTTTTTTTTGTAGAGACAGGGTTTTGGCATGTTGCCCAGGCTGGTCTCAAACTCCTCAGCTCAAGCAGTCCGTCAACCTCAGCCTCCTGAAGTACTGGGATTACAGATATGAGCCACCATGCCAGGCCTGACAGTTCTTTTTCTCACACTCTCTTAGGTCCATAGTTTAATCAATCTCAAGTAAAATTACACATAATGATGAACTTTCCTGGGAGTTTACCATGTGTCAGGCAGTGCTCTGTGCCCTGGATAATATGCATCCTCTCATTTAATCTCCACAATAACCTTACCAGGTAAATCCCATTATCATCCCTACTTTTTTTTTTTTGAGATGGAGTTTCGCTCTTGTTACCCAGGCTAGAGTGCAATGGCGCGATCTCGGCTCACCACAACCTCTGCCTCCTGGGTTCAGGCAATTCTCTTGCCTCAGCCTCCTGAGTAGCTGGGATTACAAGCAAGTGCCACCATGCCCAGCTAAATTTTTTGTGTATTTTTAGTAGAGACAGGGTTTCACCATGTTGACCAGGATGGTCTCGATCTCTTGACCTCGTGATCCACCCACCTCAGCCTCCCAAATTGCTGGAATTACAGGCTTGAGCCACCGCACCCAGCCTATCATCCCTATTTTATGGATGACAAAACTGAGGTTTCCAAAGGTTTAGGAACTTACTTGAGGTCAAGCTGTGAGCTGAAATTTAAGCTCAGGTCTGTCAAACTCTGCAGTGCAAGCTTTTATCCACAAGATTACTTTTCTGTTCAAATGAAGGACACCTGGAAATAATGACAACAAGCAAACCTCTTCCATCCTCTCTACTAAAGAGCTTTCACACACTTCATCATGGACTAGCTGAGATCTGCATGTTTATGGGAAAGTGGTAAAGCCTGAAATGAAGTCAACAGCGTGGGATTTTTAAAAGGAAATTCAAATCAGAATTATTGAGAGAGGAAGACACAGTGTCTGACTGCACAGACATGGTAGGGTTAGTATGCCCCAAAACCGTCCAGTAAAAAGTGAGAGCAGCAAGATGATTTAAGCAATAATCAAGATGAAGATATTTTTGTCTGTTCAATAGAATATTCTGTCTTGATCGATTCAACCATTTCTTCTCATATGAAAGATATTAGTTAATGGCTTCTATCAATTACAATGTATAATAAGAAATGAGCAAAAATAAACTCCACATGTCATTCTTACCCTTTAGCAGCTACATTTTTTTCACAACTTTTTGACACTAACAGATGAGAAAGAAGGCCACTTTTGCTCAAGAACTAAAGCAGAGTACTGAGCCCATCATTAAGAGATATCAGACATTGAAAAAGATAGCAGCACAGGTTTCCAGAACTCTGAGTAGGAAAGACCTGGGAAAAAAAGATGGGCCAACAGGTAGCAGATATCAACTTCCACAGGGCATTGAGGAAAGAAGTGAGCAACAAAGACCCTCACATACTTAGTTTTTAGATATTACAAACTATGAGGGAGGAATATTATATGCTAAGAGAAGAAGCAAATGTAGAGGTAGAGGTAAAAGATAAAGGAGAAATTGAGTGATTGAAAATCAGTGTCAGAGAAGATGGGAGAGAGGATGGTTGGATGGATGGATAGATGAATGGCAGAATATGGATGGGTGAGTTTGATTTGGACAAAGAAGAATCCCCTAGTTCTTAGGAATTGGTTAGTGCATTTACAAAAACGTCTGATGGTAGCAGGCAAAAACACAAGCAAGCTTTCAACTATTAGTCCCTACTAAGTAGGAAGCATAATTACCTGTAAAGAGTAAAAGTAGCAGGCTATAATGCTTAAAGCGAATTAGTTTGTGGGAGAGATGCTTAGGTGAATACAACAAAATTACTCAACAGAGTTGAGGGCCCAGCTGATACTATAATACCATACTTAAATTCTACTCTAAGTAGACTCTATTATCACTTGGAATTACTCCAGCAGTCCTCTGTAGTCTGAGTGTTTCAGGGAGTGGGTGGGGAGGGGAGAGATATAGTTGGAGAGACCTACTGTTGGTGATACGTGTACAAGTATGGAAGAGGAATGGTTAGTTTGCTGCATAGAGAATTACAACAGAACAGAGAAGGAACTAAAGCAAGAAGGAGGTGATATACAAGAAGAGAAAAGAAAGAGCAAGTTTTAATCTAGTAAAATCTAGATTAAAAAAATAAATGCAAACCAAATCAAAGGCCGAGAAAGCTGAAAGGCTGGCAGGCTGTGATCAGAGACTGAGTTGAGACAGAAGAGGTGGAGTTGTTCTAAGTGATTCCAGATTACAGGAGACGGTTGTAGGACAGGGTTCCTGGAGAGGAAGTGACAGTAAGGACCTCAAACCTAGGTCAACTGAAGAAATGTGAGACCAGATTGCTTGCATGGCAGGAGATACAATGGGGACAGCAATGACTAAAACAGGCTGTCAATGTCCTCACTGAACATGGGGACTGGCCAGGTGGTCAGTCCTTCCACAGGAAGCAGGAACAAGAGAGGAGAGAAACAGGCAGATCCAAATAGTATGTGCCTTAATGCCTGAGACTGTGGCACACAAGGCTGAATGTCTCAGAAGCCATGCTGAGGAGCTCAGAAAATGGAGTAAGATGCTGACCATCCCTCTGGGTTGTGGTCCTTGGGGCTCAGAACAAGCACACAGCGTCATCATCACAGAGACCTACCCCCCAACATTATATGAGTGGCAAGACCCTTGTCCCAGCCGGCATCCATAGCTATTGACTCTTCTCTCATTTTCCTCACTGTCACTTTCACAGCTTTCAGTATCACCTCCACATGAGTAACTTCCAAGTTTATGTCTCCAACCTTACACTCTCTCCTGTACAGTAATTCTGAAGCTCTAAATAGCCTTCAAGATGTACTTTCCTAGACTACTGGCCATTAATTCACACTCAAATCAAACACTCAAGAAAGCCAGCATCTTTCCCCCAGAACTATTGCTTCCAGCTTTTCCTATTCTCCCCACTAATCCAGACGGAAAACATGGTGTCATTTTTTAATCATTCCACACTTTCTCACTCACGTCTATACAAGTTGTACCAATTATTCCTTTGTGATGCTTCCAAGGCCATCCTTCTTCTTACACTTCACTACCATCCCCCTAATTCAGGCCCACATAGCTGGCTTTGTGTTATTACAAGAGATTCAGGATTCTCTACCTGGTTTCCCTCCTGGCTTCTTTCTACTCTTTCTACTAATTTAAGATGAATCTTTCTGAAACATTACTTTTCACATGTGAATCTCTATTCATAAACCTCCCATATGTCCCATGTATTTCCATAATAATAAAAGCCAAACTCTTTGCACAAACACTGTAAGTCCTTCATAGGAGGCGTCTCCCATGTCTCCAAAACCACCTCCTATTGCTTCACTACAGGAACCAGACACACCATGATTATTCCAATTCCTCCTAACCCCATAGATTCAATAGATTTCCAATAATTCATGTTTCTGATTATATTTACTTTATCTACTTTCACTACAAAGCATAGATTTTAATTAAATGAAGATTTTAATTCACTAAGATTCAAATAACTTGGCATTTGTAAAAATGATTTAGCAAAATTTCCCTAATGGGCTATGAAAGTATAAATTACTTCCATAGTTGCTCACTTTTAATTTATAACTTAAAAGATGAGGGAACCATTAATAGATGACTGGAGTTTAGTTGTTAATGAAATTAATTTAGTAAGATTTCAATCCTCAAAGAAGGGAAATCTTGCTGATCACAACTTTCTGAAGTTGTGCTTCTTAAGTGCTTCCCGTTTGACGAGGATCATACCTAGAAATGTATTACACATTTCTACATACACACAAAATGTGCAGCTACAGTGGAATGCATCCATGACAGGTTGTAAATAAAAAATGTATATAACAGAGAATCCCCTGATCTACTGGATAAAGAAAACTTTCCCACCTATAAAGCCCTACATACCACTTTCTACCATGAAACATCAGTTATCTCCAATCCTTAGATTCGTGTGGTGTTAAAGAGAATTATAACATGCTATTGATGAGGAACTAGGGCTAGAGAAGTTAATCAAGATAGTGAATAGCAGAGTCAGAATTGGAGCCAAGGTTTTCTGACTCCAAGTCCAATGCCCTCTCATTCCATACTGTCTCAATAAAAGATTCCAAAGAATAATAACTGAGAAACTGAATAAAAGACCCCAAGGCACTCAATAGAATGAAAAAAAAATAGAAGGGAAATGAGTTCAATTTGAAAAGTGTTAGATTAGTGATGCCAAAATCCAGGTAAAGACACATACCAGGAAGAGAAAGTGCTAACCGGAAGCTTATATGGGAGGTTGACCCTGGAGATTTTTTTTAAATGAACTTCTGGGAATTCACAGGAAGAGAGTATAGAAAGGCAAGGAGTGAGGGGAAAACAGAGCCTTTGGAAATGCCTCTAACACGTTGAGTGTGGGGTGGCACAAGAGAAACAAGGAAAAAGAGGAACGAGCAAGAGAGAGGCAGAAAGAGAATGTAAGGAGACAATGGGCAGTGAAAAAGATGCATGCAAGAAAGAGGAAGCAGGCAACAGTCCAAAATGATTCAGAGAGCATGAGGGAGGTTATGACTATGAAAAGCCTATTGGATTTGAAAGAAACAGACACACGCCTCTTGAGAGGCAGAATTTAGTACAGTGATGGGAGAAAGTCAGAACACATGGAGCAGGGGTGATCAGCAAGTGGGAGCCGGGCACATGTCATTCATTCACAAGGCCTGACAGAGAAGGGAAGGAGATGTAGAACATAGCACTGTAAGCCCTGCTAGCAAGCACCTTCCCCGTTTTGCTCGTCACTGTCCCCAGCACCAAGAACAGTTCCTGACATGTAATAGATACTCAATAATTGTTGGTTGGTTGGATGTTGGTGAATTCAATCGATGTCATTTATTTCAATAAATGTTGTTTGAATAAATAAATTAATTAATGAATCAATATAGTACTTGTATTTGAGGGAGTATGAAAGACTACTCTTCATGTTATTGCATATACTTCAGGTCTCAATGCTGGAGTTACACTGTACAATCTAAGATCTGGTTATGAGATAAAAGCTGTGAATGCAGCTCACATCATCAGACTTCATGCAGAGTTGAGGATGGAGATCTTGTCTAGAGGTTGAAGTTAATCTTTTTGACAGTTATCTGAGTGAAAACGGAATCCTTCAGACCAAACAGAGAACTGGAGGAAAATCTGAGTGTCTGCAGAGTATAATTCCCTCTCTGCCTTGACCAAGAAGGTAGCAAAAGATTGAAAGGAACTCCTGAGGGGTGGATTGTTAAGAAAAGGCTCTCCACCAGAAACAGGCAGGAACTGAGTTAAGAAGTCCAGACAAGTGCCTACAATGCTGTAAAAACCTTTTGCAGCTAGATGTTACCTATCTCAGTTTGCTAAGGGTTCTTGTCCTCTGTGTTAATTCTTTCAGTTCTGCCTCACACATAAAGTCTTTTGAAAGGTTTAGTCTGGGCATGAGAATATAAGAGTTCAGCTAGCACTTGGAGTGAGGAGGGTGGCTGGCACCATGGTGGCAGCAGGAGCAGCAACTAGAGTGGAAAGATCCCAAGCATTGGGGATGTGGAGTAACCACTAAGACAACTTGAAGTTCAAGGTTTTGTTGTTGTTGTTGTTATCAGATGATGTGGTGTCCTCTTACAGGAAATCTAGGAAAGATTTTGTTTTTCCTCTTTTTCATTTGTTTTTGTTTGGTTTTAACAAAGGCAACTTGAGCAGATATAAGCTATAAAGGAGGAAAACTTGTAGATAGCAACAGAAAGAAATTACAGTTACAAGGAATGTATGTGATGTCATTAAGCAAAGCCCTGGAATGAAGGAGGGGTCATGAGTTTCAAAGGCAAGATGGGGGTTAGTTTTTGCAAAGTGGCATAAAGAAAGACTGAGAGAACAGAAAGAAAGAAGATGCTTCTGAGAAGCTCATCTGGAAATTAGGGGTTAAGTCAGCTGCAGGACTTATGGAACACAAAAAGTTCATGAAGCTGCGTTGGAGAGGCCACCAGAGAGCCCAGTGACTAAGAGGCTTTTGCAAATCTTGAGGGGCTACATCGCTGGAATTTCCAGAAACTCTAGTCAGCACAATTGAATGCTGTCTGCAGCAATACTTGGCAACCTGGAAAGGTTTGTTGCAATTGTTGAAGGTGCAGTCCTACGTGTTAGCCAAGCTCAGCTCACCATAATGGATCTACCACATATGGAGTCGTAACAATGGGATAAACTCACACCTCATAGAAGAATCTTCTCACAGTGTTAGAAACAACTCTAAAGGAAGGCTTTAATCAAAAGAGTCATAATTAGTCCACCCTGCTTATTTTCCTTCCAATGGAGCCAAGTTGTACTGTTCATACCAAGATCTTCAGGGTGTTCCAGGTAAAAGGAGTCTTGGAAGTCATCCAGTCCAACCTCTCACCTATTATGGCTTTCACTTTTAGAAATCCGTGGAAGAAACTATCAGTGAGCACTGGCATACCCAGGCTCCCCTACATTTCTTCCCTCCTCTGCAGTACATGTGAGGCTGTATGGCTGAGCTCTGGCTGATGCCACATTGGTGGAAGTTGTGTAAGTCACTCCCAGGCCTGACTTTCTCAGACAGAGGAGAAACAGCCAAGTTGCATCACACCAGAGTCTGCTTGAAAGAGAAATATACTTTAACAACGTTAGTCACTACTATTTGTGGATTTGTCTGTTTCATCAGCAAGCATTCAGTCATATCAAGCCACTTACAATCTAGCAACTCAGAGTTGTCAATCACTCTAGAGAAAGGGATGGAGATTATTACCACCCATATACCCAAAAGATTTAAATAGTGGAAGCAGTCACGAAACCCATTGTTACTTTGCAGTAGCACCTCACTTACCTAAAAGTTGTTATGTCAGACATAATTTGCAAAGCTAAAGCCTCAACTCCCTAAGAATGAGAGAGTAAGCAGCAAATGCCTTAAAACAACCCAGGTTGAGAGCAAAATAAAGCTTTTGAGCTTCTTTTCCTGGTAAGCTCTTCAGGCTGGATTTCTTTATGCAAGTTATTTCAGAGTAAATAAATAAATCTTGGAAATTTGATTATCTCCCATCAAATAGGAAATTGGCCAGGCATGGTGGCTTATGCCTATAATCTCAGTACTTTGGGAGGCTGAGGCGGAGTTGAGCCCAGGAGTTTGAGATCAGTTTGGGCAGCACAGCAAGACCTCATGCCTACAAATTATTTACAAATTAGCCAGTCATGTTGGTGTGTGCCTGTGCTCACAGCTACTTGGGAGACTGAGGTGGGAGAATCACTTTACCCTGGGAGGTCCAGGCTGCAGTGAGCCATGATTGTGCCACTGTACTCCATCGTGGGCCACAAAGCAAGACCCTCCCTCAAATAAAAAAATAAAAAAGAAACAAATAGGAAATTGAATGCACAAAAAAGAATGGCCTGAAAAGGGGCAAAACATGCCATTCTGATAGCAACGGAGAGATCGGGAAAACTATAAAAGGCAACACATCCAAATCAAAAAGCAGGGTATAGTGCCCCGTTTTATAAAGAATAATTGAGCCCCATTGCCCCTCAGAGTCCTGAAAGCATCATAGAAGGACCTCAGCTCACAACTGATCCTAATAAAGATGACTTCAGTCTTCATCCAAGCTTTCTAAGCTTCAAAGGAAGGTAGGAAAATGTGGAAGAAGTGTCTGGAAATGGTAAGTCAAAACTGTCAGTGTTTAAAGACATACACTTAATACCCATTCATAGAATAAAGCAATATTCCTGTTCTCTCTCCCTCTTTTTCTTCCTCTCTTTTCCTTTCCTTCTTGAAAATAATAATAATAAAGACATACACTTGGTCATTTGAAAAACTCACTTATGAGAACTACCTTATTCCCTAGGTTGCCTCATAAAGCTGCTTTAAAAAATACAAGACATTGCTGGGTGTGATGGCTCATGCCTGTAATCCCAGAACTTTGGGAGGCTGAGGTGGGTGGATCACCTGGGGTAAGGAGTTCGAGACCAGCCTGGCAAACATAGTGAAATACCATCTCTACTTTAAAAATACAAAAATTAGTCAGGTGTGGTGCCAGGCAGGAGAATTGCTTGAGCCTGGGAGATGGAGGTTGCAGTGAGCCAAGATTGCACCACTGAACTCCAGCCTGGATGACAGAGTGAGACTATAAGACACTGTCAATTGGAAGAGGTCTGATTTAGAATGGGTGGTTCCTCCTGAACCTATTTAGGTACACACACACAGCATGAAAGAAATCAGGCTTCCATAAGATAAATCAAGATCTAAAAGTCAAGTTGAAAGGAGGTTAGAGATCATGCAGCCAAGACCCTGGCAAAAAAAGTTAGGTGACTAGATGGCATACATTCATCTCACTGTAGAGAGGGAACTACAGCCAGTGTCGTATTTGAGAGCCAGAATATTATCCACATCACAATTTCCTAGGCCCACTCACAACACTCTACATCCCTTCCCAAGCCTTCAGGTTGGCCCCCAGGCCTGATGAACTCACCTGCAGAAAGCAGTGTCCAACTGGAGCATGCTCCGCAAGGGTGGAATTGTACACCTGCCTCCAGAAGATGGGCTCGTTGTCATTCACATCATCCACGGTGATGCTCACCAAGCTAGTGGCAGAGAGCGAGGGCTCTCCGAGGTCCTGAGCCACCACTCTCAGCTCCACCGCCTCCTGGACCTCTCGGTCTAGAGTCCGGAGGGTGCTGATGGCACCGCTTTCGGGATCAATGGTGAAAGATGGTCCACACTCTGCAGTGGGCAAAGCATCTGGATTGCAGGGAGCCGAGAGTGGTACTAGAGTGTAGCGCAGCCGGGAGTGATCAGTGCCTGCCTCGTCGGCGTCGGAGGCGCTGACCCACAGGACTACTGTGCCAGGGGCCGCGGCCTCGGACACTAAGGCCTTGTAATGCTGTTGGCTGAAGAGAGGTGGTTGGTCGTTGAGGTCGGCGACCCGGAGTAGCAGCGTCTCCTCGGTGCTCAGCGGCGGGGACCCCGCATCGGTGGCCACCAGTCGTAACTCGTACAGATCGCGGCTCTCTCTGTCCAGGGGCCCCTCGACGCAAAGGAAAAATACCCCTGGGGGGCCTCCGGGCCGCAAAGCGAAGGCTCCCTCTCCGCCTTCCAAGGACAGAGAGATGCTCGCGTCTCCAAGACCCACACCAAGCTCCCCCGCGCCCTCGTCTTCCTCCTCCCGGTCACCGTCAGCATCGGACACCGAGAAGCGAGCCACATAGTCGCCGGGTCGGGCGCCTTCAGAGACGCGGGCGACGCCTTCGAAATCTGTGAGGAAGAGCACGTGAATGGCTGGCTGGTTGTCATTCACGTCCAGCACGGCGATGGACACGCGCACCGTGGCAACCTCAGGCTCGGCGCCTCCATCGCGGGCCTCCACCACCAGCTGGTGCCAGGCCTGCGCCTCGCGGTCCAGAGGTCTCCGCACTCGCACCACGCCGCTAAGCTCCTCCACGGCGAAGTAGGCCGCGTCGCCCAGGACCCCGCCGCCGCTCCCTGCCGCGGGCACTTGCCGGGCACGGACGCTGTAGCGCACGAAGCCATTGGGCCCCAGGTCGCGGTCGGTGGCGCGCACGCGGCAGACCTCCGCGCCCGGCGGGGCGTCCTCGCGCACCGCGGCGCGGTATTCTTCCTGCTCAAAGACCGGCGGGTTGTCGTTCTCATCCAGCACGCGCAGCTCCACGCGCAGGCTGCCTGTGCGCCGCGGGCGGCCGCCGTCCCATGCGTCGATCTGCAGCCAGTGCACCGCCACCTTCTCTCGGTCCAGGCGCCGCAGCAGCACCAGGTCTAGTGGCTCCAGGGGCGACGAGGAGCCTGGCAAAAGCGGTGACGGTAGTGGCCCCGGAGCCCCGTAGCGCAACTCGAAGAACGGGCCTGCAGGGTCCTCGGGCAGGTCAGACGGTAGCACCAGGGTGTATCCCTGAGTGCTGAACAGCCCGGCGTCGAGATCCTGGGCACCTGGCAGGCGGAAGGCGGTCCCCGGCGGGCTGAGCTCGGAGACGTCGAGCTGCAGGGAGTCGAGGGGAAAGCGGGGCGAGTGGTCATTCACATCGTTGACGCGGATATCCACCTGCACCACGGCGCCCAGCAGCGTGGCGGCCACGAAGCTGTAGCGGTCCCGCCGTTCGCGGTCCAGGTGCCGCGCAGTGCGGATAATGCCGGTGTCGGGATGCACGTGGAAGTCGTCCAGCAGCGGGGAGTCATCCGAGTCCTCCGACAGAAAGAAGCCGCTCCCCTCCTGCTGCGCTGGCGGCAACCCGGCGCGGATGTCACCGACCAGCGTGTCCGGGGGAAGCCCCTCATCCACGGAAAGGGTGAGGTTGAACAACTGGGCAGACGAGCCCGTGGCCGCCCACAGCCACACGTGCACCAAGAGCCCGAGCACGGAGCGCTGAGTCCAGGCGCCGCTGCTGCCTTGCCGTCCGCGGGGTGTCTCTCTCCTCCCCGGGAGCAGAAGGGGCTTCCCGACGGGAGCCCCCAGCTGCTGACACCCTTCGCCCATCTTCCGCCCACAAGGGCTCATTTCTCCGCCAGCTCCTGGGAAGGCTCTCGGGTAACTGCCAGCTTGTGGCAGGATCGCAGAAAAATCCAGGAGCCTCTTCAGTGTCTGAGCCAAAGAAGAAAAGACTTTGTTTGGCAAACAAACCGAGGGACCCAGGAGTTCCCGGGGTTACATCTGCAACTGGTGAAAGCGTCCTCCTCTGCCTGCAGCTCACGCAGACAGGGAAGCTCTAGCTGCCTCTGCCGCGGCAGCCACCTCTTCATCCCCTGGATTTCTTTAAAAGAGTCTCATCTCTTTTTCTCTCTCCTTTTATTCCTTTTACATCTGTTCCTTGTTCTACTCGGCTGGTTGTTCCCTGCTAGTAAAGTCAGGTGCATTATTTCTTTTGCCAGAAAGAAGGAGATTATTTGAAGGGCGCACACACAAGGAGAGGATGGAGATCGGGCCGGAGGAGGGGGTGGAGAAGGGCGGGGAGGCCGGGAGTCAGGGCGCGGGGTGGAGGGAAGGAGGGAGGAAGGGAAGGAGGGCTGCGGTGGTGTCTGCTGCTCCAGGGGCGGGGCGGGGCGGGGCGATCTCTCCCCGTGGCGTCTCCCCGCGCCCCGGACCGCGCGACTCGGGCTCTGACCCAACCTCCGCCGCCTCCCTTCCCCTCCCCGCCGTGTGACGCGGCGCACACGAGGGCAAACTCCAACCTGCGAGCCACGGCTCTGCAGCAGGGCGGTAGAAGAGCAAATGCTAAAGCCCTGGGAGACTTGCACCGCGCGGGGCAGGTGGGGGACGCGCAGGCCGGGCGTCTGCACTGGCTTGGCGTGCCCAGTAGTGAAGGGAGCGGCCTCTTCGCGGCCTCGCCCTCCATCCCCTTGACCGTCCCTTAGCAGGCCTGACGCTTGGCTTGGGCTGAGCCGAGAAGGTGGGGGTTATCATCACTTTGGGGTGCCAAACTTGTGTTCTCCATTTGGCGAGAGAGACTCCCGTCCGCAGGGGAAGGACAGATGGAGTCAAAGGCCATAGCACAGCTGGGACCAGGATGGCTGCGAAGGGGAGAAGGCGGAACTTGGAAAAACCTTCCAGAAAACCGGAGAAATCTGTGGCACACATGGTGCAAACCACACTTTATTGTGCCGCGCTACTACTCAGCGACGTGTGAGCCTCTTGTCACTACGCTCTGCCACCAGGAATGAGGACAATATATCCGTCTTGAGAACCCTTTATCTAAATTCAGCACCGTCTTGACACTTCCAGGGTGTTTGACGATGCTGATTTATGAGCAGAAAGCCCTGGTGGCTGACACCCCCTCAACCCCTCAGCGCTCCACCACCGCCCCTAATCAAGGAAGTTTGCAAGCGAGACCACTCTACGGATAGCACTTTCAAAACTAGCTTCTGTCTGAGCCGAACGCAAATGCCAATAGCCATAGTCGAAGATTTCCGTTCAATTATTCCTAATAATCGATAGAAACTGATAAATGTCCTCTAATAAAGTATGCCTGAGAAAAGACTCTCTGGGCTCTTAAGAATGGCTGGCCGTATTTAGCAAATGGTTTCTACAATTTTGCATTTGGGCCAGAGGGAAGAATTAATTTCCTAGATACTGTTTCTCTCCTTTAGGGAGGACCAAAACCCCTGCATAGTGGTTTCTTGCAGCAACAATAAAATGCCTTTTTAATGTGCAGTGGAGTTATATATAATTGTTAATCCACAGCCACACTACCTCTGACCAAATAACAATAAAATAATTGACTTTGTAGCAGATATGTTGCCATAAATGGAGACATTATTAAAATAAATTCAGCTTTCATTCCCCAATGAACTCTCTTTAACCATTAAAGCGATTTGTTATGAGTCTTTAGAGTCTTTTTATCTTCAATCACTGCATTCTCACCCTAACTAGTCCCTTCCCTCCACTCTTGCCCCTCTGTAAGTCATTCTTTTTTGTTTTTGCTGTTGTTATTGTTGCTGTTGTTGTTTTCTGAAGGGATCTCACTCTGTCACCCAGGCTGTAGTGCAGTGGTACAATCGCCACCCACTGCAACCTCTGTCTCCTGGACTCAAGTCATTCTATCACCTCAGTTTCCAGAGTAGGTGGTACTATAGGTCCCCACCACTACGCCTGGCAATTTTTTACTTTATTTTATTTATTTATTTATTTGTTTGTTTATTTATTTATTTATTTATTGTAGAGATGAGTTCTCACTATATTGTCCAGACTGGTCTCAAACTCCTGAGGCCAAACGATCCTCCTGTCTAGCCTTCCCAAAGTACTGAGATTACAGGCCTGAGCCACCAAAACCAGCCTATAAGTAATTCTTGAATGAGCATCTGGATTAATGTTTTTAATTAATATGTCTCAAATCATATTACCTCCTGCTTAGAATCTGAAATGATTCCATTGTACTTAGCTTCTAATTCAGACTCCTTCAACCAAGCTTCTTTGAATAGTGCAGTTCCTATCCATGTTTTTGATCTTGCCTCACACCACCACTCTGGACTCAGCCATCCTTCTTTCTGACCTTGTACCTTTGAATTGTTAGAATTTTCCATGTGTGGGAGTTCTTTTTTCTGTTTTGGAAAGGTCTAGCTCTTTCTCCTTCAGGTCTCAAGTCCAATGGCCTCTGTTAAGAAAGATCTTCCCTGATCATCCTACCTCAGATCTTCTAAATCCTATTATATCCTTTCAGTATATTTTATTCACAGCACCTATCATCAGCATCTGAAACCAGTCTGCTTTTTCTCACTTGTTTATTAGATTATTACAACCTTAAAACCCTCATTCTGCTTTATCTCAGCACCTAGAACAGTACCTAGCATGTAGTGGGTCTCTATTTACTAAATATGTGTTGGACGGACAGTTGGTTAAATCTTTGGGTAGGTGAATGGATTTGTCTGTTAAAGTAGAAGTTTGAAGCCATAACCAAGAATGAATTGGCCATGAGAATCTTCACTGTGATGAATTCTATCTTTGCAATCTTACTCATCTAAATCATTTTGTAGGGCTTCTTGAACTTATTTTTCAGCTTCTTCAACTTATTTTGTAAACCATTGTATTAGTCTGTTCTCACATTGCTAAAAAGAGCCTGAGACTGGGTAATTTATAAAGAAAAAAAGGCTTAATTGGCTCATCATTTTGCAGGCTGTACAGGAACCATGATGGGATCAGCTTCTGAGGAGGCCTCAGGAAACTTATAATCCTGGAAGAAAGTGAAGGTGGAAAGTGCAGGCAGGAGGAAGAAAATGAGCAGGAAGGTGCTATATACTTTTAAACGAACACATTTCATGAGAACTCACTATCATCAGGACAGCTTAGGGAGGTGGTGCTAAACCATTTACAAGAAACTGCCTCAGGAGCCATCACCTCCCACCAGGTTCCACCTCTAACACTGAGGGTTACCATTCAACATGAGATTTGGGCAGGAAACAGATCCAAACCATATCAACCATCTTGTTAACAAATATTTACTTGAATCTAAAAATAAAGAAAAAGAAGCATCTTTTTCTGCATCTTTCACTGACACATTCTTTGTAAACAGTGGTTTAGTTTAGAAACAGCGGAAAGCAAATGGAAAATCAAGAACTTCAGGCTTCTATTTTCCCATTGGTTCTAAAGCTTTATATTTCAAGAATGTGCAATTCAAGGTCTCCTGTCCATTGCACAATTAACCTTCATTGAAGGTACTGAATGTCCTTAATTATAGAATTAAGAATTCAATTTTGTGAAGAGAAATAAGAGCATTTCTCAAATATGTGAAAAATAATTTTCGGTAATTCAGAAGCCAGTAGCCTGAAAGAAATAGGTCAAGGTCTGATCCTTGTAAGGGAAGCATCATGGTGTAACTGGCCAGAGTTTTATCTTTAAAGTTGGAAATCTCTTATTCTGCTCTATAACTGGGGGGAGGTTACTTAAATTTTAAGCCTTAGAGTTTCCTCCTTTCTAAATTGGGGATGATACAGCTAATTTACAGGGATGCCATGAGCCTTAAATGAGACAATATATGTGGAATGGCATATAGAATACATTTGGTAAATAGTATTTTCTTGCCCTCTTTTGTTTGTGTGATGAAATGTTTTAGGAGTGAATTATTTTGGAATTCTCAGTAATATCAAACACTGACTTCTTATTCCCCCAGAATGTGTGAAGAAGGAGGATATAAAATTCCCACTATCTGGCAGGATGCAGTGGCTCATACCTGTACTCCCGCACTTTGGGAGATCAAGGCAGGAGGATTGCTTGAGCCCAGGAAGTCAAAACCAGACTGGGCAACGTGGCAAGACCCTATGTCTACACACACACACACACAAATTAGCCAGGCACACTGATGTGTAAATGTAGTCTCATGTATTCAAGAGGCTGAGCTGCCAGGATGGCTTAAACCCAAGGTGTTTAGCTGTGTTCATGCCACTGCACTCCAGCTTGCATGACAGAGCAAGAGCCCATCTCAAAAAAAAAAAAATGCCCAGTATTATAAACATAAACTATTATTGGACAGAAAGGCTCAAGACAGTTCTTCACTTTGTCTTATGCAGTTTAATTAATACAGGAAGTCCATCTTCAAAAACATTTTCCCCCGGACTGTAGATAGCCCTCAGCTTTGTAATAGTTAAACAGTGTAGTTACTAAGTGCTCAAATCAGTGTTCAGAACACCCCAAGTTAACCCTTTAGAAAAGGAGTTATAATTATTATCCCCATCTTACAGATGAGGAAACTGAGGTTCAGGAGTATTGCATGTCATGTGACCAAAGTCACACAGGTAGTAGAATTGGAACCTGAACCCAGTTTTGTTCCAGTGTCCATGGTTTTCACTGGTCATTTAATAATGATAAATGACTTTATCATTTTCTTTAATCAGATTGTCTTCTTCTGAATTATTAATGAAGTCGGCACAGTGATATAATGATTTTTGGGAAGACCTGGGAGAACTACAGAAGGAGGAACTTGTGAGCATGTTAGTGGGCGTCATGGGGAGGCGCAGGAAGATAGTCACAAGTCAGTACTTGAAGATGCAACAAAAAGAAACCAACTCCGCACTTAAAAAATGGTACTTAAAAGTTTGGGAGGCTGAGATCACCTGAGGTCAGGAGTTCGAGGCCAGCCTGACCAACATGGAGAAACACCATCTCTACTAAAAATACAAAATTAGTCGGGCATGGTGGCTCATGCCTGTGATCCCAGCTACTCGGGAAGCTGAGGCACGAGAATTGCTTGAACCCAGGAGGCAGAGATTGCAGTGAGCCAAGATCGCGCCATTGCACTCCAGCTTGGGCAACAAGAGCGAAACTCCATCTCAAAAAAAATGGTACTGCGAAGCCAGTAAAGAGAATCATGTGACATGGAGGGTTTCTTCCCAACTTCTCACCCAGGGGAATGACCCTCTGAGGGTTAAAAAGGGTACATGACACCAGGGAGCCCCCGTGTGAAACTCCCTTGCCTCACATGCCATCTTTCTGAAAATGTTTCAGCCAAAGAGTGTTTGGGGCTTGTGACAGTTAAAGGTGATGTGTCATGTTGGCCAAGGCTATGGTGCTCACATTGTTTGGTGAAACACTGGCCTAGATGCTGCGGGGAAGGTCATGTCATGTTGGAAAGAACCCTAACTAATATAGAACTTTGTGGAAGTGGAGATAATTTAGTATTTAATATTATAGCTGGCATTTAGAATCTACATATATTTTGTGTTCTTAAAGTTTTTAAAATCAGAATCTTGGGCATAATTGGGATCTTAATAAGTAATCAAGTACATCTTTCTATTTTAGAATCTAAGCCACCAAAAAGAGATGATAGTCTTTTCCTTTTTTAAAATGTTGAGAACCAATTCCACACATTCCTGTATGATATTCTTAACTCCACAGAATATGATTACATTTTACAGATTATGAATTTCTGATTTGAATATCAACATATGGTTATTTACTTTGATTTTTTGGGAAGATGAAGAAAAACTGGTCAATAATTTTTTATGCCAATGCTTCACCACATAGTTGAAGGGAACTATAACAAGGCTTACCATTAAGCAGGTTTATCATAATATAGCAAATCACAGTTTCAGATCTAGTGGAAGCTGGAATGTAAGAATCACATACACCAAAGTTGTCCCTGCTTTTGAAGATTGTGGTATAGGTAGGTCTCAGATAGAACCCCTGGCTAAGGTAATTCCTGCCTAATTTCCCCTTCTCTCTCCTAACTTGCTTATTATGCTTCTCAATACTTGGTAAGGCAGACCAGCTTTTCCCCATTCGCTCCAACAGACTCAGGATGGCCTACAAAGGCCAATCAAACCTGCTTAACCACATAGCCCTTACAATTTGGCTTTTCTAATTCTGTCTTTGGCACACACCCCATTTTGCCTTTCCTAAAAGCTTTTCTTTAGATGAAATAATCCCAGCTCCTCACTTCCCCAGCCCTTTAATCATTTTGTTTCTGTTCTCTGAACTTTTTCCAATTTTCCTTTATATTGTATCAGATGCAGAAACCAAAACCACACACCATTTCTAACAGGGTCTATGCATTGCCAAACCTGGGGAGGCTGACTTACTTCTTCAATCAGAAATCAAAGCCAAGTCCAAAAGGTTAACAAGTGGATGTTGGAACAGGTGTGACACCCCTATTCCAATAAAGCAACACTTTCTGAGTTGGTAATTATTCGGTGTGGAAAGATAATCTACTCGTTTTCACACAAAAGAATTTTTAGAATATTCATGTATTTGTATAAGACAGCATGATAGATAAAGCTGGTGAAGAAAAAAAGATAAGTAGCATTGGATCCTGACCATATTTTTCTAAGTACTATTTTTCTTTGTGAGAAGTTAAGAAAGCCTATCTGCTTTCTGGGACAAAATTAAGTTCACTAAAATATATATACATAATATATGTTATAATAATTCAGGCAAGAGAAAGCAAAGGAAATACCCAGGACCCTGCCAATCCCACAAATATTCAGTGAGAAAAACACCTGGATTCTCCCCAAGCCACAGCTGTTTAGTTGGAAAATGCCTGGTTCCCATTGAATCAAGGCAGTCAGGGAAAAGAGCCACATCCGGCCCAGTGTGTCTGCTGCGTACAACACACACACATGAATTCTATTTGATCAAGACACAGTTATTTTGGAAATAAATAGGCCCTGCTGGATCCAAGCACAGTTCATGACTAGCACACGCAGATGGGGTGTACTGAGTGCAGATATTATCTATGAGAAACTCCAATACACAGATATTTGGTAAGAAAACTTATGCCGCAGGTTTGGGGGCTCTGTTACTATCTCAGTTATTTCCTTCCTGGGACATACGTGGGTTTGGCAATGCTTCTCCTTGATTAAGTTTGCTTGGATCACCAGGATCTAAGTGTGTTCACCCAGATTCTTTAGGTTGAGCAGTGAGTATATAGGAAAAGAAACATAAAATTGAGTAAGTTAATCTTGTTTTCCTTTAGTATACAATCAACAGTATAGTAGCATAATCACAATAGGAATGTTGCAGGACTTCCTGAACATATGTGAATTAGGAAAAACCTTTATCTCTCTCATCACAATGTACACTTTCCACATATTCCCATCTTTCCTTTATTGGCATAAACTTTTGTGTCAAATGGACCCAATTTCACTACATTTTCCAAGTAACTTTTTCAGCAATCCATTATTTTAAAAATACTGCTATTGGCCCTGAAGTTAATCTGAAAATTAGGCAGATATTTCCAATGAATTAAATAATCATCATACTTATGATTTATCTACTTTAAAGCATAGAGATTTCTTATTGTTAATATAATTTATGAGGAGTGAATCCATGCTTAATTCCTTTAAAGATGTGCTTAGTTTTCCAAAATAAACCTGAGGAGAGAAACTGTGCTTTGAGAAATCACAGACTTCACGTCTGAGGGTTCTAGAATCCTGAGGGCTTGGGAGAGTTTCTTCTGCCCCATCACTTGCTCCAGAAATCAGGATAGGTTACAGTGGCAACAGCTTCATGAATTCAGGTTCTCCTCAGCTTTCCTCTGTTGACTGCAAATACCTTATTTCCCATAATTCTTTGTATCTCAGTGCAAAAAAAGAGAGAGAGAAAGAAAAATAGAGGAATCATATTACAGAAGCTTCCAGCCTCAAAGGATGCATTCAATTAATAAACAGGAATCTCTCAGGAAAGCAAACCTGAATCCCCTGGTCAACAGTGTCCATTCTGACCACTGCACGTGGAGTGTTTTAGCCATCAAACTGACCTCCAGGGTATCTGCAGTCACATGACTGCATGTGCAGGAGCCTCTCTTCAAACACAGCTTCTTGTGTTTGCAAATGTTTCTCTATATTTTTTTCTCTGACTTCATGGACTTTTATTCCCAACTCTGTACATTTTTTTTTAATAAATGTAGCCTCCACATTTTTGCTGTGTGCTTTATCTTCAAAATCCTTTTTGAAGGCCTCTGGCCTCTCTTCTCATGCATTTTTATCCCCAGCCTGCCCTGCTTCACCTGTGGGCTTTATTCACTGTTCTTCCTTCTGTTAAGCCCTGGTCTCTTATCCAGGCATAACGGAAAAGCTTAAAAATAGCCATAAAAAATGTAGTTTAGAAGAGATGCTTTAAAGCTCAAATGATAAAGCCCTTCAGGGGGCACAGATGAATGTTAAATGCTGGGAAGCAAACACCAGTAATCAGAGCTGCAATCGTTCGTTTTTGAGCAAGTGCATTGTGCGGCCCAAGAGGAAAAAGGCAGAGCTATAAAAGGCTGCAAAGTGGCCACAGCTGCCGATCCTTGAACTTTGCAGGTGCCCAGAGTGAATGATTCCAGGAACTCACCTCTCCTGCCAGAATGTCACCTGCAGAAAAGCCATATTCGCAAATCAAGGGAACCTGACGGATTATTCTAGACCTAATCTCCATCGTCATAATCCCCTGTGGTAGGCAGAATAATTCCTCCTCCCCGACTCCCGCAAAGATGTCTGTGTCATTAAATCTGTAAATACATTACTTTATTGACAAAACAGACTTTGCAGATGGGATTAAGGTAAGGAATTTGAGATGGAGAGATTGTCTAGGTGGATCCATTGTAATCCCAGGGGCCCTTAGAAGGGAAAAGGGGAGGCAGGAAAGTCAGAGTCGGAGTAGGAGATGGGGCAAGAGGTTGGAGTGAAGGAGCCATGAGCCAAAGAACTCAGGCAGCCTCTCAAAGCTGGCAAAGGAAAGGAATTCGATTCTTCCCAGAGCATCCAGAAGGAACGCAGTTCTGGCAACACCTTGATTTTGGCCCAGTGAGACCCATGTGGGACTCGTAATCTACAGAACTGTAAGATAATACATTTGTGTTGTTTTAAGCCACAAAATTTGTGATAATTTGTTACAGCAGCCACAGGAAACTAATACACCCCTTGGCAGTGCCGAGGCCAGTTTTTCCCCTTCCCTGAATTCTCTAAAATAAATACTCACATTTCCAGTGCAATTGTTCCCTCTCAAACATTTATGTTCTCATTGAAAAGAAGACTGAAATTACCACAGCATTGGTTTTTGCCTCCAGCCAACAAAATCTCAAGGGATCAGTTACTGCTGGAAATGTAGGCAGAGTTCTTTCAGAGAAAGTGTCTCTCAACCGTATCAAGAGGAAGTTTTTCCTTGATTTAAATGCATCATTTGAAGTTTTGTCTTTGTAAAAATGGTTTTAGGAAAAAACCTGTTCACAAAATAATCTTCTTGTTTAAAAGGCTAATGATTCCCTATGTAATTAATATACAATCAAGACTGTTAAAACTTTAACTAGATGTGATTTGGGAGTAATATTGAGTTAGCCATAATTTATCAGGGGGAGAGAATAGAGTCTTTGGGAAAGAGAGAGTCAAGGACACAAAGGTTCTTTTTAAATCAAAGGGCTTGACCCAACAACCAGAAAATGGGGTTCTGGTCATACTGTGGAGAGAAATAAATCCTGACTGGAAACAAATCTAAGTGCTATATAATGGGCCATGAAATCCATTCAATGGGAGTCCCTGGCTCCAGAGGTGGGAACCTGCTAGTGTGTACACAAAGAATCTGTTTCTTTTCATCTCCTCATACTCAAATGGAAATGTGATGGTTTCCAAACTTCTCTGACTCACCGTAAGTAATATATTTTATATCACAGGCCACATACACACTATACAATGTAATTGAAACAATAGTTTCATGACATCTTACTTACCCTTCCAATGTGAACTATATTCTGAGATTTCCTAATTCTTATTGGCATTTTTCATTAGTGTTCATTCATTCATTTATTTTTCATTTTTAAAGTGCTAGTCAGGATCAATTAAGTGGTCATGACTAGGAGTTTGAAAACATAGCTTCAGTAGTACTATTTATCACGAAAGTAAGTCTTTTCTTTTGGTGTTAGTAGTAACAATTATTCATTATTCCCTAGAAATTTCAAAAGGAATGATAGCTGGAAACTGACTATCTTTGAAGTCTTTCTAATTTTATAATTACATAGTTTTTCATCAAAAGAAATATTATTTTATTTTATCTAAAGTTTTTTAATAAAATAAAGTAATGACTAATAACTTGGAACCTTCTCTCTAAAAGGTTTGTTTAATTTGAAAAAATGTTTTTTCTAAGATAATTCTAATTCTGTTTTGCTCTTCAATGATTGATGCTAAACCCCAAACATGTCTTTCTAATCAAAATCAGGAATTATTGAAATTTTTGCCATACCTTTTTTTTGTCACATTGGCATTAGTGTTTCTGAATTTTGATTTCAGGAGTTGGGGAACTAGAATCACTCGTAAGGGATAAAGCATTTTGAGTCACTTCCAGAGAGTGTTTTGATTTATGCTCTACCCAATATCGCCTTGAAATTCACCTCCTCTTCTCATCACTAATATTGCTGAAGGCAGGTGAAGTGTCCTAAGACTCGCAGAGAAACTGCTCACTCTCATTTTGTTTTTAACAATTATGCTGCCCAACACACTTCTCAGATTCCTGCCTGTAAAATAAAAGTGACACTAAACTCTCAGAGCTGAAGAATAGCTAATAAACTGTTCTAACCCTTCAGAGATGCAGAACAATAGCACTTACTCATCAGTTTGCTGAGAGGTGACAGATTCCAATTTCCTATTTTCCAGAAACTCTCTCCTCATTACCAAGCAAAACTGGACCGGTTAACTTGCCCAAGATCTATAGCTTGCTGCAGTGATCTCATCAGTCTGCGTCCCTGATGGGAACTCAAGCAGGTGGTGTGGAGAGCAGCGAGCTGACATATGGAGACATATTGCCTAAATAGACTGATCTACCAGGCCAACTAATTTTCCTTCTGAGAAGAGCAATTATTTTCAATTGCCGTATATCAAAATGACTTTGTTCTTGCCACTAAAATATGTCAATAAACTATAATGTAAATGAGTACCTCCTGCTACTTTGATTTTTTAAAATTAAAGATTAAAAAAAATGAGAAGCAGCAGAGCCCACATTGCCTCATTTAGAATTAAGACAGGATCACAATTCGAGGCTTTACAACATTAAGCTGGGGTGAGTAACTCACACCATTTTAGAAGCCTTTTGACAGTATCACAAAACTACTCTGTAACTTTGTTTTTAAATCATATTAATTCTGTTGAAAAGTTTTCTTTTGTGTGAAAGAACATTGTCTCTTGTAGGAAGTGATAAATACCAAAAGGAGGACGCTGGAAAGTAGATGTCAGATACAATAGAGATTATAAAAAACTCACCTGCCCCACCTGTCTAGGACCAGAACTTAGGCTGGTTCAATCAAATACTCCTTATGAAAGAAATGCATTCAGAATTCCAAATAAGGGTTTTGAAGGAAAATTTTAATATCTATATTTAGATTTAGCAGCCCTAAAGGGAAATAGGGTGTTGATTTATGCAACTGAGAGAAATTATGAGCAGCTGGAACATTAAGGGCATGTTGTCAGAGGGAGTTTTCATTGCCAATTTGGACTGAAGTTCCAGAACCATCCAGAGCCATGATTTAAACACATAAGATCTTAGAAGCCCCAGTCTAGTTAATTTTAGCATGTATAATATCCAATCCTTGGATTATTTGATTGATGGAGCCATTAAAGATACAGCAGTTAATGATAGACACAGAGCATAGTTAAATTTTATTACATTTTACAGTTTCTTCTTTAGAGAGAACTATTTTTAAACTTATGATGAGTGATTTTTGAAATAAGATACATCTTAACAGAAGAACTGAGTAAAAATAAAGTCTGAAAATCTTTTTATTAATTCTAGAGAGCTTGACTATCAAACTAAAAAGCTGTTCCCCTGGTAAAGTATCTAAATACATATAAGCCTCCTCATGTGGGCTGAGCTTGCAACAGAGACATAAAACAATAAGAATAACGTCTCAGGGTAGACAAAGACATAATTATCTTCTATATTGTTGAAATAAATAAATCACTGCATAATAAATTGTCTCAACCCCTTATTCTTCAAATTTTGTTAAAAATCATTTTCCCCTCTTGCAAAGAGCTTCTAAATTATGGAAGCAAAGAGCTTCCATTCCTGATCTCTCTGTTTTCTCCCAGAAATCTTCAAGTCAAGATAAGCAGTTTAAACCATTGGATTCATTCAGTTATCTTTGAGGGTTTTCTCTAACACTACTCTTCATTCGTCAGGACAAACAAGTTACCTGGCATTACCCTATCATTCTCCCTACGCAAGCAGAAGATCATTTGGGGCACATTAGACTACCACAAGGGGGAATGAGAGCCAAATATTTTCAGTTGGGATTTCAGAAGAAAACCATCCTGACATGTGAAGTATTTGGATTAGGAGTTCAAGGAAGAAGTCCGGGTGTGGTGGCTGATGCCTGTAATCCCAGCACTTTGGGAGGTGGAGGTGGGCGGATGACCTGAGGTCAGGAGTTTGAGACCAGCCTGGCCAACATGAAGAAACCCCATCTCTATTAAAAAAAAAAAAGAAAGAAAGAAAGAAAGAAAGAAAAGAAAAGGGAATTCAAGGAAGAATCTGGTAGGACGAGATCCAAACCCCTTCCCTGGAAGAACCCAGGATCCGGTAAGGAAGTAGGTAAGAAAAAGTAACTACATTACAAGACGAGTAATGCTGTGAGAATAAGGACTTACGGAACTTGGAAGAAAGCTTCACTCTCATTCATATCCAATCTGGCCAACAGAGTTCATTGCTTCAACTGTCTCTTAGCAACATGCCTTAATATCCTTGGCACCTACTGCTTCCAAAGCGTTATCCCCTTCCACAGCCTCCCTGTTCTCCACATCCTTTTGGATTAATCCAAACAAGTTTTTCCTTTTGTTTGGCCTTCCTGGAGATGCTGTCTTCTCCTATGGGTAATTCTCCTCTCCTTCTGTGTCTCACAGCTAATGATCTTCCTGCTACAGCACTCATCACTTTCTAAAATTAACATCTTTGTTAGGGTACCTGTTTATTTTTCTAAAATTAACATCTTTGTTGGGGTACCTGTTTATTGTCTCCCTTGTCTCTAAAACGCATGATTCCTGTGAATTTTATTCCCTTCTCTGTCCTCAGTGCCTACAACAGCACTGACTGAATTTACGAATTTATGCAAACTGAAAGCATTTTAAATCTATAAGTTCCAATCCCAATTGGTTCTCCACTGCTGTTCAACAAACCTTTAGTTAACAAATTCCTTTTCTTGAGTTATAAGAATCTCCTTCACCCCTGCTACAAATTCACATCAGCAAAAGATCTGGTCCTCCACACCACAATGGCAGTCCCAATAAGGACTTCATGGGTGAGGGATATTTAGGGTACTGTCTGGTCTGTCTCATATGTAGCATTTCTGCTGCATTAGGCAAGGTTTCTCAGTCCCTCTTTTAAATGCTTCTCCTGCGGCTTACACAAAAACCAGTCTCTCTTGGTTTTCTTTCCTCAGACCTCCTGGATCAAAGTCTCCATAGACAATACCTAAGTGTGTGTGTGTGTGTGTGTGTGTGTGTGTGTGTGTTCTGAGACAGAGTGAGTCTTGCTGTGTTGCCCAGGCTGGAGTGCAGTGGCACAATCATGGTTCATTGCTGCCTTGACCTGCTGGGCTTAAGTGATCCTCCCACCTCAGCCTCCCAAGTAGTTGGGTCTACAGACAAGAGCCGCCATGCCCAGATAATTTTTTTATTTTTGTTTTTTAATAAAGATAAAATCTCACTATGTTGCCCAGGCTGGTCTCAAACTCTTGTGCTCAAGCGATCCTCCCAGCTCAGCCACCTAAAGTGCTAGGATTACAGGCATGAGCCACTGTGTCTGGCCTGTTGGTTTTTGTTTTAAGAGCCACTGGTACACAGGTAGGATTGACAACAACTTGCTGTGGATTTATTCTCTTCTCCTTTTCTGTCCAGAGACAGCTTTACACTTAGTAACTGGGTAAAAGCCGAGGTAAGGTTATAGGGGCCTGGACTGGGGGGGGTCACATTTTGCCTTAAAACTGCCTTTGCAGCCAAGCACGGTGGCTCACTCCAGCAATTTCAACACTTTGGGAGGCTGAGGCAGGCAGATCACGAGGTCAGGAGTTCGAGACCAGCCTGACCAACATGGTGAAACCCCATCTCAACTAAAAATACAAAAGTTAGCTGGGCGTGGCAGTGGGCACCTATAATTCCAGCTACTCAGGAGGCTGAAGCAGGAGAATCACTCAAACTTGGAAGGCAGAGGTTGCAGTGAGCAGAGATTGCCTTACTGCACTCCATCCTGGGTGACAGAGAAAGACTCTGTCTCAAAAAAAAAAAAAGATAAAGAGAAAAAGAAAAACAAAAAAAATCTGCCTTTGCATGACAAACACATCTCTTTTATTTGGATTACATGTTTCCAGATTATTACAAAGAGGAAATTTTAATCAACATGCCCATATATACAACATACATAAAGGCAGTTGTAAGATGTGTATGTTCCATATCTATATAGGTTTCAGAAAATATTAGTTGCCATATAGAATATTGCTATACCATGGTGATTATCATTTGAGGGAAAATCATTTGAAGGGGCCGATGCCTCAGAATGACCAGGTGCCAAGGATGTTAAGGTATATTGCTAAGAGATGGAGCATCCCCACTACTGACACCCCCTCACTTGTCCACTGTCATAGCTTCAGCTTCCTACCTAGACCCCAACAATGCTCAAGTCTATGACTTTAAGATCACACATTCTTTCTTCCTCAAATGTGAATTCCTCATTCTCAACTGATGACTAATCTTTTCCAACTGGCGTTTAACAGGCCCCATTGGTATATTGGGGCTAGTATATTTAATTGCTGGTATATTTAAATATATCAGCCCCAGTATACCACTTTCTCTCCTAAACTTCCTTTCTTTCACTGGGTCCAATGGCCTATATTTTTTATTTAAATGTGTTCTCTATCTCGCCACCATTTCTTGAATCTGGATAATCAGGTCTTGTTTAAATGATCAGAGTTGTTTTTTAACAAACCAGCCTACCTCCAACACCTAAACATGCTCCCTTCCCCCACTGTCAAACTACTAAATACTTCCATAGTTATCTTTCCAAAGAGACAATCTGATTATTTTCCCCACCATCCCCTCTTGTTTTAAAACCCTTCAGTGGTTCTTCCATTAAGGGCTAGAGTCAAATCTCCTTAATCCTCCATGCAATGTCCTTTGTGATCAGACCTCAGCTTATGTGCCAGGCTCATCACCCTCCTGTCCTCCCCAGGCCTTTACCAGCTCTCACTACGTGAGAGTTTGAGAAGACATCACTAAATTTAAACCTTTCAAATGCCTTCAATTCCTAGGCACACGCTTATGCCTACCAAATGCATATTAATAAAATGCGGAAAATAATCAGTGTATTTTTATTTGCTAGTTGATTTTATTCCACATGCTAAGGTTCTTCTAAATTTATTCTGGCTTCCCTGTGCAATTCTGCCCAATTCCGTTTTATGTGAAATGACAACAGCAGCAAAGTTCAGAAACACTGCCACCTTGTGATCGCTGAGCAGGTGAAAAGCAAAGTGACCCTCCCTTTATAAATATGTTTATAAACAGAGGAACTGAGAACTGGAGATTCCCTGACCAGTCCCTCTTTCCAGGCCTTAAAATTAACAGCCACTTGATTACTGCTACAAACTCAAAATTTAAAAACTCTACCTTCAATGTCTACTTTTAGTGACTCTCCTTTGTAGAGTCTTGATTTCCCTCTGAATATTTAAAGATACTGAAGGACACATTTATTTAAGGCATCTTCAGGTTCAGGTTCCCTGAAAGCCCAGATAACTTTTTTTTTCTTTTTTTGAGACGGAGTTTCACTGTTGTTACCCAGACTGGAGTGCAACGGGTCGATCTCGGCTCACCGCAACCTCCGCCTTCTGGGTTCAAGCAATTCTCCTGCCCTTTACTTTTAGATCTGTGCTCCAGACCATAGCTGTCAGCTGTATTCGGACAGCAGTGAGTTGATGCCATTTGCCAATACAAACCCAAAACAGGGCACATAAGAAATCCTCAAGAGCTGCTTATGGAGAGAATTAACAAGGAAACAAATGAACAGAAGATACCATGATGACTTTAAGAGTGGAGAAAAATGTTTCTAAAATTTTTGAAAGCAGTCATTTTATTCTGAAACATTGACATATTCTATACTCTTGAGTTATTTTTAAGGTGGGCTTGAATAAAAGAATAATGGAGGTATAGAGAAGCGAAGTGACCTATGTCTAGTGGCAAACCAACAATAAATAGGTTCAGAGCAACTCAGGGCTTTACAAAGATGGGTGAGGCTGAAAGGAAATGTAAAACATATTCATTCAAACCCCTTTTGATACTGCTTTGCAAAAACAGGTTTATCTAGCTCTTCCTTTCTCTCTCTCTCTGTCTCTCTCTCGGCTCAAGACAGGATCTTACTCTGTCACCTAGGCTGAAGTGTAGTGGTGTGATCATGACTCACTGCAGCCTTGATCTCCCAGGCTCAAGCAGTCCTCATGACTCAGCCTCCACACCTGGCTAATTGTTTTTTTTTTGTAAAAACGGGTGCCCACGCTGGTCTCAAATTCCTAAGTTCAAGTGATCCACGCACTTCCCAAAGTGCTGGGATTATAGGCAAGAGCCATAACACCCAGACTTCTTTCTTTTTTTTGACTTTCTTTCTTTCCTTCCTTCCTTCCTTCCTTCCTTCCTTCCTTCCTTCCTTCCTTCCTTCCTTCCTTCCTTCCTTCCTTCCTTCCTTCCTTCCTTCCTTCCTTCCTTCCTTCCTTCCTTCCTTCCTTCCTTCCTTCTTTCTTTTTTTCTGAGACATAGTCTCACTCTGTCACCCAGGCTGGAGTGCAGTGGTACTTTCTAGGCTCACTGCAGCCTTTGCCTCCTGGGTTCAAGCAATTCTTCTGCCTGAGCCTCCGGAGTAGCTGGGACTACAGGCTTACACCACCAAGCCCAGCTAATTTTTGTATTTTTAGTAGAGATGAGATTTCACCATATTGGCCAGGCTGGTCTCAAACTCCTGGCCTCCTGATCAAGTGCTGGGATTACAGGCATGAGCCACTGTGCCCAAGTGACTCTATTTCTTACCGATTATTTCATCACATAGACTAGCTTATTTTTTTTTAAGTTTGTTCTCAGAATGATTGTTTTCAAATGACTTAGAACTGGATTTCTCATAAGCAGCATAGTAGTCACTGGAGACTTTTGTACACAGGTAGAGAATAAGCTGCTTTGGAAAGTCATTGGTCATTCCAAGCTCATTTGTATCATGAGACATCACAGAATATATGCTTTGTAAATAATTGGTTTTTCACAGAGTCAATAACTAATTACCAGTTCATGCCCTATAAATAAATCAATATTAGAAATTAAGTCTAAGTGGATTCATCACAGAAATGAGTGGCCAACTGACCAAACAGCAAACTTCATGATGTATTTCTTGGCTTAGTTGCTCTTTTTGTATTTCTTTTTAAAGCAGTCCTCCTCCCCCATTATTATTATTATAAAGAATGAAAACGGACAAGGTGAGGGAAGGCTAGGCAGCTAAGAGGCCGAAAGGAAATGTAAAACATATTCATTTAATTTTAAAAACCACTGATCCTAGAAAATGTTTGCAGCTTTTGGGTTGTAAGAAAATTAAGCAGGCCTAACATGGTGGGTCACACCTGTAATCCCAGCATTTCGGGAGGCTGAGGCAGGAGGATTGCTTGAGCTGAAGAGTTTGATACCAGCCTGGCAATATAGAGAGACTCCATCTCTACTAAAAATACAAGTAAAATATTAGCAAGGCATGGTGGTGCATCCCTGTGATCCTACTTACTCAGGAGGCTGAGGTAGGAGGATTGCTTGAGCCCAGGAGGTCAAGGCTACACCAAACTGTATTCCCAAGGAAGATGATGAAGCAGGTCAGCAGGATGGCTCATGCCTGTAATCTTAGCACTTTGGGAGGCCAAGGCGAGTGGATCACGAAGTCAGGAGATCGAGACCATCCTGACCAACATGATGAAACCCTGTCTCTACTAAAAATACAAAAAATTAGCTGAGTCGCACGCCTGTAGTCCCAGCTACTTGGGAGGCTGAGGCAGGAGAATCACTTGAACCCAGGAGGTGGAGGTTGTAGTGAGTGGAGATTGTGCCACTGCAGTCCAGCCTGGCAACAGAGTGAGACTTCTTCTCAAAAAAAAAAAAAAAAAAAAAGATGAAGCAGGTTCTGTGACACCAAACAGAATTCAGGGCAAGTGTAGGGCTGAGCAGCCTCATACTATAATCCACACTCAGGGAAATTAACAGAAAAGAATTTTTAGAATGAAATCATGACTGATCTTGTCATCATCTCCACGCACTTTTTCAAACAAATTAACCTTGTCTCCTTAAATGCAATGTGTCCTTCTTACACTCCTTAAGGAACTTTGCCATCTAAAAAAATTAAGTTTTCAAGATAAAAGGACCTACTCTGGCCACACGGAAGATTATGACCAGCCAAGTGGCAAATGCTAGAAGAAATCCATGTCTTTCTTTTCCTTTCACTTTGCCCATGTTCCACGTGTATCAGTTCCACTGAGCTAAGATGTCTGCTCTTTTTGACTTGCTGAAATATCACAATGCAATTCTGGTGGGTACAGAAATTCTAGGATGTTGTCTATTCTTAATTAAACACCCTCATCTGTGGTGCAGCCAAACTTTGAGATTTTCATGACTATTGAGCCCTGGACAAAACTCTTTCTTGCCCAGTAGAGTTGAAAGCCAAAAGAAGCAAACAAGAAGGAAGAAACAAGTAGGAGATTGCAAAGACAGAGAGGCAAAGATGGCTTAGCTCCCGGTGGTCAGTGATGCTCTATCCAGTTAAGGGGCTTTGGGACCTGGAGCCTACATGTCCTGATGGGTTTTCAATTCTGATCACAAGATGTTCATCTGAAATGCTAATTTTCCGTGTTCAGCCATTTGCCATCTGGATAAAATTCCCAGCACAGCTTCTGCACGACCTCAGGATAAAGTGGCAAGCTCTCAACTGCCTTGAGTGGTATACCATGTAACTAACCACTTTTCTTTGTTTTTTCACAGGCAAGATACAGTAATCTTATTTATTTATTTATTTAGAGACAAAGTCTCGCTCTGTTGCTCAGGCTGGAGTGCAATGGCATGATCTTGGCTCACTGCAACCTCCGCCTCCCAGGTTCAAGTGATTCTTGCCCCAGCCTCTGGAGTAGCTGGGACTACAGGTACGCATCACCAAGCCCGGCTATCTTGTTGTTGTTGTTGTTGTTGTTGTTGTTGTTGTTGTTGTTTTAGTAGAGAAGGGGTTTCACTGTGTTAGCCAGGATAATCTCAATCTCCTGACCTCGTGATCCGACCGCCTCAGCCTCCCAAAGTGCTGTGATTACAGGTGTGAGCCATCAGGCCCAGACAGTAGGCTTTCTAATATTAACTACAGCATAAATATTGAAACTCACATAACTGAAATATTGAAAAAATCTTCCAAATAATCTTTGAATTTAAATAGCACCTAGAGAATCCCAGGCCCCAGAACAACTCTAAAACTCAAATGACTAACCAATTTGCCATTCTTTGCCTTCTCTAATTTCCATACTTCTTTTTTGTCTGTGTGTGCTGATAATTAGTCATCTCCCACATTCTTGATCCTGTGTAAACAGTAGACGAGGCATGGTGGAGATAGCAGCTAATTAACATCATCGAGATGGAAGGGTTTTTATGTCCTGCCTGCTCTCGGGAAATTAATCCCTGGAAGATTTTCTTTGTGTGGAGATATCCTATGTCCATCCTGTGGACAATAGGAGATATTGTCCAGAGTCTGTAACATGGATTTGATCATTCCAACTGCCTACTTTTAGCAGTGTGTGATAACACAAGGTAGGATGGCTTGCCCTGGCCTCAACATACGCACGACCATGGTTTAACATCACTTCACTGGAGTACACAAATTTTTCTTGTTTACCTGCAGAAAATTCAACCTTTAAAAAAAACACTGGGAAATGCTATTGGTCATGCACAGCACTCCAGTCATGTACCGAGCACACACCAACGGTTGTTTAGTAGGTGGCCCCATGTTGGGCACAGCTCTCTCCCTGAAACTACAGGAAAGGCACTTCATTCTCACACATTGGATTCTTTTTGCACTTTCATTCTCACATGTAACAAATCTCCCACAGGCAGACAGTTTGCAAAGACCATATAGATAAAGAGACATTTTGTCTTATTTTTTTAGTTTTTGGTTTTTTTTTTTACAAAACTGCTATGTAGATTTAATGAATTATCTAACTCAGTATTGTCAAAGGAGTTGGGCAAAATTTTCAGATAATTATATTTGGCCCCATTTCACATGAAAATATCCTTTATGACTTAGAGTACATGCTTGGTGTATATATTTTAATGTATTACTCACATTTTAACTTTTAAATAAAACATGTTGAACTTGAACTAACCTCCCTGAATCTTTGATGTAACTAAGAATATCACTGATTCTTCCATTCTCCAATGCCCCCCGGGCCTGCTTAGGTATTTGAAGCTGTTCCTTGCTACATGAAACATCCCAGACTGATTTTTTCGGGCTGTCTTTTAACACTGTAACATACTTTTTTTCTTGGAGCCACTCTTGGTGTTTTCATTGTGTTGATTTCTGGTAGCCTTGCTCCTGAATATTTTCTAGATTAAGCCTTGCATGGCTATGGTAGGTGATAATTTTATACTTACTAGCACTCACCAGGACATTTATACATATCCACATTTATGGCTATCTTGACAGTTTATAACTTTACCCCTAATACGTAGAAAAATCTACTTCTTTTTTTGCAGAACAAAACTTGGAGATGTGAGTTCTGGTGGTTTACAGGCTCACTTATTTGTGGCCCTGTGTGACATCTTCTCAATGAGCAGGATTTAAATCTTGTATTTACAAACTTAAAAAGAGCTACAGGTCATACACTTCAAAAGGTAGACCTGCAAATGACAAGGATGCAATACATTGCATTTATACCTACAATCACAAATGAATTAATGGCAATTCAACTCTCTTCAGGAGCCAGTGAGTAATACAAATGTGTGAATGAGCCGAGGTTAAGATAGCAAGGGGTAAATGAAACCAGAGTGCGTGCCCCTCCTAATAATACAGATACCTTTAGAATTCCTGCTGGCTCAGGCAAACATATCTGCAAGTCAAATATGGCCTCTAGAGCACGATGATTTTAATTTTTAGGTTATCTCTGTCACTGGTTTGCTTGTTTTATTCACTTAAGGGCAATGTAACATCATTTGCCCTTATATGGGCAAGAGTGATTAAAGAGCTTTTTCTTTTTGAATGTTCTGGTAGAATTTTATCATGGAAGTTATCTTCCTTTGAAAGTGTGAAAGAGTTTATAGTTAACATGATATGGTGGAAATGCTTTGATAATTATTCTGCAGTTTGGGGGATATTCACGACACCCAGGAAGGAATATGGCAGGTGAGGAAGGAATATGGCAGGTGATTCTGAACAAGGGCCCCAGAGTCAGATTGCAGAGGTTCACATCCTTTCTCCTCTAGTTCCCAGCTGGACAATCCTGGTCACATGTCCTCCCCTTCCTAATACTGGGGATTTCCTCATCTGTAAAGTAGAACTGGAGGTCAGGCACAGTAGCTCACACCCAGAATCCTAGCACTTGGGGAGGCCAAGCTGGGAGGACCACATGAGGTAAGGAGTTTGAGACCAACCTGGTCAGCAAAGTGAGACCCTGTTGCTACAAAAATATATATATCTTTTCAATTAGCTAGGCACCTATGGTCCCAGCTACTCAGGAGGCTGAGATGGGAGGATCACTGAAGCCCAGGAGTATTGTGACTGCAGTAAGCCATAATCATACAACTACACTCCAGCCTAGGTGACAGAGTAAAACTCCATCTCAAGAAAAAAAAAAAAAACTTATGATGGGAACAGTGCCTACTTGACGTAATTGGTCTGAGGATTACATGGGACAAGAAAAATCTCACAACAGTGCATGACAAATAATAGAAGCTCAACTTATGATGGTTATCACCATTATCATAATTATAGCATTATATTTGACCTTGTAACTAATGTATTTTCTTTATTTCCAGTGATTCTAGTAGTTTCTAGTAGCCTCTGGGGTTGCTACGCAATTAATCAATGGCATTTATTGTTCCCAGGAGGAAGGTGGGTAAAACCTAGGACAAAGACATCAGTTAAAGTTCTAAATTAATTTCCATCCATCTATAACATAAATAACAAACTAGAAAGCAAGGCATTCATTTGCAGGAGGCTGGCTTTCTTAAGAGAGACAAATATTTGTGTTTCCAGAGGGCTAGAGAGTGGAGCACTGGAGCCTTTGGGTGCATGCTACAAGTCACAAGGAGAGGAAGAATGCACACGTGTGTAAACAGTTTCCCTCTACACCGAGGACAGACGGCAGCCCTCCCTGGGCTGGAGGGAGGATGGAAAAGAAAGGAGAGAGCAAAGGCATTTAGGCACCAATAAAATGGCGACTCACTGCCCCTCCCCATCCCATACTTCATCACCAGCATCGAGCCTCAGAAAGAGGCAATATTGAACCCTCAAGTTTGTCTGCACAGACAAAATCAAGTTTCAACCCCCAAGTTTGTTTCAAAGTATGGGAAACCCAAGCCCCAATTCCCCTAAGAAGCTCCAGCAGAGCAGTTTCAGAGTGGATGGTGTGATACCATAAGCCACAGTAGAGAAAAATAGCTGCTCCTCAGATTTCAGACACAGAAAGAACATGTGTGGATGTCTAGATGTCTGTGTGTGAAGGAGAGGACCGCAGAAATATTTTCTTAAGTTTAAATCCTGACCTGACTGTATTTCAAACCAGAAGCGACTGAGCTTTGTCGACTTGGCAAGGTGGTTTTTCTGCTACTAGGAAGAAATCGGGGCTTGCAATTGATTTGAGTAAAAATAAAGAAAGTTACCAATCTGAGTCTAATGAATGTTTAAAACTCTTCCCCTTTTATTATGATTTATTAATTGACTTCCAGGAAGGTGTTTTTTGCTTGTTTCCCTTTTCTCTGGATTGCTGGCTGCTGACTCTAGTTATTTAGGAAACAAGATTATGACCCGGAAACTTTTCGACACTCCACCAATTCTGTGCAGCTGTTTTTTCTCTGCCATGATCTGCTCTCTGCATTTTGCAGCCACATGAAAAGAGCAGTGAAGGTTTTAAACCTTCAGTGGTGCTATGGATCAATTCTGGCTTGGATTCTCATTTGAAATTGATTCCCCATGGGCAGGAATGTGGGTGCTATATCACTTCCTGAGCATGTCAGTAAACACCCTCTCTGTCAGCATTGCTGTTCAATCATGTCCTGCCCAGTACCCTGTGGGTACATGAGATCACAGAGCCCTTACATTTAGCCATTCCTTAAGAAGCCATACTTTTTTACACTCAGTCAAATTCTCAGGGATCTCTTGGTTTTGCTTCTATTTTCACCTCCCAAGCTGACATATACTTTCTCAAATTAAGACTTCTGGAGACTTATCTGTAAAAATATTTTTTAAGAAATAATTTTTATTTTATGGAAGAAGAAATATCAACTTAGAACTGCTTTGTGGAAGCATACGATAAATTTGTATAAATGTGGACTTAACTATGAGAGTCCTGGAATTAAAACACTGTGATGTGTAAAGTTTCTTTGATGAATGGTATGTGGATTCAGCTGAGTTCTCTACTACAGCATTCATGGAAGCGCCTCCCTCGAGCAAAATACATAGTGCCATCAAGAATGACAGCATCCTGGCTTGGTGTGATGGCTTGTGCCTGTAATCACTTTGAGTGGCTGAGGCAGGAGGATTGTTTGAGCCCTGGAGTTCAAGACCATCCACCTAGGAAACATAGTGAAACTCTATCTCTACAAAAAATATATATAAAAATTAGCTGGGTGGCTGGCACATGTCAGGAGGCTGAGGTAGGAGGATCACTTGAGCCCAGGACATTGAGGTTGCTGTGAGCTGTGATCGTGCCATTGGCACTCCAGCCTAAGCAACAGAGGGAGACCCTGCCTCAAAAATAAAGAGTAAGAGTATCCATTTTTGATGGGCATATATTGGCTCCTTGGCATCCATAGCCATGTGGGAGTTAAGGCTTCAATTGGGGCATCTGTGCTGCAGTGGCCTGAGCTGGATAGTTCACGGATGGATCCTGATGTAATCATCCAGTGTGTTCGTTCTGCCCACTGCACAGATAAAATCAATTCACCAAGATTATGGCATTGCAGTAAAGATGGAGTTTAATCCATGGGAGGCTGGCCAAGAGGGAAACAAAGTTATTACTTAAATTAATCTCCCTGAAATCTTGGAGTTAAGGTTTTTCAAGGATAGTTTGGTGATCAGGGGGCTAGGGAATAGGTGCTGCTGACTGGTTGAGGAAACAATCATTGATGTGTGGAAAATGATAACATGTGCTGAGTCTGCCTCTGGGTGGGGCTACAGGACTGGTTGAGTCATGAGGGTCCAGGTGGAGACAGCCAGTCATCAGGAATGCAGGAAAAAAAAATCTGAAAAAAACTCAAAAGGCCAGTCTTAGGGTCAATGAATAATGATGTTATCTACAGGAGGAACTGGAGAAGTTACAAATATTGTGGCCTCTGGAACAATGGTTAGCTATTGTTTAATTATGCCCATGTCTTTGCAGAATTCAGGCCCTTTTGTCATGATCCTAATCTTGTGGCTTTTCTTTAGTTTGACAGAGGCAGTTTAGTTTTGGGAAGGGTTATTATCATCCTTACTTTAAGGTTAAACTATAAGTTAAATTCCTTCCAAAGTTAGCTTGGCCCTATGCCCAGAGATGACTGAAGAAATCTCTGAAGTTAGAAGCAAGATGGAATCAACTACGTCAGATTTCTCTTGCTGTCATAATTTTGCAAAGGTGGTTTCACTGATGTCTAATATGCAGGTCCTCTCAGGGTGTCAGTCCAGATGGATTCAGAATACAGGATCACTGCAGCCCAGTTCCACTTCATCTTCTCCTCCAAGGCACTGAGTTATTTCGTGTGCATAGTGCATCGAAACAGCTTATTGAGGTAGTGTATAAGTAGAAAGAAAAAGAAAAGACAAATAAATCCAGAAGAAAATCCTGGTTCTATCTTTTGAAATTCGTGTTCATTCCCAAACATGAATGCCAGTATTTGCTCATAAACCAAAAACAGAATAAAAAATAATAATGTCTAAGGCTTTCAGACAATTCCATATCGACTTATCTTGAGGTAGAATTTTATTGTTAGTAACCTGCTGCTCCTACTCATGCCATAAACTTGAAGATTTAAATTTGCAGGAAACATCAATTGCATAATTGTGCCAAAGTACCTGATCTCTCCCCTTCTTGCCCTCTGCAACTCTTAATTACATTCATAATGTTAACTTACCAGTTTTCAAAATACTTTTTCATTGTATAGGACTATATTTTTTAAAAAATCTAATGTGTAAATATGGTGAGAAAAATCTAAGGATGAAGGTAAAATTCATAGAGTCAATTTCAATGCCCCTCATACAACTAAACTCTTTCTACATGAAATTTCTCCATCCAAATCTGATCTGTGGGTGTTCTCCAGAACAGCCTCTGGAGCATCATTAAACTTTCTGGAGTGAAGGAAATGTTCTAAAACTGACCTGTTCAATATAGCAACCATTAGCCACATGTGGCTATTAACCACTTGAAATGTGGCTAGTGTGAGTGAAGAACTGCTTTTTTATTTAATTTTAGGGAATTAAAATTTCAATATCTTAATTTAAATAGCCATGTGTGATATGATAAGAAATATGTATTTTGGTCTTCTTTCTACATTTCTTGGCACACAGCTGTTAAAACCCTTGCAAGCTCTGAAGTAATCATGTCTTTCTATATACTAGAGGTATATTGAACCAGGTGGCTGGGAGCTCTGGACAGCCTCTGAATAGGGGGATGGATTCAGAGGCTGTCCAGAGAATCCAATCACATGATTAGAAAGCTGGAACTTTGAGTTCCAATTCCCCTACCTCTGGAAGGGAAGAGGGCCTGGAGGTTGAGTTGATCCCAGTGCTCAACAGTTTGATTAATTACGCCTACCAGATGAAGAAGTCTCCATTAAAAAAAAACAAAAGGATGGGGTTTGAAGAGCTTCTGGGTTGGTGAATGCATGGAGGTGCTGTGAGAGAGAGTGGTCCAGAGAGGTCATGGAAACTCTGAACCCCTTACCCCATACCTGGCCCAATGCATCTCTTCCCTCTGGCTGTAGCTAAGTTGTATTCTCTGTAATAAACTGGCCATCCTGTGTGTAAACTGTTTTCCTAAATCCTGTGAGCTGCCCTTGCCAGAGAGGACCTGTTATTGTCAGCTAAGTCAGACAGAAGTTATGGGCAACCTGGGGCTCACTACTTGTGATTGGCATCTGAAGTGGGGGACCATCTGGAGTCCTTAATCTGTGGGATCAGATGCTATTTCCAGGTAGATGGTGTCAGAATTGAGTTAAATTGTAGGACATCCAGTTGGTGTCCTCAGAGAACTGGAGAATTGCTTCATAGGAAAAAGCTCTACACATTCTGGTGACCAGAGTGTTGTTAGAGTATTGAAGAGAGAACACTGGTTTTCCCCCTAAAACCATGAGTCTAGTAGCTGCTATTTTTGACATCACTACTCCGGAGGATTTTGTTCTTAAGGTTACAAAGAGCAAAGCTCCAAGGGGGTGGGAGGGAAGAGGCCCCAGCACCAGGCCTAGGCATAAGGTAGACCACTACATTTGACCTTGCTGGTGACTCTGGAGCTTGTGAGAATCCCCGAAGCTGACACTGGGAGAATGGAAATGGGCTAAGACGCCCTTTATGAGTCTTCCGGGCTCATGAGAATTCTGCTCTATTCATTGTGTAATTGTAGTTTCTCCCTTCCTCCAGACATTTTTCTCATTTGGAGAAGTGTTGGTTGCTAGGAGACTGAATTGCCTTTTCAAGGAGAGTACTTCAGAGAGAAACAATTCACATGATTTTCTTCTTCTATAAAATAAATTTTTTTAAATATTTGCAGTGCATAGTGAAAAAGTCAAGCTTGTACATTTCTTTGTATATTTGTTTTAGCAATCATAGAACCTTTCAATTACTTTTCCCACTGCTTCACAATGCAAGAAAGAAAACAAAATCTGCCCTTTCTATAGTATTTCTTAAGAAAAAATAACATTCCCAGGCTTGTTTCCAGAAATGGTGAGGTGATATCTATTCTGCTTACCTCACAAGGGAACTGTGAGTAAGAATCAAAAATAATGACATTTATAATGGAAATGGAAATTGTAAAGCACCATCCACCAGAAATAAATTAGCATTGCACCCAACAGCTCATAGTTTTATCCAATCACTTATTCTTACCATGGTTTTCATAAACTTACAAAATCATGCAGTCTGAACACATCATTTAATAAATGAAAGAGCCACAACTTGGAGAAATGAATAGGTCTCTTAGGTTTCTAACTTCCAGACAAAGATTCCATTATACTGCAGTGACTTCTCAGGGAATGTGAGCAAAACTCCTTGTAATCACTGTCAACAACATTTTAACCTTGGATAGGGAGTAGTCAGCATGAAATGACATTTCCTCTCTAACTCACCTAATACGATGCCTGGCACACTGTAGGTGCCCATTAAAGAGTAGCTGTTAATAATGATGATAATATCCTAGCTAACAAGGATCTTTTCTCTCAAATTTCTTGGCCCCTGCTTTAAAAATCCAGCTGTAGGAGTTTTTTTATTGACCAATGGCAAAATTCTGTCATGTTTGAGAAATCTGCCTATGTTAATTGACAGTCTGAAGCAAAAGAGCTTCCTTTCTTTGTATATCTGAGCAGCAGAAGAGCCACCAAAAGGGGAGTAGGAACAGTTTATTTTACAAAGAAAGATTTTGGCCAGGTGTCGTGGCTCATACCTGCAATCCCAAAACTTTGGGAGGCTGAGGCAGGAGGATCATTTGAGCCTCGGAGTCCAAGACCAGCCTGGGTAACATAATGAGACTGTCTCTACAAAAAACAAACAAAACCTTATAAAACTATCTGGGCATGCTGGCACAAACCTGTAGTCCCAGCTACTTGGGAGACTGAGGTGGGAGAACTGCTTGAGCCTGGGAGTTTGAGGCTGCAGTGAACTGTGTTCATGCCATGCACTCTAGCCTGGGAGCCTGGGCAACAGACAGAGACTCCGTCTCAAGAAAAAAAAGAAGGAAAGAATTTATAATGAGAGAATGATATGGTTGGAAGAACCTATTTGATAATTACTATATATGCTATATTTTTCAGATTATCCACGGCTTTTGTGGAGCCCATACACCTTAGAAAGTGTTCAGCACAGGAGAGCATCCCAGGGGTCCTCTTTTGTTAGATGAGCTAGTATTTTAAAAGTACTTAGATGTAGACAAGCTCCTCGGGGTGGCAACTAGCTTGTGTCCCACAAGCACACAGAGCCAGTTTCATACTGGCACAATATCTCCAGACCTGCCACGGGTCTCAACCCTGGCTGGGCATTAGAAATACCCAGTGAGCTTGAAAAACTATTGATGCCCAAGCCACTCCCCAGGTCAATCAGCCTCTGTTTCTGGGAGGTAAGGGAGGTCTAGGCAGTTTTTAAAACTCCCTGAATGAATCTAACGTGAATCCAGAGTTAAGAATGAAGTCCTTAAGGCATTCTGATTCAGGTTTCTTTGATCTAAACCAAGCACTTGTAGGTCCACAGCACTAGCTGAAAGAACTGTGAGATCAAAAGTTTCTCTGCCCCATCTAAGAAGAGATTGATAACATCAGATCCTCACTGAATCACCTGCCCTCCTATTTCTGCTCCTCTCTCCCTCCCTTTTTCTCCTTGCCTTACTTTTTCTCTTTGTCCCTTGCTCTCTTCTCTCCCTTGCTCTCATCTCTCTCCTTTTCTGTCTCCTTACTCTCTCAGTCCTGCTTTGAGAAATCTTCCCCGTCGATATCTCCTTTGATCCCTTTCATTTTCTTCCCTTCTGATAGTTTATCTCAGGAATCCACCTTCCTTATTTTTCATTCATTGCTCCACTTTTGTTTCATTTGTGAGCCAAACTAAAAGATTATGTGTAACATGAGCAAGGAGCAATGATCCAGACATACACATATAAACGTTGGAAAGAAAAAAGTCCAAAAAATATCAAAGCCACCAACTTTCAAAACACTTGACAGCAGCCACAAGTCCCATTCCAAATCTCTCTATCCTCCTCTAATTAGACTTTCCTTTCCTTAATCACCAGCATTCAAGGAAATGAAAAACAACAACAACAACAACAAAACAATAATACAATTTTGTTTTTAATGTAGTTTAATGCGCTTCTCTCTCTCTTTTTTTTTTTTTTTTTTTTTTGAAACGGAGTTTCACTCTTGTTATCCAGGCTGGGGTGTGATGGCGCGATCTCGGCTCACCGCAACCTCCGCCTCCTGGGTTCAGGCAATTCTCCTGCCTCAGCCTCCCGAGTAGCTGGGATTACAGGTACGCGCCACCGTGCCCAGCTAATCTTTTGTATTTTTAGTAGAGACGGGGTTTCACCATGTTGACCAGGATGGTCTCCATCTCTTGACCTCGTGATCCACCCCCGCCTCGGCCTCCCAAAGTGCTGGGATTACAGGCGTGAGCCACCGCGCCCAGCCGCGCTTCTCTTTTAATTCAGGGTATGACAACACCACTGTGCTCGTCTTGGCTGCTTTCAGTATTCAGTTCTGCAGCTCAGTGGCTGAATGCCTGCACCATTGTGGCAGTAGAGAGCTGCAGATTGAGAAATTTAAGATCTTAAGGAAAAACTGTTGGAAGGTCACCAAGATTGAGAGTAAAATAATTAGTAATAATAAGTTCTACAGCATGAATTTCTACTTGACATCTCTTGCTCTCTGGAATCTCTTGAGGATCTCCCGCATAGGCCATTTTAGTGAGGTGCTCATAAATCTGTTTAGCTTTGTTGAAGATAAAATACAGACTAAAACACATTGGTCTCTGTGTCCTTACTCCCATCCCAAGTTCTCCACATTTGTTAGTTCACTCAACAAGTGTTTGTGCTTATCTCTGCCTCCACTGTCCTCAGTCTCGTGTGCTGGAATTATTCTCCACTTGTTATGTTTTCTCCAAGAACAGCCATCTGAGACGGAGGCTCACATTCTGCATTCATTTTTGCCATCCCCGTCTATTTCTCCCATTACCTCATTTAACCCTGGGAGGAGGGGCTTAAGACTTACTCAATAAAAACCTAATTCCTTGGGATTGTGGTAAATATATACAGAAAAGACTTCAGTATGCCAGGATTTATTTATTTATTTATTTATTAAAAGAAAAGGGGAGAGAGTCAGGCTGCTTCAGATTCCCTGGGCTTTTGCCAACTGACCTAGGAACCTAGACACAAGAATGGGAATGTTTCTGGAAAATGCTTTCTGAGTTCCAAACAACCAACTTACAGCAAATATAGGGCATAAAGTCAGCATACATCTATTCAGTCAAGAATTGCTGTTCTGGGAGTTGTGAATTGAGGACTGCCTACGGTGATGGGAATTCAAGTGTGCTGTTTGAATAAATAAAAGATAATTTTGCCTTGTAAAGCCTTCTTAGCCTGTGGGATGCTTAAATGGTGCTGGCTAAGAATATTTGAAGAATCAACACTGACAGCCTTGGGGATGAGAGACGTCAAAAGAGAACAACCTTACCAGGGAAGTGGATGGGTTCCAGCATTTTCCACCTCCCTGGTGTGGGCACTTGCTGCTGCTGTCACCCTGTCCCAGACTTTCCTGTTGCCACCAAAACCTAATTAATAACCTGACTCCTTTCAGGAAACAAAAGATAAAGGAAAATAAATAAAGCAGGATTCAATAAGCTATGAATACAATGTTTAAAAATAATAGGCTTGCAAACTCACTAGTCAAAAATAGATTCAGCAAATAAAAAATAAGTAAACATGATTTAAAAAAGCAAAAGTATATTAAAACAGCTAAAATACTAATTGAAAGAATAAGATTTTAAGTAATTCAGAGTACATTTAAATAAAAATACCATAAAGAATAATTAGTATGGTGAAATAAATAAACATTTATTAAATATTTAATTTTTTTTCTGAGACAAAGTCTCACTCTGTCGCCCAGACTGGAGTGCAGTGGTGTGACCTTGGCTCACTGCAACCTCTGCCTCTCAGGTTCAACCAATCTCTTGCCTCAGCCACCTGAGTAGCTGGAACTACAGGCATGCGCCACCATACCCGAGTAAGCTTTTTGTTTTTTTGTATTTTTAGTACAGATAGGGTTTTACTTGTGCCCAGCCAAATACTAGTATTTTAAAAGGAAAAATATTCTATATAAATTCAAACTCTGTTAATGAGTATTGTGCCAGAAACAGGCTATCATTATAAATATCCGCTACTAAATGCTTAAAATGTTTATTTCTTCACCAGCACACATCAAGGAAACATTAGTCAGCCTGTTGAGTTATAAAAATTCTCTCCCTATAAATAAATTATTATAGTACTAATTAAAATAAGTGTATACTTTTTATACCTGCATTTCCTTAAACACATGTTCACTTACATCTAGCCAAACACTAAATGACTGTATTGTAAACAATGCATGAATTCTAAATCCATAGACCAATGCACATGACAATTGCATTTTGCTTTTCAAGATAGCAAAAAGACTGAGAATAAATCTCGCTCACCCATATGAATTTTCTATGCAGGCATTATTCCCTGGTTATCTCAAGTTGAATGGTTAATGCTATTTAATTTTAATAGCCTGCTCAATTTTAAATCCTACTTGCAAAATGTGTACTCTGTTTATGCTATTTCACGCTTGACTTGTCTATATATCTGGGAAAAATTTTTATTTTGATTTGCATTCAGAATTTTTTTAAAAAATTGCAACTGGAAACCACTAATATCTGAAAGCACAACCAAATAAATCTTCTCTCATTCATAGCACCCAGGAAAGCCAAGATTGGCATGAATGAATACGCTTTCCAAGCCTTGGCTTTTCTTGGGATCAAGAAGATTTTGCCTTGTATTTTTGCAAGTACAGAAATAAGAACAAAAAGCACAAATATATATTCTATTTTTGCACTAAGTTTTAGGCTGCTTATACAACTTAGAAATGTTTATCTATCCATCTGTCTGTTGTCAGGTAGAGTCCAATGCTACTAAAGGGGCTACACTGAGCTGAAGAACGTCAACTATGTTTTTAATGACCATTAAATGAAGTCTCAAAAGTGAAGATATCTAATCAGGTCCAATTCCTGGAACAATGTAGAAAAGAGGGACCTAAGAAACTAAAATTGAAGTGTCTTCTTCATGGATTTAGTGCAAATTCCCTTTAAGAAATTGATAAATTTCACTATGGACTGGTTGCTAGGATACCTCTCAAAATCTATTAAAGTTAGCTCTTTTCTTTAAAGGTCTGGGCAGGGTTTCCATTATTTCAAAATGACTTTGAGAATCATGATGGGTGTTCCATCTAAGTGAATGAAACAGGTAAATGAATGACCCTTAAAAAAAAAAGGATTACCAAGATTCTGAAAAGTAATGAGGCTCTCTCATAATGATATATTTAAAAGTTAACTTTGTCAAAGAGGTTCAGATTTTCAGATCTGAAAGGAAGAAATAAAAATCAAATGTGAAATGGACAATGTAAAGTTCCTTGGGGGTAGTTAAAGGCCTACTGTTGCAGAAAGCAAGGGACAGAGTTTACATTTATAGAGGGTATGTTGTTTGCCACTTATCATCTTAAAAGTCTTTTTTCTCTGGAACTGAAAGTAGCACGGATGCTTTGAACATTTCACATTTTGAATTTCTGTCAATTGGTGAAAATTTGGTAAGCACTCAGGAATGTTCATATCCATTTCTGTTACAAGAAACAGACTGGGGTAAAAAAGATGAATGAGTTCTAGAAAGGAAGCTAGAAGCATGACTCCTGAACTGAGGACACAGAGTAAATTCTTTGATATTTTGATATTCACATCTCTGGAACTTCATCACACATGGCTATTTTCCTTATCTCTTTTAATAAACTATGGATAAGAATTCTAAAATCAAGAGTGATTTGTATCACCAAAAATGAGAACTTTGATGTCAATACTACCCAAAGTGATCTACCAATTTAATGTATTCCCTATCAAAATCCCAATGTTTTTGCTTAAGCAGAAAAAAATCCATCCTAAGATTCATATGGAATTTCAAGGGACCCAGAATAGGAAAACCAATCTTTAAGAAAACAGCTTTGGAGATTTCACACTTCCTGATGTCCAAATGTATTACAAAGGTATAGTAATCAAAATAGTGTGGTACTGGCATTAAGGGACATAGAGACCAAGGAACAGAATAGGAAGCCTAGAAATAAGTTATCCATATGTGGTCAAATAATTTTCAACAAGGTGCCAAGACCAGTAAATGGGGAAATGACAGTCTTTTCAACAAATGGTGTTGGGAAAACCACATATCCATATGCAAAAGAATAAAGTTGGACCCTTAAGTTATACCAGTACAAAAATTAAATGGATTAAAAACTTAAATTGAAGAGCTAAAATTATAAAACTGTTAGAAGATAACATAGGAGAAAAGCTTCATTACCCTGGATTTGACCATGATTTCTTGGATCTGACACCAAAAGCACAGGCAACAAAAGTACAAATAGGCAGATAGAACTACATACACATTAACCATCGTGCATCAAAGACACAGTAAACGGAATGAAATGGCAACTAATGAAATGGAAGAATATATCTGCACATCATATATCTGATAAGGGTTTCATATCCAGAATAGATAAGAACTCTTACAACTTAACAATTTAAAAATCCCAAATGACATTATTTGAAAATGGACAAAGGACTTGAATAGAGACTTCTCCAAAGAAGACAGACAAATGGACAATAAGTACTTACAAATATGCTCAGCACTACCAGACACTAGGGAAATGCAAATTAAAACCATCAGATACCATCTCATACCCATTAGAATGGCTACTATCAAGGGGAAAACAACAACGACGATGAAAACCAAAAACAGGAGGTGCAACACATGGGAGTTGCTACCGGAGCAGAGTCCAGGTTGAAGTTGGAACCAGTCCGGATTGGAGTTGGAACCGTGGAGATACCGAAGGAAACCCGTCTTCCCTAGCATCCCTTAAGGCACCTGCCTGCATGGAATGCACTTGAAAGCTGAGCGGTACCAGTCCCATGGGGCACTTCGGCTAGGGGTCCTCCAGTCTCAGTGGCCGCTGCTGGCCAGCTCCCGTTGGCTTTTTAAGGACCCCTGTGTCGTCACCCCTAAAGAAGGCTTCTGCTCTGCTGGAGCCCAGATGGAAGTTGGAGTGGCTGACCTCACTTGGGTGGGGGAGAGAGGTATCATCGTGGCTTCTGATTCAGGTGCTCGTGTTGTGGGAGGTGGATGAGAATGAGCCACTTATCGTCAGCAAGTTCTGCAAGTATGAGCATGGTGACATTGCTTCTACCCTCAGCTTTATCAATTGTCAGCAGCAGCAAAGACTTCAGCATCAAGGGTTGGGACCTTTCTCGGTAGGTGGTACTGAATTCATACCAAGCTCATGCTGGGCAGGTCACCTGTGCTGCTGCCTCTCCCCACAAGGACTCTGTTTCTTTCCTGCAGTGAGGACAGTAGGTTTTATTCTGGGATACTCTCTGTCCCAAGCCTGCATCACAGGTGGGCTTGGGACAGGAGGAAGAGGATGAGAGAACTGAAGGCAACGAGAAGGGAGGCCAGAGCAGGAGGACGGGGTGGAGTTACTTGCCAGGCTCTGGAAAGATCAAGGACATTGACAAAAAAAGAACTGATTTACCATCACAGAAAATATGAGGGTAAAAAAATACAACAAACAAATAAAACAACAGGTTACAAGACTGGACATGAGGAGAGACTAACCCTTTAAGGAAAAGAAGTCTCATTAGAGGGTTGGAAACATTAAAAAACTCTTCTCACTTTATCCTATGAGGAGAATATTTCTGAAATTTTTGCTTATCGTTATATAAAATTGGGCTGAGGATTTTTTAAAACATAAAGTTGGTAGCAGACTTTGATTGGGATATTTTCACCTGTATATGTCTTTCTACCTTTAATAAAATAGTGTGCATGTTTTATTTCAGAAGATATCAAAGACCACATTTTGATTGGGCCACACAATCAAATCAGAAGAATGTTCCAATTTATTGAATTTGTCTCATTATTTAAGATGAAGAAAATTAACCCAGGAGAACTTAGAGCTCCATCCACCAGCTGGGTCTTTGATGAAGGAAAGTGAAGTGAGGATTCTGCACAGGTGGGTAGTAGCTGGTGGAGTAAGCACCCTACAGGTGCAAGTCATTACCACAAACGGGCAGGGATGCTGCAAAGGCATTTCCCCATTGTGTTGGGAGAATTCCCAGACACCCCATTCCACTCCTCCAGCTCTCTCCAAGATGGAAGAATGGGGAACTATGCAATGCATGCACCATCCAGGAAGAATCCTAAGTCACATTTACCCTGAAAAGCATGCTTCTGTCCATCAATATCGTCTACCCTATGGCTGAGGCTTCGGGACAGGTAGGGAACTGTGTGGCTGGTGATATTTACATTTTTCTTTATTTACCAAGAATCTTGTAAATGGAACTCTTTCTTTTTTTATATGTGAGTGTTAGTAAGTGTAGACCTCAGAGACTTAACATGAACTATCTGCAAATCTGTGAGGTTACACTAGAATAAATATTTTCTTACCCGCTCAAATCCAAGTCTCACTTAAAAGGTGATCAACAGAAAGTACTTAAAGGAATACCTTACATTATCCATCCATAGTTCAAGTGAAATGATAGAGTAATACTAACACATTAGCTCTCCTTTATACGTATTAATCAATAATGCAGTTTTATTATCAAAAATTAATGTAAGTCTCAGTGGTGAACAATTTTAAAACAGTCTAAATGTGAAAGGCTTCTGCATTCTAATTATTCACAGACAGGCAAGTTAATGTATTCCACAACTAAATGACAATATATACATCCAAGTTTAAGTTTATAGTCAAATATAAGGTTACAATTATGTCAAGTCTTAGATTAATTATTTTTATTTTATAGGACTTCTATGTATCTCATGCTTCTCTTACTAGATAAAATACATTTTGCTAGCTAGAATAGACTTATACTTAGAAAGTTCCATTTAGAGTTATATAATTTAATAAAGTTTGATTAAATGAAATAGCAAAATCTGTGATGTTACAAAGTGACAAAATATAAAACTAAAATTATGGCACATCTAAACATCAAGAATGATTTGTTTTGCCCACATTATAATTCCTGTATACCAGAATAATAATGTATGTTATGTCATAATTTTTCATAAATGGTTTTTCAAAATTCATCAACAATTTTAAATAAATATGTGCATATATATGTTTTATATATAGCTCCACAAATTTCCCAAATGAAATAACTAAAAGAAATAAAAGCAGAGAAAAAAAAACCTGCCTCTGTGCTGGAAGGAAGGAAAGATAACATGTCAGTAAGTGTTTGTTGAATGAATGAATCATGCAAAGATCTAATATCTTATTAAAATAAGACAGGAGATAAGCTTCCATAGCTAGGACCCAGAAATAAAGGAAACAGAGTTACTTTCATTGTATCTGGGGATTATCCCTAAGCTATTTCTCTCAGCATTTTGAGCCCATGTTGCTAATAGTTGGATATCAAATTTTTCAAACACCAGCAGAGGACAAGGAGGAGCTGACATTCTGACCCCAGTGAAAGTGGACTCTGGTACTTTCATTTAGTCACAGCCTAGCTCAGGTGTCTTGTTTCTTATTCCTCACTAATAGTCCCAGTCATATGAGCACTGGAGATTATTTTCACTCCATCCTCTTCCCTGTACCTCCTATGGCCTCCCACCCTCTCATGGACATTCATCATTATTTCGCTCTTGCAACATTCCCTCTCCTGGCCACACTCCAATGTAAATGATTTACTGTAATACATCTCCACCTTCACACCTCGTACAAATGAAATGAAAAATCCTACAAGTAATTCCCAAGGAAAACAGTATCTTCATTCACTTCTAACGCCACCAAAGGTATTGGAAGCAATATTATTAATTGCGATTGTCGTTGCAAATAGCTTCCAAGAGGATAGTAGACAGCCAAGATTTTTTATTCAAATAGCTGTTTTCATTCATTAAAAATCTACTAAATGATAATGTCATACTTTTTGGCAACATCAGTATTCATGGGTTCCCCTCTTAAGAATATTCTCTTACATTTGATATGCTCAGTACAGGACAATACTTCTTAAAAATTTGATAAATATTTTTCTTTTGTATTTTCTAATCAGCAGAAACTGCACTGATTTTTATTTGCTTAAACAAAAGTATTTTTTTCATATTAGAAATCATTTTACCATAGTGTTAGAAGACACCATACTGGAGGTACTCGTAGTGAGATAACGTTCTGCATATTAACCCTGTGTTTTTCTCTCCTCCACTTCCTGACCCTATCCCTCATCAGTCAGAGGTAATCATGTTGCCTGGGAGAGAATTAAGATTGTTAGAGCAAGAATTTAAGGAGACAGAAACTATCTTAATAATATTTTTGAAGTAGAAACTAGGGTTTTAAGATTCAAAAGAGAAGCTCCAAGGAGAACAGAGCAGAGAGTTTATAACCTTTTCAAAAGGAAAGAGTCAGCCAAGAGTCAGCTCCACCCCTTGGAAACATCAAGAAGCCCAGCCAACACCTACAAACCATCCCTTGCCATTCCTGTGAGCTCATGATCATGACCCTGGCAGAAAAGCTACAAGTTTCTTCTCATGACTTTCCTATTAATGTCTTTGTCACATTGTTGCCTATACATTGACCATTGCTCATTCAACAAAAACAAACTTCTCATCATCCTTCACCCTCTATCATGTCCTGAGATGTTGATGAGCTCCCATCTGAATTGCCATTGATATATACCCACTTCTGGGGGCATTCAAAAGCAAGTCCCCTCTATCTGTTAAGAAACAATGTGGCTGCCTATAAAATAGAAAAGTCAAAGTAATGGTAGCTTAAGGAAAATAGACGTTTATTTCTCTATGATGTAATAGATGTCTAAAGGTGAGCAGTCTCGAACTGGAATAGCAGCATTGAGTTCGTAATGACCCTCTGTATCCCTGCTGCGTTATCCTAACACTGCCTTCCATTTTCAGGGTCACCTCTTGTCCCAAGATGGTGGGACAAGCTGTCACATTTATATGCTCCAGCTGTCACATTTGCTTTCCTGACAGGAGAAAGGGTGAATGCCCACATCTCCCAGCTGAGCCAACAACTTTAAGCAAACTTTCTGAAAGTCCCACACAACATTTCTGATTAAATGTCACCAGCTAGGACTTGCCCTCACAGCCACACATAACTGAATAAAAGTCTGAGAAATATAGCATTTTAGGTGGATGCATCCCCTGCACCTTCCCCACTGACCCCTGCCAAAATAATAATAATAAATAAAGTGAAAGAGGAGAATGCTTATTGGAAATTAACTCACTTTACCGTATGTCTCTCTGCTCAAAAAAAAAAAAAAAAAATAGAGTTGGGTCTTTGAAAGAGAGTTGGTGTGGAATTGAATTCGCAGGTACATATCTGGGGGCGGACTAGATAATGGGGAAAAGTAATCCTTGTTTCATAAGAAATATATAGATACATAACCAAGTAATTAAGGTTCTATTAAGATTTATAAATGCAATTAACAAAGTCAAATATTTCAAGTGTGTTATATATAATACAATTATCTATGTTATATATAAAGATGTATTATGATTATATAAAATATAAATTATATTAAAAATAAACATTAGTAAAACATATGCAAATATATGTATATAAATTTTGTGGGGGAAAAATAGTCTGTGGGAAGATATGGAAACACATTTGTAAGGGAAGCCTGAAATAACACAGATGCCTCCTCCAAGGCTGTGTGGTCATCTTCTCTGCGAGTGCCCAACACGAGATTCACCAGAAACTGGATAATGTCTAGAGACACCTTGATTTGCACCTAAAACAAAAAGAGCCATTTTACCAAAGCCCTTGGGAGAGACGGGTGTCCTAGAGTCTAGAACTGCTTAAGCGGCTTAAGCTAGAAAGGAGAGCAAAGAACCTTAAAAGACTTAACCATATGCTGGTTTCAACCATAAAAGACAACCAGCAGCAACCGACCATGATGGCAATTAATATATCCGACAAAATAATAGCCAATATTCATAGAGTGTTTACTATTTGCCAGGCCCTGTAATGACCACTTCACTCTTTAATAGGCACAACAACTCGGTGGGGCTAGGACTATTATCATCCCTGTTCCGCCAGTGAGAAAACTGAGAAACAGAAAAATGAAGTCATTTGTAGATGAGGACATTGCACAATGAATCAGTGTCAGAGCCAAGAATAAAACCAGGGTAAATTGCTCTGCTCTGAACTATACCTTCTTCTCTTCCAGAACTGCAGATATCTGATCAGAATAAAAGATCACATGATATCATAGAATCATCAGGATGGTGCTGAAGATGAGCGAACTGAAATGTCTGAAAGTTTTGAAGTATGAATTACAAAGTATGATGTTAGAGATGCCAACCAAATATTGCTTTTCTGAGGGGTGGGTCATTTTTTGATTTCATTTTCAGAAATTTCCAGTTAATATTTTTTATCACCACAAATGATAGCTATAAAGGAAGGCTACTTGAAATGCATGCCAGTCCTTGTCTTTAATAAATTCAGTTTACGATCAAGCCACAAGACAAAATACATTTATCTCCAGGGGGTCTCGTAACTCAATGCAGGTTATAGAAGTTGCAGTTTTGTATCCAAACAGGTGAAATGTTTTTACCACTGACCTTCAGATCATCCTCACTTATCTGAATTTCTGAATTTCAGACAGAAATTAAGCAAGGATGTGATGTATACTCTATTTACTTGTTTATATATTTCAGAGCTAAATTTTTCAGAAATGAAAACATTATGTTTGTTTGTTTGTTGAGACAGGGTCTCACCTGTGGTGGACTGCATTGTAGTGCAGTGGTTCAATCACGGCTCACTGAACCCTCGACCTCCCGGGCTCCAGTGATCCTCCCACTTCAGCCTCCCAAGTAGCTGGGACTACAGGCTTGTGCTACCATGCTTAGCTAATTTAAAAAAAAAAAAAATGTAGAGACTGGGTCTTACTATATTGCCCAGTCTGGTCTTGAACTTCTGGGCCCAGCCAGTCCTCCTGCCTTGCCCTCCCAAATTGCTGGGATTACAGGCAAGAGCCATCATGCCCAGGTGACACTATCTTTAAACCATAAGCTATATATATATTTTAAAAACAGCAGTAGAAGGTACAGTTTGTTCAAATAAGAACATTTTCCAAATGTCCGCTTCTTGAAAAACTGAACGGTACAAACGCTGTGAGACTGTAACTCACACTTTCTAAATTCAGCTTAATCATATCAAAGTATCTTCCAAATCTATGAGTTCAGGGCTAAATGTTAATTACATTTTAAATTCATAACTGTGTAAATTAACCTTGTTAAAATTACTTTCACAACCCCATTGTTTAATAATTCATTCAATAATTTACTTTTGTTACAAAAGTTTAAAAATTCAAATCAGATCACTGAAGATGATTCTTCCAACTTCCCAATTATTAAAATTTCTGACTTCAAATATCAAACAAAATATAGTGAGTACCAACCAACACATTGAATAAGATAGCTCTGTTATTTTGCAGCTTACATTCTATTGGGTGAAACAAACAATAAAAATAATAAATCATATTAAAAAGTAACAAGTGAGAAAAATAGAGCAGAAATAGGGGATAGCTAGGGACTACTATGTGATTTAGCTGGGAGGGTCACAATTTTAAATCAAGCAGAGAGCACACCCATTCCCCCTATTCTAAGGCAGAAGAGTTCAGTAAACTTCAGTTTTTACAAAATTAAACTATGATTTATGACTCAAGTATTAATATTTCTTCCTTTTTTTTGAGACAGGTTCTCGCTCTGTTGCCAGGCGCCAGGCTGGAGTACAGTGGCGCGATCTCGGCTCACTGCAACCTCCGCCTCCCGGGTTCAAGCAATTCTCCTGTCTCAGCCTCCCGAGTAGCTGGAACTACAGGCGTGCACCACCACGCCCAGCTAATTTTTGTATTTTTTAGTAGAGACAGGGTTTCACCATGTTGGCCACAATGGTCTCAATCTCTTGACTTCAGGATTCACCCGCCTAGGCCTCCCAAAGTGCTGGGATTACAGGTGAGAGCTACCGCGCCCAGCCAAGTATCAATATTTCTATTTGATATATTAAAATAATTAGGTAACAAATTATTCTCATGAAGAATTTCTGGTTTTCAGCTTTCTAAATTCTCCTAAAGAAGTTGCAGGGAAACTTCCCCAGACCAAGTTAAGAAGGAAGAGTCGTATTTAATCAAAATATCTATCTATTGCTATGCTAATAAGTTTATTAATGAATTTATATTCACTATATGGAGAATCGCTGGAACCCAGGAGGCAGAGGTTGCAGTGAGTCAAGATTGTGTCACTGCACTCCAGCCTGGGCAATAGATCGAGACTCTGTCTCAAAAAAAAGAAAGATTATATATATATATATATATATATATATATATATATATATATATACACACACATAATCTTCTATATATATTTATATATATATAGAAAAAAATATATATATACATAATCTTCTATATATATTTATATATATACTTTTTTCTATATATAGAAACCCTTCTTCAGCATCTATGAGGATGCTAAGAGTTTATTTATTTATTTAGAGAAGGAGTCTCACTTTGTTGCCCAGGCTGGAGTACAGTGGCATGATCTCGGCTCACTGCAGCCTCCACCTCCCGGGTCCAAGCAATTCTTCTGCCTCAGCCTCTCAGGTAGCTGGGATTACAGGCATGAGCCACCACATCCAGCTAATTTTTTTTTTCTTTTTTAGGTATTTTTAATAGAGACAAGATTTCCCCATTTTGGCCAGGCGGGTCTCAAATTCTTGACCTCAGGTGATCCGCCGCCTTGGCCTCCGAAAGTGCTAGGAATATAGGCGTGAGCCACCAGGCCCGGCTGAAGATGCTCATACTTTCTACCTTATCTAAATCAATATAGCTAATTAACTTATTTCTTAATTGTAAACGATCCTTGTATTCTTAAAATAAACTCCACTTGGGTATGTGGCTTGATTCTTCTATTAAACTTTACTAATAATTTTCGCATCTGTAAGTGAGATGAAACCACGATTTATTTGTTCTTTATTAGATTTGGGTCTTTGTCATATTAACATTTAAAAACACACAAAAGATTTCCTTCTTTATCTAGGTCCTAGAAAAATTTCCTTTCAGGACTCTATTCTGAAGCTCTTTGGGTTTGGTGATGTATGTGTTAGTGGTGGTAGGGTTGGTTGTCTTTGACAACTTTATTTTCTTTATGGCAATTAATCTGTTTATGTTTTCTGTATCTTTTGATATAGCCATAGGCTATTTTTTCTTTATAACTAATCATTTTGTTTGGCTTTTAAAATATAATGGCATGGAATTGGACACAGGTCTTTTAATTCTTTACTTCCTTCTTCCTTTTGTTTCCATTATTTACTTTTAATTGGTTTAATAGCTTTACCTATTTTTGTACCAAAAAACTCAGTTTTTAGGTTTATTTACTATTTTTGCTTATTTCACTAACTCCTTGCTAATTCCTTTATTCTAAAGAAAAATACGTTTTATATATATATATATATACAATTTGCAGTTGATTGAGAAAGTCTAAAGTGAGGATATAGAAATCAAGAGTTTGATTATAAAAGTGAGTAAAGAAATTGGTATTTTCCTAGAGGGAAACATTAGATTTAGCGTTTTTTCAAAGAGACGGTATTACAACCTATTCTTATGCTGATGACACTCATTTAGGAGAGAGGGAAGGAATTCATGGTACAGAGAAAGGGTTTAATCATGGGAGCAAGTTCCTTGAGTGGGCAAGAGTATATGGCAACTGCATCGAGGGAATTGTTCTGAGGCAGATTGCTCATCCTTTGTAACATCAGGAAAAAGGCATTAACTATGAAAATGTGTATTTGGTCATCATTGATGGTCAACTTGAGATATGTGGTTACAAACCCAAGAATGAGTCCAGTCAGTGGAGTTGCTTTGCTTTGGTAACATTTTATAGCTTGACTACACTCAAGCTATAATGGAATGGGCAGTGGAAGAGATTTGGGCTTAACAGTGGTTAGGGGTCTGTCAAGTAGGTAAAAGGGCACATACATGAAATTCTGCATCTTTCATAGGGTTCATGAACACATTATGGTAGATGAAATTAATGCATCTAGGGCATTAAGGGCAGTGTGGAGCAGGGAAACATTTTTTTAAATGCTTTTCAGAATTTGATACGTATACCTAACTTGAATACAACAGTTGAAGCTTTGCTAGACAGGTTGTAGGGGCTTTCTCATCTCCTTGTACTATTATTAATTTCCTCTCGGCCTTTGGGGATGGAACATCATCCACCTCTGATTTTTCTTGTTGGAAGGCATATTAGAATCTCTCAGGAATGCAAGTGTAGTGTTCTTTTTTCTTTATTTAAGTTTACAAAATACATGCTTATAGAAAATTAAAACATAGAAATATGTAAAACCAACCATGAAAGTTCTTTCATAATTACGCTTCCTAACAGAGCCACTGTTAGTAATGTAGTGTTACTTATTGTATTTTAGAGCATCAAGTTGTTCACAAAAATGCTTGCACAACTTTTTTTTTTAACCTAAGAGTAAAGTTTGGAAATCTTGCCCTAATAATCCAGACATCCCTCACTTTCTTAATGAATACTTAGAAACAAATTACATCAAGGTACCATCTGTTAAACCCGTCACTTAATGGCAGACCATTTGGGCTAGTTTTAAGTATGAAAGAACAAAGGTGGAATGAATTTGCTTGTGTACATTTGCCGGATTATTCCTATTAGGCAGTTTCCTGGAAATGAATTTAGTAGGCTAAAAGGTTCGGTTTCAATAAATCCTGGAAAACTACATTCCTAAGGGCTGTGACAATTATACTCCCACCTATAACATGCAAGATGGGTAATGTAATTGGAAATGCTCTTTCAAAATCATGGTGTAACTTTTTAATTTGGAAAATTAAAAAAAATTGTTCTTATAACTGTGTTTTCTAATTATAGAAGGTGAAGTCTGACAAATCTTCACTAAAGGGGAATCAGGATCCCAGGCAAGGATTGACAAAAATTGTATTTACCAAAAGGAGGAATCAGTATTAGAAACTTTAAAACTTCGTTATAAAATCTTCACAAGATTATAGCTCTTGCTTTTGTTTTAAATAGCTGCACTGGTATCTCCAGAGTTACTTTCCCCAAGTTTCAATACCAGTACTGGTATCCTTCTAGTTGTGGAATAAAATCCATACTTGTATGAGCTTTCCCCACCACAAACCAGCTTTACTCCCCATTATTCAACAGTAGCAAATTCTTTGTACAAGAACACACTGCAGGCTTTGTGTCTGGTTTCATCTTATGAGTCATTTATGACTCATCTTAGAATACTCTTTTCCATCTTTGTCCCCTTCACTGCAAAGTCATCTCCAATGCCACTTACTCTATGAAGTCTTCCACAATCCTTCCTGAGAAAAATGGTCCTATCCCTTGTGTTCCCCCAGTATTTCACCTGCACCTCCATTACAGAATATCTATAAACTACCAAACTGAAAGTCTTAAAGGATAGACACATCTTACTTGTCTATTTCCTGAACACTATCTAGTGCAGAACTTTCTAGAACATATACTCAAAAACTGCTTTTGGAATAAACATACATAAGACTTCAAATATTTTAATCTCAAATTATTAGTCACAGATATTAGTTTTTAAAGGATTTAAAAAAAACTACTGCCCCCCCATGTCCTGTTATAATAATCAGTTTCATACATTTTTTTAAAAAGGGGGTTTTCTAATAAGACTGTCAAAATATTATATCTAGAATAGTTATGTTCAATAAACCTGCATTTGCTTGATATCTGCATCTTCCTAGTATCACAAACTGTTTTAGAAATAAAAACACAGGGGTAGGGGACAGGGGACAGTTTATTGTAAAATATGAAGCAGCAATGATTGAAGCAAGTGAATTTCTGCTTTATACCCCCAGCCAGAGCACAAAATGACTGGATATCTTCATCAACGCCATGTTTAAAAAAAGAAAGAAAAAGAAAGAAAGAAAGAAAATTCCACATTCATTAAAATCTCTTTCTCTTGATAATTTCTGGTTTCCAGCTGACTGGATGAGTTTCTTCTGTCTAAAAATAGAAAAGTAAGTTAAAATAAAGTATTATTAGTTTGCTTCATGTCTAACAGGCTTTCTTTCTAACAAAAATAAGGTATCTAACATTATTCATTGGCATTACACACTTAGCAGTTTTTTTTGACAATTTTAGGAAAAGTTGATAAACTGGCATTATCCAAGTCTAATAACAGATGGATGGATTCATTACGATCAGTTTGTAGTTTTTCATCTAAAATAACATTTCTATTCGGATATTCTAACACTGAAGCTTACGATTCTTAAATTAATTTGCATAGCAATCTATTTATTTGCTGTTATCCTTGGTGCAACATTTCCCAGCAACTACAACAAAGAAAGCTGGGATAAAATTAAGGGCATCCATGGATTCATTGGCATCAGTGAAACAATATAGAAATCGATAAATAGACACCATTCAAGAAGACAAATATCTTAAATATTATGAAGATTATTTTTCCTTCTGATAATTAAATGAGAATACACTGCCAAATTGGTACAGCTGTTTTACTTAACGAACGTGAAACAGAGAACTTACGGCTGTGTCATCCTCTCTGTATACTTTAATGGTTTTATCAGCTTCAGCTGTTAGCAATCGACTTTCAGATTGATCAAAAGCACAAGCAAATATTCCTGATTCACTGTCCAAAGATCCAGGTTGCACAGCTGCATGAACTCTCTGAAAATTGTAGCCAGTTCTCCAGTCCCAAAGATGCATGGTGCCATTGTCAGCTTAAAGGGAAAAAAATCTAGTAACACCTGGTATCCCCTCAACAGTACAGCTTGACAAACATTTATTAAGCAACATTAGCCCAAGCACCAAGGCAATACTACAGTTATAAAAATACATATGACACAGGCACTCAACCTTCTCTTAATATTAGTTTGTCTCATTTCGTTTGTGCTGGGTTCAGAATTTATAGATCTTATAGATCTTAAAAAGCACCACAAAGTCTGGCATCAATTCCAGAATACCAAACAATATTTTAGGCAATTCCCAGTATAAATCCCTGAGATTCATTAGGTGGGAACTCAAAGAGAACTAAACTATGAAATATACTACATGCATTATGAATATGCATGAACACCCATAGTAACATGCCAATATACCCTAATCAGGCAAGAGCTGCTATATTACTTAAGTGTCACAGCTTGGAAGCATTACAAATGTTTATTCATCATTAAAAGAAAAAAATAAGAGACCAAACATATTTATTATAAAAATCTTATTTTACCTCCAGATACAAGTACTCCATCAGAATTTACTGTCAATGTGTTAATAATAGCATTATGACCAGAAAGATTTTGAATGAAACTTCCATCAGGGAATTTCCACTGCTTTATGTTATCTGGAGAACCAGATGCAAATGTGTAACTGAAATAATATTAAAAAGAATTAATGACAAAGTAAACCAAGTTAAATAAAGTGGGGTAAGAACACAAGATACTATGTATGGCATACTCTATATGTAAAAAGCACGAGATTAAAAACAGTGGAATGAAATTTCATTTGAATACATTTCAAATGTCCATGATTAAAATATGACACAGAAACACTGTAATAAAGCTTATTATAGTTATATTTTACATGTGCACTCAATTATTTATGTATTCAGCAAAATATTGTTATATCAAAATGCAAAAATATTAAGACATTCGTTCAAAGTTAAATCAGATTTTCAAATTTTTAACAGTATATTTTAAGTCCTAGATAAATGTTTTATTCTCCTTTCATTTCCTTAATCTCTGCAGTAAGCTAGAACAATAAATGTGCAAATGCCCTATTTCACATGAAGGGCAAGGCAAATGCAACTCTTATGGAGGGAGGGAGAGCAAGACAGAAACAGAGAGAAAGGGAGAGAAGGAAAGGAATAGAAGGCAAGAGGAAGATAAAGGGAGTGAGGAGAGGAGAAACGGGAGTAAGAAAGACAAGCAAAGGAAGGAAGAAGAGAGGAGAAAAGGGTATGGAGAGTGGAAAGCAGAGAGAAGGAAGGGAAAGAGAGAAAGGATATGCATATAACCAGGAAAGTGTCAGGGTGATCTGATATAATAAACAGTAGTAGTGATATTATGTTCCACCTCCTGGGATACTCTGACTATACTGTCCAGATTTCTTATTTCTCTTTATACATATATTAACTTCCTCCTTAATAATTAAACTATTTAATGAATGTCTCAGTGTCCAGTATCATTTATGTCCAAAACATTAAGCCCAGTCACTAATATCTTTTATTTTGACAAGCAGCATTTAATCATGATTTATTTACACTGTCTCATTTGACATTATTGACATGTTATCAAGTAGAAGGCTTGATAACATGCCTTCTACGTGTTATCATGTTTTATAGGGAATAAAACAAAATAGTGCATAAAGAAAATAAAAGAAACACATGTTCCTAGTGGCACAGGCCTAGAAATGACAGCAGCTAAATGACTGCCAAAAAGCATGCTGACACGGGAATTTCAGCATTATACTAAGAACTGAAGAAAAAGAGAAGCTAATTAAGAAAATATACTTACTGTCTTGGATGTAAAACCACAGCCCTAACTGATTTTTTGTGATTTGTTAAAGTCACTCTTGTTTTTCCAGCCACCAGATCCCATAATCGAATTGTAGTATCATGGCTTCCTGTAATGGAAATACATATATCTCTCAAAACATAGACCAGAAAAAAAGAATGCAAAATTAAAGAAAATACAAAGCATTCTTCCAAAACACATACGTTCTAAATGAAAGTCTTATCACTTTGAAATTAGTCTTAGCTAATTTCTTCATAGTTCCAAATATTTAGGTTGATTTTAATTCTTTAAAAAATTACAACAACTGATTCACTGTCAATTGAACAGCTACAACAAATGCAAATAACAAATAAAAACAAATATATGATTTTATAACCTCGTGAAAGGGCAAAACTCCAATGATTTTTAAGTTAATCAAATACATCAGGCACAGGAATTATTTTCCAGTATTAAAGATTCAAATTTATTTAGAGCAAAACAAGATTCAAATCAGTTCTAAAGGTTCTATAGGTTACTAGTCTCAAGGTATTTTGTCTTCTAATTTCAATTTCCTAAAAAAATAATTTTGACACTAAAATAGTAAACTGCTCGTAACACAGTATTCTAGTCAGTCATTATAGGATACTATGTATGGCATTCTCTATGATATGTAAAAAGCATGAGATAAAAACAGTGAAATGAAATTTCATTTGAATACATTTCAAATGTCCATGATTAAAATATGACATAGAAACACTGTAAACATAATACAAAGCATGAGTCATCGTGACTATTAAAAGTATATGTATAATAACATGGATTCTGTTATGAATATGCTGTAAACTTGAAAAGTGTCGATCATACCTGTAATAATTTGTGGTTCTGCAGCCTGACATCTCACTGTAGCAACTGCATTTGTATGTCCAGATAATGTGTGTACGCTGGCTTTAGTTCTCACATCCCAAATCTATAAAAATACAACAGACATTTATAATGAAGAAAATGCTTTAAATCAAAGATTTATAAACTGGAGGAAGAATATAAATAGGAGACAGCTTGCAAGAATTTTAAAAAGCTGAAAGATCAGGTACTGAAAGTCTAGGAATGGGTATGATGGGACCACTTCTGGACTACTGAATGAAAGAACTAATGGACAATAGTTGTGGTTACAGAATGGAACGTGAGAATGTCACATTTCAGGGGAAGGGCACTAACAACACTAACATGATGAGGCCATAGAAATGAAGACTAAGGTGGAAAAATAACGCAAGTTAAAAAAATTAGGGACTAGGGTATTGATGACTCAAGATAACTATCTTTAATTGTCTATCAATCAGTTGAAGACTCTCAAACCAAATGTGCACATTACAAGATGCATATATTTACAGATAAATACACAAATCTATCCCATTTACCCGTGCAGTTGAATCTCGACTACAGGTTACCAACACATCGATTGTTGGGTGCAAATCCAAACCATACACTGCACTTAGATGTCCATGATAATGCCTTATAACCTAAAGACAAAGCAGGAAAGTTAAAACTTCTAGAATTACAAAGATAAACAGTGGTTCATAACATTTTAAATCCTTAACTCCGAGCTTACCTTATTGTATTCAAGATCCCAGCATTTTACTTGTTTGTCTTCTCCACAAGAGAAGAGGTATGGGCTTCTTGTGCTTACTATCACGCCCCTCACAGTACTAATATGCCCAGTCAGTGACAGTTTTAATTTGCCACTAGCCAAGTCCCAGATCTGCAATCAAAGAATATTTATGTTTTTCTTTCACTGGTTATCGCAAAGCAAATTTTTAGAATCCTGATATTAAAACTAAGCTTTTGAAGAAAAAAGGAAAAGATAACAAATAGGTAAAAATTAAAAATTTTGCAAAATGACTCCCCTCCAAATAAAAGCAAGAAAAAACTGGCATGCTCAAACTGGAAAAATATTTGTAATTAGATGACAAAAGGTTAACATTCTTGTTACATAAATGATATCTTTGATAATAACAGTATGAAAAGGTATTAAATTAACCAAGGATTGCAACAAATTAAAGAAACCCTAAAAGCAGCAAATACTTGATATGAAAAAATTCAAACTCATTAGAAATTTTATACAAAGTTTTTAAAAAAGAATAAATATCCATTTTTGCTTACCGTATTAGATATATGTAAAGGAATGTACAACCAATGTGCTGAAAAGAATCCTCTCATATGCTGCAAGTATCAATTCACCCATTTGGAAAGTAATTTGTACTTTGGGTATCAGCTTCAAAAATATTTGACCCATGTATTCCATTTATAGAACGCTACCATAACAAAACAATTTAAAATACAGAAAAAGTCTTATATACAAAACTTAACAGCATTACTTATAATGGTGAAAATCAGACTAAAAACTCTAATGTCCAACAGTAGGAAAACAGATTATAGACTATCTAAATGATATATTATTCAACCACTTTAAAAGACGGTAAATTTTTCACAGGAAAATGCCTTTGACATGATGTTAAGTGAAAAAAGCAAGATGTAAAGTTACATACTAAGAATGATTTTTAAAAGAAAAACACACACACAGGAAAAAGCTTAGAAGTAAATGCACTGTTACAGAAATAAATACTAAAATGAAACTTATCCAAATATCTAACAAAGGTAGGATTATATACAGGTCTCTGTATTTTCATAATTCTCTATACTTTCCACATTTTCTATGGATGAGCATGCTCTTAATTTTGTAACTAGTTGGAGAGAAAATTTTAACTATCAAGGAATTAGTGATAGGTAATCAGCAAGTAAATACCACTTTTCAAACAGATATTTACTTAGAACACCTATGGGTATAAATGATAAATTTTACTCCTTATTCAGGTCTAAAACAACAGAGGAACTGCAATAGCAATTCCTGCCACAAGAAATAATAACTGATTAGACTTAAATGACAAACACAAAGTCATGTTTATTTTTTCTGCCTTCATTATTACCTTTATAGTTCTGTCAGCAGATCCAGTAACAAACCACTGATTTCCAGGTTCCACAGCAATACATCGAACCCAGCCAAGATGCCCACTGATAACCTGTATAAAACAAAGTAGAAGGGGCAGACTAACGTAGAAGTTAAAATGTATTTAAGCTTAACCGCAGCCCGACTTTGAATTGCCCTCCCATCTTCACATCCTAAATTTAAAAGATAATTTGACTGTTAGATTTTATAATAATATTAAATTATCTTCAATGAGTGAATAGATACACAAACTGTGGTTCATCTACATAACGTATACTACTCAGTAATAAAAAGGAATACATTATTAATACTTGCAACAACTTTAATGACTCACAAAGGTATTAAGCTGTGTGAAGGAAGCCAGTCTCAAAAAGTACAAATTGTCTGATTTCAATAATCAAAAAGACATAGCTAAACTAAGTTAAGAGTCCATCAACAGATGACTGGATAAAGAAAATGTGATACATACACAAAATGGAATACTATTCAGCCATAAAAAAAGAATGAAATTCTGTCATTTGCAACAACATGGATGGAACTGGAAGACATTATGTTAAGTGAAATAAGCCAGGCACAGAAAAATAAATATTGCATGGTCTACCCCATACATGGGAGCTGAAAAATAAATCTTGAGTGTCGAATGATGGCTACCAGAGGTTGGGAAGAACAGTGAGTGGGGAGGCAGAGGATAAAGACGGGGTGGTCAATGGGTACAAAACTACAGTTAGATAAAGGGAGTAAGATTTAGTGTTTGGAGCACTAATTTGGTTAGTCAGCTTGGTAGCACAATAGGGTGACTACAGTTAAGAATAATTTATTGTGTATTTCAAAATAACTAGAAGAGCAAAATTGGAATGTTCCTAACACAAAGAAATAATATCCCAATTACGTGGAGAGAAATATCCCAATTAGTGATTTGAGCATTACACATTGTATGCTTTTTTTTTTCTTTTTTGTTTTAAGATAAGGTGTCACTCTGTTGCCCAGGCTGGAGTACAGTGGCATGATCTTGGCTCAGCGAGAACTCCGCTTCCTGAGCTCAAGTGATCTTCCCACTTCAGCCTCTGGAGGAGCTGGTACAAGTATGCACCACCACACACAGTCAATTTTCGTATTATTTGTAGAGATGGGGTTTTGCTGTGTTGCCCAGGCTGGTATTGAAATCCTGGGCTCAAGAGACCCACTCACCTAGGGCTCCCAAAGTGCTAGGATTATAGGCATGAGCCACCATGCCCAGCCTATACACTGTATGCTTGTATCAAAATCTGATATATAGCCCATAAATATATACATCTATTAGCCATAAAAATTAAAAATAAATTAGTACTGAAATTATTGAAAAAAAAATAAGACAACTACAGTGACAGAAAACAGATCATTGATTGTCAGAGGTGAAGGAAGGCATAACTGCAAAAGAAAAGCACAGGGGTGTTTTTTAAGGTGATGTAACACCTATATCCTAATTGTGGTAATGGTTACCCAAATCAATACATCTATTACAATTCATTAGATCTGTATGTCAAACAAAAAGGTTCTTACTGTACAATCATTTGAAAAATAAAAATTTTAAATATATATTCTGTGTAGCTGTACATTTCCTATGTACATTTGCTTTTTAAATTTTCTGTTTTTAATTTTTGTGGATCCATAGAAATACGGGGTACATGAGATATTTTTATACAGGCAAGCAATGCAAAACAATCAAACAGTACGGAACACTTCACAAATTTGTGTTATCCCTATGCAAGGACCATGCTCATCTTCTCTGCACCATTCCAATTTTAGTATGTGTTGCTGAAGTGAGCATGCATGCCCATTTTCTTTTAGATGATATACTCTGAATCACTGTAATTTATTGTAATTACAAGAATAACTGGTAAGCCCAATGAAATTTCTTCATATAGTATTTCCCCCTTCACCTTCAAACTAAATACTTTGAATACTTTTTCTAAATTTATTTAGTCTGCCGTCCATATTTGGTAGCTTTATCTGGACATTTTGTACTGTATTTTTATATAAAATACAAGTGCAAATATTACTTAGGGAAGTGTCCTTCCCAAGAGCTCTTTTAAGATACTGCCTATATTCACTTTTTCCTCCTTATTCTGTTCAGTGTTTGTCGACTAAAAGCAATCATAGTTCACATAATAAAATAAATGCAGAGTCCACTCACCCTGTAGAGTTTCCATGGTGGATGCCACTGGGGTTTTGGCATTGTAGGAGCTTTTTTAGCTATCAGTGCAGAATTCTTGGTATTGCTAGTCTCCATGACAATCTAGACATAAAAGAGACTACATTACTATTATTAAAGACGTCATACCTAAGGCTTCATTATATCAATTCGGAAATGGAAACTGAAAGAAAAAACTTACAAAAGTTTTTTCCATAAATAAAGAAATAAAATTTTCTGCATGCTAATTTAAAAAAGCAATTATAAAATCACAGAGAGGCAGAACATTAGACTTAAGAGCACACATCACTGTATGGGTTCAAAACCTAGCTCCGCCCATTACTAGCTGATTGACACTGGGTAGTAATTATGTAATCTCTATGTGTGTCTCACTTGTAAAATGGGAATAGTGCCTATTTCATAGGGTTACTACAGAGTAGTAAATGCTCCATGTAAGCTCCTATTATTAAAGTTATTTTAAGTGTATTAATGCCACTGCCTTTCACTGTCATATTTTAACATTATTAATATTTATCTTCTAATACTTAAATAATATTTTAAAAGGTATGCTACCTGATATACCTTCTATTGTTAGCAGCCATCTAGTCACCTAAAAAATATTTAAGCCCATAAAGTTCCTGCCCTCGAGAAGCTTAAATTATACCCTCATAATTTCAGGGCAGAGAGCCTGGACAGAAAATGTGTTCTGAATGAAGATAAAGGAAGAAATGAGATGTGGAGGCTAGACATTCACTCCTTTCATAAGGTCAAATCAATTGCATAATGAGCTGAGCAGTAAAGCCAGCACTTATTTCAAGTGGCAGCATAATAAACTACACTGCAGATAAATAAATCAGTAAAATAACTGTAGAAAATAATTCTATTACTACTTCTACCATACTGAGCAGTTGCCACTTACTTATAAACCAATAAACTTATTTCTAAATGCTCATTCATAAGACCAGTTGTATAACCCATGAATAGCACAACACTAACAGCACAGTACAACTGTACAGTTGTACTGTACATGCAGTTGTACGGTTATACAGTGTATAACTGTATAGCCAACTTAGTTTTAACAAAAAACTAAAACTTCATATCTAATACATACTAACACAAGTTTCAAAAAACACTCCTTGCATTTTTAATAGTGGGCAATAAATACCAACATCATATTATCTTTATCAAAATATATATATTATGCACAATGTAACAGAATTAAATTCTAAAAAATACATTAATTTACTACCAACTTGAGTTTTAGGGCTATGAAATATGAATGACTAGCTCACGCTGCTATCTACCTTAATAATTCCAAAGAAGTGTTCATTTCTTTAGTATTTAAGACTTTTGATTAAAGGGAAATAAGGCAACATGTTCTGAAAGTTAGAAACCTGCTATTTGAGGCAGAAAAACTTACCGAATTCATCGTTGTAGGCTGTGGACGGTCAGCAGCCCCAGGATGTCGGTATTCACTTCCACTAGGTGGGGTACGACTTGCATCAGCCCTGAGGCAAAAGAAATTATATAAAGTAATTAATACCTCCAGTCATATATTCTGCAAAACCAACCCTTTATTTTAAACTTTTCTTAGTCCTGATAAAGGAAAATGTCATATAATAGTTAAAAAGAAATTTTTTAAAAAAACATGAACAGTGAAATACGCTTTTAAGATCTTTGTAATTATAGTATTTCATACTTGGCCTGAGAAGGTAATGCCACTGCTAAGGACTGTGCAGCTGATTCACTTGGCATTCTCTGGATCTTAGTATCTGCTGTCAAAGCCACCCCTATTAAAATAAAAAATCAATTTCTTTTAGTAGCTTTGTTTTCATTTATATACATTTCAAATAAAATGATGAAGGAAAAGATACATCAAATGTTTATCTCCAGGCAGTGATATAAAAATTTTGATTAAATTTTGCTCATCTTTGTTTTTAATTTCTACAATAAATACTGCCTAATAACAACTCAAATTTGATTTCATCACAACCAACCTGGTATTAAAGCAGCCCAGAACAGTAAAGTTAATTTCCATTATATTCAGGTATTGGTTTCAAAAGTCAGTATTAGGCAGTTCCTCAAATATTAACATAATGTTTCCAAGAGCGGATGTAACTTACTACACCCAATTTCCCTGTACTTTCTGTATATACTAAGCCTTTTGTCCTCTACCCTGTTATACTAAACCCTCCATTTGAGAGCCAATGCCTTAATACAGACATAGGACATGTTTCTAACATACTGCTTCTAACATTTCCATCATTTTATAAGCTTAGTGATATTTACATGTCTGCCTAAGCCACCAGATAATAAATTTGTCTAGGCCTGCAACAGTTTTACTGTCTTTGAATTCCTAGCACGCACGGTGCCTGAAAAATTACATACTTAAAAATCTTTGCTGATGAAGGCCCATGAGTATTCATTATCACCTACAAAGCTATGTATGGATGCTTGGCTATTGAGCTTATCTTGCATTTTATAGGCAATGAGAATCTCATTATTGGCTCATTAGTGAAAATATGTGTGACATTTTAAAGACATTTTCAATATGCAACAACTCACTTACCAGGTCCTGGTGGGTATGGATGTGTACCTGCCACAAAGTATTCAACTTCTTGTCCTAGAAAAAGGGAAGGAAAAAAAACAACAGTACTGAATTTATCTTATATAAAAGTTACCATCTCTTTAAATGTAACAAATAATATTAAATTATCAACCGGATCTATCAAATTTTCTCAACTAAAGTCAAGCCTCAGAAATAAGAGAAGTTGATCACTTTTGCTCTGACCTCTGTAAACCATGTCCTTGCCCATTTGCTGTACAGCAATGGTGTACAAAGAAGCCCTCCTATCAAATGACAATCTACTCTGGTATTTCTTCCAAGCGAATGGTTTCCTGTGGAATCTTAAATTCTCTTTATTACGATTTTAGTATTTAATTTCATCTTTCTGAATTACAGACAAGATACATGGCATTCCCACAGGTTAAGAATATTCTCCAAATTGTTCCCTTAATCTCCACTGTGACTTTCTCCACATTCTAAGAATCTCTGCCATCATTATTTTGCTTTAAGAAAAAAGTCATCAACCCATGTCTCAGTATTCCCATGAGGATCAAAACTTCCATTACAATACCGGTACAACCATTAAATACTGTATGATCACAATAAGTCCTGCCAGGAGGGGCATAAATAACCCATTTTATTTTTCTATTTTTAAAATTCACAAATAAGTCCTGACATTTCTGATAATACCATACTCACCTTGATTGGCAGGGTACTGTTTATGACCATATGAATCTGTTGCATTCTGAGGACCCTTCTCTTTAAGGTTTTCTTTTGAAGTAGGCATATGCAACACAGGACCATACTCATTACGAAGCTTGATTGCCATTTTTCGTTTGTGACTATTTAGAAATTATAAACATAAGAACATATCCGTAAATACTTTAAAACAAATACCTGGACAGCTTAAGTCTGCCAAATCATGTAGAAAAAGTTTCTAGTAAGATTTTAAGTCATATTTAAAAGATTCAAAAATTTCCAAGTTCATTTTCCCACCATTATCTGTTTTCTTTTGCTCACATTCCACCACACAACATTCATTAAACCTAATATTTTAGTTTGTTACCAAATAAATACAAAACCTTTTATGATAAATTATCAAAGGTCTGATTGAAAGATATATAGAAACTAACATATCCTTTAAATAACCTCAAAATTAATACACTTTCCTTCAATATATAAATATAGTAAAAACTTTATAGCAACCTTTCTATGTATCTAAACAGGTTAGTCAAAACTAATCAAAGTCCTTAATTGGTTCAGTATTTTAGAAAGAAATGCACTTATATTACTTTTTAAAAGTCTACTTTATAAATTAAATATAAATGCTTGTTTGAGGAATTCAGGAGATTTTAAAAGGGTAAAGGACAAAGAAGGAACACTGCACATAATGCAATCCCAGACTAGAGCTGGATATGTAGAACCAAAAATATGCCACCACTCAAAAATCTTTATCATACTAACGAGAAAAGATGGGAGTAGAGGTACTGGCCAGGTACAATTTCAGCTCAGCAAGGCTCTGAGAGCAGCGGGAAGCTGAAAGCACATACAAAGTGATTTATTATAAAATAAAATACCTAAAAGGGGCTCGCTTAATTACTGGGCATTTGTAAATGCAATTAATTAATGGAACTTTTACTGTAAAAGGCCAAAAAAATAAAAGTTAAATCAGCTTAAATTATGCCAAAATACCACTCATTATTGAATAATTAGGCCATGAGTATTACTAACTTATCTTTAAAGGTCTCCCTCTCCCTGTTCTCTTCCCCCAATATTAAAATGTTAAATATTTCAGCAACTGAAAAAAGAAAACTACACCGACCTCTCTTCATCTAAAGGCACAGGTTTTCCGTTATCAGCTACAAACATGTCATGGGTCCTCTTCAATGACCTGAACACAAGTGTGTGTACAGAATGTTTCTGTACCTCCTAAAAAGAAAGAATGTAATTACACACCTGCCTACAAATTAAACAAATCATAACATAACATCAGATTGGTTATATACTTGACATGTTTAAATATGTAAAAAGCTTTATACACTCATCATATCTATTAGTTGCAAGCTACAGGAGTCAAGTTCAGAAAAGAGGAAGCTCCTCTTTGGCTAGAACCTCAGGTATAGCAACTGAGTGATGCCTGAGTTTAGTCATTTATTTAATAAATATTTATTGAGCTCGTACTGTGTATCTATATCGTGCTAGAATATTACAACAGAATGATTAAAAGGTGGTCATGGTCCCTGTGCTCAAGAGGAAACAGTAAAAAGTAAAATAATTCCACATTTTGATAAGTGCTATGAAGGCAACAAGCAAGGCGCTGAGTCAGAGTACAAAGGACTACGTATAATTGTAAAAGATTTCACTAAGATGATATTTAAGCCGAAAGGGAGTTAGCTTTGCACAAAATAGAGGTAAAAACGAACCAAGCTGACAGAAATGTTACGTAAAAAGGTGTTCAGTTAACTGAAATAAAACAAGGAGCGCTGTACAGCTGTATACGGTGGGTGAGAAGGTGCTTTGTGGTTGCAAGGGTAAACAAGGTCCAGATTAGGTAAGGTCTTTTAGACCATTACAACAGCCTAATATTTTGTGTTCCAGCAACACAGGGTCAGTAAAGGGTTTTAAGCAAGAAAGGTATGAACAACTTACGTTTTAAACAGAACTTATAGAACAAAATGCAATCAAGGAAACCAGTCCAGGTGAAAGATGCGGTTGGTCTGAATTAAGGTGGACTGCAGTGGTTACAGAGAAGAGTTGATGGAATCAATAAATATATGGGGTATGATGGACAAGACCAGCTAACAGAGCGGCTGTTCAAGGCAGGGAAAGATGTAAAGAATGGCAAGATTTTCTGGGGGTAGAGATGAAATAAGAGACGAACCTGAACGCAAGATAGAGAAGACCGCCAGTCTTTTAGGGCACAAAATCACTGACACTGCCCCGAGGGCGGCAAGTACCAGTGGTCGAACACCTACAGAGGCCCCGCCTCCAAGGACAGTGTCCAGCCCCCAAAAGTCAAACGGGGACTGAACGAATTATCTCAGGCTTCGCGCCCGGAATGAACTTCTGACTCGGGTTCTCATCCGGTTTCTCCCCCGTCCCCGAAAACCTGAAGAAGAGACCACCGGGCCTTGGCCAAATAGCTCCCCTCGTAGCCTCTTTTCTCTCCGGACTCCAAGCACTCTCAATCCCCCACGCCCACTGCCAAAGAAAAACAGTCCAGAGGCAAACGGCTCTTGAGAGCACCAGTGTCACTTTACCTCGACCATGATGCTGCCGAGTATCCCACCTCCGGCAGCGACGAAACCCTAATCACTAACGCAGTACCCGCCGCCACAACTGTGCGGCACCTTCCGGAATTGGGCACCCAGGCGGCGGATGTGACGCAACTCTGCGCACGCGCGCTGGTTTCCCCCGGCCATCTGGGATCGGAAGGCGGATCTTCCTCCTCGGGACCGCCTCTAGGGCGGAGTCTCGAAGCCGAGGAGCGGAGACTCCTTGAAGCGCCTGGCTCGAGGGTTTCACTCGCCCCTCTGAGGAAATCTTAACAATTTGTTTTCCGCCTTATCCTCAGCCTTAAATGTTTTGATTGGGGTCCTGGTTGTTCGTGCTGTTTTGCCTGGGGTCCTGGTTGTTCGTGCTGTATTACCCGGAAGCTTAATGCTTTTTATTCAGGGAACCTCAGCGTCTGAAGAGCAAACTCCCGTGGGCTCTAAGTCACTTCCACTGCCTTGATCTCTTCGGAGGTCGCCGGCGTGGTTTGTCTCCTGGTTCCAGTGCTAGCGAGAAGCACTTGAACACTGTTGTAGGCTTAACGCCTGAAAACAATTTCGCTTAAACAGTCCAGTTAACACTTGTTGAGTGAATGTTGCGGAATAGTTGTTTTAATTTGGAGATTTTTCATATGTAGATATGCAAAATAATTTTAACAGCTTAAAACCCACATTTATTTTCTGCTAATAGGTTTTTTTTTTTAATTTCTCAAAACTGTAGTTCTTGGCCATTTCCTAGTTGTCTGCTGATTATTGGGCTTCAACAATGCCAAGATACAGCGTTTCAAAGCTGGTTGAAGAAAGGCACAATTGGAGACTTTAGCCATTTTTATTTTTACATATCCTTGTGCCAGGTATTGATATTTTTTGCTTTCTACCCTGGTAAAATCTGCGGTTTGTGATCAATCCCACCTAATTATTTTTCTATGTAAAATGAAAAATTGATGGACTTGGGCATTTGCAAGCTTAAATAGACAAACACCTTACTGGCACTGTTTCAGTTTCACTGATCCTGTCCCCAGAGCATACTACATACACTTTGAGAGGGGAAAAAGAAAAAAACACCTAGCAAAAGAATAGCAATGTAAATAGACGACCTCACTTGGAAATTAATTAAAAACATTAAAGTCATGGTGGATTTTTTTTTTTTTTCGAGATAGAATTTCGCTCTTGTCGCCGAGGCTGGAGTGCAATGGCACGATATTGACTCAGTGCAACCTCCTCCTTGCAGGTTCAAGGGATTCTCCTGCCTCAGCCTCCCGAATAGCTGAGATTACATGTATGCACCACCACACCTGGCTAATTTTTGTATTTTTAGTAGAGGCGGGGTTTCACCATGTTGGCCAGGCTTATCTTGACCTCCTGACCTCAGGTGATCTGCCCACCTGGGTCTCCCAAAGTGCTGAGATTACAGGCGTGAGCCACCGCGCCTGGCCCTAAGGTCATGTTTTTACTTGAAGATGCATCATCTCTGAATTTGACTGATTTTCTGTAAAAGTGGCCAGTGATGGTATTTCCTTGCAAGAAAATACCATAATTAAAATATATACTAGAGGAACTAAATAATATACTCACCTATGAATAATAATAACTATAGAAAACGTGAATGGAAATGACAAACCATAGAAACCTAAGCTAGACTAATATCTATGACAATATATTTATTATCTAGTTGGACCTATTAACTTTTTACATATTTAATCCTCCTAGAGACGTTAATTTATAGGCCCAGACTCATAAATAACATGGTAATGATTGAGGTAAATTGCCTCGAATTTGCTCCTTTTAAAACGCTGTCCTGAAGTTACAAAATTATGTCATCCGCTTGAAAGTTTACAATATTTTAGATAAATATAGAGCTCAAGTGACCCTATTATTTAGTTCAGGGATTCATGAATTATGTGTATTATAGGAAAATGTTGTATTCATATGGGAACATGTTTTATTTTCTGGAGAAAAGATTGTAAGTTTCAATGGACTCCTGAAGGTCTCCTGGATACACACATCCCCTGGCTGACACCCCCAGCTACCTTATTTGAACAGCAGGTGTCACTACTGCGCTTCACAAGCGCCCTCAGGGCTCTCCTTAAAGCAAACACGGCAAGTAATTTATTAATATAAATATTAGTATTATGTCTGTGTAAACCCAAGAATACAAGTTTTAAGAAAAGCGTTCCTTCTTTAGTCAAGATTTTTTAAACTCACCAATACAGAAAGTCTTTATTCTCCTTCACATATTGTCCTTTGCTCTTGAGCAGTGATAAGTCATATGAGTGTAAATTTGAGTGCCAATTTCAACAGCTGTTTATGATATTTTAATAGGAAGTGTTTTACCATTCTTATAATCATAAAATAATTAATATTATTATTTGTTTTTCCTGTTTTTCTCAACTTATAGGGTTAAATATACAAGCTTTCAAAGACACTCTATGCAATGTTCTTTAGAGTTGTTTGGCTCAGTATGCCCATCCCTTAAATTTCATATTTGAAGTTGTTCATGAATTCACAAAAAAGGTAATGGTGGGAGTTAGCATTGTTTATTTGAAGTTGGGAGGTCAAAACCTGTGAAAAATGATACTGGAACATTTCTTCCAAAAGTTTGATATTTAATTGTTTAGCACAATTCTATGGATTTGCCTAAATACTAGGGTAGTGTTAACAGATACTTTCTTGTAACATAGTTGAAACAGAAGCTTCTGGACTACAGGGAATAGTGAAGGAGCTATTCTTCCTGCTAATTCCTGGACTTTGGGAACAATAAAATTGTACTATCAGTTATAACCTGTCAGTTATAATCTTAACGAGGTATGTTAAGATATGAGATAAGATATGTATGTGCATATGAGAGAGAGAGAGTTTTGCTTATCATAATTTCACCATTCTCTACTACATGAAGCTCCATCTCAAGTATATTAGTTTGCTAGGGCTGCTATAACAAAGTATCACAAACTGGATGGCTTAGACAACAAAGGTTTACTGTCTCACAGTTCTGGAGGCAAGAAGTTTGAAATAACGGTGTTGGCAAGGTTGGTTCCTCCTGAGGGCTGTGAGACAGAATGTGTTCTATGCCTCTCCCCTAGACTTCTGGTAGTTTCTGGCAGTCTTTGCCACTTTTTGGCTTCTGCTGCATCACTCTCATGTCCACCTTCATCTTCACGTTTTGTTCTCGCTGTTCATATGCCTATGCCAAATTTCTCCTTCTTAAAGAACATCAGTCATGTGGAATTAAAGGCCCACCCTACTCCGGTATGGCCTTATCTTAACTAATTCCATCTGAAAAGACCTTATTTCCAAATAAGGTCACATTCTTTAAGTACTAGGGGTTAGAAATTCAAAATGTGAATTTGCGGGACACAATTCAACCCACAACATCGTGCCACAAAACAAATGACAATATTGAACATAATCATGACTTTTGTTGTTTACCTTTACAAATAAGAATTTGTACTTACAAACATTTACAAATGTTTTTATTTTACGAAAATATTTTTGGTGTTTATGCTGCCACAGAAGAAATAGCAATGTCATGGTTCCAGCTTTCTTAGCTGAATGTTTGGTTGTAATACTTCTTCAATTATCTGTATTTCCCGGTAGACTTATGGGTGAATATGGCATGATGTTCACTATCACACACTTAGGATCAATTGACTTGCAACTGGTAAGTTTTCAATATTTGCTAAATGAATGAATATGTAAGCACTTAAATATGGGTGTAGGTGTCATTGAGACCTTAATTTTGTTTTTTTGTTTTTTTGAGATGGAGTCTGGCGCTGTTGGCCAGGCTGAAGTGCAGTGACGCCATCTTGGCTCACTGGATTCAAATGATTCTCCTGCCTCAGCCTCCTGAGTAGCTGGGATTACAGGAGTGCGCCACCATACCCAGTTAACTACTTGTATTTTTAGTAGAGACAGGTTTTTACCATGTTGGCTAGGCTGGTCTCAAACTCTCGACCTTAGGTAATCCACCTTGCCCCAGCCTCTCAAAATGCTGGGATTACGGGTGTGAACCACTGTGCCCAGCCAAGACTAATTTTGATTTGGATTTGCAGCTACTGAATATGTAGGAAGAAGTGTGTGTGTGTGTGTGTGTGTGTGTGTGTGTGTGTGTGTGTGTGTGTGAGAGATGTGAGCACAGCACACACACGCATCTTTCAATGCTATTTCAGCAACCATTAATTTAATCACAGTCTTTCTCTGTAACACAGATAATTGCTTATAAGAGGACCGTTCAGTTCTGTTTTTCTGATCATTGTGAATTTTATGACAATGAAATATTTTTCATTACATCTAAGTAAGTTAATGCTAAATTTTATGTAGTTTTCATAAAACTTAGCTACTTAGTTACAAAATAGAATATATCTGTAGAAACATTTTCAAAAGTCAGTTTAGATAGCAGAAATACCTCTTGATGCGAATAATCAAGAAGAGTAAGGCATTTGATTAAATATTTTACTATTATTATTAATTCATATTTATAGATCCCATTATATTTATATACTATAATGCTATTTAGACACTTTTAGACTTTCTTTTAGAAATATGCTACCAAAAGCCAGTATCATGTTCAGAGAGAAACATTAAAAATATTTTTGGCTGGGCACTGTGGCTCACACCTGTAATCCCAGCACTTTGAGAGGCCGAGGTGGGCGAATCACCTGAGGTCAGGAGTTTGAGACCAGCCCGACCAACATGGAGAAACCCCATCTCTACTTAAAACACAAAATTAGCCGGGAGTGTGGTGCATGCTTGTAATCCCAGCCACTCGGGAGGCAGAGGCAGGAGAATTGCTCGAACCTGGGAAGTGGAGGTTGTGGTGAGCCAAGATCTCGCCATTGCATTCCAGTCTGGGCAACAAGAGCGAAACTGTGTCTCAAAAACAATATATTATTAGTTAGTCACAAAACAAGGACGCCAACCATCACCACTATTATCCACATTTATTTTTTATGAAAGTACTAGTCATTCAATTGGACTAAAAAAAAAGAATTAAATTGTGTAAAATAGACAATAGGAATGCAAAGTTATCTTTATTTGCAATAGTATGACTTTATACCTAAAAAATCAATTGAAAAAACTATTAGAAACAATAGGAAAATTCACTAAACAGTACAAAAATGTTATTAAAAATCAATAGTTTTCCTTTATGCAGTTAAAAATATAGCAGAGAAAGGGATTTTTATTTAAAATCACAATAAACTTTAAAATGTGCAAGACCTAGATAAAAAAAAATTAAGAGACATAAAAACATCAATCAGGGGCCTCCCTTCTCCCTAGTCCTGTGGCCCCACTACTGCTGTTTCTGGACGGACTGCAAAAGCTCTCAGGGATGCTGGTCTGGCAGTCAGGTCTCTAAGCTGACAGAATTTCCTGAAATGCTGTGAAAACTTTGCATCCTGAATTCCATGCTGGAATCCTGGCTCATAATATTCCAAAAGGTAAAGCTGACATGGCCAGACCTGACTGTTGCCTGTAATCTCTATCCCTTTCTGAAGACAGGGCTTCTCCAAGCATAACAGTTGAGAGACTATTGGGAAAACTGATACTGGTCAAGTAACTTTACTGAGAGATGCCACCAAAAACCACAATCCAGTAACAGTGGTGTGTCAGAGGACTATGAGGCAGTGTCCACAGAGAGGCAGAGCTCCGAGAGTAAGGACACCTTCTTGGAGAGTAGACACTGGTTAGCCTTGAAGGCATTTACAATTACTTATATGGAAAAGTATGATGAAGCAATTTCAGATTACTTCAGGAAAAGTACAGTAAAGAAATATCTCATATGCCCTTGCAGTATGAAATGATCCCTCATCAGACTCCTGTGCAGCTATACACACTGAAGTTGAAGCTTCCCATCAGAATTCTAAATGACGCCCCTGGATTTAAAAACTTGTGTGATGCTTTGAATGCCTGGCAGCTGGGGAAGGAACTCAAAGAGGCATTAGGCATTCCAGCTGCTGTCTTGTTCAAACATGTCAGCCCAGAAGATGCTGCTGTTGGAAATCCACTCAGTGAAAATGAGGCCAAAGTCTGCGTGTATCATAAACAAAGTCAAAAGACAAATGAAAAATTGGGAAATACATGCAATGTGTGTGTTAGCCACAGGGCTAATTTTCTTAATATGAAAAGAGCTCCTCTCATGAATCAACAGAAAAAATGAACGACTCAATAGACAAGGCACATGGACAGGCAGTTCACAGAAAGACCATTGACATTGTGGCTGATATACAAATTAAAAAGATTCTCAGTGTGCTCATGATGAAAGAAAATTTAATCACAATAACAAGGTAACATATTTCACCAAATAGGTTGGCAAAAAAATTAAAATTTGATAAGAACCAGTGTTGGCAAGGATGAGGGACAACCTAAGTATTGATGAGAGCATAAATGGAGGCAATTGTTTTTATAGGCAATTTAGCAATAAACCAACAATTTTTTTTTGAAATAGGGTCTTACTCTGTTGCCCAGGCTGGAGTGCAGTGGACAACCTCCTAGCATCAGGCAGATCCTCCTACCTCAGCCTCTCAAATAGCTGCCTGGCTAATTTTTGGATTTTTTTTTTTTTTTTTTTGTAGAGATGCGGGGGGGCGGGGGGGGGGGTCTCACTATGTTGCCTAGGCTGGCCTCGAACTCCTGGGCTTAAATACTCTTCCTGCTTTGGCCTCCCAAAGTGCTGAAATTACAGGTGTGAGCCACCACTCCTGGCCCCAAAATTGTTTGCATACCTTTTGTTACAATAGATTCACTTTCTAAAAATGTTCTTGGTATGTATGTATGTATGTGTGTGTATCTGTATGTCTGCATGAATGTGTGTATGTATTATATATAATCTTCATAAAAGGATGCAAAGATCTACATACATGGGTGTTCATTTTGCTAAGGTGGGAAATCAATACAAGAGAACAAATATCTTTGTGCTTAACAGGAAGAAACTATCCATCACAGTAGGTAAGGGAATAGAGTCAGAATGTCGTGATTGCACTCCTTCTCTGCAAGTTATCAGCAGTATCACATTGGGCAACTTTCTTCTTTTTGTGCTTCAATTCTCCCATTTGTAAAATGGGAATAATAGTACTACTCTAACTCATAGAGTTATTGTAAGAATTAAGTGTAATGTATAAGTAACAGTGACTGGCACAGAATTACTTGATTCATAAGTGTTAGTTATATGACAACAATTATCTCATTTGTTAAAAAAAGGGGAGAAGGTTGCATAAATGTAACCTAGAAGTCAGAGGTCAACTCTCCTACACAGGGAGCTTCTATTTTCATCCTAATCTAAACCTAAATGGGTCTCAATTCTCCCCACAAAGAAACCTAGTACACAAAATATTAGTTAGCAAATACGGTAGTCTGTTCTCACACTGCTAATAAATACGTACCTGAGACTGGGTAATTTATAAAGGGAAGAAATTTAATTGACTCACAGTTCCACAGACCTGGAAAGGCCTCAAGAAATTTACAATCATGGCAAAAGGAGAAGCAAACACGTTCTTCTTAACATGGCGGCAGGAAGAAGTGCAGAACGAAACAGCGAAATCCCCTTATAAAACCATTCAATCTCATGAGAACTCACTATCACAAGAAGAGCATGAAGGTAACTGCACTCATGGTTCAATTACCTCCCACCGGGTCCCTCCTATAACACATGAGAATTATGGGAACTAGAATTCAAGGTGAGATTTGGTTGGGGACATGGCAAACCATGTCAGCAAAGTAGATTGAAATATTGAACAAATTACAAAGGACTGAAGAGAGATCCTGGACAGAATAGCATATTTGTTCATCCTCCTTCAACCTGCCTCTTTTTCTTAGTTTGTCCTTAACCCTTTATTATGTGAAGAGGATGGAGATTTCTCTGTCCAGGTCTCCCTCTTCCCTAACATTGTACCCACTTTTCTAGAAGCCATCTTTTCTGGTTTTCTTTGATTTATATCTAGGTTCAATATTTTTTTCCCAATACATGTTTGTGTTTCCTTTTCAAATATATACACATATATTTTTTCCCCGTTTTTATCTATAGCACTCATGCTTTCCCATCAAACTGTAACTCTTTTTATAAAAATTTCATTAAACCTTTGTCCAATCCTGTGCACATTTTACAGAAAAAATTGTACATCTAATTCAAGAAATACTTTTTTTTTTTTTTTGAGACGGAGTTTCGCTCTTGTTACCCAGGCTGGAGTGCAATGGCACGATCTCGGCTCACCGCAACCTCCGCCTCCTGGGTTCAGGCAATTCTCCTGCCTCACCCTCCTAAGTAGCTGGGATTACAGGCACGCACCACCGTGCCCAGCTAATTTTTTGTATCTTTAGTAGAGACGGGGTTTCACCATGTCGACCAGGATGGTCTCGATCTCTTGACCTCGTGATCCACCCGCCTCGGCCTCCCAAAGTGCTGGGATTACAGGCTTGAGCCACCGCGCCCAGCCAAGAAGAAATACTTAATAGTTATTAAATTGTGAAAGATTTTTGAAATTTTTGAAATGCATGTTACTGACATGCACCAAAATTAAAGTTCCCATTTTCTCTAGAGTTTCACTGCTAATACTATCAGACTGGCTGTCTTATTTTTAAGCATAAATTGCATGTTGGAAAGAGAAGCTTTATGTTCAAATAATGCAATCAATCGCTAAAAGTTTTCATATATTAAATATATGGGCTGGGCATGGTGGCTCACAGCTGTAATTCCAGTACTTTGGGAGGCCAAGGCTAGCAGATCAGTTGAGCCTAGGAGTTTGAGACCAGCCTGGGCAACATGGTGAAATCCTATCTCTACAAAAAAATACAAATATATATATATATATATATATATATATATATATATATATATATAGAGAGAGAGAGAGAGAGAGAGAGAGAGAGAGAGAGAGAGAGAGAGAGTCTTGCTCTTTCACCCAGGCTGGTTTATAGTGGTGCAATCTGAAGCCCACTGCAGCCTTAACTTCCCAGGCCCAAGCAATCCTCCCACCTCTCAACCTCCTGAGTAGCCTGAGTGGCTGAGACTACAGGTGTGTGCCACCATGCCCAGATAATTTTTGTTTTTTGTAGAGATAGGGTTTCACCATGTTGCCCAGGCTGGTCTCAAACTTCTGGGCCCAAGCAATCCACCAGCCTTGGCCTCCTGAAGTTCCAGAATTACAGTTGTGAGTCATCACGCCCAGCCCATATATTTCATATATGAAAACTTTGAGTGATCGATTACATCATTTGAATATAAAGTTTCTCTTTCTAACATGAAATTTATGCTTAAAAATAAGACAGCCAGTTTGATTCCTAAAAATTTGATCTCAATTTTCTCAACAAATGCCAAAAATCATCTCAGTCGAAGTTACTGAAAGATAAAATGAGTACTATAGAAAGGACATCAGGTGTCTCACAGATTTGTCTGTGAATAATCAAATTATTACATTTGGAAGTTTTGGTTACTTCTGTTGCTGCAGTTTGTAGGCTTTATCTCTAAAATGCTACCATAAATATAGCATCAGGCCAACAGAACCAATTCTCTGCCACTCCCCGCCCCCCCGCCGCCTCCTCCCCCTCGTCCTCCTCCTCCCCCTCCTCCTTCTCCTCCAGCAAATATCAAATTGGGAGAGACAATCTGGTAGGTTTAGCTTGAGTAAGGGGTCTGTCTGCCCCTTGCTTGGTCATCTGTGGTTAGAGGGTCAGGGTGTTGTTGGACTGACAGGACCACTGGAGCTTCACCCCTCCATTTTAGGGGTCATTCCAGGAGAAGGGAGCAGCACTCCCAGAGGTGTTTATTTCACCATTCATGGTTGTAGGTCCTCATGTGACAAAAGCAGAAGAGCATCTCTATCTTTTCCCAGTTCTTGTGATCTCCATCTGGTTGGAGGAGAAAATGTCCTATCATCTGTTATCTTCTGTCAGCTCCCATAGGAAAAGGAAACTGACGTCTATGCCAGTAGAGGGAGACATTCCGCAAGAGATGGCATCATCTCCTATTCCTTCCCCACCAAATGCTTTCCCAGAGAAGATGACTAACAAATTGCAGGTGTCACCACCGCACTGGTCTCAGGCTTGCCCCAAGAGCTCTGGTCCAGCCTGGCCTCCAACTCTTCAGTGTTAATTTTCCTTTGGACAGTGGTTCTCAAACTGTTGTTGAAGGTAACACACATACACACAAAATACATTACAGAGACTAACAACTTATTACACTGCCTCAAAACCCATGCCTATTTAGACAACAAGAGCCAGTATTCCTTTTAGTCATTCACTCATTTATACATTCATACATTTGCTCAACCAATATTCATTAAATACCTCCTATGTGTCAGGTGCATGATATCAACTGTACAGTTATTCAAACCATGTTTCAAGTCTAAAAGCCCACTTCCTTTTAAGTTCCTTTCCCCCGAAGGAAGTAGGTCCTCAAGTTACCAGTCCCAAAGCCTCACCTCCCCTCCTCATCTTTGGCTCAGTACAAATTATTGTAACTAGTTTTAATTTTCTGTCTTTCCCTCTAGACTTAACAGCTTCGCCAAGGTATCCCCTTCCTCCTACCATGCTACCTGACAGAAAGTAGATGCTCTGTAAATACTTGTTGAACCCAAATTGCCTTGTGCTATAGAGACTGGGCCCAAAATGAGTTGTAAAAGTATCAACAAGTGTATTGATAATTGGTACCAGCAAGGCTTTGCCCTTCGAGCCAGAGAGCTTCTGGGCCGGACAGATTATCTCTGTTTTCTCTGTCACTGATTTACTGCCCTTGACTTATGTAACGACATCAGCTAATATGAAGAACACTGCACTATTGACCTCGAAATTACGGAACAAATAGTCCTCCCTTTCCCCTCCACCAATGGCATCAACATTCTAAAAAATTAAGCATCTTAGAAAGTGGTGTCTCTGCAAATATATTTCTTCCCTGAAAACATGATCATCTACTTTGTAATATTAGGCAATTTAAAGTGTTAGTATAACTGTACATAACTCTACAGAAAAAAAGATATATCTAACAAGAACTAGAATTAAAGAAACTCATTATCACTGCATTGCACATGCCTTACACAGACACGAATACCTATACTGACATATGAGAGTAAAAATATAAGTGAAAATAAGGACTAAGAGTGAGTGTGTCAGGCTGATATGTTATAGTCCCAAGAGGATGGGCTGGCCAAAAAACTCTGAAGAAACAAACAAAAAGAAGGTACCAGTAAATTTTTATCGTGTTTATATCCTGTTGGGCAATATGGTGTAATGGGCACAGAGTACGGACTATAGAGTCACACAGACATATCAAGTCCTCATATCAGCCCCTACTACCTATACACTCCAGGGTAGCTTATTTAAACTCTCTGAACCTGTCTCATCATCTGTAGAACTTAGTGGTTTCAAGAATTAAATACAATAAATGCTTACCATAGTTTGGCAGCTGACACATGTACCAATGATGGCTAGTTCATTCACTCACCCTATAATTATGTCTTGAAAGCCTACTATGTCTATCTTGCTCACAAATGCATTCCCAGTCCCTACCACACTACCTGTCTCTGAGGAGACTCTGTAAGTTGAATGTTCTTGTGAGATACAAGAACTATTTGTAAGATGAATGTTAAACCTGTGCTGTTATGGTGCATGCACACTAATTTTCTTCCATCCTCCTTCTAACTGTGGAAAGAATTCCAGTCAGAGTAGAACAAAGTAGGAAAGTAAAGGAACTTTCACTTTAGTGTTGAACAAGAGTCTATGGTACACTAGAAAAAATCTTTACAAATTTACAGACTTTGAAAGTTAAATGATTATTCTATTGTTAGTTGATCAAGTATCAGTCATTGAAAATGTACTAATATGTTACCTCAAAAGAAAAAAAATTGTTATAGTTTTCTTAACAGATAATTCTTTTTAAATCAGCAAGAATCTGTACATCACTAAAATAAAATCCTCTCCAGATTACTAAAATAAACTATATCAGTTATATTTTCATGAGAAATATTACTGAATATATTTTGATCAATATCCACATACATATTTGCTTTTTCTGTCAGATCATCTATCCTTCTAAGAAACATTAAAACTAAAGAAAAAAATCTTAAAATATAATACTTACTCAGTGCTACTAAATGGAACACAAATTTGGAAAGACTCAAGTGAATATTTTTCTTAATTTGAACTGAGTACTTTATCTCTATTGAGCTAAGTTAAAAGAATTTGGGAGGACAACCTATGCTACCAGGATAAGAATTTGTTTCTATGAATCTGAGATAAAAGAATTTGGGAATGCAGTCTCTGCTACCTACAGAAGAAAGAAATGTAGTATGTCTCACACCATTCTTTTTTTTAAAAAACATAATAATTTAATATTTTTTATTGACCAGTCAAATCTTCTAATACATTTTTATTAAATTATACTTTAAGTTCTGGGATACATGTGCAGAATGTGCACGTATACCTTTCTTACATAGGTATATGTGTGCCATGGTGGTTTGCTGCCCCTACCAGCCCGTCACCTACATTGGGTGTTTCTCTTATTTCTCCCCTTGCCCCCGATCCTCTGACAGGCCCAGAGTGTGATGTTCCCCTCCCTGTGCCTATATGTTCTCATGGTTCAATTCCCACTTGTGAGTGGTGTTTGGTTTTCCCCTTCCTGTGTTCGTTTGCTGAGACTGATGGTTTCCAGCTTCATCCATGTCCCTGCAAAGGACATAAACTTATAATTTTTATGGCTGCATAGTATTCCATAGTGCATATGTGCCACATTTTCTTTAATCGATCTATCATTCATGGGCATTTGGGTTGGTTCCAGGACTCTGTTTCAAAGCATTGTTTAAATAACCTGCTGATCCAAACCCTGATAACTTGCTATCTTTTTAATAAAATAATTTATAAATGTAATGAGAATGTTTCACTTTTGGCTGGGTGTGGTGGCTAATGCCTGTAATCCCAGCACTTTGGGAGGCCCAGACAGGTGGATCACAAGGTCAGGAGATCGAGACCATCCTGGTCAACATGGTGAAACCCCGTCTCTACTAAAAATACAAAAATTAGCTGGGCATGGTGGTGCATGCTTGTAGTCCCAGCTACTCGGGAGGCTGAAGCAGGAGAATTGTTTGAACCCAGGAGACGGAGGTTGCGGTGAGCCAAGAATGTTTCACTTTCAATACAAAAAGACAAAAAATGCTTTGAATCAATGCACTAACTGGGATTTGGATTAATGACTAGTGTTCCTATTGATTCTTGTGAAGTTATTAATCCTGATTGTAACAAAGAAGTGAACAGATGAGAGATGGATTTGGTGGTTTATGAGAAATTAAGGAAAATGGGCCTCATTTGCTCTGTGAACGCACTAATTGAAATAGATGTATGAAGACTTCACCAATGTTAAAATAATATTGTTTTTATAAATAATATAATCTAAACTACATAATAATAAAATAGAATGCTAAACATGTGTTTAATCATTATCAGAATTTTGATTCAGAAATCTATAATTTGGGATCTTAATAATGTTTAGAATTTGTTAAACATTTTACCTTATGTGAATTAAGGACAAGATATAAAAGCTGTTCAGAGCAAAAAAAAAAAGAGGCTTTCTGTTGTCTTTCATAGAATAGGATATGAATTTGTTATTTTGATTAATTTCTGAAAGAAAAGATGAACAGTATGATATAACTTCACTCTTGATTTTAATGGCCCCTTTTAAAATAGAATTACATGATTGTCCCAAAACATAAGCATTTATGGTATATCATTAATGAGTCATGATTTTAGTGCTTGTCTCTTGAGTAGGTCAAATTTACTGTGCTTAGATTTTTTTTTCTCACATATTCTTTATGAGCTTGTGCAGTTCTCACATTAATTTACCAGAAATAAGATACACATCTCTTTTAGGAATACCCTAACTTCCCATCATTTTGTCCAATTAAATGAATTGAAGAAATTTAATGTTTCTAAACTAGACTAACAGAGAATACCAGTTGTATGACAAGTAAATAAGTTTTGCTGGGAAGATGTTGCTTAAGTGATAATATGGTTCAGCCAACAAGTGAACCAAAAATTAAATATTAACTAAGAGAAGGTAACCATTTCTGAAGTCATTCCTAGCAGAGGACTCAGATATATATAGGATTGAAAATCTTTCAGTTAAGTCTACATGCAAAGGAAGGTTTCTTGGAGCTTCCACAGATTTAAAACCATGAAACATCTATTATTGCTACTATTGTGTGTTGTTCTAGTTAAGTCCCAAGGTGGCAACGAAAATACGGAGGTGAATTTTTTTAAGCATTATTTTATTATTACTAATATTATTAATTAAGATGTAATATAATCATATGAATAGTTATTTAAATGAAATTAGCATTGCTTATAGTTATGAAACTGAATTACTAACCTCTGACTTATTGTATTTAAAGAATGTTTCATAGTATTTCTTATATAAAAAAGTAATTTCTTGTTTTCTGGTTATCACCTTATTTTCTCAAGATGAAGATGGCTTAGCTAATATAAGCTGTGTTTTTCTCACTTGCTATCCTGAGTACTGTGATTTTCATTTACATCTAGCAATACAGGATTATAATTAAGAGAACAAGATCTGAAAATCTCAGACTATAAATAATAAAAGAGCAGTATTTTAAAACAAATAAAAACTGGTGGTAGGTAGATTGTTTTTTGGTGAAGGAAGGTAATATATTGTTACTGAGATTCCCATTTATAAAAACCTTAAGCTTAAAAGCAAAATATGTCAAGTGTAATAATAGAAAATGAAATACTTCTTTTTTCAGATGAAAAATTTAAATTAGAGGTAGTGTGTATTTTTATTATTAATAACATGTTATGAAACACGGTTCAGTCTAGTTTATCTGTAGAACAGTTTGTCCTCAACTATTATTTTTGATGACTTAATGATACTGATTTGCAGTTACTGAAAATGCAAAAATGCATTTAGGACAAAGACTATGTAAGAAATTTAAATTTTATCATCAAATGTATCATGGCCAAATTTCTTACATATAGCATAGTATTATTAAACTAGAAATAAGAATACACAATAATATTTAGATAAAGTGATTCATTTTGGATCATTGTTGAGTTTCAAGGGAACTTAAATGTTCTAATTATCAGACTCTACATGTAAGAACATATGGTTAATCTGGTTGTATGTGTAAAAAGATATGGTTAATCTGATTGAGTCTGGTTAATCATATTAGGTAAAAAAATATAAAGAATGTTTAAGACTAAATTTTTGTAAAGTACTCTGTTTACCAACTAGTCCTCAGAGATAGTTTCATAGTTTAGGCTCCAGAATGGATTTTGATTATTCAACAAGTGGCCTTCATACTTTCTATAAGTGTTTTTCTTTAAGTATATAATTTTTCAAAATATTTTTTAAAATTTCCTTTCTCTAGTAAAGCCAGACCATCCATGCTACCTCTCTAGTGGTACTCTGAAATAAAAATAAAATAGTTTTCTCTTATTATAATTTTATTTGTAATAAATAGATGAATCACATTTCTTAAAATTTGTTTTAGAGAGGATAAGCTCTGACTAGGACCATGCCTTCAATGTGAAATATGCCTATATCCTCCAAATCTTTACGTATTAAGGATGTATATAGTCAACTGGTTAAACAGGAAAATCTGGAAACAACATGGCTGAGTTTTAATCCTAGCACCATCCTACTAAATGTTAAATAATATTATAACCTAATGAATAAATGACAATACAGTTCCAAATAGAGTTTATCTAATGATTTTTAGACTCACAAAATTGTGAGAGAGCTCAGTTGTTGCTTGATGGTTCCAAATCATGTCATTTGTTAATTTGTAATTAAGCTCCAAAGGATGTAAGTACTGACCAAAAAAATAAGAATGTAGTTAATCCAAATCAAAACTTTCCTATTGCAATGGGTAGTTTCTGCTTTATTACCATTTAATATAATATTTTTAAATTAGCAAGTAATTTTAATTATAATAAACAAGCCTTGAGAATTATTTTAAATATAAGAAAATCATGGTGTTTGATAAAGAAATTATGTAGGAAATTTCAGGAGAATGGGTTAACAAATAATTTTGTTGATAAAAAATTAGACTAAAAAAAACTCAAACTGCAGTGCTTGTTACATGTGATTCTAATAAAAATAATAATGAGCCAGGCACGGTGGTTCACGCCTGTAATCCCAGCACTTTGGGAGGCCAAGGTGGGTGGATCACCGGGGTCAAAAGATCGAGACCATCCTGGTCAACATGGTGAAACCCCGTCTCTACTTAAAATACAAAAAATTAGCTGGGCATGGTGGCGCGTGCCTGTAATCCCAGCTACACAGGAGACTGAGGCAGGAGAATTGTCTGAACCCAGGAGGCGGAGGTTGCGGTGAGCCAAGATCATGCCATTGCACTCCAACCTGGCTAATAAGAGCAAAAATCTCCGTCTCAAATAATAATAATATTAATAATAATAATGAACACTGATTATTGCCAAGTACTGTTCTGAGGCTACCATACACAATAAGTTATTTAATCCTTACAGTAACTTTATAAGGCAAATACAAACTATTATTATGCTTATTTTACATTTGAGGAAACTGGAGCACAGATAAAGCAACTTGCCCAAGGTCCCATAGCTAGTAAGAGGTAAGATCAAGACTTACAAGCAGCCTAGCTCAGAGTATCTTATGAGGGTCAGATATTGTCTAATTACAAATAAATTTTTTGATAAGTCTTTAATGTCTCTTAAATATGTTTGTATAGGAGTCTAATCATCAATTCACAAAAATTGAAAGTAGGGAAGTGATTAACAATAATCAAAAGAATCTAATAATCCAAGTGGCTTGCGAATATTCATTCCTCTTGACAGTATAGATTCCCTACAGTTTTGTGTGTTCCAGTGTATGTTGTAGGAATATGAGGTCATTACTATTCATAATCTGATATAGCTTTGTCCTAAGGCTTCTCTTTAAAAACTACACTGCATCATAGCTTTTTGTGCAGTTGGTCTTTCTACTGTTACTGAACAGCAAGCAATCTACAGATTCACCATCACCAACCAGCCAGTTGATGTATCTTAAGCAAATCATCAAGTTTGTGATAACCTAAATTATAAAATAAGGTTGTTAGAATAGTTACATTCCAAATCTTCTATAACACTCTGCATTCGATTTCTTCCTGGTTCCTTGTAGGGCATCTTGGGTGCCCGTGGTCATCGACCCCTTGACAAGAAGAGAGAAGAGGCTCCCAGCCTGAGGCCTGCCCCACCGCCCATCAGTGGGGGTGGTTATCGGGCTCGTCCAGCCAAAGCAGATCCCTCCCTAAAGAAAGCAGAGAGAAAAGCCCCTGATGCTGGAGGCTGTATTCACGCTGACCCAGACCTGGTGGGTGCACTGATGTTTCTTGCAGTGTTGGTTCTCTCATGCAGAGAAACCCTGTATTCATGGTGGTCCCCTAATGTTTCACTGACCCGCATTCCCATCGTTGTTATTTTGTTCATTTTGTAAATAAAATTCAAAACATAAACATATTGGGCTTCTGGTTTAGGCTTCCTTTCTTCTTTTCTTTGGTCTGGGTCCAAAATTACAAATTAGGATATGTGGGTGCTACCTTTCCTTTTGTATTTTGCCCACTGCCTTTGTACAATTGGTAAAATTTTCATAGCCCAATTCTTCTGGGGTAAGGAATATTGTAAATCTCCATAAGAGTATGATGATGACTTTTGAATTTCTGGTGTTACAGAAAATCAAATAATAAGTTTTATGTTGACTAATCATATCCCTGAATTTTACTATGTGCTATTTTAACAAATGTGCATGACCCAAATCCTTCATCTAATTAATTCCTGCTATTTTCTTTGTTTTTAGGGGGTGTTGTGTCCTACAGGATGTCATTTGCAAGAGGCTTTGCTACAACAGGAAAAACCAATCAGAAATAGCGTTGATGAGTTAAATAACAATATGGAAGCTGTTTCCCAGACCTCCTCTTCTACCTTTCAGTACATGTATTTGCTAAAAGATATGTGGCAAAAGAGGCAGAAGCAAGTAAAAGGTAGATATCCTTGGGCTTTCCATTTTGTTCTCAGCTATAAAATTGTAACTGTTGACTGCCACAAGAATGCATGGTTGTGAGAAGATTAACATTTCTGGGTTAGTTAAATAGCATTCATACTGCTTTCGGGCACCTTCCCCTGAATCTTGCCAGATAAGCACTATTCAGCTCTTATTCCCAGTCTGGCATCAGTAAGTATGATTTTTTTTAAAATTCCACTATGACTCCTTATTTTTAGCATACAAGGAACTTGCGACTCAGAGGATAATATTCACAGAATGGAAAAAAAAATCCTAGCATTTATAGTTTTAACATTTGAGGTTTTAAATGAGAGAGTTACCCATAATATATTCAGTTGTACTGTGGATAATAAATGACACCTAACCTGTGAATATTGAGATTGGAATGTTTAGTGCTGTTGGCTTGGCGGTCAGGAATCAGCTAGCACATGAGCCTGGCACAAGCTCTCAGTGAGTAGCATACCCACATTTGGAAATTTTTCAAAGAAATCAAAGGAATCGTGACATCTTATAAATTTGAAGGTTCTGCTATGTTTATGTGAAATGGATAAATAAATCAAGCATATACACTCTATAAGATGTTGAACTTTTCAGATGGAAGGCCCAAATACTGCTTTCTCCTCTTTTCCCTTACCAAGGAAATAAACATTTTGAATTTATTACTAGGCATAGTCTTTAGCTTATTCCTATGGTAAATTACTGATATGGTAGTTAGGCTATATGTTAATTTGTATACGCCATAGACCAAATCATTCCCCTAAATATGAGTATATATCATAACTGCTTGGTGATAGCTCCGTGTTTATTAGTTTATTCTCAGAAAATCAAAATTGTATAAAGATGTTAGTTTCATGAGGCAAAAATGCTATTTCTATGTAATTTCATTTTTCCAGATAATGAAAATGTAGTAAATGAGTACTCCTCAGAACTGGAAAAGCACCAATTATATATAGATGAGACTGTGAATAGTAATATCCCAACTAACCTTCGTGTACTTCGTTCAATCCTGGAAAACCTGAGAAGCAAAATACAAAAATTAGAATCTGATGTCTCAGCTCAAATGGAATATTGTCGCACCCCATGCACTGTCAGTTGCAACATTCCTGTGGTGTCTGGCAAAGGTAACTGGTTAATAAATGTATTTCTAGAGAATTCCAGAAGAACTCACACTCCAAAAATAGGAGAACCAAAAAATAAAAAAGAGCAGATTTTCTCAACAGATCAAAATAACATTATAGTACATCACAAGGCTAACCTTAGCCAGTTGTGTTTTGACCCAGCCTGATGCGTTTACTGGTTTTGATGAGCAGGACAGGGCACAGGATATGTATGGTGGTAGTCACAGGGGTGGCTGATGTGTGCACATGTGTGCTGGCTTGAACAGATGGCAAGATCACAGATAGATGTAGAGGTTTCTCTGTCTTGTGTGTTCTGGAAGCTTGTGGATATTTCAGGACGCAAAAGGTGGAGAAGAGCTTTTTCAGACTCTCGGCAGATAAACGTCCTCAAAACTGCATTTGATTTGCTAAAGTAAAATGAAAATCTAATATTTGTTAAATTATTCTCAAAGGTCTATAATAAAACATTCCTTAATAAGCTATGTAGTGTAATCTTAAAGTATTGTGACTAATGACAAAGTAATTAAGTTGTAAGCCCCTGAACATAATGTTGTCTTACTTTTGCAGAATGTGAGGAAATTATCAGGAAAGGAGGTGAAACATCTGAAATGTATCTCATTCAACCTGACAGTTCTGTCAAACCATACAGAGTATACTGTGATATGAACACAGAAGGTGGAGGTAAGTTTTGGACAGTTGTTGACCCGTAATTGTTTGGATACCACAAAATGCTAGGAAGCAAAGCCAGGTGTGGTGGGTCATGCCCGTAATTCCAGCACTTCGGGAAGCCAAGGTGGGCTGATCACTTGAACCCAGGAGTTTGAAACTAGCCTGGGCAATGTAGTGAGACCCTGACTCTACAAAAAATACAAAAATATTATCTGGGTTGGTGATATGTGCTTGTAGTCCCAGCTATCCAGGAGGTTGAGGTGGGAAGATCACCTGAGTCCACAAGCTAGAAGCTTGATCATGCTACTGCACTGAAGCCTGGGCAATGGAAGATACTGAGATCCTGTCTCAAAAAATAATTTAAAAAAAAATAGAAAGTCAGGAAACAAGGCTCAACTCTAAAATCTAACACAGCTAACAATGAGTCATTTGATTTGGAATTCAACCTAATACTTTAAAAGTTATGAAATGCCTGTAATTCATACTTTGGGGTAAGATATAGCACTTGGAGTTTTCAAAGATTTTACAAGTTTTCCTCTCATATTCATTTCCTTGCTGTATCTATTTTAGAGCACAAATATAGGTGAACATAAAGTGAATGGAATGGACAGGGGATTCAGATATTCTTCTGAAAGTGACATGATTTGCTGTTGGTTAATATGCTCTTTTTGTTTCTGTCAACCAAAGGATGGACTGTGATTCAGAACCGTCAAGATGGTAGTGTTGACTTTGGCAGGAAATGGGATCCATATAAACAGGGATTTGGAAATATTGCAACCAATGCAGATGGGAAGAATTACTGTGGCCTACCAGGTAATAAACAGGCATACAAAATAAAATTATTCTATTTGAAATGGGATTTTTTATTCATTAAAAAACATATGACCACTCACGGTGGCTCACGCCTGTAATCCCAGCACTTTGGAAGGCCGAGGTGGGCAGATCGCGAGGTCAAGAGATCGGGACCATCCTGGCCAACATGGTGAAACCCATCTCTACTAAAAATACAAAAAATTACCTGGGTGTGGTGGCATGTGCCTGTAGTTTCAGCTACTCAGGATGCTGAGGCAGGAGAATCGCTTGAACCCGGGAGGTGGAGGTTGCAGTGAGCTGAGATTATGCCACTGCACTCCAGTGTGGCCACAGAGTGAGACTCCATCTAAAAAAAAAAAAGCATACGGTGTTGGAAGCCTGTTTTAGGCAGTTAAGAAGAGTTTCCTGACAAAAATGTAGAAGCTAAAGATAAGAAAACAAAGGCAGTTATCAGTTTCCCAAAATTTTATTTTTGGTGAGATTTTATTTTGCTTTCCTTTCAGGTGAGTATTGGCTTGGAAATGATAAAATTAGCCAGCTTACGAAGATGGGATCCACAGAACTTCTGATTGAAATGGAGGACTGGAAAGGAGACAAAGTAAAGGCTGAATATGGAGGATTCACAATACAGAATGAGGCCAACAAATACCAGATGTCAGTGAACAAATACAGAGGAACAGCCGGCAATGCCCTCATGGATGGAGCGTCTCAGTTGACAGGAGAAAACAGGACCATGACCATTCACAACGGCATGTTCTTCAGCACGTATGACAGAGACAACGATGGCTGGTATGTGTGACACTCTTTGCACCTGCTTTAAAAGTCCCACTAATATTATTACTCAGAATTATTAATAACATTTTTAATAGCTATCATTTCCTGGGCACTTACTCTGAGCCACTATGCTAAGCTCTTTACGCATCACTCTAAAGCATTTCAACCATAAGGTAGACATTATTATTCTCGTTTTACAGATGAGGTTTAGAGAGATTAAGTGACTTGTCCAATGTCACACAACTACCCAGAGATAGAACTAGAATTTGAGTGCAGTTACTTTCTGATTAATGACATTTAGATAAATACCTGTATCTCTATATTTTAATATGTATGTGAAAACTTTCATTTTCATTTCTGGGGTTCTCTAATGCTGAGGGATGTAAAAACTATTATTCCAATATAAAGTAACCAATGCAGTCCCTACAGGGATTGGCCACATAGACTCAGTTTTCTCTTTTTCTTGCTATAGGGCACAGGAGGTCTTTGGTGTATTACTGTGACTCTGTGTATAGCACCCAAAGGGGAGAGTACTGTGCACACGAGTGTAGCACTCTTCTATGGATAATCTGCAAAAAGTAACTTCACCATTGTAGTTCTGTTTCTAATAATGCCAAACACATTTCCTTTCAGGGTAACAACAGATCTCAGAAAACAGTGTTCTAAAGAAGATGGTGGTGGATGGTGGTATAATAGATGTCATGCAGCCAATCCAAATGGCAGATACTACTGGGGTGGAAAGTACACCCGGGACATGACAAAGCATGGCACAGATGATGGTGTCGTATGGATGAATTGGAAGGGGTCATGGTACTCAATGAAGAAGATGAGTATGAAGATCAGGCCCTTCTTCCCAAAACAATAGTCTCCAAAATATAGATTTTTACTCTTCTATATGTAACAACGTTTTTGTACATTATGTTATTGGAATTTTCTTTCATATGTTATATTCCTTTAAAACTCTCAAGCAGTTGTGAGTGCTACTTTTTGGAAAAAGTATAGGATAAATTACATTAAAAATAGCACACGATTTTCTTTTGTATTTCTCCTTCTCACCGAGAAGTAACTGAAAGTATAGTCTTTACAGACTTGGTGTTCATAGTTTCAATTCTAGTTGACTGTGAGAAGTTTCAAATGGGGAAGAGGGATGTTTTATCCTTGTTGTGGGAAAACCATGAGGGAAAGGAAAAACTGATGTTTAAAAGTCCACTTTTAAAACCATATTTATTTATGTAAGATCTGTCAAAGAAAACTTCCAAAAAGATTTATTAATTAAACCAGACTCTGTTGCAATAAGTTACTGTTTCCTTGTTTTGTGAGCCACACATCCAATGAGTTAGGCTTTACACTCATAAGGAAGGAGAAGCGTTCATAACCTCAAAAATCCAATAAACCAGTCTTGAACATTTGCACATTTAATATATGACTCTACACCATGGAAAAACCCCCACTCTGCCACTTAAATAGACTTTGGGGTCAGAGATTCCAAGAAGACAATGTGGATCGAGTCTTCACTAAGTGTTTTCTAAGGGAAATAATAAAATAGGGAGCAGAATATGCCTGTTGCCCATAGAAATGAGGTCTATTCTTGTCCTCAATTAGGCTTTTTCTTTTTGCATAGTTATACCAGAACTAAAGTAAAAGTGAGTTTTCTGTTCTTTCTACTTCTCCCTATGAAATGGGCATATCATCTCAACACTTCACTCCAGCTGCCCCTGGGCAACCATATGACACTAGGTCCTCCACCCCTAATGAATCATCATTGCCATCGATTTTTTATAGTACTTATTGTTCTTAAGCTTCTCCTCCTAATCTTTTCATGTAAGCAAAGCTCATTAATTTCTGTCTTGGAAATGCTACTACTTTCTATAATTTCTCATCAAATTCAGCTTTAACTTTTGACCTGGTTTCTCTGCCACAAGTTCTGTCCCACTGGAGCCTGTACTCACCTACTCCTTTGCCATCACATTTAATAGAAAATTCTCATCAAGTTACTTTCCTGCTTAACATTAGCTCCTTGCTATCTATATCCAAATTTCCTAAATTTCAATTTTTTAGTTGGAGGTAAGAATGGTCCCAGTACCATCTCCTGTTCCCTTCACTATAACCTACATTTTTGTCAAAATAAGTTTTTCACTATTCCAGGACAGGTCAGGCCCTTTGAAAAATTCAACAGCTTTATTAAGATATAATTGATATACAAAAAAAAAATTCTTCGCATACTACTGGAGCTCTGTTGATTTCAACAGGTATGACTCCGTGTCCTAGAAGAGACCTGGAGCCAGTGAATGGGACATATGGTTTATTTAGAACTTAAATACATTTGTGGTCCAGTGGTGGTGGGCTGGACAGGAGGATTGCTACTATTTGTAAACAGTATTTGCAGTTGATATAACATTTCTACTTAGCACGCTCCATCTAGCAGTCTCCATTTAACCCAAAATAAAAGGCCTTTGCCCATCCTGTGTTCCAAGGGACAGGCAGGGAGTTCAAGTGTCCTTCAGAGATAAGAAGAGAACCTCTGGGTTGGCCATTCCTAGACTCCTTAGCTTAGGACTCTGAACACACATTCTTCTTAGACCATACAGTCATTCTCGGGGTATACTTAAGTTATTGCTGTCAGGTGCATCTGCCATACAAAGTGTTTAACAGATACAATTTTATGATTTTGGAAATATACATATACCCATGATATCATTGGCACAGTCAAGATATTAAATATATCCATCACCTCGAGAAGTTTTCTCATGTTCATTTTTTTTATGGTAAGAACATTTAACATGAAATACTATCAACAGATTACTAAGTGCACAATATGGTCTTATTATTATTTAGGCACTGTACAGCAGATACCTAGAGTGTGCTTATCTAGCATAAATGAAATTTTACCTCCATTTCTCCCTATTTCCCATCCCCTGGCAACTGCCACTCTCTTTTCTGCTTTGATTATTTCGGATACCTCATAAAAGTCAAATCACACAGTCATCTTTTGCACTGTTGGTGGGAATGTAAAATGGTGCAGCCAATATGGGAAGAAAGGTGAAGGCTCCTCAAAAATTAAAAAAAGTTGCAATTACCATAGGATCCAGCAATCTCACTTCTGGGTATACATCCAGAAGAATTGATATTAGGATCTCGAAGTGATATTTGTACATCCATGTTCATTGTAACATGATTCACAGTGTTCAGGTCCTTTTATATAATGCTCTCATTGCAACAATGTCTTCCTCCCAACACCATCTGACAAATGACTACCTGTTTTCAAAGCTCATTTTAACTGTCAATGCCCAAAGACTTTATGAAATGTTTGGGTAAATTTTGACCCTTTTTGACAGTGAATGCCTATACCCTTTTCCTTCACTAATGATGAGCTTTTATTCAGCTTTGATTCCAGAATCATCAGCTGTCAGAAAGGCTAATTTTCATACATTTGTGAATGCTGGATGACTAAATCCAGTGATCATCAAAGTCTTGAATATCTTCTTTTTTAAATGTAGAACCCATTTTCCATTGAAGGCACACACAAAAACTCAACACGCAAAATTCTTGAATGTGGAACTTTTGGTGCAAGACTGAGAGTAGCAAAAGTTCACTGAAAGAAGGCTGGGGGTGGAAGGACTGCAGTCCTCAGACCTTTGCTTACTCCTTATGTGCACACAGAGGATCAAATGAATCCCTAGAGTTTGAAGTAATGCCACAGAAGAAAAACCACTAACATGGATAATCTGACGATTAATTCATAGTCAATTCACAAATAGAAAAAACACAGAGATGACTCCCAGGTAATATGTAAGTCTATCTAGAAAGAAATGTACTTTCTTGGCTGGACATGGAGGTTCACACCTGCAAACTCAGCACTTTGAGAGGATATGATGGAAAGATTGCTTCAGGGCAAGAGTTAGAGGCCAGCCTGGCAACATAGTGAGACCCTGTCTCTACCATAAAATTTGGAAAACCAAACAAAAACACAATAACAATAGAAAAAAGAAATGCATTTTCTTAAAGTGTCATTTGGTAAGAAATGTTATGTATCTGATTTTGCCCATGCAGACATCACAATTTTGAATATAATAAAAAGGTAGCTTCCCTTAGTTAGAATATAGAAAACAGTATCAACAACATTATTTAACTCATGATTTTAAGACAATAATAAAAAGATAGTTGGAAGTTATTAATCCCACACTGTGTCATGAGAATTACAATACGTATATTATCATACAATTAGGACTGAAAGTATGTAACAAACTACAATGATTACATGCACTTGGGACAGAAACTTCTAGTTCCTCTTTATTTACGAACCAACTCAAACAGCTAACTCAGGGATGGTTTTTAAACTGACTACAGATTCCAGTCATGGAGCAAAAATACGGGTGATATGACGCATTACCAGGTGCAGTAGCTCAGCTCACATTTCTGTTTAAACATTACACATTTAATATCCTGTATGCTGGTCATTCAAACCTACAGACTTCTTTTAAAAATGCAGAATTCTTGGTACTAACCTAGGTTTATTACATCAGTCTCTATAGGGAAAGAGCCTGAGTCTCTATTTTTAAATAAATGTCCCTGAGAGTTACTGATCACTGGTTGGATTTCAGAATTACTTATAGAGAAGACATTTGTATTTATCTGAGACTCCCTTGATATTTCTTACCTGCTATCCTTTTCACTCAAATAGTGATCATGAGGCATTTTTTTGAGCAAATAGTCATCCTTGAAATTACCTTGAATGACTTCATAGGTGACCACTGCCTATGTTTAGGACTGGACTTGGATTTAATATGTCTCCAAATGCTAGAAGCACTATTTCCAATATACTGCCACTAGTCTCTGGTGGTTCTCAAGGTTGGACTTCAAATTCTTTTGAAGTATAGAAAAGAATTAGAGACGCTACCTCTCATAGGTACACAGAGCTAATGCTTCAATTTTTGAACCCCATCCTCCCCCTCACTGTTGCATGTGATCTGATACTCTTGCTTGAAATTCTTCTGATGTGCAGCTCTGCACTGTGTAGCAATGAATTGGTACATAGTAATTCACACACATGGAAGTAGAATCACTGATATTTATTTATTTATTTATTTATTTATTTATTTATTTTTGAGTCAGAGTTTCACTCTTGTTGTCCAGCCTGGAGTGCAATGGTGCGATCTTGGCTTACCACAACTCCTGAGTTCAAGCGATTCTCCTGCCTCAGCCTCCCGAGTGGCTGGGATTACAGGCATGCACCACCAAATCCAGCTAATTTTGTATTTTTAGTAGAGATGGGGTTTCTCCTTGTTGGTCATGCTGGTCTCAAACTCCCAACCTCAGGTGATCCACCCACCTTGGCCTCCCAAAGTGCTGGGATTACAGGTGTGAGCCACTGTGCCTGGCCAACTGATATTTATTTTAACAACATTAATTGTGGCATTAGTAATGAAAGTAGCTCATATTCTTTGTGGACATTTTGGGAAATAGAGAAATGATTAGAACCATTTATAACTTCAACACAAGCAGTGGAGCAGCTAATACCTTTATTTATGTTCTTATTCTTACCTGTACATGTTTTAGTACCTGAATTTTTCACATTGTGTCATGAAAAGTTTTCCATACTATTTAACATTCTTCTACAGTATCATTTTCTATAATTTGTTTTTTAATGGCCATATAATAGTCCATTATGGGAATTTATTTAAACAGTCTCCTCTCATTTTACATTTAGGTTTTTTCCAACCTTTTTCTATTAAAGAGAGTACTGACATTAATATCCTTCTCCGTAAGCCTTTTATGCATATATATTATATAATACATTCTATACATTATTTATAATATAAATTTTTTTGTTTTAAAATATCATTTATTTTATAATTTTGTTTACACATTATAAACATTTATTTATAATATAATATTTATTTGTTTCTAGGATAAATTACTTGGAGCAGAATATCTGGAGGAAATAAAAGGTTTTGGGCTGAGCACAGTAGCTTGTGCTATAATCCTAGCACTCTGGAAGGCTGAGGTGGGAGGATTGCTTAAACCCAGCATGTCCAAGCTGCAGTGAGCCCTGATTGTGCTACTGCACTACAGCCTGAGTGACAGAGTGAGAACCTGTCTCAGAAAAAAAAACACAGGTTTTGGCTTTAAACATATATATATATATATGTATATATATTCAAGTAACCCTCCAGAAAGATTGTGTTGATTTACCTCAAATGTACAGAATTACTTATTTAAGTTTTATTTTTCTTCTCCATCACTAATATTATGATTACTTTATTAAGAGTCATAATATTAGTAAATACTTTAATTTTAATGTCTTTACTAGTACAAGTAAGAGATTTAAAAATGTTTAATGACCATTTTACTATCTTCTGTGAATTACTTACCTATGTCATTTCCTCAATTTTCTTTTTTTTTTCTTTTCTTTTTTTTTTTTTTTTTTTTGAGACAGGGTCTTGCTCTGTCACCCAGGCTGGAGTGCAATGGCATGATCTTGGCTCACTGCAACTTCTGCTTCCTGGACTTAGGTGATTCTGCCACCCAAATAGCTGGGACCACAGGCATGCACCACCATACCTAGCTAATTATTTTGTATATTTTGTAGAGACAGGGTTTTGCCATGTTGCCCAGGCTGGTCTCAAACTCATGGACTAAAGCGATCTGCCTTTCCTGACCTCTCAAAGTGCTGGGATCATAGGTGTGAGCCAGCATCCCTGGTCTTTTCCTCAATTTTCCATTAGCAAAGACATCTTTTATATGAATTACTCGTTATGTAATATGTAGGATAGCAATCAGGAACATAGTATTTTCCTCTATTTATACAAATATTTTAATTTGTAAGTGATTACACTGGGAGTTATATACTTATGCAAATAGTCTTAACTGGTACAAATATTCACTGTCAGACTCTTTCTCTTCTTCTCCCAACCAAGATGTGATCAACAGATGATACATCTTTTTGTTTGGTTTTTGATTCAATTATATTTATTTCTGCCCCAAACTTTTTATTTTGAAAAGCTTATAGCTTATGCTTTACAGACAAATTGCAAGAATTTTAATAAATACCTCTGTGTCCTTCTCCTGGCTTTACTCATTGTTTGTCAAAAGGAGATATTTTAGTGCAGAATTGCAACAGCTTATGTAGGCATGCAACCTTGAGGTCATAGACCTATTAGGGATTGAGACACAGGTGAATTCAGCAAATATTTTCCAGAGTACTCTGCTGCAATCACCACGTACCCACCTTCAGCAATGACCTGGTGAACATGGAGACTACTGTTTAGTAAACAGCAATTCTCAATTCTCAGCTCAAACCTGGCAGGTTCTAAGTTTTCTTGACTCTGTAGTTTTGAATGGTTGCTCTTACTATGTGAAAATGGAAGACATCATGTCCTGCTCATGTTTAAGAATTAATTGAAATACTTTTCAATTAATTGGGGCAAATTCTTCACGATACTGTTTCCTTAGTGATATTTAACACCCTTCCTACCCTCATCCCCAATTAATTAAGCATTTTTCTCTATAAATGAGATTTATAAAGTACTTGGAATTCCATTTAAAAGAGGTAATATGTGAATTAAAAGAATGTATAAACAAATACATCAAATATAAGATAATCTCAGAAATGGTTTCTGTGTAAATTTCGTTATCCACAAGCAACTTGTATTATTTTCATGGCTACTGAAATCTAAATGTGGTTACTTCCCAAGCTGTTTTGGCAAATAGCAAACATTGTATTGCTTTATTTGAATATAACAAAGTTTTAATTTATGATTGCATGTTCTTACATTGACACATTGGCATTTCCTTTCACGCTTTTCTGGACATGAAAAAGATTAGTGAACTTGGCTGGATGGGTCTTTCTTTTCTGATTCATCAGCTGCACTCCTAGCATCAGCTAAATAACTTGGAAATATATATATATTTTGCTGGGGAACCTATGACAAAATATAATTAGATCAGTAATACCACTGGGCCAATAATGAACAGCAAATGCCATATACAAGAGTGTCATGTTTCTTTATGAAGTTTAGTATCATTACCCCAGAATGAATAATGAATGAGGTGTGGAGTTTAGGTGGTCAGAACCTGTAAAAACAATATCGTGGGCTTCATCCCCAGGGGTCCTCCTTATCATTACATATTTCTCCTCCTTCAATTGCTATTTACTCACCTAAAAAAATCAATTCATAAAATGTTCTCACCTTCATTAATACAACACTAGTAATAATTGATTATCCATTAAAAGTGTCAGTATATTTGGGGGGAAAGTTGCAATTCTTTATTCTAAAGAGTTTCCAGGAACTGAAAGTAAATACATAAACACAATACTTAGATTAGAATAATATATTTCAATAAGAACTGAATGTGACATCTTAACTTTGTTATATTACCAAATATAGAAGGGACTTATGCATTCTGTAGAAGGTTGAAAAAAGATTATCTTAAAAATTCCTTTTCTTTCTTTCTTTTTTTTTTTTTCTTTGATATAGGATTTCATGCTGCTGCCCAGCCTCAAGGGCAGTGGCACAATCACCACTTACTGCGACCTCAAACTTGACCTCCTGGGCTCAAGTGATCCTCCAACCTCAGTTTCCTGAGTACCTGGGATCATTGACATGCAACACCACGTGCAGCTTATTTGTTTGTTTGTTTATTTATTTTGTAGAGATGGGGTCTCTATGTTGCCCAGGCTGGTCTTGCACTTCTGAACTCAAACTAACCTTCTTCCTCAGTCTCCCAAAGTGCAGGGATTACAGGCATGAGCCACTGCACCTAGTTCCAAAAGTTCCTTTTTAACACTTAAGATTCCCTAGCTCACAAATATTTATTGAGTCATTGTTATGTGTCAGGCCTTGTGTTAAATACTATATATCAAATAATAGTTCATACGTCTAATAAAAGAATAATGAGGTCCTTGCCTATGCCTATGTCATAAATGGTTTTGCCTAGGTTTTCTTCTATGGTTTTTATGGTGTTAGGTCTTATGTTTAAATCTTTAATACATCTGGAGTTAATTTTAGTGTAAGGTGTAAGGAAGGGGTCCAGTTTCAGCTTTCTGCACATGGCTAGCCAGGTTTCCCAACACCATTTATTAAACAGGGCATTTTTTCCCCATTGATTGTTTTTGTCAGATTTTTCGAAGATCAGATAAAATACCAAAAGCAATGGCAACAAAAGCCAAAATAGACAAACAGGATCTAATTAAACTTAAGAGTTTCTGCACAGCAAAAGAAACAATCATTAGAGTGAACCAGTAAACAACAGAATGGGAAAAAATTTTTGCAATCTACCCATCTGACAAAGGGCTAATATTCAGAATCTATGAAGAACTAAAATAGATTTACAAGAAAAAGAAAACAAATGAACCCATTCAAAAGTTGGCGAAAGATATGAACAGACACTTTTCAGAAGAAGACATATATGAGGCCAACAAACATAAGAAAAAGTGCTCAACATCACTGGTTATTAGAGAAATGCAAATTAAAATCACATTGAGATACCATCTAATGCCAGTTAGAATGGTGATCATTAAAAAAAATCTAGAGACATCAGATGCTGAAGAGGATGTGGAGAAATAGAAACACTTTTACACTGTTGGTGGGAGTGTAAATAGTTCAACCATTGTGGAAGACAGTGTGGTGATTCCTCAAAGATCTAGAAATAGAAATTCCATTTGACCCAGCAATCCCATTCCTGGGTATATACCCAAAGGATTATTAATCTTTCTATTAAAAAGACACATGCACACATATATCCATCACGATACTATTTACAATAGCAAAGACTTGGAACCAACCCAAATGCCCATCAATGATAGAGTGGATAAAGAAAACGTGGCACAAACACACTATGGAATACTATGCAGCCATAAAAAAGGATGAGTTCATGTCCTTTGTAGGGATATGGATGAATCTGGAAACCATCATTCTCAGCAAACTGACACAAGAACAGAAAACCAAACACCACACGTTCTCATTCATAGATGGATGTTAAACAATGAGAACACATGGGCACAGGGAGGGGAACATCACACACTGGGGTCTGTTGCGGGGTAGGGGGCTAGGGGAGGGACAGCAGGTCATGGGGAGGTTGGGGAGGGATAACATTGGGAGAAATGCCCGATGTAGGTGATGGGAAAATGGAGGCAGTGAACCACCATGGCATGTGTGTACCTACACAACAATCCTGCAAGATCTGCACATGTACCCCAGAACCTAAAGTACAATAAAAAACAAAAAGCCCACAAAAAAAGAATAATTAATTATGATATTTTCCTCATATACTATGGTGTACTAAAGGAGAACATCAAAGATAGCTTCAGGCTAAAACATGGAGATAAATTTTCCTGGATGTAAAATTAAAATCTATCCAGATGTTTTTTCTATTCTTGACCCAGGATTTAAAAAACCAATTCAACATTTTTCTCTCTAGCAAAAATATTTAAAACCATGTTCTTTCCTGACAAACTTTTCACATTCATATCTATTTTGCTCATTGATCCATTTATTAAACTAAGAACTATTTTGAAACGGATAGCCTGGATAGAACTTGCATGATAACAGAGAGAGGCCATCATAAGTAAGGGAGCAAAAGTTAAGGAAAGAGGAAACAATAATATTATAAAGGTAAATGTAAAATAAATTGAGTTTTAAAAGTTATCTATTATTTATAAGAAACTCTTCTAAATAAGATGAAAAAGAAATCTTGAAAATAAAGGGATATGCAAAACAGATGAAAAGGGAAAACAACAGTAAAATAAAATTATGTTATTCATCTGTTATTTCGAGAAAGTCTTCTAAATAAAGTGATAAAAAAATTTTGAAAATGAAATGACATGTCAAGATATGTAGGCAAATTCAAAGAAAAGAAAATCAAAAGTGATGACAATATTGATATTTGACAAGGTGAAATTCAATTCCGAAAGGAGGAAACAGGAAAAAAAAGAGAAACATTTTGTAATGATAGAAAGTACAATTAGTGAAGAAGAAATAATAGTTGTAAACTTTCATGCACTGTATAAGGAAGGAGCCATACAACCAGAATCCCTAAATGCAGAAACCACATGCACGCACAAAACCAGAGTGAGGTTTTTTAATATGCACACACACGCAAACATGATGAAAATCTCATATCTATTTCTCATATCTATAATCCCAGTGCCTTGGGAGGCCAAGGAGAGGCCAGGAGTTTGAGCCTCCAGTGAACTATGATTGGACCACCACTACACTCTTCCAGCCTAGGTAACAGAGTGAGATTCTGTCTCTCAAGAAAAAGTTACATAAAAAGGAAAAGATATAGGATATTTAAACAATACCATCAACAGGCTTGGTAATATGGAATATTATAACATATGGATGTGACAATATACATTCTTTTCGCCTATGAACCATTTACAAAAAACAATGCAAACTTGTCTACAGAGAAAACCTGGGCAACATAGAAAGACTCTGTCTGTATAAAAAATGAAAATATTTGCTGGACATGTTGGTGTGTGACTGCTTGAGCCCAGGAGGTAGAGGGGGCAGTGAGCCATAATTGTACCACTGCAATAAAATTAGTTAATTAATTTTAAAAAATCTAAAATGTTTAGAATGAAACAGTTGGTTAAATTAACAAAATTTATAAAATACTTGAGAACTAATGATTCAAAGATGACTCACTCTAACTCCCTAAAACTATAACAAATATGATTTTAAAATGAAAAATTGGAAATTAAGAAAAACTTCTCTAAATAGTCTCAGAACAATGACAACAAAAGAAAGTAAAAATTAAAAGTACAATTTTACAGACTAAAAAAAAAGAAATGGAAAAAATGGGGAATAGGATGGAAACTACTTCATCCAAACTCTGTACTTGAAATGTGAGCAAGGAGGTACAAGCATAGGAGCGAGTTTATGTATAGGTCCCAAGAAAATCTTATACAAAAAAAAATGGATATTTCAATTCTAGGGGCAAAATATGCTTTCTTTAGTAAAGGATCCCAGTAAAGCTGGCTGTGCATCCACAAGAAGACAAAAGTAGACTTTCTTCATGACATATTAAAATAAATTCTAGATTAAATACATACATGCAAAAGAAAAAACTGAAAAAAGAAAAAATCCATTAAAAATTTAAGGAAGTATTTGTTTTTTGTTGTTGTTGTTGTTGTTTTTTAGACGGAGTTTCGCTCTTGTTACCCAGGCTGGAGTGCAATGACGCAATCTCGGCTCACCGCAACCTCCACCTTCTGGGTTCAGGCAATTCTCCTGCCTCAGCCTCCTGAGTAGCTGAGATTACAGGCACGTGCCACCATGCCCAGCTAATTTTTTGTATTTTTAGTAGAGACGGGGTTTCACCATGTTGACCAGGATGGTCTCGATCTCTTGACCTTGTGATCCACCCGCCTCGGCCTCCCAAAGTGCTGGGATTACAGGCTTGAGCCACCGCGCCCGGCCTTAAGGAAGTATTTAAAAGACTGTATAATCTTAGAATGGGGAGATATTTTGTGTAGGACAGGATACACTGTATAAATGAGCTCTGTCCCACAGGAGTTCATAACCTTGTGCCACAAATAATATGTTAGTTAGAGTTAGGGATAGAATATGCTATTTTGAGATAAGAACAAAAACTGTGAGGGCCTAGAGGACAATTCAATTCGTTTTATGGTGGGCACTGGGGAAGGGTTCACAGAAGCAGCATTATTTGAGCTGTTTTTAAATGGGTGAATGAGTGTCTTCTAGGTAGTTTATGAAAAGGCATAATATTATTAAAGAATTTGGCATTTCAGTGCCAGTGAGAAATTCAGTGTAATTAATGTATGGAATGAATGATTGCAGAGATTGAAAATGGACCAATTTGTGAAAGCATTTGTATTCCAAGCTAAGAAGTTTTAACAGTATATTTAATAGTTATAAAGTACTGTGTATATATAGATATAGATAGATAGATAGATATAGATATAGATAGATAGATATAGATATAGATCGATAGATATATATATATATACACACAGTACTTTAGGTTCCAGGGTACATGTTGTGCAGATCATGCAGGATTGTTGCATAGCTAACAATACATCGCATACATAGAAATGTGGTTTGCTGCCTCCATCCCCCCATCACCTATATCTGGCGTTTCTCCCCATGTTATCCCTCCCCAACCTCCCTTAACGTCTGTCTCCTGCTTAAGGCCACTGGTAGTAGTTGAAGCTATGGTGACTGTCAGATCAACCAAGGAGAAAGGGTACTCACTGTAGAGCGAGTAAACATTGTTTGGTCAAGACTGGTAATTGCGGACTCCCGTATCTATTCTCCCTCTTTTCCTTATTAGCAGAATCCCAATTTTAGTTAGGATAGTCTTGTACCTAAGCTAAAAGTCGACTTGCCTCACCCTTTCCTGCAACTAAGCAATTCTATGTGACTAAGTTGTGGCTAATATAAGCAGAAGTGCTGTTTAGAACTCTCAAGAAAGTTCCTTAAACGGAGAAAGTACTCCTTTGCCCTTCTGTCTTTCCTTTCTTCCAAATTGCCACAGGACATGATATTTGGATTACAAGGTGAACCAGAGGATATAAGTCTTTTATTAACATGATGGCTTCCTGAAGATTGCACGGACATATTCCTGTAGGCTTTTCTGTGAGCGAGAAATAAATTTCAGTCTTGTTGAAGCCAGATGTACCAAACGTAATCCCAAATGATAAAGATGAGTACCAATGTAATTGCAATGAGAAACTCCTACATTTAAGAAGTGGTCTGAGGAGAAATTACCAGTTAAAAACACTGAAAAGGGTGAGACAGGAAGAAATGGCACAGAAACCAAGACAAAAGGACAGGCCCAAGAGGCGGGATAAGGGCAAAGTAGCAGATGTTTAAAAGAGATCAAGTAGAAACAGGCTTGAATCCAGCGCATTTAATTTAGAATTGCAAAATTGTATTGACTTAAGGAGACCAATTTCAAGAGAGTGGTAATTGCATGAAAACCAAGTCGAAATGGGTTTTTGAGTGAATGAAAGTCAGAGAGCTAAATTAATATTTAGTTTCAGAAAAAATGAAATAGAAGGCTAAAGATAAGGTGAAATGGAAAATAAATATTTCATGTATTTTCTCACAACCAAACTGTATCTCCAATTCTCATGATCCTGCTAATATTGGCTACCACTTCTTAAATTAAAAGAGGTTTATCTAATCCTTCATTAAACTCAAAATCTTCTAAATAATTAGAAGTGACTGGCCCTTCCCATTCACAATCACTTTCATTTCAGCACCCAGTTCTGTTCCTACATAGTGCGCTATTCTGGAAAACAAAATCTTTCCTAGTCTCAACTCAAATTCTGTCGAGGCATATGTGTGAGTGTAAGTGGAGTGGGGCTAGAGATAACATAAAGTTCTGATAGCTGAAAGAAACAAAGCTTCATGTGATTCCGAAGAAGTTCTTTTCCAACTATCTAACTATTTGAAGGTATAGCATTTAGTTTGTATCAGAGATTTACAATTCCCCATAAGGAAATGCAAGAACTCTGGGGTTGATATGTGATGTATATTTCCTTTTTGATCCCCAGGCTCTGGTTCCTAGCTGTAGCCTCCATTTTCCTCCTCCTTCCTTCTCCTCTCCTTCTTTCCCTCTCTCCTTCCTTGAGAAATAATGCAGTTATGTCAGAATAGAAACTATGCAAGAAAGGGTGTTATACTAGATTACTGAGGATATTTTAATACATGTTCAAGAGAAAACGGCAAATATTTCTTAATAGAAAAGGATACAAATTAAAAATCAGGGGTCAAGGCCACCAGGATTAAAGATGCAACTTGGATCAAATATTGACAATGTAAATATGTTGAATTTTGATTATAGCAGAGATCATACTTAGTGAGATGCTTTCAAACTAACGACTTACATTGAATAATAATTAACATGTCACAGAATATAGTTTATGGTTATTAGAAAAATGAAGTAAAATCAATACTTGGGAGATTGCTTAGTAATGTGTGAATTATAGCTGTTTTTCGAATACTCATAAATATTTTAAAAATTTTAGGTGTGTTTTTGAAAGAAATTGGTTACACCCTAGGAAAAAAATAAGTGTGCATTACAATGTCTAGTGGAAGAATTTAAAGGACAGATTTTCATTTCTATTTAGGAAAAAATGTTTCTCCTGCCTTCTTCAATTTGCTCCATAACAAAAGACATGAATACATATTGTAATTATAAATTGTACATTGTAGTTATAAGTCATAAATTCTACTACAAAGGTCAGCTACGGTTAGATTCAGGGAGTTGTACCTTAAAATATTGGTTTAAAACCATTCAAATCAAATGGATAAAATAACTTTTTTACTTTCAATGGCCTTATGACTTTGGGTGGTATGGGAAGAGAAGTTCTCAAACCAATACTCTTCAAGGTTGCAGAGAGAAGCTTCTGTCTGACACCTTCCTGATATACTGAATGCCCCTTGGTATATCCTTATAAAAATTTTAAAACCCACAGAGCTATTTAAAGATAAAGAAAAACTTATATAACTTTATTTTCAAAGCACTAATATGTCTCAGGTACATTTGCCTACAGTACAAAGATTAAGAAAATAGTACGTAGGAATTTTTTAGATTGTAGAGAATCTCAACTGCTTTACTTTTCTTATTTTCTCTCCACTTCTCTAGCGAAGAAGATAGAGTGCTCCCACTCCCACTCCTTCAGCCTATTGGGTCACAAGGGGCCTAATTTTCATGTGAACAGCCCTGAGGGAATAATCTGCCCCTCTAAAGGAAACCCAGACCACTCTGTTCTCAATCTCACAAGGACTGTTATTCCTCAGGTCATAGAAGCCTCCATGGTAGTAGACGCCATTGAGATTGGCTGCTTGGCAGTTGATACCACCAGCCTCCCCCATAGACTTCTGCAGTGTTCTCTTCCCACTGGTCTGCATCCCTGTCAAAGGTGCTGAACTGCATGTTGTTGTGAGAGGTGTACTCTGTCCCTTCCTCTACGGAACCCTCGATCAGTGCATCACCCGCAGTGCCTTCATAGGAGGAGACCAGCAGGGCATAGCCTTTGGCCTCAGAGCCTACCTGGAAGTGATACTCTGCATAAGCCTCTTTTCCAGCACAGTCCTCTAATTCAACCCTCAGAACAGAGCCCCTCTGGGTTAGTGAGTGGAGACAGTCATTGCCTAGCCAGAATTCTCCTTCCCCCTTGTCATTCAGGCTGCTGAAACCTCTCTTGTAGTCTTGCCAGGTCCAGTATAAATTCAGTGATTCATCCATTCTTTGCTGGACCAAAAGCTATCCTCCCAAACTGGTTTCTTGATTGCAATAAACAGAAGAAATCTTACTGGATCCTGGTAGCTCGCTATTGAAAATGTCACACTGAGCACCTGAAGGATATGTTTGGAGGACATCATCACAGTTTTAAAAAAAATTAAGCTGGTTGGAAGAAGTTATTCTCATTTAATTTTACAAGGATAAGCATGGCTCAGATTAAAGAAGGTAAATACTGTTTCCTTCCCTTCCTTTCTTTCTTTCTCCCCACAGGGGAAGAATGCACTTACAGTGAGATGGAACTTATGCAAATAAGGGGTTATTTATACCTACAAATTGCAAAGGGGATTTTCCTCAAATGGATTTGGAATTTTACTTGCACATACTAATAGCAAGTAACCAGTACAGGTAGCTAAGCATCAATTAATACTGACACAACTTGTTTTAGCCTGACCTAAATGTCAACTGAGACACATACTAAAAACGTGATTAATCAATTGGGTGACAAATCTAGCAGCAGATACTTTGAATGGTGAAAGAATTTGATTAAATAAGCTCAAATAGAGTTTCAGAGAATTCATTCATTCATTTAACATGTATTTATTGAGTCATGACTCTCTGTACTGTTAGGCATTTGAGAATACAGAGATGAGACAGACAAAGGCCCTGCCCCCATGGGACTTATACAGTCTAGCACAAAAACAGACCAAAAAAGTGTAGTTTCAATAAAGTGTAACCGAGAGTTAAGAAGGAAATGCAAGGTGCCATGGGAACACTGTTCAGAAATATTTAACTTAGTCTAGGGGAACAGGGAAGGCTTCCCCAAAGGAGAAGTGTGGATACCTCTGGTAGGACGAGATTTAGCATGGCTTCTCTTGGTGGTATGTGTTCCTTCATGATCAGCTTCACTTCAGGCCTAATCTGCCATTGTATGGCTCTTGGATTGAATTGTGGAGCCTCCTTTGCTGTATGTCTTGCTACTGACAAATTGTTTGCTGTGACTTGAAGTTTTACCACTGGAAGGGAATTCACGTACCCCAGCGTGATGAGAACCTGTATCTGTAAAGATGCCAGATTCTGGGTCCATAGACTCAGTCTCATCATCAAACTCTCTGAATCTAGATGAGAATAAGCTTTCTAATGTTTTTCCAGTTGAGGCACTGTCAAAGAAGGAAGCTTCATCAGGGTGCCTACGACGGAACTCATCCAGAGTACCCATGCCAGACAACATACCTGAATCCTTTGTCTCGAGACAGTCAGAACCATCTTCAGAGGTCACCACTTCTTTGGTGACTTCTTTGTGACCATCAGGACCAATAACAGTCTTAGTAACAGTTTTAGAGCATAAATGACGCGTGGTGGTTGTGCTACCAGAGGTGACCTTCTTATTACCAATCATGAGCTCTTTTTCTCCCCTAGAAGTGACCAGTTTATCTGTGTGGTATTCTTTCTTTGTCCCTGGATTTACATTTCCTGGCACCTCTTCAAATGTACCCCAGTCTGGGTTGGTAGGCCTGGTGTTCTCATAGCCTGAGCTATCTGGCCTAAAACTTCCAGATCCAGAATTCCAATGTCCAGTACTACCAGTTGCAGAGCTCCCAGAGGTCCAAGTCCCAGTACTTACACTTCCAGAGCTGCCAGAATTCCAGGTTCCAGTACTACCAGGTCTAGAGCTCTCAGGGTTTTCATTTCCAGTACTTCCAGATCCAGAGCTCCCAGGGTTCCAGGTCCCAGTACTACCAGATCCAGAGCTCCCAGGTGTCCAGGTTCCAGTACTACCAGATCCAGAGCTCCCATGTGTCCAGGTTCCGGTACCACTAGATCCAGAGCTCCCATGTGTCCAGGTTCCGGTACTACCAGATCCAGAGCTCCCAGGGTTTCGATTTCCAGTACTTCCAGGTCCAGTGCTCCCCGGGTTCCAGCCCCCAGCACCGCTAGGGTTCCTGGGGCTTTCTGTCTCTGATCCTGTTCCGTAAGAGGTGGAGTGTCCTCCCGCAATCTCATTTCCACCAGGTCTCTCTAACTCCATTCTCATCTGCTGCATTTCTGTTAATGCCCTCCACTCTGGGGGCGCCTTCTGAAGCTGGTTCTTGAAATTTCTGGACACCAAGTCTGAAACTGGGTTCATCTTTATCAGTGGTAAGTGTTGCCTATCTCTAGAAGGAAGTAAGTCTTTGGCAATGACCTGTTCAAGTTGCTTCTGCTGATCTTCGTAGTCCTTCAGATCTATTTCACGAGCTAAAGCCCTACTGCAGGATCCTTTACAAGATCGGATCTTAATGTCAATGTCCACCTAGAAAGAGGAGAGAAAAATAAAGAGAAAAAGTAGATACAAATACATGAATTATGTCTATTGAGTTCCTGGTAGGTCATTTTCCTTCTGGAAACTGGTTTCATTTCTTTGACTTGGAGACCTAACGCTTAATATTCTCTGCTTTCTGGAATTCTAGCATCCTCAGTGGACGAGATGTTGGGTATTGCAAGGCTAGCCGGGATAAGCAATGGGCGCTATTTGATTCATCTTAGCCTCAGAATGGATCAAGAGTAAGGTGCTATTCCCTCTCAAAGGAAACACTAATTAAATGATCCTTGGTGAAACTCAGGCTGAAGGCTCAGAGGAATGGTGATGTAACAGGCTTTGGAATTATATAAGGACTGTACATTTGGTTTTGAAATTTACTATCTATGTACTCTTGGAAAATTTACTTAGTGTCTCTGAATTTTTTTCTTCAACTATAGAGTGGGGAAAATAATACCTACTTTTAGGTAGATAATGAATATAACAGTTTTCTCTGCACATAGTAGACACTCAATGTGTAACTACTGCCTTCCTTTTCCCTGCTATTCAAAAACAAGGAAATCTGGGGCCAGAGCCACCAACTTACCTCCAGTCGTTTCATATCTACCAGCTGATCCCTAACATTGTTCTGCAGAAGCTGGATCTGCTGTACTTTTTCTATGACTTTGCGCCTCAGGACTTCGATTCTGCTTCTCAGATCTTCTGACACTCGGTTATAGGTATTATCACGGTCTGAAACAGAAAATACGGTTATTGAAGTAGCTGCTGAGTGATTTGCCTGTAATTGCCAGCAAGTAAGCGAGAGAGAGAGGGAAGCGGGGTTGAGGGGTGGGGAGAGACAGAGAAGCAAAGAGACAGAAAGATGAAAGAAAGAGAAAGAGAGAAAGAAAAAGAAAAAGAAATGAGAAAGAAAGAAAGAACGAAAAAGAGAAAAAGAAATAAGAAAGAAAGGAAGGAAGAAAAGAGGGAAGGAGGGGAGAAAGGAAGGAGAAAAGGAGAGAGGTAGGGAGGGGGAAGTGGGGAGGGAGAGGGAGGGAGGGAAGGAAGAGAAAAGGAAGAAAACTTGCTTGTAAATATTCCCAATTTTATTGTGGTTATAGTTTAATCTGTGAGTTCAAAACCTATGAGGCATTTGACTTTTGGATAATGTTATGCCCTGTAGTCATCCATGAATGCCAGTTAAGATGTCCTAATAGCAACTCATAATCCAAAATAAATATAAAAGAAGAAATATCTTTGGAATTTTAAAGGTGTAATTTGGAGTTAAAATAATTGGTTTAATTGCATTCCAATATTACTTTATAATATCCTTAATCAAAGGACTTGAACATATTGAATTTTCTGACTATAGTGGAAATTTTGCCCAGGGTTTTGTCAGCACGTTGTCAGTGACCGTCCCTATTTTTGACAGACCCTATTTTTGTTAGTAACTGCCTCTTTCTGCTTCTGTGCCTCAGCTTTTTGCTTCCTAATTGGAAAATCTTAAGAGAAACTGCCTCGTTGTCTAAAACCTGCTGCATTGTCTAAAGTCCTCAGTTACTCCCCCCTGCCCCTTTACCTATAAAAACTGTGTACTTTTCTTAGCTTGGGTCCAGACTTTTGGGTGTGAACCCTTCTGGGTCCGCCGGTGTAATAAAGTGTGTTCCTCCGATCTCCCGAGTGCCACTTGGGTTTCTTGTCGGGTAAGATTTTCCAGAACATTACTGATGAGTTTTTTTTTTTTTTATCTATAGATATGAAATTGTTCCTAAGCTTTTTTTGGGTCAACAGGATCACTCACTTGCCAGCTAGTGTTTCATCACTGATTTTAAATGTTAAGTGTTTATGAAGGAGCAAAGAGGCAAAGCAAAACTTCAGAAACTGAGGCCTCGCCAGACTCGCTGCCCATGCCAAGAAGGAATGCAATGTTTCCTAACCCTAATGAGTAGATTATGAGAACGGTATAGTTTGACTCTGTATTTTAAACTGAAAAATCTACCTAATCAGCTCAGCAGAGTCTGGGGCTTGAACTCCCAGTTCTCTGTCTTTGAGCAAGTTCTTTGACCTCTCAGTATTCTCTGCAAGGCAGAAACGAAAGTATCAATTCCAAGAGTCTGACCCATTCTACTTTCAGTATATACTGTTGAAAAGAACACACTTAAATTCTTGTTTTTAATCCAAAATTCTGACTTATTTTGTCACCTTAAACAATCTCAGTTAACGTCTTTTACTTTGAAAAAATAACAAAAACAAAAGCTCCCTCTTAAACTTTTCAGGGATATTATGAATGCATGTGTTTCTGTACTAAGTAGTTTGGGATGAAATTGTCATAGCTATGAGCAGACATCATATTCATTTAGGATTTTTGTTGTTTCTGATATAAAGTCAAAGCAGTAAATGTGTAATACTTACTATTGGCTGAGGCAAAATCGCCTCTCAAAATTTCCATTATATTTCTGGTCAATGAATTAGAATCCTTATTGTTCTTCTGATAGTCAAATAGTGCATTTTTAAGCTTATTTATTCTGTTTGTAAAATCTTGATTGACTTCATCAATTAACCCTTTCATCCTGCAGCCAGAAGGACATCTATAGTTCTGAAAGTGAAGGGGAAAATTACAGTAAGGTTCTATCTCTTGGATCTGAATAATTTTGCATGTTTCCATGCAGCCCCCATTTATTCCTACCCTATCTCTTCCAGATCAGTTGGCTTAAAAGTAGGTAAGGGGACTAGTTAGAGGTCGTAGAGAAATTGTGGAATGAGGGTCCACTTAGCCATAAATTAGGTGCCAGGAAATTGAGGCCACAATACTCAGGTGCCTAACATTGCCTCAGCATGCAACTAAAATCCAATCTACTCCCCAACTAATGATCCAGAGTTGGGGAGGTAATTTAACAGTGCTCTTGGGTCTAGGTTCCTTCTCTTTCTTTGGTATATAGGGAGTTATTCAATTATTTTCTATTTTAAAAAGTTTCTGGGACCAATCAGGTCAGCCTGTGACACCCCCTCTAGCATCAGAGGGAAGGATTCTTCTGCTTCCCAGCTCACTGCTTACCCAGTCTTCATCAGAGCAGAAGGGCCAGTCTGAATCTTTGCAGACAGATTGCTGTTTTTCCACAACCCTTGGGCCACGCACTCCTCCTCCTGCAGCTAGAAAGTCTCCTTCACCGGTATCTGTAGTCTTTAAAGATTCATTCACATACACAAAAAAAGAGCAACAGCAACGTTAGCCAGAAGAGGAGACACCAGCATGCCTACAAGTCCCAAGGAAGAGATGGCAACTCTCAGAGACCAAGACACCAGCTGCAGGGCATCTGCAAGCTTCAGGTTTCTTATCTTCAAATGGAAATCCTAAGACCCCTTGTTATGAGAATTAAAGGAGGTAAGGTGTACAAATTTCTTAACTGTGTATGACACTAAATAAGCATTTGATAAATATTAGGAGATTAAAAAGATCCATTCTAAAAGGAAAATTATTTGAATCCATAAAATCAGTTAAATTTTAGGTTTTCAGTTTTACAAATGACTGCAGACAGAAAGAAAATTGAAAGCTATAGAGCTCTTTCTCCTGTAATTCTTACTGCTTTCATAGAAAGAACCCACGCCATCTTAACCTAATGTTCCTCTCTCTTTCAAGTTGCTATGTAACCTTTAGAGATGAATTCATAATTCAAAAGACTACCATTACTTCCAAAAAGCATATTGCCTTACTAATCTCTTATGATACTGCAAAGATGTTTCCAAAGAGCATTCATTTGCTTTTACTTTTGTCTTGACAAACACAAAAACAGCCTATCAGCAAAACTGTACTAAAACTAAAAGTTCTGCTTATTATAGCAAGACCTTAATAATTAGCAAATAGCAAGAAATCAATAATTAAAGAAAAAAAATCTTACCATAGAATGTTTTATTGCATTAACTAGCATTATAATGCTCCAAGGCTTTATAGCTACAAAGATGGCAAAGAATTCTTGCCCTTTTTAAAACAAAACAAAACAAAATGTGGTGAGACTGCATGACAAATGCTAAAGTTTCCCTGTGAGTTTGTACACACTCATTCGTCTAAGATCTTCCTCTTGGAGCCATATTACCCTGTATTCTTGAGGTGCCAAGGCCATCCAGGAACTTTCCTCTCAGGCCTGGAGCAAATAAAGCTGAGTGTGTCAGGACAGCACAGGTAGGCTCAGACCTCCAAGCTCTTCACAGAATAAAACCAGAGAGAAAGAACGAAGAGAAAATGAAAGGAACCATACCCATGCTGTGCCCACCACACTTAGGAGCAGGCAGAAGATCCTCATGGAAAACATATTTTCTAAGGGTGGGGCTGGCTCATGAGGAGCACTCAAGCTGAAAGAAAGGATTGCCTCCACTCCTGGTGTCCATCCTATTTAAACCTGCCGGAGGTTTGGTTAATCATTGGCTTTGTCCTGTGTGGAAAATCAACTCTCCGTCTACATGCTTTGTTCCTCCTATGCTGTTGGTGTCCCAGAAATTCTTGCTCAATTCCCCTCAGCTTGTTTGCTTCCGATAATCTGTTGCAAAGGCAGCATTTGATTCTCCAGCCAGCAATCAGGAGAAGATCTCACATTCCAGGAACAGGGAGGCTTTGAGAGCAAAAAGAGGAGCATAGGAGGGTATATCCATATTTCTATACTTGAAAGGATATTGAAGGTGCTTAGGTAAGCGAGCTGTAGCCCCTTGTAGTAGTGATTTAGCAAACACTATTTCACTGTTGCAGAAATTAGGGTTGGGTGATCTGGCTAAAATACGACTTTGGTGATAAGCTGGCCCTGAAGGCCTTCTATAAGCATATGTAGGACAGGTTACCTTTCTCTTTCTAAAATATTAAGATGACCACAGCCCCATGAGCCAAACATCTTAGGTTCATAATCCCAGCTGCACCACTTCCCAGCTCTATGTTCTTGGACAAGTTATTTTACCTCTTTATACCTCAGTTTCCTCATTTATAAAATAAGGATGCTGATAAGCTACTCCATGTTTTTGTGAAGAATAAATGAGTTAATTCTTGTAAGTCCCTCAGAAGAGTGACTGTCAGTGACTCACATAGGAAGTACTCAGTGAATTATGGGAGAGCATAAAGTGCCATGAAAAATACCATTTCTTTCCTGTTTCTGTGCCAGCAATCTCACTTCTGAGTATATTTCCAAAGGAAATCGAATTAGGATCTTGAAGAGATAGCTGTACTCCCATGTACATCACAGCAATTATTGACAATAACTGAGATATGAAAACCACCTAAGTGTCCATTGATAGATGAGTAGATAAAATATGGTGTACATATACACAATGGAGTATGACTGAGCCTTGAAAAAGAAGGAAATTCTGTCATTTGCAGTAACATAGATGAACCTAGAGGACATTATCCTAAGTGAAATGAGCAGATACAGAAAGACAAATACTGCTTAGCCAGGCATGGTGGCAGGCGCCTGTAATCTCAGCTACTTGGGGACCTGAATCCAGGAGAATCACTTGAACATGGGAGGCAGAGGTTGCAGTGAGCTGAGATTGCACCATTGCACTCCAGCCTGGGCCACAGAGCGAGACTCCAGAAAGAAAGAGAGAGAGAGAGAGAGAGAGAGAGAGAGAAGAAAGAAAGAAAGAAAGAAAGAAAGAAAGAAAGAAAGAAAGAAAGAAAGAAAGAAAGAAAGAAAGAAAGAAAGAGAGAAAGAGAGAAAGAAAGAAAGAAAGAAAGAAGGAAAGAAAGAAAGAAAGAAAGACAAAGAAAGAAGGAAGGAAGAGAAAAGCGAAGGAAGAAAGGGAAAGAAAGAATACTGCATGATCTCTCTTGCATGTGAAATCTAAAATAGTCAAACTCACAGAAGAGAGTAGAATGGTGGTTGCCGGGGCTGAGGCATAGGATAAATGGGGGACATGTCACTCAAAGGGCACAGAGTTTTGGTTATGTCATATAAATAAGTTCTGGAGTTCTAATGTGCAGCATGTTGCCTGTAGTTAACAATACTATGCTGTATATTTGAAATTTGCTAAAAAGGTAGACCTTAAGTCTTCTCAGCACACAAAAAAGGTAACTATATGAGGTGTTTTATGTGCTAGATTAATTGTGGTAATCATTTCACAATACATATGTGTATCAAAACACCAATCAAAGAGAAGTTCCCCTTTAAAGGGAAAAAAAGAACAAACATCAAGCTGTGTAACCTAAATTATACAATTTTTACTTTTCAATTATACTTCAATAAAAGCAAAAAAAAAAAAAATCTTTAGCTTAGATTTGCCAGATGTATTAGGTTCATGCAAATAGCAAGTAAAAATAAGGATGTCCCAGTTAAACTTGAATTTCAGAAAAACAACAAATTTATTTTAATATAAGTATGTCTTGTGATATTGGAGATACACTTAAATTTTTTTGTTGTTTATCTGAAATTCAAACTTTACGAGACATCCTGTACTTTATCTGGAAATCCTACCTTGCCTGAAATTCTGCTTCTTATGTGAAGCCAATCCTAATAAGAGTAATAGCTAATATGTATTGAATGTTAAGTCCTGGGTTCTTTGCTAGACATTTTGCAGGGTGCCCAATTCAATGTCCAATTAAAAGCAACCTCTTGTTCTTTCATACTTCCTTAGACTGTGCACCACTACTGGCATTTATCATTGTAGGAGTACTGTCTCCTCCATTAGATCACAAATTTGAGAATTGAAATGTTTTATTGGTCTTTATATTCCCCCGAAAAGGTGTGCACCTTCATTGAGCAAGAAGGTATGAGTGGGTTCCATTGATGCAAAGTGGCCTTGCTGCCTCCCACCGCAATGCAGACATGTGAAGCTTTCTATAAATGGATGGAAGCTCTGGTGCAAGGCAGTACACTGTCTGCTCTATGGAAGGCTGCTTTTCTGATCAAGCTGACCCCTGAGGCAGCTTGCTGGGATTTCTAGAGTTAATTGCAGAGCAAAGAGGAAGACCCAGAACCCGGTCCAGGTTCCAGAGGGCAATGATTCCATGAAAAGCTGGGTTATACTCACTCACAATGACTACTCTGGCAAAATGTCAGGCTAAGATTGGAAGGCAAGGCTTGATCTCTGCACACATTTTCCTATACCCACAAGAAGTGCTCCTTTTGGGAAGTGAACATGGCATATAGCAAAGAAGTTCCAGGCCAGATGCGGTGGCTCATGCCTGTAATCCTAGCACTTTGGGAGGCTGAGGCAGCCAGATCACCTGAGGTTGGGAGTTTGAGACCAGCCTGATCAACATGGAGAAACTCGTTTCTACTAAAAAAAATTAAAAATTAACCGGGAGTGATGGTGCCTGCCTGTAATCCCGGCTACTCTGGAGACTGAGGCAGGAGAATCGCTTGAACAGGGAGGCAGAAGTTGCAGTGAGCCAAGATCGCTCCATTACACCCCAGCCTGGGCAACAAGAGTGAAATTCTGTCTCAAAAAAAAAAGTTCCCTGAGAGTAACCTGATAGGTCTCAGGTAAGTCAGTTGAATATAATCTGATTGAAGGTAAATTAACAGAAAACGATTTGATTGAATGCCACCACGCTAGTTCTATGTTGGGGTATTTCTAAGGATGCCACCTGAGGGCTTTAGTCTTGCCTCTCAAAATCAGCACATCTCACGCCCTTACTCAGCAGGCCTCTTCTCACAGAGCGCCTACTCAGAGAGTCAGAGAGGCCTCCGGCTACCCAATTTAAAGAGCTGCCATTCTCACATGTCATTCCATTGACTCTGCTTGGTTTTTCCACATGGTACCTTGTCACTCCTGGACAACGTACATCTGGGAAGGTATTTGTTTATTCTGTGTCTTGCCTACATTAAGCTTCCTGAGGCCAAGGCAACCTAGCACAAATGCCAACCATAGAGCAAGTCCTGCTCAGTGTCTCCTAGAGGAATGGAAAGCTGGTGGTAGCACTGCATGGCGGGCTTTCCAGCATGTGAGACCTGGATTCCAGCTAAGTGACATGGGAAAACTCTTTAAATTCCCTGAGCTATAAATGGGACGGTGATATTTATCTTGCAGGATTGCTGTGACAATTATGTAAAATGTTGGCCATATACAGCAGGAGCTCTAGAAACAGTAGCTTTTATTGTTCCTAGAATGTCCCATGCTTCATAATAGAATGTTCCCTTGTTCTGACTGTAGTACAGGAGTCCCAAATGAGGCACTTTTGTAGGTCACTCTTTGGCCCCACACTGCAGGCTACACACCAGGCTGGTCTCTCCGCCCCATGAACAGGCTGTACTGTAAGCTTTGGAGGAGTGGGTTTTGGTTAGATGGAAAATCATGCAAATTAAAAGGCAACAAATAATACAAGAAGTATCATTTTTTAAAAAGCATGTGACAATAACGGTATCTTTAAAAGTACAAAATTGGAAAAAAGATGAAAGAAACTTTCAGTTGCTTAAATTATAATCTGCTGTGCATTACATTTTTATTTTTTCTTTTTCTTTCTTTTTTTTTTTTTTTTGTTTTTGTTTTTGTTTTTGAGATGGAGTCTCGCTCTGCCACCCAGGCTGGAGTGCAATGGCGTGATCTCGGCTCACTGCAACCTCCGCCTCCTGGGTTCAAGCAATTCTCCTGCCTCAGCCTCCCAAGTAGCTGGGATTACAGGAGCCCACCACCATGACCAGCTAATTTTCTGTATTTTTATTAGAGATGGGGTTTCACCATATTGGCTTGAACTCCTGACCTCAGGTGATCCATTTGCCTCGGCCTCCCAAAGTGCTGGGATTACAGGCATGAGCCATTGTGCCAGGTTTGCCTTTTTCCTAGAGATAACTGCATCCTCTTTTCCTTAGCTCTAAGGAGAAGGATGTCTGATAGATCTATCCTTTGGAAATTAATGTAATATAAAAATTTAAATATAATTGTTAATATAAACATTTAAATGCAGGAATTTACACATTTGTTATGCCATAACTTTTGGCACGACTAGAATAGTTTTTACTAGTTTTAATAGTTTTATTTGGATGGTGTATAATGCATACAGAAAGAGTAGAAATTCTATAGCTGTATATTTCAGTTTTAAGCTATATATGCTTATCACAACTTCCACCAGAAAAGTAAAATATGTAACCAGTTATCCAGATATTTGCAGTTATTTAAATACAACTTAAAAATACAAAGCAAAACAACAGTGTTGCTTTGAATGGAATATTTGTCTTACCCTGGGCTGATAACAGAATTTAAATGTATTGATTTCTGAGGAGGTTCACTCATTCGTCTAAACTGAGCAATTATTTATCCTATGTATACTATTTCTCTAGTCCTGCATACTATTTGCCTAAGATAGAAAGGCAAATAACGTATAGGCTTTTACCTTCAAATTGTTTACAATTAGCGAGCAAGTCAAATACGTTATGCAACTGAGAATTAAGTTGAACTCTGTAAACTTGATGATTTTCTAGGTCAAAACAATGAATATCTGCAGTTTTATATGGTTTAATCTAATGTAAAACAATGGAAAAAATCCATAAGCTATATGCTGAGTTCTGTTAGGACACACAGCAGAGATGTATTGCTTTTTGTTACATTTTGCGTGAGATATTTCTTAAAAAATCAGATTTAATTCAGGTCTCAAAATATAAGATGTTTCTGAAAAATTCTTGTGTAGTCTATCATAAAAATCTACATAAATCTGTACATTTGGTATCCCAATAAAAAGAAGATAATAGTACTTTGGCAGGAAATATTTTGTTAAAACAATATTAAGTGCATTCTTGGAAAGCACTAAAATTATTTTCTAAATTTTGAGATGACTAAATTTAAACATTTACAGTATTTTGGCATTTATAAATATAGTCTGATCTATAATGAATTCACTGGACAACACTGGCAAAGCCGTTTAACTTTCTGTAGTTTTTTACTTTTATTTTTTGTTTCTTTTAGAGACAGGGTCTTGCTCTGTTGCCCAAGCTGGAGTACAGTGGTGCAATCATGGCTCACTGCAGCCTGAACTCCTTGGATTCAAGGGATTATCTCACCTCAGCTGCCTGAGTAGCTGGGATTACGGGCTTGTGTATCTTATTTTCTCTATTTGTCTCATGCAGCTCAAAGGTGTTGCAAAAGTTTGTCTTTACTAAGCTGCTTACTGTGAAAGGCGAATGAGTTGGTAGGATGACCTATGTAAGTGTGACTAATAGGTTATTTAATATTTATTTTCAGAACTCATCAATTTCCTGACCCCAAGTCGTTTCTGCAGAATTTACAGCTGCAAAGATGAAATAGGAATTTCCTTAATACCCAGAAGTGATTCTGATTGCTCTTAAGAAAGTGAGGAGGGGCCGGGCGCAGTGGCTCAAGCCTGTAATCCCAGCACTTTGGGAGGCCGAGGCGGGTGGATCACGAGGTCAACAGATCGAGACCATCCTGGTCAACATGGTGAAACCCGTCTCTACTAAAAATACAAAAAATTAGCTGGGCATGGTGGCGCGTGCCTGTAATCCCAGCCTCCTATAATCAGGAGGCTGAGGCAGGAGAATTGCTTGAACCCAGGAGGCGGAGGTTGCAGTGAGCCGAGATCGCGCCATTGCACACTCCAGCCTGGGTAACAAGAGTGAAACTCCACCTCAAAAAAAAAAAAAAGAAAGTGAGGAGGAAAAAAAAGAGCTTTTTTGACATTGATTGATTCCGTCATTGTATTTCTTCTACCTCTTTATTCAGGAAAGACATCCACCTTATTTTTTATAGTTGAATTGCCTTTAGATTAATGACCATTTAATTGAAATTTTTTTTTTAGCATTTTTGCGATTAAGATCCATCCTGTTCCAATAATACAATAATAATTCTTTTTTTATCCTTAGGCATAATTTTCATGGTCTTTTAAGTAAGCATTTTTAATCAAGTTCACATAATCATAACACATAGTTTTGAGTGTGTGTGTGTATGTGTCTCTGTGTGTGTCTGTGTGTGTGTGGAGAGAGGGAGAAAGAGGTGAAAGTGGAGTGTTTGAGTTTTTCTGATCGTTGTATTTCATTTTTAACTACAATATCAATTACATAATCCATTTTTCAAGATTAATTCATCTTACCTATATTGTGCTTGATCTAGATTTACTAATTTTTGGCATTTAATGTGTATTAAAACTTAAATGCTAGTTTTGTAAAGTAAAACCATTATACAGATAATCAATTGATGTATTAGTCTCAACAACATGGATTCACTCTCACATCATATCCATTAAATCAGTGATATTCAGCATTGCTTGTCTGATTTCACTGTTTCTTCTATTAAAAATTAGCAAACAAAATCTATCAGTTGGTGTTGATTTAACAGTGACATGTTAAAACTGGAGAAATGTCATCTGCAAGGCACGTACAATTTACACAAACAAGGAATTATATGAACAAAGGGTTAAGTCAATTATCAAGATCAATTGAATTATCCATGGTATTTATTGGGCCCTATATTAATGAAAAGTTTTACATAAAATTTTTACTTAGTTTAAATTCAACAAAAAGTTACTAGAAAAACAGCAGAGAAATCTAAATTGAGGGACATTTTACAAAATTCATGATTGGTACACCAGAACAGACCTTCTTAATTTGTGAAAGTTGTGAAAGGACAACGAAAGACTAAGAAACAGGGGACCAAAGGTGATTAAGGAGATGCGACAACTAAATCTAATGTAGTATCCAGATGGGATCCTGGACAGAAAAGAGACAGTAGTGTGAGAATTGGTGAAATCTGAAAAAAGTGTGAAATTGAGGCAGTAGCAAGGTACCTGAGTTGGTTTCTTAATTTTGACAAATGTACTATAGTAACGTAAGACACTAATGCTAAAGGAAACTGGGGCACGGTGTAGTGGCTCACACCTGTAATCCCAGCACTTTAGGAGGCTGAGGTGAGTGTATCACCTGAGGTCAGGAGTTCAAGATCAGCCTGACCAAAATGGTGAAACCTTGTCTCTACCAAAAACACAAAAATTAGCCAGGGGTGTTGGCACATGCTACTCAGGAGGCTGAGACTGGAGAATGACTTGAATCTGGGAGGCAGAGGTTGCAGTGAGCTGAAATCACACCACTGCACTCCAGCCTGGGTGACAGAGTGAGACTCTGTGTCAAAAAAGAAAAAAAGAAAAAGAAAACTAGGTGATAGTCTAGTGAACACTGTATAGTACCTTTACATATTTTCTGTAAATAAAAATATGATTCCAAAATAAATTTTATTTGAAAAAAAAAGCAAAAAAATTAAAGTTTTAAAGTTATATTTCCAAACTTAACATGATTCAAGTCCCATGCAGCTATACCAATCTTGAGAGTAAAAAACAACTCAATTTTCTTTTTGTTTTATTTTATGAAGCAATTACATATATTATCTCACTTGACCCTTAACGCAGCTTTGTGATGTAAGGAGAACAAATTGTGAAGGAAAACATTTCCAGTCCAAGGTCTCTTAAATGTTAGGTTATATTGTTTTAATGTCACATTTTAACTATTTGTCTCTGAAGATTTAAAAGAAGCCACTTTCATAACAGAGTGGAATCTGCCCTACTCTGTTTATCTAAGTAGAGTCAACATTCAGGTTTTTTTATTGAGGATTCTCCACTTGCCTCAGTTCACCTCACCCTTTAAAGTTGCCAGTGGAAGAAAATCTGGGTGAGGACCTGGGAAATAGGAGTGAGGTCCAAGGATACCGGATTTCGGATTTGGGAAACACATTTTTGATCCAATTATAGCCGTGATTAAATGGCATGATCCTGAATTGACCACAGTTTGTTCCTTCAAATATTTCCCAATGAAACTGAGGTGAACAAGAGCTTAAAATTGTGCCAGCTACCCTTCCCAGAAAGCTTTCAAGGCTGCTACCGAGCAGTGTTCTGTAAGCCATGGTTGAGCCTACCATCAGGGCCCAGAATGAGCCAGTGGCAACAGTACCATTTGGGTCAAAGCTCATGTTTTGGATAACCATTTGTCTACCTTTTTCCTTCCTTTTTTTTTTTTTTTTTCGAGACAGAGTTTTACTCTGCAACCCAGGCTGGAGTGCAGTGGCGGCATCTGGGGCTCACTGCAACCTCCACTCCCTGGGTGCAAGTGATTCTCCTGCCTCAGCCTCCTGAGTAGCTGGGACTACAGGTGTGCACCACCACGCCTAGCTAATTTTTGTTTTTTTTAGTAGAGAGGGTTTTCACCTTATTGGCCAGGTTGGTCTCAAACTCCTGACCTCATGATCTGCCTGCCTTGGCCTCCCAAAGTACTGGAATTACAGGCGTGAGCCACTGTGCCCAGCCCCTTCTTTTCTTTTCTGTTTTCTTTTTTTAATTTTTTTTTAAATTTTGAGACAAGGTTTCATGCTGTCACTTAAGCTGGAGTGCAGTGGTGCAATCAGGGCTCACAGCAGCCATGGCTTCCTGGGCTCAGCTGAATTTCCCACTTCAGCCTCCCAAGTAGCTGGGACCACACCATGCCCAGCTAATGTTTGAATTTTTTTGTATAGACAGGGTTTCTCAATGTTGCCCAGAATGATCTCAAACTCCTGGGCTCAAGTGATCCTCCTGCCTCGGCCTCCCAAAATGCTGGGATTGCAAGTGTGAGCCACCATGTCTGGTGTTTTTTTCCTTCTTAAAGCAAAAAAATATTAATAGGCTTCCAGTATATAGATCATGCGTGGAGAATGATTACAATTGATGTATACTTTTATGAGGTGAGTTAATTCTGTAACAAGCATTTGTTCCAAAATAATTCGTGAAATCCCTCTCCTGAGAATCAATATAATCAAAACTTTACTCTCTGATTATAATGCAATAAGCTTAAATAATAATTAAAAATAGTCAGTTGAAAAACTCACAAACTTTGGAACCAGATAATATTCATTTCATAACCCTTGGGTTCAAAAGGAAATCAAGGAAAATTATAAATACTCAGACTGTGGATAGATCATTTTTTTTTTTCATTCTGCTTTCAAACCGTAAACTCATATGTGGATAGATCTTAAAAACACAATGCTGCAATTACAAAGTAATAAGTATTATGAAGACATCAGCAGTGATTCTCCAAGGATTTGTGGTGAAGGACCAGTTTTATTAAAATTCTAATCAGTCACAGACCAATCTTTTATACAATACAATAAAAATAATTTATAGAAAAATGAAATGTGAAAAAGTAATGATATTCAAAATATAGGCCCAAATTTTTATCATGAGATTTGAAAGATATAAAATTACATCTCAATAATAATCAGAACAAACAGAACATAGAAAAAGGCCTCTCCATGTTAATTCTCAATTTTTGTACTTAATATGGAAGAGTAACAAGAGTGTGGGGACCGGTATTCTGAATAACATTAATTTATAGCATAATGTCATTTGTAGAATTTAAAAGTACATACACACAAAAAACAATCCATGATTTATATGAATGCATATAAATAAAGACACAAACATCAAATCTATTGAGGTGGTTGTTTATTAAGGGGATGATGGAACAAAAAGGAAATGTGAATAAATGAGAATCAATCAATCCATAGAGTGACCCAGCACAGACCAATGAGAATGATGTACTGAGTGAGATTAACTCAACTTCTGTCTCTGCATGTACACACACACACACACACACACACACACACACGTGCATGCACAGACACGCACAGAGATAAATGACACGTAGTCTTTCCCACAATCTTGGTCTCTTTCACCAGACTCATCTTACTATCTTTAACTTTTTCTCCCACTCTTAGAGCTACATCAAAGTGATAAGAAATCAGCAGGTACACATATTTTCCACAGGGTTAAAAGTGTACTTTGTTTTCACCCTTTTCATCCGAATAAACTGAAGTTATCTATTATAAATACTTTGGCTAGTTTATACTAATTAGAATCAGAGCAAAAGAATTTTAGATCTTAGAAAAATTTCAAGTATGCTGTCTATACTTATATTTTTTCATTTCCCACTCACTTTCAACCCACCCACAGATATGAAACCGAATCTACAGAGGTATATTTTAAAGCTTGGTATTTGGCCAGTAAGTCATCACCCTCTCTGGTTGATTCAAGAACTCTGCTCTGCAGTTGTGTGTTTTGAAGTCACAGTATTGCTACCCCTGGTATCTTCCTTTGTAGAAGCTTCCCTCTGTTGGTTTGTCACAGTGCAAGATACTGCACATCTGCTTTGCACTTAGCCTCGCTACTTTTCAGTGACTAGAGTTTTTCTGTGTACAGGAAAATAAAGGGGAGGGCTTAGCAATAGTCACTTGTGATTTGAGCTGTGAAAAAATAAATCTGTCTCTAGGAAGCCTCAAACTCTTTTTTTGTTTGTTTGTTTTTTGAGACTGAGTCTTTCTCTATCACCAGGCTGTACTGCAGTGGCGCTATCTCAGTTCACTGCAATCTCCAACTCCAGGTTCAACTGCTTCTCCTGCCTCAGCCTCCCGAATATCTGGGACTACAGGCACAGCCCACCACACCCAGCTAACTTTTGTATTTTTAGTATAGATGGGGTTTCACCATGTTGGCCAGGATGGTCTTGATCTCTTGACCTTGTGATCCACCCACCTTGGCCTCCCAAAGTGCTGGGATTACAGGTATGAGCTACCATTCCTAGCCCAAACTCTTATTCACTTAAAAGGTTTCTGGTTGATTTCTCAAGATAAATAACCCTTTTAATTGCCACTTTGTTTAAGGAGACATGATGCAATTGAGTCTGGATGGATTTTTCATACTTTAGTTCTTACTGAAGCTGGATATATTAACAACTAAACAAGTATATTTTTGAAATTCATTTTTTTCTCTATCTTACTGGGTTGCAAAGTTAACCACAAAATTAATATGTAATGATTAAAACAAGTCAAACAATGCAGAGATATCTAAAGAAAAAGTTAATAGCCCCTTCCTGTCAGTGAATGCTGGATCATTCAACATGCGGATCAAGCTTATAGTCAAGATACCTACAAAAATCAGGAGCCTAAAATGTTTTTGAAAGAGTGCTCCGTTTGGTATTTCAGAAGAAGTATTTGACAAGCAATCATGGGAGACATCAGAAATCTTTAGACTTCTTTATATTTATTTTGTGTTTTAGTATTTTTGTCTTGTTTTGTTTTTGAGGCAAGGTCTCACTTTGTTTTCCAGGTTGGAGTGGAGTGGCACAGTCACAGCTCACGGCAGTCTCAATTCCCCAGGCTCAAGTGATCCTCCCACCTCGGTTTTCCTGGTTGTTAGTGTACTATAGCTGGTCTAGAGTTAGAACCTGAGCAATGCCATTTTATACAAGATAAAGCTGTTTTTCCAAAAATCAGTTGTAACTGCTGCCCCATTCTTCTTGCAGTAACTGCTGACCTTGGCTTCTGTAAATAAAAACAGCTAGCTTGCTTTGAAAAATGCCCACTATGTAAAACTGCTTGCTTTTGCTTATCAGTAACTGCCAAGAATAAGCTTCTGTAAAGTTGCTTGCCCTGCATCCCCTCACCCTCTTGGTCCTAAAACCAGGATGTGGTTTTTCAGCTTAAAAACCCTGTTTTTCCTGAGCTCAGGGCCATGGGTTGGAGAGACCTGAGTCCTCCGTGGCTGCCGGCAATAAAGACCCTGCAATTTGGCATACTTTTGTCTTGGTGTTGACTTTTATATTTGATCTGATATTACATTCTGGAGGCCCCAGCGAGATTTATTATTATTTATATTTCTCCATCACCTAGACAAAAGCCCTTAGAACCTCGCCAGGGCAGCCGCTCTCGCCTCAGGGATCTCTGTGGGAGGCGCCCCCTGATGATGTTCCAGGGCCCCCGAGTTCTGGCCCTGTGACGGACAAGCAACCACTCAGCCGACATTCGCTCCAAATTCCTTCCGGGTCCAGGAAACCTCAGGAGGTAAGTCTGTTTTGGGTCTGAAATCTGGGGACTGGTCCATCTGTGTCTGTAGCCTGAGTCAGAGGACTGGACGCAGTCATTGCAACTCTGATCAGGCAAGCCTCCCCGAGAAGTCACCCGAGGCTCTGGTATTTCTGTCACCTCTGATTGTTTGGAGGCTCTGGTATTTCTGTCACCTCCAATTGTTCGGAGTCTCTGGTATTTCTGTCACCTCTGATTGTGCAGAGGCTCTGGTATTAGTTTTCGGTTGTTTTCCATAACCTCTGTGTGAGTGAGAGAGTGAGTGTGTATATATGTAACCCCACGGCTGGAAGGCTACGGGCCTTGTGTGGGCCTTCACCCGCGGTTCCACGGGAGCATCATAGGGATGCTCCTTCCCTTTTCTGATGTCCAAAAGGAAATTCTGCCTGCTATGACTTGGGTGTAGGTTTTTTCTCTCTGTCCTACGAAATCAAATCCTAGACAGAAAAGTGCCAACTCTTCTTGGCTGGTTGGGGTGGAAACAAAATAATTGTCTGCTTTAGGCCAGGCACGGTGGTTCAAGCTTGTAATCCCAGCACTTTGAGAGGCCGAGGCGAGTGGATCACGAGGTCAAGAGATCGAGACCATCCTGGTCAACATGGTGAAACCCCGTCTCTACTAAAAATACAAAAAATTAGCTGGGCACGGTGGTGCGTACCTGTAATCCCAGCTACTCAGGAGGCTGAGGTGGGAGAATTGCTTGAACCCAGGAGGCGGAGGTTGTAGTGAGCCAAGATCATGCCATTGCATTCCAGCCTGGGTAACAAGAGTGAAACTCCGTCTCAAAAAAAAAAATTGTCTGTTCTGTCAAAAGGATATTAAGTGTTGTTATGGCCAGTGCTCTGAAGCCCACCCTATTCAGTTTTTTTTTAGCACCACTCTGACTGCTGGGAGGTGGGGTGTTACAGCTTAATAAGAACAGACTGACAGATCTCTTGCTGATTCTACGCTGTGGTGGACACAAAATTCACACCCTGTGGACCTCCCAGTTCTTTTATTTTGCCATCTTCCAGCTTTCCCAAGGCCGCTAGGCGCCAGGTGTCATTTAAGAGAAGACCACACCCGAGCGGCACTAAACCTATACAAGGCCTATTACCAGCCCCTCTGGGGCTTCTTAGGGGAATCCTATCTTCACTCTGGACCCCCTCCACCTGTTCCCCTGGCTCATACAAAAATAGAGAGAGAGGAGGGAAAGAGGAATTTAATGTCTTTTAGCGTTCCTGTATTAAGGCGACCAAAAGCCACAGGAGCAAGAAACTTGCAGCCAGCCCAGCGCCTGCGAGTTTAGTTTTAAACTGAGAAGAAAAGCATTTTTCCCCCTTCCTCTGCCAGTCGCCAGTCCTGCCCGGCTTTCAGGCAGGTCACACCACCTCAGGTTGCAAGATTTGCATCCACAATATGACTTAAGAAAGCTTTCTGTTTGCCCTTACTGCAAGTGGCCTGTTAGCATAGTAGAAAAGGGATAAGGCCTGCAACTGCAAAGTTGCTGGTCCAAATCCTCAGTGGAGCCCGTCTTAAATAAACCTCTTGGAAAAATTCAGAAGCTGAAAGCTATAGAACCTTGTGTTTAGTGTAATTTGTCTTGCTTAGAATTGGCTCTCTCTACAGTGGAATTTTTCTATCTAAAAATCATAGTTAAACCATTTCTAGGCCAAAAAAAAAACAAACAAACCAAATGGGGTCGTCTAGCTCCCAGCCTTGCACCCCCCTCCAATGTATGATGGCCAACTTCAAGGTTGGGTTTTCAGGCCAATATGGGGTGAAATTGACACCTGAAAAACTCCACTTTTTATGTGAACTAGAACGGCCGTCTTTTGGAGTTGGGTGGCCTGACACTGGGACTTACAACCCAAAAATTACCCAGGCAGTATGGGAAATGGTCGCAGGAACCCCTGGACACCCTGATCAGTTTCCATACATTGACCAATGGTTGGACTTAGTCCAACGACCCCCTCTGTGGCTGAAATGCTGCATAAAACAGGCCGGACTTCAGGTTATGTTAGCTGGCCCAAAAAGGGTCCCTACAGCACCGGCCATTCTCCTTGCCTCAGCAGAGGATCAAGAGTTACCTCCACCTTACTTTAGATCCTCTAGACAGGGGTCCTGGCACCCCTCTCCAGATAGTACTGGCAGCCAACCCTTATCCTCTGGACAGGGGTCCCAGCTCGCCTCTCCAGACAACACCAGTAGCCAGCCCTTGTCCCCACTCCACACCCGTAGTAGGGCTCCATACCTGCCCAGGATATTACCCCTCTGGGAGGTGCCCACAGTGGAAGGTGGTAGCCGGGGCCACCCCTTCTTTGTCCACATCCCCTTTTCCTCTAGTGATTTATACAATTGGAAGGCTCAACACCCGCCGTTTTCTGAAAAGCCCCAGGCACTCACAGGGCTCCTGGAGTCTGTTTTACAAAGTCACTGCCCCACCTGGGATGACTCTCAACAATTACTCCTAATACTGTTTGCTGCAGAAGAGAGGAACAGAATTAGACAGGAGGCCCATAAGGCCATCATTGGAATGGGGGGAGGGGGTGCTCGGCAGAGGACCTCCAGGAACAAATTAATGAAATTTTCCCTTCCACCCAACGCCAGTGGGACCCAAACACCTCAGTGGGCCTACAGGCTTTGAACAATTTTCACCGGTACCTGAAGGTGTTAGGGGAGTGGCCCGAAAGCCCACTAACCTCTCCAAGGTAGGGACTGTAACTCAGGGCCTGCAGGAGTTGCCGGCTGCCTTCCTTGAGTGTCTGTCTACAAGACGCTTATCGCACCTACACTCCTATTGACCCTGAGGCTCCAAAAAATCAGCAGGCCATCAATCTGGCTTTCATTTCCCAGTCAGCCCCAGATATCAAAAACAAAGTTACAGAGGTTAGAGGGATTCCAGGGAATGAATTTGACCCAATTGCTGAAAATTGCCCAGAAGGTCTTTAACAATAGACGCTTGAGAAGCCATACAGGATAAAAGAGTTACTAAAGCAGTAATAGCAGTCTTCAGGAAACCCGAGTTATCCCACGGGGAGAGGGAACCTCACATGGGAGCCACTGAGGTCCCCGGCCCAAGCTAGGACGAAATCAACGTGTGTACTGCTGACAGGAGGGTCACTGGAGGAGGGAGTGCCCGGAGAGGAGAAGACGAGAGACAGCACAAGAAAAGCCACCAAGGGCCATTCTCAATTTAGAAAGCCAGGATTGATGGGGCCGGGGCTCTTATTTATTAAGCCCCCCAGGAGCCCAGGGTCACTTTAAAGATTGGGGGCACACCTGTCACCTTCTTAGTCGACACCGGGGCAGCCCACTCAGTCCTTACTCAGCCTCTGGGACCACTATCCAGTAGAAGAACAATTGTTCAGGGGGCCACAGGAAAAACCACAACAAGCCATTGGACCACCAACCGACTCATTGATCTGGGGAACGGTACTGTCACCCACTCCTTTTTAGTTATTCCAGAGTGTCCATACCCACTCCTAGGATGGGATTTACTCCACAAACTTCAAGAAAATATTTCTTTCTGTGAAAGTCAGGCTTACCTCTCAATTCCTCCTCCCTTGGCATCAGGGCCACCTCAGCAAATCCTCATCACCTGTGTTCTGTCTGATGAGTCTTGGCAAGTCACCGTACCCCAGTCATGGTCCAGCTATTGGCAACAGCAACTCCAGTCCAGGTACGACAATATCCCATGAGCCAGGAAGCCAGACAGGGAATTGCTCCACATATAACCAGACTCCTAAAAGGAGGAATCCTTACTACCTGTAAGTCCCCCTGGAATACTTAAAACCAGGCACAAAGGACTATCGGCCTGTACAGGACTTGAGGGAGGTAAACAAACGAGTGGAAACTGTCCACCCTACAGTTACAAATCCGTACACCCTCCTAAGTCTCTTGGGCCGAGAACACCACCATTACACTGTCTTGGATCTCAAGGATGCATTCTTTTGCATCCCACTGGCCCTCGTTAGCCAGCCTATATTTGCTTTTGAATGGACTGACCCTGATACTGGGGTCTCGAGACAACTCACTTGGACAAGACTGCCTCAGGGGTTCAAAAACTCCCCCACTCTGTTTGATGAGGCACTTAGCCAAGATCTTATTGCTTTCCAAGCTGAGTTCCCAGAGTGTACCTTACTCCAATACGTGGATGACTTACTCTTGGCTACAAAAACCCAGGAGGCATGTAAAGAGACCACCCAGTCATTATTAAAAACCCTGCAGACTTTGGGTTACCGGGTCTCAGCTAAAAAGGCCCAACTCTGCCAGCTGAAAGTTACTTCCCCGGGCTATAGTGTAGAGAAGGGCAACTGGGCACTGGCACCCGGCCGAGTCCAAACAGTGCTGCAAATACCCACCCCCACCACGAAACGCCAGGTTTGAGAATTCCTTGGGGCAGTAGGGTACTGCAGGCTACGGATTTTGGGATTTGCCAAGATAGCCAAGTCTTTGTATGCCTGCACTGGAGGAAATCAGCCCTTGACATGGACAGAGATAAAACGGGCTTTTGACAAGCTCAAGACTGCCCTGACTGCGGCCCCAGCCTTGGCCTTGCCAGACATCTCTAAACCCTTCCAGTTGTTTTTGCATGAAAAACAGGGAGTCGCTAAGGGGGTGCTCACCCAGACATTGGGACCATGGTCCTGGCCAGTCGCCTACCTTTCAAAAAGACTTGATCCCGTAGCCTCTGGGTGGCCAGCTTGTTTAAGGTCGGTGGCAGCTACCGCCCTGTTAGTCAAGGAGGCGGACAAACTAACCTTAGGACAGGAGTTAAACTTAGTGGCACCCCACACAGTGGAGTCACTACTCCATGGAGCTCTGGGGAAACGGATGTCAAATGCCCGCATAGTTCAATATCAGGCCTTACTTTTGGACCATCTCCGCATAAAGTTTTTAAAGACTACAGTTTTAAACACCACCACACTGCTACCTGACAGCAAGCCAGAGGAGCCCATACATGATTGCCAACAGACAATGGATGTCCTCCACGCTGCTCAACCAGACCTCACTGACATGCCCCTGCAGAACCCAGAGGAGGTACTGTATACAGATGACAGCAGTTTCATGGTCAACGGAGTCAGGTATGCCGGGGCAGCCGTGGTCACCCTAGAGTGGGTTATCTGGGCCCAGGCTCTTCCACATGGAACCTCAGCCCAAAAGGCAGAACCCATAGCTCTGACAAAGGCCTTGGATTGGGCGGAGGGAAAAACTGTTAACATCTACACGAATAGCCGGTATGCCTTTGCTACGGCTCATGTACATGGAGCCACTTATAAAGAAAGAGGACTACTTACCTGAGAGGGAAAAACCATCAGAAACAAAGAAGAAATCCTAGCCCTACTAGAGGCTATATGGAAGCCCAAGGCAGTGGCATTAATACACTGCAAAGGACACCAGAAGGGAGATTTACCAGAGGCGAGGGGAAATAGGGCAGCTGAGCTAAAAACCAGACAGGCAGCCTTGGGACCAGTAAAACCTCTGACCCTTCTTGTGACTCTGCCAGCCCCAACCCTGCCCCTTACCCCGACGTACTCACCTGATGAAGAAAACTTTGCTAAAGAACAGGAAGGCACACAAGATTCCACAGGATGGTGGACTCTACCAGACAGAAGGATTGTGGTCACCGAGGCTCTAGGATGGGCTCTAGTTAAGGACACACACCAGGCCACTCACTTAGGACAGACAAAGCTAACTGAGCTACTGAGGGCCAGATACCACATTCCACATCTACACGAATTTGTCAGGGAAACTACAACTCGGTGTGATGTATGTGCCAGGGTAAATCCAGGAGGCAGTAGGTCTAGTCAGGCAGGGATAAGACTTAGGGGTACTAGCCCAGGGGAACACTGGGAAGTAGATTTTACTGAAATAAAGCCCCCAGCATGCGGCTATAAATACCTCCTTGTGTTTGTAGACACCTTCTCTGGATGGGTCAAGGCTTTCCCTACTAGGTCTGGAACCGCACTGGTGGTAGCAAAAAGGTTGTTACAAGACCTGGTTCCTCAATTCGGCTTGCCCCTGACTCTGGGATTGGATAATGGCCCTGCATTTACAGCACAAGTTTCTCAGGGCCTCTCCAAGGCCCTGGGCATATCTTGGAACTACACTGTGCCTATCGCCCCCAGAGTTCAGGGCAGGTTGAGAGAATGAATCGGACCATAAAGGAGACTCTAACAAAGTTCATCCTAGAGACCAGTGAAAACCGGGTCAGCCTGCTTCCTTTTGTCCTCCTCCGTGTCCAATGCATCCCCTACCAAAAAGCCTTCACTCCCTTTGAAATTATGTTTGGAAGGCCCCCTCCCTTACTCCCCAAACCCACAGATACCATATATGCTGAGGTCCATTGCCATACACTCCTTAAGTCCTTACAGGCACTCCAGTCTGTTCAATCCCAGGTGCACCAGCTCATCAGAGACATTGTCCCACTCCAGTGGACTTCACTGCCCAGCCGACGCACCCCTTCCAGCCAGGAGACTCAGTCTTCGTTAAAAGATTCACCACCTCCGGCCTCACCCCTTGCTGGAAGGGACCCTACATAGTCATCCTGACCACCCCCACCACACTCAAAGTGGACGGACTAACAGCCTGGATTCACCACACCCACGTCAAGACCGCCCCGCTGGAAGGACAATGGAGCATAGACCCCTCTTCCCCCAATTCACTAAAGATAAGACTTGTTCGCTCTTCGCAGTCACCACCCTCACTTTCCTAATCTGTCCTGTCAATTCAGATAGACAACCCCCCTTGGACCCCACATATTATCAGTGGACCCTCACTGTGGACTCCACTGGACAATATGCGAGTCCCCTGACAGGACAAGGAAACACCATTGTCAACTCAACTTTCATGTACTATCCAAATCATTTACTCAACATAATCCAGTCACGAATCAACTCTGTAAAACTAATGGTCCTCAGATCCCAATATGAGCCCCTGTACCTAACTGAGCAGCCCCTCCCAGTACAAGAATCAATGATTTGATTCAATGTACTTAGAAATGGGGCGGGGGGGGGATGTGCTATAGCTGGCCTAGAGTTAGAACCTGAGCAATGCCATTTTATACAAGATAAAGCTGTTTTTCCAAAATACAGTTGTAACTGCTACCCCATTCTCCTTGCAGTAACTGCTGACCTTGGCTTCTGTAAATGAAAACAGCTAGCTTGCTTTGAAAAATGCCCACTATGTAAAACTGCTTGCTTTTGCTTATCAGTAACTGCCAAGAATAAGCTTCTGTAAAGTTGCTTGCCCTGCATCCCCTCACCCTCTTGGTCCTAAAACCAGGATGTGGTTTTTCAGCTTTTAAAAATCCTGCTTTTCCTGAGCTCAGGGCATGGGTTGGAGAGACGTGAGTCCTCTGTGGCTGCCGGCAATAAAGACCCTGCAATTTGGCATACTTTTGTCTTGGTGTTCACTTTTATATTTGATCTGATATTACATTAGGACTATGGGTGTGCTCCACCATGCCTGGCCTTTTTCGGTATTTTTATGGAGTCGGTTTTACCATGTTGCCCAGGCTGGTCTCGAACTCCTTGGCTCAAGTGATTCTCCCATCTTGGCCTCCCAAGTACTGAGATTACAAGTGTGAGCCATTGTGTCCAGCCACGATTTGGAATTTTCATGTAATTATATATTGTAGACTGGTTGAGAGGAGGACAAATATGTAGAAATAGTGATTTTGTTAAGATTATATTTTGTTCATAAAGTATATGTATATATAACTCTACATAATTTTTATTTTAGAATTATTTTTAAATCTTAAAATTTCACTTATTTCATAAATATTTTCATGTTCATAAAAAGCTATTATGATTATTATGTAATCATTGTATTTTATTTCATTGTACTAATAAACTATCTTGCCAGTCCATTCTTCCACTGTTAAGCATTTTCTTAATTTCCTGCTAACATGCAATTTACATTTATATTTTTATTTCTGTATATAACTATTTTCTTTTCTAAAAATGATTTTTTGGGGTAAATCACTGGAGTGATATTGCATGAAAACTTATGAATATTTGTATATCACTTCATAGCTATGACCAAATTGCTCACCCAAAGGATTTTATAGTTTCTCAAAGGGTAAACTGTAGGCATTCTGGGTTTAGAAGTGGTTTGGAGGATGACAAGATGGTGGCAGGTGAGGCTGGATGTAAGAAAGGGAACAGGAGGTGGGTGATTGCCCTTATTCTGGCAAGAGATGTGTATCTCAACAACAAGGCTGACAGTCCATAAAGAGGAAAAAAATGAATATAATAAATATTTAGGAGGTGAATTCAGCAGGCTTGATGAGTAATTGGATATAAGGAGGGATATGGGGTGGAAGATTAGAGGATGAGTCACTGTTTTATTGCATTTGAGGACTGGATGGAATAGAACAGGTTTGGGAGAGTGGAGGATACTGATCATACCATGCACTATATCCCCAAATCCAGCACAGTGGCTACCACAAAGAAGGCATTCAATATGTGAATATAAGAAAGCTGCAAAGAATGAATCAATGTTTCTATTTTCCAAAGCCTCCCACGTGTTTGGTTGTATATCTAGAAGTACTGTTTTTATCTCCTCAGTAGGATATCTTAAATTCAGCACTCCTGAGAACAAGAAAGTGAAAAGCTTTAGAAGGAAATTGTGGGCCTGGCACAGTGGCTTGTGCCTTTTTAAATCCCAGCACTTTGGGAGGCCGGGGTAGGAGAATCACTTGAGGCCACGCATTTGAAACCAGCCTGGGCAACATAGTGAGAACTTTTCTCTACAAAAATTAAAATTAAAAAGTTAGCCAGGTGTGGTGGTGCACTCCTGTAGTCCCAGCTACTCAGAAGGCTGGAAAAGGCAGATCACTTGGGCCCAGGAGTTTAAGGCTGCAGTGAGCTATTATTGTGCCACTGCATTCCAGACTGGGTGACAGAGTGAGACCCTATCTCTTAAAAAAAAAAAAGTAGAGAAGAAAGAAGTATGGAAAGAGAGAGTGTAAAGCAAACGCTCAGGACTGGAACAACCAGACCCACCTCTCATAAAATTAGCCAATTAATTCCCACAATCAGCCTTATGCTAAGTTATGTAGATTTAGCTATTCATTAGAGAGTTGGCGAAAGAAGCTGAACTCAGGCTGCTAAAAAGTCAATATCCCTGAATCAGAAGGAAGAGATGGTTCCATCCAGCTCACTTCATGACCAGTGAGAAACCTGTTCTCACTGGTTCCCTAAAGCTCTCTGCTCTGAGTTGCAGTCCCACTGCAGATGTTTGGAGCTAAAAGGTTCTGTTAGGAGAATCGCTAAGCAGGTTTCCCATCTCCAGCTGCCCTTTAGGTACCATGCTTCTTATTATGTGGTTGTGAGTCATGCTTAGTGCTTAAGTTCTTGTATAGAGTATTGTCACTTTGGGTTGCTGTATTTTCCTGTATTTTTCGTATATCTCCCGGAAGGCAAAAGCCATAATTGCTGTTTCCTTTGTAACTCCGCAAGAGTTAAGTATAACATTTAGCATAAAATGAGGAGTCAAGTACTACTGATGACTGCACAATTGTAATCAGTAAATTGGTGAAAAGTGGTGGTTTTTAATGGTCAATAAAAAGTACCACATTTCTAGTCTTAGGAAACAAAAGGTTTATTGAAATGCATGTAGATAAATTATCACCAGCATAAAACTGTTAGTGGAGTTTTCAACAGGGGTTCTTTCCGTCTTAAAGTGAAGTGAAGCTTTCCAAGTCCATTGTCCAATAGGAAAATATTGTATTTCTCTGTTCAGATAAAGTCCTTTAAAAAAGTGAACCTCTTTTGAAATGGTCTTTTAAACATCTCCAGCCTGTGAATATATAACAAAACAAAAAAGTATTAAAAAGATATCATTTTCTCCATTGAAAAAGAAGAATTAAATAGGAATGATTTAGGGCTAATAAACAATGAAAATACTTAAGCATTTGAAACTCTAAAATTTTCTACTGTTTTATTAAGTATATGCTAAAATATTGGAGATAAGAAAAATAAATAATTTACCAAGACAAAATAAATGAAAATAAAAATGCAAATAAAGTCAATCATTTCATTATTATATATTTAGGAACAAAGTGGAAAGTTTCACCTCAAATAAACAATTTTTAAATAACTCTGATGTCAGTCCTTTGGAAATACAGTCTTAAGTGAGTTTTAATTTCTATTGAAGGCTAAATATCCTTCATAGAAGACTTGAAATCAGTAAATATAGTAAGAGAAAATAGGAAGAAACTTTCAGAGAATTTCTGAAACTTTGTGGGTCAATAGGAATTAGCATTTAACTTCCTACAAATAATCCTCAGCGTAAGGTGACTCATAGTCTATTTCCACAGGATGCTCTGCTCTGACCTGTTTGGAGCCCCCCAGATGGTGCTGCTGTCCTTCTCCAATGGAGAGTCTGTTGAATGGGATTATCTTCATAGTGGTTTTCTTCATGGAATACCACCGGGATTTCCAAGTGGCCCAAATAATGCCATTATCATAACCATTAGGAGTAGATGCTTTTGAGTAAGTGCCACCTAAAACAAGTTGTAGATGTACATATCATCATTCTGGAATCTTTTACCTCTGCAAGTCTATGAAGAACAGTCCATTATCACGTGCATTGCCAGTTACATAAAATTTATAGCATTATCTGCTAACTGAAAATATCCCAAAGATTTCTAAAATCTCAATTTATAATTAAAATAAACATATTATTAAACAACATCTGTGTTGTGACTCATGGTCATATCCACACTTTACATTTATCCATTACTGGTAGGGCTAGAAACCCAAAGTTCCCTAACTGGCCTCTTTCCGTAAGCGTATTCATCCTGGAATCAGCTACTGCGGATCATCTTTCTTCTGGCAGCTTAGAAGGAACCACAAGATTCCTCATGAGATCATCTCAGGTTATTTGAAAGCACAATTTTATTGGTTAATTGAAGCAAGGCTGAGGAGCTTTATGACATGGTTCTGGAATGCTATTTTATGTCTCTATTGTAAAGTGCAATCTCTGTTGCTTTGCCTTTTCCTTGTCCTAGGGAAGCAGATATCTTGTAGTTTCATAAAGGGCTTGTCAGAGCACAGCACTGGCCTGAACCACAGGCTCCGGCATGACTCCTCGGTCACACAGATCAAGCATTTTTCCTTAGCGTTTCTTCTCATTGTATGGTTTCTGGATGCAAAGATAAGTTATGTTTCTTCAATTCAAAAACGTTGTAATAACCAGTTACTTTAAATAAACTTTGCAAAGATTCCTAGTTGGTGATTGGCTAGGATGGAGCCATCAGGAGGTAAGGTTGCTCATCTCGGTAGATGAGGAGACTATGGTTTGCTATAATCCTGGAATGGTTAGAGACACTGGTTTCACTCACCTACCTAGCAGATATGTGTGGGAAAGCCCTACTGATGCTAACCAGGTCTGGTCTGACTGGTTTGGCTTTCTCTAGGTGGTGTTGGAGTCCTTCTCCAATGGAGAGACTATTGAATAGAATTATCTTCATAGTGGTTTTCTTTATGGAATACCACTGGGATTTCCAAATAACGCCATTATCATAATATGGATCCTTTAGCATTGGTAAGGCTTCCTCACACATAACTGCTGGGTGTATGAGTGAAACCAGTGTTCCAAACCATTTCAGGCTTATAGTAAACCATAATCTCTTCATCCAACCCCTATCCTAAAATAAATGTCTACTATCCTCAGACTGGTCTCTTCTCTGAAGCTTTCACAAATCCCTGCCCTTACCAGTACTTGCCGCTCTTTATTCTGTTCCTTCAAACACCTGCTCACTGTGCGTATCTGACACATGGCTCATGGGAAGCCAGGTTAATGTGTCAACAAGCACCCATACAGTAATGTTAGTCTATCCACATCTTATATGTGGTATATCTAAAGGATACACCATAACCCACAGTGATAGTTTCAGGTATAATGACAAACCACTGGATATTTTGCAGCAGGTGGATTTCTTTAGAAGGGCTAAGTTTAGGCATGAACTTGGTATTATCCAGTTCCCATTTCAAATAAGGAACTTGGTTGAAATAAAGAGACATGATATCATCCCTACTATCTTTATAAATTATTCTTCATTTCCTCATATCTATTTTTTTTTGCAAATACCATATTCTACACATTAATTTGGAATCTAAGAAAGGAAAACATACCTTGGTAATAAACTCCATTGAGGTGGCCAGCGTGACATTTGTTCATCCACCAACCAGATCCGTCCTGTTCAGCACAGTTGCCTTCAAACTTATCATTGTCATTGTCCCAGGTACTAAACTGCATGCCATTATGGGATGTGAAAAACTTGTCGCTAGGATCGTCACCAAAATCATAGCCATCGAAGGCATCTCCAGCATCTCCACCAACAAAGTAGGCATATGTTAGGCGGTACTTGTCAGCTTCAGACCCCACCTTGAACATGGCATAGTCCGCAGTACTGAGAAGAAGGGAATACAGCCATCACATTCTGACCCTCCTCAGGGACCTCAGAAGTTCCCTCTTTCATAGGACAGTTCCTTGGAATTTTTTACTTTGTTTCTTAAGGTTAAAATGTGCTCATTGAGTAAGTTTTTGCAAATCCAGCAAGAGGCAATGGATATGTGAACCAGTCCACAGCCGATTAACACTGCCTGGGATGGGTCTAGAAGCCTGACGGATTTTGGTGAAAACTAATAATTACACTCACTTGAATGCTTTTTTGCTTGTTTCAGTCAAGATCAAATCCAGATGTGCAGATGACCCTAATTTTATGTTTTCTACTTTTATGTAAATGTTATGCATCATAGATCGCAGAAATTATCTGACAGTGAGTGACCCTTAATTAATGTACCAAACTTGAAGGAGGTACAGTTCCATTAGCCACTCATACCACCTGAAGGATTAGGTGCTAAAGGGCTTTTCTTTCCCAATCCAGTGTGGTAGTGGCATGAAGGAGAGCTTCTGAGAGCGTTGAAGGCATTACGCAAATGAAGTTTTCCCTGTGTGGTCCAAAGCATGTGAACATGTGAAGGAGTTAGAGCGAGATTTTTTTCCTGGAAAAAAATTGTACAAGTGGGCCATAATTCTACAGAGTAAGGGAAAGGATGGGCCTTAATGAATGAACAGAAATTTCCAGAAAATGTTTAGCCTTTTTTCTAATCTCCAGTACCTGAGAAATAGAAGATCCTCTCAGAAGAAGGTCTGCTGACTATAGCACTTTCTGGATTAAAAACCAACCAAACAAACAAACAATAAAAAACCCCACATGTTTGGAGACAATATAATTCACTATCCCTTAAACATAACAAGAGGGTTGGATATTTTTCTCCATTTTAATTAGGTATCCATGCTTAAAACCTTCAAATAGATCAAGTGAAAAGAAGCTCTAGATCGCCAAAAGAGCAAGCTGATTTAATTTTAGGGTAGCTCATAATTTGACAGAATAAATGGCCATTGAAGGCACTGAGAAGTCTGAAGAGACTGGATTTGCTTTTCAACCAGGATAGCTGATAAAAGGACAGGCTCTAAAGTTAAACTACTTGAGTTCAAATTCTACCTCTACCATTTATCAGCAATGTTACTTTGAGCAAGTTAATCTCTAAAATGGGATTAATAATAATACCTGCTTCAAGAAATAGTAATTTGGACTAACTAAAATTATAATTTTATGCTCAATTTCTGGGATTGATTAAAAATTCAGTAATTAGCTATTATTCGGAATGGCTCCAAGGTAAGTAGACTGTACCAAAACACTCAGGTTCATCCTGAATAGAATCTACCTTTTTGGACTGCCCAAGAACCAAACTGACTCCTGGAGAAAATGGTGGCTGGATGGGCTGTTTGCATTTTGTCAGGCTACATTTGCCATTGCCTATTGATAGATGGAAAGAACATTTTCCAGATAATCTTTTTGTTGTTGTTGTAGGGACAGGGCCTCGTTCTGTTGCCCAGGTTGGAGTGCAATGGTATGATCTCGGCTCACTGCAACCTCTATTTCCCGGGTTCAAGCAATTCTCCTGCCTCAGCCTCCTAAGTAGCTGGGACTACAGGTGCACACCACAACGCCAGGCTAATTTTTGTATTTTTAGTAGAGAAGGGGTTTCACTATGTTAGTCAGGCTGGTCTCGCACTCCTGACCTTGTGATCCACCTGCCTTGGCCTCCCAAAGTGTTGTGATTACAGGCATGAGCCACTGCGCCTGGCTGACGATCTTTATAATAAAAAGTCAGAAGTCCTTTCAAAACAGTACCTGGTTCTGCCATTCCAGTCTTCCAGTTGTATTCTTAATGCATATGGGATGGCAGACTGTGTGCTTATCAAATGAATCTTCTCATTTCCCAGCCAAAATTCTGTTGTGCCAGTAGGAGACAGATGTCCAAATCCTTCTTTATATTGAATCCAGTTTTTCTTGAAATCCACACTGCCATCAAGTCTCTAATTACACATTTGCATAGGCAAAAGGAGAAAATAGATTATCAATACATGTGAAGAACATGCTGTCAACATTTTGCCAAAAATATGAAGCCTAGGTTCTATCAACTCCCAGCTAAGTGATCACGGCCAAGCTATCGCAATTTCCTCATCTATCAAACAGGAAAAAATGATGCTTACTTCTTAGGGTTGCCGCAAGGATTACAAGAGAGAATATAAGAGAAATACTTAAGAGAGTTCCTGGCACATTGTAAATTCTAAATTAATAGTAGTATTTAAAAAGACACCTAGGTAACTTTAGAACTCTAGCTGGATATTACTGATTCTCATGCTTATGAAGGAATAGCCAACCCACTGCTCAATTGGTGTCTGGCAACTAATGCTTCCACCATTCACTCCCTCTGAGCGCCCCCTGCAGGAATAGTTGTAACAGTGGCTGGAGGTAAACAGAAGGCAAAGGAGCCAAGATTCCTAATGGGTATCAGCCAGTGGCAGAGGCAACAAAGGTCTCCCTTGTCTTGGAGCAGCCCAAGTGTATCCTCTGGTCTGTGAAAGGGTGGTGGTGGGTGGTTGGGCTTTATTGTTTTGTGATGGGAAGCCTCAGGTCTTGACCTACCTGACAAAAGAGTTCCCTTCTCATTCTTTGTCACTACGGTACTATGATTATGTGCCACCATGCATCTACAGAGTCAGTGCCAGCACAGTATAGAGTCAAGGCACAGACTCTGAAACTGTACTGCCTAGGTTCAAATGCTGACTCTGTTGCTTATTACTTATGTGGTTTGGGCAAGTTATTTAACCTTGTGTGTCTCAGGTTCCTCTTCTGAATATAGGAGTAGCAGAAGTACCTGCCTCTTAGGGCCATTGCAAGGAGTAAATGAGCTAGTGTTTGCAAGGTGTTTAGAAAAGCATCTGGCATATGGCAGAAACAATTAAACACTTAGTAAATACACATGGTGAGGAAAGAAAAATTACCTTCTGAAGTACAGTCCATCCATTTCCAGACCCATCAATTTCACAGTAGACTAGGAATTGCTGCTTAGCTTTCAGAGGTTTGATAAAGTAAAGCCCACTCTGTTTAGCTCCCTTATTGGCAATGTCTTGACAATCTGGAGAAGAATAGACTTTTACTGTGGTTTGAAATCCAGGTAGGACTGTGCCAGCCTCAAAAATTAGCTTTTAACATATAGTAAACTATTCATTTTCCAAGAATACTTTTCTTAGTTTTCACATCATCATTCCTTTTAAACTCTTTTTTAGCTATTCAAGAAAGGTCTAGAGAATTGAAATTCTTAGACTTAATGGCTAGCCACTTTCTAAACTATTTCTATGCATTGCGGTACATTCTCCTTCACAACATTTACTTTAATGAACCTAATTCCCACATAACCCTCATCACTTACCTTTCCCAGTTGTGTCGTAAATTTGCACTGTGTCTTTGCAAGGTTCCTGGCACTGTGCTTCAAGCTGGGCTACCTTCTGTTTTAAGTTAACAATCTTTTGAGTATTTGAATTATATATTTCCTGCAAAAATCTACAAACAAAAGAATAAGATAACAAAAATAAGTATTTCTTTCAGAAGAATGATTTCATATTTTCTCTAGAAACTGCTAACTAAATATTTCCTCAATAATTACTTTTTGATAAATTATTCCATTCTTGGGGAAATGTAAAATTATATCACTAAATTAAGATGAATTAAAATTTTAGTATATGTGCTACCAAAGTGAGCACAAGATGAATTAAAATTATAAACTTTTTGAAAAAGAAAAACAAAACCAAAAAATCAATTAAAACAGGAACACAGTGTTGACCTAAATCTTTTCACCTAGAACGGGGGATATTGTCTCAACTCTGAACACAAATAACAAAGTCCTTGTCAATAAACAAATGTCATTGGCATTTTGCTTTTTACTTTATGCATAAGGGGCAGCAGATAACAACGTGCAAGAGTAATAAGACTGGTTAACAGGAAGACTCCCCGATGCTTTACAAGCAGGAAAGGCTCAGTTCAGTAATTTGCATGTGCTGAAATAGTATTCCTTTCACTTGTGGATCTACTGAGGATATACTCATAAGCTTCAATCAAATGAGGAAGGGATCTAGAACATTACTACATGTAAAATAAAGCAACAGATACTTTCCCTTTTTTTTAATGCTTTTGGTTACATAGCTTTGGGAATTGACTGGGGGAAATAAAAACCCTACTTTGTAGTTAGTTACAGGGTGGCTTATAAATATTCAAAAATGACAGAAAACTGTTTATAATGCATAAACTGTTCTTTCTTTGAAATAAAAAAGGGTAAACAAGCTATTTGTCCACTTTTCCCCTCTACTTTGTCCTAGGCAATTTCTGTATAATAATCTCCTTCAACTTCAATGATGGACAATAGTAATGCAAGTAATAATAACAATAATAACAATGGCCCTTTGATAATAAAAAGAGGAGAAATCTTTCCTAGGCCACTTCTCCCTACCCACCATTTTTCTCAGTTTCTCAAGCTGCTTTGAGAACAATTTAGAAAAAAAAATTGGGGAAAAAAATTAAAACTGTATCTGAGACCTTTTGTTCCTAAAGTTTATGAGTCCCTGAGAAGCTGTTTACAGAGACATTCACTTCCAAATGAAGGGAGGAGACTCCGCAGGTTCATTCTGCAATGATCAACACATAGCTTTGCAATGTTTGCTACATTTAGTCTCTTAATATATGTTTTTTTTCCTGCTCCACCTTCAATATAATTTACTTTAGGAGCCAAAAATACAATTTACCAAAAATATAATTTTTCCTGCTCCACCTTCAATATAATTTACTTTAGGAGCAAGTTTCTGCTTGCTATTTTTTTTACCACCAATTTGTCAACATTTTTATAAATAGGGTTTTATTTTCAACACCCAAATTCCTATGAGATTAATTTTACGTTGTAAGATAAGTGGAGGCTGGGGAAAAACATTTATATAAATGTGGTCAAAATAGCATTTGAAGATGTCTAGAACATCTTTTCCCAATGTGATGATTATAAGCAATTATAACCAAGCATAAGTTATAAGGCACTAAAAACTTCTACCTTCACGATGTTCAAGATAGGCATAATGCCACTGGGAGGTCAGAAATGGGGAAAACACATTAAAAATTACTTTCAGTCAAGTATAGAGTATTAAATTAAGGCTAAATCAGTCTTGCAGAGCAAATTAAAATAAAAATGCTTACCGAATACTTGAGTCATGCGTTAAAATCAATGCTTCATATTTCATAATTTCTTCTAACATTTTCTTGGACTTCTGAGTAGCACCATCTATCATATCTGTAATATAGGATCAGAGACATAAAAATCTTTAAGCAGATAGAACAACTCAAACAACAGCAAAAGAACTTCACAGATGATTTCTTTTGGTCAGTAGTCTTTATTGTCTCACTTGGTTTTGATGGCTCATCAGGATTATAACTGACTTGGATCGTTTTTACCAGCTCTTTGGCTTCTGATGTTTGATTTTCGACTCGATGTAAGAGGTCTTCCAAAGCCTGTAGATCCTTGTCTACTTTGGTTTGATAAGTAGATAGGAAATCTGCAATGCCACAGGTAGTTGGGCAATAACTACCCTGAAAATATAACAGGAATTAAAAATGTTGACAGATGCTACACATAACATCTATTAAGAAAAATAGGTAAAACCTAGACTCTGTATTTAAAACACTGCAAGTGCTAGATGATATTTATGAGGAAATTATTTCTATTCCTCTGCCCCTCTCCAGTTCGCACACAAAGGGAGAAACCAAAACTACTTACGAATCTTTCATCTAAGATGCAGCAGTTATCTCTGGTAGCAACATACTAAAAGAGAAAACATACAGACATTTCACTAGTCTATTATCTGTTTTATTTTCCAGCTTTCCATTTTAAAAAAAAGTTTTGTGAAGAGCACACTTACTGCCACACATGTTGAAGAGAGTAATAAAAGAGCTTGGAAGTAGAGAATTAAATTCCGGGGGTGCAAAGACCAACTCATGATGTCTGGGTGCCCGGAGTTCCGAGCCTTGTAGCGTCAGCACTGTCACCTCCCCGGCTCCAATTGTCCCTTTATGTCAGCTCCTGGGACAGCCAGGACTGCTAGTGGCTGGAACTGATCACGGGGCCTCCTTACCAGAAGAGCTGGGAGGTCTTTCCTGTTCCTTTTTCCTCCCTGGCCTCCAACCTATACCGTCAGGTTCCCAGATTTTGCACACAGGTTGAAGCTCCTCCTTTTTGGCCCAACTCAAGGTTTTTTCTCTGATCCAAAATTATCTGCAAAGGCTAGTGAAGCATTATCCATCGCTGTGAGGAGGTGGGCAGTCTCGGAGGCGGCGTGATGCAACTTCTTCCAGTACATGGCTGAGAGCAAACAGATCTGACCTCAAACCGAGCAAACCCAGTCTGTCCTTGTGATGGGGCCTGCTGCCATCACCCAAATTACCGAAAGAACTTAGTTAGCCTAGAAATCAGTTAACATTATTATTTTTAACCTGTAGCAGTGGCGGGAGGAGACTGACTTCCCCCATGCCCCAGTTCAATATTCCCAGGAACGAATGACTCTGGAAATACATTCCTGTCTCTCTGTGTTAACCATATTCACAGGCTTTCAGTTCTCAGGGAGATTTTGACCTCAATTTTCCTCTTGTCTGAAAGATGGGTATGGCACCCCATCTGCCACAAAGAGAAAAGAGCCAGGTGCCCACTTCATTGTTTTTGTGGTTCCATTAAGCTACCTCACAGAAGAGAAAAAATCCACCTCCCTTGTATCTAAGGAGAGTAGAAGCATAGCTGAAGGAAGAGCGGCAAAATGAGATGCTGGGGAGGGGCCATCATCTCTGTTTGGCCCTTACAGCATCCTTGTGTTTGGGAAAACATGTCTGTCATCACTGCCTACGGAGAATTGTCACTGTGCATTACACTATTATTAATGTCTCTATTTTCAGTTATCCTACATTTCTTCCTCTGGAATCAAGTTTATTATAAGTTTTGATGAAATGTCTCCAGTTTGAAAGAAATACTAATACTTCAATGTTTAATTCTAAGTCTTTACAAAGGAATACTTATATGACTTGAAAACAAAGATAAATGTTCATATTCGGTAAATAATCAATAATTATAACAAAGTGAACGCATCAAAACAGATTTGTTGCTTTTCTTCTCCTTAATATCCCTCTCTGACTCAACAGTTATTGTCAATCATCTTACCATACCACCAGCCAATTAAGTCTCACAGTCTTTCTCATCCATCTTTTCCATTCATCTAATCAGCTGTCAATCAAATCAGCTGAATTAAACATTAAAGTGTTAGTATTCTTTTAAACAGCTCTACCTCAAATAGCATTTGTAGCAACCTTGTATGTATACATGTCGTATCTACTCCATTAGATTGTAAACTGATTTCTATGGCTGCAGCATCTAACATATATAGCTCTATTTAACATAATTGTATTTAACACTCAATAACTACGTAATAACTTGAATTAGTTACCTCTGTGAAGAAGTATGGGATGCAGAGGTGGAGGACGGAATTAGAAAAAAGAAAAAAAACCTTCATTTTTCTATGTAAACTCTCTATATTGAGAATTTGGAATGTATGTAAGTATTATCTACTAAAATAGATACAATCAAAAAATGTAATTATTGATCATTCACAAAGATTTACACGGTACACTCATAATTACATCTTGCTTACTTTTTAATCTGTCTTAAATATGAAGGGTGACTAAGGTATTGCCTTTGCCTTTAAGAAGTGTATAGCACAATTGGAGAACATATAAATAAATAGTTATTGAATTCTGGAGTTCATTTGCCTAGGCTTGAATCCCATCTCTACGATTTACTGGCTGTGTGATTCAGTACAAGTTACTTAATCTCCTTGAGTTCCATTATCCATGTCAGTAAAAGAGAGATAATACTTATGATATAGTATTTACTTAGCAGGACTATTACCAAGATTTAGAGGGATAATATGTTGAGCACATTGCCTGATCCACAGTAAGGATTAAGGAAATGTTTCTAAGGTTTATGAATTACCAAATGTATTTGACATAGAATCTATGTAAATAGGAAACTCCTTTAACACAGTCATTATTGGTAGATTTGGTTCATGGGAACAAGTTTTGTGTTCTTCCATAAAATATTGGTTTGTTGAATTTAGGGTAACCATTCATGCAGTCACAAGTTGGGTTTTGATCTCCTTAAGGTCATAAAGTTTTACTGGATGTATGTATATAATAGTGACAAAGCTGACAAACATTTAAATTGAGGACATTAGAAATTCTGTCTTATCGCATTTTAGAAGTGGAATACTTGCATCACTGGCTTTTAACTGACTTGTATTGAAATCTAGATGTGTTATCAGAATTTTAGGGAAAAAAATTTTCTTTTACCACAGTCTCAAGTCCTAAATCCAAATCATATAAGGCAAGAGGAAAAACATGGGCAACAGTGATTTAGCAGTCTATATCGGCCCTGCATTCAATCTAGTATCACTTAGGTTTATTAAATTTTAACTAGTTGTTTCACGTTTGGGCCAAATTTTTCTTTGAAAAATGAGAAATCATTGGTGAATTCCAGGAATGAAGAATATTTCTTAAATCACAGTTCTTTTACTTCCAGGTATGTTTTTTGAGAGAATAGCATAGGTAGTATGTAAGCCAAAATAATCATTTAATGTAATTCCGAGGTCAATGGTCTTGTTTATTTGAATAATAATGTCCCAAATTCCCTATTGTCCAACTGTTTGTGTTGTGACTTGAAAATACGTCTACTGCTAACAGTCTTCATGTATATTGATAATTTACTCTGTGAACCCCTTGTCTGTTTCGTTTGTCTTTGCTCCAAAATTATTTGCTGAATTTAAATTTGATTACATAGAAGACTTCTTGACCTGGTGACAAATGTTATAGGCCCCAAGGAATAATAGAAAGAACTACTAATTTTGAGCATCTTCTTTATGCTAGTGTTATGCAGTAGTGTAGTTGTTGTTGTTGTCATGTATATTCTCTCATTTAATCCTCACCACAAGCCTAGGAAGTAGATATAATTACCTGTATCTTATAACGAAAAAAGAAAGGCCTAGAGATGCCGTATAACATATGCAGGGTCAGTACGCCAGAACAGGAACTCAAACCCATGGGACCCAATGCCTGTGCTCTTAACCATGAATCTCTATACAATCATGAAATATTACTTAATTTAAAATAAGACGTAGATACAAGGTGTTATGAAAATCAAAGTTATTCACTGATAGAATGGATTTTAAAGATGTGTATATGCATGTATATATAAGTGTGTGCATGATTATTTGAACATACGTTTACATGTATCTATCTAGTTATCTATCTTCTTATCTGGGTTATAGGCAAGATTGTGTGAATGATCTTTTACAGTCTTTGAGTCTTTCTCAAACCTAGATTTGTGTTGTTTTATGATTGGCTCGTGTTTACAGTCCATTTTTTTCCTTTGGAGATGGAGTCTCGCTTTGTTGCTGGCCTCAAACTGAACTCCTGGGCTCAAGCAATCCTCTTGCCTCAGCCTCCTGAGTAGCTGGGACTATGGGCACATGCCACTGCACCTGGCTTAGTCCAATTTTAGATGGAAGCAGTTTTTCAATGCTAGCTGCTTGGTTCAAGTTTAATAGGACTTGATAAATCTAATTCTGTCAGTAGGTTAAAAGGGAGAGACAGCCACTGTGTGGTCAAGGAAGCTCAAATCAATGGCAACAATGATATATCTGTTTTCTAATAAGTAAACCATTTCTAGATCTAAGCTAAATTTTTAGCCTGAACCCTCAGAACTGGATTTCCTAAAAACTGGCAGAAAGAAAATGACCTACTGGCATATTGAAAACCAGTCCAACCTAATAGTAAAAATACCCCATTAAGAAACAGAGTTGTCTCTGACAGAATATTTGCTTTGTGTATAAAAATAGACCAGGAGAAGTGAAAATGCAAATGCTTTCTTGGTAGTCTGTGAACAATGTGCTTTTAGTTTCACTATGTAAATCAAAGACAAAAACAACACTGGGCACACGTAAGATGGACTCCCTCGCTGGCTGCTGAGCAGCAGCCACAGGTTGGGTTTTGCACTTCTTAACTTCATAAAGTTCATTACATGTGTCATTTGGGGGATCTGTCCTAGTAGCAAGGATGTTGAAAAATCCCTGCTGTGGTTGGGATTTAGGAAATTAAGTAACTCAGTGCCTAGAGAAAGAAGGATTATCCTGTTGGTAATTACAGAGGCCAAAGAGGCTGGAAATTAGCCATTTTTAATACTAGTTTGAGACTAATGCTCTGAGGAATGCTCTGAGGTGCCCTGGATTGAGACAGACTGGAATAGAGAGGTTGGATTTAGGTGTTTTGCTGTGTTACATTGGTATTTGCTACTGATTCATTTGTTTTTTTCCATCTTTGTGTAATCTATGATTTCAAATCTCTCACCCTATGAAAGAATTTTCACAATTAAATGTGATTAGCAGATTTACAAGAGCAAATGCGATTGGTTAAAAAAAAAAAAAACACCACCAACAAAGGGGCCAAGTTATATTCATGAGAATGTGCTCTGGAAAGAAGCAGCATTTTAAGCCTTTGAGTAGAAATACTGGCCAATGTTGAAAGCGAATAGGCCCCTGTTTGAGGAAAACTGTGGTTATTTTGTCATGTAAACTAGTTTTGGAGGAAAAGCATATCTATATATTCCTAAAGAAGAAGAGAAAGTAAGAAAAATAGAAAATGTTATCAGATCATCAAAGCAATTTAGTCATATTATCTAGGTTAACACACACACTTGCTTTAACCTGCAATCTTGAATGAGGACAAACAAAACATTTAACAGATTTGGATCTTTGTTTTGAATTCTAACTACTTGAGTTAGTTTATTATCTTAGTGTGACTGCACTGTAGTCTTTTCAAAGTAAAATCCATATAGGATTTGCTGTGTACAAAGGCAAACTTTCTATTGACATTTTGAAGGACTTTGCTTCATCCATGAAGGTGACATATTTCAGTCTTCTTCAAGTGTAGATTTCTGTGTATGCTTTACCTTGAGCGGTGGAACAATGACCTCTGCTAAGTAAACAAAGACACAATTTGCAAAACCTGATTAAGTCAAAATCCCAAATATTTACTGAATATTTTGCAAGAAAGCCTAGAGTCTAAACCACACTCTTGGTTGATAACCACTATGGCTGCAAGTTACCGAAGAACAGCCTGGCTTCAGGGTTGACCAGGGCAACCTCATTCACAAGGAAACAAGGATAGGTCAAAATTTAGAACATTGTGTTTCATTTTTTATAGACAGCACAGAGGAAATTCTGTTAACCAAGATCCAGGAAACTGGTTGCTTAATTATGCATCCTTCTGGGTTGGAAGACTACCCAATATTTACATGTCAATACTTTCTATGGTTCTCACTCACTATGCTTTATAACCCTTCATTAGTACTATACTGATATTTAATGTTACTTCATCTCATTATGACTATGGGAGTCCCCACACCCTACATTATATTGTCTTGATATGGTAAGCTATTTCTAGCTCTCCCTGAGAAACTTTATAGAATTTTTCTAGGATAATATCTAAAATAATGCTGAATCAAATATGCAGCACAAAATTTGGCTGCTCGGTAACTGCACACTGTCCCATGATGTTCCTCTGCTGGATACTCAAACCAAAGTGGTCATTCATTTAGTAAATACGTATTGGGCTTATGCTATTTGCCAGGCCCTATTCTATGTAACGAACCAAAGTCCCTGGAGCTAAGTTTACATTCTAGTGGAGAGAAAGAGGACAGAAACAAAATACATAACGTCAATTGGTGACAAGCACTGTGAACAAAAATGAACAAGGATTAAGGAAATGAGAGAGGGGGTGTAGTTTTAGATATGGCGATTGGGCAGCACTCTTGGTTAAGGTGACATTTGCTGAGTTTCTGGTGAGGCCAGTTACAAAGTTCATAGCTGACTCACTATTGCCACCTGCAGGCCCTAATATATCTGGAGGATGAATGATTTAAAGTCAACATACACATATTTTTTTATTTGGAGTTGTCAGAGATTTTTTCTTTTTCTCTTGAGAAGAAGTATTGCTCTTTCCCCCAGGCTAGAGTGCAATGGCGTGATCTTGGCTCACTGCAACCTCCACCTCCTAGGTTCAAGTGATTCTCCTGTTTCAGCCTCCTAAGTAGCTGGGATTCCAGGTGTGCACCACGATGCCTGGCTCATTTTTTTGTATTTTTAGTAGAGACAAGGTTTCACCATGTTGCCCAGGCTAGTCTCGAATTCCTGACCTTGTGATCTGCCTGCCTCAGCCTCCCAAAGTGCTGTGATTACAGGCGTGAGCCACTGTGTCCAGCCTGTCAGAGATTTGACAAGTGTAGTTAAGTGATAGAATGAGAAGAAAGTATACTAAGAGAGGAACACTCTGCAAGTTAGCCAGAAAACACCACAATGGCCGTCTACACATTACTATTGTGCTTGCAAGTGATGTCATCCTCCTTATCAAAAACCTCTGAGGAATTCCCATTTCCTAACCAATGAAATATACTTCTTAGCCTTGTATTTAAGCCTAAGCCATTTTCTCCCCCCAAAAATGGCCTATATAACTTGTTAGCTATATCTTCTAAATTGGATTGAGGTATCACATCCCATACAATTTCAAAATTTTGCCTTCATGAGGCTTACATAAAAGATATTTTAATTATATAATTATTATCATATAATAATACATTAATTAAAATACCTTCATAATCACATAATACCTTAATTAAAACAATTTTTATGTAAGCCTCATTAATGCAAGGATTCTTATCTGCTGTTAACTGTGGTGCTTGATCAATGCACTCAATAAATACTTGTTGAATGATAAAATATATTTTACTAAAACATTACTAATTACTAAATATTACTAAAACACTAACATATAATATTAAAATGCAATTTGAGGCAGAGAACATGTCTATTAAGCAGATAACAAGATCGGTCAAGAAAAGGAAATACACCCATTTCAAAACCATCTCTTTCAGGGCAAAATTCTGTAGCCAGGCAATCAGGTCCCACGGTGTGGGTCAGTGACAGAGCTGATGGACAGTACCAGGGAGGGACTACGGTGATCCTCCTGACTCATTTGAGTGGATTAGGAGAGGAGTGAGACATTCACCATGACTTGTTGACTGAAGGAAACTTTATATGTATTTAAGTTTTGGAAAACTAAAGCAAAATCATGTCACATTTTAAAACAACTCCAAGTTTGAATTATAAACATAAAATACAATGGGTAAGTCCTAGAATATCACAACACTACGAAGAATCACCTAGAGCCATTGGTCACTATTTCTCCTGGTTTGTTCTATAGAATATAAGGAGAGAAGGCTCCACGTAGGCCTCTCAGCCACTCCTGCTTGCCTGGAACAGGGGGGCTGCCCTAACCAAACAGTACAACCTTAATAAAGGTGAATAAAATCCTGAAGACGGGGAAATGAGGGCATTTATAGCATTGCATTTTGCAGCTTTTCACTTATATAAACCTAAACAAATTCTCTAGAATATGTGGAACTAGGGCTAGAGTGTGTCACAGAGAAAGCTAAGTGACCTTCGCCTGGCCCTTTCCTTAGGTTTGTCTGTTTTGGTCCCATGCTTTAGCTCAGTTCACTCAGCTGAACTACAAGTCAGCAGGTGGTCATGACCTACAGTTAGGACACTATTGCAGCATCTTGGGTCACCCACTGCCCTCCATTTCTCAGCTAGACTTTGCAGCTGGGCCTCCGACTGCCACAACATCTAGCTACTGTCGGGAAATGCACTGCTGCATCCCCGCCCGGCCCCAGCACCCTACCCGACTTAGGTTTGTTGTGGTCCCTTCTTTCTCCATTCAGGAATCCCTCTCTACTTCCTGATCTCTTAACCACCAGATCTGGTAAACTCATATAAGTAAGGTAGAATCGACTGAGCTCACCTAAGGTATTGCTTCTACTAAGTCTGAAATTTAAACTTGAGGGAAGTAACAGAGACTGAAGACATCAGTATCTAAGAACAGACTTTTACAAAACGGTCAGCTATTGGAAGAGAATTATGGGATCAAATACAAATTAGGTAGCTAAGAGCAGTTGTATAAAGCCATTTAATGATGTAAAGACAATGTTTTATTTCTATTTTAAGTACTTAGAATATCTTCTAGGTGACTATATCTTAAACCGCTCCTTAGATTACTCTGTTTCACTTTGTTAAAAATGTTAGGTTCCTCAGCCCCTTTCTGGATCTACCAACAATGAGTATCTGGGAGTGGACCCCAGGAATCTTCATTTTATTGACAAACTTCCCCAGATTATTATTATACACAGTAAAATAGGAGAAACACTGCCCCACACAGGAAGGTAACGGTACTTGCTTTATCTAAAGAGGTCTTCTTTCCATTAGACAATCTCAAATCTTGTATACTTCCTCTTTGTTCAAGTAGTTAATACTGAAGCTAGGCTGTAATCATTTCTTATTGCAAAAGAATTTAAAAACCAACTGTATCAGATTTTGCTTGCTATTGAAGTTTAAAATTAGATTTTGGTAATTCAGAAACAAAAAGACAAATACAGCATGTTCTCACGGGATCTAAAAATGTGCACATATGGACATACAGAGTGGATTCATAGACACTGAAGACTCCAAAGGTTGGGAGGGCGGGAGGGGGTAAGGGGTGAGAAATTACCTATTGGGTATGTGTATATCATTCAGGTGATGGTTACGCTAAAAGCCCAGACTTCACCACTACACAATACATATATGTAACAAAGCTGCATCGGTACCCCCAAATCTATGAAAATAAAAAACAAAACAAAACCAACTTAGATTGTAGATAATCCAGTTTACCGATTTGTATTGCTTTATTGATGAATAGTGCATCAATGCTTCCCAAAAAATAAAAAGTGGACTGGCACCAAGCCACAGTGCCTTAACACACTGCAGAAGCAGCTGTTTAAGAAATTCAATCACTCTACAGAAATAGAATAGAAAGGACTTAGGGAAAGACTGAATTGAGACATAGGAGAGGGAGAAAAGATTCGCAGATAATAACTCTGAGAAATAGTAAATGTGGGAGAACACTAACATAAACAGGAAAATGAGAAGAACTGATTTTGCTGAAGAGAGAAAATAATGAGTCCAATTTCCAACTTTATTATTATTATTATTTTTAAGCTTCACTCTTATTGCCCAGGCTGGAGTGCGTTGGCGGGATCTTGGCTCACTGCAACCTCCACCTCCCGAGTTCAAGCAATTCTCCTGCCTCAGCCTCCAGAGTAGCTGAGATTATAGGCATGCACCCCCACACCCAGCTAATTTGTATTTTTAGTAGAGACAGGGTTTCTCCATGTTGGTCAGGCTGGTCTCAAACTCCCATCCTCAGGTGATCCGCCCACTTGGGCCTCCCAAAGTGCTGGGAGTATAGGCGTGAGGTACCGTGCCCGGCCCGATTTCCAACATTTTAAGTTTGGGTGGGAGTGAGACCTGTAAGAGTTGATGGCATCAGAATGCCGGAGTCAAGCTTTGGGAATGATAACTAGTGGTGAGTTGATAGAAGATGAAGTGAGTTTCCAGGGAGAAAACAACCTGAGGACAGAATTGGGACTAAATTTAAGAGCTGGCAGAACAGGCAGAGAAGGGAAGGACAGCTCTGCCTCTGCCTCATGGCCCTATCCCTATGCAAAAACAAAGACTTTCGAGTCTCCAAATAACATCCCTTGGACATGATTTAACCTATTTATCTGTGCCTTGGAAGGCTTTCAGATTAAAGAATTACAAACAATATCTCATATTACAAACAATATCTCATATATCTATACACATATATACGTATACACATATATACATATACACATATATACATATGCATGTATACGTGAAAACTTTGCCGTTAGATATGCCTGATAATACAGAATGAGTGGAACTCGTTTTACCCATTTCATCTTCTATGGTGCCAGAAATGGGTAGGCTATCTAGTAAATAGATTTTGTTAATTAGTACAGTCTGTGATGTAATCTCCTAGTTGTGTTAAATTTCCTGAGATGCTTGGAGGAATCTGTTGGATTTCATTGTGAATGGCTTTTATGGTGCATATGTCATTACAGATTTCTGTGAACTTATAGGGCTTATTAGAGCTAATTCAAACCAAAATTCAAATAACTTAGAAATTAGCTTAGCTGTGTGCTGTGGCTCACACCTGTAATCCCAGTACTTTGGGAGGCTGAGGTGGGAGGATTGGTTAAACCCAGAAGTTCAAGATCAGCATGGGCAACAAAATGAGACTTCAAAAAGTAACAAAATTAGCTGCGTGTGGCAGTGTGTGCCTGTGGTCCCAGCTACACAGGAGGCTGAGATGGGAGGATCCCTTGAGCCTAATAGGTCTAGACTGCAGTGAGCCTTGTTCAAAACACTGCATTCCATTCCAGGGCCTGGGTGATGATAGAGTGAAACCCTGTCTCAACCTTGTCTAAAAAAAAAATAAAAAATGAAAGAAAAAGAAAAGAACTGTATTTTAAGGCCCTCTGTTGAAAGGCCAGTCGTCTAATGGTTAGTGTAATAGAGCCACCTGCTGGTGAAATTATTTTATTACTAGACAGCCGCAGGCATGCCTGTGGATACACCTGTGCACTCTGATTGCCACATAGATTCTTGTAGATTAAATATCCTTCACCCATTCTTTTTGTATGTGTACAAGTTCTTATCCACATGTTTGGTATCTCTGTGTTCATACTGAAGAGCTGGTGAGGTAGGTATTTTTCTTAGTGTCAATCAACAGCATTCAAAATGGGTCCTCAGGTCAAAACCTGAAATTCAGAATTTGGGATTCTCTGTGTGTTTGGATGTACTTCCAACCTGGTGGTTAGAGTCTTATATAAATGACCCCCAAATGGCCTCTGTATATTGACTTTTAAGCTGTTGATTTATTTTTATTTTTAAAAATGTATTATTATTATTTTAAGGGATGGGTGGGAGTGGAGGCTCTTGCTCTGTCACCCAGCCTGGAGTGCAGTAGTGCAATCACAGCTCACTGTAATCTCCAACTCCTGGGCTCTAATGATTGTCCTGTCTCAGCCTTTCAAGTAGCTGGGACTACAGGCACATGCCACCATGCCCAGTTAATTAAAAAAATTAGTAGAGATGGGATCTCATTTTGTTGTCAAGGTTGGTAAGGTTGTTTATTTTTTTATTAACAGCAGGCTGGCAACAAGTCAAATGTTTATGTATCTTAATGTTTTAAACACAGCCTAAATAAGTAGATTCTTAGCTATTTAGAAACTGCCTGCTCGGTATACCCTGAGCAACTGCACTCAAGCTCTGCTAGCCATAGATAAGATAAACTTTGCAGCTATAAAGACCCCACTTAGCAGCTGCACTTTGTGGGTATCTGATCCTGAGATTTTGCCATGTGCTGAGGGATACTACGTAAATATGGAGGTCCCCTCTCTAATCCCTCTTCTTCAGGGCTTCCTTTATCCTCCTCCCTTTCTGGGTGGTGGCCTCCATGCTGCCGGAGCTCTGGATGGGTCCCCACTATGTGGGACTCCCCATCACCATGCAAACCTGTCAAAGTCCTTCCCCAGTAGAGTTCATTGTATGCTACTCCAACTTCGTGATTATGTTTCTTTCCTTGATCAGCCTCAAAATCCCTTGAAAAACTCACTCTATCAGGTGAGAAAACCTTCACCTCAGCAGGGAGAAAGAAATGAATGTCATAAACTCCCATAACTCCGGTTGTTCATATGGTCATGACCCTCGTTACCCTCTGTGCATCTTCCTCAATTACTGTTGTTCCCCTCCAGAAAGTAACATTATTTCCTCGAAAAGGGCAAAGATTACTTGGCGATACTGGTGCCCCTGGTTGTCCCTTCCCAAATAGTCCAGGAGACCTGGCCACACCATGTGCCACATTGTGCAGAGGTCTTTTTTGTGCCCTGCCCTCCTAAGGGAAGAGTTGTTTCAACAGTAGGTAATACAGGTGGATCTTAGTTTGGCCCTGAGTTTGGCCAAGGGCCCCTTATGCTCCTGGCATTGCTAGTGCAGTGCAGGAAGGGAAGAGCTGCTTGAACAGACAGTTCAGCCCAGTGTCAGGCCTCAACTCTCAGGGACTCAGCCTGAAGCCTAAGTGGATCGGTTGAGGTTCTCTAGAGAGACAGGACTAATCAGATAGATGTATATATGAAAGGGAGTTTATTAAGGGGTATTGACTCACATGATCACAAGGTGAAGTCCCACAATAGGCCATCTGCAAGCTGGGGAGTAAGGAAGCCAGTCTGAGTCCCAAGACCTCAAAAGTAGGGAAGGGAGCAGTGTAGCTTCAGTCTGTGGCTGAAGGCTGGAGAGCCCCTGACAAACCACTGGTGTAAATCCAAGAGTCCAAAAGCTGAAGAACTTGGAGTCTAATGTTCTAGGGCAAGGAGCATCCAACATGGGAGAAATATGAAGGCTGGAAGACTCAGCTAGTCTAGTCCTTCCACATTCTTCTGCCTGCTTTTATCCTAGCCATGCTGGCAGCTGATTAGATAGTGCCCACCCTGATTGTGGATGGGTCTGCCTCTTCCAGCCCACTGACTCAAATGTTAATTTCCTTTGGCAACACCCTCACAGACACACCCAGGATCAATACTTTGCATCCTTCAATCCAATCAAGTTGACACTCAGTATTAACCATCACACAAGGGGCTGGTTTTGTTTTTGTTTTTGTTTAAGAGATGAGCTCTCCCTCTGCCATCCAGGCTGGTGTGCAGTGGCACAATTATAGCTCATTGCAGCCTTAAATTCCTGTGCTCAAGCAATCCTCCCACCTCAGCCTCCCACTTAGCTGGGACTACAGGCATGTATCACCATGCCCAGCTAATTTTTTCATTTATTTTTGTAGAGATACGTTCTCACAATGTTGTCCCAGTAGTTGCCTAGATTAGTTTCAAATTCCTGGCCTCAAGCAATCCTTGTCCTCCTCAAGTGCTGAGATTATAGGCAAGAGTCACCAAGCCCAGCTGGGGCTCACTAATTGAAGGTGATGAAAACAATACACACTTTCTAGGCAATTCCTTCTCCCTCTGTATGGTTGAATGTAGGAAAAAGCATCTCCCTCCCATGGTTAGTTAAGGGTCAGACTCACTGTTCTAATCTTGCCTGTACAAGTTAGTAGCTCTGTGGTCCTAGACTACTAGCCTCTCTGTGCCTGTTTCCTTTATTCATAAAAAGAGACCATAACAGTACCCACCTTGTAGCTTTGTTGTGAAAATTAAATAAGATCTGGGATCATAGTGGGTTTTTCTGTTTTTGTTTTACTTAGACAGTATAATATGATAATAAGAGTATTAAGAGTATGGACATTGGAGCCCAGCTGTCGGGGCTTAAATTCCAGCTTTATAATTTACTTCTAGCTGTGTGACCTTAGGAAATGTACCTACTTCTTTGTCTCATTTTTCTAAATTGTAAAAAGGGGATAATATTATTATCCATCTTATAGGGTTGTTTTGTTTAAAGTGTTAATAAATGCAAAACCTTTAAAACATTATATAAGAACTGATTTTATTATTATTATAAATAAAGCTCTTAAAACAGTTTCTGGTAAGCAGTAAGAACTCGATAAATGTTAATGGTGAATATTAGTCATGTAACTACCCAGATAATCCATGAACTGTATTAGTTGTCCTGTAAAGAAGCAGGGCCTGGTTTGTTTTCTTCCTTTTATTATAAAATTTTACTGCTTCTAAGTTAAACTCTTGTCTCCCTAAATTCAATCCAGGAAGAGTCAGGATGAAAGGTCTAGAAGGAAAGACAAGAATGCCGATGTAAACAAAACTACACCAATAGTAGGTGTTAAAAAGAGAGAGAGAGAGAAAGAGACACACACACACACACACAGAGAGAGAGAGAGAGAGAGAGAGAGAGAGAGAGAGAGAGAGAGAGAGAGAGAGAGAGACTGAGACTGAGACTGAGACTCTCTTTGTCAGCTAAAAATTAACTAGACTGTCAGCTCCTGAGTCTTTCGCTTCCCTCTTGGAACCTGGAAAAAAATATTTGCAGTGGTCCTCATGTGCACAGCAGGCCTCGCTCCGATGATTTTGCAGACCAGGAAGTGAAGATTTCCAACAGAGGAAGAGCAGGATAAGAGAATAAAAAGAGATAGATAAGCTAGCACAGGAACAAGGCGCAGAGCAGGAAAGTTACCAGGACAGAGCAGGGAGAGACTGACTGTCACAGGGCAGGGAGCAGGAGGAAGGCAGCCACTTTTCAGGGAAGGTATTTTAACTACAAGAAAGCCAGGTTCTTCAGGGCCCTGGGGAAACAGAAATACAATTCCCTGGCTTCTGGGGAGAGACCTTAGGGGCCCTTATATCTCCATCTTGTTGGATTTTTCCTTCTCAGGAGCTAGAATTTGGAAAAAGGGTGGGGGGGGGTGTCTTTAATTTGGCGCCAATTCCAAAAAAGTGGAGAGGCTGTGAGCCATCCACCATCTGACTGGGTTTTGCGGTGATGGTTGCTGAAATCACTTGTGCACAGGGCGGCAGGAGCTTGGAACCTCAAGGTAGGTGAGCCAGGCAAGGCGCGGGCGCAGGTGGGGTCCGCCCGGTAGCGGGTGTGCCAGGCCGCGTTTCCTAGGCTCCCGCCCCCAGCCCGGCCCGGCCCGGCCCAGTGCGGCCGGTAGGTGTCTCTGCACCTCTGCGCGCCCAAGAGCAGGGCCTAAGGTTCGTGCTCTGGGTCTCGCGGGCGGCCTCCTCGGGCGTCGGGATCCGGACAAGGGACAGACATCTGGACCCGGGGACGGCGAAGTGGCAGCTGGGGCAGGAGGGCGGTGCCGCGCCTTCTGAGGAGACACGGAGGTATCAGGTAACCACCCCCTCAGCTGCCTGCGCCCCGCGCTTTTGCCCACCGGAGCCCCGGGACCCCTTTCACCTCCTCATTCCAGGGAGGAAAGGCGGCAAGGGAGGCGCGAGGAGGAGTTAGTTGCAGGCCTGGAGGCAGACACCGAACTCCAAGGGATGACACTTGGACCCTGGAAAGTTAGAGCCTCCGTAGCTGGGCTCTTCTCTACCACGCGTCCCAGGTTTGCTTTTTCCTTTGCTCCAGAGGTAGCGAGGGACAGGTGCCAAATCCTTGCTCAATTTCTCCCTGGAAAAGTGGCTGCTTTCCCTGTGACAGTCCCGCCCTGCTCTGCCCTGTAACTTTCCTATTCTGCACCTTCTCCTTGCTGGCTTGTCTATGTCCTTCTCTTCTTCCCTATTCCTCCCACTGTAAATCTTCACTTCTGAGTCTGCAAAACCGTACAGCGGAGATTTGGAACAGAGTTGGCTCTTGCAATCATATCGCCTCTTAGTTGGTGGTGGTTCTGGATTTGAGGGCAGCAGTAGGGACGATTAAAACTAGTTTTTTTTTTGTTTGTTTTTTTTTTTGAGATGGAGTTTCGCTCTTGCTACCCAGGCTGGAGTGCAATGGCGCGATCTCGGCTCACCGCAACCTCCGCCTCCTGGGTTCAGGCAATTCTCCTGCCTCAGCCTCCTGAGTAGCTGGGATTACAGGCACACGCCACCATGCCCAGCTAATTTTTTGTATTTTTAGTAGAGACGGGGTTTCACCATGTTGACCAGGATGGTTTCGATCTCTTGACTTTGTGATCCACCCGCCTCGGCCTCCCAAAGTGCTGGGATTACAGGCGTGGACGACCTCGCCCGGTCAAAACTAGTTTTTAATACTTAAATGGTTTAGGGCTTTTTTGTGCCTTTGTTCTCCCTAAGCATTAGTTTGATTTACTAAAATCCTGGTCTACCCCCATTTTTTGGCAACTTGGTAAAAAACCAAGTGAAGGAAAGAGATTGGGGTATCAGATCACCATTATTCAAGTCTGATTATACCTACTGGTCATAGCATACAGTAATCAGTCCTTGGGTATTTATTTATGTAGAAATCATCTAGCAAAATAGAATGAATAGATAATTTCTTTTGAGGGGCTGTAAACTTTTTTGTATGTTGAAGTGTGTTTTGACACTTGGGCATGCCCTGGTTGCAGTGGCTGCCTGTTTCATTTGATTTGATTGTCTGACATTGACACTCTATTACTAACGTTTATTCCTTTGGTTTAGTCTTTTTTTTTTTTTTTTTGAGATGAACTCTCGCACCCGCCGGGGCTGGAGTGCAATGGTGCGATCTTGGCTCACTGCAACCTCCGCCTCCCAGGTTCAAGCAATTCTCCTGCCTCAGCCTCCTGAGTAGCTGGGATTACAGGTGCCTGTCACCAGGCTCAGCTAATTTTTTTTGTATTTTTAGTAGAGATGGGGTTTCACTATGTTGGCCAGGCTGGTCTCGAACTCCTGATCTCGTGATCTGCCCTCTTGCCCTCCCAAAACACTAGGAATACAGGCTTGAGCCACTGCACTCAGTCTGTTTAAAGTCTTAATATTCTTTCGCAGTCCCCCTAGTGAAACACAGTTACCATGAGAAGGATGACATCATATTATTAAAGAAAAGTCCTGGTCTGGGGTTCAGGAAACAGGACTCAGATGGCCTGTGTTCAGTGTTTAGTTCTGGACCCAGTTCTGCTGCTAATTGGCCATGTGATTTTGGTTGTTCAATTTATTTAGTTTCTTGGAACCTTGGTTTTCTCATTTCAGGGAATCTGGGACCAATAACCTCCATCCATTTGTCCTATGACTGCTAAATTCAGTCCTCAATTCCTGGCTCTCCTCTTCCTTGATTACCAGTGGCTTTTAACCAGAGTCATCATTGTCTCCTTGAAATGCTTTCTTCTTGAAGTCTCCTGAGGTTTTCCTCCTTCCTCCTTGCGCACTACTTCTGTCTCCTTGCCTGCTTCCTCCACAACTCTACTACCTAAAGGTTGGTGTGTGCTAGGCCTTTTCTCTGACTCCGTCCTCTCTCAGTGCTCTCCATCTGTGACATTTAACATGACCACCTTGTGAGAATCCCACAGTTATGCCTCCAACATGGACTTGTCCTCCTCTAAAATCTGTACTCACATACTCACTAAAATCCAGCTGCCTTCTTGACATCTTCTGTAATAGGCATCTCAAAAGTTACATGTCTAAAAACAGAACTCCTGATCTCCACCCACTGATTCTTCACCTCATTAAACGGAATCCCTGTCTTTCCATGCCCAAGCCAAAACCTTTGCGGTCAAACTTGACGTCCACCATCATCCTAGTCCACACCACTATCTCTCTAGTTGATCTGTATCGGTAGCCTCTGATCTAGTCATCCTAGTTGCTCTCTTGCACTTCCGAAGTTTTTTTTCTCCACACAGCTACAAGAGTACTCATGCAGTAGAATCATATCCCTCACTGGATGAAAACTTCCCAGTGGTTTATCTCATTTGGAAGTCTTCAAGACTGTGATTTCATTTTCATCTTCCTTTCTGGTCTTACCTCTTTCTACTCTCTCCCTTGCTCACCAACATTGCAGGCACGTTGGCCTCCCAGTTATGACTCCAGTATACTAAGCACATCCCTGTCTTGGGATCTTAGCACATACTTATTCCTCCATGTGGAACACTCTTTCCCCAGACAGTGCATGGCAAGCACATCACTTCCTTATGGTCCCTACTCATTCAACTACTATCTTATCAAAGACACCATTCCTTGACCACTCTATGTCCAAGAGCTACAATTCTGTGGGATTCCTCTTGATATATATTTTTTTAATTGTGGCAGGGTCTTGCTTTGTCACCCAGGTTGAAGTACAGTAGCATGAACATAGCTCACTGCAGCCTCAACTCCTGGTCTAAAGCAATCTTCCTGCCTCAGTCCCTCAAGTACCTGGGATTACAGGTGTGTGCCACCACACCTGGCTGATCTTAGGATTTTTTGTTTCTTTTCTTTCCTTTTGTTCTGGGTAGAGATTTTATCTTGCTATGTTGCATGGGCTGGTCTCAACCTCCTGGGCTCAAGTGATCCTCCCACCTTGGCCTCCCAAAGTGTTGGGATTACAAGTCTCACAAGTCACTGTGCCTAGCCCTCTGGGTACTTCCTAACCCCTTATTTGGCTTCATTTTTCTCCACAGTACTTGCCAGCTGACAAATATTTTGTTGTTGTTGTTTCTTTTCCCACTTACACCCCAGAAAGTGAATTCCAAAGAGGACAGAGGCTGTGTTCATTTTGATCACTGCATTGTCTCCAGTGCCCAGAACACTGCTTGGTGTGTAAGATTACCAATGTATCTTTCTTGAATAGATTATATTCATAATATTTATACCCTAGGGCTAAAGCGAAGATCCCACTGTGAGGCCAGTTTGTATACTGGAAAAACCCTTGGCCTTACAATTAGAGAAATCTGGTTTCCAATCATGGTTGCATACTCACTGGTAGTGTGAACTTCTCAGAAGGTCCATTTCCACACTTGTGTGATGGATATAATATAGTATCTTGAAGGTTTGTTTGGGGCATAAGATGGAACACAAATGTTCATAAAGGACTCAGCTGTGAGGAGGCTAGAAAATGAGCAGTTTTGAGAATATGTATGTGAATCTGTTTTGTAAGCTATAAAGCCACATTTATACATATAGAACTAATAATCCTGGGGACAGTTGTGTGAAATGTACTGTGCAAAGATTTCAGGGTGAATGGTTTCACTGCTTGTAGCATACTGAAAATTAGAAAATAAATAATGGCTGGTGCCTATACCTATATTTACGTATTCTAATGGAACTGAATGTCTGACTTTATTATTTCTGCATAATGTTCCCAATAACCTGTAGTCCTGTTGTGCCTGAGAAGACAGTATGTATTCTTATTATCTCAGTCTCTCAAAAAACATCTGCACAAATTCAGCTATTTAACATACTCACCTGAAGCCCAAGTAATTAGCTGGTGACAATTAGCTGCCAGTCTCCGCTTTGTTAGCATGGTCCTGCTAGACGAGTACTGGCTGGTTTATTTTAGTTCAGCACACATTGCTAGGCTTTGGGGATTCAAAGGGAAATATAATATGTCTTATTTTCAGGGTACTCATAGTCTCTTGCTATAGTCTAGCCTAACTTTACAAGGTGTGTACAATTCAGGCTGTTTGAGGACAGGAGTGCGGTCTGCTAGCATATAGGTATGTATTAGCTTCTAACTGCCACAGTTTGAAGACAGCCGGAAGGCAGACAGATGCTATGCTGATGCCCCTTTTCATCTTGAAAAAAAAAAACCTTCAAGGTATAGGCCATATTCTTTAGACTATGAGTTAGATTTGTCCCTGAAATCCAGGTCCAGTTCTGTATTCTTCTATGTCGAAGTTTAAGAATCACAGACTAGGGCTGGGCATGGTGGCTCACACCTGTAATTGTAGCACTTTGGGAGGCTGAGATGGGCAGATCAATGGAGGTCAGGAGTTTGACCCCAGCCTGACCAACATGGTGAAACCCCATCTCTACTAAAAACACAAAACTTAGTCGGGCATGGTAGCACACAGCTGTAATCTCAGCTACTTGGGAGGCTGAGGCAGAGAGTCACTTGAACTTGGGAGGCGGAGACTGCAGTGAGCCGAGATTGCACCGTTGCACTCCAGCCTCGGTGACAAAAGCAAAACTTGGTCCCCCGCAAAAAGAAGAATCACAGACTACAGGACTCCTAGATAAATGGGGGCAGCTTCAGAACCCAAGTTGTCTTGTCTTGGTCGTGATGTACCTTTCCCCGGTTTGCAATCCATTCCCCAATGACCACATGGGCTCAGAACAGATATTTTACCGATGTATCTGGTAAAGAACCCAGATACATTGCTGAACTATCTATGTCCACCTGCCCCGAAACCCTTCTCACCTGCTGCCTCTCCAGCAGCCTCACCTTTGCAATAAGGTTGTGCTTCTTCCAGATGTGGAGATTAAGCAGAAAATTATGCAAGGTCACCAGAAGATGATCCCCATGTATGAGGGCTCAACCAGGGTAGAGTTGTTCTAGATCTGGGCAGCAGAGAAGCTTGCTTGACTGTCAGACAGTGCACTTGAAGTTAAAAAAAATTCTTCAGTGAAATTCTTTAACACAACTGTCCCCAGTAGTATTAGTTCTATATGTATAAATGTGGCTTTATAGCTTACACGTGGCCAGTAAATACCTTCATTTCCCTATCAGGTAAAATAGGCTTGTAAGCACTTTCAGGACTGGGACCAGGACTTATTCATCCTTGCCTGGCACAGTATTGATCAACTATACATAGATTTATTCTCCAGGAATATTCATTGCCTCACATTTATTCATGAGTAATTCTGATACAAGTACATACTTTGAAATACATAGATATTGTTTCGGCCTCATATTTACTTGGCAATAAATATTTCTCGAGCACTATGCTAGATCTTGGGAGTATAAACCAGAGTACAACCAACTTCTTAAACCCAGGATACTGTCTTGGTGTATTTTTATTTCCAGATTTATATCAAAATTAACACATTTTTTACCTTTTTAAAACCTACGGCTGGTGTATACATAAACCGTGGAGAAATACTTTAGGATGATTACTGCTGTTATCTTTTCATCTCTATGTACTTTTTTAAAGCTCTGATGAACACAGCATATAAGCACATTCACTCATCGAATTCTTTAGTAACCTTCAACCCCGCAGTTGGAAAGGAGCAGAGTCCGGCTGAGCTCTCCAGGGCTCCATCCCTTGTAGAGAATGACTTCCTTTAGGGAGGGCACAGTGCAGCCCTTGGGAGAGGTTGTCTAGCTAGACTGCTGCTGCTGCTGTATCCTTGAACCTCAATGGCTTGGCTTTGGACTGCTTGCCGATTCTTGCACACTGAAGGGAAGGAAGACTGACAGCCAATTTGGCTGCTTTTTGAGTTTTCCACTGTGTCTTCAACTTATTCAAATTCCTTTCCTGAAGAAAGCAGATTTCATGGACCACTCCATTTGCTTCTGGACTATTGAGACACTGGCAGATATGATTAAGAATCTGAACATGGAAACATTTAAAAATACATGACACTGATTTGCAGTGCAGTTTACATCTCTGTCTCGGATTTTACATTGTCTCTGGAACCCAGAGCAGTCATTTGAATTATCCATCATTCACAAAGCTGGCTTTGTCTGATTTTTGTGGCATCCATTTGTTCTTGTCTTTCTTTTCTCCCTTTCCTCCATATTCCCACGATCACTGATACAACTGCTTTTTGTGCCCTGTTTGAATTTCGCACTTGAATCCCTTTTACCAAACATCTCAATGTCAAATCCCAAAGTGAGACTTTTCTTTGTCCTCTGAAACCTTTGATGAAAAGTTACTGTCTGCCTGTAGTTTGTAGAATTGCTTAATCGGAGATTGTTTAAGTTTCACTGGATGGTATTGCATCTCATTTTGAAATAGTTGCTGTTGATCTTTCTGAGCTCAAGTGCCCAAAAACAGACAAGCTGTTTTTAAGTTATCCTTATCATCCATGAGAAATAATGTATGATTAATTATGGGACCATTTATCTTTCAGTATTTCCCTTCTTATATCTTAACGGTTTTTCATATGTGTATTATATCATGTATTATATCTTTTATGATTGTAAAAACTATCCATCCTATAGGGTATTGCAGTTGCATTATACAGAAAAAAGATGTGTAAATGTATATTTCAGTAATTAAGAAATGCTTTTAATGCTGTGTTTATTTTACATATTTACATAAGACTGCTGCGCCAACATCTCTGACCTAGTGGAAAATATTTCCATCTTTGATAAATCTTTACCTAAAACTTTAATAGTGGGTTTTAGGAATTCCAATACTTCAAAATAAAAAAATTCTATGGTAGTTAATAAGAAATTAGAGACAAGTATGCCACGAGAGCATATGAAAAGTGAGGGATATGAAATCAAGAAATTTTAAGGGGGAAAGCTGTTTTAAAATGTGATTTCCTATTCATTCATTCATCATGCAGCCAACTTTTGCCAAGTGCTCATCAGGTACACTGGAAGAGACTAGGGACACATACATCAAGACAAAGCTCCTACCTTTAAAAATACTGTTGTAGAATTAAACACTGTCTTGTGATGGCACTTTTTCTTTGGGTTCTTATAGCTCTTTTTTTGTAGTCTTGGAACTGCCCTTGCATAACATTTTTTAGAAGGGAGTAACTTGAAGAAAAGCAGTTATTTTAAGATTATGGAAGGGGGAAAACTAGGGGCTTGGTAGCAGCAAATCTTTCCTTTGAGAATACTGCTGACCCCTCATACTTACATCATACATCAATAAGCAGGATCAATTTTGGCCTTAATTGATATGAGCTTGGAATAGCAAAGACAATTGTACATTGGATGAAGGAAATATATAATTTGTTTTAAATGAGATCTTTGCCATCAGAAGGAAATAATTTCTGGAGCTCACTGGGAATAGAGAGATCTGCTACCACTGTTATATTTTCCTCACTTGTCTTTCTGTTACCATGTAATAATTTGCTTTTCTTTTCCTCAGCATGATTAAGTATGTGGATTACCACCTTAATATGCCAAAGGTTGAATGTAAAGTACAGTGACAACTCATTAAGATAGAGAGGGTTGCCAGGAAATATCCCAGATAAATAAGAATATATCTACAACTTCTATATTTGAATAATATAATACTGTACTCATATTTTTTTTTCAACTTTGGTAAATTCATTGTTAAATTTAAATTTTAAAAAGTAAAATACACTTTTTGTTTTTCTTCCAGTTCCTCAGCTTCTGATATGGTTTGGCTTTGTGTCCCTGACCAAATTGCACCTCAAATTGTAATCCCCATGTGTGTCCAGGGAGGGACCTGGTGGGAGGTGATTAAATCATGGGGGTGGTTTCTCCCATACTGTTCTCTTGATATTGTGGGAGTTCTCACGAGATCTGGTTGTTTGGTAAGTGTCTGGTATTTCTCCCTTCTCTCTTTCTCTCTCCTTCTTCCCACTATGTAAGACATGTCATTGCCTTCCACCATGATGGTAAGTTTCCTGAGGCCTCCCTGGCCATATGAAACTGTGAGTCAATTAAACCTCCTTTGTTTATAAATTACTTAGTCTCATGAAGCATCTTTACAGCAGTGTGAAAACAGACTAAGACAGCTACTATATGAAAATAAGCTAGCTTATTTGATTTTCTTTCCTTTTTTTTTGAGACAGAATCTTTCTCTGTCACTCAAGCTGGAATGCAGTGGTGCTATCTCAACTCACTGCAGCCTCTGTCTCCCAGGCTTAGGCTATCCTCCCACCTCAGTCACCTGAGTAGTTGGGACTATAGGTATGCACCACCACGTCTGGCTATTTTTAAATTTATATATATATATATATATATATATATATATATATATATATATATATATATTTTGTGGAGATGAAGTTTCACTATATTTCCCAGGCTGGTCTCTAACTCCTGGGCTAAAGCAATTCTCTTGTCTTGGCCAGCCTATTTGATTTTTTATTATCTCTCAGAGATAAACTCTGTTCCTGCTAACTGCTACAAAAGGAAAATCACCTGTAAGTGACTACTGTAGTCACTTTAATAGCCCCCTAGCCATATCTTTAAGGCTAGACCTTAAAGACAATACCTAAGCCAGGCGCAGTGGCTCACGGTTGTAATCCGAGCACTTTGGGAGGCTGAGGAGAGTGGATCATGAGGTCAGGATTTCAAGACCAGCCTAGCCAACACAGTGAAACCCTGTCTCTACTAAAAATACAAAAATTAGCTGGGCATGATGGCTAGTGCCTGTAATCCCAGCTACCCAGGAGACTGAGGCAGGAGAATTGCTTGTACCCAGGTGGCAGAGGTTATGGTGAGCTGAGATCACACCACTGCACTCCAGCCTGGGCTACAGAGCTAGACTCTGTCTCAAAAAAAAAAAAAAAAAAAAAAGACAACACCTAAAAGGCTAATTACAAGACTGTTTATGTAAGTGATTTATTGTGAAACTTTAAAAATGTTAGATGCTAATGTTATTAGAACAAAGGTAAGTATTTTGGTTATTTACCATCTTTATGTCTGAATATCTCAGGGAAGTACAGCTAATTAAAGAACTTTTGTTCACAAAGATGGATATGGTAGCCTTATTTATAACACACACACAAAAGGAAAGACCTAAATGCCCAACAATAAGGAAATAAGGAAATGGTCAAATAAGTGAGGAGAGACTCAGGCAATAAAATCTTGTGTAGCCATTAAAATTATATTTATGGAAAACCTTATTACCATGAAAAACTGCTTATGTTGTCATATATAGTACCTGATAAATGTCTTAGTCTTAATTTTTAAATATTTCAGTTGCTACAGATGGATTAAATTTTCTTATTTTAATATTTAAGGCCTATAAATTGGCCTTAGGCATGGAATATCCCAGCAGAAATTCCATTTGGACAAGAGAACCATTCAAGTTATTTAGCTTATTAGAGAATATGTAAGTATTATTATAGCTATAGCATCAACTTTGTGATTTTTAGTCTATGTAAGAAGCTGCTTTTATTTGGTGAGATTAGTTTAAAATGTCTCCATCATAACATCCCTAGATTATCTACTTTGTGCTTTAAAGGGCAGTTTGATCACAAACTAGGTACTTTTGAAGAGCTACATCAGCTATGGAAACTCTTACTCCAATGTACTCTTTTGGTTTTCTGCATCTGTTTCTATAATCTGTCAAGTAAATGTGAAGTCACTGGTTTCTCTAAGGAATAGTGTAGACTTACAGTAATGAATGTTCAGGGCATGTATAATGTGGGTAACTTTAGGTTTTAGTAAAACTTTGGAGTTAAAACTGCTGCTAGTTTGGTGCAATGGTTCATGCCTGTAATCTCAGTGCTTTGGGAGGCTGAGGTGGGAGGATCACTTGAGCCCAGGAGTTCAAGACCAGTCTGGGCAACACAGTGAGACCCTGTCTCTACAAAAAAAATTTAAAAAAAATGAAGCAGGAGGATTACTTGAGCCTGGGAGGTTGGGGCTGCAGTGAGCTGTGCTTCTGCCACTGCACTCCCCTCCTGGGTGACAGAACAAGACCTTGCCTCAAAACAAGCAAACAAAAAAGCTGTTAATAGATTGCAAAAGAGAAGTAGTTACTTTGTTTAGTTCTTTTAAAGGCTTATTTTTCACTTTGGTGATAATGAAAGTTTAGTTTATCTTGAACATAGTATCAGATCTTCCCATCAATTGATTATATTTCAAATTCACATAGGATTAGTTAATATAAACAACATAAATATTATAATTTCTTAATGTTTATTATAGCCTTGGAAGCATTAAAATGTTGGTTAGTCTGCATTATTGCTTTTGATAGCCAAATATATTTTATAGTGAATACATTTCTTTTTATATTTTAGACCTGGGCTATGCTCCTGGTTTTATACAGACTGCCATGGCTCCAGATAAAAAAGATACTCACCAAAAAGGTAATTTGTAAAATATTTTGTCATGTGGATTATCTTAATTTTTTTGTATTCAGTGGAATGTCAAATTTCAAGATGGAATCACACACACATATACACACACTTAGTAAAACTGTTTGATTTTATATAGTCACAGAGAGCAACTAACTCAATGAACATTTAAAAGGGCTTTAATAGACACATGCACAAATATGTTTATTGTAGCACTATTTACAATAGCAAAGTCGTGGAACCAACCCAAATGCTCATCAATGCTAGAATGGATAAAGAAAATGTGGTATATACACACAATGGAATACTATGCAGCAATGAAAAGGAATGAGATCACGTCCTTTGCAGGGACATGGATGAAGCTGGAAGCCTTCATCCTCAGCAAACTAACACAGGAACAGAAAACCAAACACTGCATGTTCACACTCATAAGTGGGAGTTGAACAATGAGAACACATGGAAACAGGGAGGGGAGCATCACACACCAGGGCCTGTTGGTAGGTAGGGGGGAAGGGGAGGGAACTTATAGCACAGGTCAATAGGTGCAGCAAACCACCATGGCACAGGTATACCTATGTGTAACAAACCTGCACGTTCTGCACATGTATCTTGGAACTTAAAGTAACATTTTTTTTTAAAAGGGCTTTATTAGCCGCCTTGCGGTTCTGAGGAAAGAAGGCAGTTGCCATTATATAAAAGAATTTTTAGAAGTATAAAGCCACTTTTAATCCCCCAGCATTTTGGGGGTGATTCCCAGTCGGAGAAAGTTAGAACTGAACTGTTTGTTTGCTCTCTGACACTCTGGATCTCCCGTGACTCAGGGCAAATCATTTTATGATGGCTCCCTGGAGTTAGTGTGAATCCTGAGGTTATGGAACCAATCAAAGTGGCTGCCCAAACTAGAACCAAACCCAGGATTCTGACATCACTATCACAGTACTTTGATTTATTGAGCTAATGAAGAAAGTCTTTTGCAATTGAGTACTGAATATCCAATCGTGTTACTGAATCTCTCCTTTTGAAGTATTGAAAATGTACTTCTGCTTAAGAAGGATCAATTCCTTAGAATGTGCTGTTATTTCAGATCTACATGAGGAGCTGTGAATAATTAGCAGTCTGGATGTTGTTACTATGTACGACTTAGTTTTATTAATGATAAATTTCAGAATGCACCAGAGTTGGAGGGCTGTCTTTAAAATATCATTATTATCCATGAGGGGGAGCTATATCCTCTTTTAAGAAATCAGTTGTTCAGAGGAAAAATAATAAAACTAGTTATACTATCTAGCAAAAAAGAAAGCAAAGTATCATTGGAAACAGTCAATTTTGCCAAATTTGTGAAACTTCTTGTAAAATCACCAGAACTGTTCTATTTGCAAACTATCTTTCACTTTTTTCCATTTGTATACTATCTTCACTGACATATGAAGGTTTCTGCACATTTATACTGCTCTTGCTGGTATATATGTGCCAAATATAGAGTTAGACATCACAGAACACAAGCAGTGTTCAAGACACCAGTGCCTCATAGATGAGAAGGTGGAAATAGAAACAGGTTGGGGCTGGGAATTACATTTGATAGCTATGACTGTTGAAGCTATCATTGGGAAATAATTCTGTAAACAGGGTGAGAATGGTGTCAACCTGAATTGAGTGGCAGGGATTAATTCTCAAGCTTATTAGGAAATAGCAAGGAACTGCAATCACATAATACATAATACATGCCTTCTATGGCGGATCATATGGGTATTCGAGGGAGCTGGGAAAAAAAGAAGATTTTAAAGGCAGAAAAATATCCATATGAATGTTTTGAAATAAAGACCACTAGCTACAGGGTCTTGTTACATGCGGTGGCATTTGCTCATTGGTGGTACTGGCTGTTGGTAGGAGAGAGTTTTCACAGAAGTGACTTAACTGGAAATTTTCAGTTGAAGAAGTTGTTTGTGGCAGTTCCTGGTGCAGACACACATGAGGGCCCTTCCTTCATGGCCTCCCACTCCATATTGTTAGGGTTTGACGTAAGTGACTCCATTTTGGGTACTGATAACTTTCACAGGAGTTCTACTCAATAGAAGTAACAGTAAGCGGGCAGGGAATGGATGTAAAGTAGAGTAGAATTGAGCTTTAGGGAACCCCAGGAGAGAGGGGAAATGGTGGCAGCTAAAGAGCTAACAAATGGAAGATGAGACCAGGTGCGGTGGCTCATGCCTTTAATCCCAACACTTTGGGAAGTGGAGGCAGGCTGATCACGTGAGCCTAGGAGTTCAAGACCAGCCTGGGCAACATACACCTTCTCTAAAAAAATGAAAAACTTAGCTGGCACCATGGTACATGCCTATAGTTCCAGCTGCTAGAGAGGCTGAGGCACAAGGATCACTTGAGTCCAGGAGTTTGAGGCTACAGTGAGCTAGGATTCCATCACTGCACTCCAGCCTGGGCAACAGAGCAAGGCTTTGTCTCTTAAACACACACACACACACACACACACACACACACACACACACACACACACATACACACACACCAGGGGAGGGAGGTGAACCCTGGAAGAAGTGGGAAGAATCTGGATGATCATAGAAACCCTGGAAGGAGAGAATTTTAAGAAAGTGGTGGTGGTGCTGGGGGAGGAATCTAGGAGGATAGGGTGAGTTCAGATGGACCTGAATAGGTCCAGGAGAATGAACACAGAGAAAAAGACTTTTTATTTGGTTAGAAAGAGAACTAGTGGGTATCAATTCTAAATATAGACACTTAGTAATCATTCTTGGGCTAGTTGATAGGAGTAGTAGAACATTTAAAACCTTATCACATACTGTCTGATGGCCCTTGTCATTAACCACACAGACAAGTCCACATAGAGCCTGATATAGCAGATGAAGCAGACAAGGAGTAGGAAGAGGAGATTTCCATCTCGCCTCTGTCACTAACAAGCTGCAGGACCCTGGATGAGTCACTTCACCTCTCTTCTCCTTAATGTCTTCACCTACAAATGAAGTTTCTTTTTTCTTTTCTTTCTTTTTTTGAGACGGAGTTTCGCTCTTGTTACCCAGGCTGGAGTGCAATGGCGCGATCTCGGCTCACCGCAACCTCCGCCTCCTGGGTTCAGGCAATTCTCCTGCCTCAGCCTCCTGAGTAGCTGGGATTACAGGCACACGCCACCATGCCCAGCTAATTTTTTGTATTTTTAGTAGAGACAGGGTTTCACCATGTTGACCAGGATGGTCTCGATCTCTTGACTTTGTGATCCACCCGCCTCGGCCTCCCAAAGTGCTGGGATTACAGGCTTGAGCCACCGCACCTGGCCTCAGATGGTTTCTTAAATTGATGTCCAAGGATGAGCTTCAGGGAATCTGAGATGCCTGACGTTATAAGGGAAAAGAAAAAGTTTTCCCTCTAGGGAAAAGATCTGTAACTTTGATTAGATCCCCCAAAGTGGTAATGCATCCTAAAAGCTAAGGACTACTGGATTAGTTGATCGTTAAAGTCCTGCTTAGTATAGAAGATCAGGCATTTTAATCTTCAGCTTTCGCCTCTCTATTGTATTCCACATTGGCCTGTCTCCCAAATCACTCTCAGAGAGCAAACTAAGGATTAGACTTTCTGAAATGTAATTGATTGTACCAGTCATCCCCAGAGGACTATTTAGAAAATCCAGGGAATTTTTAAAATTGAAGTTAATCATTTCTTTAATAGCCCACATGTATTTTTATTAGAATACAATCTTTATATCTTTATTCATATTATTTACTAGCCATGCATCTGATGATCATAAACACCAGAAGTGGCTGTAGCCAGTTAAACATACGCAGATACCACTGCCGTTAGTGTGAAATACTGGGAAGAAAAAGCAGTTCACTGAATGTAAACTGGTGACTGAGCTCCCAGCAGGGTGATTGTTTTCGTAGTTCTTTTCTGGCATGCATGTGATCTCTCAGCAGTGCTGGGGTAGTAAGCCCCCAAGTGTACTGCTGCCCTTCTTCATAAGATGGACAGCATGGATTTGAAAACAACAGTTGTTACTGTAGATAACATCATGGGAGATGTTATTGACCTTTATATGATGTGCTCCTAAGCAAGAAACAGTCCTGTCATGTAATATACAATTATAATCATTTAATTTTGTATAATTAACAGATAACTCTTAGGACTGAGCTTTAGAAAGCCCCTTCTGATATCTTGTTACTTTATTCTATAAAATCTGCTATGTGTCAGCTGTCTTTACTGGTTACCATTTATATCTAGGAACCACCTATGTGGATGGTATTTAAGATGTATTGTTTCACTGAAAGCAATGTTTAAAATAACTCTGGACATTTCTAATGCACACAGAAGGTTAAACTGAAATTGTGCTTCTTATAAAACATAAAGTTATTTAGCACAATCCATTATCCATCTTTCTCATCTTACCATCATTTGGTTCCAACTGATGGATTTTTCTGCAAGTGATACAGTTTTTGTGTCACAACAGAAAGGAAACTGAAGTTAATACTTTTATTAACACTTCAGTTTGAAAAACTGAATGTTGAAGGCAAGTGTCATGCTTTTCCTTGGAGCTGTTTCTTTAGCACCATCTTTAGCTCCCAGTGAAATGCAAGAGATGGAAAATCCCACCTATGAAATCCAAACACAGGTCTTGCAGGTCATGGATATCTGCAATATTGGTACGAGCTGTCAGGAGCATGAAACACTAATTTGTTTGAGTGTAGACACAAGAGTTCTCCTAGTTAGTTTATCTTCCTAAAACCATTTTCCTCCCTCACAGGGGCCTGCTAAATGTACCATCTATGCAGAAAGTTTAGACTTCTGATTTGTGAAAATTGTTCTGGAGATAGCATTGTAGATTTGTTCTCTTGCTGTGTAGACAGCGTATTTTGAGTTTATCTTTGTTCTTCTTTGAAAAAGAGGTTCTTGTTTCTACGCTACCGATGTAGTAACTGGATGAGTGATTTCACTGCCGTAACTGCCTATTGGTTATTTTAAATATGGTGTTTGTTAGCATATGGCAGACTTCTGCTTTAATGATCACAATGTGATGACAAAAATGCTAAATCTTGTCCAACAGAATTACAACATGGACCCGTTTTTGCCTTACGGAAAAGAAAATACCCCTCAGAGAGTTTAATTTGCTCATAAAAATCAAATGTGGAAACAGTAACACCTTGAACAGAGGGGAGAAATAGGAACCTGCCTGGGAATGTAGAATTTAATAGCCTAAATTTTACTTCCTGTCGTGATAGTAACTGAAGACAACATAAAGTACACTTGTCAAAATAATAACAATCTTTAAAATTCCGCATAGATGATTTAAGGATGGAGCAGTTTCAAAACGCTTTAATTTTTGGTAGGGAACTTGCTTTTTTGGCTTTGATTGCTGTGGACAGGCAATCCACAGCCATTGGTCAATATGGAATAGCAGAAAATGTCCCCAGCAGCTGTAATGGCTTGATAAGGTGATAGACAGTTTTTATGAATGGCTATATCCAAGGAGCATCAGCTGGTGCTATGGTGGCTTAGAAATTTTCAGGGGCTTTTACCTGTTTTCCGTAACTCTAACCAACATGTGGGAGCCTTCACCACAGCCTTACCTTTACATTGTAATAAAATCTAAACTGATCTCTTTTCTCTACTCTCTCAAATCATTTGTGAATCTGCTTGGGAGCCTTTCTCTCTCTCCCCAGAAAGCCTCATTATGCAAGTATGCAAGTAGTAAATGTTTGCATATCCTCTTGATGTGTATGTACCATTATCATCAGTCTATATATGTGACTCCAGTTCAGGTGTTTAGGGGTGAAGGGAGCCTATCACGTCTTCTTGTGAAGACCACAACAGTATGGGTTATAAAAATGGAGTTTAACATATATATCTCAAACAAGAACAAGATTACACCGGGCATATTTTGTAATAACCTAATTTTTATTTAATAATGTATTTTCAACAATGTCATTAAATATTTTTCACAGTATCATATTTAGTGACAGTATATTATACCAGCATATGGTGCAAATGATCTAACCAACTTATTGAATAGATATGTTGGTTCCATTTTTTTCCCTAATTTAATAAACTACAATGAATAACCTTCCAGCTATACCTTTGTGTTTATTCTTGATGGTTTCTGTGAGATAGTTTTGCATTTAAGTATTAATGTGTCATAAGTGCATTCACTAAACATTTGTGGAGCACCTAAAGTGCACAATTTTGGGGACTCCTTAACATAAAAGACATCAAATTTTCTTGCAGAGAAGTTCCAATATAATAAGGGATCCAGAGAAATATTTATAAGTTGGAAAACTGAATTTTTGGTTAAACCAATAGTGGTTTTAATTGTCTGCATTAAAAAAAAATCACAATAGCTTTTTTTATTTGTATAAAATTTTATTAGGTGTGAAATTTGCCACAGGGTGGCACTAATACATTTCTATTTATTTGTGACATATTAATGAGCAGTTTCTTCTCTGATCTATTTTTAGTGAGTTATAACTGGAAAAATAGGTTTCATTTGACATTTAAAAAAATTAGATTACATAAAAACATAACCACAAGGCAAGATTTTTATTTAACACTGAAGTATTACGTATGTTTTTATACTCACAGAGCCTGACAAGTGATTTCCTTTTTTGAAAACCGAACTCACATTACTGCACATCATGTGTATGTATGTGTGCAAATGTATGGACATATGTGGATGAAATAACCAATTTACAGGGTTAGGTTTGTTTTCTGATCTAGTGTCTAACTGAAATTTCAGGTTTATATGTTTGCTTTTTTAAGAGTTGGGGAAGAGGGAGGGGCCAAGATAGCTGACTAGAAGCAGCTGCAGTTGGAGACTCCCACCAAGAAGAAAGAAAACAGTGAGTCAATCCTGCACTGGCAACTGAGGTGTCCAGGATCTTTCACAGGGGCTGATGAGGTGGTTGGCATGACCCACAGAGAGCCAGGAAAAGGAGGGTAGAGTGATGGCCCACCTGGTAGCCACATGGAGCAAGGGAAGCTCCCATCACTACCCAGGGGAGGTGGTGAGTGATTCTACTACCTCACCTTGAAAAACATGCCTTTTCCATGGTCCTGAGGTCCTTATAATGTATTACAAAATTACTTTGCAGAAGGCTTGTACAATTTGCACTTACTCACTAGAGGTATTATTATGTTTGTTTAACCATACCTTTATCAGCACTGGGCATTTTACTTTCTCATTAGGTTTATTTTCTGACCTAGCATCTAATTGAATGTGTCTAATTGTCTAACTGATGTGTTCAAGCCACAGGTCAGTAGATCCCCTCATCAGCCCATGCCACCAGGGCCTTGGGTCCCAAGCACAGAGCTGTACAGATACCCAATGGCTGCTCAGCTAGAGTCTGCTTAAAACTACCCAGTTACCAGGGGGAGAGGAGACCATCCTCACTGATGCCTAAGAGAATCGGGGAGACTGGGCGGTTTGGACCTAGGAGGAATTCCCCACAACACACCACAGTGGCTGTGGCAGATTATGTCCAGATTGCCTTTTTAGGTTAGACCCTGACCCATCCCTGCTCACCGGGTGTGGCCTCCCCGTGGGAATTTAGCAACTCCAGCCAGGGGTTTACTGATCTTTCTGGGACAGAGTGCCTAGGGGGAGGGGTGGCTGTGATCTCCACAGATCAGCAGAGTTAGTCTTTCCTCCTGCTGGCTTTGAGGAATCCAGGCATTCTGGACAAGTGGGATTCCTCCCAGTATAGTGTACCCCACTACCAAGAAGCAGGCAGAGTGCTTCGTTAAGTGGTGCCTGTGGCTTCTGACTCGGTGAGACCCCCCAACAGGGTCATCAGACACCTTATACAGGAACATTCCTTCTCTCTGGTGCCCTTCTGGGATAGAGCTCCCATTGGAAGAAGCAGGCACCCATTTATTTTTTGCTGTTCTCCTGCCTCCTTGGGTGACACCTCCAGGTACAGGAAGGACCCAGGTGAATAGTTTCTGGAGTGGACCCCCAGCAAACTACAGGAGCCCTATGGAAGAGGGACTTGATTGTTAGAAGAAGCAACAAAAACTACAGCATCAAAAAAAGTCCCCACAAAAACTCCATCCAAAGGTTTAGCTTCAAAGATTGAAGCTAAACTCATGAAGATGAGAAAGAATCCATGAAAAGACTCTGAAAACTCAAAAAGCCAGAGTGCCTCTTCCCCTCCGAATGATCACAACACCTCTCCAGCAAGGGCACAGAACTGGGCGGAGGCTGAGATGGATGAATTGGCAGAAGTAGGCTTCAGGAGGTGTAATAAACTTCGCTGGGCTAAAGGAGCATGTTCTAACCCAATGCAAAGAAGCTAAGAATGATGATAAAACATTATAGGAGCTTTTAGCCAGAATAACCAGTTGGGAACATAAATGACCTGATGAAGCTGAAAAATAAAACACAAGGACTTTCCAGTGCAACCACAAATATCCCTAGCTGAATAAACCAAGTGGAGGAAATAATTTCAAAGCTTGAAGGCTATCTTGCTGAAATAAGACAGTCAGACAAGACTAGAGAAAAAAGAATGAAAAGGAACAAATGAAACCTCTGAGAACTATAGGATTATGTAAAAAGACCAAACTATAACTGATTTGGGGTAAGTGAAAGAGCAGGGGAGAATGAAACCAAGTTGTCAGGGAGAATGAAATCAAGTTGGAAAACATACTTCACGATATCAGCTTGGAGAACTTCCCCAACCTAACAAGACAGGCCAACATTCAAATTCAGGAAATCCAGAGAACCTCAGTACCATACTGCATAAGAAGATTAAACCCAAGACACATAATCATCAGATTCTCTAAGGTTGAAGTGATGGAAAAAAATGTTAAGGGTAGCCAGAGGGAAAGGCCAGGACACCTACAAAGGGAAGCCCATCAGACTAATGGTGGACCTCTCAGCAGAAACCCTATAAGCCAGAAGAGATTGGGAGTCAATATTTAACATTCTTAAAGAAAATGATTTCCAATGCAGAATTTCATATGTGGCCAAACTAAGCTTTATGAGTAAAGCAGAAAGAAGATCCTTTTCAGACAAATGCTGAGGGAATTTATCACCACCAGGCCTGCCTTGCAAGAGCTCCTGAAGGAAGCACTAAATTTAGAAAGGAAAAGCCATTACCAGCCACTAAAAAAACACACTGAAGTACAAAGACCAATGATACTATGAAGCTACTACATCAAAAAGTCTGCAAAATAACCAGCTAGCATCATGACAGGATCAAATTAACAAATGTAAATATTAACCTTAATAATATTATTTTAATATTAATGTTTAATATTAATATAAATATTATTAATTAATATTATTAACCTTAATATTTTAAATATTATTAATGTTAATAAAAATTAATGTTGATATTAATAGGTATATTAATGATATTAATATTAATACTAACAATGGATCTTAACTTTAAATGTAAATATTAACCTTAAATGTAAATGGGATAAATACCTCAATTAAAAGGCACAGAATAGCAATCTGGATAGAGTCAAGATTCATTGGTGTACTGTATGCAAGGGATTCATCTCAGTGCAAAGACACATAGGCTCAAAATGAGGGTTGAAGGAAAATTTACCAAGCAAACAGAAAGCAGAAAAAAGAAGGGGCTGTAATACTAGTTTCTGAAAAATAGACTTTAAACCATCAAAGATCAAAAAAGACAAGGACATTGTGTGATAGTAAAAGGTTCAATTCAACAAGAAGCACGAATTATTCTAAATATATATGCACCTAATACAGGAACATCCAGATTCATAAAACAAGTTCTTAGAGACCTACAAATAGACTTAGACTCCCACGCAATAATAGTGGGAGACTTTAACACCCCACTGTCAATATTAGACAGATCAACAAGACAGAAAATTAACAAAGATATTCAGGATGTGAACTCACCTCTGGATCAAGTGGACCTTAATAGACATCTACAGAATCTCTACCCCAAAACAACATAATATACATTCTTCTCCAGTACCACATGGCACTTACTCTAAAATCAGTCACATAATTGGAAGTAAAACACTCCTTAGCAAATCAAAAGAATTGAAATCATAACAGTCTCTCAGACCACAGTGCAACCAAATTAGAACTTAAGATTAAGAAACTCACAAGCACTATGCAACTACCTGGAAATTTAACAATCTGCTCCTACATGACTCCTGAATAAATATTGAAATTAAGGCAGAACCCAAAAGTTCTTTGAAACCCATGAGAACAAAGACAACATACCAGAATCTTAACACAGCCAACGCAGTGTTAAGAGGAAAATTTATAGCACTAAGTGCCCACATCAAAAAGATAGAAAGATCTCAAATTGACACCCTCACATCATAACTGAAAGAACTAGAGAACCAAGAGTAAAGAAACCACAAAGATAGCAGAAGACAAGAAAAAACCAAGATCAGAGCAGAACTGAAGGAGATAGATATATGGAAAAACCCTTCAAAAAATCAGGAGCTGGTTTTTTTAATAAATAAATAAATAAATAAATAAATAAATAAATAAATAAAATAGACCACTAGCTGGACTTAAAAAGGAAAAAAAGAGGAAGGAATCCACAAGACAAAATAAAAATTTATAAATGGGTTATCACCACTCATCCCTGAAAACTAAACAACCATCAGAGAATACTATAAACACCTCTATGCAAACAAACTAGAAAGAAATGGATAAATTCCTGGACACATACACCCTCCCGAGACTGAACCAGGAAGAAGTTGAATCCCTGATAGACCAATAACAAATTCTGAAATTGATGTAGTAATAAATATCCTAACAACCAAAAGAAGTCCAGGACCAGATGGATTTACAGCCGAGTTCTACCAGAAGTACAAAGAAGAGCTGGTACCATTTATTCTGAAACTATTTCAATAAATTGAAATGGGGGGGACTCCTCCCTAACTCATTTTATGAGGCCAGCATCATCCTGATACCAAAAACTGGCAGAGATACAACAACAAACAAAGAAAACTTCAGGCCAATATTCCTGATGATCATCAATGCAAAAATCCTCAATAATATAGAGGCAAACTGCATCCAGCAGCATATCAAAAAGCATATCCACCACGATCAAGTCAGTTTCATCCATGGGATGCAAGGCTGGTTCAACATATGCAAATAAATAAATGTCATTCATCACATAAACAGAACTACAGACAAAAACCACATGATAACAGATACAGAAAAGGCATTCAATAAAATCCAACATCCATTCATATTAAAAACCCTAAATAAACTAGATATTGATGGAACATACCTCTAGATAATAAGAGCTGTCTGTAATAAACCCACAGACAATATCATACTGAATGGACAAAAGCTGTAAGCATCCCCCTTGAAAACTGGCACAAGACAAGGATGCCCTTTCTTGCCACTTTTATTCAACATAGGAGTAAGTTCTGGCCAGAGCAATCAGGCAAGAGAAGGAAATAAAGTATATTCAGATAGGAAGAGAAGAAGTTAAACTGTCTCTGTTTGCAGATGAGATGATCCTATGTCTAGAAAACCCTATCATCTCACCCCAAAAGCTTCTTAAGTTGATAAGCAACTTCAGCAAAGTCTCAGGATACAAAATCAATTGGCAAAAATTACAAACATTCCTATATGCCAATAATAGACAAGCAGAGAGCCAAATTCATGAACAAACTCCCATTCACAACTTCTACAAGGAGAATAAAATATCTATGAATACAACTAACAAAGGGAGTGAAGGACCTCCTCAAGGAGAACTACAAGCCACTGCCCAACTAAATCAGAGAAGACATAAACATTCCATGTTCATGGTTAGGAAGTATTAATATCATGAAAATGGCCATACTGACTTAAGTAATTTATATATTCAATGCTATTTCCATTAAACTATCATTGACATTCTTCACAGCATTAGAAAAAACTAATTTCAAGTTCATATGGAACCAAAAAAGAGCCTGTATAGCCAAGACAATCCTAAGCAAAAAGAACATAGCTGGAGGCATCATGCTACCTAACTTCAAGCTATACTACAAGGATACAGTAACCAAAACAGCATGGTACTGGTACAAGAACAGACACATAGAGACAGATGGAACAGAATAAAGACCTCAGAAATAAGACCATACATCTACAACCATCTGATCTTTGACAACCCTTATGAAAACAAGCAATGGGGAATTGATTCCCTATGTAATAAATGGTTCTGGGAGAACTGGCTAGCCACAGGCAGAAAATTGAAATTGGACCCCTTCCTTACACTTTATGCAAAAATTAACTAAAGATGGATTAGAGACTTAAATGTAAAACCCAAAACTATAAAAACCCCAGAAGAAAATGTAGGTGGTACCATTCAGGATATAGGCACGGGCAAAGATTTAATGACAAAAATGTCAAAAGTAATTGCAACAAAAGCAAAAATTGACAAGTGGGTTCTAATTAAACTGAAGAACTTCTGCACAGCAAAAAAACTATCATCTGAGTGAACAGACAACCTATAGAATGGGAGAAAAGTTTTGCAATCTATCCATCCAACAAAAGTCTAGTGTTCAAATTCTACAAAGTACTTAAACAAATTTGCAAAAAGAAAAAACAACCCCATTAAAAAGTGGGCAAAGTACATGAGCAGACACTTCTCAAAAGGAGACATTTATGTGACCAACAAACATGAAAAAAAGCTCAACATCACTGATCATTAGAGAAATGCAAATCAAAACCACAATGAGATACCATCTCCTTACAATCAGAATAGCAATTATTAAAAAGTCCAAAAAAGGCTGTGGAGAAATAGGAATATTTTTATATTATTGGTGGGAATGTAAATTAGTTCAACCATTGTGGAAGACAGTGTGGTGATTCCTCAAAAACCTAGAACCAGAAATACCATTTGACTCAGGAATCCCATTATTGGGTATATACCCAAATGAATAGAAATCATTCTGTTATAAAGATACATGCATGCTATGTTCATTGCAGCAGTATTCACAATAGCAAAGAAATGGAATCAACCCAAATGCCCCTCAATAACAGGCTGGATAAAGAAAATGTGGTACATATACACCATGGAATACTACGCATCCATAAAAAGGAATGAGATCCTGCCCTTTGGAGGGACATGGATGGAGCTGGAAGCCATTATCTTCAGCATACTAATACAGGAACAGAAAACCAAGCACCACATGTGCTCACCTATAAGTAGGAGCTGAACAGTGAGAGTACACGGACACAGGGAGGGGAACAACAGACACTGGGGCTTGTTTGGGGTTGGGGAGAACATCAGGAAAAATAGCTAATGCATCACACCTAGATGATGTGATGTTTCCCACTTGTAAACATCACACCTAGATGATGGGTTGATAGGCATAGCAAACCACCATGGCCCATGTTTACCTATGTAACAAACCTGCGCGTCCTGCACTTGTATCCTAGAACTTAAAATTAATTTTTTTTTTTTTTTAAGGAGACTAGGGTGTGGATATGTTGCCCAGGCTGGCCTGGAAGCAATCCTCTGGCCTTAGCTTCTTGAGTGTCTTGGACTACAGGTGCTCACCACCACACCTGCTTTAACATTTCCTTAAATTAAGGATCCTCAGTAGTCCATTCTGGCTCTCTCCTGCCCCATTAAAATCGCAGGGTCAGGGAAGTTTCAGAAAGTGTACTCTAATAGCTTCTTCCCACTTGTAAACATCTGATAATGTCCCTGCTGGCGTTTCCTTCCCTCCTTGGCAACCACTGGCCTAGGGAGTGCCTGTTGACAGGGAATGTCCTCTCCAGTATACCTGAATGAAAAAAAGGATAAATGCCCTCTTTATTACATATGGCTTTTGAAAATCATTTTAAGTCATTACTATAAGCAGTTATGATATTTTATAAACTAATATTAAAAAACTTTAAAAATTTTTTAAATATTTTTAAAATAAAATAATTGATGGTATACATAGAGATAAATTCTTGAAATTGAATTGCATTATAAATTCTTTCTTTGCTTAATTTGAAAGAAATCTTTCTAAAGTAGTTTTAATATAGATGTTTTATTAGTCCATTATCAAGGATTAATTTTAAGTGTCTTTAGATGTAAATTTGTTAACTCGTTATTCTATACTTTACATTTCCCTCATGATAAGAAAAAATATGCCAAGAAAAAGTTAATTGTGCTTTAAGTTAATGAATTGCAATGAAAGGTTATATTATTGGAGAGATGATTTTAGGTTAGTGCATGTAATTTTTTTTTTCATGATTGTCTTTTTTAAAAACAGCATTATTGACTGGGTGTGGTGACTCACACCTATAATCCCAACACTTTGGGAGGCTGAGGCGGGAGGATTTCTTGAGGCCAGGAGTTTGAGACCATCCTGGACAACATAGGGAGACTCTTTCTCTTCATAAAATAAAAGTGAAAAATTATCTGAGCCTGGTGGCTCACACCATTGGTCCCAGCTACTTGGGAGGCTGAGACAGGAGGACTGCTTGGACCTGGGAGGTTGAAGTTGCAGTGAGCTCCAGCTGTGCCACTGCTCTTCAGCCTCAGTGACAGAGAGAGACCTTGTCTCAAAAAAACAAACAAACAAATAAAAAACTCCCCAGCATTACTGAGGTATAATTGACATGCAGTAAACTATACATATTTAAAGTACAGTTTGATAAGTTTGGATAGACATAGACACTATTTATTTGCTCTAGTGTCTTTTAAAAACAAAGTTTTAAATTTTGTTAAGAAGTTCAATTTATTGGCCGGGCTCAGTGACTCACACCTGTAATCCCAGCACTTTGGGAGGCCAAGGTGGGTGGATCACAAGGTCAGGAGATCGAGACCATCCTGGCTAACTAGGTGGAATCTCTTCTTTACTAAAAATACAAAAGATTAGCCAGGTGTTATGGCACACACCTGTAGTCCTAGCTACTCAGGAGGCTGAGGCAGGAGAATTGCTTGAACCTGGGGAGTGGAGGTTGCAGTGAGCTGAGATCATGCCACTGCATTCCAGCCTGGTGACAGAGCAAGACTCCATCTCAAAAAAAAAAAAAAAAAGAAAAAAGAAAAAAAAGAATTTCAATTTATCAATTCTTTCCTATGTAGATCGTACTTTTAGTGTTGTATCTGAAAAATCATTGCCTAACTCAAAATCACAAAGACTTTATCCTATGTTTTCTTCTGGAAATCTAAAAGTTTTAGGTTTTACATTTGGATCTATGGTCCATTTTGATTAATTGTTGTATATAGTGCAAGGTATGGATAAAAGTTCTTTTTTTAATGCGGATATTCAATTGTTCTAGCACTGTTTTTAGAAAAAAAATCCTTTCTCTACAAAATTCCCTTTACATCTTTGACCAAAATAAGTTGACTCCGTATTCTTTTTTGTGTTCCATCGATTTATTAGTCATTGTTATGCAAATATTACTGTCTTGATGAACGTAGCTTCAAATAAGTCCTGAACTCACATGAGTCATCATCCTTGTCCTTTTTTAACATTGTTTTTGGTCTTTGCATTTCAATATAAATTTTAGAACTGGTTTGTTAATTTCTATGAAAAATGCTGATAAAAGTTTGGGATTGCCTGGAATCTGTAGATCAATTTGTGAAAAATTGACATCTTAACAATATTGATTCTTTGGGCCCTTAAACAATGTGTATCTCTCCATTTATTTAGATCTTCTTTAATTTTCCTCAGAAATGTTTTGTAGCTTTCACTGTACAGGGCTTACACATCTTTTAACAAATTTTTCATCATTTGTTAATTATGTTGCTTTATAATTTCAATATCTGATTTTGTATTGCTATTATATAGAAATACAGTTGCTTTCTGAATATTGACCTTGTGTCCCGAATCATCGCTAAACTCACTGGTTTTTGGTAGTATTTTTGTAGATTCCGTGAGATTTTCTGCACAGATGATCATGTAGTCTGCAAATGAAGTGTTATTTCTTTTCAATTTGAATGGCTTTTGTTTTCTACCTTGACTTACGACCTGGTTAGAACCTCCAGTACGATGTTTCATACAAGTAGTTAAAGCAATTATGCCAGCAAATATGCTTTTCTTGTTTTTGATCTTAAGCAAAGCATTCTCATGTTTCGTTATTAAGTATGATGCTAGCTGTAGAGTTTTTGTCAGGTCGCGAAAGCTCCTTTCTATTCCTAGTTTGCTAAGAATTTTTATCATGAATGGATGTTTGGATTTTGTGAAATCTTTTAAAATGTCTGTTAAGATGAGTATGTATTTTTTTCTTTTTCAATCTGTTAATATGATGATTAATATTGATTTTTCATCTTTTATTTTAAAATTTTAAATTATTTTTAACTGTCCAAATTGTATAAACTTACAGTATACAATATGATATTTCAAAATATATGTGCATTGCGAAATGGATAAATCAAGATTATTAACATATGCATTACTTACATACTTACTATTTATTTGTATAGTCATTGATTGTTTTCTTTTTTGTAGACAGCATCTCCTTATATTGTGCAGGCTGGTCTCAAACTCCTGGCCTCAAGAGATCCTCCCACCTCGACCACCCAAAATGTTGGGATTACAGGCCAGCCTGTCATTGATTTTTAAATATTAAGCTAATCTTCATGCCTGGGACAAATCTCACTTGGTCATGATATACTATCCTTTTTATATATTGTTTGATTTGCTTTCCAAATATTTGTATTATAATTGTTGTATCTATGTTCATGAGGGATACTGGTCTATATTTTTATAGGAATATCTTTGTCAAAATTTTGGTATTATGATAATGTTTGTATCAAAGACTTGGGAAGTGTTCCCTCCTCTTTGATTTTTCTGGGAGAGTTTTGAAGAATTGGTATTATTTCTTCCAGTAAGTGTTTGGTAGAATTTACAGTGAAGCCACATTGGCCTGGCGATTTCTTTGTGGGAAGGTTCCTAGCTGCAAATTTAATTTTTAAAATAAAGCCATGGCTATTCAGATTATCTATTTCCTTTTTAGTGAACTTTGGTTACTTCTGTCTTTTAAGGAATGTGTATATTGTATTTAGGTTGTCATTTATTGGAATGAGATCATATATATTTCCTTATTCTTTCACTATCCATAGGATCGTAGTTATGTTATCTCTGCCGCCCCCAGTATTGGTAATTTGTGTTTGCTCTCTTTTTTCCTAGTCAGTTTGGCTAAAGGTTTATCAGTTTTATTGATCTTCTCAATAAAAATGCATCCCAAAGCTTTTGGGAAGATTAATAAAACAAAGATTTTATCTTTTTTTTGCTTTGTTCAGCTTCATTGATTTCTGCTCTGATTTTTATATTTCCTTTTTTTCTGCTTACTTTGGGTTTCATTTACTTTTATTTTTATAGTGTCTTAGAATGAAAGCTGAGGTCACTGACTTGAGATTTTCCTTCTTTTATAATAGAAGCCTTTAGAGGCTATTTACGTCTAAATTTTACCTTAGTGGTGTGGAGGCAGAATAATACCCCTCCTTAAGGATATCCATACTCTAATTCCCAGAAGCTGTGAATATATTACCTTACATGGCAAAAGGGATTTTGCAGAAATGATTAAGTTGAGGATTTTGAAATGAGAGTATCCTGGATTCTCTAGGTGACCCCAATTTAATCACAAAAGTTCTTCTAAGTGGGAGGCAGAGGGTCGGAGTCAGAGAAGGAGATGTGATGAGGGAAGCAGAGGTTGGAGTGATGCAAACACTGGTTTTACAGATGGAAGAGAGCCCCAAGACGAGACATGTGGCCAGCCTGTAGAAGCTGGAAAAGACAAGGAAGTGATTCTCGCCTAGTGGCCCTGGAAGGAACACAGCCCACTTGACACTGATTTTAACCCAGCGAGACTTCTGATCTCTAGAAATGTGTGATAATAAACTCATGTAGTTTTAAGCCACTAAATTTGTGATAATTTGTCAGAGTAGCAATAGGAAACTCATACACGTGGTATCCCCCAAGTTTTGGTATGTTGTGTTTTATCTTCAGTCCGTTCAAAACACTTTTAAATGTCCTATTTGATTTCATCTGGACCCATTGATTATTTAATAGTGGGTAGTTTGAGGGATTCTATAGATTTTCCAGCTATCTTTTTGTTATTGATTTTTTATCCAATTCCACTGTGGTGGTCACAGCACATACTTTGTAAGACTTGAATCCTTTTAAACTTACTGGGACTTGTTTTATGACCCAGAATTTAATTTGTCTTGGTAAAACATCAAGTACACTTGAAAGGAATATGTATTTTGTTGTTGTTCAGTGGAATATTTTATGTATGTCAATTAGGTCAAGTTGGTTGAATTGTGTTGCTCATATCTATATTCTTATTTTCTATTTACTAGTATCATTTACTGAGCAAGAGAGAGGTGTTAAAATCTCTGATTATAGTTTTATATTTGTCTGTACGGTTTTGTTTACAATTATTTTGTGTTTTCTGATGAAATGACCTCTTTATCAATATGAAATTACCTTCTTTACTCCTGATAATTGTGTTTCTCTGTTTGATAGTGATGTAGCCATGTTAATTTTCTTCTGAGCTTGCTTTTTTATCTAATCTGATAATTGCTGCCTTTCAGTTGGGATATTTAGACCATTTGCTTTAATGTGACTATGATATTGCTAGGCTTAAATGTCATCTTGCTGTTTGTTTTCTATCTTTCCCACCTATTTTTTGTTCCCCTTTTGCTGCCTTGTTTGGGTTTTTTAAAAATGATTCCATTTTATCTCCATTGTTGGTTTATAAACTGTAACTCTTTATGTTCTTTTAGTCATGACTTTAGCATTTGTTGTCTGTATCTTTAATGTAATAGTCTACTTTCAGGTGATATTATACTGCTTCACATAGAGTATAAAAACTTTATCGTTGTATACTTCTGTTTCTCCTTTCTCATCTTTTGTGCCTTTGTTTTCATACATTTTGCCTCTACATGTTATAAACCCAAAAATATTTTGTTTTTATTTAGTAGTGTTCTATATGGTTTATTGGCATTATTATAAATTATCTTTTAAAATTACTTAAAGGCTAAGAAAAAAATCTTGTATATTTACCCTTGTAATGAACATTTATGGTGTTCTTCAGGGTTTCCAGTGGATGAATATTTCCGTTTGCTATCATCTTCCTTCTGCCTAAAGAACTTTCTTTAACATAAAAGAAGTATTATACGTAGTATTTATATAATATATATCTGCTGGTTATTAATTCTTTCAGCTTTGTATCTCTGGAAATGTTGTCATTCCATCATTGTTACTGAAAGATACTTCCACTGGGTATAGAATTCTAGGCTGATAGGTTTCTTTTTTCTTTGGGTACTTTAAAATGTTTGTTCTGCTGCCTTTTCACTTGCATTGCTTCTGATGGGAAATCTGTTGTCATCCTTATCCTTGTACCCCTATCTTTGTACATATCTTCTTTTGTTTTGGCTGCTTCTGAGATTTTGTCTTTATTATTGAACAGTTTTTTTTTGTTTTGTTTTGTTTTTGTTTTTGTTTTAATTTTTATTGCATTATAGGTTTTAGGGTACATGTGCAGAAGGTGCAAGATAGTTGCATAGGTACACACGTGGCAGTGTGTTTTGCTGCCTTCCTCCCCTTCACCCACACTTGGCATTCATCCCCAGGCTATCCCTCCCCAGCTCCCCCCGCTGTCCCTCCCCCATTCCCCCAATAGACCCCAGTGTATAGTAGACCGCCTCTCTGTGTCCATGTGTTCTCATTTTTCTCACCCGCCTATGAGTGAGTATATGCGGTATTTCTTTTTCTGTTCTTGTGTCAGTTTGCTGAGAATGATGTTCTCCAGATTCATCCATGTCCTTACAAAGGACACAAACTCATCATTTTTGATTGCTGCATAATATTCCATGGTGTATATGTGCCACATTTTCCCAGTCCAGTCTATCATCGTTGGGCATTTGGGTTGGTTCCAGTTCTTTGCTATTGTAAACAGTGCTGCAATGAACATTCGTGTGCATGTGTCCTTATAGTAGAACGATTTATAGTCCTTTGGATGGGAAAAAATCTTTGCAGTTTACACATCAGACAAAGGGCTGATATCCAGAATTTACAAAGAACTCAAACAGATTTACAGGAAACAAACAAACAAGCCCATTTAAAAATGGGCAAAGGATATGAACAGACACTTTACAAAAGAAGACATACATGAGGCCAACAAACATATGAAAAAATGCTCATCATCACTGGTCATTAGAGAGATGCAAATCAAAACCACATTGAGATACCATCTCACGCCAGTTAGAATGGCGATCATTAAAAAATCTGGAGACAGCAGATGCTGGAGAGGATGTGGAGAAATAGGAACACTCTTACACTGTTGGTGGGAGTGTAAATTAGTTCAACCATTGTGGAAGACAGTGTGGCGATTCCTCAGGGACCTAGAAATAGAAATTCCATTTGACCCAGCAATCCCATTACTGGGTATATATCCATTGAACAGTTTTATTATATGTGTCTTTTCTTCATGTTTATTCTTGTTGGTGTTAGTGAATCTCTTTTGATCCATGAATTTATGGTTTTCATCAAATTTGAAAAAAAATTAGCTGTTATTCCTTTAAATAATCTTCTTTTCCTCGTCCTTTCCTGGGGCTCTAATTGCACATATTTATGTCACTTAAAGTTGTTTGACAGCTCACTGACTCTCTTTTAATTTTAAAAATGCTTTTTTCTCCCATTGTTTTCTTTTGAATAGTCTCTATCGCTATGTGTTAACTGATCTTCTGCTATTATGTATGTCTTGTCTGCTATTATAACATTCCATGTTTTTTTCTTCTCAGACTTGTAGGTTTCATCTTTAGCAGTTCACATTTGGATTTTTGAAATGAGCTTTTGGTTTTGGATCTGTTTTATGGGTATGTTTTCAACTTATGGAAATGGAATACAGTCATAGTAATGGTTTTAATGTTGTTGTCTACTGATCCTAACATCTGTGTCAGATATGAGTCTGTTTTAATTGATTTTTCCCTCAATGTGAGCCTATTTTTTTGAAGTGAAGATATGAACATTATTTAATAACTGATCTTCTGTAATAAACCATTTGAAAATATTTTACAAGGAATCACACACACGATATTTTACAAAGTTTCTTGACTTTTTTGTCGCTGTTGTTTTTCCGACTTGTCTGTACAAAATAGAACAATAAAAAAGGGCAGAGAAAAGGAAATGGCCCCCCAGGCCCCCAGCCCAAGGTGAGGGGTAGCCAGGTCGGGTGGGTAATGAGAAGGATTAGACCTTTTGGCGTATCTGCTAATTTTGGTTAGGAAGACAGACATTGTGAAATTTACCTTGTTAGTTGATGATTATGTTCATGTTTTGAACAGTGTTCTGGATTATGATTAAATTACTTTGAAACTGGTCCATTTTGGTCTTGCTTTTAAGATAATTTAGGTAGGACCAGAGCAGCATTTAGTTTAGGCCTAAATCCCCAGTTTTGAGGCAAAGGCTTCTAAGCATTCTACTATTTTCCTGTGAATTGTGAGCTTTTCCAGTTTAGCTAGTGAGACTAGGCACGGCTGTCAGACTTAGGTAGCTTCTTTATACCCATACACTGCTAGTTCTCTGCTGAATACTTCAGAGGGACCCTCTGTAGATCTCCAGTTGTCTATATGTATAGCAGATGTCTGTCTCTCTCCTCTGTGGTGATCTGTCCTGTGAACTCCCTGGACTTCTCGTAATCTGTATTCTTCCTGGACTCTTAGTTCCTTGACTCGGGGAATCTGCCAGTCCCCATCTGAGTTTCTCCTCCTAGTGCCTGACCTGGAAGCTCAATCATGCACACATTCCATTTGTTTTACATCTCTTAGGGTTCACTGCTTTGTTGCTTCATGTCCAGTATCTTGAAAACTGTTGTTTTATATATGTTGTCTGTTTTCTTGGTTGTTTCAAGCAGGAATATAAATTTGGTCCACACGACTCCATCTTTTCCAGAGTGAAATTTCTACTTCAAGTGTTTATGAAAAGGCTTTTGTTAGTTTTGCCGTATGATTTTCTGCTTGAATTTAGGCAGTAATGTAAATTGTACTTTAGATTAAGAAAGGAATAAATTACTTTATGTCAAATACATACTTATATAAAGAAATATTCTACTTACAAAAGGTGTATTGTAAATAAAATAATTAGCTTTTTTTTTCACAGTTTAGTTGGAAAAGTAATTATTTTGATTTATTAGCAGCTGTAAGTCTAATAATAAGTAGTAATTTTACAGTTTTAACTATATTACAGCAAAAGTGTTTTTTGAAATTAAAATAAATGTCTGGAGGTCATGCTAAATACATTTTAAACTTAATATAGTTATACTTTTTAATACTGCAAATTATTAAAGCTAAATAAATAAGCCTTATGCAAAGACTTAAGCGATTTTCTGAAGCAAAGTAACTATCACTTACTGACTGTGTGCTTTGTGACAGTTACTTAACAAAATTATTTTTTATTCTCGTAATGTATTTATTAGGTAGATGTCATTATCCTCATTTTAGAGATGAGGAAATTGATATCTAATAGGGTAATATAATTTGCCCAGAGTTACAGAGTTAGTTAAATTGTAGAGCCTGGTTTCAAACAGGTCAAATAACTAAGACCCAATTATTATGCCACACTGGTCAAAACTCTCAACTCTATAAAGAACTTCCAATTATTAAGATTTTTAGGAATGTGTTTTAATAATGAATTTGTTGGTTAGTTTTAGCTTTTAACATATCAAGTAGGATAGTAATGTTTTATAAATTTTCTCTCCTATTCTGTAATGTAATGACAACTTAATGTCACGCTTCAAGTCTGGTTATAAGTCACATTTTGAAACACTTTGCAGTTTCCATGGTGCTTTCACATAGTTTTATCTATGAATTCTCATAGCCACATGGATATGACATTAACCTCATTTTGCTCAGATTTTACCACCTGGTCTAGATTTCCATGATTCTTAGACCAGTGTTTTTTTTTTTTTTTATGATTCCAAGCTAGCCTTTTTGTGTCATTAGCTTATTTTATTAAAACAAACAAATAAAATCAAAATGACAATGATATAAAATAGTCATTTTTTTCTACTTTTATCATACCTTTAAAAATGAAGTTTTATTTGTAATATATTCTTTTTATATTTGAACAGATATTAAAACATTTTTCTCACCATAGTAATACCAGTTTTTGGTTTACTTTGCAGTCTTGCAGGTAGTCTCACTGAATTTGTTACTCAGAGTACTGGTGGAATATTCGCCGATTATCATTTGATGCCAGACTGACAGGAAGCAATGAATATATATATGTATAAAGGTTATTGCATGGCATATGATAGCTACATTTTATACATTTTATTGTTTGCTTATTAAACAGTATTTAATTAATGCCCATTTAAAAATCTCTTTGTACTGTGAAACACAAGCAAATTTTGTATCCGAGTCGTTATTATCTTATTAGGATCCAGAACTAAGTTGTAGGAGAATTCTTTAAGGTGTCTTAAAGATCATACTTCCTCAAAATATTATACAGTATTTTTGTACTCCTATTATAATATGGTTCCAACTTATTATGAATGTTTGTTGTTATTAAATACTTATTTTATCTGTTATGAGTTGAATTGTGTTCCTCCAAAAAGATACAGTATGTTGAAGTCCTAACCCCCAGTGCCTGAGAATATGACCTTATTTGGAGATAGGGTCTTTACAGAGGTAATCAAGTTAAAATGAGGTCATTAGGGAGAACCGTCATCCAATATGAATGGTGTCCTTATTGAAGGGGGCATTAGGACAGACAGAAGATAGGAGTGAGGCATTTACACACCAAGGAACATCAGAGATTGGTGGCAAACACCAGAAGCTGGGCAGGGGCAAGGAAGAATTCTCCCCTAGAACTGTCAGAGAGAGCATGGCCCTGCCTGCTGATACCTTGATTTTGAACTTCTAGCCTGCAGAACTGTGAGACTATAAATTCCTGTTGTTCTAGTTTTTGGCACTTTGTTATGGCTGCCCTCAGAAAGTAATGCAGTACCTGAAATAGAAATAGAACCTCTCCCTTTGAGAACTGACTACACTGAATATACTGAGACTTTAAAAACCAGGACATGCTCATGATTTACTTTTTCTCTCACCCTATTCCATCCAAAGCTTCATTGTTAGAAGTAGCAGAAGGTCCTTGGTCCTACTCTCAGAAGCCCTGCAATATGCGCCAGCAAAGTCCGGCTTCGCTTACCAATATGAAGCTTACAATACACAGGCCTGTGCTTTAGTATAAAACAGGAGCCTTTAGATGACATTCCAAACTGCTGTCTGTCTAGACAGCAGACCTTTCCAGTCTTGTCTCCACTTTTACTCTGTGAGCCTTGTCTATAGCCAGGCAGGCACTGCTCACTCTTCTCTCTGTCATTTCTTTCTCCTCTGCCTTGGCTGTCCTGTGGTGCCAGGCTGGCAGGAAGCAGTGAAAACATGAGTGTCAAAGCATTGATAGGAAATGTGGCTGAGGCCCTTTGCTGTCAGGGCTCTGCATTGTCTCCCTCAGTGGGGAGCATCTGCTGTCTCAGTAGGGAGAGCAGGTGACTTCCACACTTTACATCTACTGCCCTGGCTTCTCACCGGAGCTTCTGTATCACAGCTCCACTAGAAAGACTTGAATAGATTTGACTTTATTTATACTTTGATTCTTACCTCAAAATCATCAACCCCTGTTGAAGACATGTACATTTCTGACAGTGACATGGTCAGTCTGCCGCTAATCCAGACTCAGGCAATCTTTGTTTTCTTCCATGGTCAATCACCAGGTGAGATCAGTGTTTCAATCCATAACATTTCTCATTTTGTCCTTTCATATTTACTCGCACTTGCCAGTTTCCTATTCTAGATTCTGCAGGCTACTATAATACTCATTTAATTGGTTTCCCTGTCTCTTGTTTCTAGTGCAAGGGTTTTCCAACTCTAAAGTAGTTGATCGTCTTATCTAATCAACCAGATTGTAAACTCTTAGAAGAGAGGGATCTTTGCATATCTAGGAATTTATCCTAATAGCATTGTCTCACTCAAAATAGCAATTAAACACTGTAAATTCTACATATGTTACCTGGAATCCTAGTTCTACCACTTATTAGCGTTGTGAAATGGGTCAAGCTGCTTAACTTCTGCCTCAGTTCACCTCTCGGTAGAATAAGGATAATCTACGCTCATTAAGTTGTAGTGAGAGAAGGTGATGTGAATAAAATAATAAATGTAAAGCACTTAGTACAGTGCCAAAGATATGTAGTAAAATGTTCACTTCTGTCTTACTGTTTTGCACTTTGATGTTCATCAAATATTTGTAGACTAATCAAACTGATACTACAATAACTCAAGAATGGACATGTGCTTTGACTGCATCTGAACATATGTTGCCTCTCTTAATTATGGTGATGTAGTCCTAAGCTTTTTGAGTTCCTCAAGCATACAGTTAGGATAACACCTATTCATAGGACTGTTTAAAGATGAAAATCAATGAGTTGCCATAGGGCTGAGTCCAGAGCCTGACATATAGTAAACACTAAATAAATGGTACCCAGTAGAAATAGAAATCATGGCAGTACTATTAGTAGTAAAGCAGTGGTAGCAGTGATGGAGGCGGTTTTAATGGTAGTAATGGAGTGGGCAGCAGTATTTCATTTAGTTTCTTATAAGTGTGGGACATATAAGAAATTGAAAGTAGCTTGGGGAAATGCGAAGAAAAGATGTAAAGATTTACTTGAGATTGGGTGGGTATTGATAGTTGAAGTCATGGAAGTGGATGAGGTGGCTTGGGCATGTAGAGGGCCACAATGGGAGAATAAAGGAATCAAGGGAAGGGAAGGACAAGGGGAAAGTTGAGGCTATTGGGTATTAGTAAATTCTTATCCATCTGATTCAGAGATAGTGGGAGGAAGCATGTAAGTTCTAAGAGGGGCAGCAGTGATAAGAGGGTCAAGGAAGACAGCTAGTGCTGTGCTGTAGTGCCCGTCCAGCCTGCATCTCCAGTCATTTCTCAAACATGTTCTCATCTTTCCATCTTGCTTGCACTTTGACTCCTTTCCTTCTTAACATTTAAAGTATTAATTTCTATATACATATACTCATATAAAAGATTTATCATAAATGAATAAATGTGATCATATTCCATCTGCTTTCTTTAATTCAGTTGTTATTATATTTTGTTTGCCTCCCCTTTTCCCACTGCTCCTCTCTCCTGCTTATTGGCACTGCTTCTGCCTATGTAATCATGCTATAGACCTAACACGTATACTCTTGTACTTTGTATTAACCCTCAGATAATCATACATAGACGTGAATGCATATACACATATTAACATTGGTATATCTGATAAGCTAAGTCCTTCCTCATCCTCTTTTCTTAGAAAATATTTTTGCTATTATTTGGCATTTGTTCTTTCACATGAACCTCAAGATTATTTTATCCAAGGAGGAAATTCTAATTAGATTTGTTTTGAGTATGTAATTAACTTAGTAGAATTGACATTTTTATTATAATGTCTTTCCATCTAAGATAATGAAAGTTCCGTTTTTATAGATCTTGTTTTATTGTTCTTCAATACATTTTAGAAATATGTGCCATGGATCATATCAAAGAATTGTCAACTTCCACACTTTGCTTAGAAAGGATGGTATGAGGTTGGAAACAATTGCAATTTTGTATGTTAAAGACTGGGGTGTGTGTGTGTGTGTGTGTGTGTCTGTGTGTCTGTGTGTCTGTGTGTGTAGATGTAGAATTTAAGAACAAAACCATATTATTCACTGACCTGGAATTTCAGTAGGAGAGACTTGGGAAGACACAAGTTACACCTACTGGGGATCAACCAACTTCATACAATAGCTGTTCAGCCACTGTACCAAAGGAGACAGTCCCCCATGTGGGGGGTGGGGTTGGGAACTGCCTATCAGAAAGCATTCCAGTATAGGAAATCGTATATTGTGCATAGGTGAAAAACAAGGAAAGCTATGGTTCAGAGCAGCCAGGAGGAAAACCCAAGGAAAAGTGACTACATCTTACCAAATAATACATTTGATGACTAACAATTGTCCAAAACTGTTTATTTTACATATTCCATTTCTATATTTAATATTACACATCTTAAAATCACAGGATGACTTATCAGTGTGTGGCAGAACTAAATTCAGATGATGCCTGGGAGCCCAAGAGAAAGAAATCATACTGAGAGGAATGGATGTATTTAGTATAGAAATTCAGATAATGTTTTTCTAAAGGTGTGGAAGTGGCGTCTGGCTTCTCATGATGAGAATCCTGGCTGGATGGAGTGGGGATTCCAGGGAAAGAAGCCAGAAGAATAGGACGGCATGAGCTGTGAGGCCTGACAAGGGCTATGCATGACTGGTTCCTGCCTAGTCAAATTGAGGCAGAATGGGGTCTGGAGGCTGGGAACCTACGGCTGTTTCACGTGGACTTCCTAGAAATAAATTGAAAGGAAAACCGTAACTTTCCACCGTAACTAACAAAAGGACCAGAGTCTACTCCCTTTGCAAACCGCCCACCTTTTCTGCAGTGGCAGATGCAAATTGCCTGTCCACAACAAATCAGACTGATTGCCAGTGGTCTTTCGTTTGCAACTTTGTAACTTCACTCCAGCCTCTGAATGGTTGCTGTCCACATCTAACCAGACTGATTGCAAGCTGAGTCTTCATCTGCATGGAAGTGTAACTTCCATGTAATTTCACTCTAGCCTCTGCTTTGTGCAACCAATCAGAGGCTTGCAGAGGGGTGTGACCTTTGTAACTTCACCGCAGCCTTTGTTTGGGTGCTTTCTGCAACCAGACATTGAGGGCTACCACCTCATTTACACGAGGTGAGCATGAAGTGGCCAATGGGAAACTTCCAGGGGGTATTCGAACCCAAGAAGATTCTGTATCAGGGCCCTCGAGCTCCAGTCTGCTCCCACACTGTGGGAAAGTACACTGTGGAGTGTACTTTCGTTTTCAATAAATCCCTACTTTTCTCCTTTTGTTGCTTCATTCTTCCTTTGCTTTGCTGGGCATTTTGTCCAATTTTTTGTTCAAAATGCCAAGAATCTGGACAACTTGTAGTCACAACCCTCTATCGGTGACAGAATTCCTCTAGTCCCTGGTGACTTCAGAGTGATTCTAGGGCTTACTTGGTGGTCAGATTGATTCCCCACTCCCTTCTTACTGCTTGCAGTAAAGGGAAGAGTGTTATGAACCCAAGCTGGTAGGACCTAGCCTCAGCTTTCAAATACCCCCTGTGATGTACCAGTACTTTATAGAAAGAAAATATTTTTAATCTTTGAAGCTAGAAATTATACCCTAAATGTATATGTGTGCTCACTATTATTTTCCTTGAAAAATATTCTTCTAAATCTTAAAAAATACAGTTTTGCGGGTGCTGTTCGCTTGAGTGAGTCTAAACGTTGGGGGGAAAAAATACAGTTTTATCCAAAAGAAATTTTTAAATTTTGCCTCAGTGATTCAAATCATATTGATGAATGCTGTCTGATTTAGGTTTTTTAATGATTCAGTGATTTATCCCAAATAAGACGTAGTTCTCCTAGCTGCCTACTTTTAGTATAAACAGCCCACAAATGTACCTTAAATAGCATTCCTAGCAACTGCAAATTAAAAATCATGTCTATTCAACTAAATAGATGATATCCACTTATTATTTCTGACATTTTCTCTTTTTTCTAAGTCTCTATATTGCTGCATTTAAATGTGTAGTTTAAAAAAAGTATTCAGTACAAAATGTAAAATATGACAACTGTTTTAAATAATATCTAGAAAAACCAAGATTTATCTATAATTTGTTCTCTAAGGGTAATCCCAAGGAATAGTATCTTTATCATCTTCTTTAGAGTCATTTTATTGTAATTATGCATAGCACATGGCCTTTTAAAATTTGTAATTTTTATTTATGATGCTTACAATGCAGTGGTCATAATATAAAATAGGTTCAATTATTATATTTATTCTTTTTCACTGCAGTCTTTAAAAACGAATAATAAACTCCCAGTGAACTTTTACCCTGTAAATGACCTGATACAACACATTTGAACTTGCAGTGAACTTAACTCATGAACTTTCAGTTATCCTCTGAGAAATATAGCAGATGGAAAATAGGCAGATTTTTCAAATATTTTCAGATGCAGGGCTTTGACATGCTCGACAGAGGCAACAAGGCTGGTTATCTCTTTGCAGTGTTTACTTTGCTGTCTTTGTTGTACTGCAGGCTGTTAAGTTACATTATAGGCCTGAACAACAGAGAGGTTCAGTTATATTTGTGTTTGACTGACACCTTGATTTTTAAACCAGTTCTTGTGTATGTATTTAAAGACAAAACACGAATTGGGTCGTAAAATGTAACAAATTCTAAGATAACTTTATTGAACCCATTGAAATAATATTGTTTCAAATCATTTAGATACTAGGGGATTTTAAAGGTTCCTTTTAGATTTTAGAATATGAATCAGCTATAATGTCTTTTCCCCTGAATAGTTTTCAGCTAGAAATTCATGTCAAAATGCACGTGGTTTCTGAAAGGTCATTTGGGAAAAGGAGGAGAATTAACTGAGCACTAACTATTCTACTATTATTGCTGTGGTGTGAGACAGGCTCCTTAGAATTACTTAATCCTGACAGCTTTCTTCCATTGTAGTTCATTTTACAGAAGACAAAATCATGCTACTTTTACAGAGAAGGGACACAGAGGTTGAGTAACTTGTTCAAGAAAACACAGCTAACTGACATTCAAACTTAGGTCTCTCAGAACCTCAAACCCTTGCTCCTCGAACAATTTCATGCTCCCGGAAACAAAATATTTTGTTTGATCAATAACTGCTAAAGATCAAAGTGTGATAAAACTATAATACTTTTATAATCTTTGTTTTGAGAATTTAGGCAGTTTCTTTATATTTATTCCACAGTATCTTTAAATAATTTACATTGAATAAATTATTTCAGAAAGCTCTCAGTGTTTTAAAGATAGTAGCTAAGATTTCTGCTTCTCTCAACAAAAAACTATACATGCATTACATTTACCAAATAATGCAGCTGTGTATACTATTTATCTTCTGATATTCATCTCTTTCCTTAGAATCAATTCTTTTTAACACCCAGTTTATTCTCAGACCATAATTGATTCATCCTAAGTAGTGATTTAGATGTTATTTAGTTGAAAGAGATTATATTTAATGGATATAGATGTGTAAAATGGCACACAACTGCATTTATAAGATCAGAATGTGAACTATGTTAAGCTATCATTAGTCCAGCTTTTTTGACATTTGACTTAGTAATGACAGTATCATTGGTCAGACAGATAATCTTTTCATTTGTACAAGGTTGTGCTCAGAAGCTTAAAAGGCCTGTTGTGGTCTTGTCAGTGATATAATTTAAATGTATAACAAGTTAAAATAAGTTATTCATTTTAAGGGACTTTCTAATATTCTTCATTCTTTAACTTTTGCATTTTGCATTCATTTTTAAAAACAATTTTTTCATTAAAAGTTAGGAACAGATTTTATGTTAAAATAAGTGACGCTGTTTTCCTCTCCAATGTTTACTTTTGAAGATAGAGCAGTGTAGGCTCAAAATGCAAAGAAGTCTATTTCTTCTTCCTTCCTTTATTTATTTTTTCTAGAGATGGAATCTCTCTTTGTTGCCCAGGTTGGACTTGAACTCCTAGGCTCGTCCTCAGTCGCCCAAGTAGCTGGGACTACAAGGTATACACCATTGTACCCAGCTGTCTTTCATTAATAAGATCTTCTCTCCTGTGTTATTCTACTTGTTCAGAATTGAGGGAGGAGAGCACTAATTTCCTTCCTTACGTATAATACATAGGGAGACTTAGAAGTAAAATATTAATTTCCCATAGAAAGTAGGGAGAAACCTTAGTTGGAGGATAAGTCCACAGACTCTCTTTGGTTTCATGACATTGATTAAGATTAATTGGTATATATAAATTCCCAATTTTATAGTTACCTACTCTTCCAAGATGGCAATTTCTTCAATTTGAAGTTTTCATTGTTTAACTTCAACTACAGGTGTATACTTTGGCACTGCAATTATAAAGCATCATAGAGGGGAAGTTTAGTTTGGATTTTGAAATGTTAATAGAGGAACATATCTGTATGATGTTCAAAATGATGTATATTTTAGACATGGTATGGAAATGGCAGAAAACATCAAATTTAAGCATTTTTTAACATTGTAATGAATTTTTTTCTTTTGTCCTTTTGCTTTAGCACAGGCTTCTGAAAGCTACAAGGAAATATTGTTTCAAATAATAAAGTGTCAACTAAAAAAGCTGACTTAATAGAAAGTTAGCATAAAATTGTATTAGTTTTCCATTAATAATTTAAAAAATATATTAGTTTGGATTTTTTTTGACTTCAAGTGACAGAAGCTTAAACTGGCATAAACAAAAAAGGGTGGTAGTCACATGTGACCATAAACACACATAATATTTGGATCATATTATATACCATTTTTACTTCTTTTTAGAAATGTTAACATTAGGAGTATTCCTTCATGATTACATACCCTTTAACAGTATTTCAGAAGCACTTGATAGCATTTCATTATCCACATATATCAAAGTGTAGGTAACCATCCTAATCTTGCTAGACATTTACGTTGCTTTCAATATACTGTTTCCAAATTCTCTGCCCAAGTAGAACAAAAAGCGTGATTGGAAACTTAACCAGCAATGAAATTTAAAGCCACAAAATATTAGTCTGAATTCAGAAATAAAATAAAGGCAGCTGTAATTAGTTATTTAGTATTTAGCTAGCGAATATTTTTAATTATTTATTAAATTCAGTGTGACTCAAAAATAGTTTTTAAACAACACATTTCTTGTAATGAACTTAAAGTATCAATTTACTTTCTGGCTTTTGTTTGTTTGTTTTGGGCTTTTGTCAGTTTCCAATTGTGCCAGCCTTTCAAGTTTTCTGCATGTAATTTTAATAAGTACCCATACCATATATGGAAAGTTTGCAGTTACATTTTTAGAGCCATGAGTTACTTGAATCTTTGTTATAGATGTATTCTCTACATGTGCCTTTGTTAAAAAATAAAGCTACACAGTATTAAAACAGTTTTAAATTGTATATATTTTTCTAAATTTTTGCAATGAAATTATGTTTCTGTTATAATCTCCCCACAATTTTCTCAAGCCTCTATTTTATCTCTGTAAACATCATTATTATTTTATTAAGAAAATATAATTACTGATTTATATGTTTAGAATAGTTTTTATTTATTTTATTTATATATATATATATAATTGCATTTTAGGTTTTGGGGTACATGTGAAGAACATGCAAGATTGTTACATAGGTACACACGTGGCAATGTGGTTTGCTGCCTTCCTCCCCATCCCCTATATCTGGCATTTCTCCCCATGTTATCTCTCCCCAACTCCCTACCCCCTGCTGTCCCTCCCCTAGTTCCCCCCCACAGACCCCAGTGTGTGATGCTTTCCTCCCTGTGTCCATGTGTTCTCATTGTTCAACACTAGCCTATGAGTGAGAACATGCGGTGTTTGATTTTCTGTTCTTGTGTCAGTTTGCTGAGAATGATGATTTCCAGGTTCATCTATGTCCCTAAAAAGGACATAAACTCATTGTTTTTTATGGCTGCATAGCATTCCATGGTGTGTATATTCCACATTTTCCCTGTCCAGTCTATCATCGATGGGCATTTGGGTTGGTTCCAAGTCTTTACTATTGTAAACAATACCGCAATGAACATTCATGTGCATGTGTCCCTATAATAGAACAATTTATAATCCTTTGGATATATACCCAGTAATGGGGTTGCTGGGTCAAATGGTAGTTTTTGTTTATTTAAAAAAGCTTCTCATCTACAGTAGTATGATTCATTCTAGGGCATGTTATTCCTATATAATCTCATTGTTTATATTTGTAAACTTTGACAATTTTAAATTATTAAAGTTACTTTTGACTCAAAAATAGTTCATGTAAATGCTTGTTAACATGATGGTTTTGGATGTAAATGCTTGTTAACATGATGGTTAACATGATGGTTTTGTTAACATGCTGCAGTCTACATGATAGGGCCCTACATGAGAGCCTAAAGCAACTGAAAAGGAAATGAGAACAACTGAAAGTATTTTTTAAAGGTTTGTATGTGAAGCAAAAAGACAGAATGTTCAGTCTAATTTTTTTATATAGACAGGGTCTTGCTGTGTTGCCCAGGCTGCACTTGAACTCCTGGGTTCAAATGATTTTCCCATCTAAGCCTCCTGAGTAGCTGGGACTACAGGTATGTGTGCCATCACACATGGTCAATCTAACTAAATTTAAAGTGTGATAGTGATCAAATTATTTGATAAAAGTCATTATTACACTCAATGTTTTCTCCCAGAGTATTTAAGTATTCACTTGGCATATTATATATTAAGCAACAGGTACTATTGGTAATACAAATAAGCCCTGTACTAACAGCTTTACAGTTTACCAACATACATATCTAGAAAAAAGTTAAGTACTAGGAAAGTTTTATAGATGCCAAATTTTGCTAGAAAACCTGTACATTTTTTTCTCTTGACTTAGAAATTATGTTCAGAAAGGTAATATGATGTACATGGGTGGTAGAATCAGAAGTAACAGACCTTTTGGGCACTTACAGGGTACATCCAACTGTTAGGTGTTTGGAGAGCACTTCATTTGTTTCAGAAACTTCTCTTTTCCTTAGAAATATCCAGATAAAGACATTTTATATTATTTCTGTCACCAAATTGAATTATATCATGTATTTAAATCGTGTTATAGAGTTAATCAAGAAAACCTAGGTTTAAATATAAGCAAGCCCTGTTAATATAATGTATAAGTGTTGGTGAGAGATATGAAAAAATTAATTCTATTTATTCTTTGTATGAAAAGAGACTCATATCAAATCATGTCATTCTTTTTCAAAAATGAACATCATAAAGCATTTAATAGTACCAGAAAATGTAAACAGGAAAATAAATGAAAGTCTTTCATTTCATCACTCAGTAGAGAATCAAAGTGTGTTTAAATTAAAGACAATCACAGTTGAATTTTTAAGACTATCTACACCATTCATTCATACATTCAGTCATTTATTCTTTTAACTAACATTTACTGAGTCCCTTGCTACATGGCTATCCCTTCTAGGCCCTCGGTATATAGCTGTGAGCAGTAGAGACAAGGTACCTCTCCTCTTGGAATGTAGTGAGTGGAAAGAAATTATACTGGTAAACTCACAAAGAATCACAAAATGCTTTGAGGAAAAATTAAAGGATGCTGTGAAAAATAATAGAAGAACATAATTTAATTTAGCTGCTAACTACGGCTTTACCTAAGTGATTTTTTAAAACAGAAACCTGAAAGATGAGTATAAGTTACCTTCTGAGGCACTTAAAATAAAAGCAATGAAAACATAGTTATGCGACACAATATATGCCATTTATTCTTCTGTAAATATTGTTGAATCAATAAATGGCTCTTCTAAAACTTGAGAAAACCAAGTAAGTGTTAAAAGAGAAAGCATAAAACAAGATTTCTCAAGTTAAATCAAAATTATACTTGTGGAAATAAACGAATACTAGAATACTGCAAGACAGAAGATAACGTGGTCATGCATTTTCATGTGCCAAATAACATGGCATAAAGGCACTTAAGTAAGAACTGTTAGATACCTAAAGAGAAATGGAGAGAAATACAATTACTATGGAAGATTTTTAATAGATCTTAATATTTTTTCAAGTTGGTTTTTAATGGGACACAAAAGATTAGAATAATATAATAGTATTAAAAATTCATAGCTACTGATAGAACATTCCCCCATGAAGCCAAGCATGCACTTTGTTTCCAAGTATCCTTAAAACTACCTTAATCCTTTCCAGAAAGTAGATATTTTGTAGACCACTTTTTTGGCCACGAGTAGTACAACAAATTAGTAATTAAACCTTAAGCAACAACAAAAATAAAAAACTCTAACCCTTTGTTCATATAAAAAGCGCTGGCACATGTAACTATTGGATCAAAGAGGAAATGTTTAATTTTAGACTAATGACACCATAAGGATATTGAGTCTAGGACATATCAAATGTGGTTTGAAGCTAAAGCTATACTAGTGTGTGACTTAATAGTCTTAAATGATTTAGATTGCCCTGTTGCTTTAATTGTAATTGTTATTGAGATCCAAAAACGGGTAAACTCTATCACGACCCAAAACTAAGGGAATGTTAGAACTGATCTACCACACATTCATGGATATATTTTATTACATATACTTTGCTACAGAACTAGTCTTATGTTTCAAGAAGCTGGTTTAGATTATAGGAAAGTTCACATTCAAATTTTAGGATCTGAAGAAGCATATGTGGCACAAGTTACAGCAAATTTAAATGAAGTAGAACAGATTTCTTATTCCAGTGTAAATGAATGGGTTGGAATATTCTTAATCATGTATGCATAAAAATATTTATTGTATAGACCAACCCAGTTAAGGTTTAATGGGTTATAAGTTTTGGACTACTTCTGTTTCACAGTATGTATTTTTTTAAGATCTGTATTTCTATGACAAGTTTATTATGCATGTACACAGTGTGTATATTTTTAAAAATCTATATTTCTGTGACAGATTTGAATTTCATATTTGTCTATGGCAAAACATCCCGATTCTATTCTCTTCCTTTCTTGGTCCACCTTTATATTGTATTATGTTCAGGAACTGGGGTGTCACGTATACGATTTTCTTTGAAAATTCTTATGGAGTTGTAAATCTTTAACCTTTCAGCTTCTAACTACTTCTTAATATATGCTGTTCTTTATCAGTAAAAACAGAAGTAATATTTCTTCTATTCTTGCTGATGATTTTCTAGCTTTTCACTAGAAAAGGGATCAGACATTCAGAATTAGATTTTTTTTGCTTACCTTTTAAAAATTTTAACATATAAAGCATGTCTTAATCTATTGCGACTAGCCATTAAAAATTAATTTCATTAATCTAATTTAATCTGAGGCATTTCAAGATCACTTAAAAAATTTGAGAGAATTAAGCAAAGTATAATCAATATCTTATTAAATTATGGATAATAAACTTGACCTTGTCTAGGTAGTTTCTTTTCTCTGTCCATGTATATATTTCTAGCAGCATTATTACAAGTGTCTCATATTATTTATAAGCTTTCTATTCTCATCTTTTATCTGTTTGAATACTTTTTTAGAACTTTAAATGCCAGTAATCATATTCACAAATGTTTGATCATCTTACAAATTCTGGATTATTTGTAGACATTTTGATCTATAGTGATTATTTTCATTTAATAAGTGTTAATCAAAGATAGGAAAATGTTTATAAATAACAATGACTACAGTAACAACAATGACACTTAAAATATAAATGTGTTGAATACCAGCTTAAATTGCTGAAAGTAATTGAGGTCGAAATTTGCTTTTAAAATAAACCATTACCTCAATTCCTAGAAACAGATGTTAACCAAAGCCTTTGTTTTCATGATTCGAGGTACTGTATGTGAAGACTTCTCCTTAAATTGCATCAACGGAAATACTTGCAGTGCAGAAGTAATTACCCCTCACCTGTTTTATTGTTTTCTCTGTTTTAATGGAATGAAAAGATACTTTCTTGTTCCTGATGTGATGGACATAGAATGGAATTAATTTTTATTATTCTCTGAGCCTTTGACATCATATTTCTTAAATCACTGAATTGAAGGATACACTCTTGTGTATTAAACACCAGAAACTTCCAAGTTTACAAATGATCTTCTGTTGTTTATTCTATGGCAGTTGACATTTGAAAAGTGTAGGTGGGGGACATTCTACAACCATCTGACTAGTATTTCTCAAAACTAAACTGGTATCATTGCATATAATTTAAGTAAATTCTAAACAAAAGTTAATTTGAATAATATTTTACTAAAGTATTTTTATGGCTTTTGTGAAGCACTTTACATTGGTATATGATTTACACCACACAAAAATATGTGAATATTAAAAGGGAAAGAGTTAGAAAGGGAGAAGAATACTTTGCATTAGTTTCAAGTATCAAAAGCCAAAAGAAATTTCTGTTAAAAAAAAAAAACTTATGCTCTTATAGCATAATAACAAATATTATTATTAAAAAACCAATTAACACTAATTGCGGGATTCATATGTGGCAGGCACTGTTGTTAGTGCTTTACTTGTGTGAAGTCATTTAGTGCTCCTGACAACTCTCTTTTAGGTAGGTTCTGTTCATAGTTCCTTTTAAACATGAGAAAACAGGCGTAGAGTGATTGAGTCTTACATACATACATGAGGTTATGCGTAAGTCATAACTAAGTTATACATAGGAATGACGTATGTATAACCTAAGTTATACATAAGTTACATAAGATGTTACAGCTAATGAGGGACAGGGCCAGATATTGAATCCCCTATGGTCTAGTTCCATTTAGCACAAGTTTTATTTAGTGTAGAGAGTCAATTAAAAATACATAAAACTGTTGTAACTGAATTATTAGGGCTTGAATAACATGAAAAGCTCATTTATTAAATTTTAGAACAGAATGAAATTAAAATAATATATTTTAGATTCTTAGATATATTAAAGTAAAATTAACTCAAGTATCTTGAGACTTTTGTCTATTTAGAGAATTTACTCTTTTATATAAGAACAAGCTCAATGAAGTATTGGCTAAATATTTTACTTCAAAACGCTTTTTGGAGAAAGGCTTCTTGTTTTCATAATTTTTGCAGTCTGTTATTAATTTTATTTTATAAAGCTCTAAAAACGACAAGAACTTTTTGTGTTTTATTTTGTAGACTAGTGTGTGGTAAGGTCAAGACATAAACTTGGGGACTATTTAGAATTATATGGGAAATTTTAGATGCTTGATAAAATCCAGAAACAGAAACCAGGTGTTACAGCGCAGATATTTCACAATACACAGAAATATGTGCTCTATTAGTTGCCTGGTAGTGTAACTGCAATATTTTAATGCACTAAATTAAAGTTAGTAAATATTAAACTTAAAATGAAAGGTTATTGTGAAAGCAACAGTGAAAGCAACATATAATCTGTTGTTTAGAAGCTTCTCTTTATTAAACATTCTTGAAAACTGTACCTATGACTATTATTCATGGTTTCACTATAAACTCCAATTTAGTCACATAATTAAATTGTCAAATGAATTCCTCAAGTTGGATTTTGAGAGAGAGTAAGTAACAATAAACATGATGGGAAAGGTAGGAATTTACTTTAATTATTGGTCTGATTAAAATAATGATGTCTCATATTTGTAGTTGAAGAAGTGTTTCACATCTGATGCAACATTGTTTTTCATTATCATAGTTCTAAGAAGCACTTAGGAAGCCGATATGATCTGTGTTTTACTGAAAAGGAAAATTAAGTAATGAAGAAATGAACTGACTTAACTAAGGACACGCAGGTATTTAGAATAAGAAGCAGAACTAGACCTTAGACTTCCACTCTTTTCCAGAGACTTTCCAAATGACTGCACATTTCAAAGGTGATGGACATGTTATTAAAATTTTCAGGTTAGATATTTAATGTACCATAAGTCTGTTTCAAACTAAAAGAATTGATTCACTCTACAATAAGCTATCAATTTACTACAGACCATCTTTGTTATAGATATTCCATGGAGGAAATTGAGCTGTCTCAGTTACATACATATCATTTAAAGTCAGCAGTCATATGAAAGAAAGCAATGGGCATCAATTAAATAAAAGAATAAAAAAAAGGAATTTTACAAATAAAATTTAAATGATTTTTTTCAAGTTTTCATTATTGTGTGTCAAATTGTATTCCTAAGATAAAATGAACTATTATTAATTTATGGGGGACCGAAAAGATTATCCTCTGTTTTTAATAAGTTGTTTATCTTATGTGTACATGTATGGCATAATTACAAAAATTTATAATAACCTTCTCATAGCATACAAACTACATTACCCAGAAAAAAATGTGCTTTCATGGTATGCGAATACCGATTTGTACCTTATTTTGAGGTATATTCTTGTTAGTTTCTATTCTTTGATAGTAGGGTCCTTTAGAAGTTGTCTTTGCCTTTCAGTTCTCTTAAACAGAAGATGACAGTGGAAATCTTTTCTAGAGAAACTGTACTAGCAGGGACTGGAATGGATAACTACACATATTTTTACAGTTGCAACTCTCAGAATCCCTACTTTCTTCTCACCATCATCAGTTATAATACTATTATTAGTTAGCCCTTCTGAACTTGGCAATGTGTGCTAAGCTACAAGGGTTATGCAGTACTCACAACCCACTGCCTGTGAGCATGTTAACACCTTTAAACATTTATCAAGAATATACCCTTGCTTATAATGTTTATTTCAAGTTTTATCAACATTAAAACAACCCTGACATTAATTATGGCAGTGTATATTTGTATATTCTGTGTATGCTGAATTGTGAATTTAGGATGATGATCCCAGACCAAAAAAAAAGAACCTGGTAAAGTTCACTTTGGTTTCCTCTGCCCCATCTCCATCCCCATCCTATGTTCCAGTTTCCTCTACATTAGGATCCCACGTCCCCACAAGGGTATCTTCCTTCCTGGTGCCCTCTAAAGAGGTCTCATGGAGTCCTGGGTTGTGCACCCCTAGGTGCATTGGGCCCTTTCCCACAATGCCCTTGCTTTCCCCACACTGCAACTGAAATGGACTTGCTTTGGATCTGATCATTAAAGGACCAGGCCTTTCAGGACTTCAATTCATTTTTCACTGGACCATAACATTCGATATACCTCAAACTTCCATGTTTACATATGGAGACACTGAGGCTTAGAGAGGTGAATGGGTGAAATGGAAGAGGCAGAACCCTATTCTGATTCCTAGGAAGAGAAGTAAAATTTCCTAGAAATACTGGTACCGTGGGGAAAATTTCTGTTCTGTTTCTACTTCCCTCTTCCTCTCCCAGTGATTGAAAATGGAGAGAGAAATCGAATGTTGGCTAAAATAGAACAGAAATAAAAATAACATTACACTTTAAAATTAAAACAAGGGCCACATTATAGAAAGAGCAGACGCATAGTCACCAAAAAGCTAATGGAACTTAAACTCCAGGGCCCCTCATTGGTGTGGTGTCCTTCCAAGGCCTTATCATTGTCATCATACAGTCGAGATGTTTTTGTAAATTTTCTAAGAACATAAGATAATTTATCTGTAGCTTTTAACAAAGCTTCCACAATTTATATTAGTTCCAGGCCTCACAAAATCCTGGATCCATTCTACTTATGGTTAATACTGAGTCCGGTTAACATAATTTTTAATGTTGAGAAAGTTACCAAACTTTTAAAAGACTGAGTTTCTTTGTGTCTGGAATGAGAAGAATAATGAATAATGCTTGCTCAGATGCCATATAGGTTTATGAGGTTATAAAAGGAAGACAGCAGTGAGAAGGGGACAAGGGGAAGGAAGAAGAATGGAAAGGGGTGGGAGGAGAGAATGTGAAAGCATGTTTTGAACCACAAAGCAATATACACGAGCAGCATACAAAGTGATCTTAATGAAATATTTCTGTGACCTACTCGCCTCTCCTTAGCATATTATCCATCGTTCTCCGTTTTAATTGATGATTTAGGATTGCTCTGTTGAGCACATGAAATTGATAGATTAATTCTCCCTTTAATGTCCGTTACTCTGCAGTATGAGAAAAATAAACCCCCAATTTGTTTAAGTCGCTGTGGGTTTTCGTTTAATTGGTTGGTTTTTCAGTTTTTGATGTAGTTAAAAACAACCTAAATGAAACTGAATTTGGGAATTCTGGGTATGAAGAATTATTATCCAAATCCTATTAAACATTTTCATGCTGACCAAATTTTTCTTACTCCTTCTTCTCCCAGAACATTCACAGCACATGGCGGTCTGCTTTCCAAGGGGCAGGGTGGGACAGTTTGGCACACTTGGATATTACTGCATTGCAAGAGCTACAGCTTTCTGGTTTCCAATATTTGTATCTTTGATGCTCAAAAAAGCCCCACCTCCTTCAGTAATTTAATTCTACATTTCAGGTGGCAGCACCTCATTTCCAGGTACCAAATTCAATATAAGTCAAAGTTCTTGGTCTCAAACAGGATTCTAACTAATTTAGTCCTAAAGGGATTTACTAGAAGTTGTTAGGTGGCTCACAGAAATTTGGGAGAGCCGTATCAACCATTTTGGACACTATTCCATGAAAACAAAAACTAAAAACACCAGAGGTTCTAGGGAGCTGCTGCTCCCCTCAGCAGGTAGGACACAACATGCCAGAGAGTCCTTCAGTTTTCTTAGAAGAACCACGTGGCTCCACTTCCATGCTCCCCAGGAGATACAAATTCCGTCTTGATGCTTTATCTCATCTGAGAAATAAGCACCTCTGTTTGTCAGAAGCTTAGGCCACATGCCAGCACTCCGGCTTCAGGAAGTTGGGGAAATGTTTTCTGTTCCCAGCCCTGGTAGTACAGTAAGACAAGCTACAGAGGAGTTAGAATGAGTGCAGGGTGAGCCAGCCTACAGAATTTGCCCTGGTGTCTTGCTTCCTTACAGTACATTGTGGGACTTAGGGCGAGACACTTAACCTCTCTAACTAATCCATGCTCCTAATACGTAACATGAGAATTTGGACCCCATGGATTCCAGAAGTTCTTACCGTAAAACAATTCTGGGTCTGTACTAGTTAGAATTCTGGCTTCTAGTGATGGAATCCTTACATGACCTTGTGAAATTAAGTAAGTAGAATTTATTGGCTCTTCTAACCTAACTGTGGAAGATCATGGTTGAAGCTGGTTTTAGGGATGTCCAGCCCATCTGGCCTGTCTCCCCTTTCTGCTTTCTCTATATATGGACCACAGAAACCAGCTTGTCCTTGAAGATGGGGAAGCAGTCCCTTAGGTGTCAAGCTCATATTCAAATAGCTCTGAGTTCAGAGAAGAAAAGAGCTCCTCTTTCTCTGAATCGGTTTCTAAGGTCCAGAAGGATGCTTATTAGCTAAGCTTAGTTTGTATGCCCACTCCTGTGATCAGGGACTGGAGACTTTAATTAGAGAAAGGCAGCCTATCAGAGAAGTGTTTTGAGGCAATCAGCCACCCCAATCTGTGACCAATGCAGATTTTAAAAATAGTGTGCCACAATATGTAATGTGGGGTTTATTGATTTGTTTTCAGGCCCTTATTATGTATAATAACATTGTGTGGGGCTTAATGGGCAATGCAGACATCATTGCAACCTGCATTCAGGGAGCTTAAATCAAATTCTATAGATAAAAGCAAACACAGTATGGAGTCTTGCTTATGTGTTTATTTATCTGCAAATAAACTATATAATAATGTTTTTAGGGAATGATCTGAATCCTAAAGCAGATGAATTGAAGGAAGAGACTGGCTTTATTTATCATTTTTTTTTTTTTTTTGGTCAAGCATTTTGTGTCCCAAGTCATATTCCTAAGCCAACTCATATTTGGCTTAAACAATCACAGGTAAAAATCTAAAATTGATTTTTTCCTTGAACTTTTTGCTTTTGTTTTTATTTATTTATTATGGATGTTGACTGTGTTGGTATTTAGACATCCTTTGGCAAGTTACGTTACTATACTGGAATATATTTTGCCTTTAGCAATAAATATGACGATACAGACTTTTGGTCTTATGTTTTATCAACACAGCTTGTGTAAAAGGAAGAAAATGTATTTTCTCCTTGGAATAAAAATACAGGTCGCTCACCCTAAAATTTATCTGCACTTGAGTAGCATTTTGCACACTAAGTTATACTTTGTTGACAACTAGATTGTTGAAAATGTGTGAAAAGTTTCAGCTGATCAACGTTTCAGCTTTTGGTTCATCATACAATGGTGCTTCTTAGTTTAATAATCTGAAGCACATGCATATTAAGTAGAGAAAACTAATTGCAGTAAATCCTGGAAATAATCTGGATGTTTCAATAATGTCACATTGTTTTTTCTGAATTTACTTGTAACACTATTACATAAGGGTTTTATTTTTCAATTGTTTTAAGTCTTGTTGGCCTCTACTTCTTTGATGATAATTAATAACTACATGATTTAATTAGATTTCATATTTATATGTCATGTCAAGGCTCTTGAGTGCATTTTATATACTTACAATGCCTGTAGATGTAGTGAAGTATACATATTCTGTATAATGATTCTTTCTAGAAATTTCTGTTGCAATAGGAAATAACTATACACTTCAGGGATAATAGAGGATCACTCTTTGCTTTTAAACATAGGATATATCCATCCCAGTAAGTGGAATATAACCATTTTTAATGAGACCAAAGTGATTTTAATGACTATATATTCCAGCGTTTATGTTTCTTTTTCATTTTACAGTATTTGGACATCCTTTGGCAAGTTACATTACTGTACTGGAATATATTTTGCCTTTAGCAATAAATATGACAATATATAGCCTTTTGGTCTTATGCTTTATCAACATAGCATATATTGTAATATATACTCTGTTATAAACTGTAATAAAAATATTTACAGTTATTAAATATAAATGGAAATCTTTCATATTCCATGAATTTGATCCAAAACCTTTGATGAGTGCCAATCTTACATAGAGAGTTGTTGGCTTGGTGCAAATAAAATTAAAAGCCTAGAATTATAATCGAATTGAGAAGTCTATTGGAAGAGACTGGCTACAAAGGATGAAAAGTATCCTTGTGGAGCAAAACAGAAACATTGATAGTGGGAGTCTAATACGTTATAGCAATACACAGCAGAAGCATCCAGCGCAGCCTCTGGTACCAGGGAAGTAATGCTTAAACTGAGAATGGAAAGATTGTTAGTAATGATGCTTAGCCTTGTGAAAAGAAAAATCGATGAAGTAACATGTATAAAGCCCAGAGGTGAAAAGAGAGTTTGGCAGCTCTGGAGAAACTAAAATAAATTCCCTTCAGCAGAGAGATGGGGTCAAGCAAGAGAGAGGTGTTGGGGAACTGATGACAGAAGAAGCCTGACCTGGGATGAGATTAGTGGCACTAAGCGAAATGGGCAGATTCAAGAGGAGGACCTACTGATAAACAGGTTTTGAGAAACAAGGGAAGGGAGGAGCATCAAGGATTTTTCCAGACACCTTGGGCAACTGGGTGGACGTGGGGCTGTGCATGAAGAAAGACAACATGGGAGAAGAAGCAAATTTGGGGGGAGTCTTGGGGACGTTTCAAGATCTCCAGTGGGAAGCTGCTTTGGTGGTAAAGACTGAGGAGACACCAGCATAAAAATATTAATTTCATACCAATACCCAAAGAGTTTGCAAAGGAAGAGGAGGCTTAGAAGGATCTGCCAGAGAGAAGAAAAACAAAGACAGAATGCTTTTAAACATTCAAGCAAAGAAAGTTTTTCAAATGGGACTGAATGGTCATCATGCCAAATGCTACAAAGAGGTCAAATAAGAACAGAACAATTTCCACTGGATTTTGCCCTGAAGATCTTGCTGGTGACCACTTGACAATTTCATTCAAGTGGTCAGGGGTGAATCCAGATGCAGTGGGTTGAGAAACAAATGGGAAATAAGGAATTGGAGATAGTGAATATAGACAGCTCTTGTAAGAAGAATGTTAATGAAAGGGAGATAAAGATAAGGCTGCAGCTGGAGGAAGATGGGAGGCCAAAGGACAGTTTCATTTTTGATTTAATATGGGAGAGACCTGATTGTGTTTAAGCACTGGTGATATGAAATAGCAAAAGGAGAAGGGAAGGCTGAAGATACTGAAGGGCTTGGGGAGGGATGCCATCAAAAGAAGGGGGCCTCTGAGAAGGTGGAGAATGATGGGATCCACAGTTGCAGATAAGGGGGCTGTCTTCAATTGTACAGGGAGGAAAGAATGGGATCAGTAGCAGTTAGGAGTGCTTTCACTTGAAAATTACAGAAAACCCAGCTACCAACAGTGCCTCACTCAAACAGATATTCATTTTTTTTTTGTATGACAAGAAATTTAGGGTAAGCAGTTGCTGACATTGCTTCTGCAAGTTGATGTCAGCACTAAGCGGTTGACATCACTGCATTTGCCTTCATCTTTTCCGTTAAAACTGTGCTCAAGGCAGGAAAAGGGGGAAGGGATGGTACTGGCTACACTTGGTCATTTAATTAGGAAAGTGTTTCCAGAGGCCTCCAGGAGACTTCTGCTTGCATCTCATTGGCCAGTACTGTGTCCCAGGGCCACTCCTAAATACAAGAGAGGCTGGGAAAGATTTTTTTTTAACCCTCATACTGGGAGAAGTCAAGAGAGATAAGATTTAGGAATGACAGATCAGTTAAATGGCAGCATCTACCACAGAGCAAATGCAGATAATTTGTAAATTTGATAACATGCAGGTGAAGGACTTCCTATATGATATTTCTGTAGTCTCTAAAATTGGATATAAGATAATCGGTGAAGTCAGGAATAGAACTTTTGAGGGTGGTGAAAAATAGGAAATGCCCTCTTTGGAGAACTTGAAAAATTGGGGGCTGATGAAGCAGTGATCTCTGAGCTACACTGAGATTTAGAGATTAGAGACTGATAGGGCACATGCCTAGTGAATTATGTGACTTATCAAAGAGCGACTACCAGACAATGAGAAATTATTCTTCATTTATATTATACTTCTTGTGAATATAAAGCATCCTATTTAATGCTTTTGATTTTGAATTCTGTTTGTATGAAATTGATATTATAATTTTTTAAAAATGTGTTTATGTTCTATGAATCATTACCTACTTGTTTTAGGTATGTCTCTTAGAAATTTACATATATATTTATTTATGTGGATTTTTTCCCCAACAACTCTTTATTTTGAAAACTTTCAGATATATAGAAACCTTGAAAAAGTAGGACAGAGACCACCCCATGCCATTCACTGACATCCACTGATTAACACTTCCCCACATTTTCCTTCCCCTCTTCTTTCTTTCTCTGTCTTTCTTTCACATACATCACACACATTTTTTTCTTGAACATCTGCAACTTGAAGTTGTAGACAATAAGACACTTCAGCCCTACATGCTTCTGCATTCATCCAGTATGTGAGAACATTCTCCTATGTAATCCCAACACCAGAACTGCACCTAATCAGAATGAATGCTAATATCACCCTGAAACTTCAGTGCTTGTTTAAGTTTTCCACTTGTCCTCACTTCGACCCAAAGAGTCTGAAGAAGAATAATTCTTTTTTTTTTTAATTTTTCTTTCTTTCCTTTTTTCTTTTTTCTTTCTTTCTTTTTTTTTTTTTTTTTTTTTTGAGACAGAGTCTTGTTCTGTCACCCAGGCTGGAGTGCAGTGGCACGATCTTGGCTCACTGCAACCACCACCTCTGGGATTCAAGCGATTCTCTTGCCTCAGTTGCTCCAGTAGCTGGGACTACAGGTGCACACCACCACACCTGGGTAATTTTTGTATTATTAGTAGAGGCGGGATTTCACCACATTGGCCAGGCTGGTCTTGAACTCCTGACCTCAAGTGATTCACCCGCATTGGCCTCCCACAGCGCTAGGATTACAGGCATGAGCCACTGCACTCAGCTAAAGAAGAATATTTGAAAACTCATTTCTTTTTTATAAATTAATCAACAGGTTTAGAAGTGCCCTTTAGCAGTAGACTTAATGTTGAAAATTTGTTTCCATATTTCAGGGCTTTTCCAGTCTTTCTAGATTTTCATTTTAGATGCACACACACTAGACAGTACATGCATGTGTGTATATAACTGAAACTTGTGTTGACTTTTCTCTTCGTCAGTATCCTCTTACTTCCCAATTTGATGCCCAAGCTTTCCATCCTCCACTTTGACAATGGTGGAGTATTGTGTGATAGATAAAAGATATCTATATTATCTCTTCCACAAACCAATTAAAGCTTCATTTTGAGTATATATTATAAACTGTTGCTTTCATTTTTAAATAGTAAATTTAACATATTTTTTGTCCAAGTGGATAAAGTAGCTGTTTTATGGGGATATTAGAACTATGAATTAATAAAATAGAACTCAGTGACTGAGATGGAGGTATTTCATTAGAAAATTAAAATTACTGTGGCCGGGCGTGGTGGCTCACACTTGTAATCCCAGCACTTTGGGAGGCTGAGGCGGGTGGATCACGAGGTCAGTAGTTTGAGACCAGCCTGATCAACATGGTGAAACCCCGTCTCTACTAAAAAAAAGAAAGAAAGAAAGAAATTAGGGCATGATGGTGCATGCCTGTAATCCCAGTTACTCAGGAGGCTGAGACAGGAGACTTGCTTGAACCCGGGAGGCAGAGGTTGCAGTGAGATGAGATGGTACCACTGCACTCCAGCCTGGGCAGCAGAGCAAGATTCTATCTCAAAAAAAAAAAAAAATGAATAAAGAAAATTAAAATTATGTAAAATTGAAAATGCTGGTGATTAATGTTCCCTGGACGCAGGATACAGTAGGAAACCCTGGGTTTTTCTAAATACAGATATAACTCCTTATCAAGGAACTGGAATTCTAAAACAACATTGAAATGAACATATAAATAAAAGACTAAAGAGATGGATCATGTATACTGAGATTATTTGCCAGATGCAGAAATAAGATTGAAGATATTTAAACAGGCACAAATTTCTAGATGATTTGTCTCTTTTAAATTTTCATACAGACTTAATCTGTTAATAAATAAAAACTGTGGTTAATAAACTATGGTTTGAGTAATTTTACACACATTTTCAAAATCGTGCAAAAGCATAAAAAGCTGTCAGATGGGTGGTGTTTGTTCCTGCTGGACTTCTTTGGTATAGGCTGTGTTATACTGGACTGTCCACAAGCTTTTGGCCCCTGCATGTCCCCATTAAACTGGAAACTTTCCTGTTCACACTCAGCTCTTGGCAGCATCAGCCACAGGAGCCCAAGATGCACAAACTCCCCTAATATACGCCCCAGTTGTTAGCACTGAACTTCTCTGCTCCCAGTGTACTAGTCAGTTTTCAATGTTTGAATAATTTATGATTTAAAACTACAGACATAAAACTACACTGAAACAGACATGTCCCATTATCTTTTGCTCTGGGCCTTTTGGTGATAAATGCACTCATATTAACTCTGGCTGAAAGATAATTTAGATTGTCTGCCAACTGTGGCCAGCACCTGAGCAGCCAAATCTGGCTGAATAAAAACATGGCTGCACTGATGGGGCCTTATCTTAATTTCTGACCATTAATCTATGGCCCTCATGGGTCTGACTCTGTAGCTCAGATACATTCACTCACCTGCAGGACTGGATCACTGTTTCTTACCCTCTCTCTCTCCCCCGTCACGCACTCTCCACTGGTAATTTTGCATCATATTTCACTAAGAAAATGAAAACGGCAGAAGAGAATTTCCTCTTTCTCCCATCATCATCCTATCTATAAACTTACTTGGATCTACATCCATGGAACTGCTTTCCTCTTTAAGCCCACATTTCTACATGAACTGTCTAGACTCTCCCTGAAGTCAGTCCCTCCACCTGGGCACAGGTTTCATTCCTTCTCACATACTTAGGGACATTAGGCCAGGAATTGTTTCCCTCTTCTCTGACATTATCAATTTGTACTATCTCCTGAATCTTTTCCACAGCCGATAACATGTAACATCTCCCATCATAAAAGCAACAACAGGCCAGGCACAGTGGGTCATGCCTGTAATTGCAGCACTTTGGGAGGCCAAGGTAGGAGGATTACTTGAGTCCAGGAGTTTGAGACCAACCACAGCAACATAGTGAGCCACTCTCCCAAAAAAATTAGCTGGGTATGGTGGTGCCCACCTGTAATCCTAGCTATTCAGGAGGCTGAGGTGAGTGGATCGCTTGAGCCAGGATGTCGAGACTGCAGTTAGCCTTGATTGTGCCACTGCACTCCAGCCTGGGCAACAGAATGAGACCTTGTCTCAAAAAAAAAAAAAAAAAGCAAAAGCAACCACATATGTGCTCCTGTTACCCTGTTTCATCTTTTAAAATCCACCATATGGCAAAACTTCTTTAATAGAGTTGTTAAACTCCACTTTCTCTTCTCCCATTTACTCCAGAATTCATTCTGGTCAGGTTTTCATCCCCACCACTGGACAGAACCTGCTCTTCTCAAAGTCTTGACCTCTCATCTTTCATCTAATTCAACCTTCAGCAGCACTTGTCACAGTTGATGGCTCAGGTTTGTTTGTTTGTTTGTTTGTTTTGAGATGGAGTCTCCCTCTGTTGCCCAGGCTGGAGTGCAGTGGTGTAATGTTGGCTCACTGCAACCTCCTCTTCCTGGGTTCAAGCAATTCTCTGTCTCAGCCTCCTGAGTAGCTGGGATTACAGGCGCATGCCACCACGCACGGCAAACTTTTGTATTTTTAGTAGAAACGAGGTTTCACCATCTTGGCCAGGCTGGTCTTGAACTCCTGAACTCGGGATTCACCTGCCTCAGCCTCCCAAAAATGCTAGGATTTCAGGTGTGAGCCACAGCACCCGGCCCCAGTCTTTCATCTTCCTTACTGGTCCTCTTTTCTCCATTTTCTCTGCTGGTTTCTTCTTTTCTACCACCTGTAAATGTTGGAGAGTCCCAGCTTAGACTGTGTGACTCCTCTTCCCTAGCTACGGTCACCCATAAACCAGGAATTTTTAACCTGGGATTTATGTGAACTTGTAAAGGAAATTTTCTTTATCTTCACTGACCCTGAGATGAAATTTAGCATTTCCTGCAATTGTGAACCTAGATAGTCAAACCATAGTAATATTAGCTATATCTGTGACTTTATCTCCAGTAAAAAAAAAAGCTATGGATATTTTCATCTCATTTCACTTGTTATAGATATCTTGAAATAAGTCTGTGCATGACTGCTTTGAAGTAACTAGTTACTCTGCTCATTGATTGATCTCATTATTTAATGTGTTCATTAAAAGTATTTTACTATAGGGTAACTTTCAAAATATTTTGATGACATATTTTGTTATAATGTATTTTCTTTTATACCAATTCTATATACACCAAAAATATAAAAATGTTTTATTTTGTGCATTTAAAATATTATTCAGAGAAGGAATCAGAGGGTCTTAACAGACTTTCAAAGGGATTCATGGTGCAAAAACCTATAAGTCACCAATCCTCAATGGTCTCCCATCTCATAGCTTTAAATACTGTTGAAGTTCATGCCTTCTTGTTGTATATTTTCTGCCTCAGCCTCCCTTTTCAGCTACTTAATTCATGTATGCAACTGCCTACTCACCATTTCCTCTTGGAATCTACCATGTCCAAATCTACCAAATCTACCATGTCCAAAACCAATCTCCCTATTCTTACCTACTCCCAAAACTTGTGCCTCTTACAGTCCTCCCTCCTCAGTAACAGGTGATTCCATTCTTCTAGTTACTCAGACCAAAACCCATGGAGTCACTCTTGACTCCTCTTTCACAAGCCGCATCTGATCCAATGACAATTTTGTTGACTTTATCCTCAAAGTCAGCTCCACACTATCCATACTGGTTCATCTGTGCAATAGTCTCCTGATAGTATCCACTGATTCCACTACTGCCTACCCTACCCCCCAGCACACGTACACACACCACACAAATACCTTGTGCTCAATCTCAGTCTAAATCCCTCTCCTCTCTTACCTGGATTGCTGCAAAGACTTTTTATCTTCCCAGAGTCACTATCTTTGTGACTTCCTGCAGCCTGTCTCCACACAGTGTCCAGAGTGACCTTGTGGTGGTGTCCCACTGTCATTAGAGCAGAAAACAAACTTATTCCATGGCCACAGAGCTTCACTCAGAGGGCCCATGCCCATCTCACTGAGCTCTCCTCCCACCTCTCACCCCTAATTCACTGCCTTTTTGCTCTTTGAACATGCCAAGCCCAGGTTTCTTGTTCTTGCTGCTGCCTCTTCTCCCTGGGAAGTGCTGTTCTGACATCTCATGATTTGGGTGTCAACTCAGATGCAGCCTCCCCAGAGAGGCCAGCCTCCATCACCACAACGACAATAGTGCCTCCCTAATCACTCTCTGTTCTATTCCCCTTCTTATTTTAGTCTGTAATTTACTACTTACTTGTTCATGTGCTTATTGCCTATTTCTCCCATCTAAAATATAAGTTGTCAGAGGGTTATTGTTATAATCACCACTGACTTTCCAACACTAAGAAGCATGGAGGTGCTCATAGTAGGTGCTTCATACATTTATGGTCAATGGATGGATGAGTGAACTCAGTGCCAAGGACAGCAAAAATGCTACATGGAAGAATGTATCACTCAGAAGAGCTAAAGCTCATTTAAAGGTAACTAAATGGGTATATTCAAATACTGTTCCTCATTTGTCATGATTTGAATGCATAATTCTAAGCTCTTACTTTTTAAACAGCTAACTCTTATAATAAAACAACTAAGTTCAATTTACTATCCTGATGAATGTTAGCAAGTTTTCTTTACAGTCAGAGTTAAAAATTTACAAAAAACCTCCAGGGAAACCAGGGATACATGTTTAATTACAAAAGATATTCTTTTGTAGTTAAATAATAAACTGAGTGAATAATCTTTAAAAATAAATAATGTATCTTTCTTTTAAAGACCAACAATTTAACAAAAAATTGAAATAATCTTTATAGTATAGTTTCTAGAATGAACAATGAAAAAATATCCATGCTGTCTTATTTTAGATACATAGACAATTGAATTGGTGCTGTGTACATATGAGAGGTTAGTCTTAGATGTACATGTGTCGTTATGATCAATGCCAAATATGTAAAGATCATACTGGCTTGTATGTTTGGCTGTTTATAATACTTTATTAATTTGTCATTTTAATTTTCTTCTATGTATTTTTGTTTGCGAACAATCATAATATTCCATGTGACCTAGATAACAAGAGTATGCAATAGTGACTTCGTTGGGAGTTTAAGTAGAGTTCAGTAGCTATGAAGGATTTCACTAATAGGAAAAGAATAAGACAAACTCTCTGTTGACCTTTGTTTCACATTAAAATGACCGAAGTTTAACACCAAAATGACAGCTGGTTAAAACAGCTTGAGATTTCAAAGTGCTTGAGTATATATAAATATTATGACTGATCCCATAAGTGTGTTGGAAGACACTTTAAGAAAGGTCCTTGGTTTAACAGTTTTCTACATTCTCCCCTTTTGGTTGAAGGGAAATAGCACTCAAAAAAAGTTTTTTGTCTTCTGAATTTACAGGAAATAGAATAATTTAAAATATGTAGCTGAACTCAACAGAACCAAGATTGAAGGTTAATACTGTGGATGGAAATTACTACTTTGTGGAGAACCCTAATCTTCAGATTCCTGAAGTTTGATAATATGATAGCTACCTCTCCAGATTAACTTGAGCTGATGAGATGCCAATAGTATATAAAGAATGCATCATTAAAATGTGTTTTGCCGCTTACTTTTCTGCAACAGAATATGTTAGAATAAGGCAATTTCTCAGGGATCAAAGGTACATTCTAGAAAACTGATTCCTGCACTTTGGTCTCATGGTCTTTTAAAAGGTGCATCCCTATCCAGCCTCAACTCTAAAATTGTCTCAGCGTTACTATTGAAATTTAATTCAAGTTACTTTTTATCATAAACATTTTATATCAGTTACTTACAGTTGTCTGTGCAGTTTTTTATGGACAGGAAAACTTGGGATGACAGAGTAGAAAAAAATAGGAAGCAAGAGTGATAAACAGAAGTCCCAATGATGTGGTTTGTTATTAGGCAGGATAAATTAAGATTATCAGCAGGCCAGAGTTCAAGCAGAAGCTTTCCCATGAGGCATGTAACATTTCTAAAAGGCATTAGCATCCATTGGTGAAAAATTAATTCAGAAAGCAGAGGTTGACTAGGGTCATGTAATCAGAGAATGAGTGCAAATTTGAGGGTGGGGGCTGCGCAGCAGGCGAAGGCTAAGCCAGCTTCCTGCAGGCAGGTGAAGGGAACAAGCAGGAGATAGCAGGTGTGGAATGATTTTCTTCCTGTGTTTACTTTCTAAGTTTTTAAAAGGTAATGCATGCACATGGTACAGATTCAAACAGACAACAGAAAATCAAATGAGAATTAAGTCACCTTTCTACCCCAACTCCCAGTCTCTGATTCCCCTCCTGACGGTCAGCACTGTCTTGCAAATCCTTCCAAAGATCCTCTACACGTGGACAAGCATTTATGTACAGTTCTTCCTTTTTTTTTTTTACCCAAAAAGTAGTATTCTATACAATGCCTTCACTTTTTACACAGATGGCATGCAAGTCCTACCATTGCATTCCTAACCAAATGTAAACTTCATTCCTCTTAATCCCCTTTTAGCAGCCACATTATATGCCGATGTGCCTGTCCCCAGCTGATGGACATTCAAGTTATTTGTTCTGGTCCGGGACAGAGAACTTGGTGGTTGTAGGACAGGAATAAGAGAGAGATAATTTTTAATGTATACTATTTTCCTGACTTTGATAAGTTGTATGTAGTTTGCATATTCAAGAGGAAAAAAAACATTTAAAGAGTCAAAATATAGTCACATGGCTCCTTTGCTTAACATCCTTCTGCGAATTTTTACAGTGAAGGTAAACCCAGTCCAGGCCTGCATGGCCTGCTTGGGCAGGCCTGTCTGTCTCCCCAGAGCCTTTTGGGTACTCTGTGTTGGTCCCCACACTCCAGCCCATCTTTCAGTTCTTCTCACATAGTCTCTTTTTTCACCTCAGCAGTGAGAAAGTTCATGCACTTTTGTATTCTCCCTGCTCCCTGAACCACTTCTTTCCTTTACTTATTACTCTCTTCTTGGTCTGCAACTTCTGCAGAGAAAAGTTCTCCAATCCTAATTGGGTCCTCTTATTAGTCTCTATCATAGAAGGATGAAATTATATATTTATGTCTGGAATTTAGTTCGTCGTTGCTGTGGGTACTACTCTTTGCTTCATCAGTCTGGGTAGGGGAGAAACTTTTTGTTGAGATTCAAGGAATCTTAATTCTGATCCTACCACTGCATGACTGTGGCCTTCCGCAAAACACTTAACTTCTTTGGGCTTCAATTTTCTTACCTGTAAAATGAGAAAAACAGACTAGCAGATTTTAAAGATCCTATAATTTGTGGTATTTGAACACTGAATACATAGCATGAAGTGAAATACATATACATAATGTGTTGAATGCTAGTATACTCTTTATGTAACACGGAATGCACTTAAACATTGAATGCTTGTATTTTATGTTACAAATGAATGTTTAATTTCTTTCTTCAGAGTTACATAACTTTATGATTGTTCCTCACAGATGTTTCTCCCATAACTTTTACAAATGTGTCAAATGCACAGACAACATTTAAAGATAAACTTGATATACAGACTAGTATATTCTAATATGTCAAACCCTAATTTTCTTATAATGTTCTCCTTGCAATATTTTTATTTGGCATTTAAAAATTTTGATTATTATGGATATATACTAGTTGTACATATTGATGGGGCACATATGATATTTTGATATGAGCATATAACACGTAATAAATAAAATCAGAGTAGTTAGGATATTCATCACCACAAGAATCTATTATTTGTGTTAGGAATATTTCAATTGCATTCTTTTAGTTATTTTAAAATATATATTAAATTATTTTTAACTATAGTTGCCCTCTTGTGCTCCTGTACATTAGATCTTATTCCTTCTATCTAACAGTATTTTTGAACCTGCTAACCAATCTGTCTCTATCCCCTGCCTCCCAACCACCCTTCCCAGGCTCTGGTAACTATCATTCTACTCTCTACCTCCATGAGTTCAATTTTTTTTAGCTCCTACATGAGTGAAAACATGCAATGTTTGTCTTTCCATGCCTGGCTTATTTCACTTAACACAGTGTCATCCAGTTTTATCCATGTTGCTACCAATGACAGGATTTTATTGTTTTTTTATGGCTGAGTAGTATTCCATTGTGTTTCTCTATTCATCTGCTTATGGACACCTAGGTTGATTCCATATCTTGACTGTTGTGAATAGTGCTGCAATAAACATGGCTATGTAGATATACCTTTGGTATTCTGATTTCCTATCTTTTGAATGTGTACTTAGCAGTGGGATTGCAGGATCATATGGTAATTCTATTTTTAGATTTTTGAGGAACCTCCAAGCTGTTCTCCATGGTGGCTATTCTAGTTTACATTCCTACCAGCACTGCATGAGGGTTAAGGCATTCTATCTAGAGTCTATAATTTGAGTTATTATTAGCTCATACAGGTCTTTCCTCATTCTTGTTTTTTGTTAAATTCTGGAACCACTAGAGGGTGTATCTGTTCAGAGAGAACAAAAAGTTCATTTTTTTTTTCCACTCTCAACATAAAGAGCTCATGTGAAAAGGTTCTGTTTGAGGAAAAGACTAAAAATATCCGATTGCATTTTGGTTTTTGGAGCAAGAGGAAATTCTTATTTAAAAAGCAACCAAAAAAAAAGTCTTCCTGCAACACGTTTTAAGAATTTTGTTGTCTGTTAAAGCAGTTAATTCTACAAATTGAGTACTAACATTGAAAGAATGTATCCAATAAATACTATTTAATTAATATATGTGATGAAAATTGTCTGCCTTCTTAGCTCTTTCAGCTTTCTCGGCTCTAACAATAATTTGCCCCATTCCGTAAGGATTTTTAATTATAAAAATACTTTAAAAAGTATTTTATAAGTATAAAATACTTTTAATGATAAAAGTATTACTTCCTTTACTGATTCCTGCTTACAAATTCTGTTTTAACTTATATTTCCTAAAGAGCTCGTAGTGCCTTTTATTAGAAAATTAACCCTCTGTAATAATGGACTGCACTAGGGTTGTGTTTTAATAACTTACCAAACTATTATATTGTAAGAAGGAATTTGCTTTGTGTATTCTTTTGCCTTCAGCTCTTGGTCTGACAGCAGCTATTGAAGGGCATCCAAAAGTGTGAGTTTTCCGATGATAAGCTGAAGTCAGTCTTCCACATGTAAGTCTTTCCCCTTAGGTAGTTGGCTGGATAAAGTGAGAGCAGGCAGTTTTAGGGATCAGAGGCCTGTCCTTCCAGCACATCTTGTTTATTAACTCTCCTGAGCTCACCAGGACTTCTATTTTTTTAGGACAGGATCTTGCTATGTTGCCCAGGCTGGAGTGCAGTCATTGCACACTACAGCCTCCAATTCTTGGGCTCAAGAGATCCTCCCACCTCTGCTTCCTGAGTAGCCAGGACTAGAGGCATGCACCACCATGCCTGGCTTTCTGTCATGATTCTTGAACATTAAGCTTGACTAATCTGAGAGTCAACTGTTTTGATCCTGGATAAATCAACAGGTGAATTGGTCCCTGGGCTCAAAGTTCTCATGAGATAAGTGGCTTTTCTAGCAAATAACATATAATGCTGAGCTAATCTATTTTTCCAACCACTAATGTACAAAGGGGAAAATCTGATTCAATGACAACTAAAGGCGGTTTATTTAAGAAAGGCGGTAAATTAGAGAAAGTTGATGGACTTACTTAAGTAAGTATTTCTTCTACAGGATCCCTAGATCGCACAGTTTCTCTGGGTGGTTCTTTCTGTTTCTAGAAAGTAAAGCAAACTCTTATACTTTAGTGAACTTTTCTTGCTTTGTTTTCTATTATTTTGAGATGAGATATGATATGTTTAGATTTCTGGATTCCAGTATGTATTGGTGTCTATTTAGTAAGGAATGCATGGATTCTATTTAGGTCTAAAAGTCGGATTAGGCAGAAAATGTTCTCAAAAGAGTTGTCCATTTTGTTTATTCCTTTCTCTCCTGAACCTGTACAAAAAGGATTCATCCCCCACCCCAGGAACTGCCCATGCCAAGGTCCTCCATAATCTTTATTTTGCTCAATACAATGGTCTATTGTTGTCACCATCTTAAATCCTAAGAATAATTTGCCATGGTTTGTCACTTTTCCTGTCCTTTATGTACTTTCTCAACTTGGTTTCCAAGACCCTGCCTGTACACGAATTCTTTCTACCTCATTGTCTGACCTCCAGCCCCTCTTCTTCCTGACTTCCATACATTGCGAGGCCTCAAGACATGGCCTTTGGTCCTCTCTTCTTCTTTTTTTTTTTTTTTTTTTTTTTTTGAGACAGAGTCTCACTCTGTTACCAGGCTGGAGTGCAGTGGCAGGATCCCAGCTCACTGCAAACTCCGCCTCCCGGATGCAAGCGATTCTCCTGCCTCAGCCTCCCGAGTAGCCGGGACTACAGGCGTGTGCTACCACATCCAGCTAACTTTTGTATTTTTAGTAGAGAGGGGGTTTCACCAGGTTGGCCAGGATGGTCTCGATCTACCGATCTCATGATCCGCTCACCTTGGCCTCTCAAAGTACTGGGATTACAGCCGTGAGCCACCACGCCTGGCCTTGGTCCTCCCTTCTTTGCTGGCTACACTTACTCCCTGGATGATCTTATCTTAATTTTTTCCTTTAAATATCACCTAGATGCTAATTGCTCTCCAGTTTATTTCTCTGGCTTCTACATGTCCCTTGAACCCCAAGCTCATATGCCAGCTATCTACCTAGCACCTCTATTTGGGTGCCTAGTAAACATTTCAAACTTACATCCCAAATAGAACTGCATTCCCATCCCCATGCAGCCAGTTCCCCACCTTTCTCAGTAAATGGCAACTCCAAGCCAAAAATCTTCCTGCTATCCCTGACTGCTCTTTTTTTTTGTTTTTCCTCGTGCCCTGGATACAGTGTGACAGCTGTGACCATATCTTTGAAATAAGTCAAGCATTGACTACTTCTTACCACCTCCTCTGTTGCTACTCTGATTCTAGCTGCCATCATTTCTGGCTTGAATGATTGTGATAATCTCCTAACTGGTCTCCCTGTTTCTACTTCCTTATCATCACCCATTCTCAAAAGAGAGTGATTCATTAAATATGTAAGCCAGGTGATGTCCTTCCCTTGTTCCAAATCCTCTGTGTTACCTAGAGTAAAATCCAGAGTTCTTACAGTGATTTAGAAAGTTCTGCCCAGTCTCTGACCCTCTCCCAGGTGCTCAGGCTACTTCTGCCCTGCTGGCCTCTTTCCCAGGCACCCACTGCCTTGAGTCTGTATGTGCTCTGCCCTCCCACTCAGATGCTCATCGCCCCCCTCCCTCACTTCAAATCTTAACTAAAAGAGCACGTGTTCAAAGAGAATAACCTTACTACCCTATTTAATGGTGCCTGACTTCTACCATTTCCTCTTCCCCTTCCCTTTCCTGCTTTATTTTTCTTGAGGGCACGTATCTCTATGTGACCTACTATCTACTTATTTATTTTTTCTTTATTATCTATATCCCCTCCCCTGCCATACACACTCAGCTATCAGACCCTTTAAGGTAGGAAATTTAGTTAAAGTTCACTGTTGTACCCCTAACACTGGGGGAGTTCCTGTGCTATAGCTGGCCCTTCATAGATATTTGTAACATTAATGCATGATTAAGAAAATGTTTGTGGTTAGATGTGGTGACTCACACCTATAATCCCAGGACTTTGGGAGGCCAAGGTGGGAGGACTGCTTGAAGCCAGGAGTTTGAGACCACCTAGGGCAACATAGTGAGACCCTGTCTCTACAAAAATAATAAGAATAATAATACAAAAAATATTAGCCATCATGGTGGCATGTACCTGTAGTCCTAGCTACCTGGAAGTCTGAGGTGGGAGGATCACCTGAGCCCCAGAGTTTGAGGCTGCAGTAAGCTATGATTACACCACTGTACTCCAGCCTGGCAACTGAGCGAGATCCTGTCTCTTAAAAAAAAAAAAAAAAGTTTATGTTACTGGATACCCTGATTGAGTGGGATGGAAGCACTTTATATCTGTGTTAGAATCCAAACTATAATATGTGAACTTTCACTTTATATGTTTGGCTGACTATTCACCAAATGTTACTTGAGCATCCACTTTGTGCCAGGCATTTGGCATGGCATTAAGGATACAGCCATGAGCAAAACTCCATGGTCATAGGTACTCATGAATGTTCCTCCACTGAAAATTTATTTTGCAATATTTAATACAAATATACATTGACAACTTGTATTCTTTAGATCAAAAACATATTAAGAATAATGAATTCTTGTATGCCTTCCTTGCCCCTGAAGAAATGAAATCTTACCATTGAAGCAAGCTTCTATTTTATTCCTCTCCATTTCCTCCCTTGTTGCCATATGTAACTGTAACCTGAATTTTGCATTTATCAATCTCATGCATTTTTAAAATATATTTGCTACATATGGATCCTTAAAGCTCATATAGTACTATTTTATGTTTAAATGCTACAAAAATGCAAGTCTTCTTTTAGATTTGTTAACTCATTGTTATTTAAGCGATTCATTTGTGTTGATACACATAAGCATTCATTTTCATTGCTGTGTAATATCTCACTTAAGCATTTCTTTGTCCCCTGTCACCTTACTTATCCATTCCTTCATGTCCCTTGTTTCTTAAAAGGGGGATGGATAAGTGAGATATCTGTAGGTCATTTCCAGTTGTTTGATACCATAAATATTGTTGCCAAAGCTGTCCAAAAAACGTTCTGCAAAGATGGAATATCCGCACTCAACAGGACTGTTGCCACTTGCCACATGTGGGTACGGAGCACTTGAAATATAGCTGGTGTGACTGAAGAATCACATTCTTAGTCTGTTTGATTATAATTAATGTTATAACTATTGTATTGGAGAACACAATTCTACCTAATGTTATCTTCGGGTACATACGTGAATTTATCTTGGGCTGTAGTTTTTACCACGATCAGACCTGATGTACTCTTTTATTAATAAATATTTTGTGTCACCCCATTTACTATCTTGAATGAAATTCAAAACTTATCTGCACACATTTAAAAAAATCACTGCAATACACTTTCTGTGATATAAAGTAGAAATGTAAGAACAGTAATTTTAATAAAATAATAGGTATTTCAATATGTCAGTAACCACAAACTACGCTACACTACACTAGGTTAGGAGACATGAAGTAGTTCACAAATGCAGAGTGATAGAAGATTGTGAGATTGGTAACTCAAGCACCGCAAGTGAATCAGCCATATGTGATGTGAACCACTCTTGGTTACGTTTTGAACAAAACACAATTCAGTCTGCCTTTATCTAATAGTTGCATCTCTGAAAAATTTGATATACAATAAGACCTTATTATTTATATCTAAAACGGGGTTACATTATACTCTTAGATAATTATAATCAGGTTTCCCACCTACGTAAGTGTTGTAGTAGACCTTCTAAAGTCATGGAGGACCCAGGACACTTCTTTTTTTTTTTATTTTTCCAGATGGAGTTTGTGCTCTTGTTACCCAGGCTGGAGTGCAATGGCGCGATCTGGGCTCACCACAACCTCCGCCTCTTGGGTTCAGGCAATTCTCCTGCCTCAGCCTCCTGAGTAGCTGGGATTACAGGCACGTGCCACCATGCCAAGCTAATTTTTTGTATTTTTAGTAGAGACGGGGTTTCACCATGTTGACCTGGTTGGTCTCGATCTCTTGACCTCGTGATCCACCCGCCTCGGTCTCCCAAAATGCTGGGATTACAAGCTTGAGCCACCACGGCCGGCCTCTTTTTAGAATGATACCATCCAAATTTCAGGACATACAGGATGTCTGACCCTTACCTGCTAAATGGCAGTAACACACACACACGCACACCCTCAATCACTATTATAAGCAGACCTGCCTCTTAGATGCGATGCCAGTCCTGTTGAGACTAATTGATCTGTGGTGCATACTCAGCAGCAAAACCTGTCTCTCAAGATATGATCTTCAACTTTACCAAATATGCACTTGTTCTCCCAGTTACTCCAAAGTTTTCCAAAGGGTTTAGACCCAATGACATTCCCACTGCCAGTATATACAATGTATTATTTCTCCAAATATATGCAATATTTAGCTCAAGAGTTACACTTTTCCTTTTATAGTTTTGCTGATCTCAACTGTTGGGTGTTAGAAAACATAACTTAGCTATGTTCTATAATAACTCTTTGTACACCTTCCTTCAAAGTAGGACAGCCCTGCTTTTTTAAGGAAACCCAGAATAGCATGCCTGCTAACCTGAATGCAGGTATAGTCTCTTCCATTATTTTCCCAAGTCTTGCTATGGCCCAAGAAGTCCCAAATTCTAGCTTCTCTTTACTAACCCTAGGGAAACCTATCTACATCTCCTTCCGGCTCCCTTCAGATTTCACAGGGATCTGATGGGGGTCACCTGGACCTTCAAAATTTCCACTAAAATGCCTTGAAATCTGAATCCTTAGTTTCACAGAGCAGATGCAGAGTAAGGTAAATGGAGCCAAGTCCATTATTATTAGAGGAGTGATAACAACCTGACCTTTACACTCTGATTATGGCTATAAAACAGTTACTGCCACCATAATGGCAGAATTCTCCAGAGATCAGTGGCTCACAATAACAAGCACTTATTCTCACACTCATGGTCAACTTCAGCTGGGCTGATGCAGGGTTCAACTGGGCTGGGCAGTTCTGCTTCAAGTTGCACATTGGCTGGGCTTGGTTCTGGGCTTTGGGTTGGGTTTGGGTCATCTCCACAGTTTTTTATTCGGCAGCTTAGAATGATGGGGCAGAGGTCAACCAGCCCCTGCTCTCCATGCAGATCACTGGAGAACAAGACAATGTGTCCACTCCTCAAGCATATCGAGGGCTGCTGCTTGCGTCACATCTGCTAATTTCCAGTGGTCAAAGCATGTCATATAGGTAAGCCCAAAGGTAGGAAAATAGATTCCACTCTGAGGAAAAGGTGGGAGGGAGGGAGTGTTTGCCGAACAATAATCCAGTCCAACTCAAAGCAGCAAACTTTTGTAATGGGATAGAATCTGTGATTAATAGAACATTTTTGGTTTCATCACCAAACCATAACAAATGTATCAAAACCAACAACAAGGATTAATGGAATAACCAGAAGGAAGCCCTTCTGTGTATGCACACCTGTCCATGCTCTTCTGTCTTGCTTACCAAGCACACACATTCTGTCCATATAACCTTGGTTTCCTAACTCTTTAGTTAAATAAATGAGAGCTATTGGGTTTAAAGCATGGCCTCAAGTGTTTCTCCAATGGGAAAAATCAGGGAAGAAACCTCCTCAGCTCTTTCTACACCCTCCCTGTCTGCCAGGGCAATGAAACCCAGCCTCTTCAGTTAACCCTTTACCGAAGCACAGTGAACTTAAGAAGCTTTTCGTTTCTCTCCTTTACATGAGTCAATGTACTACTTTGGAATGTATACATTCCGTATCTTCACCATAATGAGAGACTGTGTGATTAGATTTCTTTGGCTTTTTAAGATATCTAAGAGTAGAATAGATAATTAAGCTGTGGTATACTATTCTTATGGGATATTATACAGTATTGAAAATGAACACATTACATCACATTCAACATGCACAAATCACAAACAATATTGAATGAAAAATTAGACACAAAATACTGCATACTGTAGTTCTGTTTATATAAGGTTCAAAAAGTGAGTAAAAACTAAACTAGTGTTTGGAGATGGGTGCTTAGGTGGTAAGACAATAAAGAAAAGCAGAGAAATGATTTTCATAAAAGTCAGGGTATTAATTATCTTTGTTGGGGGTGGCAGTGCTCTGGAGAGGGTAGGAGGGAATTTTCTGAGGTATAGGCAGCAGTCTAGTCCTAAGTCTAAGAATCTTAGAGAATTTTCATCTTGTATTTTTCCCCTCTTCCCTGTTCTTGACCATTTTTCTTCTTATATAGCCTGCCTCTTCCCCAACAAATGATAAAAGTAAAGAGAAACACTTTTTTTTTTTTTTTTATATGGAGTCTTGCTTTTGTTGCCCAGGCTGGAGTGCAGTGAGATGATCTTGGCTCACTGCAACCACCCCCTCCTGGGTTCAAGCAATTCTCCTGCCTTCGCCTCTTGAGTAGCTGGGATTATAGGCTCCTGCCTCCATGCCCTGATAATTTTTGTATTTTTAGTAGAGACAGGGTTTCACCATGTTGGCCAGGCTGGTCTCAAACTCCAGACCTCAGGTGATCCACCCATCTCAGTCTCTCAAAGTGCTGGGATTACAAACATGAGCCACCATGCATGGCGTAGAGACTCTTCTGTCTGCTACTTAGCCAACAGTATCTTAAAAGTTTTCCAGTAGTTTTAAACTATTAGTAATATTTTCAAGTAGGCATTAAAATGTATGTTCTGAAGAGGTTACTCTTGATAATTCCCCTTAACTATGTTGTTTATTTGATATAAGAGAGAAAAAACTCTTAGTGGACCTGGCTGAGGAATGGGTTACTCTAATGACCTGATCACTCCTACTAAGTGGAGGTTACCCCTTCCTATGAACTGGATCTGCCTTGACTCTGGACCATGTACATGACTACTCAGATGAGGTGATCATATGTATCACATCTGGACTTTTTTTCTAGGTTCACAAGTTTGTTTTCGATGTCTTTGTTGTCCACTTTCTAAAAATTGCACTTTGCCAGTCATTTTTAGGTCAGGAATCAAGATAGTATTCATAGTGATAAGATACTTATAAAAATATAAAGTTCTCTGATAATTGTGTTTTGTTTCAATAACCTTTTTTTTAAGAGCAGCTTTAAGTTCATGGTAAAATTGAGCAGAAATTATCATATATCCTCTGTCCTCACCACACTCACAGCCTCTCCCACTATCAGTGTCTCCCACCAGAGTGGCACATTTGTTATAATAGATGAATCTACATTGACAGTTCATTATCACTCAGAGTCCATAATTTACATTGCTGTTCACTTTTGACATTGTACCCTCTATAGCTTTGGAAAAATGTGTAATGGCATGTATCCACCATTATAGACTCATACAGAATAGTTTCACTGCCCTAAAAACCCTCTGTGCTCTGCCTATTCCTTTTTCCTTTCCGCTAAACCCTGGCAACCCCTGATCTTTTACTGGCTCTATAGTTTAGCCCTTTCCAGAATGTTCTATAGTTGGAATCATACTTACACATGGAGCCTTTCAGGTCAGCTTCTTTCCCTTGGTAATATGCATTTAAGGTTTCTCCATGTCTTTTCATGGCTGGATTACTCATTTCCTTTTAGTGCTGAACATTATTTTTTGGTCTGGAGGTACCACGGTTTATTTTTCCATTCACCTACTGAAAAATGTTTTAGTTGTTTCCCACTTTGGGCACTTACGAGTAAAGTTGCCATAAACATTCATGTGCAGACTTTTGTGCAGACGTAGATTTCCAGCTCCTCTGGGTAAACACCAAGGAGCACAATTGCTGGATCATATGGTAAGAAAATGTTTCATTTTGTAAGAAACTGCCGAAGTGTCTTCAAAAGTGGCTGTATCATTGGCATTGCTACCAGCAATGAATGAGAATTCCCATTGCTCCATATTCTCAACCAGCACTGAGTGTTGTCAGGCTTCTGGCTTTGGGCATTCTAATAGGTGTATATTAGTATCTCCATGCTGTTTTATTTTGCGTTTCCCTGATGACATAGGATGTGGAGCATCTTATGTTAGCTTATTTAATTTTTCGGTAATCTTAAAAGTTAGATTCAAACATTTATTTGCCATCAATACCTGTGTTGGTGAGGTGTCTGTTTAGTTCTTTGGCCTATTTTTAAACTGAATTGTTTATATTCTTATTGCTGAATTTTAAGATTTGTTTGTGTATTTTGAGTAACAGCCCTTTATCTGATATATATTTTGCAAATATTTTCTCCCAGTCTGTGGCTTGTCTTTGCATTTTCTTGACAGGAAAATTTTAGTTAAACAGAAGAAAGCAAAAAGAAAAAGAATGTTTCGAATCACACATTAAATATAAAACCTCAGAAGCTGAAGCATTTCTGAAGACATTAGATTTCTTTAAAATGTGATTGTCAAGATAATCAAAGTGCTTCTGAATTTCTTGGCAAAATTAGAAAACTTTGAAAACCTATCATCATTTGTTAATGAATTATATGAAGGGGGGATCATATCTGTCTTGTTCACCCCTATATCCCTGAGAGAGTGTCTGACACATAGTAAGTGTTCAAAAAATATTTCTAAGTGAATGAATGTTCATAGTGGGTTAGCAACATTATAGTTGTTATCTTATTTAATCTTTTGGTAATCTTAAAAGTTAGAGTTTGGGGCCTGGTGCAGTGGCTCACACCTGTAATCCCAGCACTTTGGGAGGCCAAGGCAGGCAGATCATGAGGTCAAGATATCAAGACCATCCTGGTCAACATGGTGAAACCTCATCTCTACTAAAAATACAAAAATTAGCTGAACACGGTGGCATGTACCTGTAGTCCCAGCTACTCAGGAGGCTAAGGTAGGAGAACCTCTTGAACCTGGGAGATGGAGTTTGCAGTGAATCAAGATCTCACCACCGCACTCCATCCTGGTGACAGAGTGAGACAATGTCTCAGAAAAAAAAAGTTAGATTTTGGTGTCCTCACACTGTATCTTCAGATAAGGGAGATACAACTAGGAAAGAGTAGAAATGGAAATCAAACTACAATGTGCCTGACTCTAAATCAAATATTTTTTCTGCTATGACACTTGTTTTAGCAAAGACTGAGAATTGCCTATTCAACAGCCATTTCCTTCCATGTCCTTAGGAACAGACCTTTTTATGCTAGTGCCCTAGACCCTTAAGTGATTCAAGTAAATCCTCATTGCTCTGCCCCCACTCCCCCTTTCTGTGACCAGTTTAGAGGTTTGGAATATGACCTGGTTTTGGGTGTGAGACTGGAGAAAAATATTCTGGTAGTACAGCTCGGGGAGGAGTTTGGAAAAGGATTTTTGTGCCTCTTTAACAAAGAGACACAAGAAAGAAACAGATCTTTGACTCCTGAATGTTGTTGCATAGGGATGTGATTCCACAGCTACTGCACATCTTGCTGCCAGGAGGGGAATGAGAAGACATCCCTAGGTGCCTAACATACTGTTGGGTTCCCAGCATTGTTCAGAAAGCAGTAGTTGTCAATCAAGTCCTTGGTTTTCCTAAGCTAGTTACCTGAGTGTTTGGGCTGCCCTGGAACCAGATAACTGGAGTATCAGTCACTCTGTAATATATATCCTACCAAAACCAGCTTCACGGTTTTTGAAATCTCTGTTTCAAAGGCATATGTAAAATAAAATACTATGATACTTTTTATTGTTACTTTGTGGAAATAGGACACTTTTTATTGTTACCTTATTCATTCATTTACTAGCCATTTCCTGTGTGCCTATTGCTGGCGAGCATGGTAAGAACTTGGCAGAGATAAGCACTACAGAAGGGCAGAGGGAGATACTCAAACAGCCTGGTGGTGAGTTCTAAGAAGGGTCTGGGAAGACTCTATACTAGAGCTGACAAGAGGTGACACTTGAATGAACCCCAAAAGACCAGTGAGAATTATCCAGGTAGATAAATAAAAATAGTGCATTTTTTTGCAAAGAAGGTAGCATATGAGGCACATGGAGATGTGACAGAATATTGTACAGCTGAGGAAGTACAAGTAATTGAGTGCATAGGGTACAGGTTAGAAGAATTGGGAGGGAATCTAAGAGAGGTAAACAGAGGCCTGGTCACAAAGCACCTTGGTCAAGTTATGGGTGAGACTTATTCAGAAAGCAGTAGGGAGTTACTGAAGGATATTAAGTATGTGCTGAACATGATGGTACTTGCATATTAGGAAGATCACTTTGGCAACAGAAAGAATATTTTGGAGAGGAGGGAAGGAGACCAATCGAGCTGATGTGCTGCAGAGAAGCACTGAAGAGGGGCTTTTAGATTCAAGACATACTTAGGAAATGGTTTAGAACTTGGTGAGTGTATATGATAGTTCAGCGAAGAGTGGAGTGCAACGTTGGCAAAGATATGCAGAGCTAGCTAGGGGCAGATGTGGAGGAAGCTGCCAGACTGTGTGTTAAGGGCTCAGTTGACACAGACCAAGAGTTAAGGCTCTAGTGCACGTGGTTGAGTGATTTACTCAGTGTGGTTTTAGGAGAAAAGAAGGATGGATCAGTAAGTGTTGCAGAAGTAACAGAAAGCAAAAGGAGTGAGAAGTTGAAAGTATTGTTTAAAGAGACAGGTTGAAGAGTTAAACCAAAGCAGGACAAAGGAAATAAAACCAGAAGTGGAGAGAGAGGGATGGGGCTTCACAACTGTGGAGGATAATCAGTTTTAATTGGAGCAATGTGGAGAGGAGGAGCTGATGGAAAGAAAGTTGAACAGGTGGAGTAGCTCCAGGTGATACTAAGGGGAAGGGTGAGTTGCTAACATCTGTGTGGAGGTGAAAGTCAGCGATGTTGAGGAAGGTAAGGCACTGGGTATTGGAAAGGTCATCACAAAGACAATGAAGACATCAGGATTATGACAGATTTGGGATGGAGAGAAAAATCATAAACCATGTCAGGAAATGATGAGAACAACAAGAAAAGATGGACAATGGTGAATTTAAGAGGCATAAGTTTCAAAAAGAAGGATTTTCATAGATTTGAGGAATATTGAATGAGCAAGTGTTAATAGTTATTTAGCACTTATTGTGTACCACATTCTGTTCTAAGTGCTTTACATTTACTAAATTCATGTAATTTTCATATGTGAGGTCAATACTGTAATTATCCCCCATTTTACAAATGAGAAAACTAAGGCTCTGAGATGGTTAATAACTTGCCCAAGGTCATAGACGTATCTAACCCAGGCAATTTGTGATCTGCAAAGTCTACACTCTGTCTTCCTGCTTCTGCCCGCCAGCCTAGCCAGCTCCTGTGGTTTAGTGGAAGGTTCAAGAACTAGCAGCCTCCATTTACAAGTGCAGGGAGGAGGTAGTGTCTGGGGTGGGAGCCATTCAGAAAACTCTGATCATAACCAGTATGTGATAGAACCACCTCCTTTATGTTTTCCAGAGTCTAGTTCGTTTAGTACTGAGACATGATAATGTGCCTTTGAACTATGGGTTAATATGTTAACTGCCCCCAAACCTTTTCAGAAGTGGGTATAGTATACTTTTAAAATAAATGGTCACATAATTGTTAACTTTAAGAATCCAATTATGTAAATGAATTGATTTGCATGTTTTAGAGAATTTATATACTCCTCTCTACCTAAGAAGTGGCAAAGAACAAACTGATGTATATAACCATGAATTATACACAGTTTTGATTTTTCTCTGGCATTGCATACTAAGTTTTATGGCAAACCAGTTCATGACTGTTTTTGTAAATAGTCTCCCTATTTTTCTTTTTGACTTTAGTTACCTGCCAGACACTGACTATTTTAAACACTAAAAGCACAAGAATGCTCAGAAGAAGAGGTCTATATTGCTTGGCTCATATTAACTTCTGTTTGTTTTTTTTTAGTATTAAAGCCCCAAAAGTCATTGAAAAATGTTCAAGTCCTACAAGACACTGACAGGCCAGTTCCTCAGCTTTGATAGAGAAACCAGCTTTATCTTCTTGCAGAGGTACTCTTCATGAAAAGTGGAGCTCCAAGAAGAGTAGGCATGAGGAAAACATGAATTTTTACAAAAGGAAATGTACAGTACAATTATAAACTATAGCATGAACCCATAATTGGAAGTCCACATCTCACAGTTATATTCAAGAATTCTGTTACAGATAAAATAAGTGTCTTCAAAATGGGATTCAGGCATTATTTACAAATGCATCTACTGAAATGAAGCATACCACAAAAATTTATGCTAATTGTAGATGAGATCATGGATAGTTTAATCCAAATTAAGAGTTGGATTTTTCAGATGTAGAGTCTCAATCAGGTCAGTTGAAAGACCAAATGATTTCCTTTTCATCTGAAAGATTCAGAAAGGCAGCTTTTGAAAAGATGCTATTGAAATATTCAAGGTAGCTGTTCTTAGTGCAGCTTTGATTTTTAAAATAACTAGAAGGACTGTAGACCTACATGAAGGGAGAGAAGAGAAATTGAAGAATTGTTAGAAAACATAAGTATTCTTTACTTCTACCACTCCATGCTTTGTGAAAAAAAATATTTTACAAAGTCAAGAAGTAAATTAGAAGAAAGCAGCAGTGAAAGTCAACTGGTTTATTTAATACTTTCTCAGTGTCCAATTTGCAAGGCACTGAGTTCCCTGCTAAACTATGTCTATATAGTGGGGTCGAGGAGAGGAGTAGGTCAAAATAAGTATGAGTTGCAAGTCTTTCTCCTCAGGCTGCTAATAAAATTTTATGTTTGTTGTTATCTCCCTTGTCTTGCTTAGTTTTTGCAACTAGTGTATATATCTCTAAACAATCAATTGCTTAAATTTACATAATTTTCAACTTTACATACGTAGAATCATGCTGTTTGTATTCTTCTGTATCTCAGTTTTTTTCACTAAAAATTGTCTTCTGAAAAATAATTGGAGGTATCATACTTCCTGATTTAAAATTATATTACAAAGCTACAGTAAACAAAACAGTATAGCACAAAAACAGATAGAGTACAACAGAATAGAGTCCAGAAATAAATTCAAACATATCCAGTAAACTAATTTTTGACAGGGACACCAAGAGGATACAGTGGGAAAAGGATAAGCTCTTCAGTAAGTGGTGCTGGGAAAACTGAATTTCCACATATATGCAAAATTTATAAAATATAGGAGATAAAACTATAAAATTCCTTAAACAGGAGGGACAGATCCAAGATTGACAATTAGGAGCAGCTCAGGATTGCAGCTCCCAGCGAAAGTGTGGAGAGACTGCAGGGAAGTTCACACAGCAGCTGAGCAGAGCCCACAGCAGCTCAGCAAAGCCTCTGCAGGCAAACAGTGACTAGGCTACCTCCTTGTTGGGAAGTGCAGCCCTGAAAAAAGGCAGCAGCACAACAGAAACTCATAAATAAACCCCTAACGCCCCATGACAGAGCACCTGGGAGAAAAGAAACGGCAGTTGGGGGGGTTACGAGTTCTGCTGAAGCAGACTTAAACATACATGCCCAGCAGCTCTGAATGAACAATGGAGCTCACAGCTCAGCACTTGAGCTCCTATAAAGGACAGACTGTCTCCTCAAGCAGCTCCCTGTCCCCCATGTATCCAAAGAGTCACCTCAGAAAGGAGAGCTCAGACTGACATCTGGCGGGTATCCTTCTGGGACAAAGATAGCAGAAGAAGAATCTGGCAGCAACCCTTACTGTTCTGCAGCTGCTGCAGGTGATCCCCAGGCAAGCAGGGCCTGGAGTGGACCTCAGCAGTCCTACAGCAGAGGGGCCAGACTGTTAGAAGGAAAACTAAGAAACAGAAAGAAATGACTTCATCATCAACAAACTGGACATTCACTCAGAGACCCAATCTGAGAGTCAACAACTACAAAGATGACAGGTGGATAAATCAACAAAGATGGGAAGAAACCAGCACAAAAAGGATGAAAACACCCAAAACCAGAACGCCTCTCCTCCTCCAAGGGATCACAACTCCTCACCAGCAAGGGAACAAGGCTGGATGGAGAATGAATTGACAGAATTCTGTCAATTCTCTGTGATGAATTGACAGAATTCTGTCAATTCTCTGTGATGAATTGACGGAATCAGGCTTCAGAAGGTGGGTAATAAGAAACTTCTGTGAGCTAAAAGACCATATTCTAACCCAATATAAAGAAACTAAGAACCTTGAAAAAAGATTTGGTGAAATGCTAACAAGAATAAACAACTTAGAGAGGAATATAAGTGAATTGATGGAGCTGAAAAACACAACACGAGAACTTCGCGAAGCATACACAAGTTTCAATAGCCGAATTGACCAAGCAGAAGAAAGGATATCAGAGGTTGAGAATCAACTCAATGAAATAAAATGAGAAGGCAAGATTAGAGAAAAAAGCGTAAAAAGGAATGAACAAAGTCTCCAAGAAATATGGGACTATGTGAAAACACCTAATCTACATTTGTTAGGTGTACCTGAATGTGACGGAGATAATGAATCCAAGCTGGAAAATACTTTTCAGGATATTATCCAGGAAAACTTCCCCAACTGAGCCAGGCAGGCCAATATTCAAGTCCAGGAAAAACAGAGAACACTACAAAGATATTCCTCAAGTAGAGCAACCCCAAAGCACATAATCATCAGATTCACCAGGGTTGAAATGAAGGAAAAAATGCTAAGGGCAGCCAGAGAGAAAGGTTGGGTTACCCACAAAGGGAAGCCCATCAGACTCACAGCAGATCTCTCAGCAGAAACCCTACAAGCCAGAAGAGAGTAGGGGCCAATATTCAACATCCTTAAAGAAAAGAACTTCCAACCCAGAATTTCATATCCAGCCAAACTAAGCCTTTTAAGTAAAGGAAAAATAAAATCCTTTGTGAACAAGCAAGTACTCAGAGATTTCATCACCACCAGGCCTGCTTTACAAGAGCTCCTGAAAGAGGCACTAAACATAGAAAGGAACAACCAGGAGCAGACATTCCAAAAACATACCAAATAGTAAAGAGCATCAACACAATGAAGAAACTGCATCAACTAACAGGCAAAACAGCCAGCTAGCATCAAAATGGGAGGATCAAATTCACACATAACAATATTAACCCCAAATGTAAATGGGCTAAATGCCCCAATCAAAAGACACAAACTGGCAAATTGGATAAAAAGCCAAAACCCACCAGTGTGCTGTATCCAGGAAGACAATCTCACATGCAAGGAAACACAAAGGCTCAAAATAAAGGGATGGAGGAAGATTTATAAAGCAAATGGAGAGAAAAAAAAAAAAAGCAGGAGTTGCAATTCTTGTCTCTGATAAAATAGACTTTAAACCAACAAAGATCAAAAGAGACAAAGAAGGACACTACATAATGGTAAAAGGATCGATACAACAAGAAGAGCTAATGATCCTAAATATATACACACCCAATACCAGAGCACCCAGATACATAAAGCAAGTTCTTAATGACTTACAAAGACACTTAGACTCCCACACAATAATAGTGGGAGACTTTAACACCCCACTGTCAATATTAGACAGATCAATGAGACAATAAATTAACAAGGATATCCAGGACTTGAATACAGACCTGGACAAAGCAAATCTAATAGACATTTACAGAACTCTCCACCCCAAATCCACAGAATATACATTCTTCTCAGCACGACATCACACCTACTCTAAAATTGACCACATAATTGGAAGTAAATCACTCCTCAGCAAATGCAAAAGAATGGAAATCATAACAAACAGTCTCTCAGACCACAGTGCAATCAAGTTAGAACTCAGAATTCAAAAACTAACTCAGAACTGCATAGCCTCATGGAAACTGAACAACTGGCTCTTGAATGTTGACTGGATAAACAATGAAATGAAGGCAGAAATAAAGATGTTCTTTGAAACCAACAAGAACGAAGACACAATATACCAGAATCTCTGGGACACATTTAAAGCTGTGTAGTGGAATATATATAGCAATAAATGCCCACATGAGAAGCAAGGAGAGATCAAAAATCGACCCCCTATCATCAAAATTGAAAGAGCTAGAGGAGCAAGATAAAAATACTTAAAATCTAGCAGAAGACAAGAAATAACTAAGATCAGAGCAGAACTGAAGGAGATAGAGACACAAAAAAACCCTTCAAAAAAAATCAATAAATCCAGGAGCTGGTTTTTTGAAAAGATCAACAAAATAGACCCCTAGCCAGACTAATAAAAAAGAAGAGAGAATAATCAAATAGATGCAATAAAAATGATAAAGGGGATATCACCACAGATTCCACAGAAATTCAAATCATCATCAGAGATTATTAAAAACAACTCTATGCTCATAAACTAGTAAACCTGGAAGAAATGGATAAATTCCTGGACACTTGCATCTTCTCAAGCCTAAACCAGGAAGAAGTCAAAACCCTGAGTAGACCAATAACAAGGTCTGAAATAGAGGCAGCAATTAAGAGCCTACTATCCAAAAAAAGCCCAGGTCCAGATGGGTTCACAGCCAAATTCTACCAGACATACAAAGAGGAGCTGATACCACTCCTTCTGAAACTATTACTAACACTGCAAAAAGGGGAAATCCTTCCCAAGTCATTTTATAAGACCAACATCATACTGATACCAAAACTCAGCAGAGACTCAGCAAGAAAAGAAAACTTCAGGCCAATATCCATGATGAACATAGATGCAAAAATCTTCAATGAAATACTGGCAAACCGATTATAACAGCACATCAAAAAGCTTATCTGTGATGATCAAGTATGCTTTATCCTGGGAATGCAAGACTGGTTCAACATATGCAAGTCTATAAACATAATTCATTACATAAACAGAACCAAAGACAAAAACCACATGATTATCTCAATTGGTGCAGAGAAGGCCTTTGACAAAATTCAACAGGCATTTTTGCTAAAAACCCTCAATAAACTAGGTATTGACAGAATATATCTCAAAATAATAAAAGCTATTTATGACAAACCAACAGCCAATATCATAATGAATGGGGAAAACTGGAAGCATTTCCTTTGAAATCTGGCACTAGACAAGGATGCCCTCTCTCACCACTCCTATTCAATATAGTATTGGAAGTTCTAGCCAGAACAAACAGGCAAGAAAAAGAAATAAAGGGTATTCAGATAGAAAAGGAGGAAGTCAAATTATCTGTATTTGCAAACGACATGATTGTATATCTAGAAGACCCCATCATCTCTGCCCAAAAACTCCTGAAACTGATAAGCAACTTCAGCAAAGTCTCAGGATGTAAAATCAATGTGCAGACATCACAAGCATTCCTATACACCAATAACAGACTTAAAGAGAGCCAAATCAAGAATGAACTGCCATTCACAATTGCTACAAAGAGAATAAAATACTTAGGAGTACAACTAACAAGGAACATAAAGGACCTCTTCAAGGAGAAGTACAAACCACTTCTCAACAAAATAAGAGAGGACACAAACAGATGGAGAAACATTCCATGTTCATGGTTAGAAAGAATCAATATCATGAAAATGGCCATACTGCCCAAAGTAATTTACAGATTCAATGCTATCCCCATCAAGGTACCGATGACCCTCTTCACAGAACTGGACATAAGCACCTTAGACTTCAAACGGAACCAAAAGAGAGCAGGCATAGCCAAGTCAATTCTAAGCAAAAAGAACAAAGTGGGAGGCATCACACTACCGGGCTTCAAACTATACTACAAGGCTGCAGAAATCAAAACAGCATGATACTGGTACCAAAAGAGATACAGACCAATGGAACAGAACAGAGGCTTTGGAGGCAACACAATACATCTACAACCATCCAATCTTTGACAAACCTGATGAAAACAAGCAATTGGGAAAGAATTCCCTGTTTTATAAATGGTGTTGGGAAAACTGGCTAGCCATGTGCAGAAAGCAAAAACTGGACCTCTTCCTGAACCTATCACTAAAATTAACTCCAGATGGATTAAAGACTTAAACATAAGACCTAACACCATAAAAACCCTAGAAGAAAATCTAGGCAAAACCATTCAGGACATAGGCGTAGGCAAAAACTTCATGACCAAAACAGCAAAAGCATTGGCAACAAAAGCAAAATAGACAAATGGGACCTAATCAAACTCCACAGCTTCTGCACAGCAAAAGAAACAGTCATTAGAGTGAATCAGCAACCAACAGAAAGGGAAAAAATTTTTGCAATCTACCCATCTGACAAAGGGCTGATATCCAGAATTTACAAAAAACTAAAACAGATTTGCAAGAACGAAACAAACAACCCCATTCAAAAGTGGGTGAAGGATGTTAACAGACATTTTACAAAAGAAGGCATACATGAGGCCAACAAACATGAAGAGATGCTCATCAACACTGGTCATTAGAGAAATGCAAATCAAAACTACATTGAGATATCATCTCACGCCAGTTAGTAGGGCGATCATTAAAAAATCTGGAGACAACAGATGCTGGAGAGGATATGGAGAAATAGGAACACTTTTACACTGTTGGTGGGAGTGTAAATTAGTTCAACCATTGTGGAAGACAGTGTGGCAATTCCTCAAGGACCTAGAAATAGAAATTCCATTAGATCCAGCAATCCCATTACTGGGTATATATCTAAAGGATTATAAATCGTTCTACTATAAGGACACATGCACACCAATGTTCATTGCAGCACTATTTACAATAGCAAAGACCTGGAACCAACCCAAATGCCCATCAATGATAGAGTGGACAGGGAAAATGTGGCACATATACACCATGGAATATTATGCAGCCATCAAAAATGATGAGTTCATGTCCTTTGTAGGGACACGGATGAACCTGGAAACTATCATTCTCAGCAAACTGACACAAGAACAGAAAATCAAACACCACATGTTCTCACTCATAGGTGGGTGTTGAACAATGAGAACACATGGTCACAGGGAGGGGAGCATCACACACTTGGGTCTCTCGGGGGGAAATAGGGGAGGGACAGCAGGGGTTGGGGAGTTGGGGAGAGAAAGCATGGGGAGAAATACCAGATATAGGTGAAGGGGAGGAAGGCAGCAAATCACACTGCCATGTGTGTACCTATGCAACAATCTTGCATGTTCTTCACATGTACCCAAAAACCTAAAATGCAATAAAATAAATAAATAAAATTCCTTAAAGAGAACACAGAAAGCTCCTGGACTTTGGGCTTGGAAGTAATTTTTTGGATATCACACCAAAAAATGATAAAAAGCTCAGTCTACAAAAACAAAAATAAATAAATGGGAGTACATTGAACTACAAAGATTTGCACAGCAAAGTAAATAACCAACAAAATAAAATGATAGCCTATGGATTGGGGAAAATATTTGCAAACCATGTATCTGATAAGGGGATAATATCCAAAATTACTAAAGAACTGATACAACTCAATAGTAGGAAAGCAAATAGCCTGATTTTAAAATGGGCAAAGAACACTTGTTGACATTTCTCCAAATAAGACATATAAGTGGCCAAGAGATAAATGAAAAGGTACCCAATGTCATTAATCATCAGGAGAATGCAAATTAAAACCACGGAGATACCACCTCACACCCATTAGGATGGCTATTAGCAAAAACACAAAAGATAAATTTTGGTGTAGTTGTGGAGAACAGGGAGCACTGGTACATTGTTGGTGGGTTTATAGATTGGTACAACCATTATGAAAAATAATATTGAGATGTCTAAAGAAATGTAAATGAAAACCGTGATGATCTGACCCAGGAATCCTTCTTCTGGGCATAGGCTCAAAGCAAATGAAATAATCACCTTTTAAAGACATTGACACCACATGTTCATTGCAGCACTATTATCAATAGCCAAGATATGGGCCAGGCACGGTGGCTCACGCCTGTAATCCCAGCACTTTGAGGGGCTGAGGCAGATGGCTCACTAGGTCAGGAGTTCAAGACCAGCCTGGCCAAGATGGTGAAACCTCATCTCTACTAAAAATACAAAAAATTAGCCAGGTGCAGAGGTAGACACCTGTAATCCCAATATTTGGGAGGCTGATGCAAGAGAATCACTTGAACCTGGGGTAGGGTGTTGCAGTGAGCCAAGATCATGCCACTGCACTCCAACCTGGGCAACAGAGAGACTCCTGTCTCAAAAAAATAAGTTATTCACCCTTCCATGTTCATTGTAGCACTATTCTCAATAGTCATGATATGAAAAGATCCTAGGTGTCTGTCAATGGATTAATGGATAAACTATTACATATATATATATGTATATACAAACATATATATATATATATATCAGAAATATATATGTATATATTTCTCTTACACTGAATGCATATTATTCAATATTGAAAAAGATCTTGCCATTTGCCACACATAGATCAACCTGAAGGATGTTATACTAAGTAAAATAAGCCAGACGCAGAAAGAAAAATATTGCATTATTTCGCTTATTTGTGAAATTGAAAGAAAAACGTCAAATATACAGAGATAGAGAATAAAACTGTGGTTATGAGCATGGGATAGGGAGATGTAGGTCAAATATGTGGGCTGAATAAGACTATTGATCTAATGTACATCATAAGAAATATGGGTAATAAAATTGTGCTGTATTTGGGATTCCTGCTGAGTAGATTTTAGTTACTCTTGCCACAAAAACAGAGAAGAAATAGGTACCTATGTAAGATTATGGATATGTTAATTTTCTTCACTATATGTTACTATTTATATGTATCCCATAACATTGTGTTGTATACCTTAAATGTATACAATAAAAATGTATTTAAAAAAATTATCTCTGGGATTTATCCATGTTGTGGCAAGTAGGAATAATTAATTCATTTTGCATCACTCTCAAGTATTCCATGTTATGAATATGCTATAATTTACAGCATAATTTATTTTTGCCTTGAGTGAATATTGAAATTTTTATAGGCTTTTATTTATTTGTGTGTCTGCTTGGCTCTTAGAAACATGGCTGCCTTGAACATTTTTATATATCTCCTGGCATTTATATGCAAAAGTTTATCTAGGTTTATCCACCTAGAAGTGTAATTGTTGAGTTATTGCACATGGGCATCTTTAATTTTATAACTTGTTTTCCAGAGTACTAATTTATACAGTTGTCCATTAGTATCTGTGGAGGATTGGCTCCAGGACTCTATAAATATCAAAATACACGAATACTGAAGTCCCTTGTGTAGAATGGCATAGTATTTGCAGGTAACCTATGCATAGTATTTGCATATAACCTATGCATATAACCTATCCCATATACTTTAAATAATCTGTAGGTTACTTAATATACCCAATACAATGTAAATATTATGTAAATAGTTATGCTGTATTAAGAAATAATGATAAGGAAAAAATTGGTACTTGTTCAGTACAAATGCAAGCACCCTCTTCTTTCCAAATATTTTCTGTCCACAGTTGGTTGAATCCATGAATACAGGACCCATGGATACAGAGGGCTAACTGTATTCATACTTGCCTTCTGTTATTGCTTGAGAATCTCTTCAACACTTGTTATTATCCAACTTTTCAATTATTGCTGGTTCGAAGTAGCATTTTTATGTTATTTTAATTTACATTTCCTATATGCTTGTTGCCAGTCCTGCTGTCTTTCTGGAAAATGCCCATTTGTGTCTTTTGCCCATTTTTTCTATTGGGTTGTCTGTCTTTTTTTCAGTGATTTTGAGTTTTAAAAATTATCTTTTAAGTTCCATATATTCTGCAGACTAATCCTTTGCTAGGTATACATGTTACAAATTGGGGTTTATTGAACAATACAATTATTCATTTTAATGTAGTTCAATGTATTAACGTTTTTCTTTATGATTTGCTTCAGATATCTTGTTAAATAAATTCCTACCTATTATGAGACAATTTATTCTCCTTTATTTTCTTCTAAAAGTTTTGAAGTTTTGTCTTTCACATGTAAGTCCTTCATCCAACTTGAAACTCAATAATGGATTTCCAATTAAGTTTTATAATTTTCTCCATAATTGCCCTACATATTGAGATAATTGTGTACATTTTCTTTCCTCACAGTTTGTTAAAGTAGTATTAGAGTAATAAACTTGAGAACGTTTAATCAACCTGCATTCCAGAAACAAATTCAACTTGAGCCTGATGTGCATTGTGTAATTTAGTTTGTGAATATTTCCTTGGTGATTTTCATACCGGTTCTTAAAGGAGACTAATCTATAATTTTCCTCGGTTTTGATCTCACAGTTATTTTACCCAAGAAAGTATTTTAATGCTTTTATCCTTAAAGTATATTTTGTCAATATTAGAATATCTGCATTACCTAAATTTTATTAGTATATATGTATACCTATATACCTACACATATGTATACCTATATACCTACACATATGTGTTTGTGTAGTCATTAAGCTGTACACTTAGTATTTCTGCATATTGTCATATGTAAACTGTACCTAATAAATTACTATTGTTGTTTTTAAAAAGAACATAATAAGCAACCAAGAAAACATGGACTATTCAGCTGCCACCATCAACTTTCAGTAATGGAGAATGGCAGGTAAAACCAAACAAAGATGCATAAACCAAAGCAAAATTTCAAAATCCTTTCATTTTGGAAACAAAAACCTCTGATTAAAAAATTTCTTTGACATAAGTCTGTTGGTAGAAATATCTGTTTTTGTCTTCAAAAAGTTTGTTTATGAGAAACTATAAGCTTTCCTGCCAAGATCAGGAGCAGGGCAAGGATGTCCCTTCTCACCACTCCTTTCAACATGATACTGGAAATTCCAACTAATGCAGTAAGACGAGAGAAGGAAATACATATACAGACTTGGAAGGAAGAAATAAGCTGTCGGTATTCACACAAGACATAATTGTTTATCTAGAAAATCTGAAATAATCAACAGCATCAGAAAAATTCCTGGGGCCAGGCACAGTGGCACATGCCTGTAATCCTAGCATTTTGTGAAGCTGAGACAAGAGGATTGCTTGTGGTCAGGAGTTCAAGACCAGCTTGGGCAACAAAGCAAGACCTTGTTTCTACAAAAACTTTTTTAAAAATTACCCAGTTGCAGTGGTGTGCACCTGTAGTCTCAGGTACTAGGGAGATTGAGGCAGAAAAACCACTTGAGCCCAGGAGTTTGATGCTACAGTGAGCTATGATTGTGCCACTGCACTCCAATTTGGGTGACAAGAGCAAGACCCATATCTAAAAAGCAAAAAAAAATGAAAACGACAACAACAACAACAAAACAAATAAATAGATGATGGTAAAGTTACAGTATAGAAGGTTAATATACAAAAATCAATTGCTTTTCTATATACTAGCAAAGACCAAGTGGAATTTGAAATTAAAAACATAATGCCATTTATATTATCATCTCCAAAAATGAAATGCCTAAGTACAAATTTAATAAAATATGTCCAAGATCTAGATGAGGAAAACTGCAAAACTGCAATGAAGGAAATTAAAGAAAAAGATGGAGAGATAATCCATATTCAAGTATAGGAAAACTCAAAATTGTCAAAACATCAGTTCTTTTCAATGCGATCTGTAGATTTAATGCAATCTCAATCAAAATCCCAGCAAGTTATTTGGAGGATATCAACAAACTTATTCTAAAGCTTATAGGAAGAGGCAAAAGAGCCAGATGAGCCCACACAATATTTATTTAAGAGAAGAATAAACTCAAAAGACTGGCACTACCAAATTTCAAGACTTACTATAAAGCTTTGATAATCAAAACAGTGTGGTATGAGGCAACAATAGACTAATAGATCAATGGAACAGAAGAAAGAGCTCAAAGTAAACCCACATAAATATAGCCAACTAACATTGGACAAAGAAGCAAAGGCAATTCAATAGACAAAAGACAGTCTTTTCAACAAATGGTGCTGGAACATCTAAATATCAACATGCAAAAAAAAAAAAATCGAGTATGGAACAAATTCACACCTTTCACCAAAATTAACTTAAAATAGATTATAGACCTAAGTGTAAAATTCAAAACTATAAACTACTAAAAGACAGCATGGGAGAAAACCTATGACCTTGGATATGGTGCTGACTTTTTAGGTACAACACCGAAGGCCCAGTTCTTGAAAGAAATAATAGATAATTTGGTCTTCATTACAATTAAAACTTCTGCTCTGAAGAAGACAATGTCAAGAGAATAGATGGCAAGTCACAAACTAGACTGGGAGAAAAATATTTGCAAAAGTCCAATTTGATAAAGGTCTTGTTATCCAAAATATGTGAAGAAATCTTAAAACTCAACAGAAGAAAATGAACAACACAATTTTTAAAAAGTGTGCCAAAGAACTAAGAGTCATCTCACCAAAGAAGCTACACAGAGAGCAAGTAAGCATATGATAAGATATTCCACATTGTATGTCATCAGGGAAATGCAAATTAAAACATCGAAATACCACTATACACCTATTAAAATGGCCCAAATTCAAAACTCTGGCAACACCAAATGTTGGTGAGGATGTGGAACAATAGGAACTCTCATTCATTGCTGGTGGAAATGGAAAATGATACAGGCCTTTTGGAAGACTGTTTTTCAGTTTCTTACTGCAAAATACTCTTAACATATGATCCAGTAATTGTGCTTATTGGTATTCACCCAGAGATGATGAAAACATATGTCCATGTAAAAACCTGCACATTAATGTTTATGGTAACTTTATTCATAAGTGCCAAATCTTGGAAACAACCAAGGTGTCTTTCAGTAGGTGAGTGGATAAACTGTGGTACCTCCTGACAATGAAATAATATTCAGCACTAAAAAGAAATGAGCGACCCAGCCATGAAAGGACATGGGGTACATTAAAAGCAAATTGCTAAAATCTAATCTAAAAGACTACATATTGTATTATTTCAACTGTGTGACATTCTGGAAAAGGCAAAACTATGGAAACAGTAAAAGATCAGGGGTTGCCAGGGGTTAGCCGAGAGGGAAGGCTGAATTGGTGGTGCACAGAGTATGTTTAGGGCAGTGAAACTATTCTGTACAGTGGATATATGTCATTACATTTGTCCAGACTCACAGAATGTACAACACCAAGAGGGAACCCTAATGTAAACTATAGACTCTGGATGACAACGATGCAATGTGGGTTCATCAATTACAATAAATATGTCATTCTGATGCCAGATGTTGATTGTGGGAGAGGTTGTGCTGTGTAGGATTGAGGGCTATATGATTATCCTGTACTTTCTGCTCAATTTTACTGTCAGTTTTATTTTTCCTTTGTTTTAGGAACATAGTTTCACTAGGAATATCTGAAAACTTAAAGTTGCAAACACTGATTATTCCACTACTGCTGCTGAAAAATCAGCTGTCAGTTTGGCAATGTTTTGATGGTAATATCTTTTTCTGGCTTCTTTAAAGGTGCTTTTTATTGTTGGCATTCTGCAGTTTCACCATATTCTTTCTGGATATGCATTTCTTCTTATTTGCCTTGTTTGGAATTCACTGTTTTTTTTTTTTTTTTTTTTTTTTGCACCAGATAATATGTCCTTTCACTCATTTTGGAAGACTATAAGTCACTGAATACTTTCTTTTATTTTTCTATTGTCTCCTTTAACTCCAATTAGAAGTATGTGAGACTCTTGGTCTTTTCAAAAACAGCTTCCTAGAGTTACTTCATCTTTGTCAAAAACCATGGAAAATATATCGTGCATAGGAGTTTTTGAACTTGCCTTTACAATCTGCCTGAACTGTAATCTTCCTGAATTATCTTCTGCTGTTAAAGGCCAATTGCTTAGAATGTGAGGGAATACAATAACAAATTATAATGTTTTACACTGATGAATTTATTTGTGGGATTCACAGCAACTTGATTCTTGATATTATGGAAACTAAGTCTGGGGTCTTATAATGCCATTGAAATGTGAGATGATCCAGTCTCCTTGGTCATAAAAAGTGAGGGAAATGTCCCATAATAGAAAAGGAGTGTGTAGTGCCACTGATCAATGCCATCTGCAGATTTTTAAAATATAGTTTTTAGAAGTTTGGGCCATAACAAATTAATAAGGAATTTATAGGGTTTCCAGTGTATGGCATGGATATAACACTTATTTTTAAAAGAGATTTACAACTCTTTTTTATTATGTGACTTTTAAAAGGCTTTTCTTTGCTCATTAATAAAAAGACAGAACCACTAATGTGTTCCTCACAAGCATAAACAGTAAGGAAATGAATAACCTTACTCACTGCCGATGAATGTCTCCATCTGGATATATTTGATAGTATCTCAGGGCAAATATTTAAATGCTGCTGTGTCAGTATATTTCTTAACATTTGGAAAGAGCACATCCTGAATGAGGCCCTGTAGGCAAGTACCTAGTAACAATATTCAGGATGGCTGCCTCTGTTTTTGCCAGATCACCTTGTAAAATGAATAAAACCTATTATTCCAGGAATCTAAGCTTTGTCTAGGACTTCCAATGGCAAATTCTCTGTATATGAAATAACAGTGACACTATTCAATCAACCACTTTTGCCTTAGTAACATTAAGCAAGAAAAGCTAAGTAATTGTTTTAAGTAGAATGAATGGGACAGGAAACTGAAGATATTATTTGATTAAGTGGAACAGTTTGGAAATAAAAATAGTCCTGCTATATATACAAAATGGTAAGAGGAATGATTTGATCAATGCAATAGTTTATTGCCTGCCTACTCTGAGCAACCTAGTTCCAGTTCTCAGAGCACCTACATTGATCAAAAGTTAATTGCAAGGGCAAAACACAGCAAACAATAAAAAGTATACAGGTTAGTATAACATTTAGTAAGAGCTTATATATTTTGTAGGCACTGACTGTGCTAGATATTAGTACACAAAGAAGAAAAAGACATGGTTCTCCTCTCATATAATTATATAAACTAATGCAGTCATATAAGTCGCTTTAGAAGACATGCTATAATAAATTCCTGTCACCACGTAAGTTGGCTCTACATCGACGCATGAGTCAGGTTCACCACACCCTGTCAAAAAGATGAAGCTGACGTTGCTTATGGCACAGAAAGCTCCATTGTGAGGGCCTGGCACATGAGAGAAGGTGTGCCTCAGACGTGATTGAATTCTCAGAGGATAGGGTGAAGAAGCTGGAAATGCTATTCCCGGGAGGCTGGACTGATGAGGCAGACATCAGTCACCAGTCCATGAGAAACAAAGAGTCATTGATCCTGGTGCCAGCCTCAGAGCTTCTGCAACAGAGTTTGCTCCAGACTATCAGATAGAGTTCATTGCCACTCTCTCTTCACCATCACAAGCAGTCAGGAACTCCTGAGAAAGGAATGCTTGCACAAAAGCAGAAGAGAAGAGGTTGAAAGCAGGTTATGCTTTTTTTGCATTAAGTAGAATGACACAGCAGTATACTCCATGTGGTTTCATAAAGCTTCAAAACCAAAACTTCTAAATTAGGAGTGAAGAACTGATCAGTTAGTATTCCAATTAAACTAAATTATAGGTGCCAACTTCTTATTCATAAAATCTTCTTTTGCTCCCATTTCTTAGCTAGGGAATGGGAAGAAAATAATTTTTTTTCCCAAGTCGTTATCCCCATTAATGGGGAACATGTTGAATTCTTTAGTGAAACTCTCACCTTTACACTGGAGATGGTAAGATTTCTTACTAATGGTTTTCTTATTCAAAAATTCAAATGGCTTCAACAAATTCTTCCAGGATAGATGATGACCTCAAAGGTATGTTTCTCTACCTGATATTTTCTGCAAAATCAGCTATTTCTCTCATTGTTCATTACTGATTCTATCTCCTAGTATGTCTTTGGCAGACATAAATATGATGTGGCAAGTATGCACTCTACTTTGACAGGAAGTGCTAACATGGTTTATCTGAGGTCTGTGATTGGTAAGGGCTTGAGAGTACCATACGTGAGTGACCTTGGTGATGAGTTCATGGTAGATACTGACTAGACTGAGATTCATGGGGGAAAAAAAATGGTGACCTAAAATTGAACTTGGTCAAAGCAAATATAAAGGTTATTGTTGCATAAATTAAAGATAGGCCTACATAAGTAGAAGTCTAAAACTTTAGGCTGGATGTAGAGAGATAGACTTTCAGGGAAATGATCTTATCCTAGCTTGGGGAGATCTAACCCTCCAGTGAAGGTGGGAAGTGTACAGAAAAGGCAATCATCATTGTGGAAAGGAGTCACAGTGGAAATGTTAATCAGAAAGAGGGAGAACTTTGCAAAGTTCTCAGACCTTACAGTCAGCTTTAGGTAGCTAAAATAAACACACAGATCCACTCTGACTTTTTATATTCCTTTTCACATTTGGATCCACTTCCAACATTTTATCCTCTACACTTTTAAATGTGAAATATCTCTGAGAATTCCTTTAATGTGAAGCTTCATTTATTTGTTTTGGCTAGCATCACTACCTCTGGAACGTCTTCATCCTTTTAGTCACAATCACTTTCCTCATTTACGTGGATAAATTTGCCTTCACTCTAGAGTCTCTCAAAAGTTGGCAGTGTCAACATTCTCGCTGTCTGGTCTTTCTTCTATAATTCCATTTGCAACTGATTCGGATTTTACTTCCAGTGTCATCACTTAACATTTATTTGTGCACTTTCATCTTTCTTGGCCAATTCTCTCTTGCATTTTTGTAAAATGTCACATGAGTTCATCACTGGGAGTTAAGGAAGTAACACAGCTACATGGTTTGCTGTGTGTGCATGAATGGTAATAGTTATGCAGTTATACCCAGTTAATATACTATGATGACTGAAATAGGAATTATGTTTTTGGGAGACTAGTATTATTAACTAATTTGTAATAATTAAAATTTGTACATGTTGGAACTGTGCAAAGGGAGGGTTGCCTGTGTATTCAAAGGACTTACACTGTAATTGTCCATGTGCTTCTTAGCTTAATTTTAATTTTTGTATGCCTATGAAATTTGCTCTAAGGATATTTTATAGCTGAGAGTGGCTTTTTTCCACTTGTTTGGAATGGTTTTCTTACTAATTCAAAATAAGGAGGTCTTACTGGTTTTGCATAGTCTTTCTCTTTTGAACTGTTATGTATTGCATGGTTCTCTGCATAAATAAATGCTATTCAACCTCAGTGATAATCTAGAAAGTTTTAGTCTCCCATGAAGATGACATGTGAATTTAGAATGTAGCAAAAGGTAACTACTTTCACAAATACATTGTAAAAAGAAAAAAATCCGAAATGTTCTGCTTCCCATTTGTTTACTTGACACTATATATCTTTTTCCTTTCTAGAAATTATGCAGGGTCATCCGTTAGAATGGTTCTAATATCTCAACTAACATTTCATCTACTCTCACTTTATTATTGATTTTACACAAAAATTGGACTTCTTTTTAAAAACACATAATTATGCCTCATAAATGTTAGGTGTTTTTGGAGGGCTAAAGAAACATGTATTTTACCTCTTGTGCTGAGAGAAGATTCCTCCAAAAAGGGATTGTCTAATGTTGGCAAACTAAGCTGCTCCATGTAACTTCAGTGTTAGAAAAACCACACTCTATAGGACCATCTTTTTATTCTTTTTGTATATGTCTTAAATTTTCTTCCATTTATGGATCTACCAAGTGGCTCACTCACACATCACTTCAAAGATCTGGCTCATGGCAGAAGCAGGACAAGGCAACTCTGCACATACGTGTGTGCTTTGCTTATCAAAAACATTTTTGCACATCTCTAAACTTGATTGCAGTCATTTAATGTTTTCATTTGTATCAAACTATTAAATAAAATCTGTGTACTGTATTCCATAATATTAATTATTCCATTGCTTCAAAGCCAATTTCTTACCAAGGTAACAGACAAGAAATGTATGCTTCAGATAAATTGGGGCTCTGAATATAATAATTCATTTGGTGAAAAAGAAATATTTGAAACGTAAGTGGGGTCAGAAAATCACCTATTTTATAGTATTAAATTATTTATTCTCTTAATTGGTCTTTTGTCAAGAGCTCCCTTGTACTTTTCTCTAAGTGCTTTCCAAATAGTAGAGTATTTCTTCATTATCATCATATTTCTCTTTTTTATTCACATATAGTTTCCTTATCTATATATACTTAAAAACTATCTTTCCCTCTTAAAATTTCTTCTTTTTCCTTTCTAGAAATTGCCAGATCCTTCCCTTATAACTTTTTCCTCCTTTTTAATCCCACTTGCCTTGTTACTGAAATCCCAAGATTAATGAAGTACCTTCTAATAAATGCCTTTAGGTGGACTGTAAAAGCCATTTTCCTTTTGTAAAATTAATATGAAAAAATCAGAGTGGACCTAAATTTCTATCGTCTAATGAGTTTGTAAACTTAAAAGAGTGAAAGTGTACCAATTCCTATTAAAGGTGCCCATATCTGCATTTTTTATAAACAGTGGCTCCGTGTACACTTTGTCTATACCTGGCAAGAATCTGGATTATGGCCAAAGCCAGTTTGTGGACTTCAGCTTCACCAGTAGCTCCTGCCAAGTTATTTGAGCTGAGGTAACTAAAAGAATGGATTAGTCAACCATTTATTACTGATGATAAAACAGAAGAATTTGCATTTTCTAAAAAATTAAGATATGTATTTCTGTTATTATTTAGCCTTTCCATTCCCTAGAACATTACTTTGGGTGGAGTTACATCAGTGAGCATGATAGTCACATTTCTTGACCTCATAAAATGCATAGTTTATTGAAATTAATATCCTAACACTGTTCATTTGACTTTCTGTTAATCTTTCAACCTCTCTTTGCAAGTTGCATCTATATAGCATATGCTTAGTTTCAAAAATTAAAAGAATGAAAATAAACATTATCAGACTTTCATAACACCCCTTGAGATAGAGTTGCCAGAAAAAATATAGAGCACCCTGTTAAATTTGAATTACAGATAAACCTTAAATAACTTTTTATACATAAGTATGTCTTGTACAATATTTAGGTATAACTTAAATTGGATATACCTAAATATGGAAAGTCTAAATAAGAGAATCTCTGGATGTCATCAAAGTAGGAAGAGTGACATTCACTATCAAGAGATCACTATGATGGCAACAGTCTGTCCCCTCTGCATCCCACAACCCCCGCCATTCTCAACGTCTCCCACCCCCCAGCCACCCGATAAACCGTATCATCTCAGAATCAGATTGATAGTGTACTTCAAACTAGCTAGTCATCTCAATCCATGTGCTTATTAATGTGATGTATTGTATACAGCACATACCATACACAACACCCTCTCTGCTATCCATATTTAAAAATATGTCTAACTGATCAGGTCATAGAATATTACTTCCAAAATATTCTGCATCAAGAACAACCTGAAGGAAATTCAGTAATAAGGCATGGCTCAATTTCAGTGGCTAAATTAGCAATTTATGTTTTGAGTTTATAAAGTCATGAGTATTGATTTTGAATTAGGAAATCAAATGTTTTTATTCCAATTCAGGACTTTTACCTTTTGTCCACATTTTGGGGGACACTGGAAAACAGAAGACATAATTGTTATCCTCCAGAATGAACTGGTGGCCTTGTTTAATTGACACTCTTTGTATACTTGTGAAATTGACAGGGTTTGCAGCATCTAGAGGTCAATAGGAGACCCTTTGGGGATAAATGCTCCATTGGGTGTTTCAAACATTAAACCTAGGAGGTAAGAGAGACATGGGCTGGGAAAAACTTGGTAGAAAAGGTAGGACTTCACAGGGAGAAACTTGATCTACCCTGTGATTAAAATACAAAGTGTGCAAGTATAGAAAAACTAAGTTTATATTATAGGATTTAGCGTAGCAATGTTGCGTATAATGGTATATCACCTCTTTACACATTGTCTCAGGGTCAGAAATCTTAATACCATTATATTATATTTTAACCTCACTTATCTTGTTACTGAAATCCCAAGATTAATGAGGCTATCTTCTAATATATGCTTTTAAGTGGACTGTAAAAGCTAGAAAAATTCTATGAATGAAATTGGAGTCTATTTCAGTTGCTCAGCTCACTCTAAATGAAATGCAAACAGTCTGCTTTTCTTAAAATTAAAGAGTTTTTTAAAAGTATAAGAAATATATTCAAGGTCAGGCATGGTGGCTCACGCCTGTAATTCCAGCACTTTGGGAGGCCAAGGTGGGCAGATCACCTGAGGTCACAAGTTCAAGACCAGCCTGGCCAACATGGCGAAACCCCATCTCTACTAAAAATATAAAAATTAGCCAGTCATCATGGCAGGCGCTAGTAGTCCCAGCTACTCTGGAGGCTGAGGCAGAAGTGCTTGAACCTGGGAGGCGGAGGGGCGGAGGTTGCAGTGAATTGCGCCACTGTACTCCAACCTGGGTAACAGAGCAAGATTCTGTCTCAAAAAAAAAAAAAAAATATATATATATATATAATATCCCATATTTTTGTATTCAAATTGGGATATTATGTGCATGTAAAATTCTAAATTATGTATTTGTTGACATGATTATATTTTTGTTAAAAATTAACATTTTCAATAATGAACTACATAATTTTTCTTTTAATCAGTTTATTATTCTATAATTATTTAACTTCATTTTCTGATAGCTGATTTTAGAAATTCATATACTTTAACAGTTTAATCTAAGAACAGAGGATTAAAATAATTAAATGAATTTATTTACAGTTCAAAATTAAAAATCAGAACATTCAAAGCTAAAGGTAGTAAGATAGCTGCTACTATTTCTTTACAAATCTTTTCTAAGGTCTTTGATTTTGGAATATGATCCTACTTAAGCACACAGCAAGTTTTCTTAATTTTAGGTCATTAATGTTTTGTACTTAACTAAAAGCAAGAGTGAAACTATACATTATTCTTGGCTCTTCTTCACCTAAAATAAAGCCATTGAAAGCCCCATCTTCACATTTATGTAGGTCTTATGGAATGCCTTGATTACTTTAGACATTTGGAAATGTTGGATCAATAGCTATGGGGGCTGAAATGTGCTACTTCACTTTAATAAACAAGAATTAGAAGGCAGAGCATTACAGTAAGAAGATTTATGTATGAATTTTGGGAAGATAGGCAGAGACCAAAACCAAACAGATCACCATCAGTATTTCGAGTGGGAAGAGTGTTTGAAATGAACTAAATTGGCAACTGAATAACCACTGGCAAGCTTAATTGAGGTCCATAATTCAGTTCACTAGGGTCAAAATAGGGCAAAGCTATGGAGGATGAAGCCCATTGGCTTAGCTATATAGGATGAGGTCAGGGAAGGCCAATGCCATCATCAGACAAGTTAGCAAGGTATACTGAGACTTTCTTAAGAAAACCAGATAAGCAGAAACTGAAGTCTAGCTCTGAGATAATACTATCAGTCTCCGTGAGTTATTTTGATAAGAGGCTATATTTAACTTAGACCTTTTCTCTGCATGAGCAGGTAAAAGTCTTCCATCGACAACTCTGATACTATGTCAGTATTTCTAGGGCTGTGTTTGTTGAGGCAGGTAAGCAGCTGCAGTTTCAAACTCCCAAAACCTGACCCATGTTTGTGTTGGGTGCTAGTGCTCTGTCCTGCGACCTTAGCAGGGAATCTCTCAGAGGCCAAGTTCTCCAATTTCCTTTTAGCCTCCTTCATGGTACTTTTACTCTGGTCCTGCCCCACCCTCTACAGGCCAACATCCTGGGCCAAGGGCCAGGCTTAGCATGAGGGTTTAGAGGTACACTGCCTATTTAAAAAAGTCTCTAATTGGCAACAATTATTCTGTATTTACCTCTAAAGTGCTATGTGTGCTTAGGCATTGCTCTTACTGGAAACAGGCCTATGGAGATAGATTGGGAATGATATAAATATTCTCAATGAATGGAAAAACACATCTAGAAATATTTATTTTACTCTTCCTTATCAAAGCTTTTTAAACTACTAAACTCTGATCTTGGATTCCTAAGTGTCTCTGGGGAAGGTCATTTGATTCTGCTGTATTGTCAGGCTGTCTAACATCTGCAAGGTGTCAAACCTGGACACTTGGAAATTAGTGTCGGTGTTTTTTGGTTATCACAATGACAAGGGAGTAATACCAGCATTTAGTGGTGATATTGTGTGGATCTTTATCACCTCTAAAATTCATGTTGAAATGTAATCCCCGGTGTTGGAGGTAGCACCTGGTGAGAGGTATTTGGGTCATGGGATTGGATCCCCCATAAATATCTTGGTACTCTCCTCCTGATAATGAGTGAATTCTTGTTCTGAGTTTATATGAGATCCTGGTTGGTACAAAAATGTCGCAGCTCTCCCACCTTGCTCTTGCCCTTGTTACCTGATGCACCTGCTCCCTCTTCACCTTCTGCCATGATTGTAAGCTCCCTGAGTCCTTCACCAGAAGCTGCGTAGATGCCAGCATCATGCTTCCTGTACAGTCTGCAGAACTGTGAGTCAACTAATCCTCTTTTTGTTATAAAGTACCCAGTCTCAGATATTACTTTATAGTGATACAAAATGGACTAACACAAGTGGAGAACAGCTAGTGATGCTAAGCTTTCTACAAATGCAAAAGACAACAATCCTGCACAACCAGGAATTCCCCTAGCACTACCATGATTGGCAATACCTGTAGTGATTTCTAGTTGACTCCCAGGGCATTGGCACTGACATTTGTACAAAACTTTTTCTGCTTTTCCTAAATACACTCGGGATTATCTGCTGTTACAATTTCATTTTTGTTTTCTCAGACTCTTCATATCAGTCAACAAAATCTTGAATTCCCTCCCTCTTCCCTTTATTATACTTTATCTGTGTTCAACTGGTTCTCTTTCCTCTGCTCTTACAGAAGGAAATCTTTCATCTCCTTTCCAAAGCTAAGGACAGCTCCATTCAGAGCTTTGCTAACATCCAACTCCGCCTCATCCCCAACTCTGCCTCTTGCATCTTTAATGCCCCGAGAGTCCCTTCTTCCCCTTAGACAAGTGCTTAACTGTTCCTGTTCCAAATACCACATAAAAGCAAAAACAAAAACTCTTAAACCTGCCACTTAACTCCTTAATGTTCCTTATCATTTCTTCAGCAGAAGTCTCAGAGTCTATAAATTGTTTGATGCATTCACTGCCTCTAGTTCCTCACCATCCATTGGCTTTTAAATCTCTCGTAATCTGATTTCTACCTCTCTAACTCTGCCCTCTTGAGGAATGACCAGTTGCCAGAACCACTCTTTATCACTCTTCAGATTCCTTGGATTCCTCTACAAAATTGGATTCTTGATAAATCCCTTGTTAAAGATCATTTCTTCTCCCTTTGCTTCAGTTTACCTCTTGACGCTCCTAGGAAGACTGAGGCCAAATGAGCCCCTTTATTTTCCTGAATTCCACTTTAATATTTCACTATCTTTATAAATCCAGGATTTTCATTGTTCCATTTTTGGGGCTCCTATTCCTCACCCTCTTCCCATACACTGGATACTGAGCCTGGGCTCCCTCTGCTGACTGTCCTTAGCCTTCTTCTCAACTAAGTGAATGTCCTGAAATCTACAAACATGGCTAACCATAACCCCTCTCTTACACTCTAGGCCAAACTTCCAGCTTCCTGACAGATAACTCCAGTTGGATTCCCACTGTCACTCCTGATATTCAACAAAATGACATCCAAAATATTTTGGCGTATTTCTTGTATAGTATTTTATGCTCAGTGATCATTTTTATACATGACTGTCTGAACTACCAGTTCTCACCAGCCTGAGAACTCCTTAAAGACAGGATGGTTTCTTATTTTATTTCTTTTCTCCCCTAGCACCTAGCATAGTGCTTTAAAAAATGGATGACAAAGAGGAGTGAAGACTTGAAGTTCCTTTAGAAACTGGATTGTGTCATATCTGTGGCACAGTGCCTAGCACAGCTATATAGCAACACAACTGTGCTAAGCAATTTTTTTTTTTTAGTGAATCTGTCATCTCTTCTTCCAAAGCCACCTCTGATTTCTTTTTTATCAATGTCAATGATACCATCATTTTCCTAGTAACCTAAGTTGCAAACCTCAGTCTTCTCTGATTCTTCCCTGGTCCCTAAATCCAGAGTCATCACGTCTGATAAATCTTCCTCAAAGATTTTAAAAATTTCTCTTTAATTTCCACTGTCACCATGCTAACATGTGCCTTCACTTAGACCAGTATTTCCAGTCTGCTCTCTTGCAGTCTATCAAAGGTTCATGGAGGCATACAAAGAAAATGAAGAGTTCTTCAGGAGCAAATAAGTTTTGGAGTTAAACACTGGGACAGATGAAGATAACTAGGTTTTTTGGCTGGGTATCCTCTCTGAACCTTTCATTTTAAAAAATAGAAATATCTTTTAAAGGGAAGATAATATATGGGGATTTACATTAGAAGCATTTTTCTGATGCTACATCAATTAACCTTTCCTGAGTGTTCCATAGAGTGCTCGTCTAGAAAATCTACCACTAGACTACTAAAATAGCATCCTAATTGCTCTCCCTGACTTGAGTGACTTTTTCCTAACCTATCATTTAAAATAATGCTTAAACTAGACTTCCCGAAATCCAGCTCTGATTGATAGATTATTATTTTCTTGTTTGTTCACACTCCCAAAAGAAATTTTTAATGACTCAATTACTTAACTAATAAACTTTTTAAATGCCTAGTTATTTTTAGCATGGTGCAATATCCTGGAACAGTTAGGTTAGGCTGCGTTAGCAAACAACTCAAACTTCTCAGTGGATTAAAAGAACAAATGCTTATTTCTTGCTGATGTTATGTGCCCATCTCGTGTCAGCAGGGAGACTTTGCTTGTGTTGAGTGGCTCAAGGACTCAAGATGACGGAGTCTTGCCAGAGGACAGGGAGAGCTCTGGCGTGTCTTGCACTAGCAAAGTTCTTCAACCAGGAAGTGACACATGCCACTTCTGCTCAAAACTTAGTGGTCAGAACTAGTCCTATGACCTCATTCCTTCATAAGAGGCCCAGAACTACAATTGTATCATATGCCAAAAATGAGATAGGACCAGAAATATCTGAGAAACAACACTAATAACTGCCCAGCCTACACTCATGCCCTCATGATCTCTGATCTCTTTTCTTGTTTATTCTTTTATCATACACAGTACACTTCAGTCAACCCAGGCTGTTTCTGCCATTCGTTTAATAACCAGCAATATTTATTGTTTACCTGTTGGGTAGCAGATACTGTGATAAACAGTTAATTTCATCACAGAGTGATAAGGGCCATTCTAAGACTAGGAAGCACAGAGGATAAGCACCAAACTCTAGTCGTGTGTGTGTGTGTGTGTGTGTGTGTGAGAGAGAGAGAGAGAGAGAGAGAGAAAGAGAGAGAAAAGCAATGGGAACAGGTAGAAGCTAAAGTTGGAAAAACCTACATTTGGGTTTCAATTTCTTTTATAGTTAATTGGGGTGGGTAAATAGTAGAAATATATATTTGTGGGGTGCATGAGATGTTTTGATTCAGGTATGCAATGTTAAATAAGCACATCATGGAGAATGGAGTACATTGAGAGTTAAGAAAAACTCCATGGCAGTTTTCTAGGGTGGAGGTGGGGAGGTAGCCCAGGGAGGAGGAGGGAATGAGAGAAAGGGTATTCCAAGCTAAAGGAGCCGAGAGAGATAATTTGCGGGTGGGAAGACAGGACAGACGAGGCTGAGGACAGGAGCCTGGGACGGAACACCAAAGACCTCTTTGCTGTTATTAAACACCTTGAACTTTATTGTCTCCAAGGTATAATTGGTACTTTCCCAACATCATGTCTCTGATCTCACTATTTCTTTCAAATAACTTTTTCTTCTTCTAATCTGTCTTTTCACATCAGAATATTCATTTCTACATGCCAATGCCAACTGAAATGATTCTTCATATATGAAGGATCTTTCATTTTCCCCACCAGAAATAATCTCTATCCATGTTTTGATCTTCAGGCACCTCTGCTTTGCTTTGACATGTAAGTCTTTCTATCCTGCATTTAAGTTATATCTGCCCTCAGGGCCATCTGCTCCTTGAAGGATAGAGAGTATGTTTTATTCTTCATCTATCCTGCCCTTACAATCATTCCCCCAGGCACCAAGAACATAGCAGATGGTCAGTAAATATTTGTGACCCTTGAATCATTTTCTCATATCTTTTTAGTATCAATTTATAAGTTAGCAGCAGTGAAGAGAATATCATTTTCAATAAGAAAATACCTTTAGTCAAGACAACTGTTAGGTGTATCTACTTTTTTAAAAGAGATTTTGTTTGGAGGGGGTTAAAATACTTTGAATTATTAAATTGGATAATTCAGAGGCCTATTTTCTTTCATGGTATTAGAATGAATGGAAAATAAAGCAATTGGAGGAAAAATTAGAATCTTTTATTCCATTTGTTGAAATTATAAGGATTATATTAATATGTCTTGGGTCCTAAAGGCTTACTGGTTAAGTTATATTTTTTAGGTGGGTGTAAGGATTCTTTCAACGGTTTTTTTCACAAATGTGTATGTAATTTATGAATGTTATACAATTAATAAAAATATTTTAGAAAAATGTACACCTTTCACTTTCCAATTTTCTTTTTATTTTTTAGTTTTCTGCCTTTTATAAACACTTCTGTCCCGAAGAAAATTAATTTGTATCGTAATAGAGGCATTCTGTCAAATTAAACATTGGGGCTTAGGACGCTCCACCCCAGAATATGACTGTAGGTGACCAGAATATGCTTCTTTGGCATATTTTGAGCTGGTTATTCTGGGAAACTGCAGACACAGGAGTAGCTCCGAAAGGCTGCCCTTTTATAAAATAAACTTACATGTGTGAAGGACATCTACATTAGTAAAAGTATCTGTACCAGGTAGAGAGCTGCTGTGAGACAACTTTTATTACCTAAGAGACTTTTTAATCTGCATAATAACACAATCTTTATTTGTCATACATTTCCTCCCCTCACCCTCCTGCGGCTTGTCTCTACCATCCACTAGAAGCCCCAAGCCCTTATTCTTTTGCTGTAGCTCAAGATGCCGTATAAGCTTCAGTCAGCTGGTCCTCCTTCAAGTCTCATATTTTGTGGGACTCTTGTGTGCACATAAGTAATTAAATATGTTTTTTTCTCCTGTTAATCTATCTTTTATCAATTTAATTGGTAGCTCAGCGAAAGAACCTCGGAAGGTAGAGGGAAGCTATCTTTCTCCTCTCAGCAAAAGCAAACCTTATACATTGTACTGCTCTTTGGTTTCTATTTCAGTGAGTCTTCAGTATTTGAAAAAGTATATTTTCCCTAAGAATATAATAGTTCCTTATGCATTCAGCATTAAATGAAGTTTCTTCTTGTGTAAGTGAGACTTGGAGTTAGAGATTTGTGGCCACTTTAAGGTTTCCCAAGGAGATGGTTGTACAGTTCAGTAAAACATATAGTGGCCTAAAGCCTGTGTCATCTAAACCTGCCCACTTTCTAACTTGAGTATTTAAGCAGGTGTGATGTGACATATTCATTTATATCTAAGGATATTGATAAATTTCCACCAGTTTGTCTTACTTTCTCACACTGTCTCCTTTGTTATTTATAAAATGCAGTTTTGAATGCCCTGAGGTTAGAGCCATTTGTACAAGAGACTGAAAAACTAATTTTCTTGTGTGATTCCAACCTTGTATTCATTAACGACTGGCTCTGATCAGCTGGATAACTTGCACCAATAGCATGGGATGTTGAACTGAATCATTACTCCAAAATACAGTCATTTAAAAATAGAATGGCCGCTTTCAGTATCTGGATAATCTTGGAATCTCTGCTTAAAAAGCCAAATCCTGGGAAACATCTAGACCTAGAAATACAGTTTCTGATTTTGTCAACCAGTGAAGCATGTGGCCACCACACGGCTTAGCTTCTGGTCAGCAATATCAGTGCTATCCACCCACCTCATCCCTCACACACACAATACTGAAATTTTCCTGAGAACAAAGAACGTGGTTTGTTATTCTCTTTAATAAACTGACCATGGCAAGAGTAATTTGGTCTTAATGTTTTCTATAAGTACCAGGGAACAACACACAAAGCATCTTTTTGAGTACCTTTGAATGACTCATTTCCTGGGTGTGCTCAATCATGATGAAATCAGGAAAGCTATGATACATTTCGATTTAAGATTTTTATTTTCTAAATAAGTAAAACTGGAGAAAAATCATATTCTTTTCCAGGGATGGGGGAGCATCTGGTAACTTCACTAAGAAGGAAGGAGTAAATATGTTTCTAGTTGCTTTGAGCAAGCCATATGGTGCCAATCAATACCAACACTGGCCAGTGAGAGAGCTGAATTTCACTCATGTGTTTCGAGACTTAGTCTGATCCTCTGTCGTTTCCATTCCTAGATTCTGTGCAGCTCTATTTTCTTCCTTGTGTTCTCATTTAATACTTTCAAAAGATTATCTATTATTGATTGATATTTTCTTTTTTCTGTATAATTCATCAATAATAATTTAGCCAAAACTAATAAGAAATTCTCCTGGAAGTCTGATCTCTAATGAATACTGAAACCAAGTTCAACACATTAAAGGAAGTAATTAAGAAAGCACCCTATTGTGTTGAGGTATGCTAGGTCAGCCAAAACAGAGGCTTTTTATATTTTTATGAGTTTTTGTCAAATTTAATGTATGTCTACATTTTAAAATAAAAATTTAATGGAATTTGTTTGTAGCTATGCTACTCTATAAATATTTATTTTTAAAATTATTCTTCATGTAACTTAAAGATGGCTTTTTGAAAATAATGGCCTAGACATGCCAATAAAAGGACCCATTCAATTTGCAAAAAAAAAAAAAAAAGTATTAAATACCACAGATATTTTCTACTTGATTATATATATACACAAGTGGTAAGTGTGTGTGTGCATGTGTGTGTATACGTGCTGTGTAGCATACTAGCCATGTAATAACTGTTAACTGTGAAAGGTTATAGGAGGTCAGTCATCTGTTTCATCATCTTACTTCTTATTAACCATGGGGCATGGCTAACTAATGTGGTTTCTTAGCTCTTACTCTTCCACCCCCTTTTTTTTTTCCATTGAAGTCGCAGTCATAACTAGCCCATACACAGTGCTGTTTGCCAAGCAGTTTGCACTTTCCACATGCTGACTCACTTAACTCTTACAGCAACTCTATCACATAGGTTTTCCATTACTCTTCATATATTTCCTTTAAATTCCTTTCTTTCTTTCCCTTGCTTCTTATTTAACCAAATTCTGACCTTAAATAAGCTCACCTCTCTTTAGTCTTCTATTCTCATATTCATACTTCTTATTTTAATTTTTTTCTGACCCATTTTCCTTACTGTGTCACTACTTTATCTTCCTGACATTTTGTTTTATCTCCCTCTTTCTATCACATTTTTCAGTACTTTTGCTTTTCCTAAAACTTTTAGCTGACAGCCATTGCTGGGCAGTGAGCTCTCACAGTGCAAAAGGCCAGTGCTCAGGACTCCCAAGATTGAGCTGCTCACTTATTCCCATATGATAGGAGTAGGCGAGGCTGACAAGCAGGCTGGGTGCCTGGGAAGTCCAGCGGGGTCAGGCAAGCCACACTTGTAATGAATAGAGCACTTACCCTGTTAGATTGTGTTCAGAGATAATCACTCACTGAGTCAGATTGCTATTTAGATTAGCAATCTTGTGAAAAGTAATGCCCAACCTTCCCTGATGAGTATTTCAAGTTCACCATCCCAGCAAAGATTCTTCAGAGGACTCCTTAATAAACTTGCATTACATTAGAGTCACCTGGAGAGCTTGTTAAAACAGATCTGTAGGTCTGGGGAGGGGATCACAAATGTGCAATTCTAACGAGCTCCCAGGCTTCACAGATGCTGTCTGCGCACAGACCACTGTTGGAGTAGCACTGCTTTACAGTTTATTTATTTTTCTAATTTTTGGTTTAAATAATTCTGGATACAGTTTAAAGCCAATCACCTGTACCTTTTTTCCAGTGTAAATGTTCTGCTAGACAACTCCTGTTGAGTGACATTCATTCATTAGATTCTGTTTTGTAGCTAAACAACACCAAGTTTCTTTAGCTTTATAGAAATCTATTTTGTAAACCTTGCAGCACGCTTAATCTCTCTTACATGCCTTCTACCAGTTGTCTACATCTTCCTCCAGTGTAGATATGCAAACTGAACTGAATCTCTATATGTTTTAAATTGGAGGGAGGTTTTATTCCAACTTGGTTTTGCAGATTAACTTTTGGTTTATATTTATTTAAAAAATATGTATTCAGGGCCGGGCGCGGTGGCTCAAGCCTGTAATCCCAGCACTTTGGGAGGCCGAGGCGGGTGGATCACGAGGTCAAGAGATCGAGACCATGCTGGTCAATAAGGTGAAACCCCGTCTCTACTAAAAATACAAAAAATTAGCTGGGCATGGTGGCGCGTGCCTGTAATCCCAGCTACTCAGGAGGCTGAGGCAGGATAATTGCCTGAACCCAGGAGGCGGAGACTGTGGTGAGCCGAGATCAGGCCATTGCACTCCAGCCTGGGTAACGAGAGTGAAACTCCGTCTCAAAAAAAAAAAGAAAGAAAAAAAATATATATGTATTCAGAACCTACGTATAATGTACTATGAAAAGTGAACTGGAGATTAAAAAACAAAAAAGAACTTAAGACACAGATCCACTACTCCAGTTGCTTTGAAACACAGTAGGAAAATAAAACATAACAAGACAATAAGAAAACAAATCACAGAGAAAGAATTTTGGGAACTGGAGTGGATGAATTAAATACCAAGCATTGAATAAGAATATAAAACTGGAACAGCAATTCAAGGGAAAATAGTTGAGTCAGTCACGTTTAACTAAAAAAAATAAGGACATGGATAACAATTTTTCATTTGTATATCAGTACCCATATAAATATACTTTCTATCTATGCCATGAAGTTATCACTGGATACATAGCCCCTTTTTCATCCTTATTTACTATGTCCTGTCTCCTCTGCTACAATTTAAGGTCCTTCAGGGCAGAGACAATGTCTCGTACCTCATATTACCAACACTTAATATAGCATAAGTGTGTAGTCCCCACTTACTATTAATTAAATATGTGAAAGTGTGTATATAGGACATCTTCTTATTAAGAAATAAAATGGTCACTGTATCATATTTTTAAAGCATATCAAGTAATTTAACATCAATCATATTAAAGATCTTTGTAGGAAGTAGCATCTAAGTCCAAGCATAGTGTTCTACATGTAGAAAGACCTTATTAGCAGCATGTATTAAGCTAATCATTTCATTCAACAGGTATTATTTATTGAAAGTCTATCTGACCCAGTCATAGCTTTTCAGCACTTACTAATTCACTTATTCTTCCTGGAAATATACTTAGGATACTAGGTGGAAATTACCGCACACAATGATGAGATAATCTGCCTAAGGTCACAGTGGTGGAACTGGAATTCAAACCCAGGGTATGGAGCTCCCAAGTCGATGCTCTTGAGTACCGTACTGCATCATCATACCTCCAGGAAGGAATGCCTGTTACAGTCTCCCTCCCTGCAACCAGCTGACATCCTGCCTTGCATTACTTCTTTGTGCAGAGTTGGACATTGGTGCTTCCCAGGTATAGGTGAGGTGTGTGGTACATGGGGGTGTTGCACTTTGCCCTGACCTAAGTTGAAAGTGATTCAAATTTGAATAGTATGGATCTATTGAGCTTAGTTTGGTGATAGTTTGAATAGAATGCTAAACTTACGTACCAAATCTCTGTTAAAATATGTTTACGGTTTCTAAATATTAGATTAAATTTCCACGCTTCATTACTTGAAATTTGGTTCTGTTTTTGTAAATTCCCTCTTTATAGCTAGAATCCTGTCTCTTGCATTATTTCTTTGTGCAGAGTTGGACACTGAGGCCTCCGAGGGATAAATGGGATGTGGCATACGTGTGTGTTTGGGGCTTTGCTGTGATTAGCACTAATATGGTTAAAGCAATTCAACTTTGTACTATATGAATCAGTCTTGGCCACATTTTAACCTTCTTTGAGCTCCTAAAGGACTTTATATTATTCCTGTCACACACTGACCTGGATTATTAGGGAAGGCTGGTATACATCCAGCACAGCAGGACAGAAATATTTGTCCAGTAAATAAGGAAATGAGTGAAAAAGTCTGGAAGAATTCTGTGTCACCTGAAATTCATAAGCAGACTTTTCTTTTTCAATAGAATTGTAGTAATTATGAAAGTATGAATACTAACAGTTCTTATACAATTTCCAGTCTCCTCATTAAGCCCACATTCCTCTTGGTTATATGTGTAAGGAGAAAATAGGTCAAGGTTAGATTAGCAGCCATCAACCTACAAAGAAAATAGTAAACCTAGAAATTTACAAAGAAAATAGAAAACCTAGGTCAGATTTTCTTATTTAAAATTAATATCTGCTTGAAATAACATATTTAGAAGTGGCTCTTAAATATAGCTTTTATTCATTTGAACAAAAATGAACATATTTAGTGCTATGGAGCAAAAATTGCACATTAAAAAAGAAAACATTTAAAGTCTAGTTCTTTCAGTTCCTTGAAGGTAAAAATGTTGAGAGGAAAAACAATTCTTCCTGATACCAGTCTTATGATACAATATATGTTCTGTGAAAATGTGAAAAAAAATGCAAAAAATGTAAAAATTTAAAAAATGTGAAAATAGTATTGAAAAATGGTTTTAAAGACGGATGATGAAGCTGCCTTCTGCCAATCTTAATGCTAGAATAAATGTCGAATGTGTAAATTCTTGTTGGTGCCTGTGCAATTAATCAAGATATTTATTCTAAAACCATTTTTGTTTCTATACATTCTTGTATGTTTTCAGTTATTCTCATTTCCATACTTAAGAAATAACAGGAACAATGTTTAAAATACCACAAGTAAAGGAAAATATTAGGTTGGTACAAAAGTAATTGCGTTTCTTGCCATTAAATTCAATGGCAAAACCACAATTACTTTTGAATCAGCCTAATTGTGTTGCTGGATGACACCTACACAACATCCAGGCAATTCAGCCCCCGTCCCCCATTCATTTAATTTCACATTTCTAGTTTCTACCTCTCCTCCTTTCACAGTTACCCATCTTAATCACAATGCCCTCTTTCACACTTCCCTGGTCAGCAATGATACTCTCTAAACTATTTTTCCTGCACAAGCACATATACCCATAAACATAAATACACGCACATATTACAATCCAACACTTGATGGATAGCCCGGCAGCCTGGGACACTGTGGGGATGTGGCTGCACATGGGCTCTGACCCTGCTGGACTTTTGTTGGTGTTGGAGGCTGCCTCTTCTGAGGCTGCAGCACAGGTGGCTGGAGATGGCAGAGTGTGCCGGGTGGGCGGTAGTGTGCATATTCAGCCCAGGTACAGTTTCCCCAGGTGACCAGATTCCAGGTGATCCAGGCAAAGGTCTTCAATGCAACTATGTGGTTCTGGATTCTCTGGTGCTTTTGTCGTGATTCAGATGCTGTGCTGGGTCACTTTGAACATCCAGAGCCTTTCCAGATGAATTGAACAGATGAAGAATTAGGTATCCTTCCTGATGATGAAGACTGAAAGTGTAGACTCAGCTCTTTACAAGAGTTAGGTGAGAATTTCAAGGGATTATAGGCTTCACGTTATATACTGAGGTAATAAATTAAAGTTGTTTGGTGAAAAAAAATAATAAAGCCGGGTGTGGTGGCCCAGCACTTTGGGAGGCCAAGGTGGGAGGATTGCTTGAGCCCAGGAGTTTAATACCAACCTGTCAATATAAGAAGACCCTGTCCCTACAAAAAATTAAAAATTCAGCCAGCCACAGTGGCACACACCTGTGTTATCAGCTACTCAGGAGGCTGAGGTGGGAAGATCTCTTGAGTCCAGGAGGTCGAGGCTGCAGTGAGCCATGATCACAACAATGCACTCCAGCCTGGACGACAAAGTGAGACCCTGTCTCAAAAAATACAATAAATAAATAAAAATAAACAGTACATCAGGTCATACTGCTAATGTGTGTGTGTATATGTGTATGTGTATGTAAACACATATTTTTTCTCATGGTGTAAGTGCAGTGAGCACTGAACAGAAGGTATAAAATAGTTTTGTCTTGTGGTCATTAGTAAATCTTCCTGTCAATACTTTCACGAGCCCTCTATTGAGATATTGTGACTTTGGTGCATACTTTGCGGTATCCAGTTTAGTCTATGATCAAAGGAGAATGCAGAGTGAAGGCAAACAATTTTGGAGGAAGAAAATCCACCCTACCACTCTCATGATTAATATGCTGTGTGCAGACTTCTTGTTTTCTACCACCAACTTTGTGTCCTGGCAAACAACTTTGAATTCTAAGACTGATAGCAGAGTGATACTGATAGTGCTGCAACTATAACAAAGAAAAAAAAAACATGTTTCTGTATGTTAAAATGCAAGTTTTACCATGACTTAAGACTTCTTCAAATTGATTGTCAGTGAAACAGTGAGCAAAAATCAATTTAAGATTGGTGGAAGCCCATTGCCAATAAAGGATTGATCTCTAACTTTGAGGAAGATGGTTAGAAGAAACTATTGCTTAACAGTAGGCAGGGCTTTATAAAAAGGAATTGCCAATAGATAGTACTGGACACACAAGGCCATAAGGACCATACTAATACCTGGAAAATGCTCTTCAGTTAAAGCTACCATTGTTGGAAACTTTTTTTTTTTTGCCTCTCACTCATGACGTGTGTGTATACTTAAAATGCCTTCCAGCTTTAGAAGGACCTCTGTGGGATTAGATTACAGGTACTGGATAAACTCATGGTTTAATAATAATTCTAATAAACCATGAGTTTCCTTGAGATAAACATGGAAATAGATATAAATGTATGCATGCATGTGCACATGTATGCATGTATGTGTTTGTATGTTATAAAGCTATTTTCTACTTCTGTCTGCTGAAAGAATATGTAAGCAATGGCACCCCACTAGCAACGACACACCAAGTGTCCAGATTTTATTTCTAAATACAATTCTACACTAAAAGGAACCAGTTCTGCATTGTTTGCCCTTGTACAATTGTTGATTGTAGGATTGGGGTTGGGAAAGAACCAGATGAGCCTGGAACATTTTTTCTTTTTTTTTTTTGAGACGGAGTTTCGCTCTTATTACCCAGGCTGGAGTGCAATGGCGCAATCTCAGCTCACCGCAACCTCCGCCTCCTGGGTTCAGGCAATTCTCCTGCCTCAGCCTCCTGAGTAGCTGGGATTACAGGCACGCGCCACCATGCCCAGCTCATTTTTGTATATTTAGTAGAGACGGGGTTTCACCTTGTTGAGCAGGATGGTCTCGATCTCTTGACCTCGTGATCCACCCGCCTCGGCCTCCCAAAGTGCTGGGATTACAGGCTTGAGCCACCGCGCCCGGCCGAGCCTGGAACATTTTATGGTGGCAGCAAGCAAAGAAGTGCTCAAAGAATGGTGAGTGCAGTAGCTCGTGCCTGTAACTCCAACACTTTGAGAGGCCAGTGAGAGGATTTCTCGAAGCCAGGAGTTCGAGATCAGCCTGGGCAACAAAGCGAGACTCCCATCTCTAGAAAAATAAGATAATTAGCCAGGTGCCGGTACTTGGGAGGTAGAAGCAGGAAGATTGCTTCAGCTCAAGAGTTCAAGGCTGTGGTGAGCTATGATCAGGCCACTGCACTTTAGTCTGGAGCCTGAGTGACAGAGACCCTGTCTCTAAAACAAACAAACAAACAAGCAAAAATAGAATGGTAGGGACAAGTCAGAAGAACACACATCCAGCCTGAAGGAACTTTCACAGGAGAAAATGGAACAATCTGATCATCAAAATAAATAAAAATATTAATGAATCTAATCCTTTGAATAAAATAATACAATGAAGTCCACAGCAATATTAACAGGAAGGGGATAATAGAAACCTCTTTCTTATGATAGAAATATAACTCCTTACTGTAGAAAGAATGACTAGAATAATTACCATTTGGCAATCATCATCATCATAACTGATTCAGACAAGAATTATCAATGGATGCTAAAACTAATGGTAGAAACTTTGAGTGGTACCAGGATATTCACATAGTCTCAAAGTACTGCCCCACAAGAAACATGTTAATTAAAAAGGAAAATAGTAACTTTGCATTAAGTAAACCTGGCAGACATATTTTAACCAATTGATCAATATTGTGATCACTAGCGTCAATGCCTTGTGGCCTAAGACCACCAGGAACACATCCACCTGCAGTTGAACAAGATGAGTTATTAATCATTTAATGACAGAGAATGTACCTCATGAGAAACCACAGGAACATCTCCCTAAGATGGTGTTAGAAAGGACTTAGAGGATTTGGGTTTGTGTTAGATAATTTTGTGGAGGATTTAAAGAAGTTCTGGATTGGATGCTCTCAGGAAGCAGGGATAATTCTATGGTTGAATAGCTTATTAAATCTAATAAAGAAGTAAGGAAGCCCAGACTGAAACTAGAGCTGTAATTGGTAAAGAAGCCACAGGCATACATATTAGCTAGGATCAAGGGATGATTCGTTATTTGTATGATGATGACAATGTTTATGGTTTTGTCTATGTTCAGACTTGATAATGAATGGTCTTGTCACAAGGTCACAGAGTGGCCTTGACTGATTGCTCTGGTTCAATAAAACGGAGCTTGACTGGTGTTCTGGTAAATAGTTTATGTTCAACAAAAGAACTTCAAGTCTCAGCTGTGAGTGCCAGTGTATCTCCTAGCAACACCAAGGTTACTGTGGCATTCTCAGATTCCAGATGTCAGGGACGAATCAACATCACTTGCCTACTGATATGATGCATTGAAAATGGAACACCATCGCTCCTGTGACATTCCTGCCCAAACTTCATAACCTGGATCTAATCATGAGGAAATACAAGACAAATACAAATTGGTGGATATTCTACAAAATAGCATGCCTGTATCCCCCCAAATGTCAATATCATGAAAGAAAGATAGATTGACTAGTTAATCGTTCTGCATCAAAGGAGACTAGCAAAACATAACAACTGACTGCAATGCATAATTTACAATCTACTTTTGCTTTAAAGGACATTACTGGGATAGTTGGCAAATTCCGAATAAGTCTGTAAATTAGGTAATTGTATACATGTTAAATGTTCTGATTTTGATAATTGTACTATGATATGTAAGAGAATATTTTTACTTTTAGAAAACATATATTGAAGAATGTAAAGATAAAGAGGCATTATATCTGACCATTTCTCAAATAGCTCAGAAAAAAACAATATTTGTATATGTATATACACGTGTGCACATACACAGAAAGGGAAGAATAAAACAAGATTTGGAAAATCTGGGTAAAGAATTTATGAGAATTCCTGACACAATTGTTGCAAATGCTGTGGATCATCTGTAATGATGTCAAAATTCAAAGGAAAAAGGGAAAAAAAATGGTGAATTTGACTTTGCTGTTTGACTCATTGCATTCTTAGGTAAAATGTCTATTTATACACATATTTACATCTAAATCTCCTAGCTTAATTTTTATGGCCGTCATAAGGTTGACTTGTGGGGTTTACTCAGAGGTATATAATTCCTTTAGCAATCCTTGTATTTGGTAGAATGTGTCCTAATTAATCTTTTCTTCTGTAGATATGAATTGCCAGGAATATATGCACTAAACTTTGCTTTGAAAAATCCCCTTGATGCCGGATGCACTGCATCACTGAGAAGTGATCCACAGGTGAGTATCTAAGCATTGAACATTTTTTTATTCTGTATTTTTTCTTTCGTGTGTTGTTGATATCAGGCTGTTATCAATACATTCTATAAAATAGGACCATAGGTGTATGCATTACAACACAGAACTTATTATAACACAGAGTACAGAATTAGGGACAAAATAGAAGTGAAATCATTTTTGATAGCTTCTTAGTGAAACATAATTGTTTTTATTTTAATGACTGTTGTTTTAGATGATTTGAATATCATAGAGCACAAGAGAAAATATAGTATTTTCATATATAAGTTCGTGTGTGTGTGCGTGTGCTCATAAATGACTTAATTTTAAAGCTAAAGAGTATTTAGTATGCTATAGATTAAGACAAAGCATTATTTGAGGCAAAGAAAATTATTATCTTATTATTATATGGTCTAGAATCAGCTAAAGTCAGATTCTATGGAATTGGATTGACACATGCCTGGGTCATCCTAAGAAGGAAATAAAAGTACTATAGCTCAGTCCATTGTATCACTTAGTCTTAAAATTTGCAAATTATTATGAAACCTTGCTAAATTTAGCTCTTCTTAATGACAACTGACAATCAACGGTGGCTATATAATTTTTAATAAATGTATAGAACAATATCTTATTTAGTAGGAGTATCTCTTAGGTTCTCATGTATATGTCAGGGGGACTACCTTACCTTCAGGATTCTACCATTAATCTCACTGGGCCCCATTACCTGTGGCAATGACCTGAGGTTTGACAAAACTGTAAGAACCAGCATCAGTAACAGTGGTTCTCCAAGTGTGAGGGCTACCTGCGTCAGAATCAACTGGGTGCTTATTAGAATGAAGATTCCTGGCTCCACCCCAGACCTACTCCATTGGAAACTGATTGCAGGACCTAAGAATCTGCTTTTTAAATAAGCTCCCTAAAGTGATTCTTAGGCACCTAATTATGAAAAACATTCTCGAACTTGCCTTAAATTAAATTTTAAAAAATGAATATACTTTATACTCCTCTATCTCTCTCATATTTCTTTCCACATTACATACTTTATCAATATCTCAAATTAAGTACATAAGAAACCTCTGAAATAATTTTATTCAATCAAGATCTTAAAGTCCAGAACTACCCAAGATATCCTCAGTACAGCTCTTCCATAGTTCTGCTTTCAATCTATTATTCGAATAATCTAAAGATCATGAAGTCATTTTAAGCTGTAGTTGTTTGATAAGGAAATAATAATAAAGTTTATTAAAACAACTCACATTCTTCAACTATGCTTCTTGTTTCAGCAGATAACCTGCAGGCATCATTGATGACATTAAAATTAGGGTGAATCACAAGCAGGAGAAGATATTACTTGAGAAGATTATAAAGTGAATCACAAACTATATGTGTATATATATATATATATATATATATATATATATATATATATTTCAGTTCCTTTATATGTTCGCTTTACTTGGTGTTTGTTTATTTTGCCCTGTTTGTGGTTATCCTTAGTTTTTTCATTTTCTTGCAACTAGTTCATTCCTGTAAATGAAGAGTTTCTAATTCAGGAACTGCTTCTTTTTATACACATTAATTTTTAAGTTTTTTTTCCACATAGAATTTGTCTATGAAATAATACATTTTACTGTTCCTTAACATGCATTTTTGAAATGTACTTATTATCATTCTATCAAATAAAACATCATTTACCCAAAGCATTTAAATAGGAGTCACTGTTAAAAAATGTGGGACCTGAAAGGTAATAATTCTAATAATAGAATGCTCAAAACACCCAGTAATGTTCTATGTTGTGCAACAAAGCAAAGCATTGGGCAAATGGTTCTGGACTTCCAGATCAACTATATCAAAGATATTTCTGATTTAAAGTCATTATTGAATCCCAGATAAAATAATACAGGAATAGGCAAATAAATAAACACCAACATGATAGACTAAATATCAGCATTAACAATGTGTCATTGGAGTGTGAAGGGAGTGGGTAATTTTTAACAAATGTAGGCCTACCATCTCACCAAATACATATGAGACAAAAAGACTATATATATATATATACATATATATATATATACATATATATATACATATATATATACACATATATAAAAGAACATCTTAATCAAATGCCTAGTATATATAGAGAGACTGATATATACATATATATAGAGAGACATATATATATAATAGTAGGCATTTGATGAAGATGTTCTTTTTTCTGTAAAGCATATACTTAAAAACTTTGATAAACTGTGATTTGTTTAATATATTCACTTTTAGAGTATCCTTCCCTGATGCTGAAATCCAAGCTGAACTATTCTTGCCCTCATTTAAGGGTATCTTATTTATCTTTTTAAATTTGTAGACATCTTACTATGTACTACAAGCAATTTCCATGTATAAGCTTACATTATACATTAAGTTCACATTCAAGGAAGCAATCTAACAATTACTTATGCAATTTTAACACTTGCATAAGATTCTTGTACTAAATTTGGAGAAATAGAGAAATCTGAATATTTTATCCTTCTCAGTCGGAGTTTAAAAAATTAATGGTTCAGTGACTTAATACTTTGAACTCAAATTAAATTCAAGTTTTGCTATAAAACTTTTCACATTTTAGCCCAGAGGAAAACATTTAATCACTTTTAATTAACTACACATATTTTTTGTTCTATAGTACGTACTATGACAATGATATTATAGTGATTTTATGCAATAAAAATGTGATTACAAATTTTAATAAATTACTCTGAGCCTAATTTTCCCTAGCATCTATCATTAATATGATTCTCTCATCAGCACCCCACCACATGCCTAGTTTGATACTGAAGATTGAGAGCACTAAGGGAGAACCTACTGTTATAATGAATGAGGAGAAAGATCAAACTTTTGGAAACATGTACGTAACATTTTCTACAAATATTAACGCTGTAAATAGGAATATAATTCAAAACTTATTTTTCATGATTTGTAATACAAGCAAATGACCTACTACTGTCACTCTGTCAGTTTATTACACACAATAACTTCCATAAATTCCCTGGTCTCATCAAGCCTTGAGGCATCTTCATGGACTGGTACATGACCTCACCAACTGGTTGGGTTTAGGATTTTCATTCTTCAGAATCTATTGTACGACCTAAAGTGGGTGGGAACAAACTGTTCTTGACTTGACTTCCAAATGTTTCTGGAGCTACACTTCTTAATCTCCTTCTTCCTTTCCTGTCTCAGAGCAACAGAGGTTCTTTTCCCTCACCAGTTCTAACTTCCATCTGCAGTTTTGATCCCATGGCTTCCCAACTGATTTCCATCAGTTTTCTATCTATCTAACTATCTATCTATCTATCTATCTATCTATCTATCTATCTATCTATCTATCTATCTAATATACCTACCTATCTGTCTGTCTTCTGTCTGTCTAGCTATTTCACTGTGTTTTTCCTATCTCCCAATTCTCCTTTTATATACAAATATCCTCCTGTGTTCTCCATTTAAAACAAATTTAAAAATGAAAAGCAGGCCAGGTGTGGTGGCTCACACCTGTAACACTTCCCAGCACTTTGGGAGGCCAAAGGCGGGAGAATGGCCTGAGCTCAGGAGTTTGTGATCAGCTGGGGCCAGATAGTAATATCCTTTCTCTACAAAAGAAAAAAAAGTAGCTGGTTATGCATGCGTGTAGTCCCAGCTACTTGGAAGGCTGAGGTGGGAGGATCACCTGAGCCTGGGAGGTTGAGGCTGCAATGAGCCGAGATCATGCCACTGCACTCCAGACTGGGCAACAGCGAGAGAACACATCTCAAAAAAATAGTAATAAAAAAATAAAAAATTTTAAAAGTGAACATTGAAAGAGCAAATAACAGTAAAAAACCTTTTATCTGATCCTCCATTTCTCATTTTCTTTACTGCAAAGCCTTCTGAAACTGTCTATTCTTTGCCTAGCCTTTCCCTTTGCCTAACTCTCACTCAACCCTCAGCAGTCAGGCACTCATGAAACTATTTTCACGCTAGTGCCTTGCTTATTGCCTAACAAATGGTCTCTCAATGCTCTTGCTAACTGCTCTGTGTTTGACACGACTGAACACGCCTCTCCTAATAAGACTTTGTTCAGCCTGGCCATCTCCTACCTCTCTTTCTCTCCCCAGCATCTTGGCTGACTCCTTAGTGCTGCCTTCCCTTTATGCAGGGCTCCATCCTGGCTGCCTTCTCGCCACATTCTTTGTGTTATCCCTGGGCAGTTTTGTCTACTCCAAAGTAGTAGCACTCACACACTTCTGACTCCTAAATCTGTATCTTATGGCTGGACTTCTCACCAGAGATCTTGTTTAATCTATGTATCCACCTACTTAACATCCCAACTTGAAAAGCCATAGACACCTGAAACTCAACATGTCCAAGAGTGAACTCATTTGTTACTACCGTAAACTTGCTATGTCTACCACATACGTTTTCCTCCTACCTTCCTCATTACTATGAAGGTAGGAGGAAAAGCAGGTTTTTCTCTCATCACTCTTTGCCCAGAGTCATCCCTAGTTGCATTTTATGCTTCCAACTTCTGCCACCACCACTGTATCCAGTTGGTCACTGAAAATATCTTTAACTTTTTTCCATGCCCCTCCATCTCAGTTTCCATTACCTTAATCTGGCCCCTTTTCAGTTCTTCCCTGTATTACTGAGTGGCCTTCTAATTGGTCTCTGCTCCACAGTTGCCTTGGATCACATCATTCCCCTTCTTGAATGCCTCTCATGGCTATCAATTACCTACAGAATAAAGTCTGAGCTCCCCAGATGGCATAGGAGGCCCTTCACAACCTGGGTCCCACTAGCTCCCCAGTGTGGCTCTGACCTCTTCCCTTAGAGAGGTATAAACCTTGTATTCTAGTTGAGCTGCACTATTTAAATCTCACCTTTGTTCATGCTACTTCCTTTGCCTGGCCTCTTGGTACCCACCTACCTCCATCTGCAGATCTAACAAACTCTGACGCCTCATGGTACTGCTTAGGAGCTACTTACTCTCTCACATTCCCTGTCCCAAGTAGAATGAATTGCTCACCTTTAGTAAATGATGCTTTTCCAATACATCACACAGAATTATGAAAGTTTATTCAGGTCTGTTTCTTCCTTACCAGGCTCTGTTCCATTAAGGAGGAGACTACATCTCATTCATTGCTGTATTTTGGAATGTCCACATGGAACTTGAGACTAAATGTTCAATAAATACCTGTTGAAGTAGATTCAAGACTAGAATTCTCCCATCCCCATTTGCAGAATTTTCTACTGCCCTATGGCTCTTTGCCACCTTTTACAAATTTACATGATAGTTATAGACAAGGAAGAGATTGCTGTATGTATTCCAGAAGAAAAATATTACATAGCCATCCTTTCTTGAGTTCTTTTAAGTAATTTGCAAATTTACATGAGAGTTATAGACAAGGAAGAGATTGCTGTATGTATTCCAGAAGAAAAATATTACATAGCCATCCTTTCTTGAGTTATTTTAAGTAATAGATGCATGTTAATTCATGTAATCCTTGCAACAACCTTACAAGGTAGGGATCATCTTTATCATCATCCTTACCTGAGAGAGGAGGTAACTAAGACAGAGTAGTTAAATAACTTTCCCAAGGTCACAAAGCTAGGAAGTAGAAGAGCCAGGATTTGAACCCAGGCAAGTTGGTTACAGAGTAGACATTCTTAACCATCACTCCACACTGTTTCCATTTGTAGTGTGCAGTTCCAGCCTACCCTATTGTCTTCCTAATTTAGTAGCAACAGCACATGAATTTTCAGGAGCAGATAAATATGTCAGTATGTTTAAATCTATTTGGCTATGTAAGTATGGGAATGTTTTATTGATATAAAGTTTATATGTAATTTGTAATTTTGAAATAGTGCAATAAAATATGTATTGCTTTTGACTTTCTCAATTGTAGAATTTTTGAGTCAAAAGGGGCTTTGAGGATCACTCAGAAAAATGACTCTTTACCTAAGGTAATAAATCTAAATTTTAAATAGGAATAATTTTAGAATAAGCCAATAAAGTTAAAATTCTTAACTAATCCAGATAAGTGTAACTTACAATATAATTGTTGGATAAAAGTGTAAGCAGGAACTTTATTGAAGCCTACTGTGAACTCAGAACTCACTCTTATGCATATGTTGCTTTACTCAAGGAAGGTGCATTTCTAAACAATACTGCTAAAATGAGTTATATAAAGTCACATTTTTCATAAAGCACATTACTAAAATAGCTTCTTGGCAATTAATCTTTCTTTTGTAATATCAGTAATTACTCTTAATAAAGAGTAATTCTTCTTGAATTTGGTTTTCTGAAAAAAGAATAAACCCCTGCTGGACATTTAACACTGAGGGATTCATAAACACGTAGAGAGAAATCTTCAAAATTTCTATCATTTAGCCTATAAAGCAAAATACTTGGTTAAATTATAATTAAGCACCACTTAATTTTTTTTAAAAAGATGAAAAACAAATTGTTATTTGTAAACCAAATGGTGCAACTCTAAAAGACATATAAGAAAATCCAGTCCCTTTCAAAAAAGTAAAAACAAATGTAGGAGGAGACATAATTTAAGGAAACAGAAAGAGAGTTTGGACTTTGTCATCTTATATAGGACTTGGCAGTGAGATGTGAGAATGAGCATCTACAGCTATCACTAGATTGAATTCCAGGAAGGTTCAGAAGCTGAAGAGCCAAGGAGAGTCACCAGCAGGGAAGTAATGGATATTATCTGTTGCCTTTTCTGTGATGAGTGGACCAGGGCACGAAGAGTTCAACTGTTCACAAAGTAGATTGTGCCAATATTCTGGGTGATACAGGGCTAAAAGGAGGAAATCTAATAACAATGTGGAGGATGTGTAAGTCTGGCTAAATCTTTGAGTCTGGTTCCAGGGTTACCTCTAGAGACACCTTTATTGGTAGGGACCTGCTGAGTGTGGCCTGGCACCCTGTAGTTTACAGCATTATTGGTTAGGTTACTTGCTCTTCTGTGGGAGGCAGGTCACAATTAGATGAAACTCATGATCTAAGAGACCCCAGGTCACTCTCCATGCTGATTGTGAGCCTAATTTCCCAGGTTCTAATGCATTTAGAGCTGATCTTTTAGATGCCATTTGGCCCCCAAGGATTAGAACCAGTCATAATGATGTCTGATATGGTTTGGCTGTGTCCCTACCCAAATCTCATCTTGAATTCCCACGTGTTGTGGAAGGGACCCAGTTGGAGGTAATTGAATCTTGGGGGAAAGTCTTTTCCATGCTGTTCTCATGATAGTGAATAAGTTTTACGAGATCTAATGGTTTTAAAAAGAGTAGTTCTCCTGCACAAGCTCTCTCTGTGCTTGCTGCCATCCATGTAAGACATGACTTGCTCCTCTTTGCCTTATGCCATGATTGTGAGGCTTCCCAGCCAAGTGGAACTGTAAGTTCAATTAAACCTCTTTCTTTGGTAAATTGCCCAGCCTCTGGTATGTCAATCAGCAGCGTGCAGATGGACTAATACAATGTCCTTAGAGGATATTGCAGAAAAAAACTAGAGCCCTCCCTTCCAGATTTCAACACCCTAGAATTAAATGAGATAAAAGAATGACAGATGAAAAAGAATAAGTATTTTGGGAGGCCAAGGTGGGTGGATCACGAGGTCAAGAGATTGAGTCCATCCTGGTCAGCATGGTGAAATCCCGTCTCTACTAAAAATACAAAAAATTAGCTGGGCATGGTGGCACGTGCCTGTAATCCCAGCTACTTGGGAGGCTGAGGCAAAAGAATTGCCTGAACCCAAGAGGTGGAAGTTGTGGTGAGTCGAGATCACGCCATTGCACTCCAGCCTGGGTAACAAGAGTGAAACTCCGTCTCAAAAAAAAAAAAAAAGAATAAGTATAATATATGTTACAGCATAAAATAATTATGACCAAAGGACAAATATTCTGGGTTATTATTTTTGAAAGTTAAACTAATTGAACATGAAAAGCCTTGTGATTTCTGATTTAAACTGATATGTAATTAAAAAAAACTTTTTAGATTTTAAATTTATCTTTAAAGAAAAAGGTTAATGGCTGGGCACAGTGGCTCATGCCTGTAATCCCAGCACTTTGGGAGCCAAAGCAGATGGATCACAAGGTCAGGAGATCAAGACCATCCTGGATAACACAGTGAAACCCTGACTCTACTAAAAATACAAAAATTAGCTGGGTGTGGTGGTGCGTGCCTGTAGTCCCAGCTACTTGGGAAGCTGAGGCAGAATAACTTGAATCTGGGAGATGGGGGTTGCAGTGAGCCAAAATCCCACCACTGAACTCCAGCCTGGACAACAGAGTGAGACATTGTCTCAAAAAAAAAAAAAAGAAAGAAAACGATTACTGAATTTAAAAAAATTAATCCTATGTGATCCAATTTCAGTTCCACTCACATTCTTTATGGGTAAAGTCTGGATATTAATAAAATGAAAGTAGTTTTATGTAATCTGACTTAAAGGCAAGTCATTATAGAGGGCAACCAGAATAAAGGAAGTGTACTTAAGTCAAGCGTGCAGTTTGTGCCTACAGAGGCAAACACAGGCAGCTTGGTCCTTAAGGCAGAGCTGCTCACTTGGAGTTCTCCCAATTAAGAAGTTGGAGACAAAAGTCCATTTTTTACAGTTGCATGAACCTTTTAGGTATGAATCAGCTTCAGTTGAACTACATTAAATTTTTAGTTCAATGGCGAGTATAACATCATAGGGTGACTATAGTTAACAAGAATAATATCTAGTTTCAAGTAGCTAGAAGGAGGACGTTGAGTGTTCTCAACATAAATAAATGATAAATGTTTGAGATGATGGATATGCTAATTACCCTGATCTGATCACTATACATGATATGTATCAAAACATCACTATGCATCCCATGATACTGTACAATTGTTAGTTTTCAACTAAAATATTTAAAAAGTTTTTAAAAAGTAAATGTAACTACAAAAGACCAGAATGATACACTGATCCCCTTCAAATTAACTTTAGATATAAAGAGACATTTTATATATATATATTTATTTATTATTATACTTTAAGTTTATACATGTGCAGAACATGCATAATTGTTATATAGGTATACATGTGCCATGGTGGTTTGCTGCATCCATCCCTCCATCATCTACATTAGGTATTTCTCCTAATGTAGTCCTCTCCAATCCTCCCACCCACTGCTATCCTACCCTTAGCCCTCCCACCCCTCAATAGGCTCCAGTGTGTGATGTTCCCCTCCCTGTGTCCATGTGTTCTAATTGTTCAACTCCCACTTATGAGTAAGAGCATTCAGTGTTTGGTTTCTGTTCTTGTGTCAGTTTGCTGAGAATGATGGTTTCCAACTTCACCCATGTCCCTGCAAAGGACACGAATGCATCCTTTTTTATGGCTGCATAGTATTCCATGGCTTATGTGTGCCACATTTTCTTTATCCAGGCTACCACTGATGAGAATTTGGGTTGGTTCCAAGTCTTTACTATTGTAAACAGTGCTGCAATAAATACACATGTGCATGTATCTTTGTAACTGAATGTTTTATAATCCTTTGGGTATATACCCTGTAATGGGATTGCTGGGTTAAATGGTATTTCTAGTTCTAGATCCTTGAGGATTTGCCACACTGGCTTCCACAATGGTTGAACTAATTTACACTCCCACCAACAGTATAAAAGTGTTCCTATTTTCTTCACATCCTCTCCAGCATCTGTTTCCTGATTAAAAAATTGGGAAATTTTTCTCTTGATTTTTTAATGTTCACCATTCTAACTGGCATGAGATGGTATCTCAATGTGGTTTTGATTTGCATTTCTCTAATGACCAGTGATGCTGAGCTTTTTTTCATGTGTTTGTTGACTGCATAAAAAAGAGACATTATATTTTTAAAAAACATATCAATAAGTATTGCTACAAATCATTGATGAGCTAGTGTGCCTATGTCACTTACAGTTTCTCTGCAATTGAAGGTATGTTATCAAAGGAGCCATTGATTTTCAACACCAATTGCTGCCAAACTCCTGCTCAATTTCTTCTTGTTTTCTTGTGAAATTACTGCTTTACTGCAGTATAAGTGATTTCTTTTTGCATTTTAAAGTAGGTATTATGGATCCTATTAGGTTTTCTAAATGCTAGACCAGTGATTTATCTTCTTTTTCTCATAATTACTCCCCTGAAAATTGACTAGCAGTTAAGACACTCTGAAGGGCCTGAGTAATTTGATTTTTGTAGGCCGGTGCCCCATGAACCCTTGGAGGGGTTTAGAGACCATTTCATTCCAGCCTAGCGCAGGCAAGACACTGCACACATGCGGTCACTGAGGCCTCAAGAGAGTCAGCAACCTCACAGAGCATCAGATATGAGTATATAAGCAAAGCATGATATTAAAAGTTATTTGTCTTTATGTCTTTAGAATGTCTACCTATTTAGGAGTTTTGAAATATAATAACAAAATTCATTGCTGCTCTGGTACTTGATAGTACTGATGCTTCTCAATGCTGCTCTGTTGGAGGATAGCAATACCCAAATTTCCAGGGCATTTCCTGTATGCATACAGTGGCACTGCAGCTGTCTTCTGAATATGTAGCCTAAGGCTCTAGTCATATTTCCTTTTGTTAACAATCTGGGGTCATCCAATATCCATATTTATTATTGTCTCATAATGATAAACTAGGATCAAAAAGAAACAAGATTAATTTATAAAGTGGTTGCTATCTTTCTTCCAAGTGATTAAGAAGTAACATGCTTGTGGTTTATTGTTTATATTTGAAAGTGAAACATGCTTTATGTTTTGTGTAAAATCAAAAGTTTTACTCATTTCTTGATAACATTTTATCATTTCTGACATAGACATTTGGGGTGTTTTCTGCTTTGTGAGAGGCATTTTTTGAACAAACGACAGGTTTTAGTCTTTGTTTTTATGATTATAAACCACTTCATTGGTGAACAGCCAGAGGAGCTGAGCTCTGAGAAAGCTCCCAAATTTCCTGAGTGTGAGTCTCCTTGTGCCGGCTGCCTACTGACTGGCTGTGTCCATTTTACTCAACTCCAAAACACTTGCCTGCTTTCTGCTCACCTCTGTGGCTCTGTGCCAGTCCTCAAAAGGGGTCTGTAAGTAAAAGTACGTCCTTTGTCTTCAATGCGTTCTTGGATGACCGTGCTGTCAAGGAAGAAATGGAAAAGCCCCTCTGCCTTACTTTGCTTAATACAAATATTACAGATGATACATCATAGTATGAGTTTTCATACAGTGCTGTAACATATTTGATTCTGTTTAATTCTTAAAACAGCCCTCTGGATATTATTTCCATTTTAGAAAGATGGAATCGAGGATCAGAGATGGCAAGTGACTTTGTGTTTATTTCCTTGTAAATGGCACGTCCAGGCTCTTAACTCAGGATTTCTGCCTTTCTGCCTCCTTCCTCTGCAGCACGGCTGCCTCAACCTGTTGTTAATTTTACATTAAGCTATATTAATTGGAGCTAGGGGTCTTCATAATGCTAAATGCAAATTCTTTGTTTTGTTCAATGTTCTTATTTTATGGTTGGCAAACAAAACAACGAAACAGCATCCACAACAACAACCAAAACCACAAACTAAAGCTACAGCTTTTAATCTTTCTAAAGACAATAGGCTAAAGTGTGGTCCTCATAATAAGGTGCTAGTCACCAGGAAGGAAGCCACGGAAAATCTCCTCTCAGGGGGTAATTGATCTCTATTGGCCTAACACTACATATAGCACTGAGTTATATAGTCTCTGAGGAGACTCCATGGAGAAGTGTCTGCTTCTTTTCCTCTGCTGCCAGAACAAAGTTCACAAACACGTTTGTTTTTCCCATACCCTTGGAGTTAGCTAGTTAAGGCCCCTATTTATGTCCGGGAGACCAGACCTGGGCATTTGTAAAAGAACTGAAAATAGATGGATAGCTAAGAAGAAAACAAATGTTAAGATTATCATTATTTATAGCCCAATGATTTAGTAATCTAAAAAAAATCCAAGAACAGCAAAATAATCCTTAAGAAGGACAAGAATTTTAAAACATGCAGTTCAGAAAACCACATTTATCAGGCCTAGGGCTCAAGTAAAAAAAAAAATCTGACATGAAGTCTGGAACACTGGGCCTAGATTCTACTCCTGGCTCTGTGCCCTTCTGTGCCCTTGGGTAAGACATTGAACTTCCCCACCCCAGATTCATGTGTCTAAGGAGGGTGTAGGATTTTGTAGCCTTCCTAGTGAGGACATGCTATTAATCAGAACCTTTACCAGCTCTATTCTCACTATTCCAGTAAAATGATGTTAAAAATTAGACCTCATGGCATGAGAAAAGAGGGGAAATTAATTACAGATGACAAAGAAAGTGTGGGATCTAAGTCTAGGGTGAGCTGTTTTACTGAACCTCTAAGGTTGGTCATAGCACCTGCCATATTGCAGGCATTCAGTAAATGATGGGTGATGGATGGTTAGACTCATGGACAGGCAGGCCTTCCCAGTGATGGTAAAGGACCTGGGGCAAAAGAGACCTGTTGAGTCTTGATCCCCACACATTAGCACAGTGGCTTGACAAAGTTATAAGCCTCAATTTCTTCCTGTGTCAAATGGAGATAATACCTCATAGGGTTATGAGGATTAAATAAGAAAACTGTAGTTCCGTGCCTAGTACACAAGCACACAGTGAATATTGGTTATTATTATTTCTAATACTGTGATCATATCTTCCAGCCAAAGACTTCTCTGAGGAGCAGCGAGGATCCAGATATAAGAAGCCTGCTGGTGGCAAATCTGTTAGCCTTTCAGGGCCTTAGACTTCTGCGGAACTCTGCACCTCTTCCCTGTCCTAGTTCTTGAGAGCAGAGACTCTCCAGGGACCTGCGGTGAGGTAGCGGGTGGGAAGATGAGGTCTGGAAGTAAGGGGGTCCCTGCAAGCCTCAGTTTCCGCCTCTGCTGCACGGAGACCCAGGAGAGTCTTGCTTGGCCTGTGTGAGCTACTGGGAGAAATGGACGTGGGCCTGAGGGCACTGGCCCTGGGGCCATCCAGCCGGTGGGGACACTGTGGCTTTCGTTTGTCCTTCTGCAGGCGGGTAGGAGCAGTGGTGACCAAAGTGGGAGTCGATCACTCAGTGCAAAGTGTTGACCAGGAAAGTCTAGGCTCTTTCTAAATCTTCCCGCCAGACCTGGTGACCCATTCGCAGGTATTTAAGGCGTTTGCACGCAGAACGTTATCATAGAATGTAGCCACCTTTCTTTCTTAAGCTCCAGGAAACCAGAGGTCTCTCCAGTAAGTCGTGGTACAGGAATTTCTCCTGTCTCCATGTGACATCTTTTGATTTAGAAGAACTAATGTTAGATTTCTTGGGCCTTTCCACCTACTACAGCGACAGTCTTCCCTTTGTTTAGCTAAAATTGAGGCAGGCAGGAAAATATTATTGGGGGCATGAACCTATCAGTGTGTAAATGTATTTTTATGAAGTGTGCCTCTAGGGAGCGATTAAAAACTGACCTCTCAACCACAGAAATAGAAGAGATTTTGATAACATTGAGAAGCTGCCTTTTGGAAGGTAAATTTACAACGGTCCTTGACGAAGGGGCTCGGGAGCGGAGAAGTCCAGCCAAGAGAAGTTCATTCCACGCTGTATTTTTGCCGTTGAAAAGCTGCCTAATCATTGCTAACTGCTTCCCGCAAAAGAGGTCTGGGAAGACTTCAGAAACAAGGCAAATGAAGACTTTTCACAGCCTCCTTCGGGCTGTCGCTGCGGGAAGCCAAAGTCTTAGCACACAGAGCCGCCGGAGGGGGCTGCTTTCAGGCAGTTCCAATGAGCAAAATAAATTCATTGAATGGCATTAACGTTCTGGCTTTAAAAATCGGAATTTATCAGAGGCAAAAATTACATCCGAGAAACTACGGACACTGGGCGTCCTCACTCATTTCCAAGGCAGCAGGGTATCTGCACTTGAGCAACGTATACAGACTCATGCCTCCTATCTGTCTCACCTCCTTTCTCTTTGAAGTGATGCCCTTTCAAAGAAGGCGGCCAGACAATGGACCTCACCGGGAGAGAAAGAAAAATGAAACGTAAATCAGCTTAGCACTGCTTGCGTCTTTCAAAACGCGGTGGGGACAAGGATATGGAGAGTCTATAGGGAATTCTTTTATATATATAAAATGTGTATATATATATATATATGCACACACATTTATATATATAAAATGTATACATATTTTATATATAAAATAATTCATATGAATTATTTTATCTGGGTCCATGTGACTCTGAAGCCAGAGAAATCAATTCATATGAATTTTTTATGTATATAACATATATACATATGTATAATTATATATATATATATATATATATATATATATATATATATATATTTAAGAATTATCTATAGATATGTAGCTATGTGGAGCTGTGAAGCAATTCTCCATGCTTTTGTCTCCCGCAAATTCCCAGGTGAAGACCATAGTCATAGGTATTATAAGCCGCCTTAGTGACCACCAGAGACGGAAACCGCTAATTACCACGTCTCCTTTGATCTCCAGGTGCCCTTTGGCCCGTGATACCAGAGGCTTTGGTATTGGCGCTTTCCCAGAACTGGACCAGAGGAACCAGTTCAAAGTCTGACTTCGGTCTGCATTTAACGTACACACCGAGGTCTGGATTAGACTTACCCGGTTTTAGAGAAGTGTGCTGATTGCTGTGCTGCTAGAGGCCAGCAAGCTCTCCGTGTGGAGCTGATTAGTTTCAGCAATTCGCCACCTGGGAGCTTTTCTTTAAATTTTGGGAGCAAACCGGGAAAATAAAAAAAACCTCCAGGTCCACTGGCTCTCTCCCTTTCCCCACCTTCCTCTTTCGATTCCTTTGTGGGAGTTTCTCCTCTTTGCTGGGACTAAAATGTGATGCACAATCGTTCGTGAATGAACAAAAGTCACCGGCAGGCGGGGAGACGGGAACAGATCTCTGACGGCAGACTGAGTGTGGGAGCAAAGGTCCTGCCTCCTAGGATAAAGGGGAGCAGTCCTTCCCGCCGCCTGGTCTCCATGGCTCCCTTCGTCTTCCAGGTAAGATGAATGTTCCTTCATCCATCATCCACAGAGTACCCTCCCCCAGGCAAGCGTAGAATCTGCTCTCTGATGAAACCTATTAGCCCCGAACTGGGCTGCTTTGTGGAGCCAACCCAGGCTCTTCATTGTGGCCTTTGTCTGCAGAACTTAAGCATTTACATAATGCATTAGCACGGAACTCAGCACGGGGTGAGGACACCGCGTGCCAAGCCCTTTGGCGTGGGCCGACACTTCAACAGCTCCCTCAACCGGCAGTTCCCAAAGACCACCCTCGAGGATGCGCTGGAATCGGGCTGCAGGCGCTCTGGCAAAGAACTCAGCATCTCATCCAAGTACTTCTCCTTCCTTGGTCATCTCTGGGAGGTTATGCTTTAAAAATAAAAATAAATATAAAGGAAGGGGTGCAAAGTTTCGGTTGGTGAACTAAAGCTGGACCCATGTGACCCTGAAGCCGCAGAAATAAACTTAACATGAATCTTGCTTTCCTGGCGTACGTTGGGACCTCGCCGTTTTTCAAGCGGACCGTTGGAAGCTTTGTGCTCAACGGCCACAGGAGCCTAGGAGCACAGAGAGGCTTCCGGTTCGAATCGCGGGCGCGAGGGGCCTAGACTTGCGAGTAGCGACTCCCTCCCCTCCCCCCACAAACCCGCGCGCCGGAACGGTGTCTCACGCCAGTAATCCCAGCACTTTCGGAAGTCGAGACGGGCAGATCACTTGAGGTAAGGCGTTCGAGACCAGCCTGGACAACATGGTGAAACCCCGTCTCTACTAAAAATACAAAAATTAGCCTGGCGTAGTGGAGCATGCCTGTAATCCCAGTTACTTGGGAGGCTGGGGCACGAGAATCACTTGAACCTGGGAGGTGGAGGTTGCAGTGAGCTGAGATAGCGCCACCGCACTCCCCTTCTGGGTGACAGAGCAAGACCCTGTCCAAAAAAAAAAGAGAGAGTGATTCGGTCAGGAAAGAATCCGCAGGTATTCGAGGCGCTCGCACTTTGCAGAGTAAATGCAATCTCTTTAGTAAGCCGAGGTCCCGAATAACCATCCTCTAGAGGGTGGTGGTCCAACTCAGAAATCTCGCCCCAAAGGACTTTCCACCAAAGACGTCCCTGAAGCGCCAAGAACACGCCCCAGTCCCGACAGGTGCAGGACCTTTCGTGCTGCCACAACTTGGTACTCTACCTCCCTAAATAGGCCGCTTAATGCCCAGCAGTGCAACTGGGATCCCGCGGCGGTAAAGAATCACTGTGCAGAACCCTGGAGCTGGGAGTCAGCCCGCCCCCTTCCAAAGAAACCACGGGCCGAACGCGGTGGCTCACTCTTGTAATCCCAGCACTTTGGGAGGCCGAGGCGGTAGGATCACGAGGTCAGGAGTTCGAGACCAGTCTGACCAACACGGTGAAACCCCGTCTCTACTAAAAATACAAAAATTAGCTGGGTGTGGTGCTGCGCGCCTGTAATCGCAGCTACCCGGGAGACTGAGGCAGGAGAATCCTTTGAACCCGGGAGGCGGAGGTTGCAGTGAGCCCAGATCCCGCTACTGCACTTCAAGCCTGGGCGACAGGGCGGGACTCTGTCTAAAAAAAAAAAAGAAAGAAAGAAAGAAACCACGATCCCGCGTCCTCCCCGCCGCGAGCGCTGCGCGCCGGCAGCGCCCAATCAGTGAGCTTTCCGGGTATGTGACGGCCTTCGGCTCCGCCCCCTCGACAGCCATAAAATGTCCCAGCAAAGCCTGCACTTCCTAGCACCGCACGCGGCCCTGCGCCCCGGCATTTCCCCCAGGTGCACCTCTTCTCCGGCTCCTTGTAGCACTGGTCTCACTGTCCCCGCCGTCAGCCGCCAGTTCCTTATCCTCCTCACTCCCCATTGTGGCTGTCCTCCTCCTCTGTCGTCCTCTCTCAGCAGCAGCCGTACTTTGCGCCGTACCTCACCTGGCCTGCAGGTGGGCAGCAGCGCAGCGCCCTGTCCGGCGAGCTTACTTTGACCAGCCCTGCCCTTGCCAGAGCGGCACCGGCACCTCTCCAAGACTCCCTCTTCCCGGCAGGATGAAGAATCCCATGCTGGAGGTGGTGTCTCTACTGCTGGAGAAGCTGCTCCTCATCTCCAACTTCACATTCTTCAGTTCGGGCGCTGAGGGCGAAGACAAAGGGAGGAACAGTTTATATGAAACAAGCTCTTTCCACCGAGGCGACGTGCTCGAGGTGCCCCGGACCCACCTGACCCACTATGGCATCTATCTAGGCGACAACCGTGTTGCCCACATGATGCCCGACATCCTGTTGGCCCTGACCGACAACAAGGGGCGCACGCAGAAGGTGGTCTCCAACAAACGTCTCATCCTGGGCGTCATTGTCAAAGTGGCCAGCATCCGCGTGGACACAGTGGAGGATTTCGCCTACGGAGCTAACATCCTGGTCAATCACCTGGACCAGTCCCTCCAGAAGAAGGCACTGCTCAACGAGGAGGTGGCCCGGAGGGCTGAGAAGCTGCTGGGCTTAACTCCCTACAGCCTGCTGTGGAACAACTGTGAGCACTTTGTGACCTACTGCAGATATGGTACCCCGATCAGTCCACAGTCCGACAAGGTATGACCTGTGACCCGCAGGGAAGTGGGCTCGCCGGGCATGCCCCCTCCCATCCCTGATGTTTTCTCTTCCGCGCTAGTAAGATCTTCTACCTTGACGCGCCCCTCCCCCCCCACCACACCCATTCCATTCTTAAAGTTCTAGATTAAGTAATGAAAGTTCTGGTGTTCCTAAGGTAGGCTAAGTAAATAAACAAATGGCAACGTGCCTTGTAGGACTCTCGAAATGCACAGAGAAAGGGTGTGGTAACTCAGGGTCGCTTCCATAGATTCCAGAGCTGCGCAGTATTGCTGCAGAAGTCTTCAGGGTGTCCACCCACAATGTAGTTCAAATGACAAAGGGCAAGTGACTGGGATACAAGAAATCAGTCATTGCTGCTTGCACCTTTAACCAAGAATTTCACTTGAAAGGAAGATGTCCAGAGTTTATATTTAATCCTTAACACTATAAACAAAGTGTGTGCCTTTAAAATAAGGAAGCATGCAGTTTTCTCCCTTTGTAAGCTGCATAGAGGGATTTTTTCATTGTTTGCTATAAGCTATCAAAATTCCTAGTAAGAGGGCCTCCCTGGTAGGTCCCTTGTTCTTGTGTTGGTGCTTCAGAGTGGTCTTTTCCTTGGTATTCTGATTTCTTTCTGGGTTGGCTTTATCCCCATTTAGACTTCCTCATTGTTAAGCATCCTTTACTCACTAGCCCTCAAGGTAGATTAGATTGTTTATGAGTTCCCCAGAGATCAATACAATTAGTTTTCAAGAAGAGATGTTAAATGTTGGAAGGTAATTTTTATGAGTAATTTGAAAAACAGTATTAGAATTGAATATTATTAAATTAGCCACAAATGCAAAGGGGAAATGGATTTTTATTTCCTTTTAAAACCTCTTAACTTTTAAAGATAGTTAATATTTTAAGCCTACAACTTCATTTACAATTGGAAATGCTCTTAGCCTTCATTTCACTTGTTAAAGAAGCTATTAATGTTCACTCTTTATAGTGGAAACCTGGGCAGTAACATAATGAGCTTTAGTGTTAGTCTTCATGTTTAGATATTTTGCAGACCAGAAAAATCTGAGTCCATTTTTTTCATGTAATCAATTTTTAATTGCTCCACATCTTGGTTAATTTTTTTGACCCATTTGGGAATATCTTATCCTCTGTGGGAGAGCATGGAAGTATTTTGCTTTTATAGATCGGTGTATGAAACTCCTTGTAGATTTTATAGAGCCACAAAAGACTCCATCTAGGAATTCTTTTCCAAGTAAAATAAAAATACAGTTAGAGCACTGTGCAGCGATTCAAGAATCACAGCTCTAGTCCAGGCCTGTTTAGAAATGAACTCCACCACATTTACAAACACTGGCTCCCAAAGTGTACAAAAGGAAACACGTCAGATTTACTCAGGAACCAAGCAAATCATTTCTCTAAGGAAAAACAGTATTTCTATCCAGTAATTAGGAGTTACCCTTTCGTGGAACACATATAGTACTCCATTATATATTTCTACAGAAAAACAGTAACTAGTGCTTTTGTAAGGTAGTAAAGTATTTAATCTGCATAAATAACTAGTTGGAGTAGTTTTTCATCTTTGGAAACTTTGTCAGGGTTTACAGAAGTAGAGAAGTGTTTTAATTGCTATTGCTGCATAGCACCTCTTGTGAAACTGAGTTTTGTCTTCACTTTGAATGGTCTAACAAACAATTTGGCCACAGAGTAGATTTCCCGGGGGAAAAAAGTTTTCATCCCAAATTTCCTAATCCTACAAACTGTTTTTGAACATACGCAGAGAGAATTAGGTCATTAACACTGAAGGAAGGACTGGTTTCTACTTTTTAGAAATGTAAGAAATTATTTAATTCTGGGTCTGATTGTCGAGTTCTCCATATATGCAACTATTATTAACATGAAAGATGCAAGGTTGCCTCTTAACTTTGAGTTAATAAAAACTCTTAAGAACACACTACCCCTAAGGAAAACATTGCAATTAGTTTGCAAATGAATGAACTGGAAAAGAACATTTACTTCTTTGTGGTAATACTCTTTTTTACAAGTTTAGAAGTCATAAAACTATGGGATTTTTTTAAATATAGCTGTTGACAATTAGTATTTTGTAAACTAAAAATTCTTTTAGTTAATGACTATTACTATTCCTTATGCTTTTTCTACTATGATTTTTTTTTTACTTTGTTAATATTGCTCTTTCTTTTTTGCCAAAAAAGATTGCAAATGACCCTTTTAATTTGCGTGGATTGAGTTCTCACAAAAGTGTTCCTACAGACTTCTTGATCCCTTCTAGAAATTTCCTACTGTTGAACACCACTAAAGATTCCTGATGGTCTGCTGACCAAGTGAACAGGAACAGGGTATTAGACATGAGATGCTCCTTGAAAAATCTGCTTTTGTGGGAAATACAGCCCACAATGATTCTGACTGACTTATAAATTATCAAGGAAAAGATAAAATAAGGATAACTGTATTCACAACTTACTCATGTACCAAAATATATGTCCTTTATTATTTGTCAACCTCCATTTCTCCCTGTCCTGAAAACTTCAATTTGATCTTCACCACCTTTAAATAGTATACTTCTCAGTGCCTTGCTACTTTATTAAAAAGAGACAAATAGTATGTTTGACAGAAAAATAGACCAACATGTAGATAAAAGAATATTTCACACTTGTTTAGGTAATTGTGTAAAAGTATCGATGAGACAGCCATACTATCGAGATGGTATACTGAAACACACTGAACTTGTTCATTCTATCCCTGAAAAATTTGGAAACCTAGCTGCCCAGTACCATGTAAGCCACTGTAGAAAACCCATAAAGCACATACAATTCCATGTCTAGAAAAAGAGCTTAAAATTAGTATGAATAGCAAAACCCACATAGAAATGACAATCACTGCATTCTGGGCATCAACAGCAATGTGGTAGAGATAATTGTTAACAAATACAGTAGTAATAATAATCATTGTAGTAAATTATGATTTTATGGCACGTTGAAGAATACAGGGTACTTGTGCATGAAACATCTCAGTTGATCCTCAGAACAATTTGAGTGTTCTCATGGAGGAGCAGAAGAGGGGGTAGGTAGCCTGGTTAGGTTAAATGACTTACTTGAGGTGACACAGCCAATAAGAAGAGTTGGAGCCAGGACTCAGACATAGGCCGTCACTTCTAAGTAAAACTATTTCTTTAAGGAAAACATTACACATATTAGAAGGATGCATTCCTCAGGTGTAGGGCCAATAGTTGTTTTTATTTTGCCAGCAGCCAGTTATATATTACAAAATCAATGGTGAATTTAATGTATTGAGTCAGGGAATGGGATTTGACATTAAAATTAGACTTCCTATGCTTGTAGATTTTGAGACTTATAAAAAGTTATCATTGGTATCATTAGATTTTAGAATGGCAAATTGGAGAAATTGAATCTACCTTTAATCTGCTAAGTTCTACTATTTTTAATCAAGATTAGAGACCTCTTTTCTCATCTAACTTCAGAATATGCTATTGTTATTGATAAGCAGTTTGATGTTGTTTTAACTTTAGTCCTGAATGTGGTTATAGTTTCTACAGTTTTCTATAAATGCTGTATTTACATAGGCAACTGCCATTATTAACTTAGCTGCTGAAAGGATCATTTCTGCTACTATAGGGTATAGAATCAGAACTGGATTCTTAACATTGTAAATTTTTTTGTAAGTCATAAGAGAATTTCTAGTTCTTCTGGTAGACAGAAAATAGCTGGGAAAATTGGCTTACTATTTGATATATGTGATTCTTCTTGGGTTTAGTCACCTTTTCTAATTTTCTTAAATTTTCTTTTCCAGTTTTGTGAGACCGTGAAGATAATTATTCGTGATCAGAGAAGTGTTCTTGCTTCAGCAGTCTTGGGATTGGCATCTATAGTCTGTACAGGCTTGGTATCATACACTACCCTTCCTGCAATTTTTATTCCATTCTTCCTATGGATGGCTGGCTAACTTCATACCCCATGTCAGTGTGTGTATTCTGTGTGTAAATATTTTATATTTATAGAGCATCAATCAGTATAAGCATTATCAAGAAAAATGTGACCTGTAACACTGTGTTCTGGATAAAAATGTGATTAGGAATCACGCAAAGTGCTTACTGTGTAAGCCCAAGAACAAAGTCTTTCTGAATCTTCTCAGACAGTTCAGATTTAAAGCACCATCCAAACCTTGGAAACACAACAGGTTGTGGTAGAATTCAGCAATATGAGAAAAACAGCCCCAAAGATGATAGCCACAGAGATTGTGTTATTTTTTTCCTCTTGTATTCATTGTACTGTTAGGCTGAATTTGAAGACTGGAAGACTATATTGAGACCAATAACTTTTATAAATTTACTTTGTTTTATTGAAAAAGAAATGGATAAACTTGAGTTAAACTGAAAGTATTTTCCTCATTCAAATGAAAACATGTTTGATGACTGGTCAAAAAATAAGCTCAAAATCTATTTTTTTCATGTAGTGTATATAATCCTGAATAAGTCGAGTGTTTCATTTTCATTATGTAAAATCAATATTGACAAATAGTACTTTAATGATAAAGTAACTGACCAGAAAGTATAGAAATCTGTGTTTTCCTGTAAAAATAGTGACTATAGTATCACTTGAACATTTATTTGGTTTTACTTACTAGGAAGCCTGGAATTCATTATTTTTTTTCCTTTTATGTGTCACTGTGGTTACTTTAAATCACTCTGAGAGGTAAATGGATATAGGATTGAAGTTATGTGGGTATTTGGCGTGTGTGTGTGTGTGTGTGTGTGTGTGTGAAATAAATATGCACATAGTCATATACACAGAGTGAGAGACAAATTGTTCTTGATTGCTTTATCATCATCGTACTAGCATGGTTATTATAGAGCATCTGTAGAGGTGATTGTAAAAGTAAGTCCAATCTATTTTCTTATGTCTTTGAATTTGTAGTATTAACTTGCATATATGATATTGGATGGGTTATCTTTTAAAGCATTTACTAATGTACTGTGAAATTTTTAAAAACCTTCAGATTTGTTTACTAGTCACTTTTCTCCATATCATTTCTAATTATAGTTTGTATCCTTAAAAGAAGGATGCCACAGCAGTATATAAAACCCAAACAAGCAGAACCCAAACAAATAAATTTATTAAAAATAATTTTAAAGTAGCTTGTCCTGCCAGTCATATAAATTGATTTTGCTGAAGCTCTTATAAGAGTTGAGATATAGCAATCTTAAAACAAGCATTCAAGCACTTTTGCAAAATTACCAAATTCTTAAAATGGAGCCACAGCTAGACTTGCATTTCAAGTATTAAAATTGTTTTCTCAACTGTCAAGAATCATAAAATAACAAATCATATTATGAGTGAATATGGTGGGGAAGGTGGGGCCAATCAATGATTCAATCAGATTAAAATTTAAGAGCAGATCTTAGATTAACTAATGTTTTATCACCACTAATTTGCCCACAACAAACGTAGTGTTTAATTTTTCAAATTAAATTTTGAATGATTTAAGTCTTTAAAATAATTATAATATTAAATGGCACCATCACAGAATACAGGTGTTCTCTGGACCTATTCCAACCACTTAAAATTATCTTAAGTATGCATACATAAAAGCAACCACTGTGACAACTACTGTGTTAGTGGTTTTTCACTTGCTGTATATTACCCTTGTAGAAATAGTTAAAGTAAATTCATTTCTTTCTTTCTTTCTTTCTTTCTTTTTTGAGACCGAGCCTCACTCTGTCACCAGGCGCCAGGCTGGAGTGCAGTGGCATGACCTCGGCTCCCTGCAACCTCCGCCTCCCAGGTTCAAGCAATTCTTCTGCCTCAGTCTCATGAGTAGCTGGGACTACAGGTGCGTGCCACCATGCCCACCTAATTTTTTTGTATTTTTAGTAGAGATGGGGGTTTCACCATGTTGGCCAGGATGGTCTCGATCTCTTGACCCCATGACCCACCCACCTTGGCCTCCCAAAGTGCTGGGATTACAGGCGTGAGCCACTGTGCCCAGACTTATTTCTTAAAAATATAGTATCCTCAAATAATTTTTGCAAACTTTAGTTTCTACAGGCAGCAAAAACCACTGTCTGAAATTAAATCTGTGTTTAAAGATAAAGACCCCTTATTAAAGCCAAGGATGTTCTTAAGATTGGAATTAACATAATTAGTCTTATTTCATTAAAGCAAGATTCAATTCATTGTTCATTTGAATGCTCATTGTATGCCAGGCATTGACCAGTTGCAATTTTATGGTCCAGAATTAATATTATTATTCATATAGTAGCTATAGTAGAGTATACACAGTGCGGTGGGAATACAGAAGAAGAAGCAATTAAATCTGCCAGAAGAGTAAGAGAATTCTATATGCAGGAGGCAATGTTAGCATTAAGCCAAGAAATAGTGTAGGGTGATCTTATCACACTGATGTGTTCAACTGTTCATGGGAAGAGGAAACTAGAAGGATGGTTTTATTTGTGAAATGTTCTACAATGCTAGAACTATTGAACTTCTTGGGAGAAAAGGAGTCTTTGTTTTGTTGTGCTCAGTTTGATTACTTGCTAACAAGGTAGAAAGAAAAGCACATCTTCCTCATCACAGCTATAAAAGAAACCCTGAGCCATTAATGTGTCTCCTAACTTGAGGCAGTTCACGAATTTCTCTGGGCTTCATCAGTTAAGATTCATCTTTATGCTCCTGCAAGTCCCTTATATATATCTGTATTTCTATTCTAACTTCTGAAAGGATAACTTAGTAGTGTCTGATGAAGTTTTTTTCTTGCTTATTTTATTCTTTGTCATAGATGAAGGCAGAATAGGACTAACTGGGGCTCATATGAGTTAATGTAAGTGTCAGATACTAGGCCTGTGTTAGGGATGAAATGATGAATGAGGCATGGACCTTTTTCTCAAAGTTATGGCCTAGTAGACAATAATTGTATTAGGACTCTCTGCAGTTGACATTTGCATAAAGCTGACTAAAGGCACAGAAAGTGAAATGGTTGATTTTTAACTGATAAGGCCAAATTTATACAAACCGTGTACCAAGACTTGGGTGATATTTTCCAGGAAACAGATTTCAGGCAGGACATTCCATGCATTGGAAATAGCATGAGCAAATGCATGAAAATTGCCTACAACATGCTTGGCACATAGCTGCGAGGTACCCTACTAGTTGTTGACTTGAAAACATGGAACTGCACAGGGCATTCAGGCAAGTGCAAGTGCTTCAGAGGCCAGAGCAGAGAGCAAGAGTGGTGAGCAAAGATGTCAAAAAGGAAAGCAATGGTCAGGTACAAGTCTTGTGTAGATCAAGAAGTTTAGACTTTTGAACAGGTAATTGAGATTTGAGGTTCAGAAAGATAAATCCCAAAAGTACGGAGGACAAAGGCACTCATTTAAAGGACTAGCTAAGGTGCTCAATCTCTAAAAACAGGGGTCTGTATTTGTGAGAGTAGAGAGCAAACATGTTAAGGAAGAGTCAACTGACTTTAGCAAAATCCTTTTATTTGACTCATGCATAACTCTTGATGGAGTGTTAAGGACGAATCATTCACTTTTCTTTCCTGCCAGAAAGTGGGTTCTTGCATAATAGATTAACTTGATGTCTATGTGTATATTGGATACTCATGATTTTTGCTCTGTTAGATATGTTTCTTTCTAAGGACAAGCAAGTACATATGGATTTGTTGTTAAAGGTTTTTTTTTCAGTATATATATATATATATATATATATATATATATATATATATATATATATGTTTCTTGTTTTTCCATTTTCTACTTCATACTGTTAATGTCAAATATCAAAAATGTTTTCCAGCAATATCAAGTTATGGCAATGACAAAAGTCCTTCACTGTAGATGAGGAGCATATAAGAAATGGTTGCCAATCTTTGTTTTGTATGATCTATTTAGCATTTTAAACAACCTAGATCTGTCAGCTAAGCTAATTTTATATTTGGTATACATGCATGTTAAATAAAGTCAATTTTACATACTGTCCTCTCTTGCCTTTGAATTTTAAATACATAAATGTAGATTACAAACTTTATTTTTCAGCATGGCAGCCTGAAAAGTTTTGTCTCTCCAAGTTTCCTTTACAGATTACCAAACATAGCTGTATGCATTTGAAGTTAAAACTTTATGTGGCTCTGTCTTCAGACTGATACAATCTATGTTGTCTGTATCTTGAAGCCTACCTCGATTATGTAGGAATAGGTTCTGTGTAATGTTAAATAACATATCCCTTCTCCATTCCACAAAATTAAGTAACAATGACAACAAATAATTAGTCATAGTATGAACTCTATACAGTTAACCCTTGGACAAAACAAGTTTTTCTCTTTGTTTTTTGAGACAGGATCTCTCTTTGACTTGCAGGCTGCAGTGTAGGAACACAATCCTGGCTCATTGTAACCTCAAACTCCTGGACTCAAGCAACCCTCCTGCCTCAGCCTCCCAAGTAGCTGGGACTACAGGTGCATGCCACAATGCCCAGCTAATTTTAAAATTTTTTGCAGAGAAGGAGGCGAGGGAGGTCTCACTATGTTGCCTGGCTGGTCTTGAACTCCTGACTTTAACTGACCCTCTCACCTAAGCCTCCAAAAGCAGTGGGATTTTAGGTGTGAGCCAGCAGGCCCAGTGAAAACATAGGTTTTAACCAGGTGGGTCCACTTACATGCAAAATTTTTCAAACAAATGTGGATAGAAAATGAAAGTACTCCTAGGATATGAAACCTGCTTATATAGGGAGGACCAACTTCTGTATATGTGGGTTCCAGTTCCTGCAGGGAGTCAGAAGAACCCATACCGCAGTTGCGTTACAACAGGGCATTAAGAACAATCACTTGAGATTATATTGTTCTTTTGAGAGAAAGGTGCCAGTCCTACCACAAAGAACTGACCATTCCTTTGGAGAAGAACAAGTCTGACTCAGATCATGCTGGAGACGGGAGGAAAGTTCACAGAGGGCTTCGCATTGTGAAATTTTGGAGTGGAAAGCAAGCATTTCCCAAACTTTTCAACTGGCTCCGGTGAGTATTAGGAGGATGTGATTTTGTGAAACATGTGAAGAAGAGGTATGTAGTTGGTTTGTAAGGAAAATAAACACTCTTTTCAGATGGTGTTTCATTTAAGGTTACGTGGAGAAGTGGAAAGTACAGAAATCACTTCAGCACTCAGCAGATGGTCACAACTGTTCTGTGTCCCCAAACAGCTCTAGTGGTATCTTCTTCTTGAGTCTAGATTCTGGTGCAGCTATTTGTTCCCATTGAGCTTGTGATGGCTACTCACCTGGTGGCCCACCTACTGTCACTCATAGTGCAATTGCTTCTGCAGCCTTGTGGTGTCCATTACATTTCTACCCTGTTACTTTTAGCTTCTGCTCTACTCTATCTGGTCACTGTCTTTCATTTAAAATTGCAAAGGGATCTAAGCAAGCTGACCAGTCACACTGTGCAATATTTGTGGTCATGGTAAACAGTTCTCTAGCCAGGCTACTGCATGGGCCAGTGGTTGCCCTCATGGCCTTTGTGTCAGGTACCTCCAAAAGATGACATCCTTGGGCTAATCACTTGTTGCCAAATTGCATGACCACGTGCTCCCAGGCATGCAGATCTACTCTATTCTTAAGGAGCTGTTCATAACTGATACTGCTTGGAGGATGGCTGTCTGCTTTAGTTTAAATGGGAGAGTAATATCTGATGATCACTTTAGAGAGCTTATTCAGTAGCAATATAGAGAAAGGATTGGATGAGGAGATGTAAATTAAAGAATATGAAGTCTATTACCAAGATGCAGAAGATGAATGATGAAGACTAGATGGAAGTCAGTGGCAGCAAAGATGGAAGGGAGAAAATGGATTGATTTGAGGGGTGTGAAAGATGGAGTGTTTCACACAGGGTCCAATCAAGGAAACAAAAACCATTCTAGGTACTGTCCGGTGGTGTGTGTGCATAAGACAGATCCCCTGTCTTCTCCTTTCCTCTCACTCCAAGCTCCTGTGAGAACTTCACATTGGCCAGCCAATGCATAAACAACTAACAGGGCAGCCTGGAAAACAGCCTGCTGAGCAAGGCAAAAAATATATCTGAGGGATAATAGGCCAAAGCAGGGATTAGTGTGACTGACTGTATTGGGGCATCATGGCTAATCTAGGGGAATTTTTTAAAAATGAGGCTTGGGAGAAGTATGAATCTGGGTTTGGATCTATGAAGTGTGAGTAGCCCAAGGTCTTGCAGTTCTCACAGGTAGGTAATTGGAAATTGGAGTCTCATAAGACAGAGTTCAGGGATAGAAATATACTTGGGAGTTATAATAGTGGTGGTTCAGGCCAAGGATGTGAGTGAGCTAGACCATCCTGGGGAAGTTTATGAAAAACTTTTTTTTGGGGGAGCGGATAAGGATGAAAGAGTAGGGTCACAAACAAGGGAAAGGAAGAATGATCCAGAATAGTTCCAGGAGGATACTACAAAATAATGGTACAAAAAGTTAGAGCAGATCTCATACAGGAGAGGCTGTATGAGGAAGTCAAGGAGGAGTGAGTTTTTAAAGGGATGACTGTGAACAGCACCAAGATAAAAAAGTGAGAGAAGATCTGATTAGTGCCTACACCAGATTTGGCAACAAGGAGACTGTGAGTGACCTTAATTAATAGGCGTTCCACTAACTTTAAGTATGGGAGTGTTAGGAATGTTGCGGGGGCAGGGGGGAAGGCAGGTCGTGGGTTGAGATGTAAATGGAAAATGACGATGAACTTCTGTTTGCAGTAGTTTGACGGGAGAAGGAAGAAACAGATTAAGGCCAAAGACTCCAAAAGCAGTATAGCATCTGATATCTCTTACTACTTCTGCTTGCTTTAGAACAAAATGTGCTGTATCCTGTCACACGTTAATTTTTGTAATTATTTTCTGAGGGACAAACACTCTTTTGTGACATTATCACAATTGTCCTTTTTTTCCCCCAAGACTAATTACTATCAGACCTTCAGTCAAATCAATGAGCATTCCCATTTCTACTGGATTATTTTAAAAGAACACATATTCAAATTCAGAGTCTAAATAGGCTCAGTGGATGGGGAAAGAGTCGAAATTAAAACTGCATTGCATAGTACTCTCGATTCTTGGGCTCTCATTCAAACAATCTGTTGAAGAAAGTCCATTACCATTCCTTCCCTTTCACAGAATGATAAAACAGAGAGATCAAGACACAGTGCAAGACTCAAACTCTTTTGGAAACTTTTGAGCAGCATGACCTCATAAATACTTCAGATTCTTTACAATTAAATTATGCATTAAAAATATAATCGAAGGTTAAATAAATCCAGGTGGCTAACAGATCCAACGACAATTGGACAAAGTAACGGTTTCTTAGCCCTTTGTCCTATGCTAACCCAATTCATGCAGCATATTGAGACCACTTATCTGGTACTTGAATCACCCGTCCTTTGAAGAAGAATGTGTTAGTTAGTATTCCTGAGAAAACCTTCTTATTTGTGTTGAGCCCTAATTCTAAAATTTATCAGATAAACAACTCTTGTCTGCTAAGCCTGGCTCAGCAGTAGCTGCTCCCAAGAATCTGTTCAGGCAGAAGCAACAGAGATTTTTAAGCTTTATGTTGGTCCAGACACACCTGATCTGACCAGGTGTCTCACTGCTGGGTAGAAACCAAAAAGGTAGCAATTGCTACATGTTTGATGAACATCAAGATTTATTTCTTCTTCAATCCCCCCATGCCCCTAATTCTCTTCTTCACACATCACATCTCCACACACATCCTTCTCCACTACACCTCTGACAAGTCACAGACAAATGACTACCAGCGAATTTAACCATGGTAAATTCATTTCACACTACATGCAGTTTTTCTGGATGGATGACAGAAAGTTGAGGTGACAACAAACTTTACATTAAAAAATATAAAGGCATTTAAGGAGTAAATCAAGATGGGAGAAAATCTGAAAGTGAGATTGAAGGAAGTGGATTTGCAGCACCTCAGTATGTTTGAAGGGCAACTCCTCTGTGAAGTGAAGCAGCAGGTAACTGTCAGGTTCCTCTCACAGCTGCAGCAGCAACTGGTGCATCAACACAGCTCAGCCAGATTTCTCCACTTTGCTAGTGCTCCTTCTCCTGACCACTCTGCAAGCCAGTGCAATGGGGATCCTCCCTCTTACGAGATATTTGAAAACAATGTTCTTTTTGCATTTATTCTTGATGCACCTCAGCTGTAGGATTTCTGGACTTCTGAGGTGGAGAAACAGACTTTCTTTTGGAGCAGTGATTCTCAAAATATGGTTCTTTACCTGGTTTTCAAACTCAAACTTACCCTGCAAGAGTAAGTTCATTCTTCTATTTGTACTAGAAAGTGGGAATGAATGGGATAGATTAGTTGCAGTCTTTTTCTTCTTCTAACAGGACAGAAATAAAAGTTTCAGTTACTATTTTAGAGTACTGTGTGGTTTGAATGGGTATAAATGAAAGAATTGTCATCATGGCTTCACATGAGACTTTGGAAGTTTATCCTCTTACAGTGTCATTAATTATATCAAATTTGTCAACTTGCTGATTTCCTCTTTATGTTTTATTATTATTTTATATTTATTTTCTTACTTAGAGAAAGATGAATCAACTTTCATTCTCAGAACTTGGTCTTTATTTTTTTTTCCAATTAAAAAAACTTTGTTCTCAAGTTCCCATAGTGTCTAGGCTCAAGTGTCCTAGCTCTCAAGGACTTCACCTGCTCTTCTGGACTTTTCCATGCCAGGTGAACAGATCCAACATGCAGAGTAAGCACTCTACAAGAGACCAGAGCATGAAAGCTTTATTTAATTGACATAATTAAAGTAGGGAATGTCACTACATCCTTGCAAAGCTGATTTATGGTCAAAGGGCAGTGAAATGACAATGCTGTCTTGTAGTTATGATGACCAATGTTGAATATCATTCATAACAGCAGAGAATGAGATCACAAGTTTCTGGAGGAGCCATGGATGCCCAAATGTAGGGGAATATTTAGATCATGAACATTCCTGAACTCCAGTAATTATCAGTCAGAAATGGACAGCCATGGCAACTGCTGGTATGATCGTCTACTGAATCAGAGATGAGAACACATTCAGAGCTCCCGGATGGTAAGGCTAGAGAGGCTAAGGCCAGAGCCAATCTAGTCCCTTCTCTTTATATGCAAGTTAGAGACCTATGATAACATAGGCCTCCAGGAAATTTTGTAATAGAACCAGAGCAAAAATCTGATTTTCCTGACACTTATTCCCTATTCTGCTCTGGGGATTCTATATTGATGTATTGTTTGTAAGCTCGCCAGCTGATAAGATTCTTATTCCACACTGGTACCATTGGTAGCTTATTTGGAGGAAAAATGTTTGATCCCAAAGTTTTCTTCCCACCTAGACAAGTAGGGCATACTCTTAGAAAAGTGAAAAAGGTCGATTTTTATCCCTTCTGCCCCTCCTTTTCTTTCTTTCTTTCTTTTTTTTTTTTTTTTTTTTGGCTTGCTTGCTTCTTTTCCTTGCCAGGTTCAAATAACTTGTACAAATTTTGCCTGGTATGGAAAAGACCTGGTAGAATAAGGGAGTTCTTCCAAGAACCCAGAGAATCTGTAGGGGTTCAATTACCAACCATTCCACATTTATAGCCTTAAAGCATTAACTATTTTATGGCAGGGCAAGGCAGCCAGCTTATTCCCATGACAGGTAATTCAGTTCCTTCACTCCTTTCATTCAATTCACATGTATTCACTGTCCATAATGTGCTAGGCATTGAACTTGGCAGTGGGGCTACAGCGGTAAAGGACAAAAGTTTCCACTCTCATGGAAAAGGTATGTTGTGACATAGTGTTATAATTATCTGAGTTGAAACAGCTTCAGAAAACATATAACATTTTAGGATTTATTATTTCAGAACATACTTTCACATAAGTTTGCTCATTTAATAACTATCACCCCATAAGGCAAAGAATAAACTGAGCCCATAAATATCAAGTAACTTAGCTTTTCATAAGCCATTTTAACCAACAAGGCAACTGAGATTCTCATTTTATAAACAAAAAGATTGAGGCTAAACACACTAAATGTTTTATTCGAGATCCTATAGTCAGTGATGTTATAGTAAGACTCATACCTCAATATTTTCACTCAAAATTCTGTATTATATCACACTGCCCTACTTGTAGAGAAACCAAGTAAAGATAGTCATTACTTCCTTTCAAAGGTCATACTGATACATTTAGCCAGTGGCCACTTGACATTATGAGAAGGCAACACATTTATTTCTAGTCCTCACCCGTGCTTTTTGGCTATAGAGTTTAAAGTTCAATATGATACAACAGTTCTTAAAATCTTAAAATCTTCACCTAGGGAAGTAGTATGGAAAAATATGGCAGTGTCTGCCCCTGGAGCCTGAAATTAAGCTGACACAATTAATGTCTGGTTTTAGTTTTGTTAATGTATCTGTTATGGGATAAATATCTGTGTACTCCCTAAATTAACATACTGAAATCCTAACCCTCAAAATGATGGTATTTGGAGGTGAGGCCTTTGGGAGATGATAAGCATTAGATGGCATCATAGGGTGATGTCCCATGATGGTATTAGTGTCCTTAGAAGAAGAAAGACCAGAGATCTCTGTCTCTCTCCCTGCCATGTGAGGACATCTGTGAGCCAGTAAGAGGGCATCCACCAGGAATGGAATCTGCCAAAACCTTGGTCTTAGACTTCTCAGACTCCAGAATATTGAGAAATAAATGTCTTTTGTTTAAGTCATCCTGTCTAGGGTATTTTCTTATAGCAGCTCGAGCACACTAAGACAGTATGCAAGTTGCACCCAGTTACACCACATACGTTTCATTTTCAGCAGTCCCCGATGAGAACAGTATGGGGTTTATAAGCTAACACCATTATGAACAGTCCATAGTGAAGTGTTTGCAAAGCAATTTCCTTTTTTTGAAGCAATGTTACAACAGGTATTGAGATAAAACAAAAGCCTGCAATAATAGATGTGTCCCTGCATCTTGTTGGTATAATACAGATGCACATGTAGGTTCTTAACTGGGCATCTTGGTAATTGAGATTTACTCTCTAGGTGTATGAGGAAGAATCGTTTATGGGCAACAAAATCTGAGTTCCAAATTATAGTGCTGAAACTCACCTGGTCCCATGCTGAGAAGCTGGGATGCAGTGGTAGCAAATGAACCACCCTGGCTCTTCAGTGGGGAATGGTGCAATCCTTCTCAAGGCCTCCAGGCCCATTGCAATGATAGGCCTGGTTACAAATCAAAGGATATAATTTACATGTGTGATATATGTAATGTTGATTCAGCAGAAATCTGTCTTGGCCATTTTCTGAGTGGACAGGCCTTAATCCTTCTATAGTTCTCCTTTGGAATCTTTAGCACTTATGAATCAAGCCCTGGAATCTTTGCTGATGTTGTTGAGAAGTCAAGGGAGAGGCCACTGTCAGTTCTCCCTCAGAGAACTGTCCTGAGGTGTCAAAAACATCTCTGTTCTGAAGAAGAAATTAGCCTAGGAGATGGGAAATATGTTAAAAGGCAAAGTGGAGACAGGCAGGGCAAATGGTTCATGACAGTGCCTGTTGAAAGCCCATGTGGTCCAGTCTATTCTCATAAGGACATTCCTCCCAGCTTCATATGGACCCTCTAGGCACCTACCAAGTGCCAGCCTGAATGTCTGCAGCAGTGTGGGAAAACAAAGACCACATTGAGTGCCCTCTGCAGACAGGGGCTCAATTGGTAGATGCAGGGCCAGCACCCTTCTTCTACCAGGGATTCTAAAATGGGGGATGGGAAGCCGAGCACAATGGCTGGTTCCTGTAATCTCAGCTACTTGGAAGGCTGAGGCAGGAGGATGACTTGAGGCCAGGAGTTTGAGACCAGCCTGGGGAACACAGCAAGATCTGGTCTATAAAAAAATTAAAAAGTTATCCAGGTATGGTGGTGCACCCCTGTAATCCCAGTTACCCAGGAGGCTGAGGTGGGAGGAACACTTCCGCCTGGGAAGCCAAGGCTGCAGAAAGCTATGATTGTGCCACTGCACTCCAGCGTGGATGACACAATGAAACCCTGTCTTATAGATGATAGACAGATAAAATGGGCAGTGGAGGGAGGCAGAGCTCAAGAGGCTAAGCCACTCCAAAACACCTCTGTGCTGAAAGTTTGAAATTGATGAGTTTGCCTTGTTTGTAGTTTGTCTTACTCCTTAACAAAATTATGCATTTTTCAAAGGAGTTTTGTAGTGTCTAGTAGTCACAGTTTATATAGCACTCATAAATTATAAAGCGTGAATACAATTTGACTGTCCCCCAGAGTCATTTGGTTTTTTAAAAATTTCTATAGACAGGCAATCAAGGTAAAGAAGATCTTTCATTTCTAGTCCCTCAGGAGACTTACATTCAAACATCTAACCATCCATTCTTTTTCTTTTTTCTTTCTACCCTCCTCCCTGCAACAAGTTTATATTCAGTGCCTGAGCACAAAGCAGGCGCTGTGCCTGTCTCTGATCTGCTTTGGAAGAAGAAACAAGAAGTCTTCCTCACAACCAGAATGCAGAGGGTAGGTCTGTGTGCTCTCTCAATCTTGTGCCTGACAGTATTAGTGATATTATTCAGGCTGTGGCTTACATGTGTGCATAAACATCACACTTATCTCCATGCATTGTAAATTTCCTATTTAGTCCTTTGCATTCTCTACAATCTTATCCCAGAGTTTGAAATCTCTATCAAGACTGGCTCTGGGTTTAAGGTAGAAAGGATTTTCCTTTCTGTCTTCCTAAATTTCTTCTGTTGTCCAGATGACTATCATATAAAAAAACATTTTGGCATGAACCAACATGAAGTGAATTTGATTGGCTCTGAAAGCACCAGTTTTCTGGGGTGTTTGCTCCACTGCCTGCTTGTGGGCACCCCAGCAATTCCGCATGTGAACTTTCAGATTGGCTACATTACCTGTTTCCATCATTATCTCATCATTAAAAAAATAAAATAAAACCCTGCTCCTCTCTTGCATGTTCTTCTGTTTGTCTACCACCTAATTTAATGGAAGACTGTCAGAATAATTTTCTTATTCTAGATTTAATGGGAACAAACTAGTCAAACTGGAAGTTTTTTATTCAACTCTCTAATTTTTCTGTCTTGTTTCACAAACATGATCACATTTATTTGCAGTTCCTCAACATGATTTCATTTTTCTCTGATGATTCTATTCAGTCTTCATGGGGAAGTGATAAAACAAAAAGGCCTAGCTTTTTTGTATTGCTCCATTAAAATGATCCCCATTGAAAGTTATTACATCCACTGAAAATTAGGTTTTAATTTTCTCTGGTCTAAATGAGGGTAATACTACTTACCTCAGGATTATAGTGAAGGTTAAAGTATGTTGAGTCCTCCAGTGGGCTTGGCACATAGCCGTTCTTAATTGATGTTAAGCAAGAGGCTGTAGGTAGTATCACCTCCTTCATATTCTGAATAGTATTTCTAGGCTTACCATTCCTCCTTGTACCTACACATCAATTCTTTCTGCTAATGTTTATTAAAGACATCCTTCTGTCTTCTAGCTTCTCCAGCATAATTGAGCTCTCAGATGCAAAGCAGCTGCTTGGCCTTCCTGCCGCCAAACTTTGGGGAGCATGTCCAGGCCCTGTGGTTTCTGGGTGGCACCATGAGTCCTGGGGTGGCTGTTAGTCCCTCTGGCCACTCACTCTATTCGACTGATATGACCCAGCTGCTGAACTTTTGGAGATTCCAGTAGTGACCAGACTGGCTCAGCTTATAGCAACTGGATGTGATGGTTCTTTTAAAGCAAGGAGTTTATGAAGAGAAAGTCTACGGGGAGTAAAGTGTTTTTTTATGTCAAAGCTGTGGAACAAGAAAGTTTGTCAGGGAAAGGAGGAGGGAGGGAAAAGGGAAGTAGGAAAAGGGAAGCTTCTAATAATAGAAGCTAGGAATATAAACCAAGGCTTGTTTTATAAACGAACACCTCTTTTACTGAAATCAGAACTTAGAAAAGTAAAATAACTGATAATCCTGAGGTTTTGCATCATTCAAGATTCCACCTAAAAGATTCACTTGTAATAAATCTGTGTGTGTACATGTGTGCTCAGTGTTTCTTCTAAATATTTGGAAATAATAACACATAAGGCATTACTTAGCTAATTAAAATTTTAACTTTACACTGATAGTCAATTTTCCAATATTCTTTATAAATGAGAATACATTTTCCTTGTGCTTATTGCTTCCATCAAAAAGCCTTTAAAAAACCACCATAACATTAGCCAATTATAATTTCCCCCTTATTCTGATTTTCTATGGTACTACTACTTAATGTGCATTCCATGAGCCACTTGCATGAGAATTTCTCAGGAAACTTGTTAAAATTGTGGTTTCCTGGGGCAACATTCACTGGCGCTTACTAGTTAGGTATTCTATCATCAGAGTCCCTTTCCTCTTTAGTAAGATGATCTTGACTTAAGTGGAATTAACCATCCACTTGGTCTTCTTTTCCATGTGACAAAGTTTTGACCAATCAAATAAAAGGAGATATGCCATGTCCAGGAAGTCTCCTTCAAAGGGAAAGGATACAAAGTTTTCTTCTCCCATTTCTCTTGCTGCTAGCCTGGGAGTGGACACCATGGCTAGAGACCAGAAGCCATTCCAGATTATGAGGTGACTCTGTGCATGGAAGCCAGGTACATAGGGTGCTGAAACAGAAAGAACCTTGGGTCCTGTGGTGCCACTAGGTCAGGCTTGCACTTTCTTCCTCCAGAGGAAATACACTGCTAACTTATTTAAGCAGCTTAAGTTATTTTAGATTGTTCTCTTATATGCAGCTGACCTAATCCCACTTGCTTCTTCTCCTGATTTAAAATATGTGAGGTTCTGAAAATCTGAATTTTCGATAGTCACCTAGGACAATTCTTGGACACAATCAAATACTGAAAAAACTGCCATGAGATATAAGATCTATAAATAATTTTATAATTATTTCTTAGAGACAGACCAGAGACAGGGATTGTATACATTACACCTTTACTCGTATTCTGCAACATTTAGTGCCATAACAAATAGTGGGGGATGGTCCATCAAAGTCTACAGAATAAATAAATAGTTAAGAGAAGTCTTCTGTTAGCTACCAGAGAAAATGTTTCTTAATTGTGGAGAAACACTTAGCAGATAATTTTTCTATGACTTTAAAAGGTCTAGGTATATGACTGAACCACAAAACAATGAGCAGCAGCTTTGCAGTGACAATACAGTTTCTCAAATATGGTAGCTATTTTGCCTCTGGTGTCTCTTCCATAGCTTGCTACCAGGATAGTGTGAGTCCAGTAGGTCTACCAAGTCCTTCAAGACTACTGGCCCCATGTGGAAGAAAACAAAAACCAGTCCTACACACAAAGCAATTAAGTGCTCACTGTATTGTTTTCATGACATTTTATATTTTTATATATATGTATGTATATGCCTATGGACAAACATACATAAGTATGTGTATACAAATACACATCACTTTATAAATAAACTTCCAACTTCTCAAATATGTTTTCCAACATTATGGTAATTCATGACTGTAATGATTATGCTAATGAAATACCAGTTACTTGAATGAGAAGTTATTTGTGGTGCTCAGAGTAAAGGATGATACCTGTTGGTGATCTATGGGATTCTCATTATAAATTTGGAAATAATCCATCTGCATCCTTCAGCACATTTATTATCCAACATTTCTAAAATAAGTTTAGTCAATTTGGCTGTTTACCTGTATTTCCAGATTCCTTATAAAGTCTGTCAGCTTACCCAAGTTGATAGATTCTACAAGTCAATAAACTGATTGTTGAAACAAAAATGACACAAAACAAAGAAACCTAAACTCTCTAAGCTTTAGTTTCTTTCTAGGTAAAATGGAGATAATAATAGCACTTTTCATAGAATTGCAGTGAAGAATAAATGAGATAAGGTATTTAAAGTTCTGGTATAGTGTCTAACAAAGTAAATGCTCAATAAATGATATCTATGATTTGTATTTTCTCCTTTTTGTTTTTTAAAGATGGAGTTTCACTCTTGTTGCCTTGGCTGGAGTGCAGTGGTGTGATCTTGGCTCATTGCATTCTCTGCCTCCTGGGTTAAAGTGATTCTCCTGCCTCAGCCTCCCAAGTAGCTGGGATTACAGGTATGTGCCACCACACCTGGATAATACTGTATTTTTTTAAGTAGAAATGGAGTTTCACCATGTGGGTCAGGCTGGTCTTGAACTCCAGACCTCAAGTAATCTACCTGTCTTGGCCTCCCAAAGTGCTAGGGTTACAGGTGCTTTTCTCCTTTTATTAAATGTGCCTTTCTCCTTTTATTAAATGTTTCATCTTCCTTATGTGTTTCTGTCCAGAAGATAAAACATCTGTTAAACTTTATGAAATACATTATTTTAAACCTCAAATGGGAAAAATAGGATCACTTTTCTCAAAGTTAGCCATTTTTCATTTACTTCTTCAAACACCATCAAAATCAATAACAGAGTGAAAACCCAGTGCTGCCACGTTTGTCCTGTGTTCACCAGGTCAGTTTGCTGGGGCCAGGGTTGCAAGCCCAAATCCATAACCAGCCTTTCATCCCCTGGACCCCACCATGCCTGCTTTTTGGTATTCCAGGTCACCCTAATTACATGATGGGAAAAGAGAAATCAAAGAAAGAAGAGCAGAAGATGGCTACTGAAGCCAAGTTCCATTTATAGTCTATTTACACTTCTTCCATTAAACTTCCTATAAGGAGATGGAGTGATTTAAAAAAAAAAAGAGGGAAGCCTTGGAGTCTAGCCCTATAGGTTGGTATGTACCATTAGCAAGAAATGACAAAATAAGCTTATGAGTGGAGTACCTCTAAGGGCTAATCTTCCTTTAGGTTATGAATTATTTATTTTTATTATATCAAAAAATGTATCTTCCCATTTCTGTATTTGTTTAATGACTGAGTTCAGGTTTCTGGTTCCTCATTAGATAACATTGACAGCAAGCAGTTTCCTAGGACCAAACCCTGGAGATGTCATAGTTTCAAGACAGACCTCAAAGGATCTAAAAAACCTATTGTTAAAAATGTGAGAAACCCTGAGAAGACTGAAAATGTTTTGGCAAAAAACAGCCATCAAGATGTAGTAGGGTGGACATCATCATGGGAGAAATTTGGGGGAGAGCTTGTGTGATATAATTTCATCCCCTCAAATAATACTGGATGGAAGGCAACTTTGACACTGAGAAGCAGGAAAATGTCAGCACTAGCTAGGGCACCTAGTGGGAGGTTACATTAGGCTTGTGCTAGTTGTGGTGAAGAGTAGATAACAATAGAGGCAGGTCCTGGAGTTGCCCCTTCTTCCTCACTCATTCCATGAACACTGGGGCTATATAACTAAAGCACAGGAAGACCCTACTGCCTGGCTGATGGCCAGCTGCTGTCTCCTTACACTGTCCTTTACCACCAATTCACATTACTAATGAAGACTGCAGATGTGACTACAAACTCACAAAGAATATTAGACAACCAAAGAGGGCAACACCTACACAATAAACAAGCTATAGTAGATTAAGTTAATATCTTCCAGATGAAAATAAGCATAATATATACTCTCAAAGAAATAAAGGAGGCTAACAGTAACATGAAGCAAGAATTAGCAGTTATAGAGAAAAAACAGGTGGAAACAGTTGTATATTAAAAATATGATTTAAAATAAAAACTCACCAGGAGAGATAAATAGCAAAATAGATACAATCAATAAATCAGGAACTGAAAGTTACAGAGTCAAAGTACTTTACAGTAGCACCAGGGACAAATATAAAACCACATGGTGTAGTGTTAAAAGTGAACCATGGATCCTGAAGGCTGGGTTCAAATCTCAACTCTGACAAATATTAGTTGAAACACTTTCAACTAATAGTTAAAACAGATAGTTAAGCAATTCACTTAACTATCTGTAATGACTTTTTTCATTTGTAAAATGAGTACATGGCAATAATACCTACACTATATGATTGCAATGAGTATTAAACAAGTAAATATATGCACAGTACACATAAGAGTCTCTGGCAAATAGCTAATGCTGCATAAATATAAGCTATTATTATTTTTTAAAATGGAAAATACAAAAGAGCTATTTGTGGGAGATGTAGAGTAAACATGGTATGTAACTCACAGAAATCCTTGAGAAAAACAATTAGGTAGAAAGAAGAAAGTGTTTGAAGAAAAGATTGACAATATTCTAGAATCAAAGAAAGATAAAATCTCTGATCCTTCAGAGATTTCAATTTTCAGATGGATTATCATACAGAACTAAACAAAATGTCTAAAAGAAACCTATACCTTGACACATTATAATAAATTTAGGATCAAAGAGAGAGAAATAATAAATGCTTACAGAAAGAAAGAATAGAAAATCTTCAAAAGAAAAAGATTATGTTGACATCAGACTCATCCATAATAACACTGATGGCGAGAAGATAATGAAGTACTATTTCAAGGTGCTGATGTAAAAAGAATTTTATACCCAGGAAAACTAATATCTAAAAACGATGGAGCAAGAAATATAATGATGTCAGACAATCAAGGCTCAGAAAGCTTGTACTCAAAGCCCAATTTTGAAAAAAAGACTATTGGAAAAAATATTCTAAGAGAAATAAATCTAGGCAGTCATATGGGAATAAGGGGTGAGTAAATAACTAATTTAAATAATTTGTAAGAATAAAAGTGTGTGTGTGTATGTGTGTGTGTGTGTGTGTATGTGTGTGTGATGATCTGAAACTAAAATTCCACACAATAGCAAAAAAGCAGGTGTGTATAGTTTGGTTGGGGAAGCGGGGAAGAAAAGAGAGACCTGAGAGAGTTCTGAAATCCCTGTCTAGATCAGAAAGAAAACACAAATGTTGATAGGTATGGGCTGTAGTGAGTTAGTCAAATATAATATCTTATTTTCATATCAGCAGAAAAATAATAAATCTATCATAATAGGTGGGAAAGGGAAAAAAATAAAAGAACAAATGCAGTATCTTCTCCCATTGTGTTAAATCCCTACTTTCTTTAGTCTTCATAATGTGCAATTTGGCAACTTCAGTATGAGTTAACAATTGGCCACACACTCAATTAACAAATTGAGTGTTCCTTGTCACTGTTACAGTCTGGTAACATAGTGGCTTTAAATTACGTACTGATATATCCAAAGTCTCATTAATTCATATCTCAAGAATTTGTATTTTGTGATATTGCTGACAGGGATGGACTGAGGTTTAATTCTTCAAGAATTTAAGAAAATTAGTAGCATGCCCAAGGATACAAGAAGGAATATTTAAAATACTTTAGATAATCATTTTAAGGATCCAAATACTTCTAAAGCAGTCATTTATTTATACCCATTTACTTGCAAGTATACTAACTGTAAATCACTCTTATGTAGTCAATAAATCTGTTCTCAAAAGAAGTTGTGGTCAGAATTTATTGCTCAAATTTCTGTATAAAACAATAAATGCTTATTGTTAGTCTGGATATATAAAATATTTGAATTTTTTTCTCAAGATAAAATCCCTTTTCCTCCTTTTAATTTGAATTAGTGAAGTAAGTTTCTACTGTAAAGAGAAATCTAGTATTAAATCTTTACTGAGTGACTTCTTATTAGCTTTACTCGACAGTGTCCACCCCACAGGTGAGAAGCTGACCCCCGACACCCCATGGTCATCCTAGTTCTCAGCCTATATAGTATCTAGGTTTTTTTTTTAAACCTTGTGCATACGTATCATAGAAGTTCGTGTTCAGACATGACATATGGTACATAACTAACACATGCCTTATTAAAACTAAACCTAACACATATATTTCTTTGCCTAATTACAACATTAACTATTTTCCTATGGCAGATGAAGTCTTGTTTTACTGAGTGACTGATCAATATAATTGCCTAGATAACTGTATTAGCATATTTTCACATTGCTATAAAGATACTACCTGAGACTGGGTCATTTATAAAGAAAAGAGGTTTAATTGACTTGCAGTTCCCTATAGTTGGGTAGGCCTCAGGAAACTTATTATCATGACAGAGGATGAAGGGGAAGAAAGCAACTTCTTCACAAGGTGGCAGGAAAAAGAGAGAGCCCAGGAGAAACTGCCACTTTTAAACCATCAGATCTTGTGAAACCTCCCTTACTATCATGAGAACAACAGGGAAAACCACTCCCATGACCCAATCACCTGCCACCAGGACCCTCCCTCCACTCACAGGCATTACAACTTGAAATGAGATTTGGGTGGGGACACAGAGCCACACCACATCAACTACTATGCTTACATAAGAGAGGGAGACCTTCATGTCTTATCTCTTTCTGCTTGGATAGAGTCTTGGTTATCTCCGCCTTGGCCTGAAGCAGCTCCTCAAGGCGCTCCTGTACATTCTTGGTCTTAACGCTGGTGGCCTATCTGGTCAGTCAGGGGCTTCTTGCAGGCCAGGACTTCTCTGCTTTCAGCTTGTGGTCTTTTACCTAAAAGATAATGTAATTTTTAAAAATCAGATATGTTATTTTCTTTGGATACTGTGGTCACAGCTATGCCCATTGCTCAGGCAACCAAAGAGGCTTGCCTCCAGCATCCTCTGCCACGACAAAAAGGCCTGGTAGGATCCCAGTGAAACCAACCACCCAGCCAATGCCAACTCTAGATAGCAGATCTGGAAGTTGATCAAAGATAGGCTGATCATCCACCAGACTGTGATTGTCCATTCTCAGGTTCCATGCCAGAAAGGGGCAGACACATGTAAGCCAAAGGGCTCTGGAAATGCTGGAATGTCCCCGAAGGTAACCTGCATGAGGAAGAGGAGGATTCTGTATCAACCAGCTTCTTAGAAGATAAGGTGAATCTGAAATTGACCACCACCTGTATCAGCCTATACCTGAAAAAGCCTTGCCATTTTAGAACCTAGCACTTGACTTGTCCATGTGGGATCTTCAGAATCTCCTTTTCCTCTGCCATGGCAACCTGTAATGTAACACCTTGTGATGCCCCATCAGTCTCGATTCCTGAGTAAAGAGCTGAAAGATGACTGCTTGGGATCAGAGCTACAGATACTATAGCTCCAGGAAGAAATACACCTTGTTGTTTTAAGCTCAGATTTGTGGGGTTGTTTACTATTGCAGTATAACCCAGCCCATCCTGACTGATACAGTTATCTTACTTATTCCAGACAACAAACAGACAAGGCAGACAATATTGCTAAAAAAAAGTAACTGGTGTAAAAGTGAAGACTTGGGAAACTAAATAATTCATGTCCAAACTTACACTGCCAGGATTTGAACAGTCTCATTCCAAAGCCCACTGTATTTCCACCTTATCACTTTGACTCAAAAAATATTGTGAAGTACAACTCATGACATCATGCTTAGAAATCAGAAAGTTTTAGATAAATATTTGTTGAGCAATGTTAAACATGCCCTTGAACCACTCTTCAAGTAATGAAGAGGATGAAGTCCTCTGTGCCAGCTAAGAATACTTCCAACGACTAAAAAGAAGGCTGGCTGGAAAATTTCCTTTGAGATTTGCAGGTATTTATGCTTCACCATAATTTCCACCAAGGGATAAATGAATGAAAGCAGCATAGACTGTCTAAAATCTAATTTTAGAGTCACATGCCCATCAGTTTCAACATACTTTAGCCAAGACTTCTCTGAACTCTAGATATTACAAATGTCATTCCACTCCTATTTTGAAAGTAAGTATTCTAACTTTTCAGTAGAAGCAGAAAAATGGAGATGACATCTATGTATTAGTAATCTGAGGAATCATATAGGAATTAAACTTTCATTAGATCACTTCAAGCATTAAAATTTAGGAAGAAAATAAGCTGCTCTTATTTTTCATTCATTCATTCATTTGACAAATAATTATTGAGGGCATTGTACTGGGCACTGGAGATAAAGTGATAAGCAAAATAGACATAAATCTCTGCGTTCTTGGGTCCTGTTTTTAATAGGGGAGACAGATAATAATAAGATAAATAGAGACTTGGATGTAAGAAGCACTGTGGAGAAAAATAATGCAGAGATAGACCTTGTGTGTGTGATGCAGAAGGATGTAACTAATATAATATGGCCATGGAAGGTCTTACCGAGGAAGTGAAATTTGAATAAAGTCTTAAAAATGGTGAAATAGCCATCTACTTGGCTATATGGAGGAAGCACATTCCAGGATCTTGGAACAGCAAAAATACTAGCTCCAAAACAGAACTGTGCCTGGTATAGTCAGAAACACTCAGGATATCAGTGTGGCTGGAGTAAAGTGAAGATAAGAATTTTTGTCTGTCTTGATCACCATAAATCCCACCCTAGCAACCAGCACAATGCTTAGCACACAGTAGGTCCTCTAGCACATAGTAGGCACACTGTAAATCCATGTTGAATAAATGAACCAATCAATGGGAAAAGGGAGTGAATAGGATTAGGAATGGTGGACAAAGGTAGGGTCTAACTTTATCATATGTGGTCTATATAATTTTTTTAAATAAAAAATAATTAAGGCAAATATGACCATATGTTAATAATAGTCAATTCTGGGATGTGAGAAAGTATGTGGTATTTTACTTTTTACATTTCTAAAATTATTATAAACAAACAATTCAAGAGATACTAAAAATCTCACATCCCAACAATGAAGTGGCTAGTACAGAACTTAGTATTTTCACCTGCTGTTTCCTGTTATCCTCCATACCTGTGAGAGAACTGGTTTTCTATTCACTTTACAACCGTAGAAACGAGCTCAGAGAAGTTATGGGAGTTTACCAAGGCTATGTACAACCAGGCAAGAGAAGAGCTGAAATTTTCATATAGGTTTTCTGACTCTAATTCCAGTGTTTGTTTTTTACATTACACTATTATAGATGTAACATATATATGAGGCTTTTCTACACCTATAAACTATAAAATATATGTAACTGTTTGCTACATTTAGTAAATGAATAAAAAAAAGCTGTGTAAAATTTTAATATAATTTTATGCCATTGCTATTTGTTCTTAAAACAATCTTTCGGAATTTACCTCTTACAGTCATTCCACTGATGGCTCCCCTTACTCCCCTTTGAACCTCCAACTAATTGATCTATAAACTACTCACTCAATCCTTGTCCCACTAAACACACAACAAGACTTACTCTATCTTATACATAGAATTATAGACCTCTATTTGGGTTACACATAACTACAAGACTGAACCAGAGAGGAAGTTCTAATTCAGTGTGATTAGCCTGCCCCACATACATAGGGCCATAGGACAGTCTTAATGAAAACCAGAATTACAGATTGTAGATGTTTCAAAAGTTTACATCTGAATAAATTATTCTGACAACAGAATAAGATTGATTTTTTGGCCTTTTTTCTTTTTATAGTCAGAAGGGTTTAGTAAATTCAGTAGTGTTAAGACAGAGGTTGAGAGAAATGTATCTAATTTATTAAGAATCAGAATTGGAGTGGAATAAGCAAAAGGTGGTAAAACATAAAAGGCCAGTGATTTCTGGGACATCGACTGTGCATACAAGCTGACCAATACAAATTAAGAGAGATACAATGATTCATTAGAAAAATATGATGCCTAATTTAAAACCAGACTGCATTATGGATCATAATAATGTTCCTCCTTCCCCTTAGAGTTCTATGGACTCCTTATTTCCTGCATTTGAGAAATGCAAGCAAGTGCCCTCCTGGGCCCCAAGAGGGAGTCTCTTTCAGCTTCCTCTGCAGTGACGAATGACAGAGTTGGATTGTCACAGCTGGAATCATCTAGGGAAGATGCCACCAATGGAGTGTTAAGAGAGAAATATCATTCCTAGGAAACTGCTTTGTCTCACACATCCTTCACGGCCAGGTGTACTGAAGTGTCTGAACCAATGCTGGCTCTGTTGTCCTCAACCAAAATAATTTTCTTCAGGGAGTATATGATGGCTTAAAAAAATGCAATTTCAAAGCTTCTGGGAGAACCAGAGTATCAGAATGAACGTCAGAAGAGAGGAGCTGGATGGAGATCTAGTATTGCTGCTAACTGTCTCTGTGATATGGGGCAAGTTATTTCAGCTTCCCCAGCCAAATGATTGGTAAGGTGTCTTTCAGCTCTTGTTTTTATTTTAACTTGTTACCCAGGGAAGCACACTACCAAACTTACCCAGTGAGATAAGACAGGAAAGATTTAATCACATTCTCTCTCAGCTAGAGTGGTTAAACTTTTAATCAGTCTTCACTAGCAGAAACTTATTTTTTTATTACATATGTTAGTTTCTTATGTTTTGAATTAATCCTAGATCTCTCAGAGAAAAATAAGTATTTTTTTCTCCTGGCATCACCTATTTCTAATATTGCGGTTTATGTACTTATTTTTAATAATTAGATAAGTGGATGCTGATTTTAACAACTAAAAACAATCAGAAAAGGTTTAGCTTTATGAGTACTTCCTTTAGTTTGCCCCTACGTCAACCGAGTCCTTGGTTATGGGTTTGGTCCCTATATAGGCCATTAGCTACATTTGAAGAAGGTCTCAAGTTCTTATTTGCTGCCTTGGAAAGTGAGGTTGTTAATCATAGGAGGTACACTGATAAGACGTAAATATAGCTCATCACCACAACTGGAAAAAGCAATGTTAACGTGCCTGTCCCGCCACATATAGTCATCTTGGTGCTGATTCTTACCTTCTAGTATAATGAATATAAATGTATCTGTCAGGCAGAATGCATTAAACCAGGATAAGAAAGTAAGGGTCAGTAAATTGGAATAAGCATACTTACTACATACATAAAATAAAACCAAAAATCCACACTTCCAAAACAGGTTTGAGATGACACCTCAGTTGAAGAGTCACCACGTTATAAAGAGTTCCTTGCTCCTGAGCAATGTGGTGTAGATCACTATTTCTATAAACATGCAAATAGCTGCCATGTTTTTGGTGGTTCTATGTCATCACTGCCATAGTGATAAAAGAAGCTGAAGGGCAGACAGCTTACAAAAATATCTGTTGAGCTTCTAGGATGCATCTTGTATTATGCCAAGTTTTCTACTTGTTTCTAGACATACTTTGAGATGGTATAGTATAGAAATTATGTCTAGGTTTCAGAGTCAAGCTGGAGCCATTTACTTGCTGTATGACCTTGCCCAAACTACTTAAGCTTTCTGTATCTGTTTTCCCATCTGCAAAGTGGGGCTAGTACCTTTGCCAAAGTTACTGTGAGAATTAAATGAAAACAAGAAAATCCCTTGGGATTGTTTCTGGCACCTAAAAGTGCTCAGTATTTGTTAATGTCATTCATTATTTTATCCTCACTATCTCCACTTTAAACAGGGTCTGTCTGGCTCCAAGTCCCTGCTAATTCCTCACTGTTGTTGTATATTTAAAAATTAAAAATATACTTTGTTAACAAAATTTAGATTGGTAGACATTCATTAGTTCCTTGAACATATGGAGAAAATACATCAGGAATTAATGTGGAAGAAATCACCTCGAGGTTGGAAATAAGGAGATCTGTGTTACTCAGTGATTATTCTGGGCATGAAGTTCCTTGTTAATTGGAGAATCTACATGAGCTAGGTTCTTTACAGTCTAATATTCCATGAGTCTATGGATATTATCTATAGACACAGATTTTGTTCCTAGTTTCTTTCTTTCCTTGTCTGCATTTAGTCTTGAGCTGTCTTCAAAGGAAGCAAAATTGAAGGTATGGGTATAGAATGCCAAACAACCCTATCTGTGAAAGCTGGTTTTACACATGCATAGAACCCAGTTTGGCAGTTCGCCACTGCCAAATGTCTCTGCAAGCTGATTAGTGGTAGCCAGGCCTATCACTAGGTCTCCTAATTTAACCCATTCTCTTATACATTTAAACCACTTATACTTTATACTTCTGGTCTATTTGCAAATCCACATTTTAGCTTTATTACCCACCTCTCCCCAGTCCTTAATTTTAAAGGTCCACTGGATATATGTGGTTGTTTTGCGTCCAACTAGCAATTTAAGACATGAAAATGACATCAAATAAGAAAAAGAACCATTACGAGGTTTCTATATTTTCCCCTAAGTACGGAATTTCACATAGCCCTTGTCTTCACACACCTAAGCAAAGTACACAGAACCTTCATTTATTATTCCGTGCCCACCCACACCCTAAAAATAGCTCTCTTCACCCCACTTGCTCGAAATGCCTGTCACTCCAAGCACTTTTACTCGCTCAAGAGCCTCATTTAAACTTTAGCCCCTCCTCACCCCGCCCCGAAGCTGATCCCTGATTGGTCGAGGACCATTCCTCGTGGGGCTGTTCAGGCCACTGCGCGCGGAGCGCGCTGGGAAACGAGTGGAGGCGCGAGGGGAAGCGCGAGCTGCTCACGGTGGGCTCCCTTCCCCCTTCCGTGACCCCGCTCTGACCGACTGGTCCCCGAAACGGTGCCGGCGGTTTGTGGTCGTTGGTCCCCGGGATTTAGGACCAACATTTGGAGACTCGACGGGGTGAGGAGGGGAAAGGGGAAACAGGGTCACTACCAAACCGCTGCTAACGGCTAGAGACCGTGCCCGGCTTACTCTCACTCGGAACACTTAGTGGGGTCTGGAGACAGTGTCTGCGGGGTTAACCCCGTGGGAGGGTGTCCGAGACGCGGCTTCCCGCCCTGGCAGCATCTGGTCAGACAGCGCCCTCGCCGTCACCCAGGAGCCGCGTGGTGCGGGCCTAGAGGCCAGTCTCGTCGTGGCGTCTGGCGCTTCTTCCGCCCTGCGGCGCCTTGCGCTCTCCGCCTTATTTCCGCTCTCCCCCGCCGCCTTCCGGCCGCTTCCCTTCTGTGCTGCCTTTCTTGTTTTCCTGACGCGCTCCCGCCGACGTCCGTTGCAGGCCCGGTCAGCCGCTTGGCCGTTGTTGGGCCGCGCGTCCCCCGGAGGCTTTGAGACGCCGTCTGGAGCATCCCGACGGCTGGGCGAGAGATTCAGCAGTCTAGTTGTTTCAGAATTGAATTCATGCTGGGTGAGCTTTAGCGAACTCCTTGAGCCTCGAATTCTCCTCTGCCTTTGTCTCCTTTCTGTCTCTTCCCCGAGTGCCTCCTGTGTGCTGGGCTGTGGGCAGTGGGAGGCCGCGGGTGTGCGGGGCGGGGGAGGTAAAGAATCTCGCCTCTCCCCCGACATGCCGGCAGCACACGCCGTGGCACTACCTTTGTTTCCTAACATCTGGTAGTTTTTAAACCACTAATTTAAAAGTGTTTCTTTGAGGGTACTGGAAAGACCACAGAACTCGTAGTCAGGAGGCATGGGATTTAATCCTGGCGTTTATATCTGACATGTTGCGAAGCTCCTTTTTTTATTTGGGCACCAAATTTTCACAAATTTAACTTAATATTTAAGTTCTTTAAGCTTTAACTGTCTTTAGAGTTTTAAATTCCTCGTAACCTTTATATTATATGGCAATCCTAATATAGGCAAATATCAAAGAGACAATATTGGCAGGAGCTGATATTTTATATATATATATATATATATATATATATATATATATATATATATAAATTTGGGACAGTCTCGCTCTGTCGCCAGGCTGGAGTGCAGTGGCATAATCTTGGCTCACGGCAACCTCCATCTCCCGGGTTCAAGCCATTTTCTTGCCTCACCCTCCCAAGTAGCTGGGACTACAGGCTCACGCCTCCACGCCCAGCTAATTTTTGTATTTTTAGTGGAAACGGGTTTTCACCCTGTTGGCCAGAATGGTCTCGATATGTTGACCTCACGATCCACCCGTTTTGGCCTCAGAGTGCTGGAATTACAGGCGTGAGCCACCTCGGAGCTTTTTAAGTCTTGGCTTCTCTTGAAAATTGGTCCGATTTTGTACTTGAGAATGGCGTTATAACCAGGAAGCAGGACATGTTGCGTGTATAAGGAGAATAACATTTAAAGGACATGTTGAAGTGTTGGTAGAATTTTGCTTATTTGAATAATGGGAACCTATTTTCCTTTCAAGAATCACCATGATGTATACAGTTTGACAGACTTCCATTTGGATCTTTTCAGAATTGAATCTTTGGGGGCTAATGATAGACTTGTTTTCAGGGCACACATTTAAAACATTCTACTTTAGACTTTGTTTGCATCTGTTTGCATTGTTAATAAAATTTGTTTGCATCTTTATAAAGATGACTGTTAGTGCTGCAGTCGATAAATATTAATGCTTTCTGCTTAAGGCACTGCTTTGACTGCTAATTTTCACTTAAGAGGTTGGAGTAATGGGCTTGAAATTATTGCCAAATATTGTAATACGTATTAACACTTAAAATATATGCATTACTGGATATATCATAAAATAAGAATTATTAATGAGAACAAACCCAGTTTATGGACTGAGATTAAGCTTCAGGTTTAATGATGTTATTTTATTGTTGGAAGAAGGAAGACAGGTCCATTTAAATAGAGTTTGTGAATACAGATCAAGTAATTGCTGTAAAAATTGTCCATATTTGAGTATTAATACGGAATATTCTCATTTTACTGCCTGATGGTTGAGGAAGCAAGAAAATAAAGAAAATGTGATTTCTATGTTCAAATAATAGACGAAAGACCTTATGTAAGGAATAGTGTACTTAATTTGGACAAGAATATGTAGATATCTTTATCCTGACTTAAAAGAGCATATACACCTCTTTGTTTAAAGCAAAAAATTTTTAAAGTATTTGTTACAGTTTTTTAAAGTAGTTCAATTTTTAAGTTATTCTAAATTTAAACCTAATATTAAAACTTTTATCCATTATATATTTAACTTCTAGCAATAAAATATGCTGTCATTCTTTAATAAAAACAACTTAAAATCGAATTGAACTGATCCATCTATACACTTACTGTGAAATAATTTTAGACTTCCATATTCACACACTTGTGACGCACTAACTCTTCTCAGTTTCCAACCAGGTTGGCTGTAGTGCAGTCTGTCACTAAAGTGAATTTGCTGCTTAAAAACAAACCGAAAAGCCTCCATTGATCTGGCCACCATGCGTTCTGTGTACCATACTCAATGACAACTGAGCTAACAAATCAGTAGTTTAGTACTATATAATTCAAGGAATGTCATAAAGATCTAATGGGCCTCCATAAAGGCACATTTTGATATTCTTAAAAGTTATTTTTCATTATTACCTTGAGTTTTTAAAACCCACGGTAAGATTATATAATGTTCACTTTAACAACTTGTTAAATATTTACAGTAACTTGGAAGATGAAGTTTCAATTTAAGTAGTTTCAATGCAGATGACGCAGTTCCTTTAAACAATTTTCATTAATATTTTGCTAAAATTGTGCTTCTCATTTTTTCATTAATATACTTTCTATTTTTGAAAGGCAGTACAAATTTAAAAATACATTTTTAATAAATATTAATATGGTTGAAATTAAAGGAGATAGCACTTAAAAATAAAGGCTTGATTCAGATTGTTAACTTGAGTATCCTGTGATTTACTATCCTTTCTTGGCCTTTTGCTTCATACTTCAGAGAGGTTTTTTCCTTTCTTCTATTTTTTCTTTTGAAAGTGAGCTAGAGAGGAATCTTTGAAAGTCTAAAATTTAGGGGAAAAATATATATCTGAAAGCTAGAGTTAAATATGGCACAACTTTTAATTTCTCAGTTCCACTTTGTTTGCAAAACTGTTTTTGTCATTTTCCTTCTCAGGATCCCTCTTTCTCTTGAATTCTTTGGCTTAGCAGGGTAAGGAAACAAATTTTTAGAACACTTTGGAATGTGGCTTCACATCTGAAAGTGACAAGGGGACAATTGGTATGTCTGTTTTGCCCTAATGTTTAGGACAGGTGTGTTTCCTTGAATATTTAGGTAATGCTCAGATTAATTCTGGAGTGTTTTAGAATCAATGTATTGTATGCTTGTTTTAGATTTGATTCTATTTCTCTGGCTATTCTTGAATTTTGCCTCTTTTAGAAATATACTTTTGTTAATATGTTAAAGTTAGGTAATTTTGAACTTTCTTGATTGTGAATTATGCATGTGCATACATTTTGTTTTGGAGGCTTTGAGATAACACCTTTTTTTTTTCTACAGAGTATGGGATTGGTGACGCTTCAGTGTGTCTTTTATTCTGTAGTTTCAAGCGTCTGTAATATTTTGATATTTCTTGAGATATACAAAGTCCGGCATATGTTTCCAGTCATTCTCTAGTAAAAGGAGCCTTTAATGTGTATGGACTGGCCTGTTATTTCAATATAAGACTCTAGATAATTTCTTTAAAAATAGAACTTTAGAGACATGAATTAACCCAAAAAATAGATCTGTAAAGCAGTTGTAGGGGTGTGCTAGATTGCAGAAATCAGCCATTTGAAGCTAGCTATGAATTGCAGTTAAAAAAAAGTCTTGTTTATTAACTTAAATTCTACATTTTGGATAAAATGGGAGCATATTTATTGCTTCTGTAACCAGTAAGTAGCATATGTAAGGGACCATACTAAGGCTTGTGCAAAAGTAATCGCAGTTTTTGCTACTGTTTTTAAAATTTGTTTGCATCTGTTTGCATTGGTAATAAAATTTGTTTGCATTTTTATAGACATAAAGATGACTATTAATGGGAAAAACAGCGATTACTTTTGCAAGAGCCTAGTTTAGGTTCTTGTTTTTTCTTTCACTTTTTCTTGTAGCATGTTTAAAAAATATAAATCTCACAGTTTCCTATTCACATTGTATCAACATGATCTTTAGTGTGTAGTGAGCCAGTATGATGTCCTGTGGGATGTCGAGGCCATTGAAGACCTTCGACTAAATTATGGAAGAGAGTTGAGAGTTACGAATTTCTGAGGTGACATGACACTCCATGGTTTGGGCCCTTGGTCTTTTCGATTACTAATTTTGTGACCTTAAGCAGTACTCTTTGACGCATTTGCTTTTGGTTTTCTTGTCTACGGTACTGAAGGTCATCTAAGGTCCACTTGAAGTTCTAATATTTTCTTGTTACAAAATCTTCAGTAATGGCAAAACCTGGAGTAAACAGTGTTAAGCTGAGAAGGGTAGTCATATCATTTAAAATGCTCCTAATTTTAAATGAAGGGTGATAGAAAAACATTGACTTTTTTAAAAGACAAAAGGCTGAAAGTTGGTTGCTCAGTCCTTACCTTTTTTTTCCCTTGAGACAGAGTCTTGCTCTGGAATGCAGTGGCCTGATCCCGGCTCACTGCAACCTCCACCTCCCTGGTTCAAGCAATTCCCCTGCCTCAGCCTTCTGAGTAGCTGTGATTATAATGATTACAGGAACATGCCGCCATACCTGGCTAATTTTTTTTTTTGTATTTTTTTTGTAGAAACAGAGTTTCACCATGTTGGCCAGACTGTTCTCGAACTCCTGACCTCAGGCAGTCTACCTGCCTCGGCCTTCCAAAGTGCTGGGATTACAAGGGTGGGCCACTGCACCCAGCCAATCCTTATCTTATTATTGGTTCTGATTAGAAAAAAATAACATTTCTTTCATCTGAATCTATTAATAGTACATGTTTTATTCATTGCATTTGGTGTCACATAAATCTGTCCATGAAATATAGTGTAAGATACACAGCCGATAATACAGACATAAGACTTTTCCCTTGATAAAAATTATTTTCTACTTTCTATTTCTGCCATTTAGTAAATGTGTAAAGATACTCATCTGAAATCTTCAGTTAAAAAAACACAATAGGCCTGGTGCCGTGGCTTACGCGTAATCTCAGCACTGTGGGAGGCCAGGCAGGTGGATCATGAGGTCAGGAGTTCAACACCAGCCTGGCCAACATTAAAATACAAAAATTAACTGGGCATGGTGGCGCACACCTGTAGTCCCAGCTACTTGGGAGGCTGAGACAGGAGAATCACTTGAACCTGGGAAGTGGAGGGTGCAGTGAGCCAAGATGGTGCCACTGCACTCCAGCCTGAGTAACAGAGCAAGACTCCATCTCAGGGGGAAAAAAATGCTTGAAGTTTGTAAATTATAAGAACCTACAAACAAGATAAAGAAAGATGAGATAGTACTTAATGTTGAAATGAACAAGAAAGGAAGAATTGAGGGTAAGCTGAATAGCTTTTTTTTCCTTCTCTGGAGATAGATCTTTATGGCATAGCTTTATTTTTTTTTAGTAAGTGAGTTTCTATTGCTTCTCTGCCTTTTGGCCAAGATCAAGTATAGTATGTGTTCTTACCAGTTTAGTATCTGATATATCCTCTGAGGACAAAAATATTAAATGGATTTTTGGAGCAGGGAGATGGAATAGGATCTTGCTCCATCTACTCCACGCATCAATCTGGTATTGCAGTACCTACAGGAATGGGGCACTTCCTCGGGGGGGAATAAATTTTGAAAAAAGCAAAATGAGTTTCTTTAGAATATCTCATATACCCATTTTTCAAATGTGGATACATCTTAAAACAAATTCTCAGGGCCCAAATTGTATTGATGGGTAAATATTGTGTGATACTACAATTATGATGGAATGTTGACTAAGACAATGCAGAATCCTGTTATTACTCACTGGTCAGAGTAGGGAAATTTTAAGATGTTTTCTGTTTATATTTGGACAAATAGCTCTTGCTAATATGAAAAGTTTTATCTTAGAAAAGTGGGGGGAAGTTAGCTATTTCATGGATGGGACAAGTGAGTAAAAGATCAGAGAGGAGGTAGGAAGAATTGGCAGGTTGAATCTAATAGGATGAAATTAAGTTGATTCTAAAATCTGGTTACTTAATATAGGGCAGGGCAGATTTGAGGTTTTCGGTGACAGCATACTAAATTTCAACCAGCAATAGCATACAGCTGTGTAGTTGTGCTGCTTCTCCGTACTGGTGGAGTTTTCAATTCTGGCCACCACGCTTTTGAAGGATAATGGGACAGGCTACTGAGAGAACATAAACTATGTCATATAAGAAACAGTTAAGTAGCATTTTCCCATGGTTCTGTAGAAACTTAATAGATATGATAAGGGCAGTTAAGGTATCATGCTGAAACACTTGTTAAAGCTGGAAAGTTCTTTTTAACTGAAACTTTTCATGGCCTTAAATAATGCAGATGATCATTGTGATACTTTCAAGAGGGATGTATAGTTGATTTCTCAGATGGGTTTAGACATGGAACACATTTTGGAGACCTGTTAATCACCTCTGGAACAATGTTTTAAGGGATGCCAGTTTAGGAAAGTATTGGATTAAAATAACTGGTAATGAGGTCAGGTGCTGTGACTCACGCCTGTAATTCCAGCACAAGAGTTCGAGACCAGCGTGAGCAACATATTGAAACCCCATCTCTGTAAAAATTAGCTGGGTGTGGTGACACATGCCTGTAGTTTTAGGTACTTGGAAGTGAATCATCTTTCAAATGCAATTATATGAAAGAGGCAGGTTCACTTTGGACAGAAGGTTAAAATCAGGATTGATATGTGAAAGTTAGCGGGAAAGAGATTATGATACATTATAAGAAATAACTTTCTTAAATAATTATTCAAAGTTTAGTTGCTCTAGAGGATAAGTTCTTTGTAAGAATCAAAAGTAAATGGGGTGGGGGATGGATACAGCAAACCACCATGGCATGTGTATACCTGTGTAACAATCCTGCATGATCTGCACATGTACCCCAGAACTTAAAGTATAATAAAAAAAATAAAAAATAAGATGGATACCTGCTTTGTGGCAATATTATAAAGAGATACCCGTAACAGGTGGGTAGTTGAATTAGATAATTTTTAAGATCTCTTATAAATCTAAAATTATTTTTATTAGGGGTTTTCCAAAAAGTTTTGTTGCTATAATTTTCCGACTAAGTTAGTACAGTGTCTGGGTTGTTTTAAAAGCATGCAATAGTTTTTCAAAGAAGGTATGAATAATTGATTTGATGTTATAACATAAAAACAATTGTGAAAAAAATCTGGATTTAGGTACTTGTGTTGTTATTTGTAAGTTATATGACCTCAAGTGATCACATAGCTTTTCAGAGATGTGAATTTTAAATATCTAAAATGAGGGTAATACAAGTAGGGGTTAGGAGACCAGCATTTGGGCAGATTTCTGATTTGAATACCATCTTTACCTTAAACAATTTATTAGCACTATGACTTTCTTTCTTTCTCTCGGTTTATGTATTTTTAAAATGAAAAAGAAAAATACAGGATTACTATAAAGAATAAATATGATGTATATAAAGTGCCTGTCATTATATGTGATACTTAATATGCCAAATCATTAAATGTATAAATAAACATAAAACAGAATTTCATAGTTTAGGAAAGTAAAGGTCAGAGCTGTAAAGTGTTTGCCAAAGATCTCCTGACCAAGAACTGGAATTCAGGTCTTCTCTCACACAGTTCCATTATTTTTAGTTAAATCATGGTGTCTCTCCTTCCCTGGTCTCATTCATTGAATGAACATTCATCATATGCCAGGGAGTCTGCATGGTGCTTGAGATTCAAAAATGAAAGGCGAGACCCTTCTCAATGTCTGGTAGTGGGAGGGAGATGGAGGGAATTGACAGTCACACCACTCTGAAATGGATTCTGTGATATAAGTACATATAAAGGAATACTTGATTTAGAGTTGAGAGGGAGAGTCAAAAAAGGTTTTCCTGGAGAATATTAGGAGTAGGAAAGGCCAAGAGAGTAGAGGACTGTGGGAACAATCTATGTAAAGGAACATATATGAGCACTTGGCATATTTGAGAATTTGCAAATAGGTCAGCATTGTTGGCATATAATAAGAAATGAAGGTGGAGGGACAGATGCTGAAGAGATCCTTATGGCTTTCTGAAGAGTTTAGATTTTGTTTTTAAGGTCTTGGAAACCCCTGAAAGGGCTTTTTAATTTTCATTAAGTAGCACATGCTCTTGATAATCACAGAAAAGTGAGAAGTAAAGGTTACTTGACTCCTTATTCCTCCTCACATATGATAACTACCAGTAAAGTTCCTTGTAAATTGTTTTAACGTTTATATATTCCTACACAGCCAACTGTGAATATGTACATGTGTATCTTTAAAACAACACATACACAGTTCATATGAAAGTAAGTGTATTATTCTCCTGCTTGCTCTTTCTCACATATTTCTTGAATATTTTTTATATCAGTGCATGCAAATCTATGCCATTCTTTTAACAGCTGCATAACATTCCTCGTGTAGTTGTACCCTGATTTTTGATTCAGTCCTCTACTGAAGAGCAGCTAGCCTTTACACTAAGACCTTTGTCTTGGTTTCTCCATTTGTATGGGATATTCTTCCCAGATAGCTGCATGGGTAGGCTCCTTAATTCTTTTCTGGAAGGTGACCATTTTGGTGAAGTCTGCATTAGCTTTCCTGTTTAAATTTGCATGTTATCTTCCCTCGTCAACCTCCCACTGACCCATGTGCCCTATTCCTGTTCCTTTTTTCCCAAAGCATTCTTACTTCCTTGTATATTATTTGCTTTATTTTCTTTCTTTTTTTTTTTTTTTTGAGACGGAGTTTCACTCTTGTTACCCAGGCTGGAGTGCAATGGTGCAATCTCGGCTCACCGCAACCTCCACCTCCTGGGTTCAGGCAATTCTCCTGCCTCAGCCTCCTGAGTAGCTGGGATTACAGGCACGCGCCACCACATCCAGCTAATTTTTTTGTATTTTTAGTAGAGACAGGATTTCACCATGTTGACCAAGATGGTCTCGATCTCTTGACCTTGTGATCCACCTGCCTCGGCCTCCCAAAGTGCTGGGATTACAGGCTTGAGCCACCGTGCCCGGCCTATTTGCTTATTTTTTTAAATCATCTGTTATTTTCCCCATTAGAGTGTAAACTAAGCAGGGGAGAAATTTTGGCTTTATATTTACTAGTAATATTCCAGACGTAAGGAATAGTGCATATTTGTTGAACAAATGAATGAATTTTGAATTTGCAGGCCCTGCTTTGCAGTTTGTTATTTTTACTGTTTTATTAGATATTAATAATAGGAAATACATTTATAGTGCTTATATGCAAAGGCCTATTTAAAACCCTTTATTTTGAATCCTCTGAATCCTTCTACCCTGAGATAGAAACTATTATCTACTTATTATAGAAAGTAAACATAGGCATTGAGAAGCTAAATAATTTGTCCAAAGTCATAGCTTAGTAAAAGGAAGAACCAGGATTCAGATTTTTTTAGCCAGTCTTGAACCTGAGTCTGCAGTTAACTACAACACTATGTTGTTCTTTTTTGTTTTAAGGAAATTAGCTCTTTATGTTATGTTACAGATCATTTTTCTGTGTAATTTTTTGACTTGGTTTTGAGGTATTTTTGCCTCCTAAAGTATTTTTTGTGTAGTTAAAAAAATCTATTAATTTTTTTTCAGGCATTTGTTTATTTTAGACAGGATCTTGCTCTGTTGCCCAGCCCAGAGAGTAGTAGTGTGCAATCATGGCTCACTGCAGCCTCAAACTCTCAGGTGCCTTTTGAGGCTTTCAAACTTATTTTTTAGAAGGATCTTCCTGATTTTAACATTAATAATTTAGTTATTTTCTTCCTTATTTTTGATTTGAAATAGAAGTTTAAGATAAGCAGATGTATATTTTGTTTCACCTTAACAGCATTTTAGAGATTTTGTTTGAGGGGAACAAAATTAAAAGTTGGAACAATATTTAGGAACCTAGCACTGATTGAAGTAAGAAATAATTGTCTGAGAACAGGCTGTAGGGATGGACAGGAACAGACTGATTTCAAGAAATATTTAGGTCCAGGTACAGTGGCTCACACCTATAACCCCAGTGCTTTGGGAGGCCTAGGTGAGTGGATTGCTTGAGCTCAGGAGTTTGAGACCAGCCTGGGCAACATGGTGAAATCCAGTCTCTACACATACACAAAATAAATACAAAAATTAGCCGGGCATGGTGGTGTGTGCCTGTAGCCTGTAGTCCAGTCTACTTGGAGGACTGAGGTGGGAAAATCACAGGAGGTCAAGGCTGCAGGAGCCAGCTTCATACCGCTGCACTTTAGCCTGGGTGATGAAGGTGAGACTCTGTCTCAAAAAATGAAATAAATAAATATTTGATAAAATCTTCAAGTCTTAGTGACTGATGAGCTGTGCATCAAAGGACTCTGGGATAACACTTAGATTTCTGGTTGTAAGAGTTTGGAAGAGAGAAAATATGTTTGTTGGGGTGCCATGTACTGATTGAATGGATGAATCATTGAAATGATGTACAACAGAAAGGAACAGGTTTGGAAGATTAAATGGTATTCAGTTTTTCATATGTTGAATTTGAGATACCTTATGAATATCTCATTTTCAACACTTAAGTTCAATAGGCAGTTTGATAAATGAGTCTTAGCTTAGGAAAGAAAACTGGACTTAGAGATACTGGGTTTAGGAAAGTGAATTAGAAACTCTGTGAGTTCATGAGCTACTTTCTTGCCTTGTTTTTTTCTCCCGGAATTATTACATTGGATGTAATAAAATAAAAAAGAGCTTGGAAGCAGCTTTAAAACTGTAAAAAGACTGTGTGTATGGTACGTATGATAGGAAGTTTTTGTAGCTATATTCATTACCACTCAGAAAAGAGTATTAGTGTTTCTGCAATGGTGTTTGTCATGAGGGTGAGAGTAGAAAGGATGTCACCAAAGAGTCACTACTCTAGAGCAAAAATTCAGATATTTTAAAACTAGGAAGGACTTAAAGGCTACCAAATTTAGCAATGACAACTTATCATTTTTGAATATTCCATTTGCATAAAAGCTAACTTGGGCTTCATGTTCTTTAGGACACTTTCAGGTAAAGTTTTAACAGAAGATATGCCAAAAGTTTTTCTTGGAAGGGATATTTGTGATTAAGCGAACCTGGGATCGAATTCTGTCACTTTCTGGCTCTGTGATTTTGGTGGGGGGTAGTATGGTTTCTCTCTCTAAGCCTCAGTTTCTTCCATTACTTAAATGGAAAGAGTAATTTTCTTTTAGCGGTGATAAGTAGCTTCCACTAACTTAGAGATTATAGATAACAAGTGGAAGTGTCCTGGTATTTCTAATAGACCTATTAAGTAAATAGAACCTCTTATGATCAGTATTCTCAGCCTGTTTTTATCTTGTTTCACAGCTTTATTTTGACTCCAGTTACTCTAAATTGAACAGTTGTTTTCAAAGCCATAGTTATTTGCAGATGTTTAATGATTTGAAGGGATCCAGTGTATGCATAAAAATTGGTATTGGTAAATATTTGTATTGTCTAAGCCAAAAAAGAACTCCTAGAGGATTTTTTTAATACCAGTTAACTGATTTTAATTCATAAAAACTCTGAGATAGGCATCATCTGCATATCGCAGATGAGGAAATTGAGGTATAGAGGAGCTAAGTATCAAAATTATATGGCTAGTAAGTGAAAAGAAAGGATTCAAATACAGATAGTCTGTCTCCAGAGCTTCTGCTATACCAAGTACTATTGAGGATAACTCAGTAACAGTTTCATTTGCCTTAGAGCAGTGATTCTTTGTAGACATCCTTTCCACTTCCACCCTCATGACAGGATTTACAGTAAAGATGCTGGGACTCCTCCCTAGGTATGTATCTACCATATCACATGTGCGCCTCAACCTTTGAGAAAATGTAAGATGTTTCTGAAAGAAAACAAGTGATGCCTGTGATAGCAGTGTAGGTGCACAAAAAATTAGGAAGCACTGCTTTCTAGTATTCATCAGAACTAACCTTTATTTGACTCTTAGGGAAACTCAACAAGCCTTTTACATACATAGTTTCCATAAATTTTAGCAGCAGCCTTGTGGTAATTTGTATTGATACTCCATTTTCAAATGAAGAGACTAAGATGTAAAGAAATTGAATAAATTGCCCAATTGCACAACTCAGAAGTCTGAAATGAAAGGGCTGTGACTCAAAATTTCATACTTTAAAAACGTTATGCTATGATGACTTGGTTTTTATTTATAATATAGAAGAATCTATTGAAAGTCAAAATAGCTTTCCCCATATACTCTCCATTCTGTGAATTTTAATGTTTGCATTTATTCATGGTAGCACTAAATGAGAAAGATGTAAAATTAACCAAGATACAGAATAAATCAAAGCCTTGGTTTTTTTTTAGGGGGAAAAAACCCCTAAAGCATATGCTAATTAAGTTCATTTTCTAAAAGTTAAAATACATTTTTATATATGTGGTCAATATAGATCTCAGCTCTTCTACCCTAGCTCCTGCTCATCTGTTGACATAACTTTAAGTTGCTGCCAACTGGAATTCACAGTAGCTCCTGTTTCTGCTCAGATGATAAGTGGTTGTGTTCTCTGTTCTCTCTGGTAACAACTTCTAGTAGATAGGAACAGGGGTTGATTTGATGCTCTGTTTACTTATTCCAGCCATCTGTTCAATTTCTGGTAACTGGCGAAGCTCTTGAGGATCGCTGACAGTGAGCAGTTTAGCATTAGGCTATGTGTGTCTGACAAGTGTAAGTAACAGAAAATTCCTGTTGGCCTGTATGATAAAATGATTTAAACTTTGGGCTATGTAGATAGGCAGGTATATTCATTGATGGCTTATATTTTGCTCTTATTCTGTTTACTTTGCTTTTTCTTCTCTTTCACATACTTTTGTTTTCCCACTTTGTTCCTTTTTCTTTTTTATTGTTTGCGTCCCTTTCTTACAGCTTAAAGGTGCTGCATAATTGGTCAGTGAAGTTTCCAAATTTCCACTAGGGAAGAGCCTTGGGGCAGAACCTCAGAGGACAATGAAGGCTAATTAAACAAGCCAGCCTCAACTGTGTTTTTGTGCAACCCAAAGAAATGCTTTGTAGATTCTTGGTATTCTGTCATAAACTTAAACAGTGTTATTAAACTTTATTTTAGGAACTGTAACCATGAATGAAGAAAATACTGATGGAATAAACGGATGCAGTAAAGTTCGAACTGGTACTCAGAATGAAGCAGCATTACTTGCTTTGATGGAAAAGACTGGTTATAACATGGTTCAGGAAAATGGACAAAGGAAATTTGGTGGTCCTCCTCCAGGTGTGGATTTGTTTAGTCTTTTAAATTTAATCTTTAACCGCATTATATAGATTAGGTGTTTATCCCCACAAGTATTCCAAACAATAGCTCTCTCCTTATAGCTGCTTTAAGACAATTGTTTTTACTGTTGAGGAGAGTTAGATGATCAGTGTTACTCATAACTTAACCTTGCATTTTTTCAGCCCTGCTCTTGGCCTTAGAAGCAGTTGAGAAAGAAACTGGGCTAGGTTGAGAAAGAAGTCAGGATTAGGAAAGTGGGGAAAAGGGTGCTACTCTAGGTGTTAAAGAGGAGATCATCTGTGGAGGAATTTGAAACATCAGTGAGTAGGTGAGTGGTGTTTAAACTAGAAAACCAAAGGAAACAGGCAAATAGAATGTTTCACCTTTCTACCAATAGCCAGTATAATTTCTTTGCTCAAAAAATCCTCCAATTTTTCACACTTAAAATGAACATATGGCTTCTGGTTACCTCAGTGGCTTCAGCACTTAACCACTTTCTTCCTTTCTCAAGTACACGTTAGCTGTGCAAGCTTCCATAATCTGTCACTCTGACATATAAAGTACTTGCTTTTTCTTCTTTCCGAATGCCCTTTTTCCAGATAATCCTCAGGGCTCACTCCCTCAATCTATTCAGGGCTCTGCTTAAATCTCATTAACCCAGAGATTTGCCTGATCACTTCCTTGATTTTCTTCATAGCACTTATCACTCACTTACTATCTCCCTTTTCTATTGAATATTAGCTACATATGGGAAGGGGCCTTATTTTATCCACTGTTGTATGCCCAAGACCTAGAATTCTGAGTGGCACATAGCACAGCAAATTTGTTGAATGAATAAATGATTGAAAGGTGAATACAAATATCTGATTAGAATTTATGTGTCTATTCATTTTTGTCTTTCAGGTTGGGAAGGTCCCCCCCCACCTAGAGGCTGTGAAGTTTTTGTAGGAAAAATACCTCGTGATATGTATGAAGATGAGTTAGTTCCTGTATTTGAAAGAGCTGGGAAGATATATGAATTTCGACTTATGATGGAATTTAGTGGTGAAAATCGAGGTTATGCTTTTGTGATGTATACTACAAAAGAAGAAGCCCAGTTAGCCATTAGAATTCTTAATAATTATGAGATTCGACCAGGGAAGTTTATTGGTGTGTGTGTAAGCTTGGATAATTGCAGATTATTTATTGGAGCTATTCCCAAGGAAAAGAAGAAAGAAGAAATTTTAGATGAAATGAAGAAAGTTACAGAAGGAGTTGTAGATGTCATTGTTTATCCAAGTGCAACCGATAAGACCAAAAATCGTGGTTTTGCATTTGTGGAGTATGAATCTCACAGAGCTGCTGCTATGGCAAGGAGGAAACTAATTCCAGGTAAATGGATTCTTTTAAAGGTTGTTTTCCAGTGTTAACCTTACTACAGATATGGAGATATGATAGTATCCCATGGATCAATATTATCAAAATATATAATGCCACTTAGAGGAATAAAGAATTGTTTAAGTAATGAAGTAAAATCACATGATTCTAAAATACAAGAAATTATTCCTGTAAAATGAGTCCTCTTTATGATATATTTACTGAATGTATACACTTTGAACTGTTAATTGTTGTTTAATAAAAACCCAAAAGCCAACACTTAATTCTTCTGATAAAGATCTAACTTTGAAGTGTATTTGTTCTATTCACTCTTAAATTACATCATACATTTTAGTTGTTTGCTTCAGTAAAAACTTTTGTTTGAATAGAAAACAAATGGTTAACTAAATTTATTGATGTCTAGTTGAGTTTCTGCTTCTCTGGGGAAACAATTTTATTGAACATCTTTAACTTTATTTTTTGTTTTAATTCTCTTTCAAATTAATTTTTTTTTACAGGAACATTTCAACTATGGGGCCACACCATTCAGGTAGATTGGGCTGACCCCGAGAAAGAGGTGGATGAGGAAACCATGCAGAGAGTTAAAGTTCTCTATGTAAGAAATTTAATGATTTCAACTACAGAGGAAACAATTAAAGCAGAATTCAATAAATTTAAGCCTGGTACAGTTGAACGAGTAAAGAAACTTAGAGATTATGCTTTTGTTCACTTTTTCAACCGAGAAGATGCAGTGGCTGCCATGTCTGTTATGAATGGAAAATTCATTGATGGAGCAAGTATTGAGGTAACACTAGCTAAACCAGTAAACAAAGAAAACACTTGGAGACAGCATCTTAATGGTCAGATTAGTCCCGGTTCTGAAAATCTGATTGTGTTTGCCAACAAAGAAGAGAGCCACCCAAAAACTCTAGGCAAGCTGCCAACTCTTCCTGCTCGTCTCAATGGTCAGCATAGCCCAAGTCCACCTGAAGTTGAAAGATGTACTTATCCTTTTTATCCTGGAACCAAGCTTACTCCAATTAGTATGTATTCTTTAAAATCCAGTCATTTTAATTCTGCAGTAATGCATTTAGATTATTATTGCAACAAAAATAATTGGACACCACCAGAATATTATTTATATTCAACGACAAGTCAAGATGGGAAAGTACTCTTGGTATATAAGATAGTTATTCCTGCTATTGCAAATGGATCCCAGAGTTACTTCATGCCAGATAAACTCTGTACTACCTTAGAAGACGCAAAGGAACTGGCAGCCCATTTTACATTACTTCATTTGGGTAAGTTTAAAACTACTTTAAACAGTGTAGAATATGAAATTAGGAAGTGCTATAGATTATGTATAGATTTATTTATTTCGAACTCTTAATATTAGTGGTAAATATGTGAAATAAATTTTGTCTCAGTTTTATGAAGTCGTAATAACTTTCTTGAAGCTTGTGCCCTGTAAAATCTTTCTATATTTAGCTTTTTAAGCATTACTTAACCCACAGGAAAGTTTGGTTTTGATTTACTCTAGTGTTCATAACCCTGTAGAGGCAGGGAGTTAGTAAAATCAGTGGGATTTCAGATGGGTCATGTGTTGACACAGCTTTATGCTCACCAATCTGGATATTTGTCATTATCACTCATGAAAGACAAAAAGCATCTTTAAGAGATATTTGTGACCACTCTCTCTTTTAACTTCATGCTTTTTAAAAAGTAAATTTTCTTTAAAGTGATTGAAGGATAATTATGAAAGGCTTTGCAAAAGCATAAGAAGATACGCTAACTAAATATGTGACATTGTAAAGGAAGAGACATAATATCACAATGGTGTTTTCCTACTTTCTGTTTTTTACTGTTAGGTTAGCCTTTCCCCTCTCTTTATCTGTTTTTTAATGCAGCAGTAGATTTTAGTAGATGATAACTTTGTGCCCCAAATAATATTTACTGGAAGAGTAGTAGTTTCCTGAGAATCAGAAATAAAAGAGAATGATCTCCTGAGGAATATGATTGTTTCTTGATTATAATTGTCAAACTCTTCACTGAAAATTAATTTTTTGTATGGTTACAGAACCATAGTACAGAAGCTTGTATGTATTTAAAATTGGTATTCTCAAGTTTAAGAAAAATAGTCAAAAAAGAAAAACATTGTCAAAAGTGAGAATACTTTTTATATATTGTTTAGGCTTGCTTATGTACCACTGCCACTGCCATAGTATTACAAATCTTCTTTTTTTTTTCATTTAACTTTTAATTAATTATTTTTTAATTATACCTTAGGTTCTGGGGTACATGTGCAGATCATGCAGGAGTTTTACAGAGGTACATACATGGCAATGTGGTTTGCTGCCTCCATCCCCCCGTCACCTATATTTGGCATTTCTCCCCATGTTATCCCTCCCCAACCTCCCCAGCCCCCATCCTTCCCCTAACCCCTCCCAACAGACCCCAGTGTGTAATGCTCCCCTCCCTGTGTCCATGTGTTCTCATTGTTTAACACTGCCCATGAGTGGAGAACATGTGGTGTTTGATTTTCGGTTCTTGTGTCAGTTTGCTGAGAGTGATGATTTCCAGATTCATCCATGTCCCTACAAAGGACACGTACTCATTGTTTTTTTATGGCTGCATAGTTTTCCATGGTATATATGTGCCACATTTTCCTTATCCAGTCTATCATCAGTGGGCATTTCTATTGGTTCCAGGTCTTTGCTATTGTAAACAGTGCTGCAGTGAATATATGTGTGCATATGTATGTATGTATGTATGTATGTATTTATTTATTTATTTTTGAGATGGAGTTTCGCTCTTGTTACCCAGGCTGGAGTGCAATGGCGTGATCTCAGCTCACTGCAACCTCCGCCTCCTGGGTTCAGGCAATTCTCCTGCCTCAGCCTCCTGAGTAGCTGGGATTACAGGTATGCGCCACCATGCCCAGCTAATTTTTTGTATTTTTGGTAGAGACGGGGTTTCACCATGTTGACCAGGATGGTCTCGATCTCTTGACCTCGTGATCCACCCGCCTTGGCCTCGCACAGTTTAATCCCTTGGATATGTACCTAGTAATGGGATTGCTGGGTCAAATAGAATTTCTATTTCTAGGTCCTTGAGGAGTCTGTCTTCCACAATGGTTGAACTAATTTACATTCCCACCAACAGTCTAGAAGTGTTCCTATTTCTCCACATCCTCTTCAGCATCTGTTGTCTCTCAGATTTTTTAGTGATTGCCTTTCTAACTGGTGTGAGATTGTATCTCAATGTGGTTTTGATTCGCATTTCTCTAATGACCGGTGATGATGAACATTTTTTCATGTTTGTTGGCCTCATATATGTCTTCTTTTGAAAAGTGTCTGTTCATATCCTTCACCACTTTTGGATGGGTTTGTTTTTTTCTTGTAAATCTGTTTTAGCTCTTTGTAGATTCTGGATATTAGCCCTTTGTCAGATGGGTAGATTGCAAATATTTTTTCCCATTCTGTTGGTTGCCGGTTCATTCTAATGATTGTTTCCTTTGCCGTACAGAAGCTCTGGAGTTTAATTAGATCCCGTTTGTCTATTTTGGCTTTTGTTGCAATGCTTTTGGTATTTTAGTCATGAAGTCCTTGCCTATGCCTGTGTCCAGAATGGTTTAGCGTAGGTTTTCTACTAGGGTTTTTATGGTGTAAGGTCTTATGTTTAAGTCTTTAATCCATCTGGAGTTAATTTTAGTGTAAGGTTTCAGGAAGGGGTCCTGTTTCTGCTTTCTGCACATGACTAGCCAGTTTTCCCAACATCATTTTTTAAACAGGGAATCTTTTCCTCGTTGCTTGTTTTTGTCAGGTTTGTCAAAGATCAGATCCTTGTAGTGTTGTTCGAAGTCCGGTATTATGATGCCTTCAGCTTTGTTCTTTTTGCTTAGAATTGACTTGACTATGTGGGCTCTCTTTTGGTTCCATATGAAGTTTAAGGTGGTTTTTTCCAGTTCTGTGAAGAAGGTCATTGGTAGCTTGATAGGGATAGTGTTGAATCTGTAACTTACTTTGGGCAGTTTGGCCATTTTCACGATATGGATTCTTCCTAACCATGAGCATGGAATGTTTCTACATCTGTTCGTGTCCTCCCTTATTTCGTTGAGCAGTGGTTTGTACTTCTCCTTGAAGAGGTCCTTTACGTTCTTTGTTAGTTGTATTCCTAGGTATTTTACCCTCTTTGTAGCAATTGTGAATGGCAGTTCGTTCTTGATTTGGCTCTCTTTAAGTCTGTTATTGGTGTATAGGAGTGCTTGTGATTTCTGCACATTGATTTTGTATCCTGAGATTTTGCTGAAGTTGCTTATCAGTGTAAGCAACTGTAAGGAAATTTTGGGCTGAGACGATGGGGTTTTCTAAATATACAGTCATGTCATCTGCAGATAGAGACAGTTTGACTTCCTCCTTTCCTAATTGAATACGCTTTATTTCTTTTTCTTGCTTGATTGCTCTGGCTAGAACTTCTAATAATATATTGAATAGGAGTGGTGAGAGAGGGCATCCTTGTCCAATACCAGATTTCAAAGGGAATGCTTCCAGTTTTTGTCCATTCAGTATGATATTGGCTGTGGGTTTGTTGTAAATAGCTTTTATTATTTTTCAGATACATTCCATCAATACCTAGTTTATTGAGCCTTTTTTTACATAAAGCACGGTTGAATTTTGTCGAAGGCCTTCTCTGTATCTGTTGAGATAATCATGTGGTTTTTGTCTTCGGTTCTGTTTATGTGGTGAATTAACATTTATAGACTTGCATATGTTGAACCAGCCTTGCATCCACGGGATGAAGCCTGCTTGATTGTGATGGATAAGCTTTCTGATATGCTGTTGCAGTCGGTTTGCCAGTATTAAAGAAGATTTTTGCATCGATGTTCATCATGGATATTGGCCTGAAGTTTTCTTTTTTTGTTGAGTCTGCCCAGTCTTGATGTCAGGATGATGATGGTCTCAGAAAATGATTTGGGAAGGATTCCCTCTTTTGGGATTGTTAATAATAGTTTCAGAAGGAATGGTACCAGCTCCTCTTCGTACGTTTGGTAGAATTTGGCTGTGAACCTATCTGGAACTGGATTTTTTTTGGTTTGTAGGCTATTAATTGCTGCCTCAACTTCAGCCCTTGTTGGTCTATTCAGGGTTTCAACTTCTTCCTGTTTTAGGCTTGGGAGGCTGCAAGTGTACAGGAATTCATTCATTTCTTCTAGGTTTACTGATTTACGTGCATAAATGGTAGTTTCTCATTGCATCTGTTTGATTCTTCTTCTCTCTTTTCTTATCAATCTGGCTAGCAGTCTTGTCTATTTTGTTGATCTTTTCAGAAAACCAGCTCCTGGATTTACTGATTTTTTTGAAGGGTTTTTTTGTGTCTCTATCTCCTTCAGTTCTGCTCTGATCTTAGTTATTTCTTGTCTTCTGCTGGCCTTTGAGTTTTTTGATCATGTTCCTCTAGCTCTTTCAATGTTGATGATAGGGTGTCAAATTTATATCTTTCCTCACTTCTCATGTGGGCATTTATTGCTATAAATTTCCCTCTAGACGCTGCTTTAAATGTGTCCCAGAGTTTCTGGTATGTTGTGTATTCGTTCTCATTGGTTTTAAAGAACATCTTTATCTCTGCCTTCATTTCGTTGTTTATCCAGTCAACATTTAGGAACCACTTGTTCAGTTTCCATGAAGTTGTGTGGTTGTAGTGAGTTTCTTAATTCTGAGTTTTAATTTGATTGCACTGTGGTCTGAGAGACTATTCGTTATGATTTCCGTACTTTTGCATTTGCTGAGGAGTGGTTTACTTCCAGTTAGGTGGTCAGAGTAGGTACAATGTGGTGCTGAGAAGAATGTATATTCTGTGGATTTGGGGTGGAAGGTTCCGTAAATGTCTGTTAGGTCTGCTTGGTCCAGATCTGAGTTCAAGTCCTCGATATCCTTGTTAATTTTCTGTCTCATTGATCTGTCTAATATTGACAGCGGAGTGTTAAAGTCTGCCACTATTATCTGTGGGAGTCTAAGTCTCTTTGTAGGTAATTAAGAACTTGCTTTATGTATCTGGGTGCTCCTGTATTGGGTGCATATATATTTAGGATTGTTAGCTCTTCTTGTTGCATTGATCCTTTTACCATTAGGTAACGCCCTTCTTTGTCTCTTTTAATCTTTGTTGGTTTAAAGTCCATCTTATCATCTGAGACTAAGATTGCAATTCCTGTGTTTTTTTTTTTTTTTTTTTTTTGCTCTCCATTTGCTTGGTAAATCTTCCTCCATCCCATTATGAGCCTGTGTGTGTCCTTGCACATGAGATGGGTTTCCTGAATACAGCACACCAATGGGTCTTGACTTTTTATCCAATTTTCCAGTTTCTGTCCTTTGATTGGGACAGTTAGCCCATTTACATTTAAGGTTAATATTGTTATGTGTGAATTTGATCCTGCCATTTTGATGCTAGCTGGATGTTTTGTCTGTTAGTTGATGCAGTTTCTTCATTGTGTCTATGCTCTTTACCATTTGGTATGTTTTTGGAGTGGCTGGTACTGGTTGTTCCTCTACATGTTTAGTGCTTTGCTTTCAGAAGCTCTTGTAATACAGGCCTGCTGGTGACGAAATCTCTCAGCTGTTGCTTGTCTGTAAAGGATTTTATTTCTCCTTCACTTTTGAAGCTTATTTTGGCTGGAGATGAAATTCTGGGTTGAAAGTTCTTTTCTTTAAGGATGTTGAATATTTGCCCCCACTCTCTTCTGGCTAGCAGAGTTTCTGCTGAAAGATCTGCTGTGAGTCTGATGGGCTTCACTTTATGGGTAACCCAACCTTTCTCTCTGGCTGCCCTTAGCATTTTTTCCTTCATTTCAACCCTGGTGAATGTGACGATTATATGCCTTGGGGTTGCTCTTCTTGAGGTATATCTTTGTGGTGTTCTATTTTCTGGACTTCAATGTTGGCCTGCCCTGCTAAGCTGGATAATACCCTGAAGAGTATTTTCCAGCTTGGATTCATTGTCCCTGTCACATTCAGGTACACCTATCAAATGTAGATTAGGTCTTCTCACATAATCCCATATTTCTTGGAGACTTTGTTCATTTCTTTTCACCCTTTTTTCTCTAATCTTGCCTTCCCATTTTATTTCATTGAGTTGATCTTCAGTCTCTGATATCCTTTCTTCTGCTTGGTCAATTTGGCTATTGAAACTTGGGTATGCTTCATGAAGTTCTCGTGGTTTGTTTTTCAGTTCCATCAAGTTGTTTATGTTCTTCTCTAAGCTGATTATTCTTGGTAGCATTTTGTCTAACCTTTTTCAAGGTTCTTAGTGTATTTGCATTGGGTTAGAACATACTCTTTTAGCTCAGAGAAGTTTGTTATTACCTACCTTCTGAACCCTGCTTCTGTCCGTTCATTAGACTCATTCTCCATCCAACTTTGTTCCCTTGCTGGTAAGGAGTTGTGATCCTTTGGAGGAGGAGAAGCGTTCTGGGTTTTGGTGTTTTTATCCTTTTTGCAATTGTTTCTTCCCATCTTTGTGGATGTATCTACTTGTGGTCTTTGTAGTTGGTGACTTTTGGATGGGTCTCTGAGTGAACATCCTTTTTGTTAATGTTGAAGCTACTTCTTTTTGTTTTTTAGTTTTCCTGCTAGCAGGTGCCTCTGCTGCAGGACTGCTGGAGGCCCACTGCTTACCTGGGAGTCACCTGCGGGGGCTGCAGAACATTAAGGGTTGCTGCCAGTTTCTTCTTTTTATCTTTGTCCCAGAAGGTAACCTGTCAGATATCAGCCTGAACTCTCCTTTATGAGGTGTCTCTTTGGATATATGGGGGTTGGGGAGCCACTTGAGGAGGCAGACTGTCTCTTATCAGAGCTCAGGTGCTATGCTGGGAGCTCCGTTGTTCTGTTCTGAGCTGCTGGGTAGTATGTTTAAGTCTTCTGCAGCGGGGCTCATAACTGCCTTTTTTCCCCTGGTGCTCTGTCCTGGGAAGGTGGGGCTTTATTTATAAGTTCCTGACGTTCTGCTGCCTTTTTTCAGAGATACCCTGCCCAGCAAGGAGGTAGCCTAGTCACAGTATGCTAGCAGAGATGTTGCTGAGCTTCCATGGGCTCTGCCCAGCTCTTCTGTGAACTTCCTTGTGGTTTTGTTTATAGATGTGTAGTTAGAACTGCCCTCACAGTATGCCAGCAGAGGTGTTGCTGAGCTTCCTGGGCTCTGCCCAGCTCTTCTTTGAACTTCCTTGTGGTTTTGTTTAGAGAGGTATAGTTAGAACTGCCTCAGTAATGGCAGTCTGTCTCAGTAATGGCGGACTGTCTCTGTAATGGCAGACTGCCTCGGTAGTGGCAGACGCCCTTCCCCCCACAGAACCTAACCATCCTGGGTCCAGCTGTGCTTGCTGTGAAACTCTCAATCTAGAACATTTCAGATTGCTGGTCTTTGTGGAGGTGGGACCTGGTGAACCAGATCACCTGGCTCCCTGCTTTCAGCCCCTCTTTTTCAGTTGAATGGGTGACTCTGTCTCCCAGGCATTCCAGGCGCCAGTTGAAATGGCTGCCCAGATTTGTGTGAGTTTTTGTGTGGGGAAACCCATGGTGCCAGCTGCCGTTCTGGAAACTCGTGGCGCTTTTCGTCCGGAAATCTCCTGGTCTGTGGGTGGTAAAAACTATGGGAGAAGCACAGTATCTCAACTGGAGTGGCTGGAAAAGCCCCCAGTGGCCTCCGTTGAGTAGGGAGGGGGGTCCTCCAGGGATTTTACTTCCCAGTTGAGGCAGCGCCCTACTCTGCCTTGGCTCACCCTTCTTGGACTACACCCACTCTGCAGACAGTCCGATTGAGATGCACCTGGTACCTCGTTTGGAAATGCCATGATCACTTACCCTCTGTGTAGCTCTCTCTGGGAAGTGCACTGCAGAGCTGTTCCTATTCAGCCATCTTGGATCTCCTCAATTTTTATTTATCTTTTTTTTTTTTTAGACAGAGTCTCACTCTGTTGCCCAGGCTGGAGTGCAGTGGTCTGATCTCGGCTCACTGCAACCTCCACCTCCTCGGTTCAAGCAATTCTCCGGTCTCAACCTCCCGAGTAGCTGGGATTACAGACGCCTGCCAGTATGCCCGGCTAATTTTTGTATTTTTAGTAGAGACAGGGTTTCACCATGTTGGCCAGACTGATCTCGAACTCCTGACCTCAGGCGATCCTCCTGCCTTTGCCTCCCAAAGTATATTACTAATATTTTTAGGAGATTCTGATTCGGAGCTAACAACAAAACTTTTAGGATTAAAGGTAGGCTTCTGCTTGAAGACACTTTTAAGTAGTGTCCTGAATTATTAGTTTAGAGATATTTGGGGATTTAGTAGCATCATTGAAACTAATAAATTTTTAGTTCTTATTTCTATTGATGCATAAAATAGAAGCCTTCAATTTTTCTTTTAAAAAAGACCATCTAGGTTAAATATAAAATTATTAGGTAAATAGCAAATAATTCAACTTAAGCTTCTTAGAGAAAAGTGGGTCAAATATTATTTTGGAGTGAGATACAGGTAATTAGTTGCTGAGCAAGTTTCTCCCAGGATACTTGTGTCTGATTTACCATGCTGATGCTGAAAGACTTAAAATTTCTATCCACCCTAATTTCCTTACACATTTAACTTAAACTTCTAAAAATCTTACAATATAGCCATGTTTAATTTATGGCAAATATTTATGTACCCATTGTTTGCCCCTTTCATAAAGAAGATTCAGATTCTATATGGAAGTAGATCTGTTAACTCTCTTATTACCGTAGTTAACATAGTTAACCTATAGTTCCCTAAGAAAACACGTAATCATGTAGTTCCCTGAGAAAACACCTACTCAGGTACAATATTTCCAACTTAATTATGGTTAATTAATGATCAAGTTAGCTTTGGTAAATGAAATCCTTAGTGGGCACATGCAGTTTCCTTTAGTCATCTATCCAGATTTTATCAACTTTGTATCAAAGCTGATTTTAACAAAAAGTTGAACAATTTGTATTTTATGTATTTCCTCAATCTGTTTTCAGTATCAGAACAGTTAATATAATGTAAGCAAAATTCACATATAAACAAAATGTTTAAATGAAACCTTAGGTCCTATTTTTGTGGAGTACACAAAGCCTGAGGTCTTAGCTATGGACAGTAACACAGAAATCCTTATGGTGCTTGACTGCCTATGTAAGTAAAGGTTGTTGAGTTAGAGGCAGAAAAACACATTTAGGCAGCTGAGAAGGAGAAAGAGAATTCAGGGAGGCAGAAGGGCCAAAGATCAGGAGTCTAGGAAACTTTGATCAGAAAACAAATGTCAAACCTTCAGAGGTTATTAAAGTAGGGTCAGGAGCTGTAGACAGCAAGGACGTTCCATGTTGCCACATGGCAGGTTAAGGGTAGATTGAGTGTTGTTATAGCAGTGTTCTGGATTACTTTTTCCCCTTCTGTTAATGTTGGAGCCTCTGGATTTTAAAAGGTTGATGCCTTTTTAGGTATACCTTCTTTTAGTTAAAGGTCATAGGGTTTCATCAAATAGTTCAAAGTTGAGATCAATTAGTAGCGGTGTGTTCTTGACATCCTAGTATATACTTACATAGTCCAAGGATTTAATTGTTCTGAAGTCTTGAGAGGTTATTGTTAGTTCCTAGAGTCTCTCAAATGAAGTTCCTTACCTATTAAGTCATCTTTTGGCTCTGTTTTCTTAAAGAATTTGAGAAGTCAAATTTTCTGGAGAATGCATTTAACTACTGTTTTTAAGATATTTTCTTTGAGGCTAGTAACTTTTTAAAGAATCTGCTTCGGTATCCTTATTTTAACCCTTTCAGTTTGATGCTGTTTTGGGCGGTTCTATCCAGTCTTAAAACTGGATATCCAGTCATTTTTAACATTACTATTTCAGATCTCTTTAAGAGTGTGCTTTTAATATCCACATTGTTTTGGTGTTACCACTTCTATTTCCCAAGTTTGAAAAATAAAAGAAAAAAATTAGGCTTTATTTACTTAAATGGCCATCATTGCTGTTATGAAAAAAAATGTCTTTTTAGGGATAACAGGCACCTACGTGAGAACTAGAAATCATGGAGTTTACTTCTGGTGAGCATTTAGTGCTCTTATTGGCATCTTGAAAGTTCTTGGTTTACAGGTCTTTAAAATCAATTTAAAAAATATTTTGGTTTTTTTGGTCCTATCTAAAGCAAGATTTGATTTTAAGCAAAATACCCTTAATAGAAGAAAAGCTGGAAGTTGGGGTTAATGCCAAAGTAGCGCCTTGAGGAAGATTCTACCTTACCTTTTTCTCTTACTTCATAATTAGAGACTGTCTTCCTCTTCATAATGGCAAAGAATAACCTCTCGTATCTCACTGGAAACTCGTTACTCTACCAGCAGGATAAGAAGTTATGTATTTACCTGGTTATTTTGAAGGATCTGTAATCTATAGGATAGTCAATGAGTTTAATGTGTAGGATCTTGATACAGTTTGGGTATTTGTCCCTGCCAAATCTCATGTCAGAATGTAATCCTCCTTGTTGGAGGTGGGGTCTTTGGGAGTTGATAGGATCATGGGGGTGGATTTCTCATGAATAGTTTAGTACCATTCCCTTGGTGCTGTATTCGCAGTGGTGAATGATTTCTCGCCACATCTGCTTGTTTAAAAGTGTGTAGCACCTTCTTCCTCTCTCTTGTTCCTGCTCTTGCCATGTGACGTTCCTGCCTCTGCTTCACCCTCATCCATGAGTAAAAGTTCCCTGAGGCCTTCCCAGTAGCCTAGCAGATGCTGGCACCATGCTTGTAAATCTTACAGAATTGTCAACCAATTAAACTTTTCTTTATAAATTACCCAGTCTCAGGTATTCCTTTACAGCAATGCAAAAATGATCTAACACAAAGAGTTGATGGTTAGCACAGATAGGTTCCACATTAAATATTTGCTATATGGCGATATCTTGGGTTATTCTATATTACCTATTTTTAAATAAGTCTTCTATTTTTACAATCTCGTTATCTGTTTAGTAATGGAGCAAACTATCAAGGTGAATAGTACTGCTTTTTCTAAAAGTCAACTCTGTTTTGAATCTGGGCCTTTCAGTGTTGCCACTGCTTCTCTTTGGAGGATTCTTTCCATTATAGAAGTGGAATAAGCAAAATCAAGGAGATCAAGGAAAGTCCTAGAGAGTGCAAGTTTTGAAAAAGAAAGTCCTGGAGAATAGTGAAAAGAGGGAGATGGTCTTATGTGTATTTAATTCACCTTGTAATATAGTTTATTAGCAAATAATTTAAAGCAGGGCATCTCTTCTGTGTGTAATACTGATACAAGTGGTATTTTTTTTCTTACTTCTATGGTTATCTAAAGCTTTTAAAAACAAGGATGAAGAACCTGTCACAAACTAGCTTGTGACACTGATTTAATTTCATCTGATTTGTGTACTGTTGTTCTGGCCATAAATGATTAACTTTTATTTTATTTTTTTTAAGAACAGATCTTTCTTGAAAGCCTCTTACATGCTAACTGTGCTTTCCTAAGCATTTGGAGGTACAAATAAAGAAAGCATTGTTTTTTCATTTAAGGAGTCACAGTCTAGCGATGAAGGCAGATACACAAATTCTTTGCATGGGTTATTTTGGGAGTCCAAGAGGGAAAGGTATGCTTCCTACCTGACTTCAGTTGTAAACCTTTCGCAGAGTTTGTGGGCAGAGAGGGGCACAATGTGAGCAAACTCCTTTTAGAAAAATAGCATGGTGGTAGTTTAATGGCAAGTAGTTCTGTATATTGTTTGCTTTGTTGATTTCAGTGTGATTTTAGGAAGAATTAAAGGAGTTGAAAATACGTGAGCATCAGTTAATTAAAATCACATTAGTCCTGTTTCTTAAAACTTTGCATTTTTTTTTATAGTGTAACTATGTTGGGTGTATCTGCTTTTCTTCTGAGCAAGTAATTTTTTCCTAAATGAATCCATCTCGATTTGTGTGGACCATTTTGTGTATGAATATTCATTCTTACAGTATCTTTTGTACTTACTTTTTTTCAGTATTCATTTTGCAACTGACTTGTATACTGCTTCTTAAATTTGACTTTGAAATGGCATACGTCAGTAGAATCTTGCATTTTTTTTCTAGTAATTGAATGGTATTTAGTTTATATATATTTGAAGCATGATAGTCGCTGTTTGCTTATCCTTTTATTCAAATGAAGCTTTTATTTCTGTTATCACTTGTAAATTTGCTGAAAGACAGCAGGGTGAAAGCATGCTATTGTGAGAAGTTTTAATTTGAAAAATATTTGGTGCTTTTATTCTTATGAGCTATTATTATTTCCAGATTGATGGGCAGAAATGCGAAAATAAAAAAGAATTTTAGATAAAAATATTCCAACCATTGCTTTGAAATAAAGAGAAACTTTCTCCAGGTTTTTTTTTTTTTTTTTTTTTTTTTTTTAATTTAACTTAAGCAGTAATTCTAGGAGGCACTTAAGCTAAACATGAAATAATGACTCTGTGACATTATGATGGCATTACTTTCAGAAGTATTTTTTTCCAGTTTTAACTACAGCTCTAACTTTGATGATACTGTTCAAACTGACATTTTAAAGAACAAAGGTAATTTGCTGAATTTCTTTTAAAATTCACCTACTTAAATGAGAAATAGGCATCAAGATAACATTTTATACATTTGTTTTCATATGACCAAGTGGTAAGACCAAAATTCCATTAACTCAACTATGTGTCTTTGACCCTCTGAGAGGGCTTAGTCCTCATGAAAATGTATTTGTGTTACTCTTGAAATTTATTTTTTTTTCTTAAAGACCATTTGGATGAACATCTAGTATTACTTATAGTTCTCATCTTACTAACACTTGTATTAATGCACCATAAATATTATCATGGAGTTAGTACAGTGAGAGAAGCAGTTTATTGGAATAATGATCATTAGAATGAAAGTATAAGAGTTGAAAATCCTTTATCAGCCATCGACAAACTGTGTGACCTTAGAATGGCAAGTGAATTGTTTAGTCTTTGTACCTCAGTGTCCTCAGATTATCAGGATTTTATTTAGTAAGAATTAAGGAATCTTTTTTCCCCAAAAAATGTGGTTTTATTTAAAATACCAAAAATTCTATGTAGAACCAAAAATAATTCTTTAAAATATTTTGTGTCTGCAAAGATACATATTTGAGTTCAGATAGTTTAAAACTAAGAGCTGCTTTTCCAAAAAATAATCTTTTATCAGTTTAATATTCCTTCCTTTATCGAATTCAAAGCTTATGCCTACTTACTTTACAGCAGAACAGCTGGATTAAAAAAAAAAAATGCAGTCCACTGTTTTATTTGCATGATGACAAGTAATTGTTTTTCAGTTATTTTCTTTGAATTTGCTATTCAATTACTATAGCCGAAACCAAGGTTTTTATAAAACAAGTCAACCACTTAAAAGTTTGGAAACTAGTTTTCTTTTTGTAACAGAGGATCTAGAAAAATAATGATGTGTATCAAAACATGCTATGTGGGCAGTATCTGTCCCATAGTTACATTTATTAACTGGGGAAAGTGATCCTTATTATTTTATGTACTTGATAAATCTGTTTAATCATGCGTAATTCTTTACCTGGAACTTCTTAGTGTCTTTGGTTATTACAGTCCTAAAATACTCCTTCTAATAAGCTAGTTTTATTAGCTACTGCTGTATGAATCTAATGTCTAATCTTGTCATTTAATTCATATTTTCAAAAATTGTTTTAAAAATTTTCCTTTATATCAGATCCCATTAGAAATTGTGTATATATGTTTCATTCTTAAATGTTAGCAGCAGTTCATAATTTTGCCACATGATGTCCCTAAATACCTAATTTTTAATGTGATTTTAAAAGGAATTTTAATGTTACATTGATTTTTACCTCCTCTTTGTCTTACCTTTCTTTCTTTTTGTTTTGTTTTAGAATCAGAAAAATCTCTGTGAAAGGCTTCACTTAGTCTTCTTCAGCCTGTCATGCCCTTATCTCTGCTTCCTATTTAGTAGACAATAATTGTTTAATGCTATAGCAGTGTAATTAAGTGAATGGACTAATGAATAAGGAGATAGATGATGTAGAATGATGGTTTCACTCTGATGAATTTATTTTGTGCTTTTAACCACTTTAAAATTTAGTGTTGCTTCCTGGCCTTTTAGGTAAAATCAAATATAGTATCTCCCCTTACTAGTTAATATCTGATATTTGATAAATCCCAGAGCAGTTAATCCTGTTTCCAAGACCTGGGAGTATATTACCTCAGAGAATGGTTCACTTTCCTGTGAAGCTTCAAAACGGAAGCACAAAAATTAAAAACCTTAGTATTAAAGGTTTTTTAATAAAAACCAAATAATTAGGACCTTTAAATTACCAGAATATTAATAACCCCTTGGATTTTCATACTCCTTAAAGTGATAGTATTTGGTCAGAGATGTATTAATGGCATGTGGGCCCTTATTTGACTCATACATAGCAAGTAACATTTGAGTTATAAGAGTGGCCTGCATATGAAATTCTACATACACAATAATTCATATTTTAAGAAAATAATTTGGGTAACTAAATACATTTGGTTTGCTTCTGCATTGCTTTTATTCAGTAAATATAATCTTTATACCACACTGATCGTAGTATCAGCTCTGCTATCATTCTGTTTATAACTTCAGGTTAAAAAGTATGTAGGAGTGCAGTCATTAGAAAACATCAGTCTCTTACAGTTGTATTGCCTGATAATTTGGTGTGTGTACTTTGTTACTATTCTTGTATGTTTAAACAGTATACCTTGATCTCTGTACACAAATAAATTCAAGAGACTGACAAATAAAAATGTAAACCATGTTATAAAACTGCAGCTTCTTTTTATAGAGTAGATAAATCTGTGTTAACCTATGCTTTACTTTTTCTTTTGTGCATTTTGATTGTTCTTCCATTATGTGGTCTAATATGTTTTTATTAAAGTTACTTGTCTTCTTTGTACTTTCTTTAATACTGTTCTGTATGTGGATTTTTGTAAGACTGAAGCCCATATACTTAATTTTTTTCTTGTTAACTTTGTTCCAGCAATATATAGTTTCAGTCTGCTTGTTTACCGGCCAGATTATGGGGTAAATGAATATTCACAAAATTTTCAGCATATGTGCCATATATGTGGATGGTTTTTTTTTCCCCCTGTTTCTGCCCAGCTAATTTTTGGTTCAAGGGTGACCAAATCTGTAGTTAGGAATTTACAAAAGTATTTGATAATTTGGGGCACAGAATTTATAAGGTTCCAGGTGAGCCATTATCTTTGGATAACAGATTAAGGTTGTATTCTGCACTATAAATAATTTGAGCAGAGAATGCTTGTTAATTTAAAGGTGTTTCACCTGTATGCATGTATGTACATGTGTTTCCTGGGGAGATTAAGAATCACTTAAGGGATTCCTTGGTATGAACTTAGTTGTGTGTATCAAGTATAAAATAGTGATTATACCAGAACATTGAAAAATTACTTGTTTTCACTTAAGAATTAAAGGGAAACAGGTGATACTAAGCAAAATTATGATTGCTTTCACTGTGCAGAGCACTCACTTAGTTTCTGAGAGGGATTTACAAATGAGATAGTCATGATTTTTTTAATATTTTCCCTATTTTGATAGACCTAAGATTTTTAAGTTATTGTATTGAAATACATAAGTGTGTCTCTTCTGTTTCTCACTAATATACTAGTGTTCTAAAAAAAAAACTCACTTTTATTGATTTTTTAAAATCTTTACATTTTATTTTCTTGTTTATGTATTTGTTATTGTGATTTATGCTCCAAGCAGGGAGTTGCTACATTAGCTAATATGGCTTGGGAGAAGGATGGACGGGGTTTTCATCAATCCTCTGAGGCCTTGGAAAGCAGCTTGGTAATGTCAGATGCTCTCGTTTGAATTGATATATTGGAGAATTATGTTATTGCCTTTAGATTTTGTCAGAATTTTTCTGTAATGATTAGTTTTTTTATTCTAAAATACCATATAACGAGTTTTCTATGACAGAAACTTCTATAATCAACTCCCAAATATTTAGATATGAAGCATGAGTAAATTGAAACTAAATAATCTGGCTTACTTAATTATTTATGCTGGAATGCTCTTTAAACATATGGTATATTGATTCCAGAAATTTACACAAATTCAGAGGCCCTATTACAAAACTCAGCTTAGGAAAAGATGAAAAGATACTCAATTTCTCCACCCAATTTCTTATCCTGGAGAGATGACATTGTCTCATATTGATGCAGTGCACTTACCTAGGTAGTATATTAGTCTTCCCTCTGTCTTTTCTCCATCATTTTTACTGGTAAGAATAGATTATTCACTTTCATTCCTGTCTCATTCCACAAAAGGTCTGGGGTGGCTCCTTAAGAATATATAAAATGCAAAAGGATTCAGATTTTAAATTGAAGAAATAGAGACAATGGGAAATTATGGTTAGAAAAATAAAGCCAAGCAAAACCAAACAATAGACTGTTTAGGGATAGACAGTTATGAGGTAAAACCATAAAAAAGGCCAGGGAATTAACACTTGCAAGTTAGATTCTGCATGATTACTTGAAGGGAGAGATTGCAAAGGATGCAAAGGGACTTCTGAGATATTGACAATTGCCTATTTCTAAACCTGAGTGGTGAGTACATGTTTTATTTTTATAAGGATGTAAGGCATACACGTCTGTATTTGTGTGTGTGTGTGTGTGTGTGTGTGTGTATATACACACACACACACCTGTTGTATATTTCATTATTAAATAAAATGGAAAAGAAAGCAAGCCAGCCAAGAGTGAGAACTTGTATTATTTTGTCAAAACTGGAATAGAGTCGTTCTACTCTAGAGAGTCTCAATATAACTCAAGGTAAAATAGGAAAGTTACATATTATCAAGACTAAATAATCTTATTCTACTCAGACTATATCTGGAATGTGTTGTTTGCTTATGGGCACCACAATTTAATTCAACCTTGACAACTAGGGAGAGCTTGGAAACTCCATAATATGTAATAGGACAGTGAACAGCTGAAATATTTGAAACTGTTCAGTCTGTAAATACTCATACTTACGGGGGAAATGAGACTACTGTTTTCAAATGTTTGAAGTACTTCACTGGAAAAAAGACTTTAGTCTTTATCTTTGGAGCTCTAGGAAGTGGAATTAAGTCTAAAAAAGCAAAGTTTTAAGCAGGTAGATAATGGCTTAATATAAGTCAGAACTATAAGCCTTTCAGCTAGTTAATATTCTGTATTCCTCTCAGTACAAAACAACAAACACAATTTTTTTTAACATTTATTTTGAATCTATTTATTAAATAAATATATGGGGGAAGGAGAGAGTCTTTACTAGACTATTGTAACTCAGAATTATCTTCCCTATTACCACTTGGAATATAATAACCTTGCCATTTTCAAGCCCTCTGAAAAACTTACCTTTTGCAAACTGTGATTTAAGAAAGTTTGATTTGGGAATTTTTATTCTTATAAGAATATCCTTTTTGCTTATTTCTTTAGACTTTCCATTCTCATGTTTAGTTTATTAACTGGTAGATGGCTGATTGTCAAATCTTCTTAAAATGCGTTCCTTCAGCAAATATTTACCAATACTGTTTTGTGTAGAGTTATGAGGATTACTGTAGTGAATTAGACACAGTTGCTGCTTTCATAGACCTTACATTCTATTGAGATCAATATTCAGTTAGAGTTCTTATAAACACTCAGAAGTAGTACAGGGGATTAGGAGGACATACGATTGGATGACCTGACCTAAACTAGGATGAGGGTCAGGAAATGATACAATGCACTTTAGAAAGAATTTCAGGAAAAGGAAATTATTGGCGTACCATATTGGCAACATGGGACAAAAGAGTGTGGCATTTGGAGCCAGATTTCCTGGGTTCACATTCCAGCTTCATTATTTACTTGGAAAAGTTACTTAACTTCTCTGTCCTTCATTTGTAAAATAGGAATGATAATATTTATCTCATAGGGTAATTACATGTATTAAATGAGTTAAAATTGTAAAGGGCACAGAACATTGTCTTTTATGTATTAAATACCATGTAAATAGTAAAGAATAATTATTTAGAAAACAAATCCAAGATACCAGTTTCTGATCATGTTGTAATGTAAATATTAGAAATAATAAAAGTTAAGATTCTTTGAGCACTTACTTTGTATTAGATTTTGTGTTGAATGCCTTTACATAATATATTATTCTCACAGTTCTTTGTGGTAGATAGGATTTTTTTTTTTTTTTTTTTTTTTTTGAGACAAAGTCTCACTCTCACCCAGGCTGAAGTGCAGTGGCAGGATCTTGGCTCACTGCAGCCTTCGTCTCCCAGGTTCAAGCAGTTCTCCTGCCTCAGTCTCCTGAATAGCTGGGATTTACAGGCACGTGCCATAATGCATAGCTGATTTTTATATTTTTAGTAGAGACGGGGTTTCAGTGTATTGGCCAGGCTGGTCATGAACACCTGACCTTAAGTGATCTGCCTGTCTCGGCCTCCCAAAGTGCTAGGATTACAGGTGTGAGCCACTGTGCCCGGCCTGTGGTACATAGGATTTTAATGTTGGCACTTCTTTACCTTTTTTTTTTTTTTTTTAAACAGACTTCATTCAGTATGTTAAAGAATTTGCTCAAGATCCTGGTTAGCTAATAGGCTGTGCTCTTAATTGCTATTCTTGGTAAATACACATGATTTCAATGAAAAACTGACTTTTGTCTAGTATTTGTTAACAGACAGTGGTCTTGTGGAATATTATTGGCAAATTATGTTTTTATAAGTTAAAACACAATGAGATGGGCTTTCAATCCTGCCTTACCTTTTTTTATAGATACTGTTTTGGCTTTAGGAGACCTACGAGAAGCCCATGTACCAGACCCCTTTCTATTGTAGTAGGGACGTGAGACATCCAGTTGAATTCTAAATGAATCATTCTGTGTTAGAAAAATTTTGTAAACATATCTTGTTTACAAGGCAGCTTCATGATTTTATAAGCATTGCCAACCAATGGCATGTGTCCAAGATGGCAGATGATCTATGTCTTTTCCCCATCCAGATTCTTGACAGAATGTCAAACAGGCAAAGTTTGTTTATATCTATTTCCTGGTTCCCTGTTACTTGGTACTCATTTTTACTCTGATTATATTCAAAACATCCGAATACATAGTTTAGCCATATAATTTGCTAGTCCAAATATATTTATGCTTTTTCATTGTTACATCCTTGCTCAGGAACCTATCATGGCTTGCTGTTTCAGTATAATCAAATACTCTGAACTTCACATTCTCTTGTTCAGAATGCCTTACTCTTTGGCCCCATTTAATCTAACCATAGCTGTACACTTCTGCTGTGATATCTTTATTTGCCATGCTCATTAGGTCTAGGTCCTTCCTATTGCTGTGCACTGTGCTTAGAATATTCTGCTTATACTCATCTACTTTGATATTAAGCTTTTATTGGACATAGTAACCCAAATGACTTTTTCTTTATAATATTATTGAATTTTCAGATTTTTATTTACTCTTACAAAATTTTTTATCCATCCATGCATATAAACCCAAGAGACTTTGTATATGTATGGTTTGTTGTTATTTCCTGCATTGTATGGGGGAGTAGTATCTCCTTTAGTACTCAGCATATGGTGCTTTTCATATAATTTAAAGCGATCTACATATTTTCCTTGTATCTACAAGTAAAGATAAATTTTGGCTGAGCTTTGTGCCAAAAGAAGAAAGGATTGGGGAAGAAATATACGAGATAGGAAGTTGACAGGTATAAAGACAGGCACAGTTAAATTATGAATGGTGGTTAATGTGCTGAGATACCTGTATATATGTCACCAAAGTAAAAGTTACCAGTATATAATTTTTAACCTCCTCATGTTGGGGGTTTCAGAATAATAGAAACCCTTGAAATACAGACTGGGGCTTATGGATGATTTTATATTGGATGTGTTTATGTTATTTATATGTAATATATGTATATGAATTTGTATAGTGGAATAGGAGATTAAAGTTGTAATTGTTTTTAAACCCTCTGAGAAAACCTGTGTCTTTATATCAACCAAATATAGTATAGAATATAATGATGTATGTTATGTGCAATTATGAAATTTCTTTTAAAATTCATTACATAATCCACAGTTATATCTAGCATAATCTGTAACATTTGATCAAGGCTTCACAAATAGGAAACGTCAGTCACTTATTGTATATTATTTCTAATCTTAGTTTATTACTAGCATTATGCTTTGTTATTCTTCTACGCAGGTGTAAACTGAGAAGATGGATGTGTTCCTTTCAGTTTAGTTTCGTAAAGGCAGGAAAAAAACCTTGATAATTCGGGATGCTAATATAGCAGGCTTATTTGGAATACACTGGAATCCTGTGCACTGTTATTTTCTGTCTTCAAAAGAAGAAACAGTATGACGTATCTGAGAGCCTGAAAAATAATTTTTATCTTTCATACCGTTTACTTTAAAATTTACATGGAATTTTCTCTCAAGCTAAAGACTAGTAAAATCTTCAAAGATACAGAATATGCTTTTGTAATTAGTTTTCAGGGATGTTTAAAACTTCATCATATCTTTATAGAACAAATCATCTATCTACAATGTTACGTGTTCTTGAAAGTAATGAAAATTAGGAGCTTAGTGAGATTTTTACTTACTTTACCCTTATTTTGGCCCTTATTCCTACATAACTTCTAGAAAACTAAATATAAAACATTTAATGATTCCCATTTTACAGAGAGTTGGTAAAGATCCTATCTCTGGTCTTTGAAGTTTAATTTATCCTGTTCTTATTCTCCACTTTTGACATGCCTTTTCTTTCCCCTAGTCTCTTTCTTATTGTCTTGCTTTCTAAATAATCCCTTTTTAAATAATTTATCAGAATATATTTATTAGCAGTTGTTGCTTTTTAAAAAGGAGTGATACAGATAAGATGGCAAAGTAAATTGGGTGAAAGCACCAGTAAGTAGTAACCTTGCATTTGACACTAAATTGAGACTCTGCCAATAGCTTTTGCTTTTGTTGTGAGAATTATCACCATCTCTTCTATATGCTAACAGAAATTTAATTGTTATATATTGGTAATTTAAATCCCAGCATTTTTCCTGTTAAATTTGATTTCATTCAAACCAAAGATTAACAAAGTTAATTCTAAAACTCCAAGTGGTAGATAGTGAAGGCGTTATGAAGAAAAGCATTGTTCCATATTTAGTAGTATTTCTATTAGGCATCTGTACTGAAAATCATCATTATAGTTTTTAAATTAGTCTGAATCATTTTCATATGCTCTCTTTTGGTAATGGCTATTTATAAAGTGTTTATATATTTTATCATAATTATACCTTATCAACTTCTTCTTTATGTATATCACTGACAGGTTTTTAATCCCCGCCGCCCCCACACAGATTTTATAACTCCTTAAGCTATAACATTGCATACAAACAGAAAAGTGTGTAAATAATGAGTGTGAATTCAGTCAATTGCCATGAGGGACTATGTCTGTAATACTCACCACTGAGGTAAAGACATAAAATAACAATACTCCAAAAGACTGTGTCATATTTTCTCCAGACATTACTTTCCTTCCTGCCAAAGGAAGCACTCGTCTGACTTATTCTATGTATTTTTGAAACTTATATAACATTTTATATCATCTTGTCTGGCTTCTATTAACATTATGTGTGTGAGATTGATTTACACTGTTTCCTGTTCATGAAGCAGTACTGTTCATTTGCTCTCATTGATGGTACAAGTATTTCATCGGAATGTTAAACTTGCTGTCTTTGCTGGTGAAAATATAAGGAACTATCAGTTTGAGGCTGTTTAAATAATGATGCTCTCTTGGACACAGTGTTTTTGGTGCTCATTTGCACACATTCCTGTTGAATATATAGGAGTGAAAGTGGTCAGTCATATTTTTTAAACTTTAGTAAATAAGGCCAAAGTGATTATAATGATTTACACTTTTCTAGCAGTAAATGAAAGTTCCAGTTGTTCCACATTTCTGCCAACACTTAGGTATCAGTCTTTTAAATTTTGTATATTCTGATTGGTATATATTTCTTATTGTAATTGTAATTTTTATATAATGGTAACTTATGATATTGATCATATTAGGATTATAGGGCATTACAGCGTAATGTATTGGTGAAGTATCTTTCTTGTTCAAGTTTTGCTTCTTCTTTTGCTTTCTGTTTTTTTAATTTTATTACTTGATATACAAGTCCTTTATTGACTATATTTTTAAAATACCTGTTCTACTCTATGACTTACCTGTTTATTCAGTTATTTTTTAAAAATAGAACTTCATAATTTTAATACTCATTTGATCAGTTTTAAAGTTAGTGCCATTTGCATCCTGATTAGAAAACCTTTATTCACTTCAGGGTCATGAAATATTTTCTATATTGTCTTTTAGAAAATTTTTATCATCTAAATTTAGTGACAATACAAAGTATCAGAGTTCCCCCCCATATTAATATTCACGTAACACCATTTTTTGAATTCTACTGTTTTCCCATGACTCTCCAGTGCTACCTTAACTTAAATCATAAATCATACATAAACATATATGTGCTCCCTTCCAGTATGCACATATATATATATATGACTTACTCTGGATATTAACATTCTATTTCATTGATCTGTTTGTTTTTGTACCAATACCATACTGTTTTAATTCTGAAACTTTATGATATTTGGTATAGAGTATTTTCTCACTTATTTTTCTTCTTTACAATTATCTTGACTTTTCTCAGCCCTTGAATTTCCATATGAATTTTAGAATCTGCTTGTAACTTTATACCTCAAACTAGAATCCAACGAGATTTTGATTAGAATTGAATTGAATCTAAAGATTAATTTGGGAACTAAGAACAGTTTTAAAGTATTGGGTCTTCTAAACGATGAACGTGATACATCTTTTCATTTACCTAGGCTTTTAAAAAATGTACTCATTCAGTAATTTATCTACGTCTTTCTTCAGGTATATACCTAGTGTTTGTTTTCCATAATGCCATAAAAAATAACTTAATTTTGGTTTCTAATTGTTCCTGCTTTATGTGAAAACAATTTATTTCTTAATATATTGGATAAAGCTACTGATTGATGTCAGATAGTTTGACTCTACACTAATTTTTCTGCATACACTTTTATCAACTGAATGTAAAGATCTTTTTCTTCCTTTTCATCCTTTATACGTTTCTTTTTTCTCTTGCCTTACTGCACGGGTTAGAACTGCCTTTTCAGCATTAACTATAAATGATGACAGAAACCATCCCTATAAACTTTCAATATTTCTCCATTAAGATATGATGTGTGTTGTAGCTTTTATTACAGAAGCCCTTTATCACTTAAGATATTCTTTTATTCCTGCTTCGTAAGAGTTTTTATCATGAATGGGAAATGAATTTTGTCAAAAACTTTTTTGAATCTAGTTAGGTAATTACATCATTTTTGTCTTTTACTCTTTTAATGCAACAAGTTGCATTGATTGAGATATTATTATGTTACATCAATCTTATATTTTCAAAGTAAACTCAATTTGGTCATGATAAATTGTACTTTTTATATATTGCTAAAATATATTGGTTTTTTCTTTAGAATTTTTACATCTGTGTTCATAGTGAGATTGACCCATACTTTTCCTCATAAAAATAGTTGGGAAATGTTTTCAGTTTCACTGTTCTTTGGAAGAATTTGTGTAAGATTGGTGTTTTATCTTTTTGAATATGTGGAATATTATTTAAGAAGCCATCTTAGTTTAGAGTTCTTAGCCCCTTTAAGGCTACAAATATCTCTCCTAAGTATGGTTAGAGCTGCATCCCATACATTTTGTTTTACTTTTATTTTATTTTTTGAGATAGTCTCACTCTGTCACCCAGACTGGAGTGCAGTGGCATAATCTCGGCTTACTGCAACCTCTGCCTTCTGGGTTAAAGCAATTCTGTCTCACCCTCACGAGTAGCTGGGATTACAGATGCATACCACCACACTTGGCTAATGTTCGTATTTTTAGCAGAGACAGGGTTTCATCATGTTGGCCAAGCTGATCTTGAACTCCTGACCTCAAGTGATACATTCACCTTGGCCTCCCAAAGTGCTGGGATTACAGGTGTGAGTCACAGAGCCTTTTTGATATGATTTATTTTTATTATTTGTTTAAAAACATTTTCTGTTTTATGTTTTGATTTCTTCTTGAAACTTTGGTATTCATTTCTAAATATACATTTAATGTCCTCATCAATATGCTTGGGATTAAGTCTCTCATCTTGCCATTTGTATTCTATTTCTCTGCTTGTTCTATATCACTTTTCTTATTTCTTTTTTACATAGTGTTTATTTTGAATTTATTTTCTTTAGCTGTATTAGTTATACAGTCTTTAATCTCTTAGTCATTACTCTACAGATGCCATTATGCATTCCTAACCTACTGAAGTCTAATATTATTTTATCACATTCTAGACAGTGCAGGGAATTTAGTACACTTTGATTTCTTTTACAATTTATGTAGTGTCATTGGTACTTACATATATTTTAAACCTTATACATTTAAAACCGTACATACCTAATATAATAAAAATACCTAGTTATAATTGTTTTTAGACTTAATATACATTGATATTGATTTATACATTTATCATTTCCTTTGCCCTCTATTTCTTCCATCTCTGACCTTCCACTTGAATTGTTTATTCTACCTAAAGAATATTCATTCACATTTTCTTTTGTGTGGATATGCTCTTGACAGATTATCTCAATTTTTGTTTATCTGAATGTATTTTTAGTTCACCTGCCATTTGAAAGGTTATTTTTACTAGACCAGCAGTTATTTTATTTACTTCAGCCCTTTGCTGTTATGTTTCCATTGTCCTTTAGCTTCTATTGTTTCTCTTGGGAAATATGTTGTTGATCAACTTGTTACTCCTTTGAACATGAATTGTGCCATCATTCCCAGTACTCAGCTACTGTTAGTATACATTTTTTAATCTGTGATTTTCAGAAGTTATACTATTATGGACCTGACTGTTGTGTAGTTGTCTTAGTTTTCATCTTGCTTGGTACTTTTACCACTTCTGAAGTATAGATTAATGTTTTTCATTTGTATTAGGAAGTTCTAAGTTATTCTGTTTTCAAATACTGCTTTTGTTCATTTTCTTTCTTCTTTCTTTATGGTAGCCAGCTACATATATGTTAAACCTTTTTACTGTAACATGTATATTTATTCTATTTCTTCTGTATTGTTCATCCTTTTGTATGTTCAGTCTGTATATTTTCTTACCTGTCTTTTGGTTTGTGAATTTTTTCATCTGTAAAAAATTTAAAAGGTTTTATCATAAGAACCATTCATTTAGATTGGTTTCTCAGTTCTAGAATTCCATTTGAGTCTCTTTTATGATTTCTGTTTTCTTCCAAAAATTTTAGTCTTTTATTTTCTTGAGTGTATTAGGCATTGTTATTTCAATGCTAAGTTCTGAAATTTAATTATCTAAATGTTAACTGTTGTCTGTTGTTTCTGTTGGTTTTAGGTGATACTGATGTACCTCCTTGTATGACTGCTTATTTTTTACTCAATACCAGATAATTCTGTATGAAAAATTGTAGAGACAGTTAGAAGGCTAGCATGATGTTGTATTTATTCATAGAAGATTTATTTTGGCTTCAGAAAGGTGGCCAAAGGACTGACAATCTCAGATTGCTTTAATCTAGGCAGGAATTGAGAAGATTCAAAGTTAAATTTAGTTTCTGTTACAGTTTGTCTGTTTGTGGTTCATTTTTCCTTAGTTCCTGTCATGCCTTGTTAGTAGCTCCCTAGTTGTAGTTTTAGTCCTCCTAGCTTCAGATTTGGTCTCTGGGCATTTTCTCTTATGTCCCAAAAGGGACCTTTTGGGAATAGGCCAACCCTTCCAGGAGGAATGCACCTCCCAAAGAGGTACACATTACTTTCGTTTTCTTCTTGTCTGAGATCACAGCCCCATAATTTGTCACTGTCTTTGTTGTTCTCAGTGATTTCCAACAAACGTTTTTGTTATTAATAATTTCTTACGTTTTCTAGTACTCATCAAGAAGGTTTATTAATGTCACCTAGTTCATCATGTAAGCAGAAGACATTGTGACTATCTTTATACTGAGTTACAATCTTTAGATGGTTATTTTAAAATCTAGTTTTCTGTAGATTATCAGAAATTTGCCATTGCTTATACTTTTATACACAATTTCTTAGCATAGATTTGGATATACATTCATAACAGAAAGCTTTAAGGCATATGAAGAGATAACCACTAAAATAGATGGATGCTCACAATTGTACTATATATGACTAAGTTAGATTTCAAGTAGATAAAATTTAGCTATGAGGAAGAAAGATTTAAATTTAGTATTATTTTGGTCATCTATTTTTTTTCCTTTTTAAAATTTTTTTTATTTTTATTGCATTTTAGGTTTTGGGGTACATGTGAAGAACATGCAAGATTGTTGCATAGGTACACACATGGCAGTGTGATTTGCTGCCTTCCTCCCCTTCACCTATATCTGGCATTTCTCCCCATGCTATCTCTCCCCAAATTCCCACCCCGCACTGTCCCTCCCCTTTTTCCCCCCACAGATTTTTTTTTTTTAACACAGCAAGGAAATAGTGTTTCATATATAAAATAACTATACCTTATACAGCATTTCTGTTTCCCAAATTTGCTTAGATTTTTTGGCTTTCTTAACAGAAATTGGGTGATCTCATTTATTTTTAAAGTCTTTTCTTTATCTTAGCAGGGTAGTGATATTTAGAAAGATAAATAATAATTTGTTTAAAAAGATAAAATTTTTTTTCTGATATATTACTCATAATTTTCATTCAAATATCAAATACTCTTCTCTTTGTTCATCTTTGTGGAATTTCAGAAATAACTATTTGCTACTCACTTCTTTTTCTCTAAATTTGTTTATTTACTGATCAAAAGGTTAACTAAAATTATCAAGGATTCCATGCACTTCCAAGATAGGGATAAGATCAATAATCTAAAGACTCAGTTATTTTCTGTCTTCACTGCTTACAGACAGGGAACACAGTCTCTTCAGCCTGGACCTGTGTAGAAGAATTTGGAGGAAATAAACAGGTAAGAGTTTATTTGGTAAAAGTCTCTTAGGAATATTAAGTAATATATTTAATTTTCAGAAAATCGGTTATGAATTGTTCTTTATAATGAAACTTTGTGAAGTGTTTTGTTTATAATAGCCTTGTTAATTATAGACTCATTAAGCAAATGTTTTAAAAAGTTAAACAGGTTTCTGCATTTCAGGTCTTCTCCAAACATTTAACATGCTATATACCTTGAGCAACCAAGATAGTAAACAGTATTATAAATTAGATATATTTGGAGTTAGTGTGTTATTTATAGATTATTAAAGTATTTCTCAAAAGTATCTGAAAATAAGACTCTCTTAAACCAAAATCTTATTGAAACAATTTGGAATAAAAGTTGTATTTACTATGACTTAGTGTTTATTCAACAAAGTACTTCTGGAGAAAGACAAGTTTTAGTAGGAAGTTAAAAGATAGCTTGTTATTTGAGTCAAGATTATTACTTTCCAAAGTCTTTTTTCACACGTAGAGGCAAAAGAATGTTATGCTTTCTCGGGTACAATTCATATAATATATGTGTGTCCTTGAGTAAGTTACTTGACCTTTTTGTGCCTCAATTCCTCATTGACAAAGGGGATAATAATAATACTTATAAGTCTGTTATATGGATTCAGTTGTACTAATCTTGTATGGTTATTTTTATCATTTAATAAGTGATAAATATTGGCCATTACAATTAATATATTGTTTCTCAGATTCAAAGAGAAATGCTTTTATACTTGAGACTTTAAATTTTATTTTTACAGATCTTAATCTTAGCATAAAAATTCAAATAAGTGATACTAGTCTTAGAACTCCTTATAGCTTTTTATAATTCAAAATTTGAATTACAAGGACTGATTTTACTTATAGAAATAAAACTTAAAAAGAATTGCTGGATTTTCTAAGGCTTTTCTCATTTGCCCACATGGTTTATCTAGTAAGCTACAACTTTTTTTTTAACCTATGCTGAAGCCTACCTAGATTGCTGCAGGATCGTAATTTTTTCTCTCAAAGACTGCTTCTGCTCCAGTTTCCAAATGGCCTAGAAAGGAGCATTAAAAGGAGTTTGACATAACTATCTTTTAATACAAAGGTAGCAAAGTAGAAGCTCTAGATATGGTATGTTTTTGTTTTTTGTCTTTTAAAGGAAAGCAACTAGGCTTAATTTCAGTACAAATAAATATCTTTTATTCTGGATCCTCTTTATGTTCTTTTTGTTAGTGTGTTGCCTTGACTCTAAAGGCACTTGAGCTTGTAATTGCTGTGTTTAAATATTTGAAGATTTTATTCTGTTTTATTTTTAATGTTTTCCCATTATGTGTTAACTCCATTAAAATTTATTCCCTGATTTTCAAAATTCAGTGAAATAACTGCTTCTAAGGTCAAACAGGTTTGGGAAAATCTGTATACTAAATACTCCCTTTGGAAAATCATAGTGCATACTAGCATCCTAGGTAATTGAGGTAACAATCTGTTTAACTTGTAAGCCTATCTGTTCTAAATTTTTCTTGAAATTATTTGGCTATAGGATGCTTGTTTTGAGGAATTCTTGCACTTTAATTATATGGGATGTAGTTTCGGTAACACTGAAGCTAACCCAGAGACACACAGGGTTTTATTTCTTTTTATTATGTTTTTGACTTTATTGAGGTATAAATAAAATGCAACAAAATGCTCATATTTAAAGTGTGTAATTTGTTTCATTTTGATTTATATATACTTCTGTGAAATGACACCACAATTAAGAAAACAAACATTTCCATCAGCCCCAAAAGTTGCCCCATGCAACTGTAATCCATTCTTCCTTTTATTTCTTTCATTTCAGACAGCCACTCTAGATTAGTTTGCAATTTCTAGGATTTCAAATTCTTGCTTCTGAAGGTTTAAATTGTAATCTTTAGATAATTTAGAATTTCATTTTAAAGAAATTTTATTTCTGTAACTATTTCCTCTGCTTAGTTAGCTCTTGATTTTCAGTACTAGGATAGAAGTACAAAATAAATGATAAATATTATTTATACTTATATGACATTTTAATCTCTGAACCCAGCCATATTTTATGTTCTGGGAATGTTTAGTAGTACAGCTAAAAGAAAAAAAGGATTGTTTTGCAGATAAAATTTAGTGTTTCAGTGAAACTAAGTTATTGAGATAGTTCTTTCAGTTATGGTTATTGAATGTTATAAATTGAAATATTAATAAAATGGCATAATAAGGATTTTTTAAAATTTCAATACAGATCCCATAGGAATCTAAAGAAATGCTTAAAATATGTGTTAAAGGTCTGATAAACGTATTTCATAGATGAAAAGATCAGGTGTTTCATTTTTAACACTGGTGGGAATGTAAAATACTATAGCCTTAGCTACCTTGGAAAACAGTTGAGCAATTTCTCAAAAAGTTAACCTGGGAATTACTATATAACTCAGCAGTTTCATTCTTAGATACTTACTAAAGAGACTTGAAAACATATTTTCAAAAAACACTTGTATTTGTTATTCCTTAGCAGTATTATTCATAATAGCCAAAAGGTTGAAACAACCCAAATACCTATCAACTGATGAATGGATAAACAATATGTAATCTAGCTATGATGATATATTATTCAGCCGTTAAAAGAGATGAAGTTCTGATACATGCTACAACATGTTTGAGCCCTGAAAGCATTATGTTATGAAGTCAGTTCTAAAAGACCACATAAATTTATACATAAAGTCTAGAAAAGGCAAGTCTATAGAAATAGAAAGGCTAGTAGTTGCTGGGGCTGGGAGAAGAGAGAATGGGAGTAACTGCTAATAGATACAGAGTTTCTTTTTAGATTGATGAAAATATTTTGGAGTTTTATAGTGGTGTTCTACATGTGATTAAAGTTGTACATTTAAAAATATATATATTAAAAAGTTGATGGAAGTGGTGTTAGAACTCATGTAGCTAACAGAGAGGAAGAAATCAATTATGAGGAATACATTTTTTTAAATTAAAAATTAGTCTAAAGAACATAGAAACAAAAAGGGAGTCAAAATTAATATGAGTCAAAATTTTATCTCACTTCAAAGTCTCAAGTGTTTTCTTCATCTTTAAGACAGAAAAGTAGCTAAGAATTAGTGATGTTTGGTCATGATGTAAAAGATGAATTAGAGAGAAAACAAGAAATATATTGAGTGAAACAATATATCTTATCCACTGTTTACATTTTCAGTGAGAAACATACTGCTATTATTCACTACCAGACTGTCTTTGTGCTGAACACAGAAAGGAGGTGGTAGACCAAATTATAGTAGCTACATAAACAAGCCTGCCAAGTATGTGGTTTATGTACTGCCAGTGTCTACTCTTGCTCCTGTGTCAGATGTAGCATAAGTCATCACTCACTTTCCTGTTTATTCCAGACACACCACTAGAGTCTTTCTAAATCTAGAATTCCTATTTGCCATTACTACTTGATTACAATTGCCACATTAGGTTAAGCTTATGTGCTACTCTCTATACATCAAATTTGTTCTATGAAAATATTTATATTTCATATGTAAATATGAAATTAGGATTACATTTGATCAGATTTTCTATATTTCATTATATCAGAGCAGTTTTTCTCTCTCTCTTTTTTTTTTTTCCACAAAACAACCTTTTCTTCAAGTGAAAGTTTAGCGTATAAAACAAGGAATGCAGAGCTGCATGAATTGAAATGGGAGGTATGGGAATGGGAAATGCAAGTGAAAAACAGGTAGCTTAGAGAACAGCACTGTCTGCTTTAGTTCTGCCCCCCATCCCCATAATAACCTCTTCAGACAGTTTCTCTCAACCATTCTTGAGAAGATTGCCAGAGCAAGAAAGCTTAAGCAAGTGGAAATAGTACTTTCCTAGGAATTGGGAGGCCTAAATTTAATTTTTCTTTTGTCTATTTAGCTTTTATCTCTGTCATTCATCAGCGAAATAAGTCATTTAATTTAGAGTTTAATAAGGTCTCAGCCTACTCCTGGTTTGTGATTTGGAATGAGAGAATTTGACTAGTCAAAAACTATCAGTATCAACAAGAAAAAGACAAAGCCAATAAAAATAAGCAAGAGGCTTAAACAGATACTTTGCCAAAGATATTTAAATGGGAAACAAACATGTTATTAGTCATAAGAGAAATCAGAATTAAAACCACTGTGAGATACAGTTTTACATTCACCACAATAGATATGATTAAAATTGCTGGAAATAACAAATGTTAGGATGTGGAGCAACTGGAGGGCTCATATTTTATTGGTGTGAATATAAAGTGGACATACTAGAGAACTCAAGCAGTATGGATCATCTATCCTAGGACCTAGCAATGGCATTCCCAGATATTGACCCAAAAGAAATGAAAACATATATCCACCAAAAGGTTCCTATAAAAACATTCATGGCAGCTTTATTAATAATAAAACCAACCCAGATACTCATTAGTGAGTGAATAGATAATGAGATTGAATTATATTCATACAATCAAATGATGCTCAACCATAAAGTGGAAGAAACTACTGAAATACACAACATGAATGAATCTTAGAAATTATATAGAGATATTATCTTGATTACCTTTCTGGAATAATTTTACCAAAACAGTGTATTTGAGTTTCAGGTTTGCAAGGCAAGATGTCAGTGGATTCTCTTTGTGAATGGAAAAAAGCATTTTTATTTTGTATAGAAGCCTCCTCTTTTTTTTAATTGCATTTTAGGTTTTGGGGTACATGTGAAGAACATGTAAGATCGTTGCATAGGTACACACATGGCAGTGTGATTTGCTGCTTTCCTCCCCATCACATATATCTGGTATTTACCCCCATGCTATCTCTCCCCAACTCCCCACCCCCTGCTGTCCCTCCCGTTTCCCTCCGACAGACACATGTGTGATGCTCCCCTCCCTGTGTCTATGTGTTCTCATTGTTCAACACCCCTCTATGAGTGAGAATTTCAGTGTTCGATTTTCTGTTCTTGTGTCAGTTTGCTGAGAATGATGATTTCTAGGTACATCTGTGTCCCTGCAAAGGACATGAACTCTTCATTTTTTATGGCTGCATAGTGTTCTTTGGTGTATATGTGCCACATTTTCCCTGTCCAGTCTATCATCGATGGGCATTTGGGTTGGTTCCAGGTCTTTGCTATTGTAAACTGTGCTGCAATGAACATCATCTGTGTGCATGTGTCCTTATAGTACAATGATTTATAATCCTTTGGATACATACCCAGTAATGGGATTACTGGGTCAAATGAAATTCCTATTTTTAGGTCCTTGAGGAATCTCCACACTGTCTTCCACAATGGTTGAACTAATTTACACTCCCACCAACAGTGCAAAAGTTTTCCTATTTCTCCACATCCTCTCCAGCATCTGTTGTCTCCAGATTTTTTAATGATTGCCATTCTAACTGGCGTGAGATGGTATCTCGATGTAGTTTTGATTTGCATTTCTCTAATGACCAGTGATGATGAGCATTTTTTCGTATGTTTGTTGGCCTCGTGTATGTTTTTTGTAAAGCGTCTGTTCATATCCTTTGCCCACTTTTGAATGGGCTTGTTTTTTTCTTCTAAATCTGTTTTAGTTCTTTGTAGATTCTGGATATTAGCCCTTTGTTAGATGGATAGATTGCAAAAATTTTTTCCCATTCTTTAGGTTGCCAATTTACTCTAATGATTGTTTCTTTCTTTTTTTTTTTTTAATTGACATGAAGTTTCGCTCTTGTTACCCAGGCTGGAGTGCAATGGTGCGATCTTGGCTTACCGCAACCTCCACCTCCTGGGTTCAGGCAATTCTCCTGCCTCAGCCTCCTAAGTACCTGGGATTACAGGCACACGCCACCATGCCCAGCTAATTTTTTGTATTTTTAGTAGAGACAGGGTTTCACCATGTTGACCAGGATGGTCTCGATCTCTTGACCTCAGGATCCACCCACCTCGGCCTCCCAAAGTGCTGAGATTACAGGCATGAGCCACTGCACCCGGTTGATTCTTTTGCTGTGCAGAAGCTCTGGAGTTTAATTAGATCCCATTTGTCTATTTTGGCTTTTGTTGCCAATGCTTTTGGTGTTTGGGTCATGAAGTCCTTGCTTATGCTTATGTCCTGAATGGTTTTGCCTAGATTTTCTTCTAGGGTTTTTATGGTGTTAGGTCTTATGTTTAAGTCTTTAATCCATCTGGAGTTAATTTTAGTGTAAGATGTCAGGAAGGGGTCCAGTTTCTCCTTTCTGCACATGGCTAGCCAGTTTTCCCAACACCATTTATTAAACAGGGAACCATTTCCCGATTGCTTGTTTCTGTCAGGTTTGTCAAAGATCATATGGTTGTAGATGTGTGGTGTTGCCACCAAGGCCTCTGTTCTGTTCCATTAGTCTATGTTTCTGTTTTAGTACCAGTACCATGCTGTTTCGATTACTGTAGCCTTGTAGTATTGTTCGAAGTCCAGTATTGTGATGCTTCAGCTTTGTTCTTTTTGCTTAGAATTGACTTGACTATGTGGGTTCTCTTTTGGTTCCATATGAAGTTGAAGGTGTTTCTTTCTAATTCTGTGAAGAAGGTCATTGGTAGCTTGATGGGGATAGTGTTGAATCTATAACTTATTTTGGGCAGTATGGCCATTTTCATGATATGGATTCTTCCTAACCATGAGCATGGAATGTTTCTCCATCTGTTTGTGTCCTCTCTCACTCGTTGAGCAGTGGTTTGTACTTCTCCTTGAAGGGTCCTTTACGTTCTTTGTTAGTTGTATTCCTGGGTATTTTACTCTCTTTGTAGCAATTGTGAATGGCAGTTCGTTCTTGATTTGGCTCTCTTTCAGTCTGTTATTGGTGTATAGGAATGCTTGTGATTTCTGCACATTGATTTTGTATCCGGAGACTTTGCTGAAGTTGCTTATCAGTTGCAGGAGATTTTGGGCTGAGACGATGGGGTCCTCTAAATAGACAATCATGTTGTTTGCAGATAGAGACAATTTGACTTCTTCCTTTCCTAATTGAATACACTTTATTTCTTTTTCTTGCCTGATTGCTCTGGCTAGAACTTCCAATACTATATTGAATAGGAGTGGAGAGAGAGGGCATCCTTGTTTGGTGCCAAATTTCAAAGGGAATGCTTCCAGTTTTTGTCCATTCAGTATGATACTGGCTGTTGGTTTGTTGTAAATAGCTTTTATTATTTTGAGAAGCCTCCTCTTTTTGTAATTCATTTTTTATTGGTAAAAATTAAAAATTCAAATTTACTTAAAATTATGTTGAGAGAAAGATTGTAGATATAAAAATACTTAATACATATTACATGTAATCTAAGAACAGGCAAAACTAATCTACTGGAATAGAAATCAGAAGGTGGTTGCCTCCAAGAAAGATCTGTTGTTTGGAAAAGGGCACAGGAAACTTCTGGATTGGGCGATATGTTTTATATCTTGTTTGGGATGTCAATTACATAGATTTATACAGTTATCAAAACTCATTGAAATTAACATAGGATATATGCATTTTATTTTGTGTCAATTGTATGTCAGTATTCAAAGTGTTAAGGCAGGTGAGTAACAGTGTAAAACATACCTTCTGAAATCAGCTCTGTATCATTCCTTAAGAAGGGATCTGAAGTACAGATCCCAGTCTGAGGCAGAAACAGTGGGATTGAAGAGATAAGGATGTTCATTGGGAAGGAAAACCAGGGGTAGGCAAGTAAGTATATGCTAGGAATTTTAACTCATTTATTAATTTATGATTTTCTAAAAATTAGGATTTCTGCTTTTTATTTCCTATGATATGAAAATTATATGTTAGAATAAATCTGTGGAAAACATTGTACTTTTAGGTTCATCCCACCGATTAAACAGTCTCAGCTTACATTTCATTCATGGAAGTTTGGTTTGTATTGTGTTTTCTAACCAGCTAGATGTCTTCCTAAATATATTTAGATTCTTAGTGATTTTAAAAATAAAATTTATTTTCGAAATGCTTGTAAAATTTTACAAATTTCTGAAACCTTTTGTTTCCTAATCTTTGTAGTATTTGTGAGGGATTTTTTTTCTTTAGATATATCCTACATGAATAAAGTCATAATCAACTTTTAATTTTGTATTTAATCACCTTAAAAATAGGCAGTACTAAGTTGATCAGTGTATATCTCTAAGGGCTTAAGTTCAAGGTTTACAGTGGGCACTATCAGGAATGCAGATAAGCTAAGCAATTTGCTAGTGGCCAGCTGCTTGGCTAGCCACTCTCTGAAAAATTTTTCCCTAAAAGTAACTTCCATGTCCATATTTCATGAATAGGCTGCATTACCTCTTGAGTGGATGCAAACTCAAAATAAAAGTGATTTCTCTTTGAAAACTACATTTCCCTGTTTGCAGTAACCTGCTCTTCTAAGTTGTATTGTTGATTACCACAGTGTTAAAATTGGAAGAGCTAGGTGTATTATAGGTAAATGGCTAATAAGAATTGACTGCATTTGCATAATAATTTTCAGAAGGAAATAATCCAGCCTTTTTTATAAAGCAGTTATTTGGGAATACATCAGACCCACTAATATTACTGTTTATACTCAGTACCAAACCCTTCAGGTAAAGTGGATTCTTTAAAAAAAGAAAAAAAAAAAAGCACCATGGTGGCTCATGCCTGTAATCCCAGCACTTTGGGAGGCCAAGGTGGGCGGTTCACCTGAGGTCAGGAGTTGGAGACCAGCCTGGCCAACATGGTGAAACCCCGTCTCTACTAAAAATACAAAAATTAACCAGGTATGATGGTGGGTTCCTTTAATCCTAGCTACTTGGGAGGCTGAAACAAGAGAATCTTTTGAACCCAGGAGGCAGAGGTTGCAGTGAGCTGAGACCACACCATTGCACTCTAGCCTAGGCAACAAGAGCGAAACACTGTCTCCAAATAAATAAATAAATAAAAAGGAAAAAAAATTGTGTGGTATGTAGAGTCATCCTACCTTGGATATTAGAAAAGTAAATGGTACCAAAGTAATTTCACATTCTTTTTCAAAATACTGAAAATATTGGGAACTAGTTACTTTAAATCTATTTATGTCTTCCTGGAACAAATTGCTTTGTTGATCTTATGGTACCATTCATAAAAATAAAAAGGTTATAAAATTATTCTAATTAGAGTTTTATAATGCTAGAAATTCAACCTATATTAAACTGATTTTCATTTTTCCTTTTCTTTTTCTGAACTAGGTCCTTTCTGATGATGCTTGAGGTTACTCTCCTGCAGTTGATCTCATTCCTGTTGGCTAAACATTAAGTCCCATGACAACATTAAGTTAATGCACCTATGGTGTAGGCATCATTTATAGTATCAGGACAGTATTATAGAAAAAAAAAACGTACCTGTACATTAGATGACCTAATTTTTCTTCCATTCCTAGAAATACCATAATGTTTCTGAATAATAATTTTATTGTCACACCCTTGGCTTATTTTGCACTAAAGAGCATAGTTGAGTTTTTGGAAGGTACAGGATTTAAAAATTTGGTCTGTAATATACATACATATAAATACTGCAGTTAATGAAGCAGGATATTATTGGTGCATAAGATGAATGTTTATTGTGGAACAGCATATTTCAAGTATAATTATTTTTTAATTGGTTTAATTTTGGATATTTTTCTGTACTATAAGTTGATAATGGTTTTTTGAAGTTCATTTAATAAAGGATGATTCATTTTACTGTTTTATCATACCAGTAGGATTTTAATGTTCAATCAGTATGTTAAGTTAGATAAATGTTTGTAATAGTATTTAAATAATGAAATATTGGCCAGCTAGTTTATACCAAATGTTTTTGCAGTCCAGGGGTACATGTTTCTTCTGGTTTGTTGCTTAATACAGCTTCAAAAAAAAAAAAACATATATGAATTCACTGTTTTTTTATCTTTTCTTCATGGGCTACCCCTTAGAACCAAATTTAAAAGAAGCTTCTTTGTAGAGCAAGAGAAATCAGAGGTTCTCTTTTTTTATAACCAAAACATCAGGAAACAGTAGATATCCAATAATTTATTCTAGTAAGATCTCTGAAATATTGTGTCAGTAAAGGAAAGTTAATGCTGACTGACAAAACTATCAGGATTTGCAGTGCAGTGAATGCTGAAATAATCTTTAACCAGCAATATAGTATCATCAAGATTTCCAGTGTTAGAACATTATGTTAAAATGTGATTTTTGTTTTAATGCTTTGTCTCTTTGAATTAAATTTATGTCCATAAAGATGTGCAGCATAATTGTTCATGTATTTATTTACAGACTACAATTTCCGTCGCAGCTCAATAAATAGTCTTTCCCCTGTTAGTGCTACCCTCTCTTCTGGGACTCCCAGCGTGCCTCTTTATACTTCAAGGCCTTATTCTTATCCAAGCTATCACTTGTCACCAACAATATCACTTGCTAATGGCAGCCATGTTGGACAACGACTGTATATTTCCAATCAGGCCTCATTCTTCTGAAGAAAATATTGTAAACATTAATATGAAAATTTGTGTAAATTTGTAGTATGAAAACTTGCAAATTAAAATACTGTTTCATTTTAGAATCGGGTATGCACATTTGGTTTTAAAAATATATTTATTCAAAAGTACCTAAACAGCTATAATTCAGAAAAACATGGAGTTGTAGAATAAATAAAAATGCAGAGTTTAAAAAGTTAGTGGTTTCTTGATAAAAGTACAGCAAACTACTATTCTTTTTAAACTTTTGGGATTTTCTTCTAATTCCTAAGTGGGCAATAGAACCTAGTCATTTAAGTTAATTTTTTGCATAATTTTGCTAAATTCCATTTCACAAATATTAAAGCACTTGAAGACAATGGTTAGAGTAGATTTGATTACCAAGGATATTAGAACAGTTATATGACCAGAAGCATCTAACCATTATGTAGAAAGAAATGATGAGAGAAAAATTAAAATACAAATTTTGTGCAGTATTAAAGAAAAAGCAGTCTACCATTGTGGTCCTTGAAAATAACTAGATATTTTCGTTGTTAGACAAATTATAATTTTGATGTTAATGTATTTAAGGATTTTATAGTTATACTTTGTGTTTTTGGTATTCTTTGTATTATTTTAATAACAAGTGTTATGGGTTTTTAATGTTGAAATCATGTGTTAATTTTTGTACTTGAATTTAATTTTTTTGACATTAAATATGTGTTGCTTCTAATGATGATGTTTTCTTTTTATTAGAATGACAAAAACTTTAGTTTTCACAATCACTTTGAGCTTTTCTTGAGAACAATTTCACTTACTAGTTATACAGTAATAGGCTCAGTGCCTTCCTGAGACTCAAGTGAAGGATGATGAAGAAAGAAAATTTTTTTATATACTCAAAGGAATTTAAATCATTCTGCTTTAAAGACATATGCACACGTTTATTGCAGCACTATTTGCAATAGCAAATACATGAAACCAACCCAAATGCCCATCAGTGATAGACTGGATAAAGAAAATGTCTTTTCTTTATGTATCACATAAAGAAAATGTGCAGCCATAAAAACAAATGAGATCATGTCCTTTGCATGAATATGGATGAAGCTGGAAGCCATCATCCTCAGTGGACTAACACAGGAACAGGAAACCACCACATGTTCTGGCTCCTAAGTGGGAGCTGAACATTGAGAACACATGGACACAGAGGGAAGCACACATCAGGGCCTTTTCGGAGCTGGTGGGTGAGGAGAGGGAACTTAGTGGACAGGTCAGTAAGTGCAGCAAACCACCATGGCACACATATACCTATGTAACAAACCTGCACGTTCTGCAAATGTGTCCCATTTTATTTTTTTGGAAGAAATGATTGTTTTGTAAAACTAACAAAAATTATTTTCAGGGACTAATCGAAGTACTTCGCTAATAAACCCACTGAAGTTTCCTCCTTTCACTTATTAATAATTAATGAGTTCAAGTCATTTTGACTTAAATATTTTAGTATACATTTGTAATTATTTCTAATGATAATTTTTATAATATCTGAGATAACTCAGCAAATCTTTGTTAATCAACTAATTGTGGAGCCGTATGGGGTATAGGATTTGTAAACAATTTGAAATAGTTGCAAATATTTTCTCTATCAGCCTGAGTTTCAAGCAGAAATTATGGAAATTAATGTCAGTTTTTTTCAACCTTTAAATAATATTCCATATAAACCATGCAATACTTACCTTCCAGTTTACTGCCTTAGATTTTCCAATTTAAATGGTCATAGACACTGTGCTTAAATATTTTCCTCCTGACTCAACTGTTTGAATTGCATAGATTTTGCTCTTAATTGCCAGACATGTGGCTGACAGGTGCATGTCACTCAGCAAGCATACAGAGAGTGTTTATTTTGTTGATGACTGTGGTAATAACCTTGGAATACAGAGGTTACTCAGACTCCAAGGAAGAAGAAAAAGAAGACACACTTGTTTTTCATAGAAATATTTGAAATGGCCCATCAGAATAATTGCAAGTTTTCACAAAGCTTTTTCACTTTCAAGAAAAACAATTGAGCTTACCAACCACACATTGTATTTGGAGTTCCATGGTGATTTGATGAGAAGCATATAAGCTTTGTTAGTCAAATCCCACTCCATTAAGAAACAGCCCTTTGAACTTGGACACAGTTTTTAATGTTAGCCATAGTTTTCACTTCTGTAAAGTGGTAATACACATTCCTTTTAATGTTTGTTAACAGTAAAATGCCTGGCAGATGGTGTGTGTGATATAACATGGGTATAGTTATATGAAAGAGCATAGTACTTTATAGTTTTTCATCCCTACTCCCTTTAATTGGAAATATAGAAATCAGTACATTCATATGAAACACTATCCCTTTCTGTGACGTTCTGGATGAGCAGGTAATCTTTATGTGGAATAAAATTTTATTTGAGTTGTGAACATAGCTACTAATCATTTTGCTGCTTTAATTCTTACAGAATAAGCTGTGTAAGGCATTTGCTCCAAATGAGGGCTTCCTTGGATGATCACAAGCTATTTATAAGTCTTAGCCATATGATAGATTTCATTAGTCAGGGAAACAGTTCTAAAGACAGACTTTATCAAATTTTGTGTGCAACATTGTGCAGAGAACCATGGCTGATATGTGGAAGTTTATGACCTATTATGATGGAGCTAGGACCTGTGTTGCTTAAAGTCCCTTGTCAGCAAAAAGATTAGAAGGTATGCAGAAAGTGTAATTAACCCTATCATTCTTCGCTAGTTTGTTTATAATTTTAGGGAGAGAAAGACTTCTTTATGACTTACCATGTAGAAAGCATAATAGAAAAAATTGCTAAATTAAATTTAAAAAGAAAAGTCTGCATGGTACTTGAATGTTGTTTTACAAAGGGCTGATCTCTTAATATTTCTAGGTATCAGAAAAAGTAACCACCCATGAAAAAGTGGATGAAATGTCTGAGTAGGCAGATGACAAATGGCCCTATTAAAATGATGGCTTATGTCATGCTAAATGCAGATTAAAAGTTCAGATTGGCAGAAATTAATAGTTTGATAAACTTTTGGCAAGCCTGTAAAGAAACAAGTATTCTCATTTTTACAAGCCTGTAAAGAAACAAGTATTGTTATTGGAATCAAAAAAATGATATCCATATAGGAAGCAACTCGACAGCTGTTGTCCAAAATTACAAACCTTTTGGTCCAGCAGTTCTGGGATATACATGGATGTGTGTATATAAAAATGATATATTTATAAAGCTATCCATCATTAGAGGACTGGTTAAGAATAAATTTATCAGTACATACTAAGAAGCCATACAAAAGAGGATTACTCTTTATTCCTGATAGAGGAAGAGAATATTAAGTGAAAATGAGCAAGGCATTATTTAAGAATGTGTGTATAATGCAGTGTTCTCTTTTGGTAAAGAGGGAAAGAACATTTGTATGTGCTTATATTTGCATACAGATTTCTGGAAGGATATGCAAAAAACAATTATGAGAGAAGTACATAAGATCACACTGTGATGTCTCTTTTACTTTCAGACAGTGTAATGAATAATAATTTTAAGTAAGAAGACACATTATTGTTCTCAGAAACAAAACAAAGAGCTAGCTCTAGTGAACAATAATCTGAACAAACACATTAGGAAAAGCTGCACTGGATCTCTTTACTGACTGACCAGAAGTTAGTGGATTTCAAGTAGAAACCCAGGGCAAAACTTTCAGATAATAAACAGCACTACAAACAGCTATGAACATCACTGCTTTTGAGTCAGTGAGTCCAATGAGTCCAATATATTTGAAATGTCTTTGACCAGCTCTGATGTCTGGATATGAAACATGTTCAATCTGGTAGGAAAATCACAGTGAAGGCCTCTAGGATTTGATACAAAGCTGTATTGTCTAAGGCAAAGAATTAGTCTGCTTTTGAGAAATAACTATTAGCCAGTTATTAGGCCTTAATATTATGGGATGCCAAGTACATTGAGTTGCCCCTATGAATTGGCATTATTTGATCATCAAATTTATAAAGTTGAGCATGTCCAACAGCACTGCTACAAAGTGAAAATAGTATGTGGTGACAGTCTTAGAGACTTCTTCCTGCCACACTACTCTCTTTTAGTGTGAAAATACCTAAGATGAGTTGGCTGAGGAAGAAAACTTTGGAGCCTAGTATCCTAAGGATAATGGAAGTCACCAAAATCTGTTTACACATCCTGTACAAACTATATAGAAAAATAACAAAACACAAATGAAACCACACATTACTGACGCCTTCAGCAACCAGAGAACACTACAACTTTCAAATTACCTGTTAATAAACATAAATATATATGGACATCAAATTCCAGCATTTATGTTTTTTAGCTCTTGCCATAAGCCTTTGGAAAAGAAGGGGTGTTTTGAGGGTCTGGAAAACAACATGAGAAAGGAGAGCAGAGGGCCTGAGGGTGAGCTAACAATGTCCATCCCAGGTGTGAAAATACTGTAAGCATACCCTGGTATATAAAACTATTGACTAATGGAGAATGACTTAAAATGACGTAGACTTGAGATGGCAGTTTTGGAAAAGCATTACTTCTGGGAGAAAAGAGTTGAACTGGGAGGTGCCCTTTTGTTGTGGGTGATGAAAGGGAAAAAAGCAAAGGGGAAATTCAGAATCCTGCAAGACATTTGAGGACCAAAAAAGCATGGGTGAAATCAACAAGATGGCAGAATAGGAATCCCTAGACCTTTCTTCCCTCACGGAAATGTAGATTTAGTAATACATGCACCAAATTGAAGCCCAGTAGAAAGATTTGTGGCACTATCATGAGAACTGCTATCCCCAGCATGATGTGGCCTAACTGGAAGGAAATTCACAGCTCCTGTTTTCTTTCTGGAGAGGGAAAGGAGTAGAATGTAGGTCCAGTGTTTTGACTTACAGTGAGATTTACCAGAGGAGCCAGTATTTATCATGCTTGAATGCAAACACTGACAGGACTATGACCTACACTGTGGTGGTGGCGGGTGGTCTTTGAAAGCAAAGTACACCAAAGTCTGTGGTACCACAGAACTAGGTGGAGCTTCAGCACTAAGGCTTATAGCACCAGAGTTGCCACAATATGGCAGACAGACATCAGGGTAGAAACTGACAAACCTCTTCAATTAGGAGATTACACTCACAAGACCAGAGAGGGTACATTTTTCAGGAAAGACTTGAGATATCTTCAGAAGTTATAACTGGACTGAGTGAAGGAAGTTCTTATTGTATGAACCTAGATCATAAAATGTGGGAGAGATGGCTGATTCTTCAAGTGGCAAAATCTCAATAAAAAATAAGACATACAAAGAAACATGACACATTTAAATGAATAAATATCCAGAAACCAACTCTCCATAAGTGTAGAAATATTAATTACCAAAGAAGTAAAAATTGCCATTATAAGAATGTTCATTATAAAGATGTTCATTTAGACAACTAAATGAAATCAGGAAAAGTACACAAACAAAATGAAAATATCAACAAAGAGAAAGTACGAAGAACCAAACAAATTTGGGAACTGAAAAAATACAATAGCTGAATTGAAAAATTCACTAGAGGGAATCAACAGAAGACTTAACCAAGCACAAGAAACCATCAGCAAATGTTCAAGGCAGGACTTTCAATATTACCAAAGCAAAGAAGCAAAAAGAAAAAAAATGACAGGATAAAAGTGAAATGGTAGAAACAAATATTTCATTCAATTAAGAATATAGAAAGAGTAGGGATGGCAGAGTAGGGATGGCCATACTTATTCAGAAAACATAGACTTTAAGACAAAAACTGTCACAAGAGGCAAAGAAAATAATATATATGTATCTTACATTAGATCTGTCAAATATATGAGGAAAATACAGAACTTAAGAGAGAAATAGGAACACAAGGGTTTTTGGATACTTCAATACCCCACTTTCAGTTGTAGACAAAACAGGTAGAAAAGCAACAAGGAAACAAAACTTGAACACTGTAGACCAATTGGAACTAAAAGATATATACAGAACACTTTGCCCAGCAACAGTACAATGCGTATTTTCAAATGCAGATGGAGCATTCTTCAATATAGACTAATGTTTGGCCATAAAACAGTCAACAGATTTAAGAATATTGAAATTATGCAACAACAGAATGAAACCAGCAATCAATAGCAGAAGGAAAACATGAACATTCACAAATATGTGGATATGAAACAATATACTCTTAAGCAACCAATGGGCCGAAGAAGAAATCATAAAATTTAGAAAATGTCTGGAGCCAAACCAAAACAAATTATACCAAAAGTTATGGGATGCAGCAAAATTAGTACAAAAAGCAAACTTTTTAGTGATAAATTCTTATATTAAAAAAAGATCTCAAAACAACTTAACCTTACACCTCAGGAATTAGAAAAAGAAAACTAAATAAAACCCAAGGTTAGCAAAAGGAAGAAAATAAAGACTAAAGTAGAAATAATAATAGAAAGAGAAAAAAAATTAGTTAAACCAAGAGTTAGTTTTTGGAGAGATCAAGAAAATTTACAAACCCTTAGCTAGACTAAGAAAAAAAGAGCAATCAATTAGCTAAAATTAGAAATAGAAAAGGGAAAACTACAACCAATGTCACATAAATAAAATTAATTATGAAAGACTAAGTACTATGAACAATTGTACACCAACATATTGGCTAAACTAGAAGAAATGGATAATTTTTAGAAACAAAATCTGCCAAGAGTGAGTCATGAATAAATTAAAAATCTGAACAGACCTATAACTAATAAGGAGAATTAGGCAGGCAGTAATCAAAAACCTCTCAAAAAGAAAAGCTGAGGACCAGATGGTTTTACTGAAGGATTCTATTAAACATTCAAAGAAAAATTAGGGCTGGGCATGGTGGCTCATGTCTGTAATTCCAGAACTTTTGGAGTTTGAGGCGGGAGGATCACTTCAGCCCAGGAGTTTTTAGAGCAGCCTGAGCAATATGGTGAGAGCTTCATCTCTACAAAACAAAACAAAAAACAAAATTAAATATTAGCCAGGTGTGGTGGCACCTGTGCCTGTGGTTCTAGCTACTTAGGGGGCTGATGTGGGAGGATTGCTTGAGCTACAGTTGACCTATGATCATGCCATTGCACTCCAACCTGGGTGACAGAATGAGACATTGCCTTTAAAAAGCTGTAGAAAAATTAACAGTAATCCTCAGATTCTTTGGAAGAATTAAAGAGGCGGGAATTTCAAACTAATTTTATGAGGCCAAAATTACCCTTGTACCAAAACCATCAAAGACATCAAGGAAACTATGGAACAATATCCTTGATGAATACTGATGCAAAAATTCTAAACAAAATACTAGCAAACTGAATTCAACAGCATGTTAAAAAAAGGATCATACACCATGACCAAGAAGGAATTATATCTGGAATGCAAGGATGGATTACTTGACAAAATTCATCATCTTTTCATGAAAAAAGACAACAAACTAGGAATAGAGGAAACTACCTCAACATGATAAAAACCACATATGAAAAGTCCATAACTAATATCACACTCAACAATGAAAGTCTGAAAGCTTTTTGTCTAAGTTCAGGAACAAAGCAAGGACATCCACTCTCACAGCAACTATTTAACATGGTACTGGAAGTTCTAGTCAGAACAATTAAGCAAGAAAAAATCTAAAAGGCATCAAAATTAGAAAGACAAAGTACAATTAACTCTTTTGGCAAATGACATGATTTTATATCTAGAAAACTCTAAAGATTTCACAAAAAATCGGGGACAATATAGTAAAGCTGCATAATACAAAAAACACAAAATCAGTAGGTTTTCATAAACTAACAATGACAAATCTGAAAAAGAATTTAAGAAAATAACTTTATCTGCTAAAGCATCGAATAGAATACAATGCTTAGCAATAAACTTAAAGAGGTGAAAGACTTGTACGTTGAAAACTACAAAACATTGCTAAAAGAAGTTAATGAAAGTACAAATGGAAAAACATCCCATGCTTGTAGATTGGAAGACAATATTGTATTTTTGTTGTTATTGTTTTTGTTGTTGTTTTTGAGACAAAGTCTTGGTCTTTTGTCCAGGCTGGAGTGCAGTGGCATGATCTTGGCTTACTGGAACCTTTGCCTTCTTGGTTCAAGCAATTCTCCTGCCTCAGCCTCCAGAGTAGCTGGGATTACAGGCACATGCCACCATGCCTGGCTAATTTTTGTATTTTTAGTAGGGATGGGGTTTCACCATGTTGGCCAGGCTGGTCTTGAATTTCTGACTTTGTGAACTGCCCGCCTCAGCCTCCCAAAGTGCTGAGATTACAGATGTGAGTCACCGTGCCCAGCCAAGACTTACTATTGTTAAAATGGCCATACCACACAAAGTGGTCTACAGATTCATTGCAATCTCTGTCAGAATCCAAATGACATTTTTTTACATGAATAGAAGAAAACATTGTAAAATTCATACAGAATCCAAAGAGACTCCAAATAGCTAAACAATCTTTAAAAAGAACAAATTAGGGACTTCGCCCTTCCTGATTTCCAAACATAGTACAAAACAACAGCAATTTAGATGGTGTAGTAGTGGCATAAAGATAGCTGTTTGGTTCAATAGAACAGAATATAGAACCTAGAAATAAACTCTTGCATGTATGGTCAAACTACTGTCCACAAAAAATTAGGAGACTACACAATGGGAAAGAATAGTCTTTTCAACAAATGGTGTTAAGAAAACTGGATACCCACATGCAAAATATTGATGAAGTAGGATCTTTACACTGTATACAAAATTAAAATGAATTAAAGACTTAAATGTAAATGTTATAGCTATAAAACTAGCAGAAGACCTAGGAGAAAAGCTTCAGGACACTGAATTTGGCAGTAACTTCTTGGACATGATACAGAAACACAGGCAACAAAATAAAAATAGACAAATGAGACTACATCAAATTGTAAAATGTTTGCATGTCAAAGGAAACAACAGAGTGAAAGACAACCCATGGAATGGGAGAATAACTGCAAATCAAATATCTTTTAAAAAAGTTTTGTGGGTACATAGTAAGTGTATATATTTATGTGATACATGAGATGTTTTGATGCAGGCATGCAATGTGCAATAATCGCATCATGAAGAATGGGGTATCCATCCCCTCAAGCATTTATCCATAGTGTTATAAACAGTCCAATTACACTTTTATTTTAAAATGCACAATTTATTATTGACAATCATCATGCTGTTGTGCTATCAAATAGTAGGTCTTATTTATTCTTTCTATTCTGTGTACCCATTAGCCATTGCAAGTCATATATCTGATAAAAGTTTAATATCCAGGATATATAAGGAACTTCTACAATGCTACACACACACAAAACACAATTATAAAATGGGCAAAGGACTTGAATACACATTTCTCCAAGGATGATATGCAAATGGCCAAAGAGCACATGAAAAGATGCTCAACACTAATAATTAGGGAAATGCAAATCAAAACAAAAATGAGATATCACTACACAGCCACCAGGCTGGCTGCTATCAAAAGTACGGAAAAATAACAAGTGCATTGATGAGGATGCAGAAGTTGGAACCATGGTGCACTATGGCTGGGAATGTAAAATGGTGCAGCCATTACAGAAAACAGTATGAAGTTTCCTCAAAGAAATAAAAATAGAATTACTATATGCTCCAGCAGTTCCTTTTCTGAGTATATATCCGAGAGAACTCAAACCAGCATGGTGAAGAGATACTTGCACACTTTTCTCCATTGCAGCATTGTTCACAATTATCAAGAAGTGAAAGCAAGCAAAAATGTCTAAGAACGAAGGAATGGATCAAGAATATGTGTTACATACATACAGTGGAGTATGATGTAGACTTCGAAAAGAAATTCTGTCACGTGCTACAACATGGATGTCTTTGAGGATTACGCTAAGAAAAATAAGCCAATCACAGGACAAAAAAATGTATAATTCTACTCATATAAAGTATCTAAAACAGTAAAAATGATAGAAATGGAAAGCAGAAAGATAGTTGCCAAGGTCGGGAAGAGGGGGAATTAGTGTTTAGTGGGTAAAGGATTTCAGTGTTACAAGAGGAAAAAGTTTTAGAAATCTCTTACACAACAATGTTAATATACTTAACACTACTAAACTGTATATTTAAAAATGGTTAAGGTGATAAATTCAATGTTATATGTTTTTACCACAGTAAGAAATGAGACATACAACCTCTTTCTGCTATAAAAAGAAAACCATTGTTAAATCTGCACTTTACTACACTGAGAAGAGGGAATTCTTGAACTTGGAATTTTATGAATAACATAAAACTGCCAATCCTATCTGTGGAATGAATAGACAACAAAAGCAAATCTCTTTATAAAGTCACTATTAAAAGAAAACAGAAATATGAAAACATTTCAGCTGTTAAAAATTTCCTCCAAAAGCCAAACATTAAATAGGAAAAAAACATTTTCACAACAATCAAAACTGAAATATCTCCTCAAATGAGCATTTGACACTATGTAAACAAACAGGCAAACAAAACATATTGTGAAAACCCAGATATTATGTCCTCTGTGGCTTCTTGAGGAATCTACTAGAGGATCAACCAACCTAGAAATGACTAGGGAAACTTTAGCAAAATCAATGATGGTGAGCATTTAATATATTTACTTGTAGATCCAAGGCTAGTAGGTGGGGCTGGTGGGAATATAATACATAAATGTCATATGTTGTGACAAACTAAAAATAATGCAACTAAAAATGGGAGAAGAATACGGAAGAAGGGAAGGTGTGGTAAGCTCTTACCGTGGTAGGTAATAGTTAGCAGTCAGATGGTGCCATTAAAAATTGACAAGCCAGATTGCAAAATGTCACATAACAGGGACTAAAAGCCTTATGAAAGTTATAAGTAAAAAAGTAACCACTAGAGCAAAAGCACAAACCTAAAACATTAAAAGAAAAAAAAGAACAAGAAAAACTCATCACATGGGGGAAAACACTGTAAATATAACATGTGCTAATTAGATCCTAAAATAATGTGACAGTTGTGAATGGGTATACCTAAAATTGGCTCACAAAACAAGATCCAACTCTATGCTCTATCTAAGAGACACATCTAAACCAAAGTGATTTATAAGGACAAAATATAAAGGAATTACAAGTGTATACCAGTATACCAAAAATAAGAGTAGATATGTATGTCTGTATTCATTGCAGCATAATTTGTCATTGCAAAACATAGCACACAACTCAAATGTTCATACATGGAAAATTGGTTGAATAAACTAGCACATCCTCATCATAGAATGCTTGGCAAGTATAAAGAATGAGGAAAAATCCTCTATGAACTAATATGGAGTGGTTTCCAGGATACATTAAGTGCAAAAGCAAAGTAGAAGAAAGTATAATGTATGCTATCTTTCATAGAGAAAGAAAGAAATAGAAAATATATATGTAACTCCTTTTTATTTTAAAAAGAGGTGAGTGGCTTTGGGTTGGAAGGAATTAGAGAAAGGCTGGGGACAAATACCTGTTCTTTTTGTATGGTTTTGAAATATGGAAGCATTTAAATTGAAAGACCCTAAAATAGAAATAAAAAAGGAATCTGGTTGTATTTCAAAAGGACTTAATCACCCTAAAGGGGTGAGGAGGAAGAGTTATCCCAAGTAAATTTTGAATCCATTTTTTTGTCTGTTAGTCCAGACCCTGAGTGACAATAGCTAACCAAAAAATTAAGCTATTAGGTTTATTTTACACAATGATGTGTGTTAATGATTTTGAATCTATTACTGTGTTTGATAGGAATTAGCAAATTAATAAGTATATTGAAGATGTCAGAATGTGAGGAGGCAGGCTTTTCACTGCTGGACAAAGGTGTTACTCATATGAATGGGGGAAGGCTAGCTAGCATGAACCCTTTGGAGTTTGATTTTATTTAGAAGTATCAGTATGAACTCATATTTTTAATAGAAATCTAGCTATGGTTGTGTAGATATGTTTATTCTTAAAAAATAAATAAATAAATAGGCTTTCTCAGGTGTGTCTGCTACAAGGACCCTGAAACAGTGACACTCAAGTAGACATAAGCATACTTGCACTCATATAATGGCTTCTAAATGCCATTTCTCAATAAAATAGGCTAGAACTCCTGGTTGATTCTCAGTCTAGAGTAGGGAAAAATACAAGAAGAGCCTGGGGCATCTTTTATGCTAGAAAGTAATAGAGTGTTCACAAATGGAGATATGTTAAAAGTACACTGGTGGCAGTAGTTGTGGTACCAGCAGCACCAGCAGCACCAGCAGCTACCCAATTGAATTGCTGCTGGGGTGAGGGGGTGTGATCTTGAAATCCAAATTGTTCAGTGGTGATCTCCTTATGTGTCTGTCTAGAGATTTTTTTAAGCACCCAGTTTCCTGTGCTAAGTCTGCTTCTGTGTGAAATATCTGGAATGGCTTCTGTTTCTTGTGCTGAAGCTTGACTGGCATGGTTAGGAGTCTATCTCTTGCTGTGTTTGGTGTGGGGCAACCATCTCTACTAAGTTGCTGGTTATGTTCATGAGTCACTGAGTATCTGAAATTTTAACCTTTGCAGAGAAGTAAGCTAAGACATTGAAACCTATGTAGGTCAATATAGGTGAAATGTCAGCTAGATCAGAAAAACATGCTTAAAAATACATGCTGCTAATAAAGACATACCCAACATTGGTTAATTTATAAAGAAAAAGGTTTAATTGACTCACAGTTCCCCATGGCTAGGGAGGCTGCACAGTCACGGCAGAAGGCAAATGAGAAGCATCTTATATGGCAGCAGGCAACAGAGTGTGTGCAGGGAAACTCCCCTTTATAAAACTATCAGATTTCTTGAGACTTATTCATTATCATGAGAATAGCATGGTAATGACCCACATCCACGATTCAATTACATTCCACCAGACCCCTCCCATGACATGTGGAAATTATGGGAACTACAATTCAAGATAAGATTTGGGTGGGGACACAGCCAAACCATATAATCCCACTCCTTGTCCCTCCCAAATCTCATGTTCTCACATTTCAAAACCAATCATGCCTTCCCAGCAGTTCCCCAAAGTCTTAACTCATTTCAGTCTTAACTTAAAAGTCCACAGTGCAAAGTTTCATCTGAGAAAAGGCAAGCCCTTCCATCTATGAGCCTGTAAAATTAAAATCAAGTTAGGTATTTCCTAGTTACAATGGGGGTACAGGTGTTGGGTAAATAGAGCTGTTCAAAATGGGAGAAACTGGCCAAAATGAAGGGGCTACAGGTTCCATGCAAGTCCAAAATCCAGGGGGGCAGTAAAATATTAAAGTTCCAAAATGATTTCCTTTGACTGCATGTCTCACATCTAAGTCATACTGATGCAAGAGGTGGGTTCCCATATTCTTAGACAGCTCTGCCCCTATGATTTTGCAGGGTACAGCCCACCTCCTGACTGCTTTCACAGACTGGTGTTGAGTATCTGTAGCTTTTCCAGGTGCATGGTGCAAGTTGTTGGTGGATCTTCCATTCTGGGGTCTGGAGGATGGTGGTCCTCTTCTCACACCTCCACTAGGCAGTTTCCCAATGGAGACTCTGTGAGGAGGCTACAACCCCACATTTCCTTTCTGCAGTACCCTAGCAGAGGTTCTCTATGAGGGCTCTGCCCCTGTAGCACACCTCTGCCTGGACATCCATGTGTTGCCATACATCCTCTGATTCTAGGTGGAGAATTCCCAAACTTCAATTTTTGACTTCAGCGCACCCACAGGCCCAACACCCCTAGGTGGAGGTTCCCACAACTCAATTCTTGACTTTGGTGCACCCACAGACCCAGCACCATATGTAAGCTTACAAGGCTTAAGGCTTGCACCCTGTGAAGCAGTGACCTGAGGTCTATATTGGCCCATTTTATCCATGGCTGGGACACAGCATCAAAGTGCAGTCTCGAGACTGCACAAAGCAGCAAGACCCTGGGCCTGGCCCAGGAAACCATTTATTCCTCCTAGGCCTCCTGACTTGTGATGGAAGGGGCTGCCACGAAGACTTCTGACATGCCCTAGAGACGTTTTCCTCATTCTCTTAGCAGTTAACGTTTGGCTCCTCATTACTCTTGCAAATTTCTGCAGCCAGCTTGAATTTCTTCTCAGAAAATGCGTTTTTCTTTTCTGTTGCTTAGCCAGGCTGCAATTTTTTCAAACTTGTATGCTCTGCTTCCCTTTTAAACATAAATTCCAATTCCAAACCATATCTTTGTGAATAGATAAAACTCAATGCTTTCTAACAGTACACATGTCACCTCTTGAATGCTTTGCTGCTTAGAAATCTCTTCCAGCAGATACCCTAAATCATCTCTCTCTAAGTTCAAAGTTCCACAAGTCTCTAGGATGGGGCAATATGCCACCAGTCTCTTTGCTAAAATGTAGCAAGAGTCACCTCTGCTCCAGTTCCCAACAATTTCCTCATCTCCATCTAAGACCACCTCAGTTTGGACTTTATCATCCATTTCGCTATCAGCATTTGGGTCAACACCATTCAACAAGTCTCTAGGAAGTTCCAAACTTTCCTACATCTTCCTGTCTTCTTCTGAGCCCTCCAAACCATTTCAACCTCTGCCTGTTACCAAGTTCCAAAGTCACTTTCACATTTTTGGTTATCTTTGCAGCAGCTCCCCACTACCTAGTACCATTATTGAGGCCTCACAATAATGGCAGAATGTAAACGAAGAGCAAAGATACATCTTACGTGGCAGCAGGCAAGAGTGTGTGCAGGGATCTCCCCTTTATAAAACCATCAGATCTCATTTATTCACTGTCATGAGAACGGTACAGGAAAGACCTGCCCCCATGATTCAATTACCTCCCTCCAAGTTTCTCCCATGACACTTGGGAATTATGGGAGCTACATTTCAAGATAAGATTTGGGTAGGGACACAGCCAAACTGTATTATGTACGATCCACCAAAACAAAAAACCCTGGTGGATGAACAAATAAAACTAAAAATTAAAAACATAATCCTGTGCACTCCACAATGAGAGAATAATCCTGGACATAAGTAAGCCTCACACCATTATAGGAAACAGTCACAAGCTAGCCTACCTTCTCAATCACCTCTTTAGATATTCCTGCCCTGTAACTCTATACAATCAGAGAACCCATTAGCTATTCTAAGGGCAGACCAGAAGAAGGAAATTTCATGCATCATGCTTCTTTTTGTTTGAGGTTTATGGTGAGGAGAAAACAATGAGTATGTCTTCTCCACCTAGATTTGCCAAAATTTATGCAAAAGCATGAACCTCGGTGTCTGCTTTTTCCAAAATGCCTTTTCTCAGAAGCCCTGAAAAGAAGTGGGACCAATGTGTTTTTCTTTCCCTGGCAAGAATAATGAGTGTTCCAAAAGCTGTTAAAACTCATGAAGTTACCTGAGTTTTCCTGCAGGGGGAAACATCCTCCAGTTTATGAGAAATAAACTATATATCAAACCCTACAGCATCGGCATCTGACTTAGTAAAGACTGTATGTGCTTTTTAAAAATAAAAGTTGTATGTGCTTGATTCCTATTTTATTTTTCTATAGTGAAGGATAAGCCTGTGCTCCTTTTTTTTTAAATAATAAAGAGGAATGTTAAAAGGATATGTGTTATTTTAGATAACTCCTATTTGACCCTTGTATAATATTTATTGCATGTACAGTTCTCGGATAGCCTGTATCATCTATGAGCATAACTGGCAACCTAGTACAATTTGTTATTTTAATTGCAGAGCTAGTAAGAGCGACTAGAATCAGAGGTAAAGGCTAAAGGAATGAGTGAGACATTCAGAAAAGAATAGGATAGGAATTGCCGTTCCTTCATGCATTCACTCAATCAAATGTATTGACTGCCTCTCATGTGTGAGACACTGTGATATATGCTAGGGATAAAAAAGTGAATAATGTTTTTGACTTTGAATTCACAGTGAAAAGAATTAATGTTTGTCAATAAGCACTGTAAACATTTCTTTTCAATTTGATTTTTACAACTTTACTTTTCAGAAAGATAAATGGACCATGTTATTGTCATCTCACTTTGACTTTGAGCCTAGAAAGGAGAGGTCACTTTTACTCTCTTTATGATATTTTACCTGGTCCTCAACCACTTAATGATAATACCCAGAGGCCTTTGCCAGATCTTCACTTTCTTTTCTGCATCGTTTAATGCCATTTCTTAGAAGGCTTTACTTGTATTCAGTTTGCAAAGGGGCTACACAAGTGCCATTTTAAAAATCCTCCTTTCATGTCCTCTAATGTTAACAGTTCAGTGAAGCTGAGTTACAGTGAATTCATGTGAAATGACAAGGATCACTTCTCCCACACCTAAGCATGTTACCAAAAATATCATTATTATTATTACTATATAGATCTTCTTCATGGGACCTCTGGCTATCTAGCGGATATCTAAAACTCAACATATCTATAACTCGACTAAACATGACTCTTAAGTCAATTATTCTTTTTCCAAATGTCTATAAGCATTAAAAGCACCTTCATTCTTCAGGTCTCTGAGGTTTAAAATCCTGATCCTCTTACTTCCATCAGTCACAAAATCTTCCCTATTCAATTCCAAATGTATTTTGCTTTATTTCCACTCTGTTTACCTGCTGCTGACACTCCCTAGAGCCTGAACCAATGGCTCAGGTTAGTTCTTGCCTGGACAATTGTAGTAGCTTTCAAATTGAGCTTGATATTGAAGTCTTATTTTTCTTTAATAAACAAAGTTTATAATTATGTATTGTTGAGTGTATTTTTTATTGCCTATTTCATTTAAGGCAAGGAAGGACCCATGTATATACACCACTTAGGATAATATATAAAGGTTTCTCAATAACTGTTAGTTGAATGAAGGCTGGATTGATGAATGCTGCTGTAATAAAGCTTCGTGGATGGACACAGTGGCTCATGCCTGCCTCACTTTGGCTGAGGCAGGTGGATTGCTTATGCTTGGGAGTTTGAGACCAGCCTAGGCAACATGGCAAAACTCCATCTTTACCAAAACAAATTAAAAATACAAAAATTAGTTGAGCATGGTAGCACGTGCCTGTGGTCTCAGCTACCTGGGAGGCTAAGGTGATGGGATCATGTGAGGTTGTGGCTGCAGTGAGCCAAGATTGCACCACTATACTCCAGCCTGGGCAACAGAGTGAGACCCTGTCTCAAAAAAAAAAAAATCTTCCCAAAGCCTAGTTCTAATTGTGTCAACTTTGCCCCAAATCTTCCACAGCCTACCCAGGTCTAAACTCCTTGTCACTGTCTGCCTTATATCTGTTTTGTCAGTTGTCTTTCACAGGGATCCTTTGTTTATATGACACTTAAATTAATGAAAACTAGTTAAAATTAAAGTGGGCATCTATTTTGGAAAGTTGCAGATGTATGTATCTCACAGCACATGATATGCAAGAGCATATAATGCAGGCTAGCCTCATGAGGGATTACATCCAGCTGTAAAGAAACCCACCCAAAGTCAAGGTTTCATCTTTCCTTCACCTAGTCTCTCATCTGTGATTTTTTTTTTTTGGTGTCTGCTTCATTCGTCACCTTTTCTGTGGACTGGCTTTCATTCATTCATTAATTTAATAAATTCTTGTGGAGTGATACTATGTGCTGGGTACTGTTCTACACTGTTCTAGGTATAGGTAAACAGCACAAGTCCCTGCCTTCATGGAGCTTATGATCTGGTTGAAAAGAAACCTAGTTAATAATCCAGAAATGTACTATCAGGGACTTGAAGAAAATAGGGATAAGGAAAAGTGAGTGAAGAGTCATCTTATATAGGAGGAAGGGTGACATTCAAGAAGATAATTGAATAAGGAGGTACTGAGATCCAGTGACGGATAAAGGCAGGAGTCTAAAGGCATAACCATTTTAGCCCAGTGAAAGATAATAATGAGGCATCATTCAGTGCCAGAGCTTCCTGTGGTGCTGGCACAGGATGTGAGGCCTGCACAGAAAACGTCTCCCTCCATTCCTTTCCCTCCTTCCCTCCCTTGCATAGGTATTAATCCCAAGGACACTCCTTAATCAATCAATATTCTAAACACTAACCTCTACCTCTGAGTCTGCTTTCTAGAGCCTACTACCTACTTTTGGTTGGTACCAAGAGTCTGCAGAGAAAGTAACTGATGAGATTGAGTTTTGGAGTGAGATCAGTCCCTGTTGAGCTGGCAACAAAGGCTCCATCTCTGGTAGGTAAGAGTATGAATAGCTCCTGGTACCAGCATATGCTACAACTTTTAAAAACTGACACTGTAGGTGAATTGGGATGGTATGCTGGTAAAAAAAGGAATATGGTCACTGATGCAGTGTAACAGCTATTTGAAAGTAGGGAGAAGGTCAGGCGCAGTGGCTCACGCCTATAATCCCAGCCCTTTGGGAGGCAGAGGCGGGCGAATCACAAGGTCAGGAGCTCGAGAACAGCCTGATCAACATGGTGAAACCTCGTTTCTACTAAAAATACAAAAAAAAAAAAAAAAATAAAATTAGCTGGCTGTGGTGACACATACCTGTAATTCCAGCTACTCAAGAGGCTGAGAATCACTTGAACCCAGGAGGCAGACGTTGCAGTGAGCCAAGATCGCACTACTGCACTCCAGCCTGGATGACTGAGCGATACTTCATCTCAAAAAAAAAAAAAAAAGTAGGAAGGAAATAGAAACTTTAAGAACAATAGAATTTGATGGGTGCTCTAAAATTTACGAAAAGCTGAAAGCATTTCTTAGGCAATTGAAAATCTGATATGAAAGCCAGCGGGCCTATGTATCTCAAAAAGGCTCTTATCTTTTGAAGAGGGAGATCAGATAAGGCTGGGGACCTGCGGAAGACTTAATTATCAGGGTAGCTCAGCTGCAGACAGGGTTAAATTAACCTAGGCAGATGGGCTATACAAAGGTAAGAGCCCTCCGGTTGAGACAGAATGGAACTCTGACATATAGACTGGTGATATCTCAGGGTGGATTCCCTCCATCTCCAAATCTTAAGCACCCAGATTCCCCTGAATTATCCCCCTCTCTGTGGCTGGAGACAATGCAAAGGCCCCTCTCCTGAAAGTCAATGTGTTCCCGACCCGCACACTTCGACCCACCCAGGATCTTCCCCTGTGTCTCCTGGTGGCCATGAGGCCTAGACAGAAGTAGAGTTAAATCTCAGCAGAACCCAGCTGGGAAGCTCTGGGCCTGATAAAGGAGGAAAGAGAATATACCTCAAAAGCATTGCGTCTGAGTCACCATGTACTGGCAGGAGACAAGATCCTATAAATGGGACAGAATTCTAAGGGGTGCTTGGTTGGTCATGGAGACTAGCATATAAAATTGATTAATGTAGTATTTATTGATTTGTTAGCATTCTTCTGTGATGGAAAATTCAATACCCTGGTAAGGATCCCAGAAGATGGTGTGAACTCACTACCAGGATGGTTGCTAGATGCCAGGGTGGTAATGCACAAGCTGAAATGTGGAAAAGTGGTGGCGAGTAGCCAAGCCAAGGGAGGTCGTGGGTGGCTGGCACTGGTTCAGGGCAGTGTTAGGAGGTTCCTTCTGGGTTGTTGGCCAGGCCTCGTTGCTGTTGCTGCTGCTCAGTCACTGCTGCAGACTGTCCTGTGCCCCTCAAAGAGTCTGCCTCTCAAATTCCTACTCCCCAAGGCACAGCCTTTAAGCTTCAAAGAGCTTTCTACCTCCAGAAAATCTCATCCTTGCCTTATTTGCATGTGGTGGAAGTCAATATAAATCTGCTTTAAGTTTGCTTCCAAATAAGAAATCCAAGGACACCCCAGTGGTTTTCTCTAAGCCACAGATGTCCTGGTAGGGATTCAGACCTGAGCATCGAAAGGTTATCTTAAAAATCATGTTCTATTGCCTCCCTGTCCTCTATTAGCTCATCTTCAAATGAACATTGTAAAACTTAATCTCTTACCATCTCTTTTTAAATATATTATATGTGAGAGAACAGAAGAAGGTTTTAGGCTAGATATTCATTTGGTTAGAGATTTCAATGTGAACAGTCCCTGAAGTATTAAAAAAAGGGCCTAGAAATAAAAGATAAATTCAAAGAGCTCTGTGACTGAAGCATAGCAAGTGATGATTGAAATGGCGAGGTATGAAGCGGGAGAACCAAGCAGAGGTAGATGATGCCAGGTTTTATAACCAGGCTAGAAGGTCATAACCTAGGGCCGTAGTGAGCAAAAGGGGGCTTTATTCAGGGCTGCATCACTGTCAAGTTACACCTTTGCGTAGTCTGAAGAATAACCTTGAAAGGCGGGATTTTGCTGAGTACATTTTACTTGGTAACTTTAAATGTTTATTGAAGTAAACATATATATATATAATATTTATAAAAGTAAATGAAATGTTAATTTCAAAATATGTTTAATAGATAATAAATTGTGTTTTATAAGTGAAAATAAATAATATTTATTAAGTCCCTTTTAAATATAAGACATATGTTAAGGCATTGAAAGTGGGGATGTCAATAGCAGAGCGGGTCCCTGCCTTCCACGTTAGGATGCTTTGTGGCCCTAGTGAGGCCAGCGTTAAAGCTGCGCATATCGTCTACATTTTTAGCTAACAAAACAAAAGCAGTAACAGATGTAATGACCCAGAGGTTGCACAGGAGGTTGAAGGGCTCAAATCCTCAATATTGGTTAAATTTCCTAACATGTCATCCTCAGTCTTATTTTTACTAGAGCTATGGATGGGACAGAAATTCATGAATGGGACAAAATGAGCAATGAATGAATTAAAACTACATTGATTTCAATAAAAACTAAAACCAAAGTCAATATAAGCAAAAGGGATAGATATTTAAGGAGGTTCAAATTTGCATTTAAATTTACTGATATTATTAGGCTCCAGTAGACCGAACAATAAATTTCACTGATTTGATATTTGATGAATATGAGTTTCCTTTTACATCTTCATAAGTAGAATATTTTCAAGAAGAAGAGAAATCCTCACAATTGGGCTGAATTGCAAACCAACAGCCATTTTTCATAGATGTGAGTGAAGATTCAATTATCTGATGGTAATTAGTAATTATGTCACTACAAGCAGATGCTCTGCCTCAGTGACAGTAGTGCTCTTGCTCACCCATGTCTGTGCATACATAATTTCAAAAATCAATTTTATGTTTTTAAAGTAAAATCCGTGTTGGTGAACTTCTCACTCTGAAAAATTTAACGTGAAAATATAGCTGCATTGACTTTCTCTTTACTGAAGGCAGTAAAGAGTGTATAAGATCTCCAGACCACAATGTATACAAACTATGACTATAAAGTCATGAATGACTACTGTAAATAAGTATTTCTAAAGCTGTATTCAGATCTACTATATGGGCCATGTAAGAAATATTAATTTTATGATCTTAGTATCATCTTATAGCCTCAAACATGATTATTAAAGTTTATTCAACTCATTCAGACCATTACTTACAAATGGTCTGAATTTGGATTTTTTAAAAAATCAATCTATTCTTAATAAATGGATGCTATCATGAAGACTACCTTGAATGTAGGATCTGTTTTTGAATCATTTTATCACATAACCTATTGTCTGGCTCACAGTAGATGCTCAACTAGTGAATATATGTGCAACTGAGGAAATTCCTCAGGAATTCATAAACCTTTTCAGTGCACAGAACATATCTCCTGCTTCAATTCCTGAGATGTCACATCACTCAGTAGTTATGTCCCACAACTTTGAGATAGAAATGAAAACTTATTCATGGAAGCCTTTCTTACCATATGTGGAAGTTTTAGGTAAAAATTAGTCATAGCAAAAATAATATAATGCCAACACTTTTCGGTCCTATATTACTTTTTAATTTTCCATGTTTTTAAAAATGCATTTTCAAATTTTACCCTCTTAACAATCATGTAATATGAGTGTAAAGTACAGGCAAAATAGGTTTCATGATGAAGGCTAAAGTTTAAATAACATTAGAGGTGTTCTATAAGAAAAATAATATAAAATTAAGAAAGAATATTTATTTAGACTGAGGAAATCACAACAAATTTAAAATTTGAAATGATAATATCATAATTACAAAATTCAAAAAAATAACATTTTATATATGGATACTTAATACTTATGTATGTAAATATTTATAAATATGTATATATTTTTAGAGACAGAGTCTTGCTAAGCTGCCTGGGATGGAGTGCAGTGGTGCTATCACAGTTCACTTCAGACTTGAAATCCTGGGCTCAAGCAATCTTCCTACTTTATAAGCCTCCTGAGTGCGACTATAGGTGCACACCACCACACCTTGGTAATTTTTAAATTTTCTGTAGAGATGGGGTCTTTCTATGCCAGGTTGGTCTCAAATCCATGGCTTCACGTGTTCCTCCTGCTCCAGCTTCCCAAAATACTAGGGTTACAAGTGCAAACCGCCTGACATAGTTTTAGGACATTTTCCCTATATCTTTGGCAATGTAATTTTTGATTGCCTATTCATATGACAATAAGTCATATACTTTTTATGGAAATGTCAGAAATACAATTTAATCTTTCTTTTAACTTGGTTTTTATTGTTTTTATTATTGGTAGTTGAGATGCATAAAATATATGACTTCACAAATAGTTGCATTTGTGGCTTATAGGCTCTACAAATTTATTCCCTTTAGACAAAGTCTATGTCACATGATTTTTAACATAAAGGAAATGTTTCTTGTTCATTGATAATTGTATATATTAGATTACAAAGTAAATTCTTAACTGGAGAAAACTTCCATTTGAATTTGATCTGTGTCCTCCAAAAAACCAAGAATTATTACTATATTTTATAGTAACTAAGGGCATGTAAATAAAATTGTTCTGAAAATTATGCATAAATTAAACATTAAAGACTTTACATCACATAAAGAGATATAAAATTTAAGTGACTGGCTTTTTTACATTTTGCTTATTTCTAAAAGAGTTTAAGATAGACCTATTTATATATACAATGCAGTTCTGTGACATACACTTCAAGCAGATGATAAAGTGAAGCAGAGGGAAAATAAGGCTTTGGAGAAGCAATAGGAGAGCAAGACAGTGACTGTAGACAAGAATATTGTACTAATAAACTAAGCCTAGTAAACTTGAATATTGTATTAGTTCGGCAAATTACTTAACTGTTCAGAAGCTGTTTTCTTATCTGTACAATATGAATATCAGAAATGTAGTAGGCTGTTCTTGCATTGCTATAAAGAAAAACTGGAGAACTGGAGAATGGGTAATTTATAAAGAAAATAGATTTAATGGGCTTATGGTTCTGCAGACTGCACAAGCATGACACCAACATCTGCTCAGCTTCTGGTGGGGCTTTAGGAACTACGGCCAAAGGAGAAGGGGAAGCAAGTGTACCACATTTCAAGAGCATGAACCAGTGGGTGGGGAGGTATCACACACGTTTTTTTTTTTTTTTTTTGAGACAAGCCCTCTCTCTGTTGCAAACACTTTTAAACAACCAGATCTGAAGTGAAACCATTCACCATCAGGAGGAGAGCAGTAAGGGGATGCTGCTAAACCATTAACAAGAAATTCGCCCTCATAATTCAGCCACCTCCCACCAGGCCCCACCTCCCACACTGAGCATTATATTTCAGTGCGAACTCTGGGGGAACAAATATCCAAACAATAGCATCCATCCCTGGTTCCTCAGATCTCATGTTCTTCTCACACTGAAAAATGCAATCATGCTTTCCCAATAGTTCCTCAAAGTCTTAACTAATTCCAGCATTAAATCAAAAATATTAAGTCCAAAGTCTCATCTGGAGATGAGTTCCTCCCACATATTACCCTGTAAAATAAAACACAAATTATTTACTTCCAAGATACAACGGGGGTGTAAACATTGGTTAGTCATTCTCATTCCAAAAGAAAGGAATTGGCCAAAAGAATTGGCTATAGGCCCCACACGACTTTGAAACATAGCAGGGTAATAATTAAATTTTAAAGCTCCAAAATAATATTTTCTGACTCCCGAATCCAAGACACACTGGTGCAAGGGATGGGCTCCCAACACCTTGGGCAGTTCCACCTCTGTTGCTTTGCAGGGTTCAACTTCTGTGGCTACTTTCGCAGGTTGGAGATCAATATCTGTGGCTTTTGCATGTAAAGGGTGCAAGCTGCCAGTGGCTCTACCACCATTCTGGGGTCTGGAGGACAGTGACCTCCTTCCACAGCTTCATGAGACAGTGCAGACTCTGTGGGGACCTCCAATCCCATGTTTCCCTTGCACTGCCCTATTAAAAGCTCTCTGTGAGGGCTCAACCCCTTCAGCAGACTTCTTCCTGAATACCCAGTCTTTCTCATACATCCTGTGAAATCTAGGTGACACTGCCATGCCTCCTTTCCTCTTGCACTCTGCACACCTGCAGGCTTAACGCCACGTAGAAGTCTCCAAGGCGGCTGGGCGCGGTGGCTCAAGCCTGTCATCCCAGCACTTTGGGAGGCCGAGGCGGGTGGATCACGAGGTCAAGAGATCGAGACCATCCTGGTCAACATCGTGAAACCCCGTCTCTACTAAAAATACAAAAAATTAGCTGGGCATGGTGGCGCGTGCCTGTAATCCCAGCTACTCAGGAAGCTGAGGCAGGAGAATTGCCTGAACCCAGAAGGCGGAGGTTGCGGTGAGCCGAGATTGCTCCATTGCACTCCAGCCTGGGTAACAACAGCGAAACTCCGTCTCTGAAAAAAAAAAAAAAGAAGTCTCCAAGGCTTGTGGCTTGCACCCTCTGAAGCAGTGGTCCAAGCTGTACCAGCTGCCCTTTAAGCTACAGCTGTAGCTGTAGCAGTGGAGAAGCTGGGAGCAGCCACCCAAGGTGGTGCAGGGCTTTGGCGCTCTGAGCCTGGCCCATGAAACCATTCTTTCCTTTTAGGCCTCTCTACCTGTGATGTGTGGGGCTGTCTCAATCTCTGAAATGCCTTCAAGGCCCCTTTTCCCATTGTCTTGGCTATTAGCACTTGGCTCACTTACAGTCATGCAATTCTGTCTTGCAATGGTTGCTCTGCAGCCTGCTTGGATTTGTCTCCCATAAGAGCTTTTTCTTTCTTTGCCACATGGCTGGGCTGCAAATTTTCCAAACCTTTATACTCTTCTTCTCTTTTGAGTATAACCTTCAACTTTAAGTCATGTTTTTGCTCCTGCACTTGAGCATAGCTTGTTAGACGCAGCCAGGCAAAATCTTGAATTTTGCTGCTTAGAAATTTCTTCTGCAAGATACCTTAAGTCATCACTCTTAAGTTCAAACGTTCACATATTTTCTCCAGTTCCTAATATGTTCCTCATTTCCATCTGAGACCTTGTCAGCCTGGACTTCACTGTCCGTATCACTGTCAGCATTTTCGTCGCAACCATTTAACCAGTCTCTCAGAGACTAGTTCCAAATTTTTCCTCATCTTTCTGCACCTTCTTTTGAGTCTTTCCCTTCAAACTCTTCTAGCCTCTGCCCATTACTCAGTTTCAAAGTCATTTCCACATTCTCAGATGTTTTTGAAGCAATGTTGCACTTCTTGGTACCAGTTTTCTGTGATAGACATTGTTGCATTAAGAAATATCTGAGACTTGGTAATTTAAAAAGAAAAGATGTTTAACTGGTTCATGTTTCTGCAGGCTGTATGAGAATGGCACCAGCATCTGCTCAGCTTCTAGTGGGGGCCTAGGAAACTTAGAATCATGGCAGAAGGTGAAGGGGAAGCAGGTACATCACATGGTGACAGCAAGTGGTTAGGAACGTGGCAAGCGGGGAGCTGCCACAGCCGTTTAAACAGCCAGATCTCAGAAGAAGTCATTCACTATCACGAGAACACCAAGAGAATGGTGCTAAACCATTCATGAGAAATCCCCCCCGGGATCTAACCACCTCCCACCAGACCCCACTCTAACACTGAGGGTTATGTTTCAGCGTGAGATTTTGGGGGACAAATATCCAAACTGTATCAAATAATATCTGCCTCATAGAGATTTCATGTGAGGATTAAATGACTTAATACGTAGAAGGGACTTAGCACATAATTAACACTACATAAATATTAGGTAATATTTTACTTAGCTTGTGAACTTCAAATACTATTATAGTTTTTATTAGTTATCCCTTTAAGTAATGACCAGGAGATAATGACTTTTTTACAGATCAGATTGTATCCTGCTCTAATATTTGAGTTTCTTCACAATGGTATAACCTGGGAAACAAAAAAGAGTGATAATTTATTTTTCTGCTCCAACAATAATTACTTGAGGTCTGTTTGAAATCAGTTTGAGGATTTGATTTAGTTTAAAGCTGAGATTTGTCCAATAGCCACCAAACAATTTCAAATATATTCTTCGGTGGTTACCTGCTGTATTAGTCAGCATTCTCTAGAAGGACAGAACTAATAAGATATATATATCTTAGATATATATATATATATACACACATACATATACGTATGTATATATACGAGTTTATTAAGGAGTATTAAACACACACAATCACAGGGGCCCACAATAGGTCATCTGCAAGCTGAGGAGCAAAGAAGCCAATCTGAGTCCCAAAGCTGAAGAACTTGAAGTCTGACGTTTGAGGGCTGGAAGCATCCAGCACAGGAGAAAGATGTAGACTGGGAGGCTAAGCCAATCTCGACTTTTCACATTCTTCTGCCTGCTTTTATCCTAGCTGTGCTGGCAGCTGATTAGATTGTGCCCACCCAGACTAACAGCGGATCTGCCTTTCCCAGCCCATTGACTCAGTGTTAATCTCCTTTGGCAACACCCTCACAGACACACCCAGAATCAAAACTTTGCATCCTTCAATCCAATCAAGTTGAAACTCAGTTTTAACCATCACACCTGCATTCATAAGCTAAATTTCAGAGACAAGAGAAAAAGTAAAGAGAGATATAGAGAAAAAGAAAGCCATGGGTATGTGCAAGGAGTCAGTGTCTGTCTTATTCCTGATTATTTCCCAAAATCTCTTACAATGTCTATTACAAAATATAGGCACTAAAAAAATGCTGTTGGGCTTGAATTTAGTGGTTGGAAATGTAAAACTAGAAAATGCTTGAACAATTGGTTTGATTTACTAAAACCTACTTCCATTATTCTTTTCCTAGACAAATGAATATGTTATTAGCAATTAATGGAAATATTGCAATAAGAAATTTTACAATTAATTTCTTAACTCTTATTTTATTGACTGAAGATAAAACATCTTTCCTAAAATGTGACTATGCTAGTGGAATGGAGGAGGCAAACTAAAAATAAATAAGGTAGGCCAGGTATGGTAGCTCATGCCTGTAACACAGCACTTTGGTAGGCCAAGGAGGGAGGATCACTTGATCCCAAGAATCTGAGGCTGCAGTGAACTATGACTGCATCTGGGTGACAGAGAGAGGCCCCATCACTTAAAAAATAAGTGTCTGACAGCTGCTCTGCCACCATGTTCACAACTGGATTGCTGGGAGTTCTGCCTTTCAGTTTTCATGAAAGACAAAAGAACCAGACTCCTGGAAAGGAATCTTGTCTTTAAAAAAAAGATGATCTGGAAGTTGTGACCTTTCCTTTCTTTCACTTTCTGTCTTCCCAAACTGAATCACATGGTCACATCTGGAAGGAAGGGCTTGGAATCGTACCCTTTAGCTGGACAGCCATGTGCACGGGAAGAGGGAAGGACAAATTTGGTGGGTTTAATTTGAAATCTGCCACATTTAATATGATCATTTTAAGCAGCATCTGTGATTTTTGCAGTCAAATACATCAAAATAGTGGTACACATTTTCTTTTCTTTAGGTAGTAAAGTCTTTAGTGTATTCAAAATAATCTCAAGTGGATGACAGCATGAAATAAAGCACTGCTTACAGGACAGTCAGACTGCTGTGTGGGAAACAAAGCATTTCATTAAACTGCTGGTGAGCTGCTGGGGAGCTATGCTAGTGGGACAGACTTCTTCAAACCTCTGCACTTTAGCATGGGTGCCAGAGCAAGATCTGTATCTAAAAAAAAAGAAAGAATAAACTTCTGTGAGTGAGAATTTTTTTGTTAGAACAGTTTAATCTTTACCTTAACAAATTGAGAAATAAGTACCTGGGAATGGTCTTCCACCAAAAAAAAAAATTATGATACGTTACATATTAGCAATCAAAAGGTAGGTGACAAAAACCGAAACAAAACAGATACTGCGTCTAGGATGCTGTTGTCCATTTATCACCACATAATAAAACATTTAGGAAACTTTATCCTGATAAAATCTCTTAGCAAACTGGAAATAGAAGAAAAGAGAAATTTCTTATTCTCCAAAACAACTATAGCAAACATCAAAATTAATGGTGAAATGTTGAATTCCTTCCTCTTCGAGATAAGGAACAGGACAGTACATCGTCCACCACTGCTTCCATTCAACACTTTACTTGAGGTTCTAGTGAGACCAATAAAGCTAGAAAAAGAAATAAAATGTGCAAAGATTAAGGGCACACAACTGTCCTTATTCACAGAGAGTTATACAAGAGTTTGCAAAAACAACATGCAAATATGAATTCTATGAAGACACCATTCACAAAAGCTTAAAAAACATGAAGCATTTTGGAATGAATCCAACAAAATATGTGCCAGACTTCTTCAAATTGTATTGAAAGACTATGGAAAAATATTATAAAATGGTTATATGTTAATGAATAAAAGGCTAAATACTATATAGGTTGGTTCTCCCCGGTTTCATTTAGAGTCAACACTATCTTAACTGAAATCCCATAGTGCTTTGTATGTAACTTGGTAAGCTAGTTCTAAATTTATATAGAAATACGAAAGGTCAGGATTGCCATGAAGAAGAGCAGTTGGGAATATTTTCTTACTAACTGTAAAACTTTTTATTGACAATATAGTTACTAAGGCAGCATGGTATTGGTATGTGTATAGACAAACAAGTGGAACAGGCTAGAGATCCCAGAATCAGACCACACACTAAAGATACTGAATATATAAAGAGCTGGTCTGCAGCTCAGTGGAGAAGGGATGCTGTTTTTAATAAATAGTGCCAAAACAATTGGGTATCCATGTGGGGAAAAAACTGAAAGTTGACTCTAATTCATACCATAGGCAAGCACATTTAAAAATATCAAATTTCTCTGAAATCAGGATGTTTTTACAACATATCTTGGGCATTCCAGGCACCTGTTGAAATGGCCGCCTGGATTTGTGTGAGTTTTTGTGCGGAGACCTGCAGCACTGGCTGAAACAGCCGCTAACTTGTGGCACTGGAAACTTGTGGTGCTTTTCAGCCTGGGAGTCTCCTGGTCTGTGGGCAGTGAAAACTTGTTTGGAAATGCAGTGAGCATTCACGCTCTGCCTTGTTCTTGCTGGGAACTGCACTCCACAGCTGTTCCTATTCGGCCATCTTGGATTCTCCCATCCATCGTTTTAGACCACCTGGGCAGTGTTTAGTTGCCTGAAGAGGGGATATGCACTTTGACGGTGGTGATGCGGAAGCTAATCAAAGCTCTTTCAGAGGAGAGAGCTCCTATGAGCTTCAACTATCATTAGCTGTAATCATCACTAGATGCTTTGTCAACTGGCAAACGGAATGTTAGAAATTATTTGTTGGAAATTATTAGTGAAAGGAATTGTGTTCAAGATAAGTAGATTGGCCAGAAATCTGGTTAGCATGTAAGAATCTAGCAAGCCCAACAGTCTGTGCCCTTTGGTATGGTGCCGCTAGCTTGATTCCAGAATGTTGTCTATGGGCCCCCTCGTGTTCGGAAATGTCTTTTTGTCTAATGCCAAACACAAGGTCAGTTGACTCTGCCTCTGGAATAGCTTCACTTTTTATGTCTATTGACCCTCTCTTGCCAGTTTTGGTTAGGACAATTAAAAAGACAGAGAGCTGGGACTTGACCTCAAGAAACAGGTTTCTATTTATTTATTTGTCTGCTTGCTAATAAATGTTTATAGGTGTAACAAAATTCAGCTTAAGAGTTATTTTTATTGGAAATCGGCAGTGAGATGGTGGGGAGGCTCCTTAGAGCCGTTACAGCTGATAGCTGATACCTATGGGTGGCTACTGACATCTATGCTAAACTTCTGATAATTACAAATGATCATGTTGGCGTAATGAGTTTGCTACCACACCCATTCCAAATTCATTTGTCATCTTTAAACTTTCTCATAGGTATCGTTCCTGCTGAGATACTGTTCATCTGTACATATCTCACATATCTTTCATTGCCCAGCTTAAAATTCCACACCTTGTAAAACCTTTGCTGAGTCCTCCAGTAGTTCTTGCTTATAGTTATGGACTCTTAAGGTACTTATGTATGGCATGCATTGAGAAAGCTTTCAGCGGCATCTGTGATCCCAGCACTTTGGGAAGCCAAGGCAGGAAGATCACTTGAGGGAAGGAGTTCAAGACTGGCCTGGCCAACATGGTGAAACCTGTCTCTCCTAAAGATACAAAAATTAGCCAGGTGTGGTGTTACACACCCCTGTAGTCCAGTTACTCAGGAGGCTGAGGCATGAGAATCACTTGAACTCAGGTGGCAGAGTTTGCAGTGAGCTGAGATTGCACCACTGCACTCCAGCCTGGGCAGCAGAGCGAGACTCCATCTCAAATAATAATAATAATATAATTTTAAAAAAAGGAAAAGAAATTACTTTTGGTTATACATGCTTTTCCCTGACAGTTTTCATTATGTGATTTAGACACAACTTAACAAGATTTGCATTAACTGGATCCCAGTTGCTTATAATGCTAGTCACAACTAGGAACTATTCCTTTGCAAATGGGAGAACAGTCTTGCTTTTTGCTCTCTATCATTTCTGATTTTTCATCCTGTGGTGCTTTGTTTATCATTGCATCCATTTGTTCTCTTGTTTACCTTTTGAACTTTTCTTGAAGCAAAATTGCAAAATAAAGGTCAAGAGTGACAGAGAAAAATAAAACAGTTACTGAATATGTGGATTAAAGATCAAAGGAGGAAGATTTTGCAGCTACTTTTATCAGTTTTAATCCACCAACTTATTATTTTTAACTTGCAGTAACAGCATGTATACAGGATATTTTACTTTAGAAATGATGTTTGTTGGTGAAATTCCTACAGGGTAAACAATTTTGCATAGTGAGTCTGAAGTTGTCTATCTCCACCCGCTTCTCTTTAAATTAATAGTTTTTACACAGTTTAAAAAATATATTAAGGTTTCTTAGGACCTTATGTGTGTAATTATAACAGCATATGCCACATACTACTGTGATAAAGTATGTAATTGTTTAATGGTTAAAATATTATTTATTCAATGGGTTTTAAAATCCTCAAAGGATGTAACCTGTTGAACACTTCTTTGGATTTTCCTAATGCCTAACACAAACCTAGGCACACCATAGAAGGATGCAAAGGAAAGAGGAAGGGAAGAGATCCAGTATCAAGTTTTGATTGATTAAGGTCCATCTTTAATGGATTTTAGTTAAAAAGTTCTGAGAGTCCTCCCTCAGCTTGGTCTATTATGCTATTAATACTTGTGACGGCATTACAAAATTCTTGCTGTATGTTTTTCAGCTCTATCAGGTCAGTTATGTTCTTTTCTATACGGGCTCTTTTGTCTGTTGCTTCTGTATTGTTTTATTGATTCTTAGCTTCCTCGGATTAACATTTTAAGGAAATTCACTGGCATAGGAAATCAACTTTGTAATTATTCTTCTAAACATTTTGTAGACCCAAGCATTCACAGAAACAGAACTCACAGCAACTTGATGGACATGCAGAACTTGATAATACACAGAAAACTTCCCGTAAGACAGACCTAGGTCAAACAATGGATTCAGGTAATAGACTTTCTGAAAAACACAAATGGAGGGCAGGTTTTCTGGGATGTCATAGTTTCTCTGGACTCAAAGACCTTATCAGAAAGAGCTAATTTGATTTTTTTTACCTGATTTTATAAATAATCAGATTGTTCTTACTTGTATCTTGATGCAATGGGAAAAGAAAGCATAGCTCTAATACTTATATCAATGAAAAAGCGTCAGAGTCTGTAAATATTTGAAGAGATTTATTCTGAGCCAAATATGAGTGACTATGGCCCATGACACAGCCCTCAGAAGACCCTGAGAGCATGTGCCCAAGGTGATCAGGGTGCAGCTTGTTTTTTTTTTGTTGTTGTTGTTGTTGTTTTTAACATTATAGGGAGCCATGAGATACCAATCAAATACATTCAAGATGTGCATTGGTTTAGTCCCCCAAAATGGGACAACTTGAAGCAACTGGGCTTTCAGTTTATAAGTAGATTTAAAGTTTTTCTGATTGGCAATTGGTTGAAAGAGTTATTATCAATAGAAAGGAATGTCTGCGTTGTGATAAGAGGTTGTGAAGACCAAATATTTTATCATGCAGATGAAGCCTCCAGGTAGCAGGCTTCAGAGAAAATAGATTGTAAATATTTTTTATCAGACTTAAGGTCTGTGTTAATGTTAAATGCTGGTCAGATTTTCCGGAATTCCAAAAGGGAGGAGGGCATAATGAAATATGTCCAATGCCCTCTCCTCCAATCATGGCCTGAACCAGCCTTTCAGGTTAACTTTGGAGTGCCCTGGCCCAGAAGAGGGAGTCTATTCAAATGTTTGGGGAAGGAGGGAGCTTCAAATTTTATTTTTGGTTTGTATTTGCCAGCAGGGTAATGTAAGCTAAATTACTTAATGTCTCTGAGTTAACTTTCCACATTGATAAAATGAGAAAACTAGTATTCCTTAAGTTAATGCATGTGAAACCACTCAGCACTGGCCTATAACTAGTAATCAACAACACTAGATTGCTGGGTTACAAGCTGAAATAGTTTATTCAGAGAGCTTTCCATAAGTTCTATCAGATAAGCAATTACTGAATGCTAATTAAAGGCAGCACTATAAGATGAAGAGAGCAAATTCAATCACTTACAATGTATAGCACCTGTAACCACTACTTAACCCTCATGTACCTCAGTCTCATGGCTTGAACACTGAAAATGAAAGGTCCGCCTTTGCAGTGAGGATTAAATCATGTTATATGAGAAGCATTTAGAACAGTGCTTGTCAATGGCAAACTCTCAATAAATCTCAGTGAGTATTAAATTATAAAGAAAGAATTATGCTAGGAGTTGTAGAGTATGATAATTCTCAAAGATAAATATGATTCAATTATTTTTTCGAAGACTTTATAATATATTGCATATGGTGGGAGGCCTCATTCTACGTGAATGAATTAGCATTGCATGCAAAATCACCCTTACTTGATTCCAAAATACCTTCCCATTCTCTCCACTCCTACATTTTCCAATGCCTTCTACATTCCTTGAAAATAAGATCATAATCACATACATCTTTCAGAATTATCCTCCACAACTCCTAGTATAGTAATTTGCAATAAAAACTTTTAAAAGATCTCTGTGAGCAGGAAAATAACAAGGTCTATTTTGTGTTTAAGGAGCAAAGCTGTGGTCATAATGTGTGCACAGAGGTTATGAGAGATTAGAGGAAAGAAGAGCAGTTAGAACCCATCCTAGTTGTCTCAGTGGGCAGACATTGTTAGTTGCCACCCACGCTTTGTTCTTGCTAATAGAACTCTGATTTTGTTCAGATAGTTGGCAGCCTGAGGTGAATCAGGAAATTCTGGCTTGTGATTGGTTTAGGAAATAGTCCTGCAACCCACTTAAGGCTAAGGAGTCATAGAAGAGATTTGCTGGGTAGGACTCTGGAAATTGTTTTCTAGCCCAGAGAAAAGTATTCATTTGAGGAAGTGTCTCTTTTATGTTTTGAGGTTGTTATTCATATGTGGTTCCTGGAACATCAACTGTCCTGTGATCTTAAGGGGAGTCAGTGAGTATAACAAGCTGAGATGCTCATTGATGTATCTGTGTGTGAATATTACTTATTGCCAGAATGAGACAAAGTTCATCAACAATTCTATTTATAGTATCCACTCTTACAGATTTAGGTGCTGAGAAACTGTTTTTACCTAAGTAAAGGGGAATGAAAGAAATTTTGTTTTAATAGTGTCTCTTTTTTTTGAATTCCTTTTAAATTATTGCTTTAATACCAAAAAAGTATTTTTATAATCTGTCAGCTGACATTAGGTCCTCCTTTAATTGTATTGAAAATGAAAAACAAAGTTATCTAAAAAAAAATGCCGTCAGTAGAGCCATTCACTTTCTCAACTGAGAAATGAGTTTCTAACTGTCCCTTTGTTTGGTATGCAAATCCTTTTAACATCCCAAGGCTAGGTACCATTACAAATTCTGACAAGTAGAGAATGTGTGTGTGTGTGTGTGTGTGTGTGTGTGTGTGTGTGTGTGTGTGTGTTCCCTTCTTTTTGGGGTGGAAGAGAGATTCTGAAGAAAAGAATGGTGGTGGGAGAGAAAAAACAGAATTAGGTCTGAAATTCAGGCACATCTTAAGACAGGTATGTTTTAGGAAAAAGCTAGCTGAAGAATTAAAAAACCTTGACACTGATCATGGTATTAAGCCTATTCCATTACTCCTTGAAATGTCTCATATACTCCAGGATTATAAAATACAGTAAAGATGAAGAGGCCAACAACTTCTAGCATGAAAATAGTAAAAGATAATACTGAAAGAGTCTGTTAAGACTCAGCCCTGCAGCAAAGATGAGGTTAGGAGTAGTGAGCCTCATGTTAGCCTACATTACTTTGAAAAATAGAGAGGCTTGTTGGTGAGAGAAAGCAAGAAAATACAACACACTCTGAGAATTCTGTCTAGGAAAGACCACTGGGTGTGGTTATTGGCACATGGATACGACTGGAAACAAGTAATCCAGAAGGCATTGGAAGAAATGATACTGCAAATGGCAGGAGCCTTTTAACAACTCTCAGGCTCCCAAATGTAAATGAGTAGGAAGCAGTCACAAAAACCCTATGACCCCAAAGAAGACATACTTCTCAACTTCCAATGTGGCATTGAGGACAATGTACAGAGAAGAATCATCCAAAGTGTTGTAAAAGGAAAATAAAATCTTAGGACAATCCATGATGCTAAAAAGAAAAAATTAAGCTGAAAGCTTATGCAAGAAACTGCCTTTTCTTGTGTTCCTAAGCAGATAGCCACAGATAAAAGTTTAATTATCTCCACAGGTAGTACTTATGTTCACCTTACCTTTTGTAAAGTGCTGATTTACAAGTGCAAGGTTGAATATATAACTGGACTATTGTTCTACCTGCTCCTCTTCTCTTGCAACATATGAATTCAGTAATGTGAGCATACCTTCCCTATTTCCTCTTCAGCCTGCTTTTCCCCTTTGAAGCTCTCAAAATCATCTTCAAAAAAAGGAATGGGGCTGGGCGCGGTGGCTCACGCCTGTAATCCCAACACTTTGGGAGGCTGAGGCGGGTGGATCATGAGGTCAAGAGATCGAGACCATCCTGGTCAACATGGTGAAACCCCGTCTCTACTAAAAATACAAAAAATCAGCTGGGCATGGTGGCGCGTGCCTGTAATCCCATCTACTCGGGAGGCTGAGACAGGAGAATTGCCTGAACCCAGGAGGCGGAGGTTGCGGTGAGCTGAGATCGCGCCATTGCACTCCAGCCTGGGTAACAAGAGCGAAACTCCGTCTCAACAAAAGAAAGGAATGGACCACACAGATTGTTCCTGTGGTTTTGTGTTCCTTTTTTTCTAGGCGTTTTGTTAACGTTGGCTAAATAAAGCTCTAAATTGATTGAGAGTTGTCTCAGATACTTTTTGGTTTAAAAAGTGAAGCCAGAGACATAGAGAAGAATGGGTAAAGGAACTTCCTCCAGAGAGAAGAATCAGTACCTAATTAAGGAAATCCCCCAACTTTCAGGATAGACCTTCCTCAGATTCCTGTCTGGAAGAACTGCAACATTGTTATGGACCAGTGACTATTTCTCCAGATTTTTCATTTTTCAAATGGAAATCCATATTGCTGTTAATGTGTGTGAGGGGGACCGACAGCTTATATTTTTAAGTTATAAGTCACTGGACCATAAGAAGACACCCCATCCATGATGGAGGGGAACATGTATCACTCAAAGACCCTGGTCATGGAGCTAGATGTAGTAACTGGATGGGACTTTGGCTTCTCTCCCTCAAGGAGGGGCCGTGTTTCTTGTGTGGAAAGAAGAGTGGAATGGGTATTTAATGAGCAAAAGTTTGGGCTATGCTAGAGCCTTAGTAGCCATTTACTAAGCCTATTTCCTCTTTTTCTCCTGAGACAACAGATAGGTTGTATTTCCTGGCCTTCTCTTATGGACTGAATTATATTTCCTCCAAATTCTGTGTTGAAGTTGAAACCCCCAGTGTGACTGCATCTGGAGATAGTTTCTTTCAAAGCCAATTAAGGTTAAATGAGGATATAAGGTGGGCCCCTAACCTGACAGGGCTGTGGCCTTGCAAGAGAGGAAGGGAGAGAGATCTCATTCCTCTTTTTCTCTCCCACGTGAGGACACAGTAAAAAGGAGGTCATCTTAAAGCCAAGAGCCCTTACTTGGAACCAAATTGACTGGCACCTTGACCTGGGACTTTCTAGCACAAGAACTCTGATAAATAGACTGTTGTTTTAGCCACCCAGACTATGGTATTTTGTTACGGAAGCCCAAGCAGACTAACACACTGTGAGATATAAGGATGTGCTTTGGTGAAGAATTAGGCTGAGGCAGACATCCAGGCCTGCGTGACTCAATGGGATTGGAGTGTAGGCGCGTCCCTCCGCTTAGTATATAACCTATTTGTGTAAGCTCACATTCGGCTCTATGCCGCTATTGTTTGTAAAAGATACAGTTGCCTTGCTGACCCTGTACAGGTGCTGCTGGTATCCAGAGAGCGTTTGAAGCTGCTGACCCCTGTAAGGCAGAGCTGTTCATCTTGCAGATGGGCATGGGGGATGGAAGCCAGAAATCAGCAAGTGGGCCTGGAGGAAAAGCGTTAAGCTGCTGAGTGGGGCTGTGGTTAGAGAGAGTAACCTGTAGGGGGAGCTGGCTGTACAGCTGTGCTTGAGAGCAGCAGGAGCTGCAGAACCAGCTGCTGAGAGGAGCTGCAGAGCTGGAGCAGACAGTTGAGATAAAGGTGGACAGTGTGAGAGAGCTGCTGATGAGAGAGCTGCTGAATAAAATTATATTTCACCTGCCTATGCCCCGCCCCACACCCAAAGTGTTAATTCAGCTATTTACTACTCATCCACCCACTCCCCTTGTGCTTCAGCTGGGGCTGGAGCCTAATACACACATTTCTTAGAGGTGGTCATATGAATGAGTTCTCCTTAATGGACTATGAACAGAAGTGCTGTGCATCATTTTCAGCATTAACCAAAAAATCAAAAATAAATCAAAATTAAAATTTTGTCTTATTTTCCATGCTCTTTTTTCTTCTAATCCCTCCCTGAAGACATACTCAATTACCTTAAAAGCCAAGTGTTAAAGATGGCAAAGTCGTAATACAAAAAGTGCTCAAGTCTCTGAGTCACTACTGGCAAAGAGCAGTCCATTATTGGGACCATTATTTTGGACTTTACATGTGCAAGCAATAACTTTCGTTGTATCAAGCCACTAAGATTTTCAAACCTCATTTATTACAGCAGTTGGCATAATCCTGATAAAATAGGAATGTCCCCAGATAACATAGGGGAAAAAGGGACAAATTTTTGGGGGAACAAAAATATATTGGTTCAATCTTTCTGATGTCCCAACAGGGAGCTTCGGGAATTCAGATCATGATCTCCAGAGAGAACAAAATGAGGAGGACAAAAACTTAAGGAATGTCTACTTTTAAGGAGTTAGAAAAGTAAGAGACCCAACCAGAGAGATTGAGGAGAAACAGAGAGATGAGGAAAAAACCCAACCAATTAAAGGACTTTAGGAGATGAGGAGGGAAAGAGATTCAGGTGGGAAGTGAAAAATATATCAGTTCCCAGGGGGATGAGGATAAATTTGCAGCGATATGAATCTATGGGTGAAGCTCTTGCTCTGAGAAGCTTGGCAATGGAGGAAGTGAGGCATCGGGAGCAGAACCTTGAAGGGAAAGGACTGCCAAGGATTTGTTTGTTTCTTCTTGTTACGGTAGAGAATACTTGGGCATAGTTATTTATCAGGAAGAAGGAATTATTGGTGGGGACAAGGGATTGATATTTTAAGGGAGAAAAGAATTCACAGAGAAAAATAGATTCTTGAGGACACAGAATTGCCTGCACAATTTCTAGTGAGTATTTCCTAAATGAATTTGGAGCCTCTCAGCTTTCACATTTGCAGAAAGGTAAGTTTCATCCTATTTATCGTCCTTTACTTTTTTCTAACTCATTCAAATTGGAACAGATGAATCTTTCCTTGCTTCTTTTTCTAAGAAAATAATAGGTTGCTATGAGTCAAAAAAATATTTTGTAGGTGTATTTCTTACTAACTCTGATTATTTCTTGTTTTATCTTATTTAAAGCTTATAAATTATTTTGCCTAACTCTGGATTTAGAAGACTGTATATTTAAATCTGGAGAATCACTTTATGTCTTTAAAAATATGAGTAGTATAACTTGTTCCTCTACGTCCAGATTTATGGAACTTTATCTGCTTTTTTGTTATTCAAAGATCAGAGAAAGAATGACTGTCACACCTACTGTCCATTGGAAAGAGAAGGAAAGCAGGAAAGAGTGATAGCAGAAAGAGGAGAGACAGCAAGAGAACTTCCAGAGATTTCATCTCTATTATTCCAAGTGTTGAGGAGAAAACTAGCATGCAGTGGCTTGGAGTCAATCATGCCTATCTTGAGTTATCTGTCTCTGTAAGAATGGGGGGAAATTGATATGTAGGTCTCTATGAGGATTAGGAGTAAAAATTATGTGAGATAACATAAACATTTTATGTGAAATTTCTTAACAACAGAGCACATTGTAGGGGGATTAAAAGGCATTAATTTGTAGATATTAATAGATCTTTTTTTGCTAATTTTAAACTCTAAGTCCATGATTAAAGATACGTTGCAGAGTTCTGCATATTAACTACTGCTTTTTGGTCCTAATGACCTGTGAAAAATGATTGGTCATTAAAATAAATGTACTAGTATCTCTAACTTCTGGTATGAAGATATGCTTAAAATTAATCCCATGTTGTAAGAAGAGTATGAATACTTTGCTGAATCAGCACCTTTAGAAATCATAAGAGGGGAACAATGAACTATCAATAATTTATTAACATTTGTCTGGTTTTTTTAAATTGCCTAACATTGATAGCTATCTGATAGCTATTTATTATGTCAAATTTAACCAATTTAGTCTCACAATGCTAGAATTCAATCTTACAAAATGATAGAATGGCTGTTTATGGGATCAATAGGTTTTCACATGATTGAGTCTTAACGTGAAGATTAGATACAAATTTTCAAAATTCCTTTTAATCTTTACAGTTAGATACATATCTATCTCAATCTCCATCTCTATCTTTACATGCAGGTCTTCCTATAATAGATCTCACATATATCTGTGGTATTAATGTAAGAGATGACCTAGGAACTTTCAGAAAATGGAAATGTTAGCAGAGAATTGTATTAAAAATAAAAATGGACTAATATTAACCTTTTCAGACTAATACATATTTCTTTTTTGAGAAATAAAACAAAACAAGGGAAATGACCACCCTCCTTACTAAAATTTAATCTAATCAGTCATGATCAATTCAGTTGTTTTCTTTGCATTAGGAATATGTCCACTTGAAAAAGAGATTTAAATAGACCACTTCAGTTTAAAACAAAGAAATACCTGGCACACATCTATTTTTCAGCTTTTCCATGTGAAAATTTTCTGCTAAGTTTCACTCTAATAAAAATTCAAAAAATTTGGGATTCATTTACAATTAGGAAGGTCACTGATTGTTTTTATTTTGTTAATATCTTGAAGCATTTCTGTTTCAGTTTTGAAAGCAACAGCTTTATATTTTCTCCCTACTCACATTAATGATTCCCTGGACACCCACCCTGATGAATGCATTAAGACTCTCTAGCATTCTTGTTTCTTCACTTTGACCGCCTTCTGATGTTTAATGACTCATGCATAACACATAGTTTGGTGATATGCCTAAATGAGCATTTTATCAAGAGGTGATACTTGAATGGCTTTTGAAAGGACATTGAAACTAAGAAACTTTTATAGTGAAGGCACCCCTGGGAAGCCCAGGCATTTAAATTTCTGTGAACATTGTCTCCTTTTTAAATTTCAGGTTGTAGTTGTAGATCTAGGTGAAGTCATTCAACCCAATACTTTGATGGAACTAAACTTGGGAAAGAGTTTAGGACAGATGATCACAATTCCTTTGAAGTCCTACAGATAAGCTGTGCAAGATTTCCTAGATTTTCCTTACGTCCTGAATTTGGTTCTAAATCTTGACACCATGATCCGAGTAACAGAGAAATAACAACTTAGGTGAAGTTATTTGCAAAATCTGAAATGAGTGATGAATAATATTTGTAATAAACAAGGAATTCTTGCAAATTACTGAGAAGGAAAACAAATAAAAAAGAATGTTAGTGGGCAATTAAAAGAAGATGAAACCCAGAAGAGAAATTCTCACATAGATCCACAAAGGAACATGTTTACAGATGTTCACCATAGCAACATTTATGATAGCAGGAAACAAGGTAATCTAGTATCCATTCGGTGAATGGGGTGGGTAGATGGGTAATCAAAAGCTGGGAGCTTCCCACTAGGAACTACTGTGCTACAGTTTGAAGGTAGATTTTCAGATTGCAACATGAATTGATGGTGAGAACAGGATTCTTTGAAAAATTATATAAGAATCAGGATACAATCTCTAACTTAAGATCACTTATGATAACTTAAAATATATTTTCATGGAACAACACTGCATGTTTTGAAAGGGGTGGAATACGAAGAATGTAGACAGATAATAATTATATAGAGCATCTCTGAAGCTTTTCTAAAGTAGGGTACACAGGGCTGTGTTCAATGTATTCTAGTTCTTGGGTGGAGAAGTTAAATTTGATGCCATATTGGAATATACCTAAGCTGGAAATGAAAATAATTGTGTTTTCCTAAATTATCTGAAATTGAAATGTTATGGCATGAAATCTACCTTTGTAACAAGAAGCATAAAAACCCAAAGGTGTTCCTGGTAAAAATGTGGGCTATGTCAGTGGTGGCCACAGTGGCACTGCAAGTAGAAGAACCTGACTCTATGCTTACTCTTGTCAGTCATCAGAGCTAGCTGATAACTCCATAACTATTTCATTAAGCCCTGGACAAATTGAAGTACAACAAATAGCTTTTAATAAATTATCCGAGGTTATCACTTCATATTTTATTCTCATAACTTACTGGGCATGGAATTCCCTTGGGGATTTAGAGGCATTGAATGGCACTCTAGGCCATGTCATAGTTTAGGAGGTCCCTTTTTTTTACTGTCACAGATCTACCAGTATCCACCTGGAGACCATCCTCTGCATATATCACTTGGGCAAACATGTCAAAAAAGCTGGTACTGCCTATCATAACTGCTTTGGCTAACAGTTACAAATATCAGACCTGTATCTTACACCAGAATTCTGTTACCAATACTGCCAATACCACTCTCTTCCATCCTTTCTTACTGGACAAGTCCATTATCTTTAAGGAGATAGGGAAGGAGGAAAGTTTTCCCATCATTACATGTCAGGTCTGTAATTGGCTAGTACTCTGTTTGCAGCATTAGACTATCCGATTTTATACAGGGTTCTTTATAAAGTATAAAAATGGAGATACATCTAGCTTTTTCCCAGTGTTATCAGAATTTCAAAGCAGACATTATCATGTGAGATTGCTTTTAGATGTCTCTGATAGATAGCCAATCTTATCAATTTCTTGGGGATGTGAGTATTAAAATACACATCTTATGAGCCTACAATCTGGTCTTGTAGATGTTCCTCAATCAGTTCTAATACGCTATGGTGTCATTAGGCCTGTGAAAAGATTAGTAAACTCAAAAACACAGAATGAGAGATTATAAAAAAGTACACAGGGAAGAAAGGATTTTTTAAAAAAGAAAAAGAACTAAGTATTGGAAAAATTCAATTGTCCTAATGTATATAATGACAGTGAAGAAATACCTTTATAATATTGAAAGAAAACATGTCAACTTAGAATTCTAAAACCAGGAAAAATGCCTTGCAAAAACAAAACCAAATGAAGTTTAAAATCCCTTCCTTTAGTCTTTCTCTTCCTCCTGCTTCTGTTTCATCGACCCTCTGTCAATTAGCATATGCAAATAGGTACTTGGGTGTATCATCTTTGATATTAACCTAACAACAACATCCGACCTGTAAGTACTGCCGTATCAATTAACATTCAGAACTTAATTGGGTAGTTACTTAATTTTTATTTGTGTAACCAAAAGAGCCCTCTGTTGTAGTGCTTCTCCAAACTAAAGGACAGTATGCACCAAAGTCAAATTCCAGTCTCAATTTAAAAAGCTAGTGAGGCTGAGGCATGCAATTACTTGAGCCCAGCAGTTTGAGAGCAGCCTGGGCAACAAGGTGAAACCCTGTCTCTACAGAAAAATACAAAAATTAGCTGGGCATGGTGGTGTGCACCTGTAATTCCAGCTACTTGGGAGGCTGAGGTGAGAGAATTGCTTGAGCCTAGGGGCAGAGTTTGCAGTGAGCCAAGATTATGTCACAGCACTCCAGCCTGGGTGACAAAGTGAGACTCTGTCTCAAAAACCATATATCTGAAGCTAGCAAGTGTATTCCTATTTTTGGATTAGAAATGTTTCTAGAATCAAAAGCTTTAAAAAATTGTTCAGAATAGGCAAATACATAGAAACAAACTCTACAAGTGATTACCTAGGGCTGGGAGATAGAGGGATAGAATGGTGAGGGTGAGGGGAGAAAACGAGAAATAACTAGTAATAATTATGAAGTTTCTTTATTGGATGACAAAAATGTTATTAAGTTGATTGTGGTGATGGTTATACAGCTCTGTGAATATACTACAAAGCACTGGATTGCAATTTTAAATGGATAAATTGTAAAATATATAAACTATGTCTCAAGCTGAAAAAATTTATATGGTTTTGGGAAAACATTTATAGTGATAAAAAATGATGAAAAGCAGGAACAAAAATTCTATTCATTCTCCACTGGGCCCTTTGGTTTGTTTGTCAACTATGTTGTAATTTTTTCTGACTTCCCATGGTATATTAGTCCATTTTCATGCTGCTGATAAAGACATACGCAAGACTGGGCAAGTTACAAAAGAAAGATATTTATTGGACTTACAGTTCCATGTGGCTGGGAAGCCCACAATTATGGCAGAAGGTGAAAGGCATTTCTCACATGGTGACAGAAAAGAGAAGAGAAGTTTTGCAGGGAACTTCTCTTTTTAAAACCATCACATCTCATAAGTCTCATCAGACTTATTCACTATCATGAGAACAGCATGGGAAAGACTTGCCCCCGTGGTTCAATTACCTCCCACTGGGTCCCTCGCACAACACCTGGGAATTCAAGTTGAGATTTGGGTGGGGACACAGCCAAACTGTATCATTCTGTCCCTGGTCCCTCCCAAATCTCATGTACTCACATTTCAAATCATGCCTTCCCAATAGTCCCCCGAAGTCTTAACTCATTTCAGCATTAACTCAAGTACCCACAGTCCAAAGTCTCAAAATTTTTAAAATAAAAAACAGGTTAGTTACTTCCTAGATACAATGGGGGTACAGGCATTGGGTAAATAGAGCTGTTCCAAATGGGAGAGATTGGCCAAAAGAAAGGGGCTACAGGCCTCATGCAAATCCAAAATTCAGTGGACAGTCAAATCTTAAAGCTCCAAAATGATCTCCTTTGACTCCATATCTTACATACAGGTCACACCAATGCAAGAGGTGGGTTCCCATGGTCTTGGACAGCTCTACCCGTGTGGCTTCGCAGGGTACAGTCTTCTTCCCAGCTGCTTCCACAGACTGGCTTTGAGTGTCTCTGGCTTTTCCAGGTGCATGGTGCAAGCTGTCAGTGGATGTACCATTCTGGGGTCTGGAGGACAGTGGCCCCTTTTCTCCAAGTTCCACTAGGCAGTGCCCCAGTAGGGACTGTGGGGGGAAGAGGGGTTCCAACCCCACTTTTCCCTTCTGTACTGCCCTAGCGGAGGTTCTCCACGAGAGCCCTACCCCTGCAGCAAATTTCTGCCTGGGCATCCAGGTGTTTCCGTACATTTTCTAAAATCTAGGCAGATGTTCCCAAACCCCAATTCTTGACTTCTATGTACTTGCAGGCTCAACACCAAGTGGAAGCTACCAAGCCTTGAGGCTTGCACCCTCTGAAGCCATGGTCTGAGCTCTACATTGACCCCTTTCAGCTACAACTGGGGTGGCTGGGATGCAGGGCACCAAATCCTTAGGCTGCACACAGCATGGGGACCCTGAGCCTAGCCCATGAAACCACTTTTTCCTCTTAGGCCTTGGCCTGTGATGCTCTCATCACAGGGACTGCCATGAAGACTTCTGACATGCCCTGGAGACATTTTCCCCATTGTCTTGGGGATTAAGACATTCTGCTCCTCATTACTTATATAAGTTTCTACAGCCACCATGAATTTCTCCTCAGAAAATGTTTCTTTTTTTCCTATTGCATAGTTAGGCTGCCAATTTTCCAAACTTTTATGCTTTGCTTCCTTTATAAAACTGAACGCCTTTAACAGCACCCAAATCACGTCTTAAATGCTTTGCTGCTTAGAAATTTCTTCTGCCAGACACCCTAAATCATCTCTGTCAAGTTCAAAGTTCCACAAATCTCTCGGGCAGGGGCAAAATACTACCAGTCTCTTTGCTAAGACATAACAGGAGCCGCCTTTGCTCCAGTTCCCAACAAGTTCCTAATCCCCATCTGAGACCACTTCAGCCTGGATTTCATTGTTTATATCAACATTTTGGGCAAAGCTACTCAACAAGTCTCTAGGAAGTTCCAAACTTTCCAACGTTTTCCTGTCTTCTTCCGAGCCCTCCAAATTGTTCCAATCTCTGCCTGTTACCCAATTCCTAAGTCACTTCTACATTTTTTAGTATCTTTTCAACAGCACCCCATTCTACTGGTACCAATTTACTGTATTAGTCCATCTTCATGCTGCTGATAAAGACATAACCCAAGACTGGGCAATTTACAATAGTTTTATTGGACTTACAGTTCCACTCACAATCATGGCAGAAGGTGGAAGGTGCAGACAACAGAAGAGAATATTTGCAAGGGAACTCCTTTTTGAAAAAACTATTGGATCTCGTGAGACTTAATTCACTTCATGAGAACAGCATGGGAAAGACTTGCCCCCATGATTCAATTACCTTCCACCAGGTCCCTCCCAGAACGTGTGGGAATTCAAGATGAGATTTGGGTGGGGACACAGCCAAACCATATCACATGGCATCTCTCTATTGTTGCACTGTCACCCTTTCCCCATTTTTCTGCCTAATTTTTATGACTGGATATCTTGTTTCAGCATTTGACTTCCTAATACCATGTTTTTGTTTCTCTGTAGATCATTTTTGATTAACATGTACTCACTGGCTCTGCATAGGCTGTAAAGTTAAGACTTGTTTAAATGACAAGCAAGAGATTGGGCTTGACAGGGTGGGGAAACAAGACTACCTGGGCATTTCTTCCTTCCCCTTGGAGTCATTTAAACCACAATTCAACAATCATTTGTCTGGTTTCCTTGATCCTTCTATGACTTCTAATGCATGCATTTATTTTGCAATACCAAGGATTAGCTGTCATTCTGCAAAGGACCCAAGGTAACATTTAAATTACAATTCCTCTAAATGCCTGAATTTATCATCATTCTCTTTTTCTCCCCAGTTTTGTTTACTTTTACTGTTTACTCTTTCAATAATGTTGTGTATTTGAGGCAAGGGATTTTCAAGCTCATTGAAATTGGGTTTAGCAGGTTTTTTTTCTGCTTTGATGGGGACTATTAGCTTCTGGAAATGGGGCTCTGTGCTTTCATTTCACTTCCAATCCCTAAATTTTTTTTTTTCTTCTTTCTTTGCTCCTCAGGCCTCAGATTGGCAGCATTATGGAGTGTGTAATGTTCTTTTTATGTTTTAAGTGTCCAAAGGCAACTTGTAGCCAATCATTCAAATAATTCCTGACAAGGCAGGAACTCTCAAGGTCCAAATTTTCACTCTGAATTTCATATTAGACAATTTTGGATGAACCATTAGCTACCAGTTGGGAAATAAAATTTGTGTTTATGGACGTTGGTTACAATTAACCAGTATTTAATTGAATACAATATTATAGTGTATTTGATTAAATATTATAATATATAATTATTAATAAATTTATTTTTTATTTTATTTTTAATAAATTTATTTATTATTACTTATGGAGAAAGAACAATGCATACATTTATTTTGCATTATATTATATTTATAAATCTGTCTGCCTTATTTGTCTGTGAGGTTTCTGATATGCTCAAAGCCTTACCTAGTATGTGGCAAATAGTAAGTGCTAAATAAATATTTGTTCTGCACGGCAAAAGAAACAGTCATTAGGGTGAATTGGCAACCAACAGAATGGGAAAAAATTTTTGCAGTTTACCCGTCTGACAAAGGGCTGATATCCAGAATTTACAAAGAACTAAAACCGATTTACAAGAAAAAAAACAAGCCCATTCAAAACCAGGCAAAGGATATGAACAGACACTTTACAAAAGAAGACATACATGAGGCCAACAAATATATGAAAAAATGCTCATCATCACTGGTCATTAGAGAAATACAAATCAAAACTACATCGAGATACCATCTCACACCAGTTAGAATGGCGATCATTAAAAAATCTGGAGACAACAGATGCTGGAGAGGATGTGGAGAAATAGGAACACTTTTACACTGTTGATGGGTGTGTAAATTAGTTCAACCATTGTGGAAGACAGTGTGGCAATTCCTCAAGGACCTAGAAATAGAAATTCCATTTGACCCAGCAATCCCATTACTGGGTATATATCCAAAGGACTATAAATCGTTCTACTATAAAGACACATGCACACGAATGTTCAATGCAGCACTGTTTACAATAGCAAAGACCTGGAACCAACCCAAATGCCCATCGATGATAAACTGGACTGGGAAAATGTGGCACATATACACCATGGAATATTATGCAGCAATCGAAAACAGTGGGTTCATGTCCTTTGTAGGGACATGGATGAATCTGGAGAACATCATTCTCAGCAAACTGACACAAGAACAGAAAATGAAATACCACATGTTCTCACTCATAGGTGGGTGATGAACAGTGAGAACACATGGACACAGGGAGGGAAGCACTATACACTGGGGTCTATTGGGGGGAATAGGGGAGGGACAGCTGCGGGGGGAGCTGGGGAGGGATAGCAGGGGGAGAAATGCCAGATGTGGGTGAAGGGCAGGAAGACAGCAAATCACATTAGCATGTGTGTACCTATGCAACTATCTTGCATGCACATGTGTCCCAAAACTTAAAATGCAACAAAAAGGAAAAAAAAAGTAAAAAAGAAAATGAATAAGCAAGACTATAGAAACTTCAGGCAAAGAGGTTTTCAGTGAACTTGGTGTAGTAACTACTGCCTTCTTCTGCTAATTTTTTGAAAAGCCACTTTAAAGGAAATGCTGTGCCTGACTGTGTCTAGTTCTGATGTTGAGTTATATATAAATTCTTATTCTTTTTTCTTCCACTGGTGGAATTCTTTCCCTTGCATTTGTTTTAATGTAATACCCCATCAACTTTTAGCAATTCCAGCAATAGGATGTTGTTCAATTCCAGTAACAATATGTATCTGCTTGGCATTACCATTTACAGGTCTTTACTTTGCTGCAGTAATTTAGGTGAATAGTCTGAAAACTGATGAAAAGTGATTCATATGAGGTATTTTCTATGGAATTTGTTTACTGTATCTGCCAGATGAAGACATTTCCATTTTAAGCAAGTTTCAGTTACTCAATGTATGCTATAGTCTAAATGGTAAAAACAAACAAAAATTTATGCTTTCTCTTGTTTCTATATTTTTTAGAATGATTTTTTTCATATATTAACACATAGGTATTTACTGTCAATGTAAATCATTCATTCATTTGTTTATTCATTCAGGACTGGGAATATAAAAGATGAATAAGACAGAGTCCTTTGCTCTTGAAATGTTTCATAATTAGTTCTTGTGTTTCAAAGTTAATTTAATTTTTAACCATTTTGTTTTATAAAAGAACTCTTTACAGTGGAAAGAAAGGACTCAAGCCCACTGGTTTGCTACTGGGCAAATTACACTCACTCCATATGTGGGAAGATTGATTTGGGTAAATCCAGACTGGAATTACCCCATTGAGGTACACATTTGAATTCCACTACAAAGCAGAAGGAACCTACAATTTATTTGACTTTCAGTTTCATTAGACAGGACATCCTGATTGTCTGTTCCACTGACAATGACTAAAATACTGGGTGAAATAATTTAAAGTAATCTTTTCAAGTATATTGATGAGCTGATTAGCAAGAGTAATTTGTGGATATAAAGACCGAGTGAAGCAGGAGTGCAGAGAGGTAAGCATTGAAGCCACAATAACTTAAAATTTTGTTTTACTTTTCCTGAAGGGGCCAGCATTTACTTAAAGTGAGAATCGAGTCCAATATGTAAGAAAAAGTTTCTGTTTGCAAAACCCTTGCCTAGGAGAAATCAAAACTGACTGCTGTTTTATATATATATATATATATATATATATATATATATATATATATATGCACACACACACACACACACACACATATATATGTATGTATGTATATATTTTACCACAGTAATTTTTAGCAGTTGATGTTGGTAACACTTAGAGCAACCCACTAGACAAAGCTAATAAATGGTTGGGAATATTAGCAACCCTAGTAAGCGAAAGTGAAGACTCATTCCTGAATGCATGCAGGAAATCAACTGGCTATAATTTATGGACTCATCCTGCCTTATCTAGGATACAACTTCACCCACAATAAGCATAAATACAATGGACCTTCTAGAATATAAAAACTTTAAACTTTCATCTTTTAGGGGGTCATTCACTGAAGCTTTTCCCTTGTCCTTTTCTGGTATAATAAACTCAGAAATCATCTTGTGGGTAGCCGTGTTAGTCTTTTTCTTTTCTTTATCACAGAGACCTCATACATAAAGCCAGGATGTTGAAAAGCAGCTCAAAAGGGCAAAGATGAAGTAGATATTAATTTGCACATGCAACCTTCTCCAAGTAAAATTGGGAAAGGCTTGCATGTCTCAAACATAGGTACTGGATGGAAGTAAAACAATATTCCTTGAGAATTTGTAAACATATATTGATTTTCCATGGATTTACAATAGAAATTTATACTATCTAGGTAGTACAAAATTTTCAGGATAGATATTAAAATAGTCCTAGGTTGCTATGGCTCTAGGTACATAGGAGAAGGAAACACAAATCGTCTCCAAAATGCTGGCATTACATAATGGTAAAAGGATCAATGCAACAAGAAGAGCTAATGTTCTTAAATATATATGTGCCCAATACAGGAGCACCCAGATATAAAGCAAGTTCTCAATGACCTACAATAATAGTGGGAGACTGTAACACTCCACTGTCAATATTAAACTGATCAACGAGACAGAAAATTAACAAGGATATCCAGGACTTGAATGCAGATCTAGACCAAGAAAGTCTAATAGACATTTACAGAACTCTCCACCCCAAATCCACAGAATATACATTCTTCTCAGCACCACATCACACCTACTCTAAAACTGACCACGTAATTGGAAGTAAATCACTCCTCAGAAAATGCAAAAGAATGGAAATCATAACAAACAGTCTCTCAGACCACAGTGCAGTCAAGTTAGAACTCAAAATTCAGAAACTAACTCAGAACCGCACAACATCATGGAAACTGAACAAGTGGCTCTTGAATGTTGACTGGTTAAACAATGAAATGAAGGCAGAAATAAAGATGTTCTTCAAAACTAATGAGAACAAAGACATGACGTACCAGAATCTCTGGGACACATTTAAAGCAGTGTCTAGAGGAAAATTTATAGCAATAAATGCCCACATGAGAAGGAAGGAAAGATCTAAAATTGACATCCTGTTATGAAAATTGAAAGAGCTAGGGGAGCAAGATCAAAAAAACTCAAAATCTAGCAGAAGACAAGAAATAACTAAGATTAGAGCAGAACTGAAGGAGATAGAGACACAAAAGACCCTTCAAAAAATCAATAAATCCAGGAACTGGTTTTTTTGAAAAGATTAACAAAATAGATGACTAGCCAGATTAATAAAAAGAAAAGAGAGAATAATCAAATAGATGCAATAAAAAATGATAAAGGGGGTATCACCACAGATTCCACGGAAATACAAACCACCATCAGAGGTTACTATAAACAACTCTATGCACATAAACTAGTAAACCTGGAAGAAATGAATAAATTCCTGGACACTTGAACTCTTATAATCCTAAACCAGGAAGAAGTCGAAACCCTGAATAGACGAATAACAAGGGCTGAAGTTGAGGCAGCAATTAATAGCTTACCACACACAAAAAGCCCAGGTCCAGATGGGTTCACAGCCGAATTCTACCAGACGTACAAAGAAGAGCTAATACCACCCTTTTTGAAACTATTCCTGACAATCCAAAAAGAGGGAATCCTCCCCAAATCATTTTATGAGACCAACATCATACTGACACCAAAACCCGGCAGAGACTCAACAAGAAAAGAAAACTTCAGGCCAATATTCATGATGAACATCAATGCAAAAATCTTCTATAATACTGGCAAACCGATTGCAACAGCACATCAAAAAGCTTATCCACCATGATCAAGTATGCTTCATCCCATGGATGCAAGGCTGGCTCAACATATGCAAGTTTATAAATGTAATTCACCACATAAACAGAACCAAAGACAAAAACCACATGATTATCTCAATAGATGCAGAGAAGGCCTTCGACAAAATTCAATAGCACTTTATGTTAAAAACTCTCAATAAACTAGGTATCCGTGGAACGTATCTCAAAATAATAAAAGCTATTTATGACAAACCCAAAGTGCATATCATACTGAATGGGAAAAAGTGGAAGCATTCCCTTTGAAATCTGGCACCAGACAAGGATGCCCTCTCTCACCACTCCTATTCAATATAATATTGGAAGTTCTAGCCAGAGCAATCAGGCAAGAAAAATAAATAAAGGGCATTCAATTAGGAAAGGAGGAAGCCAAATTGTCTCTATTTGCAGATGACATGATTGTATATTTAGAAGACCCTATCATCTCAGCCCAAAATCTCCTTAAACTGATAAGCAACTTCAGCAAAGTCTCAGGATACAAAATCAATGGGCAAAAATCACAAGCATTCCTATACACCATTAACAGACTCAAAGAGAGCCAAATCAAGAACGACTGCCATTCACAATTGCTACAAAGAGAATAGAATACCTAGGAATAGAACTAACAAAGTATGTAAAGGACCTCTTCCAGGAGAACACACTATTCCTCAAGGAAATAAGAGAGAACAAAAACAGATGGAAAAACATTCCATACCTATGGTTAGGAAGAATCAATATTGTGAAAATTGCCGTACTGCCCAAAGTAATTTACAGATTCAACGCTATCCCCATCAACCTACATATGACCCTCTTCACAGAACTGGAAAAAACCACCTTAAACTTCATATAGAACCAAAAGAGAGCCCACATAGCCAAGTCAATTCTAAGCAAAAAGAACAAAGCTAGAGGCATCACTCTGCCTGACTTCAAACTATACTACAAGGCTACAGTAATGAAAACAGCACAGTATTGGTACCAAAACAGAGATATAGACCAATGGAACAGAACAGAGGCCTTGGAGGCAATGCCACACATCTACAACCATCTGATCTTTGAGCAACCTGACAAAAACAAGCAATGGGGAAAGGATTCCCTGTTTAATAAATGGTGTTGGGAAAACTGGCTGGCCATGTGCAGAAAGCAGAAACTGGACCCCTTCCTGACACCTTACACTAAAATTAGCTCCAGAGGATTAAAGACTTAAACATAAGACCTAACACTATAAAAATCTAGGCAAAACCATTCAGGACATAGGCATAGGCAAGGACTGCATGACTAAAACACCAAAAGCATTGGCAACAAAAGCCAAAATAGACAAATGGGATCTAATTAAACTCCACAGCTTCTGCACAGCAAAAGAAACAATCATTAGAGTGAACTAGCAACCAATAGAATGGGAAAAAATTTTTGCAATCTGCCCATCTGACAAAGGACTTATATCCAAAATCTACAAAGAACTAAAACAGATTTACAAGAAAAAAAACAAATAAACCCATTCAAAAGTGGGCAAAGGATATGAACAGACAGTTTTCAAAAGAAGATGTATATGAGGCCAACAAACATATGAAGAAATGCTCTTCATCACTGGTCATTAGAGAAATGCAAATCAAAACTACACTGAGAGACCATCTCATGCCAGTTAGAATGGCAATCATTAAAAAATCTGGAGACAACAGATGCTGGAGAGGATGTGGAGAAACAGGAATGCATTTACACTGTTGGTGGGAGTGTAAATTAGTTCAACCATTGTGAAAGACAGTGTGGTGATTCCTCAAGGACCTAGAAATAGAAATTCCATTTGACCCAGCAATCCCATTACTGGGTATATATCCAAAGCAATTGGTTTATTAAAAGGATACAGGTACACATATGTTCATTGCGGCACTGTTTAGAATAGCAAAGACTTGGAACCAACCCAAATGCCCATCGATGATAGATTGGACAGGGAAAATGTGGCACATATACACCATGGAATACTATGCAGCCATAAAAAATGATGAGTTCATGTCCTTTGTAGGGACATGGATGAACCTGGAAACTATCATTCTCAGCAAACCGATACAAGAACAGAAAATAAAATACCGCATGTTCTCACTCATAGGTGGGTGTTGAACAATGAGAACACATGGACACAGGGAAGAGAGCATCACACACTGAGGTCTGTGGAGTGGGGACTAGAGGTGGAGCAGCGGGGGGATAGGGTGTTGAGGAGGGATAACATAGGGAGAAATGCCAGATATAGGTGATGGGGATGGAGGCGGCAAACCACATTGCCATGTGTGTACCTATGCAACAATCCTGCATTTTCTTTACATGTACCCCAGAACCTAAAATGCAAGTATGTGTGTGTGTGTGTGTGTGTGTGTGTGTGTGTGTGTATAGAAATCCTATAGATAAAGGAATTATGTGTAGTACTGGCCTCAAAAAATTCCTATAGATAAAGTTACAAGAAGCATGAGCTTAGGTCGTCCTCTTAAAGAAATAAAAGAAAACAAAATACAGAGTGCTCAAGAAAATATGGCAACATTAGTGAGATCCAGGAAAAAAGTTAGGTAGCAAAACAGACTCACAAAAAACCTTCAAAAATATGTTTAAACCTAGAATAAAAGTATGATTAGTATATTTAAAGAAATGAAAGAATCGAAATATAGTTGACCCTTGAACAATGTGGGAGTTTGGAGTACCAACTCCCATGCAGTCAAAAATCTGCCTATAACTTTTTTCCCCATGGTTTACATTTACAGTTTATTAGCTAGTCAACATCAACATGCAAAAATAAGCGCTAACTACAAACCTCTACGATATGGTTCTGTGCAAACTACGGTAGTTCATTTGCTTTGAAACGTCACCAGTACTCCCAACTCAACAATTAATTCCACTCTACAGTTATGGAACCATCCGGCAAGGCCTCTGCAGAAACTTGGTCCCGTGGATTTCCACGTTATACATTCTCGAAGCAGGAAGTAAGGCGGCACACGGGGATGTGACATGGAAACTACGCACAGACGCAGACAGTCCCGCAGACACGGCCCGAAGGCAGGCAGGCAGGCAGGCGTCCTCAAAGCCAGCCCCCCACGGCAGCAGCTCTTGAAGCCGTGTGTCCCTCATGGCGTGGCACTGCGGGTCACTGCAGCTCAGTCCAGCGCCGCCGCCACCTTTCCCAGGCCGGGCCGGGGGCGCTGGGAGGTGGTGAAGGACCAGCCCATTCTCCAAGTCTCACCGTTCGCAGAAGGGAAGAAACCAAAAACGCGGGGAAACCACGGACTCCTATTTTTGTTCTGAAGTTTCCCTCGGGGTTTAGGCCAGTCTTTAAAGAAAAGTTTCCTTCGAAAGTTAAAAGTACTTTTCAGAAGCATCAAATGGTTGACATGTTACAAAATCCTACCAATCAAAATGTTGTATTCAAGTACAAATTTATTAAATCTTATTTCCGCTCTTCCTAAAGAGTATTTATCGCTGCTCACTGATCTTCGGTTGCAAGAAACAGAAGCACCGCGCCGGCCGGAGCGCGGGGCGGGAGGAGGGCGCAGCCTCCCTGCCAGCCGCAGCTGTCCCCGAGGTGCGCTTGGCGACGCGGGGCCTACATGATGTACACTTTCTCGGCTTGTGAGAAGTGAAAGACTTCTTTGGTCCTCGGGCAAACGACTTTATCATCTTAACGCATAGAAAGCAGAGAATTGTAGCCATAGACGTAGCCGTTGGGCAGCATCATGGGCGGGTTGTTCTCGTTCATCACATCGCCGGAGATCTTGCAGACCAGGTGGGAGTTGGCACAGTGGGCCATGGGCAGGGGCTGCGCCAGCTTGTTGAGGGAGCGGCTGCACACAGGGCAGTCAGGGCTCTTGGAGGTGCGGTCCTCCTTGTAGCACTGTGGTGTCTTGATGGCGGAGAGGCCGGCCTGCAGGGTGAGGGTGAATACGGAGTTGTTTCCCAGCTGGTGTAGTCGGTAGTTGTTATACCGGAACTGCTGGATCAGCATCCGCCACCGGGCGGGGTCCAGGAGGTCCTTGTACGGGGAGATGTGTGTGTCGGGGGGAAGCCAGCATGCCCATGGCCTGGCGCACCTTGTCCAACTGGCTCCCTTCTGCTCAGCTGAAGTGCTTTCTCGCTTGTCTCACAGCGTCCAGTCTCTTATTCTGCCGGATGAGTTCAATGAACTCCTGGATTCTGAGGCTGAACTCCAGGCAGCTCTTCATCTTCCGGAGCCGGGACTTGTTGCCATGGCACCAGGCCAGGCACGTGGCAGTCTCCCGTCGCTCCAGGGACTCCTCCGCCTCTTTGGCCGTCAGGAACATCTCGATATTCACAAGGTCCTCGATGCCGCTCTGGCGTGCCAGCTTGACAGCCGCGTTGTAGTAGCCACAGCTCAGCAGGTGCTCCACCATCATGGGGTCCATGCTCTTCCTCTTCCACACGCTGGCCGCTGCGGGCTTGTCGCTGCTGTGCTCTTTGAGGTGCTCGATCCGGCGCTTGCACAGCTTGGCGCTCTCATCCTCGGCCTGGATGGACTCCACCGTCTTCCTCTTAAGGACGCTGAGCTTCTTCACCACACCGTCCAGCAGGCTGACCACAGAGTCCATGGCGGGGCAGCCACTCAGCGTCTTCTCCAGCTCGGCCACCACCATAGTGACGTGGCTGGTCTCCCGGTCAACATTCTTCTGAGCACCGCGAAAGCATTTGTTCAGTGTCTCGTAGGGCACCTTGAGGGTCGGGTATTCCTGGACCTTCAGGGTCATGGACAACTGAGCCGCCGACTCCTGTGCCGCCATCTTGAAGCGGCCCAACTTTTGACTCCCCCATATGTAGCTACTAATAGCCTCCTGTTGACTGGAAGCCTTACCAATAACATAAGCAGTTGATTAACACATATTTTGTATATGTATTATATACTGTATTCTTATAGTAAAGTATGCTAGAGAAGGGGAAACGTTATTAAGAAAACAATAAGAAAGAGAAAATATATTTACTATTCATTAAGGGGAAGTGAATCAAATGTTTTCATCCTCATCTTCACATTGAGAAGGTTGAAAAGAGAAGGGCTTTGTCTTGCTGTCTCAGGAGTGGCAGAGGTGGAAGGAAATCTGCATGTAAGTAGACCCATGTAGTTGAAATCTGTGTTGTTCAAGGATCCACCCAATGAACAAGGAGTAAGAGATGACCCAAATGACAAGCTAATGTGAGAAGCAGCCAAATAGAAATTCTAGGAAGAACAACAATATAATTAAAATGAATGTATAAACTTAACACCAAAACTCAATGGATAAACTTAACAGCAAGTTAGGCCCAGCAAAGAAGCTATTCAGAAAGCAGTAAAAGGGAAAAGGTAGATTGAAAATAAGAAATAGAAATTAAAAGACATAGCAGCGAGAGATCTAACTTTAGATGGCCTCAGGGGATGGTCCTTATGTTTTGAAGTCTTATCTCTTTACTGGACCTGAGTCACTCAGCTTTTCTGAGGAAAATCACCTTCATTAGGATTATCTGGAGAGCCTGTTAAAAATGCAGATGTGATTCCCTCCTGGATCTCATCCTGGATGTAATGATTCAGAGTCTCCTGTGTTGGGGTACCAGTATCTGCATTTTAATTAAGTATGGGAAAAGAGCATTTTTAAGTCCTATATTTTTTACTTCAGTTTTGACTATAAGATGTGATTGAGGCTCGCCTTAGTGAGCAACTTAGTCAGAAAGCTTGAAAGGAAGGTGAACATGCTTGACACTGGTTCTTCATAAAGCAAAACCACAGATAACCATTATCTTGTTAGATAGATGTGGAAAATATGAATGATTTCTTACATCCATAAGATGTAAGATTTGTAAGTGATTTCTTACATCCATAAGTATACCATAAAAGTATAGTTATTCTATAATATATGGTATCACCATAAAATGGATCTTATTTTGCCCAAAAATTTTACTTAAAAGGGCTAATAGTCTTTCTTTAATAATAAAATATTTGTTTTAATAGGTTCAAGGACGATTGCCTTATTATCTTGCAGCTATAAGTTGAAAAAATACAACTTACCCAAACTGAAAATATACCCCAAAAGAATGAAAATCCTCCATTTACCAAGAAAATACACTGGCCCTGTGCTATTTCACGCCTCCATCTAAATCAATCACCACCTTTCTTCTCATCAGTTGATCTCCAGGGATAATTTATGTTCTCACCTCACAAATGAACCCCACAGAAACTTTCGTTTATGTCTCATGTTTTCTCTCACTCACTGCAGGGAGATGGGAAGATGAATTTTCACTTGCTCTGTTATTTGGAAAAACTCTATGTGAATCCTGTTGGTCACCAGTGTTGCACAGACTAGCACTGCTTTTTCTTTTCACCACTATGAAGTGGGTGAAATTTGATCACGTTTGTCTAGAATGTCAGGCAAGTGCATCACGAAGGAAGTGCAACATGGGCCCAAATCTGTTGTTTCAATCAATCTCCAGTCATCTCCAAATCTTTCTCTCCATCCTTGATCTTTCAGTTAGGTTTAATTTCCCTACTTTCAGCTGCCTATTGTACCACATTTGTGGAGGAAAACCATGTTTGTTCACTTAAGCTATAGACTATGTAAGTCATAGGAAGTAGGATTTTATCCAGTGGCCTTGGGATAATTAACTCACCATTGCTGTCTGTATTGACCAAATTATGTAACTCATTTGTATAGCTTGGCTTCACATGATATTTGGAAAGCCTCAAGTTCTTTGATAAATTATTAAATTTGATAATAAAAATTTAAAAATACATAGTAAATATTGTATTTGATGCATTAATTCAACCAACGTTTATTTCATCTTGATATAGTCTAAGTTGTATAATAAGCGTTGCTAATACAAGACTAACTTTACTGTGGTTCTTAGTATATAAGTTATATTAAGACTTTTTTTACACTTTTCTGGGAATAAGGAGAAGTACTACAAAAACTCAGAAGTAGTAAAGTAAGGCAAATTAATAGACTCAGGAAGGTACTAATACTAATGCATCAGTGAAAATTATGAAACTCTTCAATTTCAGGCATCCAACAACATTTACATTCTTCTCATATCTCAGGACATCAACGTGGGCAGGTGAATACAAGGAAGAAATCAGTTGTTTATCATCTCTAAAGAAATTCCATGAATGACTTTGGGGAGAAGATTAAAAGAAAACAAGGAGTATTTGCCAAATATCTGTAAGAAGGTAGTATAAATTTTTGGAAATGAACTGCAAATCATATACTCTTCAAGGTGCCACGCTCATTTATCTAACTTACTCCATGTCTTTACCTGTTTAATAGCTCAATAACACTTAGCATACTAAAAGTGAAATTCTTGATTTCCCCCCTCTCCAAATCTGCTCCTTCATAGTCTTCTCCTTCTCGGTGAATGACATCATCCGGTCATTAGGCCTATCCCATACACAAGATTAGAAACTTTCCAAATCTGATCACTCCTCACCATGCCCATTGCTTCTACCCATATCCAAGCCCCCATCACATCTTGTCTAACTATAACCTCCTAATTACCTCTAATTCTGCTTTTTCTTCATTCTATTCTCTTTCCATACAATATTCAAAGTACTCTTTTAAAACAGTATGCAGATCATATACACTCTGTTTAAAACTTTCACTGGTTTCTGGATATAATTAAAATGTTGTACAATAGAAATTTATTCCTATGGCCAGCCTGGGGCAGTTCATAACCTCATTACTCCTCACCCCTAACACTATACTCCCTGTGACTCTCCCTTTCACCCAGTCTGCACCAGCTATCCTGGCCTCCTTCTTGGTCGTGGAACACTCCGAGCTTATTCTTGATTGAAGCCTGCTGCATTTGCTTTTCTCTCAGCCTGGAATGTCTTCCTTTCAGATCTTTGCTGGCTGACTCTTCTTATTATTTGATATTAAGACTCCAAATCATTTAGACCAACTTTCTCCTCAGCTTCCCTCTTTACAATAGCCATCAGCCAGCCCCATTCCCCTTCCCATCACTCCTCTCAATTTTCCTTTTAGTGTTTGTCTCTCTTTGAAATTATTCTTTAGATTCATTTGCTCATTTATTTTCTGTCTTCCTCAAATAGAATGTGGGCTTCACAAAAGTTGTGATTTTCTCTGTGCTATTCCACATCCTAAAAAGGGCACGAAGTGAGTTCTTAATCCATATTTATTGACTGAATCTCAGCATATTAATAAGACAAAAAATGTATTGGTTTGGAGATAATGCACAAAATCATGTAAATAAAGGGTTTTCCTATTACTGAATCAATAAACCAAAATAATAAACCAAATTATGTGGTTTAATTTTATTTTTACATAGCTTTAGCATACATGAGAAATACTTTTAAAAGTATGATCAAAGAAAATGTGTAAATAAAATATTTTGAATGCATATTTTCTCTTTCTACATTTTTAATAATTAAATTTAAACTTAAGCAAACAGTCTCTGGATCACTCGTCTATAAAATAGGTGATTAATGTAGAAAAATATCTCAGATTTTTTTCTGGCAAAGCAGTAATTTACTGATCCACTGTTACATACCTTCCTGTTTTCTTCAGAGAGCTATAAATTGTTGATAAATATTGTTTCCGCTGCCCCTGTGGCTCCCTGGTGGAGAACACCTTTTAGTTTGTAATTAGTGGTAAGTGGGTAACAGCTGCCTACTTGGTAGATTTTTGAGTTATATGTAGAACACCTGTTTGTTAATAATAATCACCTGTTGAGAGAGACTAAATGCGTGGATCAGAATCTGCTGGGGGCCTTCAGCTTGGAATGTTCTCAGCCCCTGAGGCTCTCAGCTGTCCGGGCTGCTGGCACCCTGGATAGATTCACTTTGTTGTTCTATTTGGGAGTCTGCCTCATTTACTTCAGCACCACCTGGGTGGGGGTCCCCTGGCTGAGCTGGTTCTTGGTGATAAATCATCCAAAACTCCTAGAGAAATACAGTATTGGAAGCATTGGTTGAATATTAAGAATATTTTGGTTTATTGAAGGGAACAGAAAAAAGCAACAAATATCAAATAAATCTTTGATATTCAGTTGTGCTGTAGCTTATGTAGACCAGCGTTATGCTTACCAAATAGGCCATCTCAACATCAATGAAAGAAAGTATACGATTCAGTGGTTAGACATCTATCAACAGTGTTAACAATTGGCAAGCCCTTAAATTTAGCACGTGATGTTTTGGTCCACATGTCATTATTTTAAAAATGTATAATATTTTACATATTTAGAATTCAGGTAATATAACAAAGAAAATCAGGGCTCCAATTATTCCTATATTCGTGATGTTGAGTTTTTTTTTGAGATGGCGTTTCTCTCTTGTTGCCCATGTTGGAGTGCAATGGTGCGATCTTGGCTCACTGCAACCTCCGACTCCCAGGTTGAGCAATTCTCTTTCCTCACCCTCCTGGGTACCTGGGATTACAGGCACCTGCCACCACATCCAGCTAATTTTTTGTATTTTTAGTGGAGATGGGGTTTCACTATGTTGGCCAGGCTGGTCTTGAACTCCTGACCTCAGTGATCCACCTGCCTCAGCCTCCCAAAGTGTTGGGATTACAGGCATAAGCCACCATGCCCAGCTGATGTTGAGTTCCTTTATGGCAGTGATTTTTCCAAAAGGAAGTTGAGAGGCACAGGGGGGAAAAACAAACCAACAAAATCAGCTGTCATCTTTCCTTGAGGACAAAATATGTACAATGACCATAATTTAAGGTAAACAGTACATACATGTGTTAGTCTGTTTTAACACTGCTATGAAAAAATACCAGAGACTGGGTAGTTTAAAAAGGAAAGAGGTTTAATTGACTTACAGTTCTGCATGTCTGGGAAGGCCACAGGAAACTTACAATCATGGCAGAAAGTGAAGAAGAAGCAAGTACCTTTGACACAAAATGTCAGGAAAGACAGAGAAGGTATGGGAAGATGCCACTTTTAAAATCATCAAGTTTCATGCGGACTTCCTTACTATTACAAGAACAGCATGGAGTAACCACCCCCATGATCCAATCACCTTCCACCAGGTCTCTCCTTTGCCACGTGGCTATTACGATTAGAGATGAGATTTGGGTGTGGACATAGAGCCAAACCATATCAACCACCATGCACACAGAAGAGAGGGGGACCTTCATGTCCTGATGTCTTCCTTGGACAGAGTCTTGGTTACCTCCTCCTTGGCCTAAATCGGCTCCTCAGGGCATTCCTGTACTTCCTTGGTCTTAACCCTGGGGGGCCTATCTGATTAGCCAGGGGCTTCTGGTAGGGCTTCTCTGCCTTCAGCTTGTGGATGTGTTCCAAGAGAATCTCCTTGATTCTCATTCACCTAAAAGGGGACCAAGTCATGAAGCTGGGTGTGGTGGCTCAACCTGGGTGTGTGACACCCAGCACTTTGTATGGCTGAGGTAGGAGGATCACGTGAGCCCAGGAGTTCAAGAGCAGCCTTGGTAACATAGGGAGAACTTGTCTCTACACAAAATAAAAAAAATTAGCTGGGCTTGGTGGCTTGTACGTGTTGTCCTGGCTACTCAAGAGGCTGAGATGAGAGAATTGCTTAAAGCCTGGAGTTTGAGGCTGCAGTGACCCATGATCATGCCACTGAACTCCAGCCTGGGTGACAGAGTGAGACCCTGTCTCAAAAACAAATAAATAAAGAAAACAGAAAAAAAAATAAGGAAAAATTTACATGGAAAATGAGACTTAGGGGGTGATTTCAGAGTAATTGAGAGGTCAGATATGGGTTGCTGGGGTTTCAGATTCATTCATAACAATTTTCTAAGTTGCTCCATTGAAATTCTACTCACCTCGTCCGATGAAGCCCATCACATATCCATCCTCCTTCGCTCCTTGTGAAGGCCAATTCTGAGGCCTTCATTCTGAGGTGCCCACAAGGTTGTAAGCTGCTAAGTAATCAGTGAAAGGGAAAGTCCTTCAAATAAGTAGACATGCAAAACGTTTTCATTTTGATGCACTACTTCTTGTGACTGCCATCTTTGCAACACTCTCTGAAGGTGGCAGAGCAAAGCAAAAGCACAGCAACTGGAACTAGCACAAAAGCACGTCTTGTTTGCAGCATACAGGCCACTTGGCTTGAACCAATATGTGCATCCAAAGAGACAAAATACAGAATCAAAATCATAGTAACGTGAACATCAAAGGGACCTAGAGAGCATCTAGCTAATGCCCATCATTTTACGCTGAAAGGCCTAGCGAGGGCAAATAACTTGCTCAATGTCACAGAGCTAGTCATTGCATACACAAAACTACAATACTCAATAGGTTTCTCTCATGACAGTGTCCCAATTATACTGGACTTTTTGCTTTTTGTAACAAAAAAAAGTAGGTATATACCCATGAATTAGGAAATAACATGCAATATGCTTACTCGTGGTTTTAAGGCAGTAATTACATACTTAAAATGAAAACCAATGTACAAACACGGTATAGGTGGGCAGTTGTATCAGCCATTTACAGAATCATCTCTATCAGGGAGAGAAATGAAGGCCCCAAGCTTTTAGCAAAAGCTTATAGATTTTGTTAGAGTAAAATTGGATTTTCTTAGCACTATCAGTGAACAGAGCCTTGAGAATATACATACTCCTTTTGCCTCTAAAGATGGACTGGCACCTCATATACCTAATCATATATGGGGTGCTGTTTCTTCAGGCTCCTTCATTATTCGGGCCAGAACTGAGGAAAATGGGAAATTTTTGGAAGACTAAGTATTTCAGTTTGAATTGAGAGGTTTTTTGTTTGTTTGTTTGTTTTTACTTTTAAAGCAGTTCAATAGTTTCATTTGAGAAAGTGGATCAACTTTTGGAAAGGACAAGCTTTCTATTAAAGGGCTCAGTGCTGTTTACTTCTGCTGGGAAGCATGAGCCACAGGAGAAGCCCTTGGATTGGTGGATAAGTTTTCCACCTCATTCCTGCCTGCTGGCAAAAGTGGCTCAAGAGCCTTAGGGCTCTTTAGCCCTGTAAGCAACATTTTCTATGGCAAACCTGCTATTCTGTCTTCAGTGACTTGAGTTTTGTGTTTTTTAAAAAACTGGATTCATGTCAGTATGACCCTGACATCTTTGAGTATTATTCAACTTTTGGTCTCCTTTAAGAAGAGAACGTTAAACACTCCCTGGTTGTATTTATTAATAACCTTAGAAATATTTTGCTGGAGTTGAGGTGAATGATTCATGTTCTAAGTCTTTTTTATCTTACCCAAATCATTTCTATATTTAAATATTTCAAAGGCATACCATCTTAAAGAGGGCAAGTACAATGTTTTTAAAAGTAACAGGCTTAGGCCAGGTGCTGTGGCTCATGCCTATAATTCCAGTATGTTGGAAGACTGAGGCAGGAGAATCACTTGAGCCCAGGAGTTGGAGATCAGCCTGGGCAACATAGTAGGATTCCATCTCTAAAAACTTTTTTTTAAAAAAATTAGCCAAGTATGGTGGTGTGTTCCTGTAGTCTGAACTACTAGGTAGACTGAAGCAGAATTGCTTGAGTCTGGGAGTTTGAGGCTGCAGTGAGCTATGACCAGGAGGTTTATTAAAATAAAAAGTATGGTTTTTAAGTGTGCAATTCAGGCTTTTTAGTGTATTCACAGTTATGCATTCATCATCATCATCTAATTTCAGAACACTTCCATCACTCCAAAAAGAAATCTCATATTCATTACCAGTCACTCCCAATTCCTTCTTATCTCCAGCCCCTGGTAGCCACATATCTACTTTCTGTCTTCATAAATTTTCCTGTTCTGTAATAGTGGTCTTCTCTTCCTGGCTTAGTGTTTCCAAGGTTCATCCATGTTGCAGCATGTATCAGAACCTCATTCCTTTTTATAGCTGAAAAGTATTTTGCAGTATGGATATGCCACGTTTTGTTTATCCATTCGTTCATTAGTTAATGGACATTTGGGTTGCTTCTACTTTTTGACTATTAAATAACACTGCTACAGATACTCATGTCCAAGATTTTGTGTTGATGTATTTTTTCAATTATTTTGGTTATATATCTAGAAGCAGATTAGTTTTTAATGGTACTGATTAGTGGCCCAAATGGTTCTCACAAAGTTTAGGCACAAACGGTTTTCACTGTAACCAAAAGTGGGTTCTAAAATGGACATATGTCCTTTTATCTTCTTATGAGTGAAATCCATTTGCTTGAAAACTATTGCCATGAACTTTAGTTCTTCTGTAACAATTAAGATAAATTTTATAATGGACACAAATGTAGGTCTCATGATATGTCAAAATTACTCAAGTACTTTGAGCAAAGAGGCTGAGAAAAAAATGTAATTATGCCAACAAATCAGGAATGATTAAAATATCAATTAGTCGGTGCCATTTCTTTATCACAACCTTTCCTGGTTGAAAACCCAGCCACCTTTTCCTGCCAATCTTCTTTTGCATTGCTGGGGCTGGCATAGAATGTGAACAAATAGCGTGGTCAGCAGCAATACACATGCCAGGGGCCCTTTTAAATTACTCAAGTTACTCCTCACATGGTTGGGTAATATTATTCCCATTTTACAGAAGAGGAAACTGAGGCCCAGAGACGTTATTTAACCCAAAGTTGCACAATGGATACACAGTGGAGCTAGGGTTCCAACCCCAAAACGTGTAGTTAGGAGCAAGGGCTTGGAGTCACATAGACCTGAGTTTTCTTCCTGGCTCTTCCATGTACTAGCTGAGATTTTAGGCATGTTTCTTAGACTTGCTGAGACTTAATTTTCCTATCTGTAAAATGAAAAAGATAATACTGAAGGCAGGGAGAGAATTAAGAGATAATGTACATTAAGAGTGAAGCACGTGCCTACAATATTTGCTGAGTGAATAAATCTAGGCGTGTCTCACTCCAAACACTGTGCTCCAACACTGTGCCTCACCAGTGTTTGGCTTATTCACCAGCAGAATAAAGCCACAAGAAGCTCTGGTTCAGGGACATGGCAGGGCTGCGACAGATTCAGGAATTCTGGTTACAATAAAAACTATAGTGGGTGCAGTTTGGTTTTCTCTTTCTCCTTACCAAGGACCTCTGAGGCTGCTAGAGAATTGTGGCTGTGGGTAGAAATAATTAGACACAACACCCTGGTTTTCTTCCTCACAGTGATGTTGAAGCAGCGGAAAGGGTGAGCATTGGAGGCCTCCCTCACTATTGTGTATACGCTGACCATGCTCAGGTCATTCGTCACCGAGAGGAGGCCAGCATCTGTGCATCACAACCAGATTATTTCTTCAAACCTAACTGGAGTCTGGGTTCTGAACTCACATAAAAGAGTGATAGAAACCATCACTTTTATGTTAGCCTTTATGGTTTATTTCTTCTATGTACTTATTACCCTCTTTGAAACAGGAGTCAAGTATTCTTGAGGGAACTCCAAAAAGAGGGCAAAGGGCACCCAGCCTAAGTTCTGCCTACCCTGTCTCATTTTTTTCCTCACTCCTAAATATGACTCAGTGACTCTGACTGGGCCTTGGGCTTCATCCTCTCAGTTCTTTCTAGTTAAATAAATATTTGCTAGTAGATGTTAAGCTTCTATCATTCATTAGATTTAGGGCTAGACTCTGGGAACAAAAAAATAATCCTTGTCTTTTAGATGGTTATGTCCTAGTAGATGAGGGTTCTTGTAAGTAAGAACATTTTAATAAGCATTGGTCAGTGCTCTGATAGATGTTAGCATGACAGGTCCACTCCTAACATTTGCAGGGCCTAGGGCAAAGATAAAGCCCATATGCCATCTGTCTAGAGATTTGCCATTGATAAATCAGGCTAACAGACAGTGGCTAAATAAGATATGTTGTATCTTCCTGCCTTGATAAATACACCTGTTTAGCCAAATTTGAATTTAGAATTGTGGAACCCCTGGGTGTTCTACACAGAAACACAGCAGTGAAGGGAAAACCAGTTGCTGACCTGTAACCTGACTTGAAATGCATCAACAATCTTTCCTTTTCCGGCTGCTTCCACACTGTGAGGGGCCTCACAAGCACACATGTGGGTACTCCAGCCTGAATATTTAGAATGCATCCACATGGACCAAACAGGTGGCTTTAGTTACCTCTCAGCCTAGGTGTGAATATCCTGAGGCTTTGGAAGTGAATTCTCAGCCATTTGGACATAAAATTCTGGGTCCAGACATCCTGAAGCATAATCTGAAAGGGATAAATAGGGCCCTGTGGGGCATTTTACTTGGCTCTGAGGAGTCTCCATGAAGTGGAGGATCATGACCCTGCACAGTTCAGAACCCAGGGCAGAGGTTTCCTGGCTTGGGTCATAGGGCAGCAGGCAGCACTGATTCAGCACAAGGATCAGTGTGTGTGTAGAGGTGGGCACTTAAACCCCCTCCCTCAACAAAAAGGGATCAGAAAGATTTCAAGACTTCTGAGAGGAAATAATATCTGAGCTAAAATTTGGAAGCGGAGACTAGACAGCTAAACAAAGGTAGAGAGGCCATTGTAAGGTGAAAGATCAGCAGGGGCACATTTGTAAAGAGATGACACAACATTGTGTGTGTGAGGAACTACATGCAAATTCATCATTAGCAGAGTGGAAATAGATAGGAGTTGATGCCTAATGGTGGTTGGGGTATTGATATTGAGGACATTGTCTGCCTTGCTAAAAGGCCTGGATTTAATCTGTAGGAGATAGAGAACTCTGATATACCTCCACTTCTGCATTCATTTTTGGCTAATAGCATTATTTCCTTAGGTCCTTTAGGCCCAAAAGCATTGTCCACTGCAGAGTTTCTGATCCAGGCTGTAATTCTGGCTCCAACGCACTAAGGAGCTATCACCATATAGAAAACATATCTGCAAACCATTTGTATTATTACTGGGAATATTTTATATTTTTCTTTAAATTGAACATTTAAAAACTTCATTACATTTACTTTTAAAGATACTTTGTATCATGCCCTTAAAAACTTTTATTCCCACCAAGTTCACATTAAACTAACACAGAAAATGTCCATCTTTGTACACCAGAAATTATCACCTGTACTGCCAAGGGTGTCCATGGCACATTTTTGAGAAAAACTGATAATGTAGTAAAAGCACTGATTTTGGAGTTGTCAACACTTGGTTTAGTATCTCAGGCCTCACATGAAGGCAAGTCATCTCTCTAAGACTTACATTCTTTAACTGTAAAATGCAGATCTTTGACTTCTAGGGGAAGGAGAGTGAGAGGGTGAACAGAACACAGAGACCACAGGGTCAAGCACAGAGAAGGTGCTCCATGGATTCTTGTTCCATTTGCTAGTGGCCTTGATGACAGGCTCAATCATCTGATTTTGGCTATTACTAAAGTGTATTTTTATTGAGGTACAATTTACACACAGTGAAATGAACAGATATTAAGCATATGGAGCAACATTTTTTTTTTTTTTTTGAGACGGAGTTTTGCTCTTGTTACCCAGGCTGGAGTGCAACAGCACGATCTCGGCTCACCCCAACCTCCGCCTCCTGGGTTCAGGCGATTCTCCTGCCTCAGCCTCCTGAGTAGCTGGGATTACAGGCATGTGCCACCATGCCCAGCTAATTTTTTGTATTTTTAGTAGAGACAGGGTTTCACCATGTTAACCAGGATGGTCTCGATCTCTTGACCTCGCGATCCACCCGCCTCGGCCTCCCGAAGTGCTGGGATTACAGGTGTGAGCCACCGCGCCCGGCCAACATTTTTTTTTAAACTCTTGGTTCTAGGTTTACTGTTTGAACCAGTGTCTGAAATACCTGGACTCTGGTATCATATTTGGGTATTCACTAAATGTTTGATTTTAGAAATGTTACAACTTCTGTGAATCTCTATTCATATAACCAATACTGTATGAATCTGGGTTAAAAGTACTGAATGTGTACAGTTGTGAAGGACTGCCCAAGGTTCTTGTTAGTAATATTCTTTCCGTTATTCTTAATGTCAATGTGAGAACTTGGGTTTTCTAACTTGGACAAATCTATAGGTTGTTGTTTACACCTTGCATGGGCATACACAGCAACCTTGATCAGTATAAACCACTTAGCAAGTAGCAACTTGCAGTTCAAAATCAGCACTTCATTGGAGGCAAACTCAGAAGGGTGAAACCATCACTCAAGGCTTGCCGAGTCTGTGTTTCTGCCTTAAACCGTGAGAAATTGGCAATTACCCTCTTTGGATGGCATTTCCACAGCTGGATCTTGATCAGTAAGAATCAAGAATCAGTAATTCTGATAAACGGAACCATGTTTAGACATCAAGTAGCCTAATATCCATCCATCATTATTTCGTTCACAATTTTTTTTTTGCGTTCTATGCACTTGGTCATTCTGGCAACACCTCTGCCAAAACCCTCCCTGAGCACAGCAGTCCTTATTGACCTCTCTTCTCTGATTCCTGAGAGCTTGCTGAGTCTTTACCCCATCACAATAAACTTTTCCCCAATGACCCACACCCTTTATGAGGGTAGTGTGCACCACTGGGGAAACACCATGTCTTTGTTACTGTCTTGTGTGAGGCATATCTTATTTCCATCAGTTCAACCCCTCAATGGTCATATGGAACTATGATCAATTCAGCAGATGTTTATAAAAAAATTCTTGACCATGTGCGGTGACTCATGCCTGTAATCCCAGCACTTTGGGAGGCCAAGGAAAGCAAATTATGAGGTCAGGAGTTTGAGATCAGCCTGGCCAACATGGTGATACCCCATCTCTACTAAAAATAAAAAAAATATTAGCTGGGCATAGTGGTGGTGGGTGCCTGTAATCCCAGCTACTCACAAGGCTAAGGCATGAGAATCACTTGAACCTGGGAGGTGGAAGTTGCAGTGAGCTCAGATTGTGCCACTGCACTCCAGCCAAGGCAACAAAGTGAGACTTCATCTAAAAAAAAAAAAAAAAAAAAAAAAAAAAAAAACTCTTGCTTAATGCAAGAAGGAACTTTCCAACAGTCAGAAATGAGAACCAACATGATGGCAGCCCCAAGAGAGTGAGTACCCTCAAATGGGTCCTATTTAAGCAAAAGCTATACCGTCATCTGACATTGGTGATGTAAATGGGAAATTGAAAAGTTTGGAAGGGCTCAAGCATCAAGATCTGCAAGCCTAGTTGAGCACAGTGGTGCATGCCCGTAGTCCCAGCTGCTCAGGAGGCTGAAGTGGGAGGATAACTTGAGTCCAAGAGTTTGAGGCCACAGTGAGCTATGATCATGCTACTGCACTACAGCCTGGGCAACAGAGCAACAATCTGTTTTGAGAGAAATAAAAATTAAAAAAGTTAAAATTAAAGATCTACAAGTCTAAATAGTGAGTAGGCTATTGTAAAAACTAGCCTTCTCTGCTGAAATATTAATAAAGCACAGAGTTAGTGTTGTGTTAGTTGTTTACTTTAAACACTTTAATATAAAGAGTAGGAAATTATGGCTGTCATTGTTAGTCAGGTTAAGCTACAACCCAGATAGTCCTAATTTTCCAGTTGGGCCAGCTGGCATTCTAATAAGGAAATCTATAATCCAGAGGCAATTTTGCAGACACTTCTGTGATCAGGGAACTTGTGAAGAACCTGAACCCTGGAATCAGACTACCTCAGTTCAAATCCTGGCTCTACTGTTTACTAGTTACAACATCTCAGTAACTTAACTTACCTGCATGTCAGTTTCTAAATCTGTAGAATGGGGATAATATTGGTGCCTACTTTGTAGACTGCTATGAGGTTTAAACGTGTTAATAAGTGCAGTGTTATACAAGTGTTTGTTAAACAAACAATGTCAATTTACATGTGATATTTTGCTTAAAAACACACCAAATATCAGAAATGGGTTCTTATTGGTAAAATTCGAGGTATGCAAATGGGTGAATTGGTTAATATAATGTGACCGAATTGCGGACAATGGGCTCAGGTTGCTCCCGGATAGGATGTGTTCTTCCAGGCCCTTGGTCCCTCACTCATCCAAGAATAGGGGAGAGGACCCCGCCGGGTGCAGTGAGCTCATTCAAGTAAATATCAGCACTTTGGGAGGCCGAGGCGGGTGGATCACGAGGTCAAGAGATCGAGACCATCCTGATCAACATGGTGAAGCCCCGTCTCTACTAAAAATACAAAAAATTCGCTGAGCACGGTGGTACGTGCCTATAATCCCAGTTTCTCAGGAGGCTGAGGCAGGAGAATTGCCTGAACCCAGGAGGCGGAGATTGCGGTGAGCAGAGATCACGCCATTGCACTCCAGCCTGGGTAACAAGAGCGAAACTCCGTATTAAAAAAAAAAAAAAAAGGAAATATCAGATCCCAAAGAGTTTTGCAGAAAGTGATTTATTTAGGCAGAGAGAGAAAAGTAGAAATAAGAGAGAGAGAGATAAAGAGAGAGAGAGATAGAGAGAGAGAGGAGAGAGAGAGAGGAGAGAGAGAGAGAGGAGGGGAGGGGAGAGGAGGGGAGGGGAGGGGAGGGGAGGGGAGGAGAGGGGAGGAGAGGAGAGGGGAGGAGAGGAGAGGAGAGGGGAGGAGAGGAGGAGAGAGAGAAAGAGAGCTCTTACGCTGTCATGAGAGGGAATCCAGAGGTGGAGTCTGCACTGAAGAGAGAGAAGGGGACTTTTAAACTGGGAGTTATTCCTGCTCTATTCAAGTTTTCTGTCCTATGAAAGGTGTTTAAACTTCCGCAGGAGTGATTGATCTTTGATTTCTGGGCAGTCTATCTTCCCCGCTGGAAAGTTAGGCAAAGACCTCTAAGCTCCCAGGTGGAGATGTGGAAGAAGGCGCCTCAGGCATTTGGCTGGGAAGCTCCTGTTCTTGAAACCACGCCCCCTTGTGGCCCCAAGGAGAGAATACATTCCCTCAATAACTGAGATACTCCTCATTCTTCTACCCTTACATGAACAAAATGTAAGAATCTAGTGAGGCTAGTAAGGATGGAATCCAAGATTTAATCCTTAATTAATGTGGGTGCAGCAATTGGGTCAGAGGATTCTGATTCTTGATGTCAACTGTAAGGAAACAGAATCCATCCTCTAGAATATTATCATTTTTTCTCAATTTAACATTTTATGTATGGTGGTAATTGGAACACTAAAAGCACAGAGAAATGGAGTTCATGGAGGTTGCAAGCAGACTGTATAAATACTTGTGTGCCTGCTTCCTGATACATGCTTGTTTAGTATGCATATCCATGGCCCATACCACCGGGTGGATCACCTGAGCTCAGGAGCTTGAGAACAGCCTGGGCAACATGGTGAAACTTCATCTCTACTAAATTAGAAAAGTTAGCTGGGCATTGTGGTGTGCACCTGTAGTCCCAGCTACTCTGGAGGCTGAGGCATGAGAATTGCTTGAGCCTGCGAAGTGGAGGTTGCAGTGAGCCGAGGTTGCAGCCACTTCATTCTAGCCTGGGAGGCAGAGAAAGACTCCATCTCAAAAGAAAAAAAAAAAGCATATCCAAGTGACAGAATTTAGTCAGAGTCTTGCTTTTATTACAGTCCAATAGAGAGCTTTTAGGGGGAGAAGTTAAGTTTCACACACATTAAATTTTTAGAGATTAAGATTACCTATAAAAATTACCTATTTTAGGTCAGGCGAGGTGGCTCAAGCCTGTAATCCCAGCACTTTGGGAGGCAGAGGCGTGTGGATCACGAGGTCAAGAGATCGAGACCATCCTGGTCAACATGGTGAAACCCGTCTCTACTAAAAATGCAAAAAATTAGCTGGGCACGGTGGTGCGTGCCTGTAATCCCAGCTACTCAGGAGGCTGAGGCAGGAGAATTGCCTGAACCCAGGAGGCGGAGGTTGCGGTGAGCTGAGATTGCGCCATTGCACTCCAGCCTGGGTAACGAGCCAAACTCCGTCTCCAAAAAAAAAAAAAAAAAAAAAAAAAAAAAAAAATTACCTATTTTAAGAATTGTGTATGTTCTAAACAAATCAGGTTCAGTTCATAGCCAAAGGGAAATAGCCTAGGGTATGCTAGGGAGGAGTAGTTCAGATCCACTGAATTCAGTAATTCAGAGCAATCCAAAGGATCACCAGCAGAGAGAGTAAAATTTGAGCTAACCCCTCTGGGAATGGCTGAAACATAATTAACAGTAGTAGGAAAGGTAAGAAGGAAAGTATGAGATTGACTGAGATCCTGTGTTGATGAGTAGTGGAAGAAGAAAGGTTGGATAAGAAGGGTAATGTCAAAATGATGAAAGGTTAGAGGGTAAGCCAGTTTTTTTTTTGGCTGGATGGACAATATATTGTCCATCCAGCTTCCTAATATGGCTTATCTCCACAGTTCGTAAATCTGCTGTCCTGCACATCACCTATGACCTAAATCCCACAGCAAATGGCCTTATCTCAGTTCTTCCCCTTGTCCCTTTTCTGTGGTATTTTGAGCTCTGACCTACCTTTGCTTTTGGAAGATGTTATGGCCATTAATAGAGCTTGTCCTGGAGATCAAGATTTGCAAAGGGAGAGTGCTGATACTGTGACAGGGCACATCACTGGGCAGGTGCTGGGCACCCAGATGCTGAGAACTGTGATGAAACCTTGGAGGATAGTGGCATTTAGGGGACAGGGAAGAGTGATCAGAGACAGGAAGGGAGTAAGGGGAGCTCAGAGAGAGAAGCCAAAGGACACTGTGGGTGCTCATTCATGTGTTAAATAGAGCAAATCCTGGCTCCGTGTGTGGGTGGCATTGGAAGCTGTCAGAGATGAAGGAAGTGTCTAGATGTGTTTTCAGAAATACTAAGGAGGACAGGGAATTAACTATAGTAGGCAGTGGGAGAATAGGAGATATATTAGACCTGCCTACAAACTTATTAACTCCAGGGATGCATCCACTTAGAAAATATGATGATTCATTGAGATAGTGATTGTTCTTCTTTTCCTTCACTTTGCTTTTTATCTCTTCCTTCAGTTCCTCTTCTTTGCTTCCTTGGTAAATCAAATGATGAAACCTGTGTGTCTCATCTTAACAAAGCATAGGCCCTGTTGCCATGGACTTCTGAGGTTTTCCATTATGAGAATTATCATAAAGCTATGTGAGCAAGAAGAACAGATAAAAGATCTCATTAAAATGAATGTGTAATTACATATATATTTTTTACAGTGCTGTCTTCTTACCTGTGGGAAATGTTTGCACACAAATCATTTAGAATAAAAACAATTAGTTTAAGCAATGTTGCCAGTGTTTGTTTTCTGCAGTCTCTAGACATCCCATAACGATAAGCTTTCTTTAATTTATGAATACAATGAAAGAGACTTGTCTAGTAGATGGAGTCATTTATGTACCCAGAATATATTTACTGATTCATTTCATATGCTAGCAAGTGTCCTGGACACTGGAGACACAAGAAGAACATAGCAAAAATGTTCATTGAACCTGCATTCCAGATGTTCTGTAAAGGTGACACAGACAACACATTTTGATTTACCGTATCATCTGTTTTATTAGGTAAGATTTTAAATCTGCCTGTTTCCTCATCTGTGAAACAGGATTGTTGTAAAGATAAAAGATTAGAACACAGCTAAATACTCAACGAATGTGTTAAAGTCAGAGGATAAGGTATGCAAAGGTGACCCGAAAACTAGAAAGCAGCATAAGTAATTTAATTTGTTACCTACCATGGGTTGGACCACCTTAGAGGGTCATTCGGCCTATGATTTTTATGCTCTTTGCACTTGGCAGTGGGTGGAAGAGGTTGATTGTGTCTGACAAACTCTTCTCTATTTCTAGTTGCCCTGCTGGGGATTCACCAATCATTACAAGTCTCTGGAAACCTACCACCTGGAGCTTGCTCACCGGGGATTTATTTGGCCTGATGTGTATAAAGGGCCTGAGTGAATTTTAAAACTCTTGACTCTACCCTGTATAATGTTTATGAAAAGCTAAAATTCCTTTTGAACATTTACAAAATGCTTTGTTACTGTGATGTTTAACCCTTTCTGCTGGAATAAAATAAATGGAACTTTTCTGCCATCTCGCTCTGCTAAGTTTATCAGGCCCTGCTGGAGTGGGCATATATAGATGAGGACCCCAGGAGCTACACAACAATAAAAGAGAAATCGTTAGGTTGGTTTCTTCCCTTGCACATCGTCCTATTATGTTCTGGGTGGAGGCTCGGGGGGATAGATATCCTGCCTGTTCTTGGTAGAATTATTGCTTGGGGGCTGCAAGGTCTGGGGAAACAATGACCCTATGCATGATACCTTCTGCTATTTGTGAATCACAGTCATATAAAATCTAATAATGGATTAGATTCATAAATAAAGTCTAATGAATATGTTGGCTTTTATAGTGAAATTAAGTCCAAACAAAGGGTGTGGTGAAGCTTGAATAGAATGTGAAAGGTAGTGTAATATTGAAGTCATAAATCCAATATCAAAAGCAGCACCGGGCTGGGCACAGTGGCAAGTGAGGACTGAGGTGGGAGGATTACTTGATGTCAGGAGTTCAAGACCAGCCTGGGCAACAAAGCGAGATCCCCACAAAAAATTTTGTTTGAAAATTAGCTGGGGTGTGGTGGTGTGCACCTGTAGTCCCAGCTACTGGGGAGTCTGAGGCAGGAGGATCCCTGGAGTCCAGTAGTTCAAGGTTGCAGTGAGCTATGATCAAGCCACTACACGCTAGCCTGGGCAACAAGGCAAGACTCTGTATCATAAATAAATAAATAAATAAATAAATAAATAAATAAATAAAGCAGCCTCAGCATTAGTTTCATCAGCCCACATCTCATGGAAAAGAAATATGGAAAGCACTCCCGTATTTAGAAATTTTATCTTATGACCTTAATATAAGTGAGGCAAGCATTATTTGTGGCCTGATGACTTAAGTGTAAAAACCTTTTTGAAACATTAAAAATTCTGTAATATTAAAACATTAAAAAGATTGCAAAAAAGTTACAAATACTTAAATATATAAGGAAGAAAATAAAAGTCGTTTAAATTTCTACCACCTGAAATGACTATCATTAATATTTTATGACTACATACCGCATGCTGTAAATTTTTATTTAATAAAATGTTAAATAACACTTTTTGTTTTTTGATCTTCATTTTTAAGTCCTCCTTGCCCTGTCATTATTAATTTCCAGATGTGCACATCTCCATATCTGTCTCAATTTATACAATGCATATAAATACACATTTTAGGACATTTAAAAACTCATTGCTTTACAAAAGTAGAATTCATTATATATGCATCTCTGTATATTGCTTTTGTAAGTCAAAAATACACTGTGGAAATTCTTTCAAATTTACTGATATAGGTTGAACTCATTGTTTTCAAAGGCTGCATACCACTTTATGACATAGATATGCCATAATCCATTCATTCATTCTCCTACTGAAGACTATGTTTTTTGTTTTAGCTTTTGCCTTGTTTAGGCTTCAATCCATTTTCCTTATATGTATGTCTTTACATATAGAACTTTTCTTTCAAGAGAAAGTCATGACATGAAATTTACTATACTACTAAGGCTTTAGATGAGAGAGGTAATTACCAAAATGGAATTGGATTGCTTTCTGGAAATGGGGTATGAGTGATGAAAAATAATGACAAAAAGTTCAAGTGAACATTAGACAGTATCTGCATGCTCTGAACATTGCATATGCTCTAAAAATGCAGATTTATTAAAGGGGTGATTGAGTGAAAGACTGATTGCAGAATGCTTCTCTTCCTGTTACTGTTTTAATACATTTTTGTGAAGGGATTAAACAGATTGTTCTGGTTCTTCTGATATAAAACTCTATTCTAGTTGCCTCTTGAGTTTAATAATCTAGAAATAAGCAGCCCACTAATTTGTTGTTGTTTCTTGTTGCATCTTACATATTTTAATGCTTATTCATGTTACATGAGGCCAGGATTTCCAAGTCCTCCAGATAGTGAGACTTCAACCATTAGTTTTCTCTCTATGACTTCTTCTCGGGACACCTATCACACTATTTTGGTGCGGTTGTTTGTAATAAATTTTCTCTCTAGCCCTTTTTCTATCACTGCTGTTACGTTCCGTTCTAATTCTGAGTGTAAACCTGATAGATGACAGAAGTCAGCAGGGGTGGGTGCTCTAGTAATCTGATGGCCATTTTCCATATTTTTGCTTCAAGTATTGCTCCTTATTCTTGGCAACCCTGCCAGCATCTGTTGTTTTTTGACTTTTTAATAATAGCCATTCTGACTGGTATGAGATGGTATCTCACTGTGGTTTTAATTTGCATTTCTTTAATGATAAGTGATGCTGAGCTTTTCTTCATACGTTTGTTTGCTACATGTATGTCTTCTTTTGAGAAGCATCTGTTCATGTCCTTTGCCCACTTTTAATGAGGTCATTTGTTTTTTTCTCATACATTTGTTTAAGTTCCTTGTAGACTGGATATTAGACCTTTGTCAGAGGGATAGACTGCGAAGGTTGTCTCCCATTTTGTAGGCTGTCTGTTCACTCTGATGATGGTTTCTTTTGCTGTACCAAAGCGTTTTAGTTTAATTAGATCCCATTTGTCAAGTTTTACTTTTGTTGCCATTGCTTTCTGCATCTTTGTCATGAAATCTTTGCCTGTGCTTACGTTCTGAAAGGTATTGCCTAGGTTTTCTTCTAGGGTTTTTTGTAGTTTTGGGTTTTACATTTCAGTCTTTAATCCATTTTAAGTTAATTTTTGTATAAGGTGCAAAAAAGGGGCCCAGTTTCAATTTCTGCCTATGGCTAGGCAGGACTTCCATCACCATTTATTAAATAGGGAGTCCTTTCCCCATTGCTTGTTTTTGTCTGTTTTTCTCAGGTTTGTTGAATATCAGATGGTTGTAGGTGTGTGGTCTGATTTCTGAGTTCTCTATTGTGTTTCATTGGTCTGTGGGTCTGTTCTTGTACCAGTATCATGCTGTTTGGTTACTGTAGCCTTGTCACACTACAAGGCAGTTAGTTTGAAGTCAGTTAGTGTGATGCCTCTGGCTTTGTTCGTTTTGCTTAGGATTGTCTGGGCTCTTCAGGCTCTTTTTTGCTTCCATATGCATTTTAAAATAGTTTTTTTTTTCAATGGTAGTTTAATGGGACTAGCATTGATTCTATAAATTACTCTGGGACGTATGGCCGTTTTCACAATATTGATTCTCCCTATCAGTGCGAATGGAATGTTCCTCATTTGTTTGTGTCTTCTATGATTTATTTGAGCAGTAGTTTGTAGTTCTTGAAGAGGCCCTTCACTTGCCTTGTTAGCTGTTTTCCTATGTATTTTCTTCTTTTTGTAGCAATTGTGATGGGAGTTCATTCATTATTTTGCTCTCTGCTTGCCAGTTGTTAGTATATAGGAATTATAGGGATTTTGCACATTGATTTTATATTCTGAGACTGCTGAAGTTGCTTATCAGCTTAAAAAACTGTTGAGTTGACATGACAGGGTTTTGTAGATATAGAATCATGTCATTTCAAAGAAAGATAATTTGACTTCCTCTCTTCCTTTATTTCTTTCTCTTGCCTGATTGCCCTGGCCAGAACTTCTAATAATATGCTGAATTGGAGTGGTGACAGAGGCCATCCTTGCCTTGTGCTGGTTTTCAAGGGGAATGCTTCCAGCTTTTGCCCATTCAGTATGATATTGGCCATAGGTTTGCATTGTATTGCTTTTATTATTTTGAGGTATGTTCCTTCAATATGTAGTTTATTGATAGTTTTTAACATGAAGGGATGTTAAATTTTATGGTAGGCCTTTTCTGTATCTCTTAAGATAATCATGTGGTTTTTGTCTTTAGTTCTGTTTAATGATGAATCACATTATTGATTTGCATGTGTTGAATCAAGCTTGCATCCTGGGGATGAAGCCAACTTGATTGTGGTGGATAAGTTTTTGATGTGATGCTAGATACAGTTTGTCAGTATTTTATTGAGGATTTTTGCATCAATGCTCATTAGGGATACTCACTTGAAGTTTTCTTTTTTTGTTGGATATCCTCCAGGTTTTGATAACAGGATGATGCTGGCCTGCCTCATAAAATGAGTTAGGGAGGAGTTTCTCTTTTTCATATTTTTTGGAAATAGTTTCAGTAGAAATGATACCAGTGCTTCTTTGTACCTCTGGTAGAATTCAGCTGTGAATCTGACTGGTCCTGGACTTGTTTTGGTTGGTAGGCCATTTATTACTGCCTTAATTTCAGAACTCATTATTGGTATATTCAGAGATTCATTTTTTTCTGGTTCAGTCTTGGGAGGGTGTTTGTTTCCAGGAATTCATTCCTTTTTTATTCTGTATTTTCTAGTGTGTGCATAGAGGTGTTTATAGTATTCTCTGATGGTTGTTTGTATTTCTGTGGGGTCAGTGATATTCCCCTTATCATTTCTGATTGTGTGTATTTGATTCTTCTCTTTTTTTTCCTTTATTAGTTTACCTAGTGGTCTATTTTTTTTAATATTTTCAATAATCCAGCTTCTGGATTTGTTGATTTCTTTTTTTTTGAGACCGAGTTTCACTGTTGTTACCCAGGCTGGAGTGCAATGGCATGATCTCGGCTCACTGCAACCTCTGCCTTCTGGGTTCAAGCAATTCTCCTGCCTCAGCCTCCCGAGTAGCTGGGACTACAGGTGTGCACCACCATGCCCAGCTAATTTTTGTATTTTTAGTAGAGACGGGGTTTCACCTTGTTGACCAGGATGGTCTCGATCTCTTGACCTCGTGATCCACCCGCCTCGGCCTCCCAAAGTGCTGGGATTATAGGTGTGAGCCACCGCACCCAGCAGATTTTTTTCTTTTCTTTTTTTTTTAAGGGTTTTTCATGTCTGTATCTCCTTCAGTTCAGCTCTGACTTTGGTTATTTCTTGTCTTGTTCTAGCTTTGTGGTTTGTTCACTCTTGGTTCTCTATGCTTTGGTTGAGAATTTAGATTGTTAACTTGAGATTTTTCTCGATTTTTTTTTTTTTTTTTTTTTTTTTTTTTTTTTTGAGACGGAGTTTTGCTCTTGTTACCCAGGCTGGAGTGCAATGGCGCGATCTCGGCTCACCGCAACCTCCGCCTCCTGGGTTCAGGCAATTCTCCTGCCTCAGCCTCCCGAGTAGCTGGGATTACAGGCACAGCCACCGTGCCCAGCTAATTTTTGTATTTTTAGTAGAGACGAGGTTTCACCATGTTGACCAGGATGGTCTCGATCTCTTGACCTCGTGATCCACCCGCCTCGGCCTCCCAAAGTGCTGGGATTACAGGCTTGAGCCACCGCGCCCAGCCTTTTTCTCAATTTTTGATGTGGGCACTTAGTGCTATAAATTCCCTCTTGACACGACTTTAGTTGTGTTCCAGAGATTCTGGTACATGGTTATTGTCTCTTTGTTCTCATTAGTTTCAAAGAACTTCTGGATTTCTGCCTTAATTTCATTGTTAACCCAACAGTCATTCAGGAGCAGGTTGTTCAATTTTCATGTAGTTGTGGGGTTTTGAGTGAATTTCTTAATCTTGAGTTCTAATTTGATTGAGCTGTGGCCTGAGAGACAGTTTGTTATGATTTCAGGTCTTTTGCACTTGTTGAAGAGTGTTCTACTTCAGATTATGTGATCAGTCTTAGAGTAATTGTGTGGTAATGAGAGGAATGTATATCCTGTTGAATTTTGGTGGAGAGTTCTGTAGATAACTACTCAAGGTCCACTTGATCCAGAACTGAGTTCAGGTCCTAAATATCTTTGTTAATTTTCTGTCTCTGTGATTTGTCTAATATTGTCAGTGGGGAGTTAAAGTCTCCTGTTACTATTGTGTGGGGGTCTAAGTCTCTTTGTAGGTCTCTAAACATTTGCTTTATGTATCTGAGTGATCCTGTATTTGATGCATATAGATTTACGATAGTAAGCTCTCCTTGTTGACTTGAACCCTTTACCATTAGGTAATGGCCTTCTTTGTATTTTTTTTTATCTTTGTTGGTTTAAAGTCTGTTTCATCAGAAACTAGGATTGCAACCCCTGATTTTTAAATTTTCCATTTGCCTGGTAGATTTTTCCTCCAACCTTTTGTCTTAAGCCTATGTGTATCTTTGCACATGAGATGGGTCTCTTGAAGATGGCATACTGATGGGTCTTGACTCTGTCCAGCTTGCCATCCTATGTCTTTTAATTGGGGCATTTAGCCCATTTACATTTAAGGTTAGTATTGTTATATGTGAATTTGATCCTGTCATCATGATGCTAGTTTGTTATTTTGCAGACTTGATTATATGGTAGCTTCATAGTGGTGTACTTCAGTGTGTTTTTATAGGGGCTGGAAATGGCTTTTCCTTTCCATAGTTAGTGCTCCCTCCAGCAGTTCTTGCAAGGCATTCCTGATAGTGACAAATTCCCTAAGAATTTACTTGTCTGAAAAGGATCTTATTTCTCCTTTGCTTTTAAAGTTTAGTTTGGTCAGATAAGAAATTCTGGGTTATAAATTATTTTCTTTAAGAATGTAGAATATTGGCCCCCCCAAATTCTTCTGGCTTGTAGGGTTTCCACTGAGAAATTCCCTTTGTAGGCAACCTGGCCTTTCTCTCTGGCTGCCCTTCACATTTTTTCTTTCATTTTTGAACATGGAGAATCTGAGCATTATATATATGTCTGTGATTGAACTTCTTGTGGAGTATCTTACTAGCATTCTCTGCATTTTCTGAATTTGAATATTGGCCTGGCTTGTAAGGTTGTGGAAGTTCTCCTGGATGATATCATGAAGTGTGTTTTCCAACTTGGTTCCACTCTCCCCACATCTTTCATGTACCCTAATCAGTGGTAGGTTTGGTCTCTTTACATAATCCCATATTTCTTGGAGGTTTTTTCATTCTTTTTCTCTATTCTTGTGTGCCTGTCTTACTTCAGAAAGATAGTTTTCAAGCTCTGAGATTCTTTCCTCCACTTGGTCTATTCTGCTATTGAAACTTGTGATTGCATCGTGAAGTTCTCATGTGGTGTTCCTCATCTCTATCAGGTTGATTCTGTCTCTCTCTAAACTGGCCATCCTGGCTATCAACTCCCATATTGTTTTATCATGACTTTTAGCTTCTTTGTATTGGGTCACAACATGCTCCTTTAGCTCAGCAGTTTGATATTACCCACCTTCTGAAGCCTACTTCTGTCAATTCAGCCATCGAAGTCTCAGCCCAGTTCTGTGCCCTTGCCGGAGAGGTGTTGCAGTCATTTGGAGGAGAAAAGGCACTCTGGCTTTTTGAGTTTTCAGCATTTTTGCATTAATTGTTTCTCATCTTTGTGGACTTATCCACCTTTGATCTTTGAAGTTGCTGACCTTTGAATGAGGTTTTGTTGTTGCTGTTGTTTTCTGTTTTAACAGTCAGGCCACTCGATCATAGGAAGGCTGGAATGACTGAGTCTACAACCATAGAGATGGCAGCTCCTTGCCTAACTCAGACAGTCTCAGGCAGACTCCAACCCACTACTGTTGGCTGGCTGGGAATTCAAACCAATGGGTCTTAACTTGTGAGGTGTATAGAAGTGGGGCCCACAAAACATCACTGCCTAGCTCCCTGGATTGAGCTCCCTTTCTAGGGATATGTATAGATGAATTTCCCACCTTGCCATTGATGGCTATTCTGCCAAGATTCCACTCAGCCCTGTGTATTGGACCTAAGGCCCTGATGGTGTGGGCTTACAAGGGGATCTCTTCATCTATGGATCCCAAAGATCCATGGGAGAAGTGTGGTTTTCTGGGCAGGGTTGCATAATCACTCACTGCTTCCTTTGGCTGGGTGGGAATTCCTTTGTCTCCTTGCCATTCCTGGGTGACTCATTGCCCCAGAATGCTTTTCTTGATTCTCAATGGGTCAAGCTGTTTGCCTAATCAGTCCCAAAGTGAGAACCTGGATGTTTCAGTTGAAGGTGCTGAATTCATTTACCCGTTTTCACTCTGTGAGTGCCACAGACCACAGCTGCTTCTAATTGGCTATTGTGGATCCCTCCAGGAGTTTGTATTAATTCTTCAATTTATTCCTTCAACCCCACCCACTCACTTGAAAAACTAGACAATCTTCTCCTTCTTCTTCATTAGTCATAAATCTCCTAAAATTATTCATGTATTTTTCTGAAGTTTTCTGGAACATGTAGTTACTCTTTCATTAATCTATCTTTGCATTAGAACTCATAGGAAAGATTTATTTTGGGGAATGGCAGGCAGAATTACCAGATTGTTTAAATTGTTCTCTCTCACTTTTTCTTCTCAATATGCACAACTGAATTTGCTTAGATTGAAAGTATAGTGATCTATTGCTTATAAAATTGCATTGAAAGTTATAATATCCTGCATACAGGTAAATGTTATTGTTGATGCTATTATTAAAAGTCTTCCTCTGGAAAAAGAAAAGTGTGTAGAGATCCCAGAGACACATCTTTGGGGTTCAGACTTTTAGGATGAGAAAGTGCTTCTAGTTCATGTGTAGCTGTTATGTAGATAGAAAATGCTATAGTATGGTTGCTTTCCACTAGCCTGAGCCAATAAGCATAGCTCCTGTCAAGAGAGAGGCAGTACTCAGGGCTAGCAGCTAGAGGGAAAAGTGTCAAGTGGGTGAGTACATCATTTGGGTCCTCTGGAGAGAAGGTTTTGAGATCCCAAGCCAAATTCTGCCTGAAGAGCTGCTCTGGTAACTAAGCACCATAGGGCTATTGGGTCTGACCACTTCTGCTCAGCCTAAGTTTTCTCTAACCAACAATCTTTGCTCTGAAGTTCCCTATTGGATTGTCTGGACCTCACCTGCCCTACACTGTGGCTTGAGGCTCTCCAGCTGAGGCCAGATCTTGGAGATACTGCAGCTGGAGCCATTCTGCATGCTCTACAGATGAGCAACAAGCTCTTTTCTGATGAGAGATGTAAGTAGCACACATTCATAGCTGATGTGCCAGGGTCTCTGCCTAGGATTTGTGTCAATGTCAGGACTTCAGTGTCTGAGGATAAGGCAGCATTGATTGGATGGCTACTTTAAATGGGGTGGCCTAAAGGCTTAATTAAGATAGGGAATAATGGCCATTTGGTAAGCACTTGGGTTAAAGGAAGGATCCCAGTCTCTAAAATTATTGTTCCAATTTAGGACTGCACCAGAAATAATTTGTTCTTGAGGCAAAAATCACTGCAGTGTGGACCTGGAGCTTCTTTACTTCCCACTGACAATAAAAAAAAAATTGACCTTGGAAACAGAGATGGGGCAGAGACTTCAGGAAGAGGTAACCAAGTTTCCCAACATTTAGAGGGAGGAAGATATCAGGCAGGGATCAGATATATTTAATTAAATGCTTCCTGCTTGGTTGGAGTGCCTTGGCCAAAAGTACTCCTGTAAAATCCAACTTCAGCACTTCCTTTGTGCTACATGACCTTTTAGGGTCAGCATTCATTTATTGAATCAGCATGATATTTGAGGATAGGCCATGCTCTGAGACCCTTCTATAACTCCTCAATAATTGCCTTCTATTAAGAGCTAAAGATGGATCAAGCATTTTTCAAATATTATCCATGGTATTCACAGCTACCATGATCCATGTGTTATCTTCGTTTTACAGACGAGAGATCAGGTGACTTGTTCAAGATTACATATATATATATATATATATAAATATAATATGTATATATATATATAATATGTATATATATATATGGTAGAGCTGCAAACCTGGGCTTTTTATGTGACTTCTCTGGTTTTCCAATAGTTTATGAGTCAAAATTTATGGCATATATTAAACAAATCATTGCAAAAGTAATAAAAGAGTCATTGGATGGTCCTTTATTGTTCTGGAATTTGAACACCCAAGATAACATAATAGAGATGGAAACGAGGGAAGGGTGTTAAGAGATTGTCACTTTTATATGATACATTTTACAGTTGTCCTGTGATATTGGCCCTTAAGTGGCTCTTTAGATAAGATTAGAGTCCACTGTTACTTCTCCAATATTATATTTTCCTCTAAGATGAGCCCAAAAGCACACCTTCTTTGGGAGGCACCCCTAAAAATAAGAAGATGATCAATAGCATTTGTTCTCCTTCATATTACACTGGTCTTCAAGTTAAGTTTTACTCACTGGGTAGCTTTCCCATCACTGCTGTTTGCCCAGGCCTGTGCATTTGAGCATCTGCTCCACGTTCCCACAGCTCCCACTAGTAGAAGCCCATAGTGAATGGACTTCAAGGATTTATATTAAGATTTGAAAATTATATTCTAGACTGTGTTTTTAAATCAAGTGAAAACAAGGTTGTTGTGTGGTGAGAACGTTTATGGTCTACTCTCTAAGCAAATTTCAAGTCTATAATTTGAGGTTATTAATTATAGTCACTATGCTGTACATTAGGTCTTCATCCTTTGTAAATAAAACTTTGCATACTTTGAGCAAATCTTTCTTTCCCTCTCTGCTCTATGAGTTCCACTATTTTAGATTCCACATATAAGTGAAATCATGCAGCACTTGTCTTTCTGGGTCTGGCTTATTTCACTTAGGATAATGTCCTCTAGGTTAATCCATGTTGTTACAAATGACAGAATTTTTTTTTTAAGTCAGAATAGTGTTCCATTATAAAAACACATCACTTTTTCCTTATCCATTCATCCATTCATGAGCACTTAAGTTGATTCAATACCTTGGATCTTGTGAACAATGCTGCAATGAATATGGGAGTGGAGATATCTGTTTGAAATACTGATTTTTCCCCCTTTGGAAAATATACTCAGAAGTGGAATTGCTGGATCATATGACAGTTCTATTTTTAATTTTTAAAGAAACCTCCATAGTATTTTCTACAGTGGCTGTGTCAATTAACATTCTCATCAACAGTGAAAAAGGATTCCCTTTTCCTTACATCTTCATCAACACTTACTATCTTTTTTCTTTTTATTAAGAGCTATTTGAAATAGTGTGAGATGATATCTCATTGCAGTTTTGGTTTATTTCCCCAATGATTAGGGATGTTGAACATTGTTTCATCTACCTGGTGGCTGTTTCTGTGTCTTCTTTTGAAAAATACATTTTTAGATCCTTAGCCCATTTTGAAATCAGCTTATTTGTTTTCTTGCTATTGAGCTGTCTGAGTTTTTTATGTTTCAAATATTAACCTCTTATTGAATATATACCTTGCAATATTTTCTCCCATTAAGTAGGTTATCTCTTCACTCTGTTGATTGTATCTTTTTTCTGTGCAGAAATTTATTTTTATACAATCCCATTTATCTATTTTTGCTTTTGTTGCCTGTGTTTTTGGTGTCATGTCCAAAAAATCATTGCCCAGATCAGTGTCAAGAAAGTTTTCCCGGATTTCTTACCGTAACTTTAAAATTTCAGGTCTTATGTTTAAATCTTGAATTGATTTTGGGTTGATTTTTTAATATGGTGTGAGATAAGGTTCAATTTCTCAGTAAGGTGAAATATTGTTTAATTTCATTCTTCTGCATGTGGATATCCAGTGCTCTCTATGCCATTTTTAAAGAGACTATTATTTTCCCATTGTGTGTTCTTGGCAACTGTCAAGAATTAATTGACTAAAAATAAGTGGATTTATTTCTGGACTATTTTGTTCCATTGGTCTATGTGTCTATATTTATACCAATACCATACTGTTTTGATTACTATAGCTTTGTAGCATATTTTGAAATCAAGTGGTATGATGCCTCAAGCTTTGTTCATTTTGCTCAGGATTGCATTGGCTATTTAGAGTCTCTTAGGATTCCATATGAATTTTAGAATTTTTTTTAAATCTCTGTGAAAAATGTCATTGGGATTTGGTAGAGATTGCATAGAATCTGTAGATCACTTTGTGTAATATGAACACTTTAGCAATATTAAATACTCTAATTCATGAACATGGGATATCTTTCCATTTATTTGTGTCCTCATCAATTTTTGTTATTAACATCTTACAGTTTTCAATATACTAATCTTGCATTTCTGTGGCTAAATTTATTCCTTAGTATTTTTATGGTATTATAATTAGGATTGTTTTCTTAATTTTTTTTCAAGTAGTTTTTGTTAGCAAAGAGAAATACAACTGATTTTTGTGTGTTGATTCTATATTCTGAAGCTTTATTGAATTTGCTGATTAGTTATAAAGTTCTTTTGTGAAATCTTTAGGGTTTTCTATCTATAAGATCATGTCATTTGGAAAGCAAAACAAAAGCAAAATTTGATCTAAATGAAGCTCGGAATACAGCAGAACGTCCTTAAAGCTAGTTTTATTAATTCTCTATTTGTGATCATTTGACTTGGTCTGATTTGAAACTTAGGTTTTTGATCTTTGTGGATACTGTTCTATAAACCTGTTTCTGGGGAACACATTTAAGTTGCCCAAGAAGAAACATTGAAAGTGGATCTTAATAGTTACTGGAGAATCTTTTCATTAAAGAAGAACTGCTACAGACAGTACTTAAAACTATAATGTGAGCGGTGAATCCCAGTAACTGAAAGTTTAAAATATACTACAAACAGGGCTTGAAAAAATTCTGGGTCTATTAATATTTTTGTCTCCAGTTTTCTCCTCTGCTAAGCAGAAAGGTGGGAGGAAAGTGGTAGGTATTCAGAGTAGTAAAGAATTTCTTGAAAAGTATCAAGAGTCTTGGGAGCCTGAAAAAACTGTTGTGGAAATGAGGACTGCAGACTCACAGTGTCAATGAAAGCTCCATCTTTTACTACTGACTGTATGCAGCAGGATGAAAATTAAGCCGAATTACCCCTCCTCGAGGTAAATTAATCAGTTCTCTAGGCTCTTTAGTTTTGTGAATTCATGAATGTTCTTTTATGCCTTTTTGTGGAACTAGCTCAGTGAGCTGAGCAAGCAGACAGGGGTCTGTGAAAAACAAACAACAAACACTGTTTTACTCCCTGGTCAAAGCCTTTTGCTTAGTTTTGCACAAACTGCCCCCCTTCCCGCCCCTTTCTCTGGACAAGCATTTCTTGTGAGACAGGATAGCTTTGGCTCTAGGGATCCTATGTCAGAGCGCTCTGGGGAGCTCTTGTCAAAGAACCTGTGAATGGAGTCAAAACATGTGAGCCATTTGAGCTAGCAATTACAGCAGTTATCTGAAGAAGTGTCCTCTTAACTGAAATCAGTTTCACAATGATGCACTTTAGCCATATTAAATCAAAGCTCTATAAAGGTTCTAGTAAGTTTTCTTACAACCTCACACTCCGTTGCAAGTAATAAATGTTGCAAGCTGTCAATAAAACATTTCCAGTTACAATTAGCATCTATGATGTTTTCGTAGAGAGAGAATTCAAATATTCTCTACCCTGATATCTCCCTTATAACTCTCTAGAGAGGAGGTAAGGCAAGAAATTCCGCTTTTCAAAAGGAGAAATGTTGTGCAAATGCTAGGATATTAGGGAAGTAATTTTTCCCCCTAAAGCTGGTGTTTGCTAAGTGGGTTACATGGATATTGTCTCTCTTTTGCGTGTCTGGATTTATAAGTCTGAGCTCAAGCAATCCTAGCTAGCTCTAACTTCAACAATTTTCTACATGCAAGCAAGTCAATTGCTACTGCATTAGTCTGGAAAACGTAGGAGAGGTGGCCTTGGTTGATGCCAATAGAGACATTGGGTAATATGCTTCTTCCCCTTTCCTGCACCTCCAATATTCCTGGCTCTATGGAATATCAGTTTTTTCCCACCCCCTCACCGCCACCACTGGAGATTTAAGATATAAGGTTGTTGAACCTGAGCTTGGTGAGTAGGAGGCCTTCTGAACCTCTAACATAGGCCAAAAAAGAAAAGAATAATAATAAGAAGAAGTATTTGCATATTTTTGCCCTATTTATATGTAAGTATATCCTCTCCAGGGAGAAGGTGTGAGTAGGCCAGGCTGTATTCCACTGTGACCCAGAGGAGAATCAGACGAACCTGGCTCTTCCATTGTAGTGAATGATTTAAACAAATTATTTCACCTGAGCTTTAGTTTCATAATCTGTAAACTAGCTGGGAAACATAATTTTGTTAGGAGAATTTATTGTGATTAAAAAGGGGTCTAGTACAGTGCCAGACACAAAAATACGTGATGTGAACTGCAGCTGTGATTATGGAAAGAGAGAATGAAATGAGCATATCTTAGAAGAAGAAAAAGTTTTGGCTACAATTAGATTCATTATATAGAGTATACTTTCTGCATATTCATAAGTATTTAGCAAGCAGTTGGTAAAGCCCAGGAGAAAGTACTTAGGAGTGTAGGAGCTCAGAAAAGGCTGAGTTGGGGACTGCGATGGGGATGTTCTCCTATGGCAGAAGTAGGCAGCAGTATAGCTAAGTTGGACTGGCGTGATTGCTTTATGGAGAGGTTGAAGTAAGGAGATAGGGTTATATACCAACTTCAAATGGTGAGGCAGAATGGAAATGAGAGAATGAATAGCTTATGGTGATTCTCATTTCATGTCATGTTTACCACCTCCTGAGGGTAGAATTTTTTTTCTTTTGAGACAGTGTCTCACTCTCTTGCCCAGGCTAGATGCAGCAGCACAATCTCGGCTCACTGCAACCTCTGCCTCCCGGGTTCAAGCGATTCTCCTGCCTCAGCCTCCCAAGTAGCTGAAACCACGGGCACGTGCCACCATGCCCAGCTAATCTGTTTGTATTTTTAGTAGAGACAGGGTTTCACCATGTTAGCCAGGATGATCTTGATCTCCTGACCTCATGATCTACCCCCCTCAGCCTCCCAAAGTGCTGGGATTACAGGCGTGAGAAGGTAGATTTTTAAGTGGTTAAAATGTACAAGACTTGACAGACCTGTTGAAATTTTGAAGTCTCTTTTGTAGATAGTCCCCATAGAATGTGATGTGGGGCTGCTGGCCCTGCAGATGAGGCCTCCCTCTTGCTGTGAACAGTGTAAAAGTCTCCCAGCAGTCATTCATACTCCCCCCGACCCACCTTGTGTAGCACCCATGTAGCTTGGATGGAATTAGTCCCATCTCCAGACTGGCTTGATTTAAATCAAGCAGGCTATCCAACTCTTCTTGCCACATTTCTGGTAATTTATGTTTAAGCCACTCACTACAAGGCATGCCCCTAGCCATAGGGATTAATTTGGGGTGGTCCAATCACTGAATATCTGAGAAACTGTGTTCAATGGTTGTGAAAGTCAGGCTTTTTCCGACTAGTAGATGGGGAAATGTAGTAGCTTTTCTACAGCCACGGCAAGCCAGCTATGGCATGGGGCTGCCTGTGAAGGACACTATGTTCTTTTTATCTGTTCTTAAACCTACTCTGAAGGACACCATTCCTCCGAATTTTCTAATAAGATGGGCTTTATTGTTGAATATAGTTTGACACTTACTCATAATTGCATTTGTGAGCATCTTAATGGACATAATGGTATGTGTCTCTATGCACACCAGATTTCAGGAACTCCTCACTATGTACAAGAGTGCTCGTTTGAACTAATGTACCATCAATAAGGCTGCCATAAAGAGAAAGGAAGATATGCAAAAATGTCTGCTGCATGAAGTTGAAGAGGAACAACCCGACCCTTGCAAAGCTGCCGGAGAGTTCAAAGACGTAGAAAGGAACTTGCTTGTGTAAATACACTAAATCAAAGGAGCAACTGAAATGCAACTATTTGGGAGGAAAGGAGACTTATTTTAAGATTTGGCTTTGCAGTTTTAAGTTGTAAACCTCCCTGTCTACCAAAGTTTCAGTACAATGCTTCCAACAAAAAGCCTTGTGCAAACAGAGTTTTGTGGCAAAAAAGAAGCAGTTCTGGGTCTTACGTCTAGGTTTACGTGGTAGAGAATAAGATTAAAATGATTCATAAGCTAAACAGGAGATCAGAAACAGAGGTTAATCTGAATCCACAAGATTCCATTTTTCTGAATGCCTGGAGTCACTGGAGGAATTACAAGTTCCAGTCTCCCCATGGAGATGTGAATTGTAGGATGTGATTCAAGCCTATTTTATTTGACTGGCCAAAGACAGGATTTTTGGGGATGAAAATATTTTTGAGTTATATACAAAAGGAAAAAGCTACAGTATACATTTTTTTCCATTTATGTGGACGCCAAATAAAATTAAATCTCGCTGAGGAAGATTAGCAGTAGTTCTATTTCCAATTCCAAATTAGATTTGACAAAAACTAGTTATTATAATTAGAATTAAGGATTTTGATTCTGAATATTTTATCAGTCATGTTGTTTTAAGCCATCTCAGCCGTCGCTCTAGGCATGGGTGCCAGCAGTTGCCTTTTCCTAGTTCAGATGATAGAGGATGCATATTTATCTGTGTTCTTATATTAACTGTAAGTCCATTTTCTGTGTTTCATACTAGAAAAGTGGCCACCCCCTTGTGAACCTAATACTCTGGGGCTGGGTTTACTCTGTACCAGAGTTACCTCTGAATTTATTCTATATATATAAAAAGATTAGGTCTCAGCTAGAACAAAGAAATCAGAAAAAGAAACTATCAGAGTTGCAAAGTTTATATTCAGATTTTATGCATAAGAGAGAAGCCAATTATACTTTTGCTACATTGTTGGCATCACATAATATATTTTCCATAAAAAAGTTAAAATAGAAATGGAAGTTGGAGTGAAAGTTTTATTAACTAAATTCAAATTCATACCTTATAGCAGGAAATAAGGAAAAAAGGAAGCATAAACTCCAGTCACACTTGGCCAAGATCTCTTTGGCTCAATCAAGGTTATGCTGAGGATGCTTCCAGGGTAGCATAAGTCATAAATTGAGGCTAAAAAGGTTATCATCTTGTCACCCAAGCCAGCCTGGAGCCACTCTGCTTCTCATTATCCCAGGACCTTCTGTGCTCTTTTCCCTGACTCACAAGTTACTTCTTCATGAACAGAGGAAAATGGAGGGAGGTGGGTGAGTAGAACCCACACAGAAATTCATTAAACACATGATAACACATCTGTAAGCCAAAAGTAAAATTCTAAGCCCCAACTGACTGAATGAATCCCCTTCTAAGCTAAAAATATTCCAAAGAAAACTGAAAAAGTAGTTCAGGCCATGATGGGAAGTGGGAGTCAGACATGTCTCACAATACTCTTCTCACTTTGAAGTTCAGGCACAGCAGACCAGCATTAACATTAAAACAGAGATATTGTGATGGACAGAACAGACTCTAGGCAGTAAGATACCAAATTCCAACCTGACTCTAGAAGAGCATCACATGACACATAGCAGACCCTAATGGAAATCAAAGTATTTTACCCCAAAATATATATCTTTGACATATTTTGAAATGGCCCTATGTGGCTATCTCTTTGCATTTTGCAGAGAATCTCATTCCTCTTCTGGGGAGTCTGGCATCTTTTAAAGTTCTGATTAGGCAATGTTTGCCATCTATTGTCCCTATGGGCAGCCACCTATTTGAGTTCATCTACACAATTAAGAATCTAGGTCTCTGTAGCCCCTTGTCTTCACCCAGACACTCCTCTCTATTGATTCCAGGTCTTTTGATAATAATGTAACTTCTTCAACCAATTGCGAAGAAGATGATCTTTGAATCCACCTGTGACCTTTAAGTGCCCCTACTTGAATTGTCCTACCTTCTGGACCAAACCAATGTACATGTTACATGTACTGATTGATATCTTATGTTTTCCTAAAATGTATAAATCAAAGCTGTAACCCAACCACCTTGGGCACATGTTCTCAGGACCTCCTGAGGCTGTGTCATGGGTTATAGTCCTCATATTTGTCTCAGAATAAATCTCTTTAAATATTTCATGGAGTTTGGCTTTTTTCATCAACACATCTATATAGTAGATTCCAGTGAGTAACTTAAAATCATGTTGTCAAAAGTTGATGTAGGGAAAACACAATAAATAAAAAAGGTTACAAATAATATTATCATACATTTGTGCCTATAACACAGATCTTGTCATTAAGAAAAAAAGCATAGAGAAAAACATATCAAAAGATGAGTGGCAATTTTCTTTGAAATGTTGAGATTAATGACTTAAAAAAATCCTTTCTTCTTGGTTTTATATTCTTAAAGATTCCCTCATTGAAATGAGTGTCTGTTGTTTATTTAGAAAAATATATAAACGTCATTTGGTCAGGATAAAATAATACTGAAAATGACTGTATTAAAAGAAAAACTTCAGCCACATTAGATTTAAAGGTGTTTAATTGAGTAATGAACAATTTGTGAATCAGGCAGTTCCCCAGAATCACAGCAGATTCAGAGAGATTTCGGGGATGCCTTGTGGTCAGAACAAATTTGTAGACAAAAAAAAAAAAAAGAAAACTATGTACAGAAATCAGAAGTGAGGTACAGACACAGCTGGATTGGTTACAGCTTGGCGTTTGCCTTATTTGAACATAGATTGAACGCTCAGCAGTGTATGAGTGGCTGAAGTATGGCTGCTGGGATTGGCCAAGACTCAGCGATTGTTACAGGCACGTGCTCCCAAGTTACATTTTCTATCTTGTCTACCTATTAAGTTAGGTTGCAGTTCCTCCACAAGGACTCAAATACAGAAGTATGGAGCCCTTCTCAGGCCATATGCAGTTTGCTTTAACAACTGTATGAAAACGAAATGCCAATGAACCCTCAGGTCATCTGGATCAGAAAAGGAAGTAAGTTTAAAAATGGTGAGGTTTAAGGTTGACATGCAAAATGTGGACTTCGGAGGCCAGATTCCTTGTGGGCTGGAAGCCACTGGACTAAAGGGAGGCTGCAGGAACAGAGAACTCAGAGCCTCTGTCCTTTAGCAGACAAAGCCTGCTTTCCTTTGTCTACAGCATGAAAAAACCCAAACTTGTCATTCCAGTTGTCTAGATGGAAGAGTGGGGTGGGGCTAAACGTAGCTTAAGGCTGTGATCACTACCATTAGAGTTGCACTATCAGGTCAAAGTTCAGTGGATCCCCAAAACTTTGAGCACCATTCAGGGCCTTTCTCCCTATAAAGCTGGTATTTATTCATAGGGGAACTTAAGCACAGCCTGGATGGTTCGGGGCACACTAGGATGAATGGTTATCCTCTTCATTGAGGGTCATAGCTTGGGTATATTTAGAACATGGAATGCTGCAACCATCACATTTTAAGCAAAAGCATCATGGGAGCAACATCAGCACTCCCATTTGCGTCTTATAAATATTCTCTTCTTGTTAACATCTTTCTGGGATTTAATAAATGCAGATATGGGATTAAGTGTTTGGTCTTCTTTAAAACAAATCTAGTCATAATCATGTACTGTTTTCCAGTAAACTCTAAAAATACATTAGAAAAAGAAGGTTTAATCAGAAAGGAGCAAGAGGTTTCATACCAAATGCTTTCCTTGTGGCAAGGCTGAATACTTGAAGATTGTCTGATCACTGTTAATCATGTAGAGTTATACCTACTTACTTCAGGAACATCGACAGAAATTATGAGACTGTGTGAATAATCTCAGTTGGTGAAGCAATGAGTTATTATTCTGGGAATAGTAATTGGCACGATTGACAAACATTTAATGCTGCATTTATTACTTGCCTACCATATGCCAGGCAGGAGAAGATAACCTGATTAAGACAGGAATCCTTGTCTGAAAGACATTTTTTGTAGATATTCCTAAATGCATTTTTACCTAGTTGCAATCAACAGTACATATTCTTGTGGTCTACTACTTTTTCATGATTTATTTTATATTTTATTTGTGGATGGAATTCAATAGTTATTTTAGAAACAGTGCATTGCTGGATGCTGTTATGCCCCTATGTTTTCACCTGCACTCTGCTGTAGACCACACCTAATGACTATCACATGGGTAAAACACTGGCCTCTTGCATTAAGGAGGTATCCACCCTGTGGGCTCCAGTGGAGACCAAATCCTCACTTAGTTTTCCTCACTTGCCTGAGTCTTCTTTTGTCAGTTCCTAGCAGATTCCTTCTGAGAGCACTTCCTCAATAAATCTCTTTCACAAAAGTCCCCAAGTCAGTCTCCAGCAGGGTGCAGTACTAAGAACAAATAATAAATTAAAAAAATTAAAAACGTATACACACATTTATATTTCCAAGTAGAGATTTTTACATGGAGATATCAGACATACCAAGACAGCAATGTTTTGTTGATCTTGCTTTTGTTTTAAGTATATTGGCAGCTGAGGATTCAGTCCGGTTATTTGTGATGAAGAGGTTGTCAGCTCCTGAATAATGGTTTGTCTGTTGTCTCTGATTCTAGGTACCCTAAACTATCCCACAGATATAGATTTCAATTAGATCGGGGAATTATTAAGAAATGAGTTTTTTATTTAAGAAAGGACTCATTTTGGCATTGCTGGCCTGAGGTTCAATCTCCTCTTGGTATGATGGATATATATATATATATATATATATATATATATATGTCTCTAACTTACTTGAGTAGTTTTTTTTTTTTATTTTAAAAAATTAAAATAGGTTAAAAATAAAATATTATACAAAAATAAGTACAGTACTTTCTCTTACACCCTCTTTTACTTAGTACATCACATTTTTTTTTTTTTAATTTTTATTGCAATATAGGTTTGGGGGTACATGTGCAGAACGTGCAAGATAGTTGCATAGGTACACATATGGCAGTGTGTTTTGCTGCCTTCCTCCCCCTCACCCACACTTGGTATTCATCCCCAGGCTATCCCCCCCAGCCCCCCCCGCTGTCCCTCCCCCATTTCCCCCAACAGTCCCCAGTGTATAGTAGACCGCCTCTCTGTGTCCATGTGTTCTCATTTTTCTCACCCGCCTATGAGTGAGTATATGCGGTATTTCTTTTTCTGTTCTTGTGTCAGTTTGCTGAGAATGATGTTCTCCAGATTCATCCATGTCCCTACAAAGGACACAAACTCATCATTTCTGATTGCTGCATAATATTCCATGGTGTATATGTGCCACATTTTCCCAGTCCAGTCTATCATCGATGGGCATTTGGGTTGGTTCCAGGTCTTTGCTATTGTAAACAGTGCTGCAATGAACATTCGTGTGCATGTGTCCTTATAGTAGAACGATTCACAGTCTTTTGGATAGATACCCAGTAATGGGATTGCTGGGTCAAATGGAATTTCTATTTCTAGGTCCCTGAGGAATCGCCACACTGTCTTCCACAATGGTTGAACTAATTTACACTCCCACCAACAGTGTAAGAGTGTTCCTATTTCTCCACATCCTCTCCAGCATCTGCTGTCTCCAGATTTTTTAATGATCGCCATTCTAACTGGTGTGAGATGATATCTCACTGTGGTTTTGATTTGCATCTCTCTAATGACCAATGATGATGAGCACTTTTTCATATGTTTGTTGGCCTCATGTATGTCTTCTTTTGTAAAGTGTCTGTTCATATCCTTTGCCCATTTTTGAATGGGCTTGTTTGTTTTCTTTCTGTAAATCTGTTTGAGTTCTTTGTAAATTCTGGATATCAGCCCTTTGTCTGATGCATAAACTGCAAAGATTTTTTCCCATTCTGATGGTTGTCGATTCACTCTAGTGACTGTTTCTTTTGCCGTGCAGAAGCTGTGGAGTTTGATTAGGTCCCATTTGTCTATTTTGGCTTTTGTTGCCAATGCTTTTGGTGTTTTGGTCATGAAGTCCTTGCCTACTCCTATGTCCTGAACGGATTTGCCTAGATTTTCTTCTAGGGTTTTTATGGTGTCAGGTCTTACATTTAAGTCTTTAATCCATCTGGAGTCAATTTTAGTGTAAGGTGTCAGGAAGGGGTCCAGTTTCTGCTTTCTGCACATGGCTAGCCAGTTTTCCCAACACCATTTATTAAATAGGGAATCCTTTCCCCATTGCCTGTTTTTGTCTGGTTTATCAAAGATGATATGGTTGTAGATATGTTGTGTTGCCTCCGATGTTTCTGTTCTGTTCCATTGGTCTATATCTCTGTTTTGGTACCAGTACCATGCTGTTTTGATTACTGTAGCCTTGTAGTATAGTTTGAAGTCTGGTAGCGTGATGCCTCCCGCTGTGTTCTTTTTGCTTAGAATTGACTTGGCTATGCGGGCTCTTTTTTGGTTCCATATGAAATTCATGGTGGTTTTTTCCAGTTCTATGAAGAAATTCAATGGTAGTTTGATGGGGATAGCATTGAATGTGTAAATTACTTTGGGCAGTATAGCCATTTTCACAATATTGATTCTTCCTAACCACAAACATGGAATGTTTCTCCATCTGTTTGTGTCCTCTCTTATTTCGTTGAGCAGGTGTTTGTAGTTTTCCTTAAAGAGGTCCCTTACATTCCTAGTGAGTTGTATTCCTAGGTATTTTATTTTCTTTGTAGCGATTGTGAATGGCAGTTCGTTCTTAATTTGGTTCTCTTTAAGTCTGTTATTGGTGTATAGGAATGCTTGTGATTTTTGCACATTGATTTTATATCCTGAGACTTTGCTGAAGTTGCTTATCAGTTGCAGGAGCTTTTGGGCTGAGGTGATGGGGTCTTCTAGGTATACTATCATGTCGTCTGCAAATAGAGACAATTTGGCTTCCACCTTTCCCATTTGAATACCCTTTATTTCTTTTTCTTGCCTGATTGCTCTGGCTAGAACTTCCAGTACTATGTTGAATAGAAGTGGTGAGAGAGGGCATCCTTGTCTAGTGCCGGATTTCAAAGGGAATGCTTCCAGTTTTTGCCCATTAAGTATGATATTGGCTGTTGGTTTGTCATAAATAGCTTTTATTACTTTGAGATATGTTCCATCAATACCAAGTTTATTGAGGGTTTTTAGCATAAAGGGCTGTTGAATTTTGTCAAATGGCTTCTCTGCGTCAATTGAGATAATCATGTGGTTTTTGTTTTTGCTTCTGTTTATGTGGTGAATTACATTTATAGACTTGCGTATGTTGAACCAGCCTTGCATGCCCGGGATGAATCCTACTTGATCATGATGGATAAGTTTTTTAATGTGCTGTTGCAATCGATTTGCCAGTATTTTATTGAAGATTTTTGCATCTATGTTCATCATGGATATTGGCCTGAAGTTTTCTTTTCTTGTTGAGTCTCTGCCAGGTTTTGGTATCAGGATGATGTTGGTCTCATAAAATGATTTGGGAAGGGTTCCCTCTTTTTGGATTATTTGGAATAGTTTAAGAAGGAATGGTACCAGATCCTCTTTGTGTGTCTGGTAGAATTCAGCTGTGAACCCATATGGACCTGGGCTTTTTTTGTGTGGTAGGCTCTTAATTGCTGCCTCAACTTCTGACCTTGTTATTGGTCTATTCATAGTTTCGGCTTCCTCCTGGTTTAGGCTTGGGAGGACACAGGCATCCAGGAATTTATCCATTTCTTCCTGATTTACTAGTTTGTGTGCATAGAGTTGTTTGTAGTATTCTCTGATGATGGTTTGAATTTCTGTGGAATCTGTGGTGATTTCCCCTTTATCGTTTTTTATTGCATCTATTTGGTTGTTCTCTCTTTTCTTTTTTATCAGTCTGGCTAGTGGTCTGTCTATTTTGTTGATCTTTTCAAAAAACCAGCTCTTAGATTTGTTGATTTTTTGAAGGGTTTTTCTTGTCTCTATCTCCTTCAGTTCTGCTGTGATCTTAGTTATTTCTTGTCTTCGGCTAGGTTTTGAGCTTTTTTGATTTTGCTCCTCTAGCTCTTTCAATTTTGACGATAGGGTGTCAATTTTGGATCTCTCCACTTTTCTCACGTGGGCACTTATTGCTATATATTTTCCTCTACAGACTGCTTTAAATGTGTCCCAGAGATTCTGGTACGTTGTGTCTTCATTCTCGTTGGTTTCAAAGAACTTCTTTATTTCTGCCTTCATTTCATTGTTTATCCAATCAACATTCAAGAGCCAGTTGTTCAGTTTCCATGAAGCTGTGCGGTTCTGAGTTATTTTCTGAATTCTGAGTTCCAACTTGATTGCACTATGGTCTGAGAGACTGTTTGTTATGATTTCCGTTGTTTTGCATTTGCTGAGGAGTGCTTTACTTCCAATTATGTGGTCAATTTTGGAGTAGGTGTGATGTGGTGCTGAGAAGAATGTATATTCTGTGGATTTGGGGTGGAGAGTTCTATAAATGTCTATCAGGTTTGCTTGTTCCAGGTCTGAGTTCAAGTCCTGGATATCCTTGTTAATTTTCTGTCTGGTTGATCTGTCTGCTATTGACAGTGGAGTGTTAAAGTCTCCCACTATTATTGTGTGGGAGTCTAAGTCTCTTTGTAAGTCATTAAGAACTTGCCTTATATATCTGGGTGCTCCTACATTGGGTCCATATATATTTAGAATCGTTAGCTCTTCTTGTTGTATCGATCCTTTTACCATTATGTAGTGACCTTCTTTGTCCCTTTTGATCTTTGTTACTTTAAAGTCTATTTTATCAGAGATGAGAATTGCAACTCCTGCTTTTTTTTGCTCTCCATTTGCTTGGTAAATCTTCCTCCATCCTTTTATTTTGAGCCTTTGTGTATCTTTGTGTGTGAGGTGGGTTTCCTGGATACAGCACACTGATGGGTTTTGGTTTTTTATCCAATTTGCCAGTCTGTGTCTTTTGATTGGTGCATTTAGCCCATTTACATTCAGGGTTAATATTGTTATGTGTGAATTTGATACTGCCATTTTGATGCTATCTGGCTGTTTTGCCCATTGGTTCATGTACATTCTTCATTTTGTTGATGGTCTTTAGCATTTGGTATGCTTTTAGGATGGCTGGAACTGGTTGTTTCTTTCTATGTGTAGTGCCTCTTTCAGGAGCTCTTGTAAAGCAGGCCTAGTGGTGACAAAATCTCTGAGTACTTGCTTGTTCGTGAAGGATTTTATTTTCCCTTCACTTATGAAGCTCAGTTTGGCCGGATATGAAATTCTGGGTTGAAAGCTCTTTTCTTTAAGGATGTTGAATATTGGCCCCCACTCTCTTCTGGCTTGTAGAGTCTCTGCCGAGAGATCTGCTGTGAGTCTGATGGGCTTCCCTTTGTGGGTGACCCGACCTTTCTCTCTGGATGCCCTTAGTATTTTCTCCTTCGTTTCAACCCTGGTGAATCTGACGATTATGTGCCTTGGGGTTGCTCTTCTTGCAGAGTATCTTTGTGGTGTTCTCTGTATTTCCTGGAGTTGAGTATTGACCTGTCTTGCTAGGTTGGGGAAATTTTCCTGGATAATATCCTGAAGAGTGTTTTCCAGCTGAGATTCATTCTCTTGATCACATTCTGGTACACCTATCAAACGTAGGTTGGGTCTCTTCACATAGTCCCACATTTCTTGGAGATTTTGTTCATTCCTTTTTGTGCTTTTTTCTTTGATCTTGGTTTCACGTTTTATTTCATTGAGTTGATCTTCAATTTCTGATATTCTTTCTTCTGCTTGGTCAATTCGGCTGTTGAAACTTGTGCATGCTTCACGAAGTTCTCGTGTTGTGTTTTTCAGCTCCTTCAATTCATTCATATTCCTCTCTAAGTTTTCCATTCTTGTTATCAATTCCTCGAATTTTTTTTCAAATCTTTTTTCAAGGTTCTTAGTTTCTTTGCACTGATTTAGAACATGTTCCTTTAGCTCAATGAAGTTTCTCATTATCCACTTTCTGAAGTCTGATTCCGTCATTTCGTCACACTCATTCTCCGTCCAGCTTTGTTCCCTTGCTGGTGAGGAGTTTTGGTCCTTTGTAGGAGGTGAGGTGTTTTGGTTTCAGGTGTTTTCCTCCTTTTTGCGCTGGTTTCTTCCCATCTTTATGGATTTATCTGCCTGTCGTCTTTGTAGTTGCTGATTTTTCAATTGGGTCTCTGTGTGGATGCTGAGATTGTTGATGATGAAGTATTTCTGTTACTTAGTTTTCCTTCTAATGGTCTAGCCCCTCTGCTGTATGAGTGCTGAGGTCCACTCCAGGCCCCGTTTGTCTGTAGTATACCTGTAGCAGCTGTGGAAGAGTGAGGGATGATACCAGTTTCTTCTTCTGCTGTCTTTGTTCCAGAATGATGCCCACCAAATGTCAGTCTGATTAGTCCTTTTTTTGCGGTGACTCTTTGGATATACAGGGGTCAGGGAGCTGCTTAAGGAGACGGTTTGTGCTTTATAGTAGCTCCAGTGCTGAGCTGTGAGCTCCGTTGTTCATTCAGGGTTGTTGGGAGGTTGTTTATGTCTGCTGTAATAGAACTCATAAAACACCACCCTTTTATTTCCCCTGCCTTATATGCACCGTTTCAGGGAGTTGGGGCTTTCTTTATGAGTATCTGTTGCACTGTCCTGCCCCACTAGGTGGCAGTCTATTCACTATTTGCCTGCCGGGGCTCTGACCCACTAGCGCGGTTCTGCCCTGTTGCTGCTGGGCTCCCTTCTGCTGTGGAGAGCTCCCGTCTCCTGGGAGTCTCTCTGTTATGGCAGGTTGCCTCGGCAACGGCAGGCTGCTTCGGCCCTGGGCGGTACTTCAATAGGGGCGGATTGTGTCAGCGGTGGTGGACGCCCCTCCCTCACCGGGCTGCACCGTCCTAGATGCCGGCAGCAAAACTCTCAGCGCCAAGCGTCTCCAGTCATTGCCCTGCTTGTCCCTGTGAGGGTGGAACCCGCTGAGCCTGATTACCCAGCTCCCTGCCTCAGAGTCCGTCCTCTCTCTCTCTCCCTGCCTCTCCGCAAGCTTAAAGTTTGACTCTCTCACTGGCGCCCCAGGAGCCTGCCGATAGGGCACTGGGATCCGTGCGATCTCCTGTGCCACTGCCCACTTCACCGGCTCAGATCATGCTTCCCAGGAAACTCCCAGGAAACTCCTAGTCTGGCTCACTCTCCAAGTCCCGTTCAATCAGATGGACGCGCCAATCTGCCCTTCAAACTCTCAGATTGCCGGTTTAACAGGGCGCCCAGACCAGTGAGTTCCGTGCCGGGTCCTGCTGCGGCGCCGGCCTAAGCGGCGCCGGCCGAAGCGGCCGCGCCAGAGGGCTGCATTAGCCGGTTTTACTTTACTAGCGTCCTGTGGGACTTTCAACGCTCTGTGGGCTAGAAAAGTCCATCCGAGAATGCGGCTAGGACTCACCCTCTGCGCCGTCACTGAGAGCTGCAATCCTGAGTTGCTTCTACGACGCCATCTTGCCGCATATTCCTACTTGAGTAGTTTTTATTGATTGTCTTGCCTTTCAAGTATCCTCTGGCTAGGGATCCAGGAGGCTGATAGAGTGGCTTTCACCTAAGACACTGGGGACGCACACTTTAAAGTGAGTCCCATTGTAGATTATTAGGGTTACAATTTGCTGATTTTCTTTACTGTCTCCTATACCAGGAATAACTCTTCATTATAATATATTGAATATCCTTCCCCACTTCCATTATTGCGTGTGCAGAGACGCAGGAGTGAAGCTATTAAGAAAACCAGCTCTGGAGTCTCACTTCCTGGGTTGAATGCTGCTTCCAAAACTAACAGCTCAGGGTCTTAGTGCAGTTGTTGAATTGCTCTACACTTTGGTTTCCTTATCTGTAAAAACACTTGCTTTATAGTGTCATTGAGAAGGTGAAATGCATTAATACATGTACAGTGTTTAGCACAGTACCTGGTACATAATTGCTGGTGTTAGTTAATATTTATTAACTGCCCCTCCCTTTGGAGGGGACCTTACTTCCTCATTTTCCTTCTCTGCCTTCTGTGTGTCATGCTGTCACCCCACTTTTATCTAAGAAGGAGGTCTTCAAAACTCATTGGCATTGACCTCATGGTTCAGCACCTGCTTGGGGCTCCCAGTTGTGCTTGCTATGACTGACATGTCCTAAGAGATATGCTCTTTACCAACTTCATTCCTCCCCAGCCCCCACAGTCTTTGATCCTTTGGCTGTCCCTATATAGATGCAGACACCCCTTTACTCTGGACAAATCCTATTTTTTTGGTCAGCACAAAAATATCGGAAAGAGCTTATCTTGACTAGTGATGTTTTCTAAGTGCTTAAGGTAGCAAATTATTTTCAGTTTGTCTGCTTTCCTTCATCTTTAATTTCAGTCTAAATTTAAGCAATTTTTTTTTTAAATTGAGGAAGGCATTTTAAGAAATCAAAAATATCACATAATGGCAAAGAACCATAGCACTTAAGCATATAGCATTTCAATTAACATATTCTATGTGAGAAAAAATTCTTTACAGCTTGTACACAAAACAAGTTATTTCACTTTCCTCCCTAGGTTTAAATAACAAACATGTTTTCTTCTCATCAGAGAAGCTATACATGGACATTGATGACAAGTTAGGAAATAGAATACAGAAAAAGTACAAACATACTTTTAATATTTTGGTAATCTCTTTCTGTGATTTTTGAAATAAAAAAAACCTGAATTAAAAAAAAATGCTATCACTACCATTTGTTTTTGTTTTTGTTTTTGTTTTTGAGACAAAGTCTAGCTCTGTCACCAGGCTGGAGTGCAGTGGTGTGATCTTGGCTCACTGCAACCTCTGCCTCCGTAGTTCAAGCGGTTCTCCTGCCTCAGCCTCCCGGGTAGCTGGGACCACCACCCCTAGCTAATTTTTGTATTTTTAATAGAGACAGGGGGTTCACCATGTTAGCCAGGATGGTCTCCATCTCCTGACCTTGTGATCTGACCTCCTTGGCCTCCCAAAGTGCTGGGATTACAGGCGTGAGCCACTGTGCCCAGCTGCTACAATTTGTTTTAAAAATCTATTGTGATACATTTTAATTCCTGCTGTTTTTATTGTTTTAAAATGTATCTCCTCCACAGTGTGCAAAGATTTAAATATCAAGATTTTACATTTTTTCATAGATAGGAGTGATCACTAAAAACAAACCAGGATGATTTTAAGGATTTTGAAAAATCACTGTTCTGCAAGGAAGGATAAAAAGGAAGAGACAATGAACAATCTTTCTTGGAATCCTAGTCAGATGTAGAATTGTAATATTTTGGAGCAGAATGAGGCTGTCAAATTCACTTATTCCAATCATCTTAACAAAGAGGGAACAGAGGTCCAGGGATTTTATGTGCCTTGTTCAAGACCACACCTTGTCTTAGTTCACAGCTTTGCTGAATTTTCCTGTCAGTGGCCCCCATATTGCCCCCCTCCACTTTTTCTAGTAGAGTTACACACCTTGTGATCTTTTGGACAGTGTATGTATGTAGAAGATTTTCCTGGAAATGTAAAGTGAGTTTCTACCTTTTGTCTTTGTAATATGTGTATTTTAAAATGAACTCTGTCAATATCCATTCTAACTCCATAATTTTGTTTTCTGAGAATTTGACATTGTCTAGTATGATCCATAGTTGATAGGTGCATTTAGAAGCATAATTTTGAGACTCATAATGGTGACATTTATACTCAAGAAGTTTTCTTCGTGAAACACTTTCCTGGCATTTCTGGCCTCCAGCCAGGATTAAATGGCTTACTATGCCTCAGATTCAACAAACTCTCAGTTGAATAGTCAGCAACTAATTTAATTAATGGAGCAGTATAGATTGATGAGAAATGTATTACCACTCAAAAAATGCTGACATAAATTTTGAACAAAATTCAGGAAGCCTCGAAATACTTCATATTTACAAAAGAAAAATAATAAATAGGCTTGGATTCAGCTCTGTTATGCAAATCCCAAGAGTTCTGATTATTAATAAGATTTTAATGTAAAAACATTGGCCCAGTTCCTGTATTTCAGCTCTCATTGTACTATTGTCATCTTCTTTCTTAGCTGCTTTCTATTCTGTTTTTTCACTTCTAAAGCCAAGCTTGAAAGGGAAGATGAGTTACCCACTGTCTACAAGGGCCCATGATAATTTTCTTCTAGTGTAATTACGGTGTTTCCATGCAACTATACAGAATGCATACGATAGCAGCAAGGAGGCAGTCAAATGCCTAGGCAGATAGAGGTGAGTCCTCAGTGAAACCCCACCTTCAAGCCAAGAACAGGCTTAAGGATGAAAGACTGGACTGCTAGTTCTGGATGAAAAACTGACCTGGAGTGAGAACTTCTGTTCCTGTTACCTGCCTTTTCCATTGATGAGGGTGTCTATGGTCATGAGGGAGTACTCTTCCACAGTGAGCTCCATGCTGTTCCGGGCCTTGCCACACCTGTCTACCACTGCGTTACCACCTTCCCAGTCAAAGCCTTGGTAAAACAACCATTGCATCCTGTTGCAAAAAAAAAAAAAAAAATTCTTATTACACCTATGCAAGTAAGTATATTGTCATAAGTTAAGAATATTCACAAATAGTTTCTGAAATTTGTTCACAGAAATATACCTTAGTCAATTGTTAAAAGCTGTAAGTAGCTCAAAATAAATGTTTTCCTGACTTTGAAAAATAAAGAAGCAGCAATATTTTAAGGAAAAACTTAAAAAGGATTACTTCACTTTTCTATTAGTTCAGTCTATTTTGTTAACTCTTGTTCTGCTTGATGTTCATGCACATTTCAGCTCTTCATGAGCCCTATATATTTTTCATCTATTCCAATATCACAATCTCCAAAGGAACCTGCATTTAAGAGCACATGTCAAAGACCTATAGCTTATTATAAATTATCTTTTGAAGAGGATAAAACAAGGCAATAACTGCCTATGAATGACAAAATGACCAGGGTAGTTACAGTCAAAAACATGGTTGACAAAGCAATTTGGTTATATCTCTGTGGTTTACCGTAACTTAACATAATAACCTTAATTATGACTGACAGCATATACTCAGACGTTAGAATTTTAGAAATCCCATATACTTTTGGAACATATACTAGTATTATTCACTAAAATATAACCTAAGGAAGATTAAACCTTATTTTTATTTAGGCAATCTCATGTAACTAAACATGTCAAATAATCTTGTTCACATCTTTTTTGGGTGCTCAGAGGCCCTCTGTAGCATTCAGAAGTTAGGATTCAGAAAAGACAGTTTTTGAAGCTGAAATTTGATTTTGGAAAGCCTATTAAATATGTTACATGTTCAAAACACTTGATATTATGCAATAGAATCCCAGATTACCATAAGTCACTTGTTTGTACAGAATGATGACTCAAAAATTTTTTAAAAAGACATAACCATTTACTCATTAAGAGGAAAGACTTAGCTTTACGAACAATCTGTCTCCTGTCTAATTCTTCTTTTTTCAGTAGTTTATTCACAAGGCAAACAAAATCTTCCATTATTCTCTACTATGACATAGAAATCTTGTTAGAGAGAGAGCGCCAAATTTCACCCTTGCATTAGTGTACTATTGATATCAACCCTGATTTTTAAATAAAACTTTATAGTTCTATCCAATCTAAACCAGTTTGACCAAGAGGTGAGATTCTTAGAAACCTTGTGTAATCCTTTACAAATTTTTGTTAAAGAGCAAGAGCAGATCAGTGCCTTAAGAAAACCCTATTGTGCTTTTATTCCAATGGTCAATTTATGAAAAAACCAAATAATATACTTTTAATTTAGTTAATATGTTCACACACAGAGTTTCTTTAACCAGATCAACTTTTGCTTTCACAACTTGTTCAAACCTTTAGCTTTATCTTATTTAGCCTAAAACGATCCCTTAACTCTCTAAACTAGGCAAAAATTTACCAAACTGTAAATTAGGCAAGTTGAACAATTTTCAAAAGCCAAAGAAGCAGTTTATGACCTTAAAGCATTTAGCAAACCTAGTATCTGACCATAATTTAGACTACATGTTTACATTTTGAAGACATGTGTATTTTACTAATAACCTATTTAAAACTATTTTTTATTTTCTGAAGATTAAAATAATGTGAACGTTAATCACATGAAGATTAAAATGCATTACATCTCTTATTTTTTCCTTTATAATATTATATCTAAGCACTTTTCTTAAGTCAATTAATTAGCACTCTTTTAAATATAAAATCACACATATAACACATCTGTAACGACACAGACAGTAGTTGTAAGATTTTTCATCTGCCAGTTTCTTAATTGAATTACTGGCCCCAGGGTAGATCCCTTCAAGAAACATGCAGTTTCTACAGCCTAATAATCAGGTATAGCTGGAATAAAAAGACAGGTTTTGAGAGGGATTTATCTGCTTTTGATTCCTGGGGTTCCATGCGGAAAACAGAGGTTTTTTTCCCAAAATGGGGTCTGTGGCACTGTCTGTGTTTTTCTCAAGCAGTCTCAAGCTATCAGAATTTATCTTAGGGCCTCTCATGCATGCATTAAGAGTGGAGAAAATAATTCAGTCAACTGAGAAGAAAAAAACCTTTCTTCAGCAAATTAAGATCCAAGAAGAGAAAAAAATCATATAGGCCTTTTAAATACACCTGTAGCCTGGATATCTGTTTTTAATTAAGCTGACCTTTAATCATAACACTCTTATAAAAAACCCTTCTTAAATCCCTTATTACCTAACATTAGCCACAGCAACTAGCCAATATTTCTGGCTTTTGAACTTTAACAAAAGTAACCTCCTAGGTGAAACCAACAAGCCTCAACTAAGGTTATGACTTAACCACAAGTGTATGAGGAATTTTCAAAGAGTTGGTAAGCAGATTTTACAAAATCTAGAATCTTTAAAGGTGGCTCAGAGGAAGGAGACTTAGGAAAGGAAGCTGGGGGTTGTTCACAGTGGAGAAGAGAATCAGCAAATGGTAAAAATCACAGGGAAATTAACCAGAAACTAGTACTCATTCCTTAAGCTGGGATTGAACCTGGGCCACCTTTGTAAAATGGCAGAGACCAAAAGAAAGTACTGACATGTGGTTATAGGGTCAAGCTCCCCAAGTTGAAAGACAAGATGGAGACCTCATACAGTTTTGTTGGTGTGTCTGAGATACCTGCAGCAAGCTTCATTCCTGACAAGTTTGCTGAGCTGACTTCAACAGTGGGCTTATGAAATCCTAGGCTTACATTCTAGCCCAAGGTACCCCTCTTACTGAAAGAAAGATATAGAAAAACAAATTCTTAGCACAAAGTAGAACAGATTCACTACAGGTTAAGGCTAGCCTCACAGATCCTTTTTTTATTAATAAAAACGTTACACAGGATATAAACAGTGATTTTTACTATGAATTCAACCAGTTTGCACAGGGAGACAGAGGCCAGAAGTCTGACTGGTAAGAACTTCTACTCTTCTGCTGACATGTCAAGCTTCTGAGTTCCCTCTTCCTAGCTCAGTTTTTAAGCCAAGCAGGTTTGGGGAAACACTACTTTTCCCAGAGGACAGTGTCTTGTGGTACAGAGACATGATTACCACTCCACAAAGAGAGGACAAAGAAGGAAACAGAAAAAAGAAGGTGTTTTTTTTTTTCTTTTTTCAAAGGCGTTGCAGTGATTCAGGATGCAGTCAAGAGAAGTATAGAGTAAAGATGGTTAGTGACTCATCTGCAAAGAGGGGGAAAAGCCATCCCTTAGTTTCCTTCTCTTCCCAGTGAATACTTAGGCTATGAGAGGGAGAGGAAAAAAACTGTGTTCCCTTTTTATCTTCCATCCTTCCTTCCTCAAGTCCCAGTGACCTTGTGAGGTGTTTCCCATGGATACCAATGGGGCTTTCACCCATGTAACAGAGAGGTCTAGAGGGTAGAAATTTTCTGCACTCACCTACACGCTGGCCTATCTTCCCTGCTGTCAGTAACCTCATCTATGCCATGGATACGAACATCACCTCCATCCATGAAACGGGTCGGGGTGGGTCAGTAATTGGCAGTGACCCATTATGCTCACCTGTGCTGTGCTCCTTGACTTTCATTGTCATCAGCTTTGGGATCACTTAGATCCAGTTTTCTTTCTAAGGCTTCAACCTGAAGCTTGGAATTGAGTTTAGGACAAAAAGATGCCTTACAAGGGTGCATGGACTCATTAAGGACCAGCTGGCCTTGGGCAAATTTGCAGCAGCAGCCTACCTGGCCACTCCTCCACTGCTTCCTTATCATAAACTGGAACGCTAAAGTGTATCTGTGGAAATAGGTTCTCCTCAAACAGGGGAGAGAAAAGGGAGTCCCTGAGAACTGAGGAACTGGCTAGGAAGATGCCTTCCAACAGGAATAAACCCCTTTCATGGAAAAGCTCCCTGTATTTGCAGGGCTGTGTTCACCAATGACATGGTGGAGAAAAGGAAAAACAGCTTAATTGCAGCGAGGGGAAGGTGCTTGGGGGAAAAAGCCTCTAGCTCTTATGCAAATGGATTCTTTCAACAAGGAAAAATCTCTTAATCACTGTAAGAATCTCCCTGATTGTGTGAATAGATGGAAATCACATTGTTCTGAATTACATATTTTATGACTAGGCCAAGTGCCCATTCTACACAATAATATCTTCCTGGTTTGCAACAACATTCTTAACATTATAAAAGAAAAGATAGCAAAGGCTGGACTTAGACAGAAGCTGACATTCCCAACTCCCCAGAGTGATGAGGGGTTGGGGTGGCAGTGTCCTCTCCCACATCACGTGCTCTGTGGCTGCACCATTAGCCATTAACTAGCTAATCAGAGGTCTGGTAGTTCATCTGCCTTCAGAAAAATATCTGAGGACAAGAAGCCTTAAAAAAAAAAATGAAAAGTCTAGGTTCCCATTTACTCATCCTGCAGGGATTCCCAGGAGAAGCCCCAGAAATGATGTAGGATTTTCCTGGTCACTTTGCCAGCCAGGGACCTCTGGTTGGTGATGTCCCTGACTGGGCCTTGCTTGTGCACACTACCTGCTCCAGGAGGTGCCCACCCACTCGGCCTAGTCTGGTTTGTACACCTGCTCAGCCCACAGCTGGGCTGGCTGTGCCCCAGCCCACCTATGTTATAGCTTGTATCCACATTTGTCGGTTCCTAAACTCTTGTCCCATGTCCAAGACTAAGGATACACTAACAATTGAAGGGTGAGGAGGGTGGAGAAGTATTTTATTGTATGATAGAACAGCTCTCAGCAGAGAGAGGACATTGTAGTGGTTCCCCACCCCCACAGTTAAGTGTTCTCTCTCAGTGTGGCTGAGTCTGGGTTTTTTTTTTTTTTTAGACGGAGTTTCGCTCTTGTTACCCAGGCTGGAGTGCAATGGCGCGATCTCGGCTCACCGCAACCTCTGCCTCCTGGGTTCAGGCAATTCTCCGGCCTCAGCCTCCTGGGTAGCTGGGATTACAGGTTGTGCCACCATGCCCAGCTATTTTTTTTTTTTTTTTTGTAGTTTTAGTAGAGACGGGGTTTCACCATGTTGACCAGGATGGTCTCGATCGCCTGACCTCGTGATCCACCCGCCTCGGCCTCCCAAAGTGCTGGGATTACAGGCTTGAGCCACCGTGCCCGGCCAAGTCTGGGGTTTTTATAGGGACAGGTTGGAGGGGCAGGCCTAGGGAGTATTGGATAAGGCAATATTTGACTGATTAAAAAGCATTATTCAGAAAGAACCAATCAGGAAAGGGTAGGAAAACAGGTACAGAAGTTCTCACTCCAGGTCACATGTTTCATCCAGAACCAGCAGTCCATTCTTCCAGCCTTCAGGCTGTTCCCAATTAAATCTCTTCCTAATTAAATATTGAAAGAGGATGGGGTTTCACTGGGGACCTTCCTTTATCTGCCTAAGCATTTGACTGCCTCCTGCTGCTGTTATATACTTGTTAGGAGTAAATTGTGTTTGAATTAAAGAGAGACCTCAAGATCTTTGGAATAAGATTTTTCCTGAAAATCTAAATCAAAGGTAGGTCAATAGGCCTTAAGCCAAAAGTCAAAAGTGGTTTGGAAGATTATGAATGGAAGCTGCTGATGAGTTTCTGGAGATACACAGGTGTAAATGTTGGACCCGGCAGAGTCAAGGAATGCGCCACACTCTGAGATTGAATTATGAGTCCTTTATTATGCTGGCTACTGAGAGGTGGCTAATGCCCCAAATTCTCTCGGCACCTAAGAAAAAGTTAGGTGGTCTTTTATACCCTAGCTTTAAAAGGGAGCGGGGACTTAGCTGAAGCAAATTTTTCACAAAAGCAGAATAAGCAGAATGTTGACATATAAACTAGTACATGAGAAATAAAACAGGGCCAGGTGTGAGGGGTAAAGCTGTTATGAAAGACATATAACTTATAGATAATGGGGCTCTGGGCGCTCGACAACACTTGCATTCCCAGGCTCTGCTGAGACCACTTAACTCGGCCTCTTATCAACAAATGCATTCCTGGAGGTGCCCAGTGTCAGCCTGCCCCAGCTACATACTAAGGTTACATACTTAGTGGTGGGAAAATAACTAAAATGAAGAAGCTCAGATGGTGTCTGTCTGGCTCAAGAAGCTAACATAAAGCCTGAACGGCTTTTAGTCTGAGAAAAAGAGAGAGTTAGTTTTAGCTGGCAGAAAGCAGGTGATCACATTCCCCACTTGTGTTTTTGGGGATTCAAATCATTGATTTTTCAGTTAGAGCAAGGGGGTTATATTGGGTTCTAAGATATATTAAGTTTGACAGAAGCTATGTGTCATTTTACAAAATTAATAAACCAATTTAATAGACAGGGCCTAAAAGTTAACCCCAACAAGAGGAGGAGAAGAGGTTCTGCTAATGCAGTTATTAAACTGGTTAGCGAGGGTTCCAGTTAAATGTGTTCTGGTATCATGGGGTGCTATTTTCTCATTCCCGTTGGTGTCTATTTAAATTTTCTCAAACCTTTGAAGAGTATCCTCTATGACTCCAGACTGGTTAGCGTAAAAACAACAGCTTTCCCTTAACCCTGCACATAAACCCCCCTGGGAGGGAAACACTAGGTCCAGGCCACAGCGGTTTTGAGGAACAACTTCAGCTAAGAAGTCTACCTGGGCATGCAGTGTATTTATGGCTGATCGGAGATTTCTTAAATCAGCATCTACTGGTTGGGTTAGGGACCCTAGCCCAGCTTCTCCTCGGACTAACGCTGCCGTGCTGATTGCTGCCCATCCAGCCACACTGAGGCCAACCAAAAGGGGCACTAGGAGTGGGGCACCCCGGTGGACTCTGGGGTGCAGTTCAAGAGGGGCAATGAGAAGCTGTCCTTCTGGTCCACTGTACACATAAACCCGAGGAAGCACATGAACTAGCACGCACAGGAGAAGTCCAGTTTCAGTCCTGTTAATGCAGCGGGTGAGGTCTGAGGTGCAAGCTAGTCAAGTGTTATTTGGTGTCTGGTAGGAGACTGCAGTAGTTAGGAAAGTAAGCAGAGACTGATTACAGGTGGCCTGGAAAGGGGAAACGGATAGGTTATACCCCTCACTAGGCAGGAGGCGTTTCCTGAAACATCCCCTAATGTAAGGGAGCGAGGATGAGCACGATATGAAAGAGGGCCAGTATTCAACTTGATCTCAACTCTCAATCCAACACAATATGAAGGTTTGGCCTTCAGGCATAACCAACAGTCTTGGGCCAGTTTAGGCTGAGTAATATTAAGGAGGTGATGTGCTCCCCCTAAGATGGACACTAAGCTGGGTTGGAGGTCCTGGGGTTGCAGCCAGAGTTGGGGAGCCCGGACTGGCGATAGGACAGTCAGGCCAATGGGGCTGACCTTATCTGTGTGCAGGCAGAGCATGGGGTCTCCTTAATCAGTTAAGGGACCAATGGGCTTAGGGGGGCTCCAGGAGATCAGGATCTTCTTCTGAATGGCAAACATAGTTCCAAGATCAAACTCCTCCATACAGAGTTGCAGTCCCCATGTCATACCGTAGTAGCATTGAACTGAGTTAGGGTTATGGACAGTTATAGTAATGGGACTATAGGCTCCCACAGTACATGGTCTAGGACGAGAGGTCTGGGCTATTTGGAAAGGGTTGGGGACCGAGTCAGCCCTGCCGGGTAAGTAACCAAGGTTGCACATGACCAAAAAGGGCAGAAAAGCTCATAACTATCCCGGCAGGTAGTGTCAGGGTGGTCTCCAGGACAGAGGTAGAAATTTACTCATTGGAGCCCCTTTTCTGCACCCCTTGAGCTGCCGCATCCACTTTCACTTCCAGTGTGCCCAAACCCTGCAGCAAGGTCAATGAGTCCGGCTCCTGCCCACAGGGGCAAACTTCGCTGGTCCTTGAAGGAATGGCTGGGCTTTGGGAACAAAACACATAAATGGATTGAAAAAGAAACTTCATTGGAGGTACTTTCTTTCCAGGTGGTGTTCACAAGCACTCTGCCTGTTGCAGAAGAAGTAAGGAGAAAAGAGCAGGATGGTACAGAGGGCTGAACGACCGGGAACAGAAAAAGTAGACAAAAAGAACTAGTCTGACGGCTGCACCCAACTCAGGCGCAGTTTTAAGGGGCCTGACCTGGGCTTGGGGACCCATTTTCTTTCTGTGTCTTGTTGGTCTTCTTGATGCAGGAGTGATGACTCCAAGCAGGAATACTGTCCCCCTTTAGGGCAGTGGGTGTAGTAAGGATGATAGTGCGAGGTCCTTTTCAAGCAGGAACGAGGCCTTCCTTCTGGAACTTTTTGACATACACCAGGTCACCTGGACAGAAAGGGTGGCAGGGTCCTGTCAGACCAGGAGCTGGATTAGGGTGTGCTTCCCGGACAAGCGGCTGGATAATATCTTGAATGTGCCGGAGAGACTGCAAGTACTGTAACAAGTTAGCTTGGGATATTTCTGCTGATGGGGTATCCCTCAATTTAGGCAAAACAGGTGGGGCCCTCCCATACATGATCTCAAGGGGAGACAATCCTACCTTGTAAGGGGTGCACCTGACCCTAAGAAGGGCTAAAGAAGGAGTCTCGCCCAGTTTTCACCAGTCTCCAGGATTAATTGGATAAGAGTACTTTTTAAGGTACGATTCATGCGTTCTACCTGTCCAGAGCTTGGGGGTCGGTAGGCACAATGGAGTTTCCACTGAATATTTAACGCCTTGCTGACTGACTGAGCTATGGACGAGGTGAAGGCTGGCCCATTATCAGACCCTATAGCAACAGGTAATCCATAACGAGGAATAATTTCGTTGAATAAGAACTTTACTACCGTACTGGCAGTTTTGTTCTTAGTGGTAAAAGCCTCAGTCCATCCGGAAAAGGTGTCTACCAACACCAGGAGGTACTTATACCCTGCCTGGTGTGGCTTCACTTGGTAAAGTCAACTTCCCACCTTTCTCCTGGGCTACGTCCTCGGAGACGATGGCCCAATCCAGGCTTCAGGCCTTGCCTGGCATTCACCTGCGTACAAGCTGTGCATCGGGAGGCACTTGGCTAGTTAAGTCCCGGAGGTTTGGGATTTTAAAATGGCTTCTCAAAAGTTGGGCCAACTTTGTTTCTCCCAAGTGGGTGGAAGAGTGGAGGCAGCTGATTAAGGCCTCTCAGAGGGCCCGGGGCAGGAAGATTCTGGAGTCTGGAAGGATCCACCATCCATCCATCCTGATTTTTACTGGCTTGCAGATCCGATGCTTACTTTTCTTCTTCAGAAGAGGACGCTGGGTGGTGGGGTAAATCAGGTGGTGGGAAAGAGATGGCTGGAAGCAGAGTTAGTGGAGTAACCAGGAGGGCAGCAGCCTCACCGGCGGCACTATCTGCCTTTTGGTTGCCCCTAGCAACAGCAGCATTTTCCTTCTGATGTCCTTTGCAATGAATTACAGCCACCTGTAGGGGAAGCCAGACAGCCTTGAGCAGGGCTGTAAGTTCTTCCCTGTTTTTTCTTTCTTTTTATTTTTAAAATTGCATTTTAGGTTTTGGGGTACCTGTGAAGAACATGCAAGATAGTTGCATAGGTACACACGTGGCAGTGTGATGTGCTGCCTTCCTCCCCTTCACCTACATCTGGCATTTCTCCTCATGCTCTCTCTCCCCAGCTCCCCTTTCCCGCTGAGGTGAGTAGCCCCCCGCTCTTGATAGATGTCTCCATGAATATGTACAGTAGCAAAAGCATATCTGCTATCAGTGTAGATGTTAACACGTTTGTCCTTACCTCATCAGAGGGCTTGAGTAGGGGCAATTAACTCAGCCTTCTGTGCAGAGGTACCAGCTGGCACCACAGTACATCAGTCTCCATGGTAATGGCCGCACCAGCTTTCCATAGCCCCTGCTCAAGAAAACTGCTACCGTCTGTGAACACGGTGGCATCCACCTTTTCCAAAGGAGTGTCCTGGAGATCAGGTCTACCTCTCTCTGTAGTTTCTAGTAATTCCTGGCAGTCATGGGTAGGGGTGGTGAAGTCTGGATCAGGGAGCAGAGTAGCTGGATTTAAACACCTCATTGGGTAGAAAGTTAAGCGAGGCTGATCAGAGCAAACTCTGATACTGCAGAATGCGAGCATTAGACATCCGTTTGTCTGGAGCACCTCATGGCAGAGTCTCTATAGCATGTGGTGCTGTAAGAGGTAACTTCTGGCCCAGAGTGAGCTTATCAGCCTCACGAACTAGGCTTGCTGCTGCTGCAACTGCTCGCAGACAACTTGGCCACCCGGAGGCCACAGGGTCCAGTCTTTTAGACAAATATGTCACTGGGCATTGCCATGGCCCCAAGATTTGAGTGAGCACCCCTTTAACCACTCCCTGATTTTCATGGACAAACAAGTGAAATGGTTTGAGATGTTCAGAAGGGCTACAGCTGGGGCCTCAGTCAGTGCCTTCTTTAAGTTTTTGAAGGCCTGCTCTTCTGTGTCAGTCCAAACTAAAGGGCCATTTCCTACTGTAGTGGTAGGAAATGATTTCCTACAGAGCCTTGGCAATTTCTGCGAATCCAGGTTTCCACAGGCGACAGTATCCCACTGCCAAGAATTCATGTACCTGTTTCTTGGTAGTGGGGTGGGGATTCATAAGATGGCCTCCTTTCGAGCATTGGTGAGTGCTCTTTTTCCTTGGTTTAGTTCATATCCCAAGTAGGAGAACCTGGAAAGACAAAGCTGGGCCTCTTTGGCTGAGATCTGATACCCAGGCTCCCGAAGGAGATAAAGCAGATCCTTAATATGTTGCGGACAGCTTTTGGCAGTCTCAGTAGCCAATAATAAATCATCCACGATTTGAAGTAGGGTACAGTTGGGATGGCTGGCTCGGAATGCCACCAGGTCCTGCTGAAGGGATTCCCCAAAAAGAGTTGGGGAATTTTTAAAACCCTGGGGCAACCAAGTCCAAGTTAATTGGGTTGTGTTTCCCAAACCAGGTCTGTCCATTCAAAAGCAAAAATGGGTTGGCTCTTAGGAGCCAGAGGAATGTCAAAGAAAGCATCTTTTAAGTCCAGGACAGTGTACACAGTATGTTCTGGTGGGAGCAAGCTGAGCAGTGTATAGGGATTAGTGACAGTTGGATGGACTGTGACTGTCCATTCATTAACTTCCCGCAAGTCCTGTACAGGCCAGTGATCATTTGTTCCAGGTTATGGAACTGGCAGAAATGGAGTGTTCCAAGCAGACTGGTAAGGTGTAAGTATATTGGCTCATAACAGCCGTTGAATGCTGGGGCTGATTCCCTCTCTAGCCCGCCGACTCATTCGCTATTGTTTGACTGCAACAAGCAGGGCATCAGAAATAAGTTCTACAACCACCAGTGGATGGCGTTTTGCCAGTTCTGGGGGGTTTGATTCTGCCCAAACCCAGGGAAAAAGGGCTTGCAGATCCAGTAGGAGAGAGCTAATTTGGTTTTCTTATGGGGGTGAAGACGAGACTAAAAGATATTCCTCTGACAGAGGAATGGTTAGCAGGAGCTGAGCAGGAGGGGGCTCTGTGTCTCCTAACTTGAGATGAGTTTGCTGAGCCGAGAAGGAGATGGATGCCTGCAGCTTGTGGAGCAGGTTGTGCCCAAGAAGGGGGAAGGGCACTCTGGAACTACTAGAAATGAGTGGATTACTCCCTTTTGACCTAAGTTTACTTCATGTGAGTGGGTGACAGGATATTCCTGAATAGCTCCAGTAGCCCCCTGTACAGTCACTCTCTTGTTAGAAACACTACCCAACAGTGTCTGTAGTACAGAATGTTCAGCCCCCATGTCAATCAAAAAGCATACAGCCTGGCCCCCTCCACGGTAGCAGTAACCATGGGCTCCCAGGGGTCAAGTGAAAAGGAGCCCCAGTCCCGTCAATCATCAGATTCCTCTGCTGTGGGGAGAGCGAAGACCCTTTTTGTTCTGGTTTCTTCTCTGGCTTTAAAAGGGCACTCATTTTTTCAGTGTCCAGTCTGTCTACAGAAAGCACACTTGTTCCTTTGTAGGAGAGCCTTCACACCTTTCTGGTTTTTTCTGGCATGGGTCCGGGATCCTCTGGCTCCCTCTGTGATGGGACCTCTTCCTTTTTGGTTGCCTGGAGGGCAGCCACTATAATTTTTGCCTGTCTTTTCCCGGCCCTGTCAGCTGCCCTGTCAGTGGCTTGAGCTGCCTGCTTTTGTATTTCAGCTTCTTGACTGTCAAAAACCTTCTGGGCTACTTCTGAAAGGTGAATAAAGTAATTCCAGCAAAAGCCTCCAATTTTTGTAAGTTTCTCCAAATGTCAGGAGCTGCGTGGGTCAAAAATTCCAAATTTACAGCATGGCTATTTTCAGGAACCTCCGGATCAAACAGGGTGTAAATTCCACTGGCCTCCTGGAGGCACTCTAAGAATGCTCCAGGTGGCCGCAGAGGTGGCTCACACCTGTAATCCCAGCACTTTGGGAGGCCGAGGCGGGTGGATCACGACGTCAAGAGATCGAGACCATCCTGGTCAACATGGTGAAACCCCGTCTCTACTAAAAATACAAAAAATTAGCTGGGCATGGTGGCACAACCTGTAGTCCCAGCTACTCAGGAGGCTGAGGCAGGAGATTTGCCTGAACCCAGGAGGTGGAGGTTGCCGTGAGCCGAGATTGCGCCATTGCACTCCAGCCTGGGTAACAAGAGCGAAACTCCGTCTCAAAATAAAAAAAAATAAAAAAAAAAAAAAAAAAAAGAATGCTCCAGGTGACTCATCGGCCCTCTGAACAACTTGAGTGGTCTTATCTAAGTTCATAGGTTTCCTGGTGGCTCCTTTAATACCCACAAGGAGATAGCGGTGGAAATCTTCCAAAACCCTTCTTCCCCCTGAGGTGTTAGGGTCCCACTCAGGTTGGGTAGAAGGAAAAGCCTCCTCAAAGAGGTCTTGGGAGCTAAGGAAATAGTTTCTGGTTTCCCTTCTAATTCCGTCTCTCTCTTCAGAGGTGAAAAGGGTAAGGAGGAGTTGCTGGCACATCCCAGGTGGGCCTGTGAGTCTGGACCACAGACTCCATCAGCTCAGTTAGGACCTGGGGCTTCTCAGAAAATCGAGGATTTGAGCCCTCCAGTTATGCGGGTCGGAGGTGGAAAATGGAACGTAGACTAAAAACAGAGCAGCAGAAGCTCACTGCCTGATGGCGGTGGTGCCTCCCTCAAGGGGAGGAGCGGAGTAGCTTCCTCTAACAGGGCCGTAGTCGTGAGGCAATCGGCGGTGGGGGGGCACAGGAGGTGTCATTGAAGAAATTGTGGGGGATCCTTGGGGAACAGGGGGGTTATGAGGCGGGGGTAATGGGTGCAGATAATTTTCTTCTTCCTCAGAGGAAGGCAGCACAGGGGGAGCAGAAGAGGCCATTGAAGCAATAGGTCGGGCGGGAGGGATTTCATTCAGCGTTCTGCTGCTCCGTGATTGCCATTCTGTGATTATTCTTTAGCTAAACTTCATGCATCATGAACACGAAAAGGTAAGACACTACCAAGACAATATTGTAAATAAGTACAGATCGATATAAGAGTTTGTGTGTGCTCTAGATGTATAAACTGCTTCTTCATATCGTCCTATGTGTCGTGGTAAGAATTATAGCCACACGGTAAACACTGAACACTGATGTGGAGAAATATTGCTTTTCCATTGGACATTTTTCTCCCTCCCTTTTTGAGTAGCCACAAACACCTTAGCATTTACATTTTATTTTTAAATTTATTATCAGATTATCATACAGTGAATGTCACCCTTTGGTATGCAGTTCTATGAGTTTTGACAAATTCAGAAAGTCATCTTACCATCACCTAGATAATAACAGTTCCATCTCACCAAAAAAATTTTCTTCTTGTCCTTTGTAGTCAAACCCTCTTTTTCTCTCCCTAGCTTCTGGCAAACACAGATCTGTTCTCCATCCTTGTTATTTTTTTTTTCCAGACTATAATACAAATAGAATCATATTAGATGGAGCTTTTTGGGTCTGGATTCTTTGGCTTACATAATAATGCATTTAAGATGCAAATACATTAAAACATGAATCAACACACACACCTTTTTGTTTCTGAGTACTATTCCATTGCATGGATGTGTACCTTTTTTTTTTTTTAACCATTTGCCAATTGAAGGGTTTGTGGGTTTTTTCCAGTTTTTGGCATTATAAATAGCAACACTATAAACATTCACATACAAGATTTTGTGTGAACATAAATTTCTAATCCTCTTGGGTAAACGCTGAGGAGTAGAATTGTTGAGTCATGTGGTAAGTGTATGCTTTAGTTTATAAGAAACACCAAACTGTTTTCTCAAGCAGCCATGTCATATTACACTCTTACTCTCAGTATATGAGGGTTCTAGTTCTAGTGCATCCTTTCCAGGGTTTGATATTGGTATTGTTAGGGTGCTCCCTATTAGATGTATAGTGCTATCTCATTGTGGCTTTAATTTGCATTTCCATGATGATAGTGAGCATCTTTTCATATGCTTATTTGCTGTTCATTTACCTTCTTTTGTGAAATGTCTGCTCAAACATTTTGCCCATTTTTCAATTGGGGTTTTTGTTTTCACTCATATCATTGAGTTTTGAGATTTTAAAATATATCTTCCATACAAATTTTTATCACATATGTGAATTGCAAATATTTTCTACCATACTGTGGCTTATTGTTTTATTGTATCAGCAGTTCTTCTTCCCAGAGGGCAAATGTTTTAAAGTAAGTCCAATTAGTAATTTTTTATTATATGAATAATTCTTCACCTCTGGTAGCTACAAACTCTGCCTATCCCAAGGTCAAACAATTGTCTCTGATATTTTCTTCTAAGAAATTTATAGATTTATATTTTACTTATTTATTTTTATTTTATTTATTAATTTTTTCTGAGATGGATTCTTGCTCTGTAACCCAGGATGCAGCACAATGGCACAATCTTGGCTCACTGCAACCTCTGCCTCCTGGGTTCAAGTGTTTCTTCTGTCTCAGCCTCCCATGTAGCTGGGACTACAGGTACGAGCCACCATGCCTGGTTAATTTTTGTATTTTTAGATGACAAAGGGTTTCTCCATATTGGCCAGGCTGTTTTCAGACTCCTGACCTCGTGATCTGCCTGCCTCGGCCTCCCAAAGTGCTAGGATTACAGGCGTGAGCCACCGTGCCTGGCCAGATTTATATTTTATACTTACATCTATGGTTCATTTTGAGTTAATGTTAATTTGCAGATCTATGAGTGTAGTTTTGTATGAGTAAAGTAAGCTAAAGATCTTTTCTTTACATATGAATCTTTTCTTCATTGAGTTGTCTCTGCCCTTTTGTTAAAAATCAATTGTAGGTCTACCCCTGGACTGCCTCCCCTGTTCCAGTACTCTGTGTATGTACTCTTTCTCCAATACTACACTCTGTTAACCTTCATAGATATATAATACATCTTGAAATCAAACCCAACTTTTTTCCTGTATCAAAATCGTTTTTGCTTTTTTGTTTCCTTTGATATCTACAAAAAATCTTGCTGGAATTTTGATTGCAATTGTGTTGACTTTATAGATCATTTTGGGGAGAATTGACAATCACATTTTGGGGAGAACTGACAGTAACAGTGAGTCCTTCGATTCAGGAGCATGTATGTATCCTCAATGATTTATGTTTTTTTTAACTTCTTTCATCATTGGTTTGTAGTTTTATAGCTATGTATTTAATTTCAATTTTTTTTGTTGCTAATGTAGATGGTACTGTTTTCTTTTAATTTCCAATTTCAATTCCTTTTTACTGTATATAAATAATACAATTAATTTTTGCATATTGATCCTTATCCAGTGAACTTTGAAAAATCATGATTAATTTTAGGACATTTTTGTAGATATCATGGGATTTACTATGCAAACAATAATGTAATTTGCAAATATTACTTTAGTTTTTCTTTTCTAATCTAAATATTCTTTCCTTCTTCCTCTTACCTTATTGAGCTGGCCAGGATTTCCAATAGAAGTTTGAAAGGAAGGGTGAAAGCAAATATCTTTAACTTGTTCTTAATCTTAAGAGGAAGGCATCTAATCTTTCACTACTCATTGTGATGTTAGCTGCAGATTTATTTTTAACACTCTTTAACAAGTCTAAACCTAATGCTTCTTTCTTTTTCTAGTTTTCTGAGAGGTGTTTCTTTCAAATAATAAATGGACATTGACATTTTTTCTGCATCTGTTCATATAATCATATGCTATTTCTTCTTCAGTCTGTTAATACAGTGAATGATATTGACTTTCAAATGTTGAATCAGCCTTGCATTTCTGACATTGACCCCATTTGATTTGGGTGTATTATTGTTTTTTATATTTCTAGATTCAATTTGCTAATATTTTGTCGAGTATTTTTGTATTTATGTTCATAATAGACATCGGCCTGCAGTCTCTTACATCTTTGACTTGCTGTGGTTATTTGGGTAATGATGGCCTCATAAAATGAGTGTTGTCTCCTCTACCCCATGCAGTTGCAAAGTTTGTCTGCTTTCAGAATGAAACAATGAGGGAAAGAGATATGTATTAGCCATGACTCTGTAGAGAAACAGAATCAATAGGAGTTTATATTATATGTTATATGTATTATATGTGCATATATATATAAATATATATATTACATATATAAATACATATACACATATGAATTATAAATATGTATGCGTATATATGTAAAATCTTGCTGGATTTTATCTGCAATTGTGTTGAATTTATAGATCATTTTGGAGAGAAATGACAACAGCACTGAGTCATATATAATAGCACAGTGTGAAAGCCTGTGAGCTGGGGGACCAATAGGGTACACTGCAGCCTGTGTCTGAAGGCCCGAGAAGCAGGAGGGCCATGAGCAGGAGATGATACATGTCCAGCTCAAGCAGTCAGGCAGAGGGAGAGTGAATCCTACCTTCCTCTGTCATTATAAATAAAATAATGATTTATTTTATACCTTTTTATGGCCCAGTCATGTTGACACATGAAATTAACCATCACACACACACACACACACACACACACAAAGGAGTGTTCTCCCCACCTGCTGCTGCCACTGCTGGAACCATAATAGCCCCTTTCCCACATTCCTCTAGTGAGAGGGAAGGAGATTGCCTTTAGATTTCAGATGCTCATTTTACCACTACCGGTCCTGTTGCTGTCATAGCATTGCAACTTTTAGACTGTGGCTGGCCTCCAGGAAGCCAGATAGAAAAAAAAAATGAGAGGCAGAGAGAGAGAGAGAGAGAGAGAGAGAGAGAGAGAGAGAGAGAGAGAAAGAGAGATCAGTGGGATTTACTCCCACTACAAATCTTCAGTTTTAACTAACATACTTTGAGAGAGAGAGAGAAAGAAGAAGAGGAAGAAGAGGAGGAGGAAGAAGAAGAAGAAGAAGAAGAAGAAGAAGAAGAAGAAGAAGAAGAAGAAGAAGAAGAAGAAAGAAGAAAGAAGAAAGAAGAAAGAAGAAAGAAGAAAGAAGAAAGAAGAAAGAAGAAAGAAGAAAGAAGAAAGAAGAAAGAAGAAAGAAAGAAGAAAGAAGAAGGAAGAAGAAGAAGACGACGACGACAGAGGAGGAGGAGGAAGAGTGAGATCCTGCATATTTGCTAGCATATAATGGTCCTCTTTTCTGGTTGTCTGGCTGGGTAGAGGACATTTCTTCTAGAGTTTTCACTGTTTTTGTCTGCTGCACAGTTCTGGGACTTGGCTCAACCTTGGGTTAAAGCCTAGGGATAAATAAGAGAAAAAAAAAAAACCCTGGAAAACTCACTGCTACATTGGCCATTCTTCATGTTTTGACCTCCCTTCCTACTCACCCTTTTATTATTTTTCTTTCAGAGTTCTCAAGTAGTTGCTTTTCATTATTTTCTCTAGGCTTTATGCTTGTAATCAGTGGAGAGAAAGGCTGTAACTGGGTTTATTCAATTTTGGTTTGTATGAGAAATCTGCAATTTCCTTTAACTTCTATGTAATGAAACCATTATATATGTGCTATTGCACTTGCTAATAATTATTCCCAAATCAATAAACATGAAGTAAGTTAGTAAACATGTCTCAACTTAGAAAGTTGGGGTCAGTCTTGACACTGCCATTCATATACAACCAGTGAGTAAATCCCACTGACTTCTGTAGAGGAACAGTAGGATAGTGTTCAGCTGGGCTATCTTGCCCAGCCGTCTTGGTTTGAATCTTGGTTCTTCCACTTACTAGTTTTTTATACTGAGAACTTAGCCTTTTCTGCACCGCAGTTTCTACCAGTACCAAATGGAAATAGTGCTATCAGTAATAACGAATCTTATGGAGCTTGTTTAGGGGATTGAATTAATACATATAAATCAGTTAGAATAATGCCTGGCACATTGTAAGCTTTAGCTATTATTCCCCTTATCCTAAATATCTTCTAAATGCATTTATTTTCCATCATTGTCATCCTGATTCAAGCAGAAATTTAAAGCACTTAAAATGATATTATGCTTAGCCCTGGTAACAAAGAAAGTAGGCTTAAAACTATTCAGGATAAAATGTAGGAGGTTTCAAGTAATTTCTGCAGCACTTCAAACTTGCATTAGGTGACACTTTGGAAGCAAATTACAGAGTTTAAGGGAGAACTTAAAGACAAGCAGGAGGCCAGAGTGTCCTTGCAGGGGTTCGCAGACTTTACAGTGCTGCAGAGAAACATTGGTTCAAAGTGATTCAAAATCCTGGCTCAGTAGGCCTAGAATGGGTTTCAGGAATCTACAATTTTAACCAACACGCTTCATCATTCTGATGAAGATGATCATAGAGGCAAATTCTGAAATCAATACTGATTTTTGACTCTGTGATAAAAGTTGGCAGTATGCTAACTTCTGCTGAAGTTGAATTATTTTGTTGTTTTATTAAAGATGAGCTGTTACAATATGATGCCATGTCTAAAGGCACAAGCAATGGCCCAGGTAGCCCATGCATTAGTCTTAGCCTTTTCCAATCACTTTCTGTATTTTTGTTTAGTGAGAAATAATGTTACTAAATATAGTGGTATTATTGCAATGATAATCTTTGAGAGCTTGCTTTCCTTGATTTGGGAAGACATACCTTTTGCCCCAAATTGCATGCCCATTTCTACTATTTGCATTCTCTCAGCTTTTGTCACTTACCACTATCACCAGCTTCACTCTGGTAGGACAGTGCTGTCTCAGATTCTCGTTACTTATCATTTCCTTTCATAAACTTACTGTTCAGATTTGTTCTGCTTTAAAGACAGAGAGTGTAGACCAGAAGCCAAGGGACCTGCCAGCTGTTCATTTACTCTTAGGGTGCATTTTGTTCATCAAGTCAACTAATTCAGGCTGCTGTTCTAAAAATGATGTTGGTGATTTCCACAACTTTAATCTAGTCTAGTGTACTTCATCTTCCCTCTTTTTATCTCTAGTCCTGCAAAATGGGATTTAAAAGGTAGTAATTATGGCTAATAAACAGAAAGTGCCTCCAGATTGTCACTATTTGAAGTGCATTTGCCATTGGACATTAACTATAACTTAATTCCTAGTTTAGAAACTGATCATTAGGTTAGGATTTTTTTCTAGGTCTAGTAGCCAAGTAGTAAGATTGTCAGCAATTTTGCCAAGTGAAATTCTACTTTAAGGCTGTTATGTTTAGTTTTTATATTTTTAGATATCTTTAGTCCACAGTGGAGCTCTTTGCCATACCTTCAAAGTCTTCTGGAACTGTAAATATAGCTGCTAAGATGGACCACCTAAGCATAGCACATTAAAAACATGTTGGAAGTAGAAACCATCTCTATATCCTATAAACCTTAGCAAACAGCATGTTTCCCTATAGTACTCAGCAAGTACTGGTAAGAGGTCAAATCCTTATACCCTGTGAACCGTGGTAGATAACATGTCCCCTGTGGTACTCAGCAAGCGCTCGGGAGATTGAGTCATCTCAGTTTTGTTAAGGAACCCATTTTGAAAGCAAGAAACATAAGTATTATCATCCCTGTCTTAAAAAGCAAAGACTCAGAATAGGGGAACTGAAATTTCAACGTTTTCGATAGGGCAGACAGAAAACAAATTAAATCTTCTTTTTTATTTGTTGCTTTTTAAATGGTATATACAAGTTTAAAGTTGCTAACATCACAAAAGCAGTTAAGAAAATCACTTGTAGGAAATCAGGGAAATTGTAACAATTTGAGGAAAACATCTGTTCTAGTTCACAAATCTTACAAAACATTCATTATGAGATTTTCTTTCCGTTTCACTTATTGTATTTTTAATACCAATTGTTTTTCTCTTAAAAAAATTTTTACATCAAGACTTTAATATCAGAATTCAGCTAATAATTCATTGGTAGTATGCTTAGATGGCCTATCTTTGGGTTATTAAATTCAGATTTATAACAGTAAATTTAAATTCTTTTTTTTGTGGATGTGTATTTTGGGTATTCATTTTTACTTGTAGTAGAAGATTAAAAAAAGTTCCACATTTGAGGAAGGGTGAATTCATTTTTGGGAAAATGGATGATTTGTTGGTCTGTAAGTAACCAGTACACTGAAGTATTCAGGTAACATTTTACTGGTTGATTAAACTGGATAAAGTTAATTTGGTTTGAAAAATGAAGGAAAATCTGAAAAATTCGTCATGACCTAATATGTTAATGAAATAATGTTGCTCAAGGTTTTTATATACAGTGTATTGAAATTATTATAGCACAATCTGCCATTAATTTAAATAATAATTGCTTTGTATTTATATAGCACTTGGCTCTCTTCAAAGCTATTTTATAAAAATTTGAGACTGTCACTTGAGGTTAAGTATTACTATGGACATTTTACAAATGAAGAGAAACCTATTATTATGTTTAAATTGATAGCCGGGTCATCTCTCTTTCCGTAAAGCATGTAAGGAGCTTCAAAGTCACTACTCCACTGTACCAATGAGTAAAAACTGAATCAACAAATCTACTTAGATTTATCAGAAAACTTCATAGCTCAGCATATAATCTATTTTGTTACATATTCCACGTGAACTTTAAATTGTATGTGGTGGTATATAATTAGCAATGAAATCATGTTGTTGGATAGGGTTCTTAAAATTTTTTCTATTATTACATGGTTACTTTTTGTTCTTCTATTAGTTACTTAGATAAGTGTGTTAAAATATTCAACTCAGTGGGCCTGTTTTTCTTCTCATTCCTTCAAGTTTTGCTTTATATATTTTGAAATTATGCTATTAGGTTCATACACATTTAACATTATTACATTTATTGTATTGACCCATTTATCATTTCAATGACAAATCTTTTCCAAATTTTTTGCCTTGAAGACCATTTTGTACAATGTTAACATAGCCATAGCATCTTCCTTTGTTTAGTATTTGTATTGTATATCTTTTTCTAGCTGTTTACTTTCATTGAGTGGAAAAAAACACAAAGCTTTTTTTTTTCTATTTTCTCACTCAACAACAGTCAACACAGAAGGCTTCTTTGGCCAAATGTTTGATGGTTTCTCCCTACAGACCAAGCAAGCAATCCAATCCGTTCCTGCAGCAGATACCAGCTGGGTGTCCTCCGATTCAGTTTCAACTCTCTACCTGGAAACTGCATCAGATCCCACAGGTTGAGGGCTTGGTACCACAAGACTTCCCCCACTGCCCACTCTCCCCCCATCCTTGAGTTATCAGTCGCAAGTCCAGGCCTCCAGAATGTCTGAGTGACTGGTTTCAAGGTGAGTCTTCCATGATCCCCTCTCTGAGTTTGACTAATTTGCTAGAGCAGCTTACAGAACTCAGGGAAGTACATTCACTGGTTTATTATAAAGAATACTATAAAGGATACAAATGAAGATGTGTATAGGGTGAAGTGTGAGTGAAGGAGTGTGAAGCTTCTATGCCCTCTCTGGGTGTGTTACTTTCTCTGGGTGTGTCACCCTCTGGGAGTCTCCATGTACTCAGCTACCCAAAAACTCTCTGAACTCAGTCCTTTTGGATTTTATGGAAATTTCATCATGGAGTCCTGATTGATTAAACCATTAACTTAACTGTCAGCCCTTTTTCCCTTCCCAGAGGTTGGGGAATGGGACTAAAACTTCCTACCGTCTAATCATGCCTTGGTCTTTCTGATGTCCAGCCCCCATCCTGAAGCCACCTAGGAGTTGCCAGTCATCAATCAGCTCATTAGCATACAAAAAGATATTACTTTGGAGTTTCTAAAGCAGGGGTGTCCAATTTTCTGGGCCACATTGAAAGAACTGTCTTGGGCCATGCATAAAATACACTAATACTAACACAGCTGATCAGCTAAGAAAAAAAATATGCAAAAATTATTTCATAATTTTTAAGAATTTGTGTTGGGCTAACATCCAAAGCCAACCTGGGCTGCATGCATCCTGTGGGCTGTGGATTGGACAAACTTGTTCTAAAGATTTTAGGGATGTATGCCAGGAAAGGAGATGAGGACCAAATATATATTTTACAGTATCATAACATCCATCTTTATATTTAAAGTATCTTTCTTATAGACAGTATATAGTTAAACCATTTCTTTCTTATTCAAACTGATAATAATTCTTAATTTGGGTAGTTAATCTCTTTAATTTGTAGCTATTTAAATTTATTTACTGATATAATTTAGTTTAAATGTGCCACTTAGTTAGAAACAAATACTTGTTCCTTGGTGCTGAAAAGAAGAACTAGCGCTCAAAGAATTTACTCTGCAAGCCAATTTACTTCTATAGAAGGATGCAACCTATGCATCTCATGGTTGGAGCAATGGCTAGAACATACCTCAACAGGAGAAAGGAAGGCATTCTTACCCCTGACACAGGTAGCCCCTACTGCTGTGTTATTCATCTATTGGCTAGGGTTGGATCACACAGGCTAAGCTAATTCTGATTGGCTATTCTACAGGGAACAGGGATATGATCCAGAGTGGTGGGGTGAGCAGTTTGGCGGGAAGAACAGTTACAGCACAGTAACTAAAGGTGACTTAGGTCAGAGCAGGTGACCAGGGGTGACTCAGGACAAAGCAGGTGACCAGGGGTGACTCAGAACAAAGCAGGTGACCAGGGAAACAGATGTGAACTATTGATTAGAACTGGTGGGAAAGTTGTTTACTGAAACTAGAGGCAAGGGGGCGAAGAGAACCATGGAATTAAACTCTAAAATGGAAAACTGCTGGGCGCAGTGGCTCACGCCTATAATCCCAGCACTTTGGGAGGCCGAGGAGTGTGGATCACGAGGTCAAGAGATTGAGACCATCCTGGTCAACAAGGTGAAACCCCGTCTCTACTAAAAATACAAAAATTAGCTGGGCATGGTGGTGAGCGCCTGTAGTCCCAGCTACTTGGGAGGCTGAGGCAGGAGAATTGCTTGAACCCAGGAGGCAGAGGTTGCGGTGATCCAAGATCGCGCCATTGCACTCCAGCCTGGGTAACAACAACAAAACTCCGTCTCAAAAAAAGAAAAATAAGTGGAAAACTAAGAATAAGAGAGCTGAACATACTGACATACTGATTCTTTGAAGAAAAACTTGGAGCTCACTATACTTAACACATTTTTATAAACAAATTTTAATTTTTCCTATCTGCTGTTCAGTCCTTTATTCTTCCTTTTCTGAAGTCTTTGTATTATGTTTTAGTATTCCATTTTGCCTTCTACATTAGCCTTAGTTATGGATTCACAAATATTCTCTTAGGGATTAAACTAAAGATTACATTTAAATTCTTATAGTCTATTTTAAAATAGTACTTTTTATGACTTCTCAAGAAAAACGCAAGAATCTTACAGGTTAATCTAACAAAAGTTTAACTTTATTTACTTCCATCTCAGTCTTTTGCTATTGTTATATTTTATTTCTACGTAAATGATAAAAACACAAAAAATTATTATTGGTTTGCTAGGTCAGTATTTATATTTCTTCCCATGTTAACTCTTTTTTACCATCTTTAATACATCCTGCAATTTTGTGTTACTCTCTGATATTATTTACCTCTCTGTGGAAAAGTTTGTGAAACATTTCTTGTGGCGCCAATCTTCCAGTGAACAAATTCACTCAGCTGACTTCTGTCAAGTAATGGCTATTTCTCCTTCAATTTTGAGTTCTAGGTTGATATTTTTTTTAGTACTTTTTAAATGCTTTCAATTTTATTTTGCTTTCAGCATTTCTTTTCAAAAGTCATTTGTCAGTCATTTTTTCCCCTCTTTTTTAAGGTAATATTTATTGGCTTTAAAAATGTTTTTCTATATCATTTCTTTTTTTTTTGCCAATCATTGAGAGCTTGTAAGGTTGCTGAGGTTGGTTGGCCTTGAACTCTTGGCCTCGCCTTCGCAAGCGCCACGACATCTGGCCAGAGCCACTTTGGGCCCCTATCATTTCTTTTAAAAACCTTTAATATAACATGTTTAATTTTTTTTTAATTGTTTTGGGCATTAGCTGAGCTTCTGGGATAGATAAGTTGTTAACTTTCGTCAGTTGGGGAAAAATTAGTCATTATATCTTTAAACATTGCTTCTGTCTCATTTTCTCCTCTCATCTTGGGATTTAGATGACAAGAATGTTATTTTTACTCTGCCCTATATATCTCTTATCCTCTTTTCTTTTTATTCTTACACTCTGTGCTTCAGTTGTGATATATTTTTATTGATCTGTCATCAAGTTCACCATTCCTCTTCTTTGTCATGCTCAGGCTACTATTGATTTTATTTGGCACTTTTTAAATATTAGTTACTTAATTTTTGACTTTTAGAATGTTCATTTGATTTTTTTTTCATTAGATTTCTATTGACAAAATTTTTTATATTTCAGACATTTTTCTATTTTATTTTGCATATAATATTTATTTTACTTTTTTTTGGCTATCTACAATTCCTGATTTATTTGTGGGTCTGTTTTCTTGCTTGTTTTGTTCTTGACTATTGGTTACATTTTCTACCTCTGCCATTTTTAAATTTTTTTATTGTATGCCAAGAATTTTTTAATAAAAACATTGGTAGATACTGAAGGTGATTTTTATTGTCTCCCAGGGATATTATATTTTTTGTTCTGCTAGGCAAGTAGGGTGAAAGGCTAACTATACTGATCCAATTAAGGATTGATCGAGTTAAATCTTGGCTGAATTTTGGTTAAATTTTCTCCTTTTCCTTCATGTTTTTTTCTTAGTGCAGGACCTCTTCCTCTCTTATACTTTATCTTCTATTGTAGCTTTCTATTGTTGCATAACAAGTCACTACAACTTAGCAACTTAAACATGCATTTATTATCTTATAGTCTTTGACTCAGGAATTTGTATATGGCTTGGCTAGCTCCTCTGCAAGATGACGAACAAGGTTTTGGATAAATCTGGGTTCTCATTTTAAGGCTTACCTGGGAAGGGATCCAGTTTCCATGCCATGAGGTTTTGTACCAGAATTTAGTACCTTGTAGGGTTCTGCATTGTGGGCCCCGATTTCTTGCTGTCTATCAGCCTGAAGTTGCATTTAGTTCCCAGCTAGTTATTGGCTAGTTGTCAGCCTCAGTTCCCTGTCACATAGGGTTCCCCAACACACCTGTTTGCTTCCTCAAAGTCAGAAAGGGATAGAGTCTCTACAGTTGTAGAAGTGACTCCCTCCAGAATTTGCAGGGAATCATTGTCAAGAGAGGAAATTGATCTTCTATCTGCTTTATGTTCTAAAACCTTCTGGAATTCTACAGATGCCCACTTCATCTCTTTTTAAATAAAGGGCAGATTATTTGTGATGATTTTACAATGAGAAATGAAAAAAGTCAAGTGCTATGAGTGAGAAACCAAGAGTCTAAGTCCTCTCTCTGACATGATGATCTGTGTGACCCTGGATAAGACACGTAACTTCTGTGGTCTTGTTTCTTCATCTGTTAAAACTATTTGAATTGCTTGACATTTACCATTCTTTTCAGGACTTTCTATGGGATTCAATCAATTATCTGTCTTCTCTAGCTCGTCTTTGCTCTTCTTGCTTATCGGATGGAAACATGTTATTCCCACCTTCTCCCATACTCACTACTATTTTCCTTAGGAGAGACCTTGAGTACTTGAAACTTCCTTAGAGAAATGTTAAGCAAGTCACTCAAACTCTCTAGACCTCATCTGTAAAAGAACAGATCACAAGTTCACCAGCCACAGACCTCAGCATCAGATCCCTACAGGGGACCAGTGACCAAGTGAGCAAGAGTCATCCCTCCAGGGAGAAACTGATGCCAACCAGCATAGGTCAAGGACCATCATGAGACCAGAGGCTTTTCACCCCTTTACCCAAAGCTACATTATGACTGGGAAATTTCTGAAAGATTATTTAAATTATTAGAGCAAACTAAACTGTGAATTGGATTTCCGCTCTACCACTTCCACTAATCAGGAGGTAGGTGCCTAGAAAGGGAAGTGGAATAGGCAACATTGCATTAAATTATTACTTTATTTTCTCCAGAGTGGTAACTGTGATTCAAGACATGTAACCTTGTTTATGGATTATCTTTAGCAAACTGGCCCTCACCTGGAAAATTCACTTCATGACTCTTAAACAAGAGGGCTGCTTATTACTGCTTCCTGTTTAAGGGAGTGTGTGGAGGTCCAGACTTTCCAAACATGCCAGCCCTGCTCTCTCCTGTGCCCGAGTGGTGATTTAGATATCAATCTTGCCCGTGTGGACTGTCAATTCTGCCACCTTAGGAAAGACAAAAACAACTTCTTAGCAATCATATTCCTAGATCTTTACCTAAGTAAACTGAAAGCTTACATGCACACACAAACCTGTATGCAAATGTTTACAGCAATTTTATTAATAATCTCCAATACCTAGAAGCAACCAAAATGTCTTTCATTGGTGAATGGATTAAAAAACATTGTGGTAATGTTTTTTTTTTTGAGACAGGGTCTCATTTTCTTGCCCAGGCTGGAGTGTAATGGCATGATCATAGCTCACTACAGCCTCAAACTTCTGGGTTCAAGTGATCTTTCCATCTCAGCCTTTAGAGTAGCTGGAATTACCAGTGTGCACCACCATGCCTGGGTAAATTTTTTAAAAAGTTTTTTTCATGGAGATGGGGTCTCCTACGTTGCCCAGATTGGTCTTACTCGTTCCTCCCGCCTTGGCCTCCCAAAGAGTTAGAATTACAGGAATGAGCCACAATTCCTGGCCATGGTACATTCATATGATGGAGTACTATTCTGCTGTAAAAAGATAGTAAACTATTGATTCACACAATGATATGGACGAATTTTAAATGAATTTTGCTAATTGAAAAGAGCCAGACTCCAAAGGGTGCACACATTGTATAAATTCATTCATATGACATTTTAGAAGCAGCTACACTATGGGATGGAAAACAGATGCCAGGGTTGCTGGTGGTAGGGAAGAGGGTAGATTAACTGTACAATAACTGCTGAGATAATTCATGGAAGGAATTTTTAGGATAACAGAACTGTTCTGGGCTGGGTGTGGTGGCTCGCACCACCTATCATCCCAGCACCCACCTTTGGGAGGCTGAGGTGTGAGGATCGCTTGAGCCAGGAGTTCAAGACCAGCCTGGGAAACACAGATTTCATGTTTACAAAAAGTAAAAAAAAAATAGCTGGGGATGTGCACATGCCTGTAGTCCCAGTTACTCAGGAGGTTGAGGTAAAAGGATTGTTTGAGACTGTAGTGAGCTGTGATCGCACCACTGCATTCCAACCTGTGTGGCAGAGAAAGACCCTGTCTCCAAAAGGCAGGGTTGGGGGTTGGGTAAGGAACAATTCTGTATGATACTGGGTTGTGGATAAATGGCTCTGCATTTGTTAAAATTCATAAAACTGCATATCACAAAGTGGGAACTCTAATGTATACAATTAAAAAAAAAAATTAGGGCCAAGATGTCGCAGCCGAAGAAAAGAAAGCTTGAGTCGGGGAGCGGCGGCGAAGGAGGGGAGGGAACTTAAGAGGAAGATGGCACAGAGCGGGAGGCGGCCCTGGAGCGACCCCGGAGGACTAAGCGGGAATGGGACCAGCTGTACTACGAGTGCTACTCAGACGTTTCGGTCCACGAGGAGATGATCGCAGACCGTGTCCGCACCGATGCCTACCGCCTGGGCATCCTGCGAAACTGGGCAGCACTGCGAGGCAAGACAGTACTGGATGTGGGAGCGGGCACCGGCATTCTGAGTATCTTCTGTGCCCAGGCCGGCGTCCGGTGCGTGTAAGCGGTAGAGGCCAGCGCCATCTGGCAACAGACTAAGGAGTTGGTGCGGTTCAACAGGCTGGAGGACCAGGTGCACGTCCTGCGGGGACCGGTGGAGACTGTGGAGTTGCCGGAGCAGGTGGATGCCATCGTGAGCGAGTGGATGGGATACGGACTCCTGCACGAGTCCATGCTGAGCTCCGCCCTCCACGCGTGAACCAAGTGGCTGAAGGAAGGAGGTCTTCTCCTGCCGGCCTCCTCCGAGCTCTTCATAGCCCCCATCAGCGACCAGATGCTGGAATGGCGCCTGGGCTTCTGGAGTCAGGTGAAGCAGCACTATGGTGTGGACATGAGCTGCCTGGAGGGCTTCACCGCTTCCTCGTGGGCCACTCGGAGATCGTGGTGCAGGGACTGTCCGGCGAGGACGTGCTGGCCCGGCCACAGCGCTTTGCTCAGCTAGAGCTCTCCCGCGTTGGCCTGGAGCAGGAGCTAGAGGCCAGAGTGGGCGCGCGCTTCCGCTGAAGCTGCTATGGCTGGGCGCCCATGCACGGCTTTGCCATCTGGTTCCAGGTGACCTTCCCTGGAGGGGAGTCGGAGAAACCCCTGGTGCTGTCCATTTCGCCTTTTCACCCGGCCACGCACTGGAAACAGGCCCTCCTCTACCTGAAGGAGCCGGTGCAAGTGGATCAAGACACGGACGTATCAGGAGAGATCACGCTACTGCCCTCCCGGGACAACCCCCGTCACCTACTCTTGCTGCTGCGCTACAAAGTGGGAGACCAGGAGGAGAAGACCAAAACTTTGCCGTGGAGGACTGAGCGTTGCCTTTTCTCTCAGCTACCTCCCAAGGCAGAGAAAGGGAGATCCCATGTGCAAGTATGGGAAATATCCGTCTCCCTTTTCCCTCATAGCCTCTGGGGAGGGAGAGTGACTTCATTCTCCATTTGAAGAGATTCTTCTGGTGATGTTTATTAAAAAAGTGATCCCCTTCAACAACGGATACAGCGTGCCTATTATTGGGCTTTTAAGCCTTAAAAGCATGTAGTACCAAGCACTTGTATTTCCATATATTTTGTCTCGCAGGGGAGGGAAGGGGGAAGAACACGGATGAAAATATCATTTTTTCGAAGGGTCCATGCATATCCCTGACATCTCACACCTTATCTAAGTCTGAAGCTGGGGATAAAGGGTTCATTTAGACTTCATAAATTTACAATACGACTTTAGTATCTTAATTCCCCATTCTTAGGTGGCTGTGGGCTATGGTACTTCTTCCTCATTGTTTTCTAAGTCAACTTTACTACTGGTAATGAAGGGGGAGGCTACGAGGAAGCAGTTTAAATAACCCGGTTCTCATTACTCTTAACACACACATAGGGTGCTGAAGTTGATGAACACATTAATCCATTAAGTAGTCTTTGTAACGCATACCTAAGAAACTCAGAAGGTGCATTTAGGAGAAAGAGACTGGAAAGAGAAATAGTATGAATTTTTAAAAATTCTTGTCTCTACTATTACAAATACACACACACACACACACACACACACACACACACACACACATATTTGACATATGTCCCATAAATGTTTTTTTAATTCTAATGAAACAGGCTGGTAGAGGAGGTTTCTGAGCCTAGCCCCAAGGGTTTATTCGTCACTATGGGTAAATTATTTAAACTCAATTAAGGAAAATATTTTCCCAGCTAGAAAAAATGTACTCATTCTCATTTAAACTCATTTGGAGGGATCATGTGAGTTGGCCTACTTAAAACTAGTGAAATTTCCTTTTTTCTTTCTGTTTCATGCAGCCAAATGTGAAAGTTGTGTTTTAGGAAAATCTCTTGAATAAAGTGTAAATCTTATTATCAAATTTATTTTGCTGTTTCCCTTTTTATCCTTGTACCAAATAAAACATTGACATTCTCACGTTTCCTAGATGAAAAAAATATGAACCAGGATGGAGGGGAATGTAGACTTTCAGGAATGAATGTCACTGTACACATAACATCCCTGAGGGGCTGGGAAAAGGAGCAAACCAAAGCAACATTGCAGGTGCTGCTTTGACTTACAATTGCAAGGCTAAAGGCCGAAGGAACCGGACTTCAGCACTGTGTTGCAACTTGTAAGTTTGTTTCTCATCGGGCTAGGGGCGGGGATGGGGGTGGGGAGGCTGTGACCAATTCTGAAATAGCTTTACATGCACCATGAGTAAGAAGGGGCAAATAAGTAAATGAAGACTGGATAGTGGGGGTCAGGTTTTTCACTGCTGGTGAGAGAAGTTATAGATAAGCAAAGGGAGAAGGCTGGAAGGAACCCTGTGATACTGGATTTGAGTTAGAGAAGTAAGTATGAACTCATATTTAACCACACATATATAAAAATTTAATACATATGTGTATATACATGGGTTAATACACATATCTCCTATCTGTGTGCTCTGAGAGGGCCTATTACAGGGTTACAGATAGTATAGGGTTGCCAGATCAACACAGGATGCATAAGTAAATTTGAGTTTCAGATAATAATAAAGAAATTAGGTTTGCATGGACGAGAGTGTTGGGGAGGCCCAGGCCACCTGTTGGTCCTGCTGGTGCACCTTACTGGGGGCTTAAAACCGCCCCAAGTGTTTGGGTGTGGAGGCTCACGTCTGTAGTCCCAGCACTTTGAGAGACCGCGGCAGGATAACTGAACCCAGGTGTTTGAGACCAGTTTGGACAATGCAGCAAACCCCATCTCTAGAAAAGAGAAAAGGAAAAATTAGTCAGGCATCGTGGCACACACCTGCAGTCCTAGCTACTGGGGAGGCTGACACGGGAGGATGGCTTGAGCCTAGCAGTTAGAGGCTGCAGTGATCCATGATGGAGACAAACAGGGGTGAAATATGGGGATGCAAACACCCCTCCATCATCTCTACACAGACATAGAACCACACACAGCTCTTGGGAGGAGGAAGATGAGCTGCTCAAAGCCAGGGAGGGACCAGCACAGTTGCCAGGGTGGCAGGGACGGTGCTTTAGCCAAGACAGGGATGGCGGGAGACCTACTTGGGATCCTCAAGGAGGCTGCAGCACTTCCATGTTCTTTCCGGATGACAGGGACGTGTCGATGATGATGAGTGAGATGGACGTACACGCCATCGCAGACAGGTTGAAGCTCTAGTTCTGTGAGCTGCCTGAGCCCCTCTTCACTGACAAGTTCTACCCAACTTCGATGAGGGCATCGGTGAGCACTGGAGGCCTTGGTGTCATAGGAGGCGTCTCCTCCATGTGCACTGCTGCCATTAGGGCTGTGGAAAGTGAGGTGTGAGAACCCAAGCTATGTCCTTTCTGCCATGGTCAGTGCTTTAACCAAGCTCAGAAAGCAGGGGCCACAACTGAGGCCTTTGTGTAAGTCCTTGTCTGTCCCCAGAGGACTCCTTGTCCTATTCCTCAAGGAGACCAAGAGAGTAAAATGCTCATCACTGCTGTGCTGTGGGGTCCTGAAGTCTGCTGTCCCCCTTCCAGCAGACCAGGGCTGAACGAGGGTGCCCAGGTGCTCTAGCCATGGGTCCTGGCCCAGTCAAGCACAGGATCAAATCTGGCCTGACCCCGAGTCAACCTGGAGGCTGATGTCTAAGCAGGGCACTGGCGTGTGTGGCCCTGTATCCTCTGCATGACCCTTAGGGCAGGTTGCCTTCCGGGCCCACGCCCAGAGGACCTGGTCTACCTGCCTGAGGTGCCCCTGCAAAGTCTAGGGTGAAGAGAGGGTCTCTGCTTAGTTTGTGGGGCTGGGGCCACCCACCTCCCACCTCCTTGTGTCCCTCACTCTCCTTTTTTGTTTTATGCTGAGCCTCCACTACTCTGGGCTGCCCTTGGGAGGGGGTGGCAGCCGCAGTTTCCCATGGGCAGCTCTGCCCATGAGCCACTGCTCTCACGCCACCTCCTGCTGCTGTTCTTCAGGTGCTGCTGACCCCTGTGGGGCAGAGAAAAGAAATTCAGGTGGCTCATACCCGACACTGGCACCCTTCACAGGGTCCTCATTGGGGCCCAGTGATGTGGGAGTGAGGATGATGACGAGCCTAGGCTGTTCAGAAACACGTGCCCCGAGTGCTTTATGTCACCAACTCGGGAGAGATCTCCAGCTCCTGTGACCATGAGGAGTAATCCACTGCCTTCTGCAGTAATTTCAGACCCCGCTGCAAAGGAGAACTCCATGCTTAACCTACCCTTGTCCCGGCTGGAGGTCAACCTGCTCACCTTCCTTTTCCTTCTGGACCACCTGAAGAGGTAGCCCAGCTCTCCCATGCCTGCCCAGGGAGGGCTACAAAAACCCAGGCCACAGGGTGCCCCTCTGCTCACATCAGACCCCCAGCACCGAGGACCTTTTCCCCCAACCCATCTACAGTCCCTCACTGCCTCTGGGAACCAGTGCCACTGCCACCCCCACCCCAGTCTCTCTTCTTTGCCCTGCTCCCCCCTCTGCACTGTGGCTTCACAAAGAGCTCAGAGCTTTGGCCATGGCCAGCAGTGCACTTGAATCCCCCAACTCCTTCACTCCCTGACCATGGAGGAGACCTCCGCACCAGCCCAGAGCTAACCCCTCATCCTGGGCCACTGAGACCCACAAGTACCAGGGCTGGAATCAGCTTGCAGCACAGCCAGGGTCAAGGTCGCTCCCTCCCAGAGGACTCCAGCATGGCCCAGCCCCTCTGCCTCTTTCCTGGTGGTGGCATAGAAACTGCATCCTCTGCTTCAGTCCTGCACAGGGTGGTAAGAAAAAGGCAGTCAATAAAAGTCCCTGCACAACCCCACCATGGTCTTTGGCCCCACACTGCTCCAGCCTCAGAGAAGGAGAGCAAGCTTCCTGCCGATCCCAGTGGCCCATCACCATGACTGACAGCTGGTCCTTGGAGGTCATGACCTATGTGTGGGAAGACAGGCTCCAGCCAGCCCATGCCACCCGACCTGACAGAGTTGGCCTCTGCCTGCTACACCCCCAGTCCTGCCCTGCCCAGCTTCCTACTTGCATTGTCTGTGGTGGTGCCTGAGATTCAGAGAGAGAAACTTGCCTAGGTCTGCATGGATGAGAGTGTTGGGGAGGCCCAGGCCACCTCTTGGTCCTGCTGGTGCACCTTACTGGGGGCTTAAAACCGCCCCAAGTGTTTGGGTGTGGAGGCTCATGTCTGTAGTCCCAGCACTTTGAGAGACTGCGGCAGGATAACTGAACCCAGGTGTTTGAGACCAGTCTGGACAATGCAGCAAACCCCATCTCTAGAAAAGAGAAAAGGAAAAATTAGTCAGGCATTGTGGCACACACCTGTAGTCCTAGCTACTGGGGAGGCTGACACGGGAGGATGGCTTGAGCCTAGCAGTTAGAGGCTGCAGTGATCCATGATGGAGCCACTGTACTCCAGCCTGGGTGACAGAGCAAGGCCCTGTGCACCTCTAAAATAACCCCCCCAAGTCATGCCTTGTACGCATCCGTACCCTCACCTCCTGTCTCACTGTAAAGGCTTCATGGCAGCAGCAGAGGATCCAGCACCTGAGCTGGACTTGGGGGCTAAAGATCACCAGCTGTGAGCACCCTCTGAGATTCTCCTCTTTCCCACTCTTTCTGGCAGGTCAAGGTGCTGCTGTATTTCCTGCAGCTGGAGGCCATCCCTGCCCCAGACAGTAAGAGACAGAGCAGCCTGTTCTCAACTGACGTCTTAAGGCCCCTGTCCATCTCCAGAAGGCAGATAGACATCCCTAAAACCTCTGGATAATCGGACCATTGTAGAGTGAGAACCAAACCTTCCTGAGGTGTCCTTGGGCCAGCCCCAAGCATCAGGCCATCTGCCAAGGGACAGAGAGACAAAGCAGAAGGACAGGTGGCCTGGGGACATCCTGGCCAGGTCTGGAAGCCCCAGACTGGCCCTAAACTGTGGTTTTTCACACAGCCACCCCAGGGCACCCCAAGCCAGTGTATCTCAGAGTCTGGGCCAGGTCCTGGGGGACAGAGTGAAGGGAGTTGTTTTAGGAACTTACATGTCTCCTGGATCACTTCTCGAGATGTGCCCTCTCTGGGGAGACAGGAATGTGATGGGATCCCCTCACTGTTGTATCTTGAATAAATGCTGCTGCTTCATCCTCTGGGGTCATGACCCTGTCCCTGTGTGTGAGGGGCCTCTTCAATTCCCTGACTAGGAAACCACACTCCATTTAGAAAAGAATTGAGAGGCCAAGTCAGCACTCGGTAACGTTTTGACTCCATTCACGGCTTTTTTTTTCTTCTTTCCAGAAGGACTTTTGTGCAGAAATGGATCTTTTCTTGCTGTGTTTGTCCTTATTGGAAGGCAGCTCCAGGAGGCCTGTGAAATGTTGGGGGACTGGACCCCAGGGGAGGGAGTCCCAGGCTGTGCACTTTAGGATTCCTCCTCCAGGAGAGCAACCTCATCCCCGGTCCTGACCGCCCTCCTGGCTCACGCTCTCCTGTTTGGCTTCCACAGGCCGGGACTTCTCTGGCTTCCCTCTGCCCACTCTCCCTGCCTCAAGTGTCCCCAGCACAGGTGACTTCATTTTTCTCTCAACTCAGGGAACTTGCTCAACTTCTGTAAAAGTCCCTGCTTAGTGCTAGAAGCTTGCTGATGGCATGTTTTAAAACTTTGATTCAAATAACCTTTTAATACTTGAATATTTTGTTTTATACATAGTTTCTAATTTTTTTTACTAACAGATTCAGATACGTAATAAGATCCTAGAATGGCACTATTTTGTCTTTCTCTAAGTGCCTGGCTCTGCTCTCTCAGGAGTGGGTTCTGAGGTCTCTGGACTACAGGATATTCAGAAGGTCAGGAAGAAGCCCAGCCTAGGGATGAGGGGCAGGGGGATGGCCTCCTTCCTCAAGCAGGCAGAGGCACAGCACCACCTGCCACCCCTTCTGCCAGTACCTGTGTGGGAGCCCAGGCATCGTTTGTAACCCTGCATTACCAGCAGGCTGAAAGAAAACAGAAGCGTGGAAGCAGCCACTTATTTTCAACAAATTAACCTATAAACAATTCCCTGAATTTTTCAGAAAAAGGAGGTTGGGGCAAGGAAAGGGGAGAAGGGAGACAAAACCTAGAGCTGAATTTCCAGAAAATCCTTAGGAGAAAAGGATGCAGCTGCCCAGAGGAGGGAAGCAGGATCACACTCAGGAAAGTGTGTGGGGTCCTGGATGACACCAACACCCAGTGCAGTTCTGTCTGGTGACCTCTCCCAAGGTGGGGAAGGTGAGTGTTCCCTGGATGTCCATGGGCAGATCCTGCTGAGCACGCAGCATGTTGGGGAGTCTGCCACTGGAGCCATTTTCCTCCACTCCAGGCAATTCCAGGCAAGGCAAGGCAAGGCAAGACAAAACAATTCCAGTCAAGGCAATCCCAAACAAGGCAAGGCAAGGCAAGAGAAGGTAATGCCAGGCAAGGCAAGGCAATGCAATTCCAGGCAAGGCAATTGCAGGAAAGGCAATTTCAGGCAAGGCAAGGCAAGACAAGGCAGGGAAAGGAAATTCAAGGCAATGCAATTGCAGGTAAGGCAAGGCAAGGTAATTCCAGGGAAGGTATCCAGGCAAGGCAAGGCAAGGCAATGCAATTCCAGGAAAGGCAATTGCAGGAAAGGCAATTTCAGGCAAGGCAAGGCAAGACAAGGCAGAGAAAGGAAATTCGAGGCAAGGCAATTGCAGGTAAGGCAAGGCAAGGTAATTCCAGGGAAGGTAACTCCAGACAAGGCAAGGCAAGGCAATTCCAGGCAAGGTAATTCCAGGCAATGCAAGGAGGTAAGGCAATGCAAGGTAAGGCAAGGCAAAAAAACGGCAAGGCAAGGCAAGGCAAGGCAAAAAACAGCAAAACAAGGCAAAAAACGGCAAGGCAAGGCAAGGCAGGGCAGGGCAGGGCAGGGCAGGGCAGGGCAAGGCAAGGCAAGGCAAGGCAAGGGCCTATCCAAGCAGGTCAATTTCAGGCAAGGCAATGCAATTCCAGGGATGGCAATTCAAGGCAAGGCAAGGGAATGCAATTCCAGGCAAGGCAAGGCAAGGCAAGGCAAAGCAAGGCAATTCTAGGCAAGGAAAGGCAACTCAAGGCAATTCTATGCTAGGCAAGGCGAGGCAATTCCAGGCAAGGCAAGAAAAAGCAAGGCAAGGCAAGGCAATTCCAGGCAAGAAAATTCCAGTCAAGCAAGGCAAGAGAACATAATTCCAGGCAAGGCAAGGTAGGGCAATTCCAGTAAAGACGATTCCAGGCAAGGCAAGGCAATTTCAGGCTAGGAAATTCCAGGCAATGCAATTCCAGGCAATGCAAAAAAAAAGGCAAGGCAATGCAAGGCAATTCTAGGCAAGGTGAGGCAAGGGAAGGCAAGCAATGCAATTCCAGGAAAGGCAATTCCAGACAAGGCAAGGCAAGGCAAGACAAGGCATGGAAAGGGAATTCCAGGCAAGGCAATTCCAGGTAAGGCGAGGCAAGGCAATTCTAGTGAAGGCAAATCCAGGCGAGGCCAGGCAAGGCAAATTCAGGCAAGGCAATGCAGGGTAAGGCAATTCCAGGCAAGGGAAGGCAAGGCTATTCCAGGCAAGGCAATTCCAGGCAATGCAAGGCAAGGCAAGGCAAACAAATTCCAGCATGGAAATTCCAGGCAAGGCAAGGAAAGGCAAGGCAAGGAGAGGCAAGGTCATTCCAGGCAAGGCAATTTCAGACAAAGCAAGGCAATACGATGCAATGCAATTCCAAGCAAGAAAATTCCAGGCAAGACAAGGCAAGGCAATTCCAGACAAGGTAATTTCAGACAAGGAAAGGCAAAGCAATTCCAGGCAAGGCAAAACAAGGCAAAAAGGGGCCATTCCAGGCAAGGCGATTTCAGGCAAGGCAAGGCAACGCAATTCCAGGCAAGGCAAGGCAAGACAAGGCAAGGCAATTCCAGACAAGGTAATTTCAGGAAAGGCAAGGCAATTCACCTGGAATTGCCTTGCCTGGAATTGTCTTGCCTTTCATTGCCTGTAATTGCCTTGCCTGGAATCGCATTGCCTTGTTTTGCCTTACCTTGTTTTGCCTGGAATTGCCTGGCCTAGAATTGCATTGTCTTGCCTTACCTTGCCTTGCCTGGAATTGCCTTTCCTTGCCTTTTGTGGAATTACCTTGTCTAAAATTACCTTCTCTGGAATTGCCTTGCCTTGTCTTGCCCGGTATTTTCTTGCTTGGAATTGCATTGCATTGCCTTGCCTTGCCTTGCCTGAAATTGCCTTGCCTGGAATGACCTTGCGTCTCCTTGTCTTTTCTTTCCTTGTCTGAAATTACCTTGTCTGGAATTGCCTTGTCTTGCCTGGAATTTCCTTGCTTGGAATTGTGTTGCATTGCATTGCCTTGCCTTGCTTGAAATTGCCTTGCCTGAAATGACCTTGCCTCTCCTTGCCTTTCCTTGCCTTGCCTTGCCTTACCTGGAATTTCCTTGCTGGAATTTGTTTGCCTTGCCTTGCCTTGCATTGCCTAGAATTGCCTTGCCTGGAATAGATTTGCCTTCCATTGCCTGGAATTGCCTTACCCTGCATTGCCTTGCCTTTCTTGGAATTGCCTTGCCTGATATTGCCTTTCTTTCTTGTCTTGCCTTGCCTAGCCTGGAATTGCCTTTCCTGCAATTGCCTAGCCTGGAATTGCATTGCCTTGCCTTGCCTGGAATTGCTTTGACTTGCATTGCCATGCCCAGAATTGAAATGCCTGGAATTGCCTTGCCTTGCCTTACTTGGAATTGCCTTGCCTGGAATTGCATTGCATTACCTTGCTTCTCCTTGCCTGTAATTGCCCTGCCTTGCCTTCCCTGGAATGGCCTTGTCTGGAATTGCCTTGTCTTGCCTTGCCTTGACTGGAATTGCCTTGTTTCAAGTTGCCTTGGCTTGCCTTTCCTTGCCTGGAATTTCCTTGCCTAGAATTTCCTTTCCTTGCATTGCATTTATTTGCCTTGCCTGGAATTGCCTTGCCTTGCATTAGCGGGAATTGCCTTGCCTTGCATGGAATTGCCTGGCCTAGAATTGCATTGCCTTGCCTTACTTTGTCTTGTCTGGAATTGCCTTGCCTGAAATTGTTTTTCCTTGCCTTTCCTGGAATTGCCTTGTTTGGAATTACCTTGCCTTGCCTTGCATTGCCTGAAAATGCCTTGGCTGAAATTGCCCTTTTTTTGCCTTGCCTCGCCTTGCCTCAAATTGCCTTGCTTGGAATTTCCCTGCCTTGCCTTGCCTCGAATTGCCTTGCCTGGAATTACCCTGCTTTGCCTTGCCTTTTCTTACCTCAAATTACCTTGCCTGGAATTGGCCTGCCTTGCCTTGTTTTGCTTTGCCTGGAATTGCCTTGCCTGGAATTGCCATGCCTTGCCTTGCCTGAAATTGCCTTGCCTGAAATTTTCTTGCCTTGCCTGGAATTTTCTTGCATTGCCTTGCTTTGCCTAGCCTGGAATTGCCCTATCTAGAATTGCCTTGCCTTGTCTTGCCTTCTGTGCCTGGATTTCCCTTGCTTGCAATTGCCTTGCCTAGCTTTGCCTGAAATTTACTTGCCTGGAATTGTCTTGCATTGACTTGACTTGCCAGAAATTTTCTTGCCTTGCCTTGCCTTGCATTCCCTTGCCTTGCCTTGTCTTGCCTTTGCTGTAATTGCCTTCCCTTGCCTTGCCTGGAATTGCCTTTCCCAGAATTGCCTTACCTTAGATCGCCTTGTCTTGCCTTGCCTGGAATTGCCTTGCCTTGCCTGGAATTGCCTAGCCTGGAATTGCCTTTTCTTGTCTTGCCTGGAATTGTGTTCCCTTGCCTTGCCTTGAATTGCCTTCCCTGGAATTGTCTTGCATTGCCTGAAATTGAGTTCCCTGGATTGGACTTGCCTTGCCTTTCCTTGCCTGGAATGTTTTGCCTTTCCTTGCCTTGCATTGCCTGGAATTGCCTTGCCCTCAGTTGCCTTGACTTGCCTGGAATTTCTTTGCCTGGAATTGCCTTGCCTTGCCTTGCCTGGAGTTACCCTCCCTGGAATTACCTTGTCTTGCCTTACCTGCAATTGCCTTGCCTCAAATTTCCTTTCCCTGCCTTGTCTTGCCTTACCTGAAATTGCCTTTCCTGTAATTGCCTTGCCTGGGATTGCATTGCCTTGCCTTGCCTTGCCTTGCCTTGCCTGGCATTGCCTTCTCTTGCCTTGTCTTGCCTTGCCTTGCCTTGCATTGCCTAAAATTGCCTTGCCTGGAATTGCCTTGGCTGGAATTGCCTTGCCTTGCATTGCCTTGCCTTGCCTTGAATTGCCTTCCCTGGAATTGCCTTCCCTTGCCTGAAATTGCCTTGCCTGGATTGTCCTTGCCTTGCCTTGCCTTGCCTTGCCTTGCCTTTAATTTCCTTGCCTGAAATTTTTTGCCCTTCCTTGCCTCGCATTGCCTGGAATTGCCTTGCCTGGAATTGCCTCGCCTTGCCTTGCCTTTAATTTCCTTGCCTGGAATTTTTTGCCCTTCCTTGCCTCGCATTGCCTGGAATTGCCTTGCCTGGAATTGCCTCGCCTTGCCTTGCCTTGCCTGGAATTGCCTTGCCTGGAATTGCCTTGCCTTGCCTAGCCTGGAGTTACCTTCCCTGGAATTACCTTGCCTTGCCTTACCTGCAATTGCCTTGCCTTGAATTTCCTTTCCCTGCCTTGTCTTGCCTTGCCTTGCCTGAAATTGCCTTTCCTGTAATTGCATTGTCTGGGATTGCATTGCCTTGCCTTGCCTTGCCCTGTCTTGCCTGGCATTGCCTTCTCTTGCCTTGCATTGCCTAGAATTGCCTTGCCTGGAATTGACTTGGCTGGAATTGCCTTGCCTTGCCTTACCTGGAATTGGCTTGCCTGGAATTGCCTTGCATTGCCTTGTTTTTCTTGCCTGGAATTGCCCTGCCTTGACTTTCCTGGAATAGCCTTGCCTGGAATTGCCTTGTCATGCCTTGCCATGACTGAAATTGTGTCATTTCTAATTGCCTTTCCTTGACTTTCCTCACCTGGAATTGCCTTGCCTTGCATTGCCTTGCCTTGCCTTGAATTGCCTTCCTTGGAATTGCATTGCCTTGCCTGAAATTGCCTTGCCTGGATTGGCCTTGCCTTGACTTGCCTTGCCTTTAATTTCCTTGCCTGGAATTTTTTGCTTTTCCTTGCCTTGCATTGCCTGGAAATGCCTTGCCTTGCCTTGCCTGGAATTTCCTGGCTTAGAATTGCATTGCCTTGCCTTACCTTGCCTTGCCTGGAATTGTCTTGCCTGGAATTGCCTATTTTTGCCTTTCCTCAAATTAACTTGTCTGGAATTGCCTTGCCTTGCCTGGAATTGCATTGCCTTGCCTTGCCTGAAATCACCTTGGCTGAAATTGCACTTTTTTGCCTTGCCTTGCCTTGCTTGAAATTGCCTTTCCTTTTCTTGTCTGGAATTGCATTGCATTGAATTGCCTTGTTTTGCCTGAAATTGCCTTGCCTGGAATGACCTTGCCTCTTTTTGCCTTTCCTTGCCTTGCCTGGAATTTCCTTGCTGGAATTTTTTGCCTTTCCTTGCCTTGCATTGCCTTGAATTGCATTGACTGGAATTGCCTTGCCTTGCCTGATATTGCCTTGCCTTACCTTGCCTGGATTTGCCTTCCCTGGAATTGCCTTGCCTTGCCTTACCTGGAATTGCCTTTCCCTGCCTTGTCTTGCCTTGCCTAGCCTGGAATTGCCTTTCCTGCAACTGCCTAGCCTGAAATTGCATTGCCTTGCCTTGCCTTCTGTTGCCTAGGCTGGAATTGCTTTGACTTGCATTGCCTTGCCTAGAATTGCCTGGAATTAACATGTCTGGAATTGCCTTGCTTTGCCTTACCTGGAATTGCCTTGCCTGAAATTGCATTGCATTACCTTGCTTCTTTTTGCCTGGAATTGCCCTGACTTGCCTTCCCTGGAATCGCCTTGCCTAGAATTGCCTTGTCTTGCCTGTCTTGCCTTTCCTTGACTGGAATTGTCTTGTTTCAAATTGCCTTGCCTTGCCTTTTCTCACCTGGAATTGCCTTGCCTAGAATTTCCTTGCCTTGCACTGCCTTGCCTTGCCTCGCCTGGAATTGCCTTGCTGGAATTGCCTTGCCTTGTTTTAGCTAGAATTGCCTTGCCTGGAATTGCCTTTTTCTGCCTTGTCTTGCCTTGCCTGGCCTGGAATTGCCTTTTGGGCAATTGCCTTGCCTGAAAATGCCTTGCCTTGCCTTCCCTGGAATTGCCTTGACTTGCCTTGCCTCCCCTTGCCTGGAATTGCCTGGCTTAGAATTGCATTGCTTTGCCTTACTTTTCCTTGCCTGGAATTGTTTTTCCTTGGCTTTCCTGGAATTGCCTTGTCTGGAATTGCCTTGCCTTGTCTTGCCTGGAATTGCCTTGCCTTGCCTTGCCTAAAAATGCCTTGGCTGGAATTTCCCTTTTTTGCCTTGCCTCACCTTGCCTCGAATTGCCTTGCTTGGAATTCCCCTGCCTTTCCTTGCCTCAAATTGCCTTGCCTGGAATTACCCTGCTTTGCCTTGCCTTTTCTTACCTAGAATTACCTTGTGTGGAATTGGCCTGCCTTGCCTTGTTTTGCCTTGCCTGGAATTGCCTTGCCTGGAATTGCCATGCCTTGCCTTGCCTGAAATTGCCTTGCCTAAAATTTTCTTGCCCTGCCAGGAATTTTCTTGCATTGCCTTGCCTTGCCTAGCCTGGAATTGCCCTGTCTGAAATTGCCTTGCCTTGGCTTGCCTTGTTTTGCCTGGAATTGCCATGCCTTGCCTTGCCTTTCCTGCTGTGCCTGGATTTCCCTTGCCTACAATTGCCTTTTCTAGCTTTGCCTGAAATTTAGTTGCCTGGAATTGCCTTGCATTGACTTAACTTGCCAGAAATTTTCTTGCCTTGCCTTGCCTTGCCTTGCATTCCCTTGCCTTGCATTCCCTTGCCTTGCCTTGTCTTGCCATGCCTGGAATTGCCTTGCCTTGCCTTGCCTTGATCGTAATTGCCTTTCCTGGAATTGCCTTGCCTTGCCTTGCCTTGGATTGTGTTGTCTGGAATCGCCTTGCCTTGCCTGGAATTGCCTTGCCTTGCCTTGCCTGGAGTGGTCTTTACTGGAATTGCCCTGCCTTGCCCTACCTGGAATTGCCTTGCCTGGAATTACCTTGTCTTGTCTTGCTTGACTGGAATTTTCTTGCCTTAAATTGCCTTGCCTTGCCTTGTCTTGCCTTTCCTGGAATTGCCTTGCCTTCTTGCCTTGGCTTGCCTGAAATTTTCTTGCCTTGCCTTTCCTTGCATGGAATTGTCTTGAGTTGCCTTTCCTTGCCTTGCCTGAAATTGCCTTGCCTGGAATACCCTTGCCTTGCCTTGCCTGGAATTGCCTTGCCTTGCCTTGCCTTGCCTTGCCTGGAATTGCCTTGCCTTGCCTTGCCTGGAGTCACCTTTCCTAGAATTGCCTTGCCTTGCACTCCTCTCTGATTTTGGACCTGGTGAGGCAGGGAGCAGAAAATACAAAAATTAGCAGGATGAGGTGGCACTTGCCTGTATACCCAGGTACTGTTGACATCGAGGCAGGAGAATCGCTTGAACCCGGGAAGCAGAGGTGCAGTGAGTCAAGTTCGGGCCACTGCACTCTAGCCAGAATGACTGCTCAACACTCTAGCTTAAATAAATAAGAAATAAATAAATGTAAGCCTGTAATTCTATCACTTTGGGCGGCTCCGGTAGGTAGTTCACCTGAAGTCAGGAGTTCGAGATCAGCCTGGCCAGTATGGGGAAACCCCATCTCTACCAACAATATAAATACTAGCTGGGTGTTGTGGCATGCGCCTGTAGTCTCAGCTGCTCAGGAAGCTGAGACAGGAGAATTACTTGAATCCAGGAGAAGAGGTTGCAGTAAGCCAAGATCATGCCACTGCACTTCATCCTGGGTGACAGAGCCAGACTCCATCTCAAAATAAATAAATAAATAAATAAATAAAATTAAAAATTAAAAAAATGTAGTAAGATTGCAGTCGTGCAGTGGAAAACATGCTAGTCCTATCCAGGTAGTGAAGGCAGACTTCATACACAAATGTCACAAGAACTTTTATATCCACCCCTGAAAGAAAGCCCTGATTGCCTTCCAAAGAAGCAGTACATGGAGAAATGCATGGGCTGTCCCTTTTTCAGAGCAGCTGCCAGAAGACAGCGAGCAGGATCAGGTTGGAGGTCACCTGTGGGTGAATGGGAGAATGGTCAAATCTGGGCAGGGGTGTAGGGGCCTGGGCATCCTCACTGGAACAGAAGAGAGCTGCTCCGTGTTGCTCAGCAGACAGGCAGAGCCTTGCAAATCCAAATTCCCATGGTACAAAGAGGCCAGCCAAGGCAAGGACAAAGACAGGCATGCACAGGAATGGTTTCCTGGAGGACAGGGCCCAATTACATCTCTCAAATGGGACCAGATTGGTAGGAAGATCAGCTGCTTTGGGCAACTGAGGTCGCTTCTGGGTGAGCTCCCAAACTAGATGGTGCCAGGGGCCCTGGACCAGGCAGCTGGACTGGACATCTCATGGTCCTGTATTCCAGGAAACAGCATCTCAGCACTTGTCTGGCCAGTTCTCCAAAAGAACCATCCACATGCCATCTTTCCATTTTTCCCCTGTTCACAGACTGGGCAGGGCCTGACCAGAAACTCTCCCTTAGGGTTTTCAGTCACTGCCAAAATCAGAGCCCGGCAGTGAGGAGGTGATGTTGACATGTGACTCTGGGCCAGGCGCTGCCTCATGCTGTAAACTCAGTGCTTTTGAGAATCTGAGCTGGGAGGATCAGAAGTTCCTCAAGACCAACCTGAGGAACATAGATCTCTACAAGAAAAAAAAAAAAAATTACCCAGCTCTGGTGACATACACCTGGAGTCCCAGCTACTCAGGCGGCTGAGGTGGCTGGAGCTCAGGAGTTCAAAGCTGTAGCTCAGATGTTGCCACTGCACTCCAACATGAAAGACAGAGTGAGGCCATGTTCTGAAAAAGGAACAAACATGCTAGGCATAAAAGAAACATACCTGAAAATGGTGGGTGCGTGACTCATGCCTGTAATCCCAGAATTTTGAGGCTGAGGTGAGTGGATCACCTGATGTCAGGAATTCAAGAGCAGCCTGGCCAACATGGTGAAACCTCATCTCTACTAAAAGTGCAAAAATTAGCCGGGTGTGGTGGCGGGCACTTGTCATCCCAGCTACTCAGGACTCTGAGGCAGGAGAATTGCTGGAACCTGGGAGATGGAGGTTGCAGTGAGCTGAGATCCCACCATTGCACTGCAGCCTGGGTGAAAGGAGCAAGACTTCATCTTAAAAAGAAAAAAACAACAACATACCTGAAAATAATGAAAGCTGTTTATGACAAAGCCATGCCTAACCTACTACATAATGAGAAAATGTTGAAAGCAATTCCTCTGTAAACAGAAACAATACAAGGATGCCCATTCTCACCACTGCTATTCAACATCACACAATCAGGCAAGAGGAAAAAATAAAAGGCATCCACATTGGAAAAGAGGACATCAAATTATCCTTATCTGATGAAGATATGATCTTGGATTTAGAAACATGTAAAGGTTCCACCAGAAAACCCCTAGAGTTGATCAATAAACAAATAGTTATTGCAGGATACAGAATCAATGTACCAAAATCAGCAGCATTTCCATACACCAATAATGGTCTAGTTGGGAAGGAAATTAAGAAGGCAATCCCATTTACAGTAGCAACAAAATGGAAAAAGATATGCCACAGAATAAATTTGGCAAGGAGTTTGAAGATTTCTATAAGAAAAACTACAAAACACTGATGAAAAATTTTAATAAGACAGAAATAAATGGACGATCATCCCATGCTAATGGATGGAAGAAACTTGTAGCATTAAAATGACCGAACTGCCCAAAGCAGCCTAGAGATTCAATACAACCCCTGCCAAAATACCAGTGTCATCACTCATGGAATTGGAAAATCATACAATTGATATGGAATGAAAAAAGAGCTCAAAGAGTCAAACCCTTCCTCAGCAAATAGAAAAAAAGTAGAGGCATCTCATTTCAATACAAATTAGAATGACAAAATTTTTGACAAGTGCGTGGTAACTAAAACAGCATGGTGCTAGCAGGAAAATAGACACATAGATCAATGGGACACATGACGGAGCCCAGAAAGACAGCCACATATTCAAAGCCAATTGATCTTTGACACAGCTGACAGAAACACACAGTGGGTAAAGGACACCCTCTAGTGAATGGTACTGGGAGGGCTGGATAGCCACATGTAGAAGGATGAAACGAGACACCTTTTATCTCACCGTATACAAACATGGCCTCCAGATAGATCGGAGACTTGAACGCAAGATACAAAACTAAAAAAATATTAGAAGGAAACCTAGAGAAAACTCTTATGGATCTTGTTTAGCGGAGCCGCCTAACTTTGGCAGGTGTACAGTCTGAGGAGGCAGCATGTGCATCACGGGGAGAGAAAGAAGATGGGTTAGAAAGGGTCCCAGCCAGCCTCCAGGTGGAAGTGGTGGGTAAGGAAACCCCTGTGGCTGAGTGTGTTGTTGTGCCCTGGGCTGGATGTGTTGGAGCAGAAGATGAGACCTGGGCTGCAGCTGAAACAGCAGGATGGGAAGATGGATGAGGCTGCTTCAAGCCGCCGGTCTGCTGCTGTCCATGAAGGACCACAGGTTTGAGCTGGGTGGTGGCTGCAGTGGTCATGGAAAGTTTCAGTACTGAGGTGGGGCCACTGATCATCAGTCCAGCCAGGGCGGTGATGAGAGAGGCAGAAGATGGGTTGGAAAGTGTCCCAGCCAGGCTCCAGGTGGAAGTGGTGGGTAAGGAAACCCCTGCAGCTGAGTGTGCTGTGGTGCCCTGGGCTGGATGTGTTGGAGCAGAAGATGAGGCCTGGGCTGCAGCTGAAGCAGCTGAATGGGAAGATGGATGAGGTTGCTTCAAGTCGTGGGTTCCCTGCTGCTGTCCATGAAGGACCACAGCAGGTTTGGGCTGTGTGGTGGCTGCAGCAGTCACGGGAAGTTTCAGTACTGAGGTGGGACCACTGATCATCAGTCCAGCCGGGGCGGTGATGAGAGAGGCAGAAGAGGGGTTAGAAAGGGTCCCAGCCAGGCTCCAGGTGGAAGTGGTGGGTAAGGAAACCCCTGCAGCTGAGTGTGCTGTGGTGCCCTGGACTGGCTGTGTTGAAGCAGAAGATGAGGCCTGGGCTGCACCTGAAGCAGCTGGATGGGACTATGGATGAACCTGCTTCAAGGTGGGGGTTCTCTGCTGCTGTCCATGAAGGACCACAGGTTTGGGCTGGGTGATGGCTGCAGCGATAGCATCAAGTTTCTGTAGTAAGGCGAAATCACTGACCCTCTGTCTGGCCAGGGCGGTGATGAGAGAGGCAGAAGATGGGTCAGGAAGGTTCCCAGCCAGGTCTGCAGCCCAGGTCGACTTTCTTTTGGTGAGGGGGCTCGAGGTGGAAGTGGTAGGTAAGGAAGCCCCTGTGGCTGAGTGTCCTGTGGTGCCCTGGTCTGCCTGTGTTGGAGCAGACGATGAGGCCTGGGCTGAGTCCTGGGAATGTGCAGAGGTGGCAGGAAGGGTGTCTGAGGAGGAGAACAGGGGGCCTGATGACCTGCGCTTCCTCCCAGACACAGGAGGTCTAGAGGGGGACCCTGCAGCAGATGCTTGGAGGGCTATGGGGTCCAGGCCATCTTGGGACTTGCGTCTCTCCTCCTGTGCATCTGTGCTGGATGCTTTAGGGACAGCAGGCAGAGAAGATGTCCCTGTTGCCGGTGAGGACAAAGCATGGGACAGCAGTGAGGCTCTGCACTCCCAGAGGGACTTTTCCTCACCCTGCAGTGAACTATTAAGGCACACGATTTTGGCCTTTTTCTCCAGGTCCAGGTCTTCAGTGGTGACCCGGAACCCCAGCTGTAAGGGAGATGGCAGCCTCAGAGGCTCCCCTCGCCTGCGTGGCAGCAGAGGGAACTTTCATCTATGAGGCCTAGAGGCCTGAGATGTTGGGGAGCCGCTCCTGGGGGCCGGTTTCTCCCCAGGTGCTGAATCTGCTGCCTTTTCACACTGGGCCTGACCCTGAGAGACAGCCTGAGGGCTGACATCACTCACTGTCTTTGATGAAGTGAGGGGCAGCTGGCAGTGGGATGAGGCTGGCCCCTTCCTCCTCTTTAGCCACGGGAAGCCTCCCGTGGAGCTGTAGGAGCTGGTGATGGCATTGCGGTTGGAGATCCCAGAGGGCTCAGATGTCTGGTCAGATGGGATTTCTGACCTCTGGGTATGGAGGTCTCTCTGCAGGGGGCCGGGCCTGGCTACGAAGGGAGAGAGGCCTCCACTGTCCCGCAGAGGTCTAAATGCAGACAGTGCATCCCTGGTGCCCTCAGGGCCCCCTTTCTGATCATCGGGCTTCTCTTGGACTCTGAGGTCCTTGTTCTGCTTAGGCATCCCTGCCCCACTCTCCATGAGGGCCCTCTACATGATCTCTGGATGGGAGTGTGGGGTAGAGCTGGGTGTTCTGGGCCACAAAAAAGGCGATTACCTCCTCCAGGGCCTCTCTTGAGAGTCCTTAGGGCACTGGCTTGCTGTGGTACCTGTGCCTCAAATTGAAGGCAGGATCGCCGGACGGAACACAGGGCTTGTAGGATACAGAAATCCTTGGAGTTGTTTCGACACCAGGCTGATTCCAAGTGTCTGGGTACTTGTAGGAAGGCTTGCCGCTCCGTCCAGGGGCAGGAGCAACAGAGAGATCGCACAAGCAAAGTGAAGTGAGGGATGCGCGCAGCAGGCTCAAGGCAACTGAGTCCTACTGGCCGGTCCTCGGCCCCGGGAAGGGACCGGGACAGGGATAAAGGGCACAGAGTGCCCAGGTAACCGCTCCTGGGAGCAGTGGGGTATTTTCGGATCCTTGAACTCTCGAGAGCTGAGTCCTCTTGTCCGCTGCCAACTGGCGAAGGAGGCACTCTCCTGTTGCCGGGAAACGCATCATTCAAACCTGAGCGAGTGGGGCGCGTGCAAAGACGAGCGCGAGTACCGGCGACCTTAAGGGATTCCCGCGACAAGGTATGCGCGCCAGGCACCCGCTGACCATGCGGAGTCGGTGGCGGGGGCGGGGGGAAGGGTCAAAATATGCGTGCGAGGCACCTGCGAGCAATGGAGACCGGGGAGGGCGCGGGGTAGAAGTGGCGCCTGGAAGGAGAGGTGCGCGCACAAAGGACGCCAGACGTTAACAGTTTGGCCGGCAAGGTTCGCGCACAAGGCACCTGATGGCAATGGAAGGGGCGGCGCGCGCAAAGGGTACTGTAGGGAGAGGCGCGCGCACTAAGGACCTGGGACCTTAACGGATTGTCGCGGCAAGGTACGGGCACGAGGCAGCTACTGGCAACTGTGGGAATGGGGGCGGGGTAGGGAGCGGCGCGCGCACTAAGTACTGGAGGGAGAGGCGAGCACAAAGGGCTCGGAATCTTAACGGATTGGCGTGAAAAAGCACGCGCACAAGGCCATGATTGTCAATCCACGATTATTAATATCTCTAAGCTTTTGCTCATGCTATCCTCTCCCTTCCTGGAAAACCCTCCCCACCTCAAGGGTTACTTCCTCCAAGAAGCATTCCTGGTGGTCTTCCGGCAGCCGGCCTCCTATGCACCGCTGCCGCCACTGCCGGGGCCTAGCACATCTTCAGCACTGCGGACAGCGCTCATCCGCCCATTCACGGCCTGCGCCTCAGCCGGCATCGTTTCAGAACCACGGACAGCTCCCGGCGCAACCCCTGGCGGCAGGGCTCACACACCCCAGGCGCTCCATCAGCACCTGGGCACACTTGGGGCCAAGGCCAACAATGAGAAGAAAGGTCCCCTGGATTGCTATGCTGACCCCGGAGCCCCTCTTCAGCAAGAATCTCCCTCGCCGTCGCCAAAGACGTCCCGAGCAGCAGACCTGAGTGAAGGGGGAGCAGCAGATGGGCACTGACATGGTGGGAGTAAGGGAAGCAAGCGGGTGTGAGGGGACAGAGAAATCGGGTGCATAGGAATCTAAAGGACCTGAGTGATGTAGTGTGAAGGGGTGAGAAGATGTGTGGGGGCAGAAGCCTTACAGGGAGATTTGTGGGGAAAGAGGGGAAAATATCAGTGTTTGAGAAGGTTCGGGGGAACGTTGGAGCAAAAAGGAGTAACCAGATCATCGGTAGGGGCAAAGTAGAAAAGAAATTGGACATTTAAGCCATTGGGGATATTGAAACCTGGCAGCATTTAAAGAGGCTAGACTGGGAGGAAGTTGGAGTGAAAATCAAACTGAAGAAAATAGAACCATTGATTTTTTTTTTAAGTTAGAAAAACTTTGGAAGAGAGTTTGAGTAGTAAAAGTATTTGAATGGAGAATGGGATATGAAAAAATCAGAAGATTAGAGGCATGCAAAGAGCTCTAAAAGGGCTGTAGCCAAGAAAGGGTACTGGGTAGAGGGGAATTCAGAAAGCTGAAAAGCAGGGGTGATATGAGAAGGGAGAGAGCTGGAAGCAGAGGAAGAGAAAACATGGCTCTGTGCAGTGGTAGTCACAGCCAAGGGCGGCTCATTTGGGGACGCTTTCTCTGCTCTGACCCAAGTGAGCACCTTTCTTCTGAGCACCGTGAGTTGCCGGGCGCGGTGACTCAAACCTGCAATCCCAACACTTTGGGAGAGCTAGGTGGGTGGATCACGAGGTCGAGAGATCGAGACCATCCTGGCCAACATGGTGAAACCCCGTCTCTACTAAAAATATGAAAATTAGCTGGTAGTGGTGGCACGCGCCTGTAGTCTCAGCTACTCGGGAGGCTGAGGCAGAAGAATCTCTTGAACCTGGGACGCAGAGGTTACAGTGAGCTGAGGTTGTGCCACTGCACTCCAGTCTGGCAACAGAACGGGACTCTGTCAAAAGAAAAAAGAAAAAGAACCAAAAAGAACCTGCAGAGCCATGTCCACACCCAGCGCCACAGCATCGACGAGCTGGAGCGGCGGCTGGACGGAGCTGAGAGCAGAGAATTGCTGCTTGTCGGAGCATCGGCAATTGCTGCAAGCGTAGCCTCCGCCAGGATTCCTTACCTGGTGGTCTTCCAGCTGCCGGCCTCCTAGGCACCGCTGCCGCCGCTGCCGGGGCCCAGGAACCTCTTCAGCACTACGGACAGCGCTCTTTCGCCCAGTCAAAGCAGGCGCCTCAGCCGGCATCGTTTCAGAACCACGGACAGCTCCCGGCGCAACCCCCGCCGGGCCCTGGCGGCAGGGCTCACACACCCCAGGCGCTCCATCAGCACCTGGGCACACTTGGGGCCAAGGCCAACGATGAGAAGAAAGGTCCCCTGGATTGCCATGCTGACCCCGGAGCCCCTCTTCAGCAAGAATCTCCCTCGCCGTCGCCAAAGACGTCCGGAGCAGCTGACCTGAGTGAGGGGGGAGGAGCAGATGGGTACTGCCATGGTGGGAGTAAGGGAAGCAAGCGGGTGTGAGGGGACAGAGAAATCGGGTGCGTAGGAATCTAAAGGACCTGGGTGATGTAGTGTGAAGGGGTGAGAAGATGTTTGAGGGCAGAAGCCTGACAGGGAGATTTGTGGGGAAAGAGGGGAAAATATCAGTGTTTGAGAAGGTTCAGGGGAATGTTGGAGCAAAAAGGAGTAACCAGATCATCGGTAGGGGCAAAAGAGGAAAGAAATTGGATATTTAAGCCATTGGGGATATTGAAACCTGGCAGCATTTAAAGGGGCTAGACTGGGAGGAAGTTGAAGTAAAAATCAAACTGAAGAAAATAGAACCATTGAATTTTTTTTTAAGTTAGAAAAACTTTGGAAGAGAGTTTGAGTAGTAAAAGTATTTGAATGGAGAGTGGGATATGAAAAAATCAGAAGATTAGAGGCATGCAAAGAGCTCTAAAAGGGCTGTAGCCAAGAAAGGGTACTGGGTAGAGGGGAATTCAGAAAACTGAAAAGCAGGAGTGATATGGGAAGGCAGGGGAGCTGGAAGCAGAGGAAGAGAAAACATGGCTCTCTGCAGTGGTAGTCACAGCCAAGAGCGGCTCATTTGGGGAAGCTTTCTCTGCTCTCACCCAAGCGAGCACCTTTCTTCTGAGCATCACCCAAGGTGGAGTGCTCACTTCGAAGTGAGCTGAAGAGGTTGAAAAGACTCAGTGAGACACAGATTTGATACATTTCCATCATGCACTGACACACTACACGGAATGAAACCTCATGTCCTGTACCCCCCTTATGTGCATTTATTGCACCCTGGTGAGTCCTATTCTACTTTAGTCTGTGCATTTTATTTAATAATCAATTCACAATCCCTACTGGGTCAGCCTGCAGTCCAAGAAGCACTGTTGCATTCCAACCCCATTTTCCAGACAAGACCACAGACTCACTGGTCCATAAGGCCGCCTCACACCTTTTTCCAGCACAGGACAGAGACTTGAAATACTTTTAGCTGTGCAAGAACTCTGGTTGAGCAAAAACCACACGTGCTTATTTCTGCAAGCCTTATTCTCATTCTCAGCCAGGTAAGCCTCCCTATCACATTTTTTTCTTTTGCATATCACCCCCACTCTTGCAGCACACTTCTGTTTGTTTGATCTTGTGCATGGTACCCATTAAAGTCACCCTGCTCTCAACCTTCTCTGAAGCCTGTACCTCTCAGGGTTGTACCACTCTGGGGCGATTAGTGAGAAACTGTCTGTATTATCTTCCTCTTCTGAGACCCTCCTAGTTTCATAGTTTGTGAATCTCTTTGAGAATAGAGACCAGCTTCATGACATAGTAGAGTGCCTGAGTGTACCAAGAACTCTAGAAGGACTAAACTGTGTTAAAATATAGGCTTTTTTATTTCTAAGGTAAATGGTCGTGTATTAATTTGTATTTCCTAAAACTCAATTTAGAGTCCTACTGGCGGGTCCTCGGCCCCGGGACGGGACTGGGACAGAGATAAAGGGCACAGAGTGACCAGCTAACCGCTCCTGGGAGCAGTCAGGTATTTTCCGATGCTTGAACTCTCCAGAGGAGCTGGGCTTTGAACATCCTCTTGTCTGCTGCCAACTCAGCCAAAGGCTAAGGGAGCATTCTCATGTTTTCAGGAAACGCATCATTCAAATCTGAGCGAGTGGGGCATGTGCAAAGACAGGCACGAGTAACAGATCCACGCGGGAAGGGCAACCTTAAGGGATTCCCACAACAAGGTATGCACGCCAGGCACCCGCTGGCAATATGGAGTAGAGGGCAAAATATGCACGCAAGGCACCTGCAAGCAATGGTGGCGGGGGAGGGTGCAAGGTAGAAGGGGCGCCTGATAGGTACTGGAAGGAGAGGTGCGTGCACAAAGAATGCCAGACGTTAATGGTTTGGCCGGCAAGGTTCGTGCACAAGGCACCTGATGGCAATGGAAGGGGTGGCGCGCGCGATGTGTACTGTAGGAAGAGGCACGCGTGCTAAGGACGTGGGACCTTAATGGATTGGCACGGTAAGGTACGGGCACAGGGCAGCTACTGGCAAATGCGGGATTGGGGGTGGGGTACAGAGCGGCCCGCGCACTGGGTACTGAAGGGAGAGGCGAGCACGAAGGGCTCGGAATCTTAATGGATTGGCGTGGCAAGGCACGCGCACAAGGCACCTGCTGGCAAGGACGGGAAAATGGGGGTCCAGGGCCGTGCACGCGTAATAGGTACTGAAGACAGAAGTGCACTCACAAAGGACCTGGGATGTTAAGGGATTGGTGTGGCAAAGTATGCGCAAAAGGCACCTGCTGGCAATGGGGGTCGGGGGAGAGCAGAGGCGGGAGGAGAGGGGTGCACAGTCGACCAGATATCTAAGACTACAAGTGTGGGACACCACACCCGGCCAATGTTTTGTATTTTTTTTGTAGAGCCGGGGTTTCACCTTATTGCCGAGGCTGGTCTCGAACTCCTGAACTCAAGCAACCTTTCTGCTTCTGCCTCCAAAAGTTTTGGGATTATGGGCATGACCCCCACCATGTCCCGCCTAAATATTTTTGAGATTCATAGAGATGACTACGTCATGATAATAGTTCACAACTTGTAGTTATGTTTAAAGTCTTTTGAAATTACTCGGCCACCCTTATTGTAATTTAAAGGATTTGTTCCGGACCTGGCTTTACTTTGTCGGTGAGGGTTGCTGACCCCTTGGACAACATTCCACGACTGAAGCAGTGATAATAAACCTGGAGCTGCCTCCAGAGGGCGCTGTGCGTAGGTTCACAAAAGGGCCTGGCGGTCCCCGGTGCAGATGTGAGTGCAGCTTCCATTCTACTTTCTGACACCCCGACCATGGGGCCAGGCTTGATGTGACTCCATCATTGCTTAGCTCACTACACATTATTATTATTATTACTATTTGGAGAGTGAGTCTCACTCTGTCTCAAAAAAAAAAAAAAAAAGACCAGGAACGATGACTCATGCCTGTAATCCCAGCACTCTGGGAGGTTGAGGTAGGCAGATCACCTGAGGTCGGAAGTTCAAGAACAGCCTGGCCAAAATAGGAAACCTTGCCTCTACTAAAAATACAAAAATCAGTTGGGCATAGTAGTGCACACCTGTAGTCCCACCTACTCTAGAGGCTGAAGCAGGAGAATCGGTTAACCCTGACAGGCAAAAGTTGTGGTGAGCTCAGATCACACCACTGCACTTCATCCTGGCAAAAGGGTGAGACTCCATCTTGAGAGAGAGAGAGAGAGAGAGAGAGAGAGAGAGAGAGAGAGAGAGAGTTGTTAATTTAATGCACTTACATGCTTGTGTTCTTCAATTTGCTTGTGGACATGAAATACATGTTTTCTGGCAAAAAAAAAAAAAGACACTGAATAATTACAATTTAATTGAACTAGATATCCATTTTGTTTCTTCTATATTTTTCCAAATTTTTACCCTAATTACTTTTTTTCTTTCTTTCTTTTTTTTTTTTTATTTCTTGAGACAACGTTTCACTCTTGCTCCCCAGGCTGGATTGCAATGGAGCAATCATGGCTCACTGTGACCTCCGCCCTTCAATTGATTGTCCTGTGTCAGCCTCTCTTGTAGCTGGGATTACAGGCAAATGCCACCACACCTGGCTAATTTTTGTGTTTTTAGTAGAGACAGGGTTTCACCATCTTGGACAGGCTGGTCTCAAACTACTGACCTCTAGTGATCTGCCTGTCTTGGTCTCCCAAAGTGCTAGGATTATAGGCGTGAACCACAGTGCCTGGCCCCATCCTAATATTTTAATGATATTAGAATTATATATAAATAATTCCTGATCTCCTATACAGTATAATAATTCTTGCTATGTATGTGATAATTTTTCATTTCCAGATGATTCCAAACCTGAGAGAGGAAATATGAAACAATAAAATGGCAAGAAAGAGAAATAGTAGTTACCTTTGACATCGAGGTACCCCTTCAAAATGTTATAAATGCTATGTTCTGTAAAGTATAGAAAAAAAATGCACTCTTCCCTGGACACCAAGGTAATCCAAATGCATATGTTCCATTAGGATTGACAAAAAATGAAAAGCTGGGTAAAAGGATTTCATTAATCACAAATATGTGGATATAAAATTGAGTCTTTGATAAAACAAACAGCTTGTGATTTATTGGAACTTGAAATATCCTTTATTTCTTCTGTACTTTCTGATAAAAATTTTAGAAAAGACCTGTTATTATCTAGTTTCTGGTGAGTCTGGGGACATTTTCTGCTTTTTGTTAATAAAGTTCTAAAACTACACCTCTGTGATCACCTACAAAAAGTATTTTGGAAGAAGTAAATGTGTCTACTGAGTGGCATTTTTAGAAAACCCTTCTGATGATTTGGGAGGCTGAGGTGGGAGGGTGGTTTGAGGTTAGGAGTTTGAGACCAGCCTGGGCAATATAGCAAGTTCCTTGTTCTTCAATAATAATAATAATAATAATAATAATAATAATAATAAATTAAAATAAAAAAAATTAGGCTGGTGGAGCACACCTCTAGTCCTAACTACTCAGGAGTCTGTCATGAGGATCTCTTGAGTCCAGGAGCTTCAGGTTGCAGTGAGCCATGATCCTGCCACTGCACTCCAGACTGGGGGACACAGTAAGACTCTGCTTCTGAAATGAAAGAAACAGAGAGAGAAATTTTCTCAGAAAGTTTCGTTACTTTCTTGACTAAACTGAGACCATTTTTATTTCTATGGATCTCTGACTACATTCCATACACGTAGATATGGTCTCATTCATATTTGGTTAAAAGACCCCATGAGCCATCCCCAATTCTCCTAGATCTCCAGATCTATTAGGCAGGGTAAAAGCCAGGGCCTGTCAACCTCAGCACTACTGATATTTTGGGGTGGATAATTCTTTAGGGAGGAAGATTGTGCATAGTAGGATGGTTAGCAGCATCGCTCCTCTACACACCAGATGTCCAAGTCCATATTATGAAACATACGCTTTAGTCCCTGTGTGAGCTCTCCATCAGTTATGTCTTGGAGTCAGGCCTGGCTTTCTTTGGTGAACACTTCTACAACAGTCTGCAGAAGCAAAGAGGTGCTCACTAAAAAATGGAGCAAGCTGGAAGGACACAGGGGCCCGTCTCAAGGAGCTCCCAATGGCCAGACCTGAAAGCATCTTAGCTAAAATGTGAGTATTGATAGTATTAAATTAGAAGCCATGCAATAAAGTAAGTATCGGCAAGTCTATAGAGACAGAAATAAACAACTGAATGAATAAACAAGTGTAGAAGAAGGGACCAGTCATCCTTACGGAAGATTTCCAATTGATAAATGTAGAAAGAATGAGGGAAATAAAGAATCACATTGAAGCAAGAAATACAGGAATCACTGTTGCAGACAAGAATCTTCCAAGGAGCCTAAAATCTCTAAGCAGAGTTCTGAAAAGATGCAGGACATTGACATAAACTCAATGGGCTGTCTCCAAAGTATGCCTGACCTATGAAAGTTAACACCACCATTGGGCATAGTGGCTCATGCCTGTAATCCTAGCACTTTGGGAGGCCAAGGCGGGTGGATCATGTGAGGTCAAGAGTTCAAGACCAACCTGGACAATGTGGTGAAACCCTATCTCCACTAAAAATGCAAAAAAAAAAAAAAAAAAAGATTAGTTGGGCATAGTGGTGCATGCCTGGAATCCCAGCTACTTAGGAGGCTGAGGCGTAAGAATTTCTTGAACCTAAGAGGCAGAGCTTGCAGTGAGCAGAGATTGCACTACTGCACTTCAGTCTGGGCAACAGAACCAGAGTCCATCAAAAGAGAGAGAGAGAGAGAGAGAGAGAGAGAGAGAGAGAGAGAGAGAGAGAGAGAGAGAGAGAGAAGGGGGGAGAGAGAGAGAGAGAGAGAGAGAGAGAGAGAGAAAGAAAGAAGAGAAAGAAAGTAAGTTAACAATACCAAAAAATAACACTAATAACTTTCCCATATAAAAACATGGCAAACACTGCATGAACTTTGTGATTAAGTGAATATCACCTACAAACAAGACACAGCAACATCAGGTACCCTCTGATGTGACACATGAGGGAAAAGAAAACAAAGTAATTTGTAGATTCAATGCTATCCCTATCAAGCTACCATTGACTTTCTTCATAGTATTGGAATGAAAATAAGAGCCCATATAGCCAAGACAATCCTAAGCAAAAAGAACAAAGCTGGAGGCATCATGCTACCTGACTTCAGACTATGCTAAAAGCCTGCAATAACAAGAATAGCATGGTACTGGTATCAACACAGATGGAACAGAAAAGAGGCCTCAGAAATAACACCACACATCTACAACCATCTGCCCTTTGACAAACCTGACAAAAGTAAGTAATGGGGAAATGATTTTCTATTTATAATAAATGGTGTTGGGAACACTGACTAGTCATATGCAGAAAACTGAAACTGAACCCCTTCCTTTCACATTATACAAAAATTTACTGAAGATGGATTATAGACTTAAACATAAGATTTAAAACCATAAAAACCTTAGAAGGAAACCTAGGCAGTACTGTTCAGGACATAGGCATGGGCAAAGACTTCATGACTACAACACCAAAAGCAATTGCAACAAAAGCCAAAATTGACAAATGGGATCTACTTAAACTAAAGAGCTTCTGCAGAGCAAAAGAAACTCTCATTAGAGTGAACAGACAACCTACAGAATGGGAGAAAATTTTTGCAATCTACCCATCTGACAAAGGCTAATATCCAGAATTTACAAGGAACTTAAGGAAATCTATTAAAAAAAAAAAAATCCTGGCCGGGCTCACGCCTATAATTCTAGCACTTTGGGAGGCTGAGGCGGGTGGATCACGAGGTCAAGAGATCGAGACCATCCTGGTCAACATGGTGAAACCCCGTCTCTACTAAAAATACAAAAATTAGCTGGGCATGGTGTCACGTGCCTGCAATCCCAGCTACTCAGGAGGCTGAGGCAGGAAAATTGCCTGAACCCAGGAGGCAGAGGTTGTGGTGAGCCGAGATTGTGCCATTGCACTCCAGCCTGGGTAACAAGAGCGAAACTCTGTCTCAAAAAAGAAAAAAAAAATCCCATCAAAAAGTGGGTGAAGGATAAGAATAGACACGTCTCAAAAGAAGGTATTTCTGTAGCCAATGAACAAATAAAAAAAAAAATCTCCTCATCACTGATAATTAGAGAAATGCAAGTCACAACTACAATGAGATATCATCTCACACCAGTTAGAATGGTGATCGTTAAAAAGTTAGGAAAGAGGGCAAGCATGGTGGCTCACATCTGTAATTCAAGCGCTTTGGGAAACTGAGATGGCCAGATCACCTGAGGTCAGGAGTTCAAGACCAGCCTGTTGAACAAAGTGAAACCCCATCTCTACTAAAAATGCAAGACTAGCCAGACATGGTGGCACATGCCTGTAATCCCAGCTATTCAGGAGGCTGAGGTAGGAGAATCGCTTGAATCTGGGAGGCAGAGGTTGTAGTGAGCAAAGATCACACCATTGCAGTCCAGCCTGGGCAACAAAGAGTGAGACTCCATCTAAAATAAGATTTAAAACTACAAAAATTAGCCTGGCACAGTGGCAGGTGTCTGTAGTCCCAGCTAGTCAGGAGGCTGAAGCACAGGAATCCCTGGAACCTGGGAGGTGGGGGGTTGCAGTGAGCCAAGATCAGGCCATGGCACTCCAGCCTGGGCAACAGAGCAAGATTCTATCTAAAAAAAAAAAAAAAAAAAAAAAAAAATACAAAACAGATCAGGAAACAGCAGATGCTGGAGAGGTGGAGAAATAGAAATGCTTTTACACTGTTGGTGGGAGTGAAAATTAGTTCAGCCATTGTGGAAGACAGTGTGGGAATTCCTCAAGGATCTAGAACCAGAAATACCCTTTGACCCAGGAATCCTATTTCTAGGTATATACCGAAAGGAGTATAAATCATTCTACTGTAAAGACATATCACACCTATGTTCATTGCAGCACTATTTACAATAGCAAAGACTTGGAACCAATCCAAATGCCCATCAATGATACACTGGATAAAGAAAATGTGGCACATATACACCATGGAATACTCTGCAGTCATAAAAAAGAATGAGTTCATGTGTTTTGCAAGGACATGGATGAAGCTGGAAACCATCATTCTCAGTAAACTAGCACAGGAACAGAAAACCACACACCATGTATTCTCACTCATAAGTGTGAGTTCAGCAATGAAAAACATGGACACAGGGAGAGGAACATCACATATCTGGGCATGTCAGGGGGTGGAGGGCAAGGTGAGGGATAGCATTAGGAGAAACACCTAATGCATGCAGGGCTTAAAACCTAGATGATGGGTTGATGAGTGCAGCAAACCACCATGGTTCATGTATATCTATAGAACAAACCTACACGTTCTGCACATGTATCCCAGACGGTAAAGTATATATATAACAAAACCACAATGAGATATCATCTTACCTCAGTCACAATGACTATGATTAAAGGGGTGAAAAATAAAGAGCTGTTGGCAAGCATATGGAGAAAGGAGAACTTTTACATGCCCTTGGTGGGAATGTAAATTAGTACAGCTTCTATGGAAAGCAGTATGGTTCCTCAGAGAACTAAAACTAGAACTACATTTCCATGGAGCAGTCCTACTACTGGGTTATCTTCCCAAAGGAAAAGTAGTCAATGTATCAAATACATACCTTGATCTGTATGTTTATTGTAGCAACATTCACAGTAACAAAGACACTGAATCAACCAAAGTATCCATCAATGAATGACTGGATTAAAAATGTAATTATATATACGCAATGACATACTACTTAGTCATAAAGAGAGAATGAAATCACATATTTTATGGCAATATGGATAGAACTAGGGGTCATTTTCTTAAGAAAAACAGGCTTGATACAGAAAATCAAATATAACAGGTTCCCATTCATAAGCGGTTACTAAAGAATGTGTTTATATGGATGAAGAGAGTGATATGATAGACAATGATGACTTGGATGTGTGGGAGCAGAGGGGTTGAATAGTGTGATATTAATTAATAAATACAGTGCTTTTTATTTGAATAATGAATACCCTAATGTCATGTCTTAAGCACTATATAATATATGTAACAAAAGCAAACTTGTAATACACACATTTGTGCAAATAAAAGTTTTCAAAAATTGATAGAAAATCTAGACATACTGCTCCCCCATCCCCACCATAGAAAGAAGATTATGACCAGTGTGGCCATAGCAGGATGAATTAAGTATAGAGCAGCCCCGAATTCCAGAGATAATTACAGCTCAATACATAGGACCTTAGTATAGCAAAAAATTAGCATCTTGATTTTAGAGAGTAAAAGTTGTGGCAATCAACTGGAAAACATAGAAAAGTAATACAATTTTTAAATGGATACTGTAGGGAATTCACTTTTGGGAAATAAATAGAGCTGCTATTTGATGTAACTTCAGATGAGGCTTGCTGAGATGGGCTGATAGAAATGGAAGTGATGAAACTGGCTGCAGTAGGAAATGACTCTGAAGCTTGAACCTCACGATGATCACATAGCTAATTTGACTAGATGTAATGTGGTGTAATAGGAAAAGAGAAGAGGCAAGAATAAATCCTAGTTTGCTTAGTTAATTAGGTGAATTATTTACCAAGACCAAATAGAGTTGGAAGAGGAAGAACTTTATAGTTGAAGGAGGGAAGAGGCGGAGGTGGGAGAAACCCCAGGAGAGAGTGGGAAGTTCCTGGAAAGACTGATAGAGTGTTCCCAAAACAAGGGTAGGATCAATGGTGTTAAACTGCTGAGGGGTCAAAGGAGATGCAGGACTGAGAACTGATTCCTAAAATAAGTGAAATGGAGGCACTAGAAGACAGACATGGAGTGGAAAGAACGAAAGCATCTTTAATGTGTGTGTAAGAAAAAAATAGGAGGTGAGGGGATGGGCAAATAATTATATGCATATGTGTTAAGAACTTTTACAATAAAAATGGCAGACAAATAATATGGTAGGAAAGAAGCACTAAGAGTCTTAGGAAGCCCTCTGTAGAAATGGGTGATGTTTCAGCAGGTCTTTGCTGATGGAAATAATTTCAGAGTGTATAGATGTAAGAATCAGGAGACAAAAGGGTCACATGCAGAAGCAAAATCTTCGATTGGGTAATGTGGCACAGAATCAAGAGGGAAGGTGAGGGATGGGGGTAGGGAGACTTCACCTATGATAGTAGGAGAGAAGCCAGAGACCTGGAATTGAACTGAATGTGGATTGGTCAACTTGGTGGTGGTTATGGTGAGATCCTTCTGTTCTGATTTTTCTGACTTCTTCGTGAATTCTCTGAGGCTATCAGTGGCCACATGGGAAGTTTTCTAATATTGAACCCTCCTTGCTTGAGAAGCAGGTATGCCAATCTCTGCAAGGTGTTTGGTATGTATGTTTGAAGAATAAAGGCTGCAAATGCTGTTAAGAACTCCAGAGCAATGAGGACTATGAATGAGCCACTGGATTTGGTAATGCAAAGGTCATTGGTTGCCTTAACAAGAGAAGTTTTAGTGGAGTGTAGGGGAAAATATGTTTACCTTCACCTTTCCTTTGGTTATTACTCCAAACTCTATGGAGAATGTTAATGTTTAGTATGATAATTTTAAATGTTTACATAAAAGACAAAGCTTGCAAATAAAATTTAAATTCTACAAAACAAGCCTTGGTCATAGTGACTAACCTGCTTCCAATTGCCAGAGCTTTACCACATCCTCTCTGAAGATGCTAAGTATTTATAAAGCCAAGCCGAACTTCTATTTTCTTATTGTTCCCTAATTTATTACCAGAAAGCATTATCTCAATCATGAAAATGAGAAGTAAATAAAGAAAAAAGAGAAATGAATACCTAACCTGCATGACAAGTTTTTTGGAAAGACCTGTCAGAATGACAAATTTTTAAGGGTGCAGAGCAATTGAATTAAAGTTTGTCTATTTCAAGGGAACATCATTAAACCAGAAACCAAGCTGTATTTATAATATGACTAATATATTTGTCTTTGTGGCTACTTATATCTTTCAAGGAAACATATGAGATTATCTTAACCCAGAATATTATGGCTTATTTATATATATTTTATAACAACACAATTAAGTTCTATACCATATAATTTATATTCTTGAATATAATATATTAGTAACCACCACCCTATTTGCAGTTGTATTTCATGATGGTAACCAGGTTTTTTTTACTTTCTAATCATCTTGATTTCATTTTTCCCATCACTTCACACCTTTCCTTAGAGCCTTTTCCCTGGTTATCACTTATCCAATTGATATCTCCAGCCTCTGTAAATGTCTTTTAAAGTGAATGTTATCCATAAAGGGGTAGTGTTAACCCTAAAACCAAACAGTGTCTTTCATTTTAATAAATCTTATTTCTACCTAACATTATTTGATGTAATGCTATATATATTTATTTTTACGTGTCTTCCACACTAGAATGAAAGTTCTATGAAGTCAGGGTTAGTCTATCTTTACTTCTGTATCCCCAGGCCCTAGAATAGTGTCTGCACATAGTAGATACTTAGTTGTGAAGGGATATTAGAGCCATGTCCTGAATTATCTCTTGTGGTTACTAGACATTGATCATCTGATGATGTGGCCACAGAGTAATAATATCCTTTAAAAAACTGGGGTTAAAATTTCATCAGGAAAAGACACTCTGAAGGTGGAAAACAAACTAAACAATTCTCTGTTCATTCATTCGTGCAATGCATCTCTTTTGTAAACTATTATCTGCAAAGCCCTCATGGATGTTGCATAGAGAAGAAATAATGAAGATAAATAAGAAATTGTTGTGAATGTATGTAATTTTACACAGGAGAAAATCTTTAGAAAGAAAAATAGTCTTAAAACTTCCATTTGTTTGTATTAAGGTTCTAAACCAAGAATATTTTCTTTTCTATCTAGACATGCTATTTTCTAGGGGTAATATGGCTGCCCATCCACCTGTAATTATGGTGAAGGCTCTATTGTGAATAGTTTTGCTTAAATGAGAAGCAGAGAAAAGTGTAAGTTACCAAAAGAAAATATGGGTCAAGAATTTTTTTTTAAAAAACAGAGTTGTTACAGCACTTTTAATGCTGGTAGAAATAATAGGGAGGGAACCTAATTTTTAAACACTTCCAGTTTTCATTTTACCACTTTGGGTTGTGCACTGAAGTAATAATACAACCTTCTCCAACAAAAATCCCATCCTTTGTGTTTGATGGCATTAAGCCAAAAAGGTCTTTAGGGATTATCGTGTGTAGCACCCTGTATTTTACAGATAAGAGAGCCAAAGCACAGAGAGGGCAAATGCCATTATCTTTTTTCTAGACTACTGCTGTCACTTCCTCACAGGGTTCCCATCCTCTCTGCCCTTCTGAGTCATTCTTCCCCTCTGAAGCTAGTGATCCTTTCAAAATGAAGATCTGGCATTGTATCACTCCTACCTCTAATGTTTTTGTACCTAGGCACCAAGGCCTTTGGACTTGTAGTTTCAATGACTAATCGATATGGTTTGGATTTGTGTCTACACCCCAATCTCATGTCAAATTGTAATCCCCAGTGTTGGTGGAGGGGCCTGGTAGCAGGTGATTGGATCATGGGGCAGATCTTCCCCTTGCTGTACTTGTGGTAGCAAGTTCTCACAGAACTCGTTGTTTAAAAGCATGTAGCATCTCCTCCTCCTTTCTCTTGCTCCTGCTCTGGCCATGTAAGGCATGCCTGTGTCCCGTTCACCTTCCGATACGATTCTAAGTTTCCTGAGCCCCCCCCCCCACCCCAGCTATGCTTCCTGTACAGCCTGTGGAACCATAAGTCAATTAACCCCCTTTTTTTTGTAAATTACCCAGTCTCAGGTATTTCTTTATAGTAGTACAAGGACGGACTCACTGACCAATTATTCCATTATGTTTAATTGATAGGTGATTTTGCTGTTTATAAAAATAAATTTATACTTTAAGTTGATACATGGTAACTTAGTTTAAAAGAAAGAAAAGTATGATCTAATATAGGGGTTCTTACTGATTCTGGAAACTTGTACTTTAGAATCACCCAGGAAGCATTTAAAAATTCCAATTCTTGGCCGGGTGCAGTGGCTCACACCTGTAATCCCAGCACTTTGGGAGGCTGAGGCAGGCGAATCACAAGGTCAGGAGATTGAGACCATCCTGGCAAACTCGGTGAAATCCTGCCTCTACTAAAATAAAAAACATTAACCAGGTGTGGTGGCATGCCTCTGTAGTCCCGGTTACCTGGGAGGCTGGGGCAAGGGAATTGCTTGAACCCAGTAGGCAGAGGTTGCAGTGAGCCAAGATCGTGCCACTGCACTCCAGCCTGGCAACAGAGCATGACTCCGTGTCAATAATAATAATAATAATAATAATAATAATTTCAATGCTTGATCTCAAAGTCCGCACCTGATCTGGCATCTGTGTACCTTTTTACTCTCTCTTCTTTTACCTTCACTCTGCTCTCTGCACTCAGCCACTGTGTTCTTTTCCTGTTTCTGGAGCACACAATTCACCTTTCTGCCTCAGGGCCTTTGCATTTGCTGGCTACTTCTGCTGAGAATTTTCTGACCCTTCAGAAAGATCTGTCTCATATTTTAAGTTATCTTTCCTTCACTTCACAGATTACATCAGGATCCTTTGTTACCTGCTTTCTTTCCTAGGACTGTCCTACTGCTTTTATTTGCAGTTACTGAAGGTAATTATGTGCTCTTTTCTTTGGGTGACTAATGTTCCTCTGCCCCACCAGACTCAGAGCTCCCGGAACACAGGTCAGATTCTGGTTTTGTTGCGCTTGGAAACTCACTGCATAGCAGAATTACTTTTTAGGCAAATATTTGTTAGCTGAACCCTTGAAAAATGAGTGATTTAGTTTGTCCATCAATATTTCTCACAGTGGGAGGTAACTGGAGATACCTCTAATTTTTTTTAAGTCTTAATCATATTGAGCTAAAATCTGCCTATGTATAAAATCCACTCGTCACTCCTGGTTCTTGAAAAATAAAGAACAAGTCTCTATTTTTTATGATAGCTTCTCTGGAATCTAATCTTTCAAAAATCATTTATTTATATTTTTGTGATAGATTCCTTTTTTTTTGTTCTGAGACAGTGTCTCATTCTGTTTTCCAGGCTGGAGTATAGGGGTACAATCACGGCTCAGTGTAGCCTTGACCTCCTGCGCTCCAGCGATCTTCACACCCCAGCCTCCTGAGTAGCTGGGACTACAGTTGTGTGCCACCACACTGAGCTAATTTTTGTATTTTTTGTAGAGACAAGGTTTCACCATGTTGTCAAGGCTAGTCTTGAACTCCTTGGCTCAAGCAATTCTCCTGCCTCAGCCTCCCAAAGTGCTGAGATTATAGGTGTACTGCACCCAGCCAAGATCTAATCTTGAAGCTGAAATTTTTTGTTAAATCTTGGAAAAATAAATTATGCTGGATGAACCAGTCAGATGTCTTTGTTTAACTAGAGGTATAAGGTTTTTTAAAATTAAAAATGGAAAAGTGTACTCGAAGTTAGAAACAAACTATATAGTCTAGAGCATTAACTCATGATAGATTTGACAGTTGTATGAAAACAACATTCAAGTTCACGTAAGTTTGGGAAACATGGGGTTATATAAAATTTAAAGTTTAATTTTTTAACTGAAGGATCTATTAGAATTTTATAATATTTAGCATAAAAATATTGAAGCTTCTCAAACTTGTCATAAAACCCTTTTAATGAGAAATGTGTCTTAGCACTATGGGCTCTAATGATTCCACAGAACCTGGTGGAGAAATTGCCCTTATTGGATATTATATTCAACTCTGTTTTCTGAGAGATTATCATATCTAATAATTGGTGTTATGTGGTGAATTTAAAACATTTACTCATTCTCTGTATTCATCTTCTAAGCCTTCTCTTTTAACATTGTGTTAGTGTGTTTTCATCATCCTAGTGTTAGTATGCCTATAAAAAGGTAATAAAACTAACTTTTTCCAAGCATCTTCAGATGGTATAGGTTGATTGCACAAATATAGGTGAAATGCAAAGTTGAAGAAGCTGGACAATGACTGTTATGTCCCTAAAGTATTACCCTTGGAACGCTTTAAGTCTATTCTGATGACACTACTTTTGTTCAGTAAATATTATAAAGTCTAAAATAAAACAGTCAGGTGACTGAATAATGAATTGTCATGGAGGAGTTTGAGTGGTTTCTGCAGGGCAGAATAGACATAAAGAAAATAATGTGTTTTTCTGATGGTTATATTTTTCTTCTTCTTGAGTTTTCTTCGAGACTCACAAGGAAATTGACGATTTATTATTAGAAATGTCTAATGATGTTGGGAGATACTTAAAATGAACTTCAGCATGAAACATATATCTAATTTGTACTTTGCTTGGTTAAAAATCCTTTATACTCAGGGCTTAGACCAAAGATTTTAGTTTGTTTCCTTTGAGAGCGATGATCTATTCAATATTTCTAATGAAAACATTATAACTGCTTGTAATGATGTTAAAATAATTCCATGGTCTCCTGTTTTTCTAGTTATCTTTCTAATACAATGGTTTTTCTCTCTTATATTAGTTAATGGTGTTTCTGTATTTCAGAGAAATGGAGTTACAAAATCCATATTGAGGAGACATATTGCACATTATTATGTATCATTAGAGATTTATATTGAGCATCGTTCTAGTGTTGTTATCTCTTCTTATTTCTTTTTTTTCTGTTTTTTATTAATTCATCTGGTGGATTTTCTTACTTAAGTCACATTTGCAGTTACGTTTCGTGCATTTGATAAGCCCCTGGGTCAAGGGCATTATTAAACCTCATTAAGTAGAAGATTTTTTTTTTAATAGTGTCTGTCACTTGACCCTTTTGACAAAGAATAAAATATGTCAACTTCTTTCTCATCTTTACCCCAAGATAAAAAACACTCCTGAACAAGTGGTAATTTTGATTACATTGATAGCTGACATTCACACAAAATTTTAAGGCTACAGGGGACTCCGGAGACCACCATGAGGTTGGCAGAATGAGCCTGGACATGGGCGTCAGTCAGGCCAGGTTTCAAGCCCTGCATTTCACACTTAGCAGTTATGTGGCCTTGGAAAATTGCTTAATATTCTGTGTTCCAGTCTTCCCATCTATAATGATGGGATAAGCAGTCACAAAATTGACCGCTGGGTAAATGAGACAATATTTCACGTGCTGGGAGAACACACCTGTTAGTAATTAAATCTTAGTTTCTTTCTTTTGTATTACAGCTGAGGAAGCAGAGGCCTAGAAAAGCTTGAGGGTTTTCCAAGCCTATGTATACATACTGGCAGAGCAGAGGCTCAGGTCTTCAGACTCCATGTTTCAGTTCCACTATTTAAATGGTAAGTAATTTTTTACTTCTACCTTTAATGAAAATAAAATTGTAGAATAAATTGATACATTGTTTGGTAGAAAACCAAAAGTCTGTGATCTAATATAGTGATTTTCACTGGTGCTTGAACCTCGCTGCATGTTAGAATCTTCTAAGAAGCTTTAAAATAATCCCAGTGCCCAGGCCATACCCTATTCTTGTTAAATCATAGTATCTCAGGGTGGAACTCAGGCATAAATATTGTTTTTATAACTCCCTCTGTAATTTCAATGTGATCTTATGCACAGAATTTGTTAACACTGTTGAGATGCTTCAAACTTTCTATAGGATAGTCTCAAAGGTCTTTTCTTTTGTCAGCACATCATGCATCTTGAGGAATATTGTTTTCCTTAAATGTTTTCTGTGGGGAGGGGTTGGGGAGAAAAGGAGTTATTTCTTGCCTTCCAATGAAACCAGCTGTCAATGAAGTCTGAGAAGATCTTTGATTGGCAGATCCAAGCCCTACAGCATACAGCAGAGTATAAAAGGGAGGTGGTGCTGGGGCTGAGGACAGCTGGCAAAGTCAGGTGCAATCTGAAGCCACTGAGCTCTTTGCTTCCTGGCCTGGAGGTTTCTCACTGACAACAAAATGTCAGGATAATCTCCTGAGAAACTTGGGTGGCTTTGGGAAACCACAGCTCCTCATAGGCCCCCTTGATAGCACATGTCTGTTGAACTGCTTATTTACTGGTATAGTGGTTCCAAAGCAAAAACACTTTCAACCTCATCTTGGTGACACTTTTGCCAGTCTTGGCATCCCAGTCACCTTTGTGGTCTGACTCAAACATTTTCTTTCTTTCTTTCTTTCTTTCTTTCTTTCTTTCTTTCTTTCTTTCTTTCTTTCTTTCTTTCTTTCTTCTTTCTTTCTTTCTTTCTTTCTTTCTTTCTTTCTTTCTTTCTTTCTTTCTTTCTTTCTTTCTTTTTCTTTCTTTCTTCTTTTTTTTCTTTTGCAGAAACAGACTTGGCAAATTCATGTCATATATCTCAAGTAATTTTTGTCATTCAAGTCAAACACAGAGGGATCTCATGAGTAAAATTTGGGTGGCTTCTTTCTTTTTTTTTTAAGGAAGAAAAAGAAAGAAAAGAAAGAAAAAGAGAGAGAAAGAAAAAAAAAGAATGTAAGAGAGAAAGAAAGAGGAAGAGAAAGAGGGAGAGATAACGGGAATCTTGCTCTATTGCCCAGGCTAGAATGCAGTCGATTTGTATTTGTATCCTCAGAACCTAGCTCAGTGCCTGCTGCATAGTAATACCTTAATAATGCTTTTAAATGAATGAAAAAGTTTGCCACACAGAAAAACAGAATATGTATATATTTGTGTGTGTGCATGTGTCATATTATTCAACAGTTTTGCATTATATGATTCCAGGGAAATTATTTGCCTGACCAAAATATTGATTGTTCCAGGAAGTACTGGGTGAACTGGGTGTGTTCCTCATGGCCGACAAGATTTAACAAGAAGAAAAGGGATCATGGAACAGGGAGCAGCAGCTGTGGTGGGTAGATATCATAATAGTGAGAGGAGGAGAGCCTGACACTGAAAGGGGCAATGTCTAGAAAAAGGGACAGAATTCTCTAAATGTATAAAATCCCTTAGTCTATTACTACCTCAGAAATGTCACGCCCAATACGCTTTTGTATTTTATTGCACTCCTTCCTTGCAATGCCTTTCACTGAAATACCCAGCTGTGTTCTCACGTGGGGGTTGTGGTTGGGTGGCTGGAGTGAAGAATGGAGAGTAAGCGCATAAAAGAGGTGAGACTTTTGACTGTCTCCTTCATAGTTTCTTGATCATATTTCCATAATCCTTCCTTTGGTTAAAAAAATACACTCACATGCCATTAAACAAATGTATAATCAGTGGGCGTGACCTCTTCCCTCTTACCGTCTGCATGCTGCCTTGCCATATTTCTGTTTCTGCTTCAAGCTCAATGCCCCTTTTCTATAGGAACCTTCCATGATGGCTTTACCCTTCATTTATATTGTGGTTTCCAAATTATGTCTCAATGGAAGGTGTGAAAAGCTTGGGACTCATGATAATAACAGCTAGTATTTATTGAGGGGTATAATCAATCCGGGTCTTGGCAGGAATCAGATGGCACATTTTGTCTTGTGGTTTTGGAGGCATTTTTAATGAAGAAACTATTTATTGAGGTGTGGGTGGGGTAAAAGCAATCAACAAGGACTGTGGAGCTGGCACAGTAGGAAGTCATTGTCAGCCCCAACATAAAGAGGTAGAGGAGGGATCATGTTCCTGGCCCTATTCAGAGCTGGAGCCATTAAGTGGTGCTGTTCAACATGGCGGTAGTCAGGGAAGTTCCCTGCAGAGGAGGGAGAGAGCAGGAGGAATAACTTCCCCAGACTCTCATTCCTGTTTGCTTCCAGTTTCCTGACAGTGCTTCTCATTGACTGAAACTAGCCAGAATCTGTGTGACCCAGAAGTGTGAGAGTGGACTACTTAGAGGACACAGGGAATGGGGCAGAGAGGTAGGGAGAGCAGATCTGGGGGCAAATGGGGTACATACAAGACACTATGTAAAGTGGGGATCACCTCTAATTTATGGAGAAAGAAACTGAGGCCATACAGATAGGAAGGAGGTCACAGAACTGAGATTCAAACTAGGTCTCTAGGGCCCTGAAGACCAAGCTCTTTCCAGTAAACAGATAGCTTCTCACTTTTGCACCTGGCCTCTCCTCCTAACCAGATCATGCTTTCTTGGAGAGTAGCATTTGGGGAAAACACAGTAGATACTCAACACAATATAAAATGGAAATGCCATTTGGTTTTATGTGATAATTTCTAACAGCTGTCTTTGATGCAAAGATGTTTAATGATAAAATCAAAAATCTTAATGTTCAGTCACAACATTTTCCATCACAATTTCCTGACGTTTTCCTGAATCATTTGCTATTGATTATTGGGACAAGAGAGAGCAAAGCCTTCCTTTAAGGGAGAACACAAAGCTATTTTCTGCAGGTATAGAAAAGTGTGACATTTTAAGAAAGAATAATCCACAATCTTGCCATGTAAAGGAATAAAGGTTGTTTTTCTAGAACATTCACTGAGATAAAGTCAAATCCTCTAGCAGACACCAAGTAGTGGGATGGCAGCACAGTATTTTGGAAGAAGCACTGTACTGGGAGTCTGAAGCCTGGTGTTCTACTTCTTCCACTTTCCAATGCTGTGATCCAGAAAAGTGTTTGAACATCCCCGTGCTCTCGTTTTCAACTATTAAATGGAAATAATAATATGTACATAATAACATCATAGATTTGTTGTAAAACGCAAATGAGATTATGGGATAGATGTAAGTAATGTTTGAAGATCCCCTGCTGACTCTCAGAGTCTATAATATCTATTTAAAATGGCTTAATAATGTGTGAAGAATGACTCAAAGATAAAGGCTTAAGAGATAAAATGAGGCACTGCCCTCATTTTGATGGCTTAAATAGGCCATCAAAATGTTCTGTCTGGGACTTTCTGTGAATGCAAATTTTATTTTAATTATAAGACAGAATAAGAGGGATTAACTGTACCAGAGCCAAGATAATGGCAAGTATTTAGGAGGGTGTTAGAATTATTTGAAGAGATTTTTATTGTGTCGTATTCCTCCCTCTCCCTTATTTTATTATTTCAAATGAAATTTCAAATAATTTCATTTGAAATTATTCTTTGGGTTTTATGCACTTGGCATATTGAATCAAAATGAGAAAGGCAGAAAATATGCCTTGTACCCATGATGCTGCTGTGCTTTCAGGCGGGTAATGACTGATAAGCACACAGTGTTCTGAGGAAACCACATGATACGTTCCCGTCATGGTCCTAAAGTCCTCTTGGGAGGTGGAGAAGTGCTTCGTTAGTTGTCAGAGGAAACCAAAACACACAGTTAGTGTTGCATTGGAGAGTAAAAATCAGGGAAGAAAAGAAATTTCAAAAGCCTTTCATGGTAGAAATTTTTTTTAGTAGTGTGTACCAGTATGACCTATTTGTTTTTCTATTTGCTTTATTTTGTTTTTCTTTTCTCAAGCATGTTTTCCTTAAAGTGGATTCATATGTCAATGAATGCCACTCCCAAAGGGGAAATTTATACTTTTTTGAAATTATTTAGGTTTTTAGTCTTCCGGTTGCCACATCAAAACTCTATACCATATGATTTGAATGTGAAACTTAATTCCTACTGCAATAATATTGAAAGGAGATTAGGTGATCAGGTCATGAGGTGGAACCCTCATGGATGAGTTTAATGCCTTATAAAAGGGCTGGAATAAACCAGCTAGTCCCTTTTGGCCCATCTGTCCCTTCTGCCATGTGAGGATACAGAACTTGTCCCCTCCTATAAACACAGTGACAGGTGCCATCTTAGAAGTAGAGACTCAGCCTTCACTAGGCACTAATCCTGCTGGTGCCTTGCTTGGCCTTGGACTTTCCAGCCTCCGGAACTTGAGAAATAAATTTCTATTATTTTAAAATTACCCAGTCTCACATGTTTTGTTTTATATAGCAGCATGAATGAACTAAGATACCATCTTTCTTTTTTGAGATAATTGTACCTTTTGGAAAATAAAAAAAAATTACATATTTTCTCTCATCTTCTTCAAGTCTTTTCTCAATTGTCTGTCTCACTGAGAACGACTCTGAACATGCTCTCCTTCCTGGCACTCCTGGTTACCCTTACTTAGCTTTACTTTTCCTTCCCATTGCTTTCGTTTCCTAATATCTGTGGTGGAATTTTCTCATTTATTGTATTTACAGATTCTTGTCTATGTTGCCTGGTGAAGACAAGCTCTTGGAAGGAGTCTGTCTGTTTCATTCCATGACCCATCACTAGCACCCAGAACAGCATCTTGCACAGAGTGAGGCGTAATTAAACATTGGCTGGGTGAATGAACAGTAAGTATACATGCTCAGTATAGAAATTTGAAAAATAAAATTCTATGGAAGGAAATAAAAGCTCTTGTAATCTTAAGAGGTAACCATAATAACACTTCCATATATCCTGTTTCTTCGCCCATTCATCCTACTCACACGTTTAGTAAGTTAGAAAACTACACGGTGAACCACCTTGGCCTTGCTCTTGGTCAGCCTCTTTAATTATCCTTCCTCAGGAGCCAGCTGTCTTGTGCCATAATCTTCTTATCACTCCTCATATTAGGATCAGTTACTTTTCTTCATTTTGGCCTCATAACATCCCTTCCAAACTGTTATCACACCATTGGTCGGATCTTTACACTAATATCAATTCTGAGTCCAAGCATGGTGAATTATGAATTGGCTGGAAAAAAAACATTGTATGTATGCATGTTCTGTAATTGCTGATTTGTTGACTCAAGAATAACTACAAATTGGGTTTATTACTTGCAATCAAGAGGTTTACTGACACTTTATGATGATTATCCTTGTATCATTTCTCTGATTTTTCTCTTGGAATTCATAGAAAAAGAGATAATTACATAACAGGAAATGAACCTGTATTGAAATTTGATGCATTCTACCAAACTCCTTTCCTATCAGGAAATAATACCAGTAATAGCAATAATACTGTTACTATCACATCCAGTTTGTAATGTCATCAGGAGTTTTTGACAGGTTCCTGTGTCAATTTCACTGTACAGTTATTTTCAAAATTTGCCAAGTTGATAGGTAAAAAATATCTCATGATGATTTGAATTCGATCGTTACTAATGAGATTAAGTTTTTTCAATGGCATTAGCCTATATTTCTCTTTGAATTAATGTTCTTTTATCTTTTCTGTACTAGTAGGTTTATAGATATATTTAGTTATAAAAGCTTTTTATATACTAAGAATAGCAACTCTTGTAGCTTATGTATGTTGCAATGGTTTGGTGTCAACTCGTTTGCCTTAAAACATATGTATGATTTTGGATATTGTCTTAGTTCAGGCTGCTATAATATATTAGCATAGACAGGGTAGCTTAAACAATAAGCATGTATTTCTCAGAGATCTGGAGGCTTGAAGTCCAAGGGTAAACAACCACCAGATCAAATGTCTGGGAGGGCCCGCTTCCTGGTTTGCAGATGGCCTTCTTCTCTCTGTGTTCTCATATGGAAGAGAGAAGAAAGAGAGAGAGAGAATTAGGGAGGGGTTGTGAGAGGGAGAAAGAGAAACAGAGAGAGAGAGAGAGAGAGAGAGAAAGAGAGGGAGAGAGAGACAGAGATGCTCTCATGTCTCTTCTTACAAGGGCCCTAATTCCATCATGAGGCTCTACCCTCATGACCTAATTACTTCCCAAAGGCTCCACCTGCTAATACCATCACCTTATGGGTTAGGGTTTTAACATATAATTTTTTTTTGTTAGAGGGTGACCCAAACATGCAGTCTGTAACATATATTGTGTATATATTTAATTTTTCATGTTTGAATTTTAGGAAATTAAATTTATTGATCTTTTCCTTTGAGATTCTTCACAAAAAAAATTACATAGTTTTGCCTTTTGGTGTAAGTGTCAAACGAAAAGCACTGGTTTTATGAGGAATTCTTTTACTAATGAACAGAGCTGTGTTCTGCTTTACCAATAAGAAGGCTTATCAATATGTTATCTGCTACTGATTTCAAAGTAGGAGCTTCCTAAACACTAAACTGTATAATCTCTCACAAATTCCTATTAATATTTTCAAAACTTACATTGTGATTCTATTAAATGGGAAGGCCTTCTTTCCACTTTACCTGAATTGTCTTATTTTTCATTTTTAATTTGTTGAGACAGTCTCACTCTGTTGCTCAGGCTGGAGTGCAGTGGTGTGATCTTGGCTCCCAGCAGCCTCTGCCTCCTTGGTTTGAGTGATTTTCCTGCCTCAGCCTCCTGAGTGGCTGGTATCACAGGCATGTACCACCATTCCTGGCTCAATTTTGTAATTTTAGTAGCGATGGGGTTTCACCATGTTGACCAAGCTGGTCTCGAACTCCTGACCTCAAGTGATCTGCCCACCTTGGTCTCCCAAAGCGCTGGGATTACAAGCGTGAGCAATTATGCTGATCCTGTGCATTTTAAAATGCATGTTTGATTATATCCATACCTGCGCCATTTAAGCTGTTCATGGGCTTACCATCATTATTTAGGGTAAAGCTCAAATTCCTACCTAGCATGTAAAATTCTCGATGATCTTGCACTTGCAGACCTCTCCAGGTCTTCTCTCCCCATGTCCCTTCCTACTTGCAGTCATGCAAATCCACAAGAATTACCTGAACACATTATTCTCCCTTTCTTTCTTTGGTTCCCTCTACCTGTAATATTTTCTCAGCCTAGATGACGTCCTCCTATGAGACACCTGCAATGTATTCTTTTCCTGAAAAAAATTGGATACAGTAGTTCAGCCAGGTGTCCTATTTTATGCTAGAAATATAATATCACCCTCTGAAACTCAGAGTTGCTGTATCAATCAAACCTGCTGGCTAATTATTTCCAGGGATGACAGCCAAATATCAGGCCTATTTTTCTCAGTGTACCAAAATAGAAACTTGTCTTTAGTAGACGTGAGTACCTTTAGTGGGAAATACTGAATGCCCTCACAATCTGAATCAATTCATTCAACTCCCGGGCATGGGTGTTGGAGGCAGCCGGCGCATCTTTCATAGAAAGGCAGGAGCATGTAAAGCCCAGTGGGATGCTGGAGTCCGACTGAAGTCCTTTGAGTTTCGGGCAGTGAAATAGAAAGAGTTTCTCTTAAAAGATCCCAGACCCAAATGATTTCTCCTCTGTTATATGATAGAGAACTCTGATGTCTTGTGTCAATATCTGAGTGAATTCAAAAATAATTTCAAGGACTCCATCCATCGGCAGTTCTGAGCTTTACTTTCATAGAGAAGTGTCTGAAATCTCAGTTTGGGGGACAAAATAAGGCACAATGTTAAACTTTAACATTTGAATTTTAACTCTTAGGTAGAAAATCTATTCCCAAATTCTTACTGTGGGACTTTTATTTGTTACCACACAAATTGAATACATCCTACACCGAGTTCCCTGAAAGAAGTATGGCCAAAATACTTCTAAGTGAGAGAACAGCTTACCTATCCTTTACTATCAAGATCTTGACTATATGGTATCTTTATAGATACAAAAATATCTTCAGAATATAAATTTTTACTCAATTTAAATTATTAAACAATTCAATTGTAGAGATGAGAAAGAACTATTTTCATAGTAAACTGCCACATTTTCTCATGGGTTATTATATGACTTAGAATTCTCAGGCACCAATTTAAAAATAGTGGTTTTTAATCTGCTTTGATCTCCAGTGATATCAGCACAGACGTGATAATTCTCAAAATGGTTACTAAAAATATATACTGCAGGGAGAATGTAGTGGACATTGCAGTGTGACACCCAGATTCTTCTTCAGGGAGAAAAAAATGGAAAACGGGAGAAAGCCTTCCTATCCCCAGCTCCTAGAAGGTTTGGTACTGACAGCTCACAGCTGTGTCACTTTCAGGAAACTACCCAAGGACTAAGACATCCACCAAAGTTACAGTTTCTTCCTGGGAATAGCCCACATTCAATGCCTGACTTAATGACAGAGGTGCATGCGAGCCAAGGCACTGCACATACAGTAGGGAAATCCTTACTGTGGTTCCCAGCTCTAGAGCTGAAGGATTGGTTGAGCCCATAGAGTGTAACCTCTTTTTCTATCCAACCCAGTTTCTGTCCTCCCTCACAGGGGCTGGTCCTGAGACCACTACCTAATTACCATTCTGCACACAAATGTCAGTCTGTTTGCTGGGGCTGACTTGAGACAGAGAGCATCTATAATACAATACACCTGATTCTTGAAAGAACGGAAGTGGTGCTCTGTAGTTCTTATTAAGTCTTTAGAAACCAAGTGAGTAGAGAAGACTAAATTGCCTCATGAAACCTTCAGCGATTTGAAACCTGACTGCTAGGCTAGCTAGTCCCAACTGAGTTCAGTGTGTATCCTGACGTGAGGCTTGCTCTTCACGTAGAGAACGTAGAGTGGGTTTGATTAAAAATCTGACATTCCTACAGATTAGGATTTTCTAAAGATTTAAGGTTGTTAGAAACCTTTCTGGGAGACAGAGTTAGGAGCACTTTATGCTTTCATGGCTTCCTGATTGTGTGCTGTATTATACACTGAATTAAAATTTCCTTTTTTTTTTTTTTTTTTTTTTTTGAGACGGAGTTTCACTCTTGTTACCCAGGCTGGAGTGCAATGGCGCGATCTCGGCTCACCGCAACCTCCGCCTCCTGGGTTCAGGCAATTCTCCTGCCTCAGCCTCCTGAGTAGCTGGGATTACAGGCATGCGCCACCATGCCCAGCTAATTTTTTGTATTTTTAGTAGAGACGGGGTTTCACCATGTTGACCAGGATGGTCTCGATCTCTTGACCTCGTGATCCACCCGCCTCGGCCTCCCAAAGTGCTGGGATTACAGACTTGAGCCACCGCGCCCGGCCTAAAATTTCCTTTTTTACCTGTTCTCTCCACTTCGCTATAGACTCCATGAAGAAAGGAACTGATATGTTTTTTTCCTCTGTTGCATGTACAGTAGCTAGAACAAATAATATTGATAAATATATTTGGATATATTAATATTTTATAAATAATGCAGATGAAGAAACTAAATTTTTATACTGAGTAGTAATTTTTTAAAGGTTACCAATGCTTTCTGGATAATAACGATTTGAGTATCACTGCCCTATATTGGTGGCTTTTAAACTTTTCTGCTGTAACCCACAAAATATATACTGTGATAGAGTTTACACAATCATGCACAGGCATTTAAAATTAAGAAAACACTTTTACGAAATCATTCATGTACTTACTACATGTGTTCTACGTTGATATTTCCTATTCTATTTACTTTTATTAAAGAAAAATCCCAATTGGACCTACCAAGTCAGTATTGCCTCTCACGAGTGTCCTGACCAGCAGTCCGAAATACTGTCCTGGTGCATGTTGTCTATTGCTATCTTGAAGAACCCGATATGCTAGAAAAAAATGAAAACCCATGCATACATAAAACAAGAACATATACAAAGCAACAGGCTGGTGAAATTCAGAGCAACACGGTGCAAACATACCGATGGAGAAACAAGTAATGAAGAGATCTATACAAACACCTGAGGAAGTAAGTTTTAAGCTGGATTCTGTGAAGGAAATGAAATTAAGTTTGCAGAAATATAAGACAACAAGGAATGGGCAAAATTTTAGAAGCCAAATATTTCCCAGCCTTCAATTGCCATCAAATTGGTGTCAGTGCAACACATTTGGGAGAAAAATAATTTTAAAAACCACGTGGATTCTATCTTTAGATTGTTTCATTATCTTTTAAGTTCTCACTACTATTTAAAGAAAAATGAAACTTAACATGGTAGGCTCTGTGTTACTGGTGATAAATAAGAAAAAACTTGGCCTAATATGAAAATATTGGTGAATTAATGTATATTTATATCTTCAAAGCCTGTGTAGATAGTGGTTTTTAAAATGATTCCCCATTTTATCAGACTATTATTTTTTTGGAAGAGAGACTATCTCTTTGACGGTTAAGTGTCCAAGGACAGATGAAATAAAGAGCAGTTTTAAATATGACTTTAATCAGAACCTCAAGGACAGATTTCTGACATAGACATGTGTATGCAACTAAGCCTCCTTTCACATGTGTACCACTAGAGATTTATTTATTTAAAGATGGTTGATGATCCTCTCAAGCTCTACCGGGGATGGCAGAGAATGAGAAGTACTGTTGGAGAAACCTGTAAATCATGGTTTAGAAAGACAGCTAGTACAAGGTCCTCAGTATGAGTATATTACAAAACAGAAGCCGACAAAAGCTTTTCTTCTACATTATTCTGGAGAACACATTTTAAAAATTGTTAGTTTTCTTTATCAGTGCCTGGAACGGTTCTGACTTTGAATCTTTTTTTATAAAGAAGATCCAAAGATTAATTTGGAAACACAAACCAACATGTAAGAATCAGCATTTTGAACAGCTAAGAAAATAGTTAAATGGATTATAATAATTATATCAATCATCTATGGGCGTGATGTTCATGTATAATTTCATTTTACCAGAAAATTGTCAAGTCTTCACCAGGTGAAATTGATAGAAAGACCTCTTTCCTGGTCTGTCCTTTATTCTGTCCTGGTTTTGTTGTTTTATTCCTCCGATCATTTGCTTCTTGCCCTACAGCATTCCTGTTCCGCGTCTGTGAGCACTGGGAATGGTTGCTGCCTGTTGTCAGGGTGTGCATTACCAATTTCAGAGAATCTGAATTCTCAGTATCTGTCTGCCACTGTTAAAAGGTGAGATAGAGCAGTAGCTATTGTTCCTACTGAACCATTTTTGAGGGATTTTCAGAGCTGTTTTATCTATTTGAAACCTTAACAAATATTTAAAATTAGAAAATCAGTTTAAAAACATAAAATAAAAATTGCAATATCAAAATTGACCATAGTTAATAGTCATGTTTTGTATGTTTCAAAATTGCTAATAAATTTTAGCATTCTCGCCACAAAAATATAATAAATGGGTGGGGTAATGGGTATATTCATTAGCTTGATTGACTCTTCCCACTCTATACATAGATCAAAACATCACAATGTGTCTCACAATTGTGTATACACAGTTAGTTAAAAATGAATAAATAAAAATAGATAACAAAAATTGCCATATCAACTCAATAGTTATTTCAAAAACAAAATTATGAGTCTTCACGTTGCATGGCACACACTTCTAATTTTTGTGTCAGATGGGTACATTAGAACATGTTTGATAAAGTCAATTTAGTTGATTTCCTCTTGTTTCTTGCCTCAGAGCTTTCTCCGAAGTAAAGGGAGGCAGATCCGCTCTTGCTCACAAGAGGAGCCGGGGGTTGCAGGGAAGATTGTTCTGTGGGGCCAGCCTTGGTCAACGCAGGGTGAGAGTCAGTGTGCTCCTCTGAGATCCTGTGGAATCAAGCACCTTTGCCCACCGCAACCCCTTGATAACACACCCTGTTACTGACTTTTCCTCCTTTCCCGTCTCATTCTCTCTCCTTCCTCCCCCTCCTTCCTCCCACCACTCCCCAAATAAGGACTCACAGAAACTCCATTTTACATGAGCTTCTGTTATTCATGAGCAGCTCAACTTTCAACAGCTAAGTGTTCCTACAGAGGGTGGCGCTTCTCACCAAGTTGTGCCCACTGGAAGGGGCAGAGATTGTTACAGAGAGAGCGGAGGAGGTACCTGAGAATCCTCGCATGGTGAACTGATCTTCCAGCAGAGGGCAGTGCAGCAGACTTTTTGGAGGAGAGGAACTTGGGCCCCAGAGGATGCAGGTATGAAAACCGTTTCTCATCAAGGGACATTTGGAAATCCTCATTGAAGGGCACCGAGGTGCGGGCTGTGGGAAGTTATGGGACTTTGTGTTGCTGGTGCTTTTCTGGGTTATGTGGCCTTTGTTCCTTTACCTTTCTGTTTCTTCTCTTTCTTATTTTTGACGGAAAGTGAGTAATTTAATCATACATATTCATTTTGAGAGACAATATCGTAAGAAAAGCTTTTTTCTTGTTAATTGTCTACAGGAAGCATGTAAAGTTCTGACATTTTTGGCATCCCCAGGACCTGACCAGGAGAGGATTTCACCAGGTTTGGCCACGAGGTTGGATGCAGAAATGAACCGAGGGCCTAGAGTGGGTGGAGTGGGGCGATGTGCAGGAGCATAGGCAAAGTAAGGGAAAATGAAGGAAAGCGCAGGAGGAGAACAAACGAGTTGGGTCTTCTGGGTATGGTTCCCTGTAAACTGGAATATGACCCTGTAAAAATAGCAAAAAGATAAAAATAGTATTTTACACCAGCCATATTCATGATTAGCTACGATTTTCTCCTAGTGATGTATCTGCACATTCTTTCAGATTTTACAGTACATTAAGGGAAAGGTTACAAAAGGATTTTCTCTTCCCCCGCTCTCTTCTCTCTTCTATTCCAATAAGCCTCTTTTCTGCCGTATTATGTTTTGGATTCTGAAAAACGGGTGTCTATGTCCTGGGACGTTGAAAGGGGAATTTTCCTGCATTTTGGATTAGAAACGGCAACCAAGAGGATTGTGATGGCCATGAGTAACCCAGACCTTTTGTGTTATGAGTATTTCTGGCACAAGGCCACAGATATTCTAGTCAAGACGTGTAGCAACAATAGTGCTTGAACATTAAAGGAAATGAGTCACTGCAGTACATAAAAGGTGTGCACAAAAATAGTGCATTTCAATTGAATAGCCATCACAGCTTCAGAGTTACATTTGAAGAGTCCTCTGGTTCGGTGAGATTTTTTTTTAACCTACTCCCCAAATCAGGGCAGGCTTGACACACATTTTCCACGTATTAATTCCTTTCTCTTCCTAGATAAATCCATTCCCGCCTAACGTGCCTGAAGAATTGAGTGTCTTCCTCATGTGTCTGTTTTTAATGAATCATTATGTTATTTACTGTCCTTTCAGCCGTGGGCAGGCTCCAGAACGCAGAAGCACTAAGTGCTGCACCCAGGCACACAGTGTCTCCACAGAAAAGGCGCTGACATCACATCGGCTGAGTCTTGACTAGCACTCATTGCTACTCGGCTCCACCAACCTGCAGTGACTTCCTGGAAACAGAGCCACCTGATGGGTCCTGTTGCTCGCTGGTCTTAGAAGAGCACCTGCGGTAGTTCCATGTTTACTAGGGATTTTTTTTTTTTTTAAATAAAGGTCTTTTGATTAATGGGAGCAAAGATGAACTCTGTTCCCCAGACCCTAGATTTGGAAGCAGGAACTGACTAGGGGATGTTCCCGCCTCCATTCCCCTTCCATGATTCTTTTTTGTTTTTGTTTTTTAATTTTTATTGCATTATAGGTTTGGGGGTACATGTGCAGAACGTGCAAGATAGTTGTATAGGTACACACATGGCAGTGTGCTTTGCTGCTTTCCTCCCCTTCACCCACACTTGGTATTCATCCCCAGGCTATCCCTCCCCAGCCCCCCCCGCTGTCCCTCCCCCATTCCCCCCAACAGTCCCCAGTGTATAGTAGACCACCTCTCTGTGTCCATGTGTTCTCATTTTTCTCACCCACCTATGAGTGAGTATATGCGGTATTTCTTTTTCTGTTCTTGTGTCAGTTTGCTGAGAATGATGTTCTCCAGATTCATCCATGTCCTTACAAAGGACACAAACTCATCATTTTTGATTGCTGCATAATATTCCATGGTGTATATGTGCCATATTTTCCCAGTCCAGTCTATCATCGTTGGGCATTTGGGTTGGTTCCAGGTCTTTGCTATTGTAAACAGTGCTGCAATGAACATTCGTGTGCATGTGTCCTTATAGTAGAGCGATTTATAGTCCTTTGGATAGATACCCAGTAATGGGATTGCTGGGTCAAATGGAATTTCTATTTCTAGGTCCCTGAGGAATCTCCACACTGTCTTCCACAATGGTTGAACTAATTTACACTCCCACCAACAGTGTAAGAGTGTTCCTATTTCTCCACATCCTCTCCAGCATCTGCTGTCTCCAGATTTTTTAATGATCGCCATTCTAACTGGTGTGAGATGGTATCTCAATGTGGTTTTGATTTGCATCTCTCTAATGACCAATGATGATGAGCACTTTTTCATATGTTTGTTGGCCACATGTATGTCTTCTTTTGTAAAGTTTCTGTTCATATCCTTTGCCCATTTTTGAATGGGCTTGTTTGTTTTTTTCCTGTAAATCTGTTTGAGTTCTTTGTAAATTCTGGATATCAGCCCTTTGTCAGATGCGTAAACTGCAAAGATTTTTTCCCATTCTGATGGTTGCCGATTCACTCTAGTGACTGTTTCTTTTGCCGTGCAGAAGCTGTGGAGTTTGATTAGGTCCCATTTGTCTATTTTGGCTTTTGTTGCCAATGCTTTTGGTGTTTTGTTCATGAAGTCCTTGCCTACTCCTATGTCCTGAATGGTTTTGCCTATATTTTCTTCTAGGGTTTTTATGGTGTCAGGTCTTACGTTTAAGTCTTTAATCCATCTGGAGTTAATTTTAGTGTAAGGTGTCAGGAAGGGGTCCAGTTTCTGCTTTCTGCACATGGCTAGCCAGTTTTCCCAACACCATTTATTAAATAGGGAATCCTTTCCCCATTGCCTGTTTTTGTCTGGTTTATCAAAGATAATATGGTTGTAGATATGTTGTGTTGCCTCCGATGCCTCTGTTCTGTTCCATTGGTCTATATCTCTGTTTTGGTACCAGTACCATGGTGTTTTGATTACTGTAGCCTTGTAGTATAGTTTGAAGTCTGGTAGCGTGATGCCTCCCGCTGTGTTCTTTTTGCTTAGAATTGACTTGGCTATGCGGGCTCTTTTTTGGTTCCATATGAAATTCATGGTGGTTTTTTCCAGTTCTGTGAAGAAATTCAATGGTAGTTTGATGGGGATAGCATTGATTGTGTAAATTACTTTGGGCAGTATAGCCATTTTCACGATATTGATTCTTCCTAACCATGAACATGGAATGTTTCTCCATCTGTTTGTGTCCTCTCTTATTTCGTTGAGCAGGTGTTTGTAGTTTTCCTTAAAGAGGTCCCTTACATTCCTAGTGAGTTGTATTCCTAGGTATTTTATTTTCTTTGTAGCAATTGTGAATGGCAGTTCGTTCTTGATTTGGTTCTCTTTAAGTCTGTTATTGGTGTATAGGAATGCTTGTGATTTTTGAACATTGATTTTATATCCTGAGACTTTGCTAAAGTTGCTTATCAGTTGCAGGAGCTTTTGGGCTGAGGTGATGGGGTCTTTTAGGTATACCATCATGTCGTCTGCAAATAGAGACAATTTGGCTTCCACCTTTCCTATTTGAATACCCTTTATTTCTTTTTCTTGCCTGATTGCTCTGGCTAGAACTTCCAGTACTATGTTGAATAGGAGTGGTGAGAGAGGGCATCCTTGTCTAGTGCCGGATTTCAAAGGGAATGCTTCCAGTTTTTGCCCATTAAGTATGATATTGGCTGTTGGTTTGTCGTAAATAGCTTTTATTACTTTGAGATATGTTCCATCAATACCAAGTTTATTGAGGGTTTTCAGCATAAAGGGCTGTTGAATTTTGTCAAATGCCTTCTCTGCATCAATTGAGATAATCATGTGGTTTTTGTTTTTGCTTCTGTTTATGTGGTGAATTACATTTATAGACTTGCATATGTTGAACCAGCCTTGCATCCCTGGGATGAATCCTACTTGATCATGATGGATAAGTTTTTTAATGTGCTGTTGCAATCAGTTTGCCAGTATTTTATTGAAGATTTTTGCATCTATGTTCATCATGGATATTGGCCTGAAGTTTTCTTTTCTTGTTGAGTCTCTGCCAGGTTTTGGTATCAGGATGATGTTGGTCTCATAAAATGATTTGGGAAGGGTTCCCTCTTTTTGGATTATTTGGAATAGTTTCAGAAGGAATGGTACCAGATCCTCTTTGTGTGGTAGAATTCAGCTGTGAACCCATCTGGACCTGGGCTTTTTTTGTGCGGTAGGCTCTTAATTGCTGCCTCAACTTCAGACCTTGTTATTGGTCTATTCATAGTTTCGGCTTCCTCCTGGTTTAGGCTTGGGAGGACACAGGCGTCCAGGAATTTATCCATTTCTTCCTGATTTACTAGTTTATGTGCATAGAGTTGTTTGTCGTATTCTCTGATGATGGTTTGAATTTCTGTGGAATCTGTGGTGATTTCCCCTTTATCGTTTTTTATTGCATCTATTTGGTTGTTCTCTCTCTTCTTTTTTATCAGTCTGGCTAGTGATCTGTCTATTTTGTTGATCTTTTCGAAAAACTAGCTCTTAGATTTATTGATTTTTTGAAGGGTTTTTCTTGTCTCTATCTCCTTCAGTTCTGCTGTGATCTTAGTTATTTCTTGTCTTCGGCTAGGTTTTGAGCTTTTTTGATCTTGCTCCTCTAGCTCTTTCAATTTTGACGATAGGGTGTCAATTTTGGATCTCTCCACTCTTCTCATGTGGGCACTTATTGCTATATATTTTCCTCTACAGACTGCTTTAAATGTGTCCCAGAGATTCTGGTACGTTGTGTCTTCATTCTCGTTGGTTTCAAAGAACTTCTTTATTTCTGCCTTCATTTCATTGTTTATCCAATCAACATTCAAGAGCCAGTTGTTCAGTTTCCATGAAGCTGTGCGGTTCTGAGTTAGTTTCTGAATTCTGAGTTCCAACTTGATTGCACTATGGTCTGAGAGACTGTTTGTTATGATTTCAGTTGTTTTGCATTTGCTGAGGAGTGCTTTACTTCCAATTATGTGGTCAATTTTGAAGTAGGTGTGATGTGGTGCTGAGAAGAATGTATATTCTGTGGATTTGGGGTGGAGAGTTCTGTAAATGTCTATCAGGTTTGCTTGTTCCAGGTCTGAGTTCAAGTCCTGGATATCCTTGTTAATTTTCTGTCTGGTTGATCTGTCTGCTATTGACAGTGGAGTGTTAAAGTCTCCCACTATTATTGTGTGGGAGTCTAAGTCTCTTTGTAAGTCATTAAGAACTTGCCTTATATATCTGGGTGCTCCTAAATTGGGTCCATATATATTTAGAATCGTTATCTCTTCTTGTTGTATCGATCCTTTTACCATTATGTAATGACCTTCTTTGTCCCTTTTGATCTTTGTTACTTTAAAGTCTATTTTATCAGAGATGAGAATTGCAACTCCTGCTTTTTTTTGCTCTCCATTTGCTTGGTAAATCTTCCTCCATCCCTTTATTTTGAGCCTTTGTGTATCTTTGCATGTGAGATGGGTTTCCTGGATACAGCACACCGATGGGTTTTGTTTTTTTATCCAATTTGCCAGTCTGTGTCTTTTGATTGGTGCATTTAGCCCATTTACATTCAGGGTTAATATTGTTATGTGTGAATTTGATACTGCCATTTTGATGCTAGCTGGCTGTTTTGCCCATTGGTTCATGTACATTCTTCATTTTGTTGATGGTCTTTAGCATTTGGTGTGCTTTTAGGATGGCTGGAACTGGTTGTTTCTTTCTATGTGTAGTGCCTCTTTCAGGAGCTCTTGTAAAGCAGGCCTAGTGGTGACAAAATCTCTGAGTACTTGCTTGTTCGTGAAGGATTTTATTTTTCCTTCACTTATGAAGCTCAGTTTGGCTGGATATGAAATTCTGGATTGAAAGCTCTTTTCTTTAAGGATGTTGAATATTGGCCCCCACTCTCTTCTGGCTTGTAGAGTCTCTGCCGAGAGATCTGCTGTGAGTCTGATGGGCTTCCCTTTGTGGGTGACCCGACCTTTCTCTCTGGCTGCCCTTAGTATTTTCTCCTTCGTTTCAACCCTGGTGAATCTGACGATTATGTGCCTTGGGGTTGCTCTTCTTGCAGAGTATCTTTGTGGTGTTCTCTGTATTTCCTGGAGTTGAGTATTGACCTGTCTTGCTAGGTTGGGGAAATTTTCCTGGATAATATCCTGAAGAGTGTTTTCCAGCTTGGATTCATTCTCTTCGTCACATTCTGGTACGCCTATCAAACGTAGGTTGAGTCTCTTCACATAGTCCCACATTTCTTGGAGATTTTGTTCATTCCTTTTTGTGCTTTTTTCTTTAATCTTGGTTTCTCATTTTATTTCATTGAGTTGATCTTCAACTTCTGATATTCTTTCTTCTGCTTGGTCAATTCGGCTGTTGAAACTTGTGCATGCTTCGCGAAGTTCTCGTGTTGTGTTTTTCAGCTCCTTCAATTCATTCATATTCCTCTCTAAGTTGTCCATTCTCGTTATCAATTCCTCGAATCTTTTTTCAAATCTTTTTTCAAGGTTCTTAGTTTCTTTGCACTGGTTTAGAACATGTTCCTTTAGCTCACTGAAGTTTCTCATTATCCACTTTCTGAAGTCTGATTCCGTCATTTCGTCACATTCATTCTCCGTCCAGCTTTGTTCCCTTGCTGGTGAGGAGTTTTGGTCCTTTTTTGGAGGTGAGGTGTTTTGGTTTCGGGTGCTTTCCTCCTTTTTGTGCTGGTTTCTTCCCATCTTTATGGATTTATCCGCCTGTCGTCTTAGTAGTGGCTGATTTTTCAATTGGGTCTCTGTGTGGACACTGAGATTGTTGATAATGAAGTATTTCTGTTACTTAGTTTTCCCTCTAATGATCTATCCTCTCTGCTGCATGAGTGCTGAGGTCCACTCCAGGCCCTGCTTGTCTGGGGTATACCTGCAGCAGCTGCAGAACAGTGAGGGATGATACCAGTTTCTTCTTCTGCTGCCCTTGTTCCAGAATGATGCCAGCCAAATGTCAGTCTGATTAGTCCTTTTCTGGGGTGACTCCTTGGATATACAGGGGTCAGGGAGCTGCTTGAGGAGACAGTCTGTGCTTTATAGGAGCTCCAGTGCTGAGCTGTGAGCTCCATTGTTCATTCAGGGTTGTTGGGAGGTTGTTTATGTCTGCTGCAATAGAACTCATAAAACACCACTCTTTTTTTTTTTTCACCCTTAGATGCTCTGTCTCAGGGAGTTGGGGCTTTCTTTATGAGTATCTATTGCACTGTCCTGCCCCACTAGGTGGCAGTCTATTCACTATTTGCCTGCAGGGGCTCTGACCTGCTAGCGCGGGTCCGCCCTGTTGCTGCCTGGCGGAGTCTCTCTGTTATGGAAGGTTGCCTCGGCAACGGCGGGCTGCGTCAGTCCTGGGCGGTACTTAAGTGGGGGTGCACTTCGTCAGCAATGGTGGACGCCCCTCCCTCACCGGGCTGCACCGTCCTAGATGCCGGCAGCAAAACTCTCAGCTCCAAGCGGCTCCAGTCGCCGCCCTGCTTGTCCCCGTGAGCGTGGGACCCGCCGAGCCCGATCACCCAGCTCCCTGCCTCAGAGTCCGTCCTCTCTCTCTCTCTCTCTTCCTCTCCCCAAGCTGAAAGGTCGACTCTCTCACTGGCGCCCCAGGAGCCTGCCGATAGGGCACTGGGATCCGTGCGATCTCCCGTGCCGCTGCCCACTACCCTGGCTCAGATCACGCTTCCCAGGAAACTCCTGGTCTGGCTCATTGTCCAAGTCCCATTCAATCAGATGGACATGCCAATCTGCCCTTCCAAATCTCAGATTGCCGGTTTAACAGGGCACCCAGACCAGTGAGTTCCGCGCCGGGTCCCGCTGCGGCGCTGGCCGAAGAGGTGGCGGGAGCCGGTTGCGTTAGCCGGCTGCACTAGCGTCCCGTGTCTCTCCCACACCTGGGACATTCAACACTCTGTGGGCATAAAAGATCCATCCGAGAATGCGGCTAGGACTCACCCTCTGCGCCTTCACCGAGAGCTGCAATCCTGAGTCACCTCTACGACGCCATCTTGCCTCCCTCCCAACTCCCATGATTCTTGAAGTTGCGCGACCTCAGTCCATCTTACTGCTTGGGTGAGAAACCATGGTGATCTGTATCTGCTCCTAGGGAAGCTCATACCTAGTGCTGAAATGCCTCGATCTGACTGCCCTGCCCCATTCTGTGGCACGACAGCTTGCAGGTTCTGCATGTGGTTACTGAACTCATACCTGTCTGGTCTTACAGCTCAGGGAGCTATGTGACCCTGTAATGTGCTGAATATTTCTCACCCAGAGGTGAAATCAGGTAAAATCAGGTTGATGATCATAGTTCACCTCTTAGTGTTAAATGGAATAAAATTTGCAAAGTATCTGGCTCACATAATTTTTTAAAGTTTCTATTTTTCTGTTTGGTTTTGATACTTCATACATGTATGTATGTTCTGTTTCTTCCTTCATCCTTCTTCCTGTAATCTGCTTCAGGCACTTGTGGGATTGTTATAATGGAGTCTCAGACAGCCCTAAAGCAAAGGGAACATGGGGAGGATGAAGAAGAATGAAGAGAGTGTATCTAGAGAACTTAAGTTCTATTTACATGAGATCTGAAATCTCTCTACAGTCCTCCATTCTACTGGAGTGGACACTTGAAAAGTGCTCCAGGAGTCAATATTACCACAGCAAAAACATCCAAGGTGCTGAGCAAAACGAGCCAGGACTGTGGTTCCCCGACTGTGAAGATGAGAACCACCTGAAGAACTTTAAAAACTACCCCCTGAGACTGGCCAGTAGATCTGGGAGTGTCTTTACTTCTAAAATATTCTCCACTTGACTTAGATTTCTAAACAGGAGTTATGCCTGGTAGTATTAACAGCAGGATTTTGGAAGGAATGTTATGGAAAGTTTGAGCACTACATAGCAATGTTGCACAGAAAAAGATGCAGAATGATGTTTCCCAATAGCATTATTCATCAGATGAAAGTCCCTTGGCGGTCTAAGTGAGCTTGACTTTTGGAATCAGCCTGTAGAACTATTTCAGTAAAAAGTCCCTTATACCAGGGACTAAAGGGTGGAAGGTAAGGACAAGGACTGGATATATTGTATTACCTATTTAATTTCTGCAACTTTGGTGTCAAATTTACATTACTGGGTTGACATAATACACATCGGGGAGAAAAATAAAAATCAGAATGAGCACCAAAAGGCATGTTTTCTTGGAATATACTCAAACACAGTTAAGGACACTCATTACCACCAGCAACTTTTACTGCTCAGAGAATATTGCTTCCATCTGGTGTCAGTCCTAACCCCAAAGACACCATCCCAAACCCCATAATCCTAATGTTGATACCACAAAAGATCAAAATCCCTGAAGTCTAAATTCTCTAATATCTAAAATTCTGGAAATCGTAATTCCAGAAGATCAAAATTCAAATGTTGAAATTCTTCTTTTTTTCCTTTATTTCTTCTTTAAAAAATGGGATATATGTACAGAGCATGCAGGTTTGTTACATAGGTATGCGCATGTCATGGTGGTTTGCTGCACCTACTGACCCATCCTCTAAGCTTTCTCCCCTACCCCCACTCCCCAGCAGGGCCTGGTGTGTGCTGTTCTCCTCTCTGTGTCCATGTGTTCTCAATGTTGAAATTCTGAAAGCCACAATCTAGGTAAGTGATTCATCAGTTTTCTGTTGTATGCAGGATAGCTGCATCATGTTAGGCAGAACTATTACGTTGTTATTTTATTTATCTGGGAATTAAGTATGTTTTTTTTTTTTGGAATTAAGTATGTTTTAAGGAGATGCCTATGGGTGCCAAGTTGAGAGGAAGTGGACTTGTGGACTTAATCGTAGGTGTCAGTTTGACTGGATTAAAGGTTATCTAGAAAGCTCAAAGCACTATTTAGGGCGTGTCTGTGAGGGTGCTTCCAGGGGAGAGGAGTGTGTGAGTCTGAGTGGGTTAGGTAGGGGCAGATCTGTGCTCATTGTTGGTGGACACCATCCAATCAGCTATGGCCCTGGAGAGAACAAATACAGAAGGTGAATTGATTGCTCTCTCAAAGCTGGGACAGGCTTTGCTTCTGGCTGACTTGGAAATCAGATCTCCTGGCTCACTGGCCTTTGGACTTCAGGACTTACATCAGCAGTCTCCCATGTCCCAGGGCTTTTGGAGTCAGAATGAGAACAACACAACCAGCTTCCCTGGTTCTGAGGCTTTAGGAGTTGGACTGGACCATGCTACCAGCATCCCGGGGTCTCCAGTTTACTGATGGCCTACTGTGGGGCTTCTCAGCCTCCATAATCCCGTGAGCCAGTTCCCCTAAAAATCCCCTCTCATATATCTATATACATATCCTATTGGCTCTCTCTCTTTGGAGAATCCGAACTCACACAGATTTGGTATTGGGAGAAGCTAATTTCATTCCCTCTTACTGTATTCCTTATAACACAATGGGAGAGATCTGTGAAATTGTTCCCTTGCAAAAAAGACTGTGATAAGTTAGTTGAGTGTATGAGACTTCTTTTTTTTTTTTTTTTTGAGACGAAGTTTCGCTCTTGTTACCCAGGCTGGAGTGCAATGGCGCGATCTCGGCTCACCGCAACCTCCGCCTCCTGGGTTCAGGCAATTCTCCTGCCTCAGTCTCCTGAGTAGCTGGGATTACAGGCATGCGCCACCATGCCCAGCTAATTTTTTGTATCTTTAGTAGAGACGGGGTTTCACCATGTTGACCTGGATGGTCTCGATCTCTCGACCCCGTGATCCACCCGCCTCGGCCTCCCAAAGTGCTGGGGTTACAGGCTTGAGCCACCGCGCCCAGCCGTGTATGAGACTTCTTAATGCTGAAACATGTAAAACCAAATTTTTTTATTACTGCTGCAAAAGCAGAAAATTATTTAATGACCATGGTCAAGCAATAACCAAACTTTCAAACGGACAGCATATACTTACAAAATTTGTAGACCACGACCACTCTCCAAGTACAAGTGCAGAGTGTTTTGAAGATCACAGAAGTGAAAATACAGTCAGAAAGTACAAGAAATCTCCCCTGCCAAATTATTCAGTTGAATATGACTTGTGCCTCTTTGCACATAGCGCCAATTCACTATGCTGTGTGTTTTATCTTCATATCATTCCCAGTGCTAGAAGTACAAACTGTGTAAAGACTTTTAGGGAATCCTAATTTGTTCTGCACATTGTTTTTGCAAATTTGATACTATGAAAGTATATTATCACAATGTGACTTTGTGTATAAGCATTGTGCATGGAGGTAAATATATGTAGACTTTTTAAATAAATAAAAAATGTCCTTTTTGTACATGTGCAACTGTTAAAGATAAAATTTCTTGAGATCTTGGCTCTTTGGGCGATTGTATATGTGCTGGTGACCATGGTGGTTTTTGATCAATCTCGTTAAAAGATTTAGGTTGTCTGTCATGGTGTTTCAGACAACCAGTTACAAAGCTGTGTGCACACAATCATCAATCATAGTGATATGCATTTGTAAATTTAGCTTTTTGACCGATTTCTTTGTGAATATGGTTTATCTGCTCATAAGCGTTATAGCCATGTGCCCGTTATTACTATGAGTGTTTATGCTTGCAAAAATATTTATGTTATTATTGCCTATTAATTGTGTAAAGTGACCTATAAAGTGTTCTGTTGTGGTTTTACATGTTTCTCAAATAAAACAATTCTCTTTTAAATAAATAAATTCTCTTTTTAATAAATACATTTATTTAAATGTATTTTTTAAATTTTTGTTAAATTTCTTAAATTTATAGTTTTGAGCTTTTAGTCTTTTAGGATTGTGATTTTGAGGATGTTAGACTTTACGAATTTTGATCTCATTGTATTCAAACATTTGGGATTGTGTGCCTTTTGGGATTTGCGCCGAAACCCATGTCCATCTGATTCTGATTGCCTTCTAACCAAAAGCAGGAAAGTAAAGCTTTGGAATAATATCTAGTCTAGAACTAAGTGTGGACAGGCAACTTTATTTATTTATTTTTGTATTTAATGGGCAAGAAAACTGGACACATTTAAATTTTGGAATTATGGAGAGTAAAGAGATTTAAGAAAAATTTGCCTTCGTCTTCACTTTTACTAGACCTTAAAATAGGTATTTAGACTGGGAAACTATTTGAGGAATTCAATTAATGGTTCTTTCCTCTATGCAGTAAAAAAGACTAATTGGTTGTTTTCACTGGTGACATCCCCAAATAATTGCTCAATTCTTTACTAATCTTGCCAGCCTAGGTAGCACTATAAAGCAGCAGTGTGTGACCTGAATCATTCTCAACTACCTTGAAGCCTAATTTTGCCTGTCAAACTAATTTTAGCTTCAGAACATTAGTTTGGTACGTTTGATGCCCTTGGACGACAGCGGGCACCTCTTGCTGCGCATTTCCCGGCTGCAGCATATGACATGGCTCAGCCCCTCCGACTCATCTGTAGACATTTCTTGCTTCAAAATTCCTCATTGTAACCCCTCTGCTCTTCCTTTGACCTCTTCTTTCTCTAACTTCCCTCCATGTAATAATTGCTTTTGCATAGCTCCTTGGTCAGTAGTTTTTGATTTACAACTTTATTTTTTTCTTATTTTAGCAAAATATAAAAATGTATAAAATTGTCTATTCCATCTTTAGTACAAGTGTTATTACTATTACCAGTATTTTTCCACTACTACTACCATTACCCTCATCAGTGAAAAACAGAACTAATAGAAGGAATCTCTCTCTCTCTCTCTCTCCTCTCTCTCTCTCTTCTCTCTCTCTCTCTCCCTCTCTCTCTCTCTTCTCTCTCTCTCTCTTCTCTCTCTCTCTCCCTCTCTCTCTTCTCTCTCTCTCTCTTCTCTCTCTCTCCTCTCTCTCTCTCTCTTCTCTCTCTCTCTTCTCTCTTCTCTCTCTCTTCTCTCTCTCTTCTCTCTCTCTCTCTCTCTCTCTCTCTCTCTCTCTCTCTCTCTCTCTCTCTCTCTCTCTCTCTGTCTCTTTCTCTTCTGTCTCTGGATTCATTAAGTAGCATTGGTTCACATCATTATTGAGGCTGAGAAGTCCCATGATCTGTTGTCTGCAAGCTGGATACCCAAGAACGCTGATTATATGATTTAGTTGGAGTCCAAAGACCTGAGAACCATGTGAGTCAATGTTACCCAAGAGTGAGAAAAGATGAGTTGAGATCACCCATCTTAAGCAGTAAGGCAGGAAAAAGGACACATTCTTCCTTCCTTTGCCTAATGTTCCGTTCAGACCTGCAATGGATTGGATGATACCCAACTACAATGGGGAGGACACTTTATTAATCTCATGTAGAAACCTTCAGAGATGCACCCTGAAACAATGTTTAATCTGGGTATTCCATGGCCTACTAAAGTTGACACATAAAATTAACCATCACAAATGTAGATGATAGTAAAACAGTTCTAACTTTTGTTGAACACTCACTATGAAAGAATTACTTTACATGAAGGTGAGGAAAAAACAACTAATGTCCATCAGTTACTAAGTAGAGGCAGAATTTTAGTGCAAGTGAGTTTGTAGCTTCTACATTTTATGGTATTATATAATTTAAATTCAATAGAACGTATTCGTTTGAGTTTTATGAAAATCCAGTTTTCTTTTTGTTCATCGTTTTGAGTGAATTTTAAGTCATTTTTCTTGTCTTTTTTTTGGGTGACTTCGATATGAGAGGATACACAGGATACCCCATTTCATTGGTTCTGACAGAAAGAAAGGAAATGAAAGCAAAGTAAGAAACTAGAAGGGTATTGAAAAGACGCACCAATTTCCAAGGCCAGCGGGGCACTGAAGAGGTCCTGTACCAGCTCAGGAGAGCCAATGTGTTCATCCCCTACCAACTTTTGTGTTCAGTGACTGACTTCATGTTGGTAGCTTAAAATCAGCTATAGTGAAATTATTTACATTGCACGAAATAGCGATTGCTACTGTGTTAGTTTCCTGCAGTTGCTGTAACAGGATTCCAAAATCAAAATGTTTGCAGGAACTATGCTTCCTCTGAAGGCTCAGGGGAGAATTTGTTCTTTGCCTCTTCCAGCTTCTGCTGACTCCAGGGATTTCTTAACCTATGGCCACATCACTCCAATCTCTGCCTCGAGTCACATTACCTTCTTCTGTCTCCAAACTCCAGTTGCTTGTCCCTTATAAGGACAACTGTGATTATATTAATACTTAGAGTTCATCCAATAATTAGGTTAAGCTCCTCCTGTCAAGATCCTGAACTTTATCACATACTTTGCCTTATAAAGTCATACTCATTATTTTGCGACATAAGGTAACACTCACATGTTCTGGAAATTAGGACGTGAATTTTGGGGGCCACTATTCAGCTTACTACAGATAAAAAAAGAGTTGTATTTTTGGTTTTGGTTTTGGTTTCTCTCTAGAACATTGGCTTGCTTGCATATCATTGATCCTGTATTAAATTAAAAAATATATATATTTAACTGATGTGACGCAGGGCATAGCCCTTCAGAGTAAGTGCTACCAGGAAATTGCTGGTGCAGTGAGAGCGGTGTGTACTGACTGACTGTCTGCTCTGCCTGTGTCTTTATCACTTCAGAGGGTAAGTACAACTGATTATATTATTGTCACATAAACAGTAAAATTTTCTACCCTGTTCATTATGGTGGACGGCACTGATATTTTAAAAATTATAAAGTGATATAGAATGGGCGTTATAAGAGGACTTTATTTACTGATGTCCTAAATTCATGATTGAATTGCTTTTTTAGCCTCCTTAGATTTTCTGCACTTCTGTTTCCCTTTACATCATGCATCTGCTTTCTTTTCTTTTATAAGTATCCCATTGATAACTTTTCATAGCCATAATTCCAACCAAAGATGAAAATCCACATTTAGAGTAGGGATCTGGAAATGTTTGCTGACAGTTTGTTTAGGTTATTAACTAAAGAAATAAAATTCAGGCTGGCGCAGTGGCTCAAACCTATGATCCCAGCACTTTGGGAGGCCAAGGTAGGTGGATCATGATGTCAGGAGTTCAAGATCAGCCTGGCCAAGGTGGTGAAACCCCATCTCTACTAAAAATACAAAAATTAGCTGGGTGTGTGATGGTGGACACCTGTAATCTCAGCTACTTGTGAGGCTGGGCCAGAGAATTGCTTGAAACCAGGAGTCGGAGGTTGCAGTGAGCCAAGATTGCACCACTGCACTCCATCCAGCTTGGGCAACAGAGCAAGACTGCATCTCAAGAAAAAAAAAAAAAGAAAAAAATTCAGGGAATGCCACTTAGCTGTTTAAAAAGGTAGTAGATAGTTTGTGACAAATAATTTTGAACAGCCAAGACACTGGCATTGTTTTTTGTTCCTTTTTCTTACACTTTTTTGTGACATTTACAAAAGAAAGCATGACTATACTTATACTACTTATTATTTTCAGTAATTTCCAGCAGAACTGAATACCACCAAGTTCCATTAATGGTGTGACTCTTCTTAATTAGTTCTTTGGCTAATATAAGTTGCTGCTTTGCAGATGGATTGACTCTTAAAAACACATTCCCTCAGTGTGGAGCCTACACATATTCGTAAAATGATCAGGCTTTAAAATGCTCTCTAGATATCATTGGTCCTAAGGCATGCCATAAACATGTGCTTCCTCTGGGACAGTGTGTTTTTTAAATCTTTGCTGTACATTAGAATCACCCGATAGCTGATAAAAATCCTGATTGATGGGCCAATTGTAAAAGAATCCCTGAAGGCTGTGCCTAGTCTTTAGGATTTTTTAAATTCCCTACCTGATTTCAAATGTACAGGTGAATTCGGGAACCAAATTTCTGCTTTAGTAGGAAATAGCTGTGGCTTTTTTTCCAGGTAAGATGGGTCCTTAAAAACAATCATTTCCCCTCCTTTTTCCAGTTATAGTTACAATTTTAATTTAGATCATAGTCCAAAATATTTAATTAAATATGTTAAGTTTTTTTCCCTCCTTCCCCTCCATATAATTTGGTTTATTGGCCATCTATTTTACACAGGTGTTTAAATCAAATCTGTCTTCATCCATGGCCACAAAATGTAATGAAATATCCATTTCTGTTTACAGTACAATCTAATAACAATTATACAAATTGTTAATAATTTTTAAAAAAGATTAGAAACGACCTTTTTTTCAGAGATCTTAAGTGTTCCTAATACAAGGCAGGAATCATACATTAAACAATATTACACATTCAGGTGTTTCTGCTACATACCCAGTTTCTTGTTCACCTCACTGGGGAAAAGCATGATACTTTTAAGAACCATAAAATTCATAGTATTAGCTCCAGATATGCCCAACTATCAATTACCTGAAACAAATATGTATCCCCATTATAAGTTAACCTTGCTAACTTTCACACTCCATCCGCACACGTCTTGCTTTACCATTTTATTGCCTATGGGTTTTACCAGCTGATAAGGCTGAGGGCCAGGAGATACAGAAATAAACAGTTAGGTGAGAGATAAAGTTGAATGGATTTCCCAATGTAAATTTCTTTTAATGTTAAAAATGTCAAACTATGGGTGCTTTGCATTTTTATAGAAATGTCACATATGCGTTATAAGAAATCTAAAAAATGCTGAAAAATTGACAGCAATATACAAAGAAAAATCTCACATTTAGTGGTAACCAAATTTCTATTTCATAAAAATAATTCCAGATATCTCTCTATGTATATGTACTGAGAGGAAAGTTTTATAGATAGACATTTTTAGGAGAATGGGACACTGCCACACATGATATTCTTAATATTAAAATTATCATATTTATTTTTGCTTGAATTAACAGAAGAAAAATCCAGATATAATTAAATAAATTTTTGGCCTTTAGAGATGCACTTGAACCAGAGAAGTGGAGGTTACAGTGAGCTCAGATTGCGCCACTGCATTCCAGCCTGAAAGAGAGAGTGAGACTCCATCTCAGAAAAAAAATACCAAATATATTGATATTTTGAATGAATTAATATTAATATTAACATTTTGAATGAATTGATATTAATTAATAATAATATGAATATTTTGAATGAATTGCTACCTATTAGACTAATTAGGAATAAGAAAATAAAAATTTTAATTTAACTTTCATTTATTCCTTCCCCAACTTTATGTAGATTCAACTTTTTAATCTTCATCATTTTTCTACTCTCTAAAGAATTTCTTTTAACATTTTGTATTAGTTCATTCTCATATTGTATAAAGAAATATCTGAGACTGGATAATTTATAAAGGAAAGAGATTTAATTGATTCACAGTTCTGCATGGCTGGGGAGGCCTCAGGAAACTTACAATCATGGTGGAAGCGAAGCAGGCAGCTTCCTCACAAGGTGGCAGAGAGAGTGTGAGTATGTGAAGAAGGAACTTTCAAACACTTATAAAACCATCAGATCAAGTGAGAACTTGCTTACTATCACGAGAACAGCATGAAGGAAACCACCCCCTTGATCCAATCACCTCCCTCTGGGTTTCTCCCTTGACATGTGGGATTATGTAGATTACAATTCAAAATGAGATTGGGGTGGGGACACACCCAAACTATATCACATTTCTTGTAAGGCAGGTCTCCTGACAATGCATTTCTTCAGTTTTTGTTTATCTGAGAAAGTCTTTATTTGTCTCTTTATTTGAAGAATAATTGCAGAGTACAGAATTGTAGGTAGGTGGGGTTTTTCTTTCAACAGTTTAAATATTTCAGTCCACTACATGAGGGCTCCATAATTATGACCTAATTACTTCTCAAAGTCCCTTTGTCCTAGTACCTTGTCTTTGGGTGTTAGATACCAACATAAGAATTTTGGAGGGACACAAACAGTCAGTCTATAGTACAACCTTTTTGACTTATGACACTTAGTTTTTTGTTTTTTTTAAGACAGAATCTCGCTCTGTGCCCAGGCTGGAGTGCAGTGATGGGATCTTGGCTTATTGCTACCTCCACCTCCCATGATGAAGTGATTCTCCTCCTGCCTTAGCCTCCCAAGTAACTGGGATCACAGGTGTGCGCCCCCATACTCAGCTAACTTTTGTGTTTTATAGAGGTGAGTTTTTACCATGTTGGCCAGGCTGGTTTCAGACTCCTGACCTCAAGTGATCTGCCCCTCTTGGCCTCCCAAAGTGCTAGGATTATAGGCGTGAGCCACCTCATCTGGCCTATTTTTGTTTTTTTCTTAGAATTTCAACTTCACTGCTTGCATGGCCTGTCTGTTCTTGTATGCTGTCTACTTTATCTCTTAGAGCTTTAAGCATCTTAATTATTCTCAATTTAAACTTCTGAGTTATAATTTCAACATTTCTGTCATCTCTAAGTCTGGTTCTGATGTTTGTTCTGTTTCTTTGAACTATGGTTTTTTTTTTTTTTTGGTGTTTTTGTATGTCTTATAATTTTTTTCTTGATAGCCAGACATGATGTACTGCATAAAAGGCAGTGCTATGAATAGGCCTTTAGTAATGTGATTGTAGGGAGTGTGCGGGAGAGAGGGAAGGTGTTCTATAGTTCTATAATTAGGCCTTTGCCTTTTGGTGAGCCGATACCCCTGGACTATGAATTTCACAAACATTTTTCAATTTTCCTTCCACTTTAGATGAGGTAGGCTGGCTAGAGTGAGCTGGAGTTGGGTGTTTTCTTTCCCTCACATCAGTTAGGCTCTGATAACATCCCAGCAGGTTATGTTTTATGTCAGTGCTTAAGCTGTTTCTCCTAGGACAGACCTTAAACAGAAGGGAATGCACTGGTGTATTGCAAAATTGTTTCTTTTCCCCTCCTGCTGCCAGAAACATGATGGGATTTCCTCCCCAATATTTACTGTGAGAACCTGATCAGGCTCCAGGAGGTATAACTCACAGAAGTTTGGGGCTCTCAATGACCGAGTACCTCGGGAGGTTCATTTCTCAGATTTGTCCATATGGAGCCTCCAGCAATTCATCAATTATAGGCAACTTTCCCTACTTCAGCACTGGTTCCCAAGGAAGTTACTGCTCATGGGGTTCAGTTCTGGCAAGCTGTGATTCTCGGCATTTGCCTGTGGGTCTCTGCAGTTTTTGGAAAGTGGTTTGCTCTGTGACTACATCTCTCTGATAAATATAAGAATTATTGCTTTTGCAGTTTGTTTAGCTCTTTCTTGTTGTTAGGATAGAGAGACAAATTCCAGCTTGTTACATTTCTAACCAGAAACTGGAAGTCAGTATATACTTTTAATTATAAGATTTTAAAACAAAAGAATATACATTTCTTTAGAACTTCATTATCTGTAATACACCAATACCAATTCAACCTCTAAACTGCTCCCTTTCCTCAATGACTTTTCAAAATTATATTTGTGCTTCTCATTATCTATTTTCTCCTTGAATTGTAACTCACTGATGGCAGGGACTCTATCTGATCTTTCCTATGTATGCTGAGGGCCCAGTGTGTATAATAGGTTCTGAGGTATTTTTTAACTGAATCTGATGTATTCCTGGAGGTCCGGGATTTGGAAGGACAAGGACGTTATCATACCCAGACAAATTCTGTACAAAAATAAGCTATTTCAGATGCAAATCTTGTCTGGATTTGAGTTGTAGACAGAGGAGTGCTAAATTTAAGAAATTTTCTGGGAGTTGGAAAGCTTTGGTTGTTTGAAAATATGTGGTAGCTTTTCAGGATCTGTAAGTTATATGAACAGTGTAATTCTGGTAGCATAAAGTAAATTCAAAGCTTCTTCCCTCCATTACTAAGGTTAGTCCTGACCTATGGTTTCAGAACTTGCATTTGTGTAGGCAACTTTTTACTTTCCTCTCTGTCTCTCTTCCCCTTTTTGGTCACCTAGAATTAAAGAGGGAGAGAGGAGACTAGACTGAAAAGGGTAAATGCCCCTAATGTGATTGGTCCTATAGTGAGCTGGATGTTGGTGGCTCTGTAGAGATATATTTTGTATAGATATTACTTGGTACTAAGTTTATTTGATTTGCTACATGAGAACTTTTTAATGTTTACCAATATTTGTAAAGGGACTTTTGCAAATTTAAAACTTTTTTGGAAGAACAATATGAATGTTAGTTTTTGGCTTACAGTCAAAGATAATGCTTTCACAAGACGCAGAAAATAAGGTTGCAGAAACTGCTTTCCAGCATTTGATGCAATTAAAGGTTTCTGGCATAAAGTGTTTAACATTTGAGCCTCTAGGCAAACGGCCAGGACTAAGCAAAATCAATGGCCATGGACATGATCCCATTTTCCTGCTTAAAGAGTCAGCCTGTGCAGTGTGGTTAGATTCATTTTAGGGAGCCCTGGAAGGCTCCAAATGAAATTTGTTTTCATCCCTAGACTTTTGCTACAATGTCTTTTAATTGTGCCATCTCACATTGTGCTGGTGTCAACTGTCCAGTGTCACAACCTTGCCTGCATGGGTCAACTCTTGGCAGGGCGCTCCCTGCAATTCACAACTGGACAGTACTCACCTGCTCAGGGTCTCCTCTTCCAGCCAAGGTCCCTGGCTGAGCTTGAACTCCCTGCGTCACTTTACCACTCAAATAAGAAATTCTCATTAGAAACAGGACAAGACTTATTATTCAAGTCCCTTCTATCTCTACAGAATACTAAGAGGAGTGCTCCTTAACAGCAGGTGGGAAATTAATGCTACTGTATTTAATAAATGATTGTTACATATACCAGAGCCCAAGGGGAACCAGGAGGTTGCCAGTGCAGACTAGGAAATAGATGTGTTCATACCCACAAAAAATTTTGTGTGCTATCTATGGAAGAACATATGCAATTTGGGCAGCAATATTTAACAATTTCAGAAATCACATAAATTTCAGAGTATAGAAGGAGACCCTGAGCAGGTGAGTACTGTCCAGTTCTGAAATGTAGGGAGCGCCCTGCCAAGAAGTATAGAAATTTGATAAATTAAGTCAGACAGAATATTTTCTAGGCATAGATAAGACATAGTAACATCAAGCATAATTTTTATTTATTTATTTATTTATTTGAGCTGGGATCTTGCTCAGTCACCTAGTGCAGTGGAGTGTAGCAGTGCAATCTTAGCTCACTACAACCTTTGCTTCCGAGGCTCAAGCCATTCTCCCACTTCAGCCTCTGGAGTAGCTGAGACCACAGGTGTGTGCCACCATGCCTGGTTAATTTGTTGTTGTTGTATTATGGAGACAGGGTTTTACCACATTGCCCAGTCTGGTGTCGAACCCCTAAGCTCAAGCAATTTGCCTGCCTTGGCCTCTCAAAGACTGCTGGGATTACAGTCTGGCTTAATTTCTATTTTTTACAAAACAGTGTATTTGTCAAAGAAGCCAAGGTGAGCTCATTTGCATTTTTTGATGATTTCTTTTCTTTCATCTGGTAAACATTTATATTCATTACAGAGTAAAGAGGAACAATTATTTAAGTGTTAACAGCAGAATAAATACAGAGAAGCCTTTAAACAAGACCTGTTTTGGAATCGACAATCCATGCGCTTTAGGCATTTGTTAAAAATTCTCTGTGAGGATTACACTTTGAGCTAGGAGTCAAGGTTGCTTGATTCTTAAACAACAGACACTCACACTGGAATAATAGACTGCTATTTATGCCAGAGCCATGAAGCCCTCTGGTGTTCAGATTAAATGGAGATATGTAATAAATTAGGAAGAAAATGAAACTCATCCCAAAGTAATTGAATTTATTCTTTTGCAATACTTGAGAACACAGTGCATCTGAAATTCAAATCAGTTTCCCCAGGTAATCAATAAGACACACAGAAATTTAAAAAATAAAAACAGGGCTGGACGAGGTGGCTCATGCCTGTAATCCCAGCACTTTGGGAGGCCAAGGCAGGTGGATCACGACGTCAAGAGATCGAGACCATCTTCGTCAATATGGTGAAACCCCGTCTCTACTAAAAATACAAAAATTAGCTGGGCATGGTGGCACGTGCCTGTAATCTCAGTTACTCAGGAGGCTGAGGCAGGAGAATTGCCTGAACCCAGGAGGCGGAGGTTGCGGTGAGCCGAGATCGCGCCATTGCACTCCAGCCTGGGTAACAAGAGCAAAAAACTCTGTCTCAAAAAACAAAATAAAATAAAATAAAAAATAAAAACAAGACTGTCAAGAACTATAGGATTAACTGTTTTATATTGGAAAGAAAAGAGGGCACAGTTTTAAGCCCCCTTCCAATGCTGGCCTGCTCTGTCAGGATGGGCACACATCACAGATTTGCAGTCATTGCTGAGCCCTCCTTTGCCCTCATGAACTACCTTCCATTGATCAGCTGGTTCTGCTAAGGTCACTCATTTAACACGTCTCAAGTCTGTTGACTCCTCCCACCCCTTTGTCTTTATCTTGTCCTATTCCATCTACTCTCCACATAGCAGATTTTCCAAACTGTAGATTCATTTTATTTAATTGTTTAAAGCTTTTCAACGAATCCCTCTGACTCTCTGAGTCATGTTCAGATGCCTTAGCCTGCCCTTCGTGGCCTGCCCCGCCCACTGGAGGTTTGGCTTTCCCAATCTCTCCTCCAGCCACGCCCCAGTTTCTATCAAGCAGCTCTGCCCACCCTTGCTATGCACCTTTGCACAAGCCCCACATATCCTTGTCTCTTCCCTCCCCTTCCCTCTGTGTGCTCTGTGTCCTGAAACTCATCCTTCCACACTTGACGTGGATATTGTTTTCTCTAGGGAGACTTGGCTGCACGCCCATCCATCCCCAGCCCAGGTAGGTTCTCTTCCCCGGCGCTCCCATGATGGTCTGTGGGTTGCCCTTCCTGGAACAGCTCGGAACAGGCTTCTGCTTCCAAAGAGAACACTCCTTGAGGGAAGGAACTGTGTCTTACTGACTGCCCTGATCTGTATTGTCATGGATAACACAGCACAGTGGGGAGGCATCATGGGGAGGCATCCATAAATATTCACTGAATGAATTAATGTATACTTGGGTTTTATAATAATAGCATGAGGTCTCCATGCCCAGGAAAGAGTAGAGGAAACACAAGACCTCTTTAAAATACCATAGCAAGTAAGCTCCAGAGAAGTTATATTTGAACGAGAGTCATGGCTTAAGGTCGTCTTACAGGACAGTTCCATGGGATTTTAAGTTTTTGAGAGTTAGGTTCCTAAAAGGGTAAATGTAAACCTCTGCTTGTGTTTTTATTAAGAGTGTCTGATATTTTGGGCTGGGCATGGCGGCTGATGCCTGTAATCCCAGCACTCTGTGAGGCCAAGATGGGTGGATCACTTGAGGTCAGGAGTTCAAGACCAGCCTGGCCAACATCACAAAACCCTGTCTCTATTTAAAAAATCAGCCCTATGTGGTGGGCAGCTGTAGTCCCAGCTATGCAAGAGGCTGAGGCACGAGAATCATTTAAACCCGGGAGGTGGAGGTTGCAGTGAGCCAAGATCAGGTCACTGCCCTTCAGCCTGGGTGATCAAGTGAGGTTCTGTCTCAAAAAAAAAAAGTCTGATATTTTTTCAGAAATTCAGAAATCTGATATTTTTCTCAACAATATCTGATATTTAAAAAATTATTGTAAGTATGAAAACATTTCTAAAAGTTTTAGAAACAAAATAAAAAAGTCACTGAGCACTGCACAGCTACTTGTGTACTTGTGTATCTTCTGCTGTTTTTCCTCAGCAAAATTTTAAAGTAATACAATCATTAAATATAAACTTTCAGATGTAACCTCTATAGTCTTGAAATTTATATTTACTCATATGCAAATACAAACATAAATACTAACAAAAATATAAACACGCTCATGTTATGTGTTACTCCACTAACTGGGGTACTGAGCACGTAGAAAGTAGAGGCAGGGTGTCAGACATCTGTTTTTGCTTCTGTGGGTCACAGTGGAGGTGGTGTGTTCATGGAACTGGCGGATGTAGCCTGGCCTCCGGGTTGTATGGCTTCTTCATCACTGTGATGACAGCAGTCGCCTTGGCAGACCCTCCTGAGTGGTTTCTGGATGTCCCCTGGAGTGTTTTTTATCATCCCCAACAATGATTCAGTAAATTGTTTATTCCACTGCAATTTCTTATTCTCATTAAACTGGCTAGGTGTTTTTTTATTTTCTGCTGTTGAACTTCGACTGACACATTCCTTTCCCTGCCAAGCTCTCTAATGTCTGAGTGATTTTCTGAAGCCCACCATCACTTTCTTTTGGAACATGGGGAAAAATAATGCTCTTCTCTGGGTGGAGACTTGAGGAAGAAGCCACATTGTGTCCCTGAAGGTTTACAATCTACTGAATGATTCTCTTTTGTCTTCCTCTTCTCTTGTCTTTGGGGACAATGAGGATAATATTTGGGCATAGCAGGAACATTGGAGACACCAGTTAATAACGCTGGAAGGAGTGTGTGTCCTCAATTATTTTGGCTTTTTCTATCCTGAGGTGTATTTTGTATTTTTAAGTCCTCAGCTTTGGGTCCCAGTTGCCAACAGAAAGGCAAAAGAGATGATCCATGCGACATTCGTTTTACAGGCTATTGGAGACTTACTGGTCAAGAAGTAGCTTGGTACTTGGCTTCGTTTTTTTTTTTTTTCAGAAGAGATAAAGCGAGGTGATCTGACCATAGAATGTATACCACTTCTGTGAGTGTTTTCAGGTGGAGAATGAGGGGTCATGACAAAAACACTTCGCAGGTCTCTGCTTTGAATGGTGTGTGATTTTCTGAGATGGGGAACACGGGAGGGATGACAGTGAGGCAAGGTCTCAAGTATCCTTTTGGACAAACCTGAGGTGCCTGTGAGGGGTGTAAATGGAGACAGCAGTAGGGCAGGAGGTAAGAGGAGAGGCTGGGCTGAGAGAGAACACTGGAAGTTGTCCAGATTTAAAACTGGGTGGATGAGACTGTCTAGAAAGACAAAAAGAAGAAGCAAAGGGGGAAACTAATTGTTCTTGTTATTATTTTTGTTTAAATAGAACAAATTTATGATGTTAGGATGCTGACAGGAAGAACTGGTAGTGAGGGAGAAGATATGGCGGCTGGAGTGAGATCTTTAAGATCAAAGAAGAAACACAATTTAGGAGATGTGAAAAACTGGCCTGTGGTTGCTTAAGGGACACTTATTTTTTTTCTATTATATGAGAAAAGGAAAGTTGAAGGGGTTCCCATCTGGTAGCTACAGATGGGAACGCAGAAGCTCAATGTCAGTCGGCCACCTTAGAATTCCATGTCTTTTTCCTGAAGCTATGAAATAACATAGTTCATATTTATATGATTTTTGAGCAGAAATTTTTATCAATAGGTCTTTCTATATTATCTCTTAGAAGTCTCTATTTCCAAGGGGTGGGGGTACAAATATAAACCCTTACATAGGCCAAGACCCTCAGTGAATCATAAAAATAATTAAAGTTTGAAAAACTTCGTACTACATAACACTTTGAAGCTAAACTGAAGGAGATAAAATGATACGCTTCATAGTAATTACGAGCAGATTTTATTTTAAACTGAGCTAATTCTCACTGAAAGAAAAGGTAACCTTTCATACCTTCTTATTAACTTGTTTTTCAAATGCCACCCACTGGCATTTGAATAGTGACATTATTTAGGCATTTTAAACATTACAGAGCCCATGCTTAAGGTTGAGATGGAAGAGCTCCTATGAAGTTGCTGGAAAACCACAGCAAAAAGATTGGGCCATGGACCACAAGGAGGTGGGAGGTGGTCACCTGCAGGGAGACGTTTTCCTCAGGGATGCGAGGCCCCGATGTACACAGGCAAGGCTGGTGCTGTGCTTGCCAAGTCACTGTCAAGGTCCCTGGCACTTTCAGCGCCCAGGAGTGGAGCTGTTTCACTTTCAGCACCTGGGAGTGGAGGCGGCTTTGCTGCACTCGGGCCACTTCACAGGAGCATTAAAATGATTAACCAACTACTATGAACAGCAAAGAGAAGAGGAGGAATGCGGGAAGAGGGAAGATTCCTTCGCATTTCAGTCCCAGTTTCCAAAGCACCTTCCCTCTATAAGGAGTCTTGCTCATTTTTTTAACCAGTTCACAACCACGTCACTCATTTCTGCAGGGCCCTGTCCCGTGGGCCTGACCAAAGGGCGGGGCATTGTCCAGTCCTGGGGATCTAACCCTGATGAGTTTATGATGCTTTTGGGAAAAGAAGACTTGGATAAATGAAACAGCTAAAGAAACGTTTAAGGCCACAGCTAAATATTAAGTTGTGAGGAACTGTACTGACTAAATGCTATGAGTCCAGCAAAATGATTAATTAGGGTAGCTTTGGACATGAAGGAAGGTTTTGTGGAAGGAATGAGTCTTGAAGAAATGTGCAGGGCTGAGATATTTAGGAAGGAGGAGGGCAGAATTTCAAGCAGGAGGAATAATGTGACTCAGGGTTCTCAGGAGCAGGTGCCTAGGAAGCCCCTCCCTGGTGATCAGCCCACCTCTGGGGACCCAGGTAAGCAGGAAGTGGAGAAAGAGAAGGAGTCTGTAAAAAAATCTGGGGCCACACAGTGTTGTAGGAACCCAGCCCCAGCAAACCCAATCACTGCTTTTCTCCTGCCCCTTTTGATTGATTAATTCGCAATTAACAAGTCTATACTGCTGATTGATTTATTGCTTATTCATTCCCTTTAGTAACAAGAAATAGACGGCATTCTAGAATATCATCCGGCTCCATTGGCCTGTGCTTTAAGGCAGGCTGTTAATCAGGACCTCTCTCTGAAAGAAAGTAATGTCGGAAACAAGGGGAGGAAAACAAGCACAACAAGAAACTGGAAGACTAGATGCCTGTGACCATGATGGGTGGCCTCCCATGGCCTGGATTGACTGTTGGGAATTGAGGATCATGTCAGGCCCTGTGAATCTCTGGGTTTCTTTGTTAGTTCTTAGTTCAAATGGGAGAATTACGTACAGGCATCTAGACAAGTCATGTTTTGGAGCACTGTAGTTCTATGTATTGGATTAGTCTCTGGGGAGTGAGAAAGTGTTTTCAATAGTACTGCTGACAGCTGCCCAAAACTTACTGATTTTTCAGGGGCACTGGGTTGCATTAAACCTACCACTACAAATTGACCAGCTTTGTCTGTTGGCACGATTCACTCTTCCAGCTAAGCAAAAGCCAACCGATTTCCTCACATGTTTAGAAACCTTATCTCACCATTCCACTTGAATACTTCTTTCACTATAATTTCTTTATATTCTTATTTTTTTGCAATATTATATGTATTTCTGTAAGTCATCTCAAATCTTCTTCTTTTCTTTTTTTGAAGGAAGTAAGTTATAAATATGCAAACAAAACATTTTTAATCTTTTCTTTAGTTAAAATAAGGAATTCTGAGGAAAAAATAATAACAAAAATATCTAAGAGGTGAGGGAGGATTAAACTAATCCCTGCAATCTATTTCTTAAAGACTTCTGGAGATAAATAATTTGCATTTCTTTGATGCATTCTAATATCTGACAGTGCCCATTGTCAAGAATATATGTTTAGCTGAAATTCATAGATCATAGTTTAATAGGAGTGAGTTCTTTTTAATTTTGTCTCCAGGATGCTTTTCTTCTTGTTTCCAGCACTAGGTCTCCCATTCCAACTTCAAAATCATGTACAGGAGATGCTCCTACTTCAGCTGGTAATCATGTACAGGAGATGCTCCTACTTCAGCTGGTAATCATGTACAGGAGATGCTCCTACTTCAGCTGGTAATCATGTACAGGAGATGCTCCTACTTCAGCTGGTAATCATGTACAGGAGATGCTCCTACTTCAGCTGGTAAGTCTCTTAGGCCTGGATTGTGGTAGGGACTTCTATCAAGGTGAAGTTAAGTTATTTGGAGTGTGTGGACCTAAATCTGAGGACCATTACATCTGCTCACTTGAGCAGCTTGCCAGACAGGACCCTGAGGTTGGCAAGATGGCTGGTTCCAGGCTCCTGGGGTTCAGACAAGTTGTCTCCAAATTGCCACAGGGCCAGAGTCAATCCTAGGGGCATCTGGACTTTAGCAGGGTACCCCTTTCAGGGCCAGGTATTGCAGCCCCAGGGTCTCCTGGGTCTGTCTTCCCTTCTTCTCATCTTTCCCTTCACTTCTCTGCCTGGGTTTCCACTCCATTGCTCTTTAGATTTTGATCCTCAGTAGTACAAGGCACACAAAACGCATTAACCCTTTTGCTATGGAAAAGCAGAACCAGTTCTTAGAAACAAAGAATCAACTCCTTAGAAACTCTTCTGGAGAGGAAATGGGAAGCTTTGATCACATCTTGGTGAGTCACTCTTTCCCTAGGAAGGAGAGCATAATTTACCTGAGGAAACAATACAACAGACACCCACCCCAAGTAATGCTTTTATGAAGTTCTGACTTCCAAGGAAGAGGAGCAGAATTGAATGGCATTCTGATTTGGTTAGAGCACATCATAAGTTTAGAGATGATTGATTATTAAAATTAGAGCAAAGCATCCTCCATTTCTCTAGGCACAATAAGCAATTTTTGTGTGACTTTAAAAATTAGGTATTTCCCAAACTTGTTCATTTTGATTTTTTAATTCAATTTCTTTCCCCAAATCCTCATATCTCTCTGTAAAATTAGGTTCAACACCTGATGCCCCATGAAAGCTGTGTTTGATGCTGAGGGACAAAGCAAGGTCATGTCAGGGTTTTAAATGCTGCTTATTTGTTGCAGAATTTAGTTTCATAATTTTTATAACCATACTGCTGTGATAAGTCATGCTCAGCCCTGCCCATGACATCTCAATAGTCAATCCTTCTTCAAGGCACCAGCATCTCAGATTGCTACATTCTATTCCTGTAATAAGTATTTCCTGGGGCTATAATTGCCTGAGCATATGGTGAGAGTGTAATATGATGGAATGATATATCACAAGCTGATTCTAATCACCTATCTTTAATCCATTACTTCCAGATCACTGGGGACTTATTTCTAAGGCATTTTTTCAAACTCTCTCAGTCTCTTACTTCTTTAGATATCATACAACTGCTTCCAGTAAATCTGCATTTCCAGCACCAACACAGCCATCAGGACTGTCATGTGTGGACTTTTTCGCCTTTTCTGGGTCACAAGGACTCTTGTCCTGATGGGCAAGAAGCTTCTGTCCAAATGGCTGAATGCTGAGATCGAGGGGGTGCAACAGCTCTTACCTTAGGGAAACCACATCCCAGGGTGCTTCATGCCTGTGCTGCTGCCATAGGTCAATTTGATGGTTTTTTAGCTTCTATCCTGGGACCCCACCTATTTTAGTTAAAGTATATATTTGGCTGCAAGTTCCATGAACCCTTCCTTAAAGATGGCTTAGCCAAATCCAGGTCTGTTTGCCCCCTAACAAGGCTGAAGATGGATGGTTGGTTGGTAGCATTAGTTCAGCTATAGCCAGCACTGCCAGGAACGTAGCTCTGCCCTTCTTAGTTCTGCTGCCTTTCAGTCCCACAGTTTTCGTCTCCTAGTTCCCAAGTGGAAACTGCAGTACCAGATGTAATGTCGATGAGCTGTGTACTCAGGCCGGAGAGCTGAAGGTCAGCAGTAGCTTCTCCCTTTCCTAAAATCTGAAGCTGTACTTTGTCAGCTAGGTCTTTGGCCACACCCACTTGCAAGGGAGGCTGGGAAAGAGATGGCTGTTTGTGCACCCAACCAGCAGTGCTGCAAATCGAACAAAAGGGAGGCATTCTAAAGTATTTATCTGAGGCAATCTCTATACTGAAGCTGCTGCTGACCTGGAGAATGCCACAAGTTATGAGACGGTGTTGATCTCCATTACTGAAGATAAAAATGCCAGATACCCACCAGATTTGCAGCTATGGTGTGGGCATGAGAGAAAGAGAGAGAGAGAGAGAGAGAGAGAGAGAGAGAGAGAGAGACAGACAGACAGAGAGGTTGAACTTGTATCCAGCTGCACTTGAAGCCAGCCTTACTCACTACCCCTCTCCCCACTTTTTTTGTTTAAGACAATTTGGGTTGAGTTTTCTGACACTTGCAACCAGATACATCCTAATTAATACATATATACAGTGCAATATTTTTCTCTTTTCCTGGTATAAAATAATAAAATGACTTCCCCTAGTATTCTTTTTTGTTGCTAACCACTTCATTAGTTTGCTAGACTAGTTAAAACTTCAAATCCCTTAGTCTTCTTTATTTTCATCCCCCCCACCAAAAAAACTATAGTGTCCATGTTGTCTTAACGGCCTTTAGTTCATAAGATAAATCATGAACAAACATAAACTTACAGTAAATTTATCCAAAGCTTCTCTGTCTTCCAATTTCCGTATTTCACACCACATACTTCTGTACGTTGACCTCGTTTCAGAGACTGTTTGTGGGATGTGGTGGCCAGCCTCCAAAATGGCCTCCAGTGTCTCAACTTACTGACAGTCAACCTCTCGTGAACTTCTTTCTTACATTGAACCAGCTTGGTCTGGTACTGCATTCATGAATGACATGTCATTTCCAAGGTCAGGATATTCAAATCTGAAATTTTTATCTTGGTCTCATCCTCCTTCCTTCTCTCTTCCTCTGGGGAAACCCAATTACCCTGCTGTAAGCAGTCCTATGAAGAGGTCCATGTGCTACAAAGCTGGGTCTCAGCCAACAGCCATGTGTATGAGCTTAGACATGGAGTTGCCAGCCCCAGTCAAACCTCAGATAATGCAGCCCCAGATGTCACTTGGATCGTAGCCTTCTAAAGACCCTGAGTCAGAACTATCAGCGGATCTCATATTCTTGACTGGTGGAAACTGTGAAAAAAAAAATAAATGTTTGTTGTTCTGAGCTGCTAAGTTTGTTACATAGCAATAGATATATATTTGTTATGCAGCAGTGAAGAACTAATATGGGTGGCTTAACCTAATTGACAATAGAAGATTAAAAATTTAAATAAGTGCATGAAGGAAATGAGAATAAGGAAGAGATGAAACCAGGAGTTAGGTTTGAATACAAAATACATGTGGCAAATTCCTGTGACTTTGCTAGAGGTGACCCACTGATTTGTCCGAATGATTTTGGCAGTTGGTGCTAAAAGAGAAAAAGAGAAAAACACAATTAGTATAAACCAGAAAGAAATTTCTCCAGTGGATCTTTGTGAAAAGAACATTGTGTAATGCCATGCACAAATGTTTCAAAAACATTTTTTTCCTGTAGAAATGAAAATTATCTGTTCATATTTGATAGTAGCCTCTAATAACCATATAATTTGTAGGAAATAAAATGCTTCCCTTCAAAATGAGATGGCCTCTATTTTAGACCTAACAGATGGGTCCAGATATGCAGAGCTCCCCAGTATAAAGAATTGTTAAAAGTCAGAGCTCAAAATTCAGTTTCCTTTACTACAGGCACTTTTTAAAACTTGAATTTTTAATTAATTGTTTAATGTGAGAATGCATCTGTAAGACCCAGTGAGAAGTATGACCTATGAATGTGGAACAGTTGGATACAATTTAGAAAGCTCTGGAAAATAAGTCTCCTACGTTATTGAGCCGAAGGTTTGTATTCCAAAATCTGCCTTCATTTACTTATAAGAGAGCTAACTAATCACTTCACAGATGGGTTTCCTAGATATGAGCTTAGTTGAGGATAGTATACATCAGCATGTATAATTAAATATGGAACATTTTTGGCACTGTAATAATAGGAATGGACATAGTACACCACATACAACAACACAGATCAATTCAGTGCTGAGTGGGAGCCTGCTTATATCAGCTCTCTTTCCAACTCTGAGACTGGTGATTTCATGCTACTAACTTGAAATCAGTTGTCAAAACTTTACCAGTTCACCCCTGGGTGAATTTCTCAAATAGAATGGTGAGTGAATGAAGCAAAAAGAGTATATGTCCTATGATTCCATTTATATATGAACTATAAAAATAGGCCAAATGAATCTGTGCCTGTAGAGGCCAGGGTAAAAGGTTACTTGTGAAAGGAGGGTGGTGAACAGAAGGGGCATGTGGCAGGCTTCTAGGATGTTGATGGATGCTATTTTTTGATTTGAGTGCTGGCATCATGGACATGTTCACTTTTTGAAAATTCGCAAACATGAACTCTTATGAGTTGTACATGTTTTTGTATGTCTCTCATTCTTTAATTAGTCAAAAATAACAAAAAAGTAAGCAAGCTATTAATTTAAAAATGAGTCAACCAGACAAAATATTACAAAACAAAAATAAGAGGAGAAACAAGTATAAGAGAAGTATAGTAGAAGACACCGAAAGGTACTAAAGAGAACACCACAGGAATTTGCTGTCCTGATGTTTGACACGAGTGAAGATTTCTCTTAAAATTTCCCTTCAGACAATCCTTCATTTTTTTAACTAAACTTCGTATGATCTTGCCTTAATGAGGAGCATGACATTAATAAAGAATAAGTTAGACTCTATTATATATGAAAATCTCCATAGATATGACTTCTTAACACTAAGCTTGTGATAAATATTGAGGAATGTGAGTTTAAAGCTATACTTGCTGGCAAATACCTGGAGTGCTGCTGTTTATGTTAGAAACCATATGATTTTACAGCCAGACACACTGGAAATCAAATTGACATCTAATTAGCCATGCTAAGGAGCATGCCAAAGCTCTTAAAATATAATCTTAATAGGAAAATTGCCTCTAAGTGCTGTGCTAATGTAGCTTAGTTCATATATTCCCCATTTGAGAGTTCCAGTATTTTTGCTCTGTTGCTTGACTGATTTCAAATATACCTGAAGAATCTGCAAAATGAAAACAATCCTTTATTAGACAAAATTTAATTTCTTTTGGACTCAATATCCATAAAGCAGAGATAATAACGATAGCTAGGGAAAATTATCAGATTAAATTAAAATATACCAGCAAAGTGTTTTTGTATCTTGTAAAAGGGAAACTATTCCCTCAGGGGAATGCCATTGTATTTCCATTGTCTCTGAATGCCATTTCTTTAAATTTGATTCAGTTTTTCAAAATTACATAGAGTCTCTACTATATAATCCCTTATGTGCTGGGGAGCGTACAATGAAAAATCAGGTTACAATTTCTTTGTTCAATAAGCTCCTGACAATCTTGGAGGAGACAGGGCACATGTGAAATTGATATTTATAGCATAAAATGGGTCTCCCTGAACATGAGTTCTGTTGGAATTTAACTGGTACTATCACAAGGGGATAAGGAGGAGGTTTCTGGTCAGATATATTTGGGAAGGACTGGGTTAAGTTTATGTTAACTAGTTTCGCTTATGAAAAGACTTTTCAGTGCATGTAATATGCTATTGTAAATATGAATTTCTAGGATAGACAATAATGGAGTTCTTAGATTTTTATATTTTGGGAACATTTCATCAAAGAACACCTTGGTTGAGAATTTATATTGATAAATATTGCCACTCAGGACATAGCAGTAAAATGCAGAGGTGACAACATAGAATTTTAGTTTAGAGGTCCTGGCTTTAAGTCTTGGCTTTTTTACTTCTAATTTTCTAATTTTTAGAAATTATTGAAGACCTTACCTAAAAAAGCAAAAGTATTTTAGATTTTCCCTTTTTCAGTGATGTGATGGAACTGTTTCCAGAATTTTAAAGAATTTTTTTTACCTAGTTATTAAATACAGATATTAGTAAAGATTTATATATATATTTGCAATTATAATTACATATATAATTGCAATTTATATATATAATTATATTCACAATTATAATTACATATATAATTGCAAATATGTTTCTATATATACATTTGTATATACATATATGTGTGTATATATATATAATTGCAAATGTATATATAAGGTCTATATGTATATTTATATATATATATAAACCTTATATATATTTGCAGTTAAATTTTACTAAATAAAAGATAATATGCATGCAAAATTCATCACTTCCTAATTATTTTATTGTATTTTACAGTTTTCTATGTTCCTGTGGTTGTTGACATTTACTACTGTATCAGTATGATGGAAATACTGTATAATTGTGTGCTACTGTACATCTCTTCACATCTCTATGTCCACTGATGATCATGTTGGCAACCTGAAATCAGCCATGGTGGGATATTTATACCATGGAAAGAGGCAAATGCAACAAATTCGTGCCCCCACTCCTCTCCAGCTGGTTGTTAAACGTTCACCAGCACACCACTGGTTTCAGTGACAATTAAATGTATGATGTGTATTAAACTCTGTGAACACTGCCTTAGTTGTGGGACAAGTGTAACAGGATGGAACTTGCGTAACAGGATGCTGTGAGGTACCTGTGGCGACTCTTCTTGCTTGCTCTCAGAGCTAAGAAGAAAAGAGACTACTGGAGAATTAGGGCCTTATTGAAAACAAAGGTATGATCTCTCTGAGTTCGTTTGGAAAAGAGCCAGATCTTGCCTGAGGTGCCAGCTCTGGGGCTAAAGAAGCTTTGATCAAGGAAATAAGAAGATATCTGGGAGTAAGCGGAGGTTGTCTTTTGTGAGGAGGGAGGTGTCCTTAAAGAGAAGCCATCTGTTCCTTCTTAATATCCCTTGAGGCAAGAGTGTACTTGGCTGTTAGACACCTTAAGTTGCCTAGTAAATTTTGTGAGCTTTAAAAAGAAGGTGCTTTGTGTGTTGATGTCTATATTAACTTCCTATTGCTGCGATAACAAATTACCACAAGTTTTTGTAGCTGAAGACAGCACAAATCTATTGCCTCACAGTTCTGGAAGTCAGAAGTTCTAAACGATTCTTAGGAACTAAAACCAAGGGGTTGGCAGGACTGCATTCCTCCTAAGGGATCTAGAGGATAATTCAATGCCTTGATTTTGTTCTTACTTCTGCAGAATGTAGAGGCCACCTGCATCTCCTGTCTGCTGACTGCCTCCTCCATCCTCGAAATGCATCAATTCAGTCTCTGCTTTCATCATCATATCTTCTCTTGAAGCTTTGACACTCTTCCCCCCACTTAGAAGGACCCCTCTGATTACACTAAGCCCACCAGTATAACCCTGGAAAATCTTCCCATCTCAAACTCTTTAATTTTATCACATCTGAAAAATAACTTTTGCCATTTAAAGTAACATATACACAGGTTCTGGGGATAAGGATGTGAACATATTTGAGGAGCCACTATTCTCTCTCTCCCACATGCCTTATTACCATGTTGAATGACCACTTAAGTGCAAGTCTTGTAGACTTGCTCCCATGATCTCAGAACTGTAGAAAGAGCATCCCAGTCAGGGAGAGACTGTCCTCTTGAATTTCCAGTTCCCAAAGAATACGGACTATGGAATCTACTTGCTACCAGAGCCCTGAAATTAGGGTGACAAGAAATGGATGATACTAAGTGATAAAGGTTCACTGGGACAAACTCAGTGTGCACCAGTGTGGCTCGAATGCCAGAGGAATGTGACAGGGGCCTCTGATTGGGACTGCCTGGAAATAGAGTTGAATCTTGCAAGGGACCACTGATTCTAGGGGAAGAATTTGAGATTGAGTTTCACACCAGCAAGGTCTTCTGGGGCCTCTACTCGTCCACAGGAGTCAGGAGACAACAAGCCAGATCCCTGGTGATCATCAACAGAAAAAGAAGAGCAACTGACAACCACTGAAGGAAGATTGTTAATGACCAACAAAGAAAAAGAGAGTTAATCCAAGAAAGTCAACTGACGTGAAACAAAACAGCTTTTTCCACTCTCCTCCCCAACACCAGAGTAACCTGTGTAAGAAAGGACAATGAAAGACAGCCCTTCCTACTTCACTCTCAATCCTCCATAAGAGGGGTGATGGAGAAGGGTATGGTAGAGTCAGCTTGAGTCAGATTTGAGATTGCAGTTTAAAAATGATCAGGACTAAGTCTTAGTGATTAAAGTGCAATAGTTAATACTAAAAAAAAAAGTAAAAGGTTATGGAATCAGATTGGAATATCAAAAATAGAGTCTGCTACTTGGCAGGAAGTTGGGAGGTAGGCAGAGCTCAGTTGCTGTCAGTTGTTTGAAAAAAAACTTCCCAACTGTACCCCAGAAAGAATTATTTTGTAGCTAATAAATGCTGCTGGGTTGCAGAGATGCAGCAGAAAGATTGGGATGCCACACTCCAGGGACCCTGCACTGGATGGAGGAGGCTGGCTGGTCCAGGGAGAGGGGCAGAACGTCAAGTTACTTTTGCTCTCCTAAAATAATTGACACTTGAAAGGATAGAGGGAGAAGAGAGGAAAATACACATTTTTTTTGAATGGAAAGGATTTGCTTTAAAAAATGGGCTAATTATCTCATAGCCCAGAAATAATACAAGGAAGAACCTTCCACATATTATGTGAGGGATTACAGCTGGGCTGTTCATCCCTTTGCTAATTTAGGCATCTTGGCACCATGCGAGCCATCCGGGTTGTTGACACGCAGGAAGCCAAACTCCCATGGCCTCATCACTCATTTAAAAGCCCGTCATAGTGAGGGCATGAGCAGAGAGAGTACAGAAAGAGACAATCATTACTTTTTCTTTTTAAGATGCATATTACAGCTGAAAATGCCAAACTTGAGAACAAAGAATTGCTATCATTTGTAAAGAAATGAGTCAGAAAAAGTCATAATTCGATTGATATTTCATCTCTAGCTGTCTGTTTTCCTAAACCAATTATCTTGCTTAATATCACTCAGCTGCTTTGCTGTCAGTGAAAAACAGGATGCAGAAACAAGAGGAAGCCCCAGTGAAGCCCTTCCTCAGGAGGTGGAAGTTTGTCAGAAGTTTCCTTCAGGAGTCTAAGCAGGGATGTGGAGAGAAGAAGGGGAAAACATTTGCCCTCTACGAACAGAAGAAATTTTGAAGTATCCAAGTTACTCTTAGTGATCTGGTAGATTGAAACATCAGTTTGGTGAACTGATGTGCTAGAGTGATACATCCTCTACCCCAACAGTTAGGAGGATTCTAGCTGCTTTGAACACAATGTAGGGTAATGTCATTCACACTGCCACACCTATTATAGAATAGGCGTTTTATAGTATTGCTGAGGTATAATAACTATACATATTTATGGAGTGCACACTGATGTTTCAATACATATAGTGATCAGAGCAGGGTAGTTAGTGTACCCATCATCTCAAAGAGAATATCTCTTAATTTCAGACATTTCATAATGATAGAGCAATTAATTTTAGAATTTATTTTCATACTCTATCCCTTGGGGAAGTGATAGCAAAATTATAAAAAATAGAGAACATAAATCACTGTTTTTATACTAACAAAATTCGCTAAAACCTCTCATATATGACATGATTACATCATTGCAGAGTGATAATTCCAGGTCCAAATTTCCAGCCATCTGTTGTTCATCTCTGCCTTCAAGACCAGGCACAAAATACCTAATACATCTAGAGTCAAACTGGTTTCTTTCTGAAGATGACTCTTTGTTTTGAATGTGCTATACTTCAATTCTAATTAGTCTCTCTGCCCTCTCTTACATACACAGACACACATACATGCTCAAACTCATGGACACACCCTAAGAAAGAGAAAAGATACAGTTTCAACAGGCTGGCACTAGAATTCATCTTAAGAATCAAACTTCTCTGTTGAGGTCAATGTGTTGGGGGAAGATCAGGTTCCAAGGGCATAATACAAAAGGAGGTATGAAACAGTAAAGGAACCAAACTTTCTTTCCTAGGAAGGGGAAGGAATGTGGGAATTTGGAAATGGTGTTGATCAGAGGAAAAGGAAAGTGAAGGAAGCCAAGAAACATAGCAAAAGGCTGGAACCTTGGGAGAAAGTTTAAGTGAGAAATATCTAGCAGTTTGAGTGGTGACTATTAAAAATAGGGATGTGATATACGTAAAATCATGTTTCTTATACAAAAATAAAATGAGCACATGTCAAAGATCATATTTAACTTCTTAATGAAAACAGTACAGTGTAAAAACCAGTTCAAAGAAAAATTTGAGGAACACACACACACACACACACACACACACACGCAATGAAGAATGCAGAAATCATTTTGCTAAGAGATGCAAAACTGGTTAATATCCTATAGAGCAATAATATATGTGCAAATTGTTATAATGTTTAGCATCATCTCTTTTGCATGATGAAATCCATTATATTTCTACTAGTCAACTTTTTTTTTTTTTTTTTTGAGACAGAGTTTTCCCTTTTGTTATCCAGGCTGGAGTGCAATGGCATGATCTCAGCTCACCGCAACTTCCGCCTCCTGGGTTCAGGCAATTCTCCTGCCTCAGCTTCTGGAGTAGCTGGGATTACAGGCACGTGCCACCATGCCCAGCTAATTTTTTGTATTTTTAGTAGAGACAGGGTTTCACCACGTTGGCCAGGATGGTCTCAATCTCTTGACCTCGTGATCCACCTGCTTTGGCCTCCCAAAGTGCTGGGATTACAGGCTTGAGCCACCACACCAGGCCACTAGTCAACTTTTAAATGTTTCTTTGAACAAAAATTATTTGCATTACTGTTTCTGCATCTTAATTACTACTTCTCACAGACAGACTCCTGAATAACCTAGTCAATAAAAGGACAATCTGAGATGCACACCTCTAAGGAATCAGATGACTCGCAGAGACTAGACTGCTCCTAGATGCCTAGAATTGCACTGAGAGAACACCTCATAATTGGTTTTGCCCATTTACAAATCTTTTGTCATTTTTCCTAACAGATAAAAATATTCAATTTGAAGGGTATTTTGAGACATAATTCTCTATCTTTCCAAACAGTAAAGTTGAACACACACACATATGTCAAGTACAGGCTATCTTTGGGAGGATGGTGTTTAGAAATACGAAGGAAAAAGCTGACTTTGAAGCCTAGATTAGTGTGGAGCAAGCAGAACAAAATAATTGTTGGGAATGATTTGTGAATGAGATTTAGAACTCTGCAGAAGGAACTCAGCACTAGACACAACCAGCAGGTTGCAAAGCACTGAAAATTTACAGAAATCTCATGGAGGTCTTTGCATTTTCTCCAAGATAAGGGATACTGGGCTAAATAGGATGACATGAATTCATATTTAATATTAAGTCATGGAAAAAGACAACCACTATATGCATTTCTACTGTAAAATGTATATAGTGGTTCTTTCTTGATACTGGATTATGGGTGATTTTGATATCATTAAAGTATTTCTTAACTGCCCTTTTTCATAATTTTTAATATTTTGAATAATTTTTGTATGACTTTTTTCTGAAGCTTTTACAACAAGCGCGACTTATTTTTATAATCTGCACAAACAACAAAGCTTTTTAAATTTAAAAAAAAGTTCCTGAAACTTTAAGTTTTTGAAGCTGCATCAGAATGTCTCTGCACCAAAATAGCTATGCCAAAGTGAAGGCTTTAAGCTGGCTTTGTCAAATGTCATATGCTCTTCTTTGTGCTGTGAAGGAGACAGTTGAATCCGGATTTACTAGTCTGAGTAGATAGGACTTGAAATTCAGGTCTTGGAGACCAAGCTTCAGCTCTTGCAAAACAGAGATCTAATTGTACCTCAAATTAACTTGCATCCTTATTTTATGCAATGATTATTTTTTTTCTGGTTAAAATTATTTTAAAACAGTATAACATTATACTGCTACTTTTTCTCTTATTTTGTAAACCTTAAAGTGGAAAAATTCATCCCAATCATCTGAGAGAAAGCTAAATTGCTGGAACAGGGATTTCTCAAGACCAAGGACCTTCTTCAGTCTCATCTCTTACCCTTTGCTCTCAACCACCTCAACCCGCCCTTCTACTCTGAGTTCCAAGTTATGCAGATAGACTTTCAGCAATCTGAGAATACGTCAAGGCTTGCTCTCACAGAACTTCTCCATCTCTTTCTCTAGATCCCTTTATCCTGTCCCCATTTTCTTCATAGCATTTATATATAATATCAGAGTGAGAAACCTGATATAAGAATATATACATTTTATATGGTTATATATCATTAAGATATATTGTTTTATATATTTTATATATCCAATTTTTGTCATGTATGTTGAAGAAGTACCTTTGCCCATGGTTCTTGAACTGCACCAAGGCACCACGGGATATCACAGATGGTTCAAAGGGGGCCCTGCAGGGTCTCCTAGAATTTTGAGGGACATACAGCAACATCTGTGAATATCATGTGGGTAGCATGTGAACTACAAGTCTGTGGCAGTTCATGGTTTCACACTAGATCGTACTACATTCCTTTCAATGATGTTGTATCTTTGTGAAGTTGGGATTTGGTAGCTACTGTGAGAAAAAGCAAGAACTATTTGAAAATTGGTGTGGGACAGAAAATGAGGGTGTCAGCATCCTTCTGAATTCCAAGTGTTGAGAAGGGGCACAGTACCCACCGGGACACATCTCTCAGTAATGGTAGCTGAGATTGAAATAAAATGACTACTTTTATCTTTTAAAATATGTATAGGGGCCCAAAGTGGCTCCGGCCGGATGTCGTGGCGCTTGCGAAGGCGAGGCCAAGAGTTCAAGGCCAACCAACCTCAGCAACCTTACAAGCTCTCATTGATTGGCAAAAAAAATAAATAAATAAAAATAAAATAAAATAAATAAAAATAAATAAATAAATAAAATATGTATATTACTTTTAAGCAACTACCATGCTGTTGGAACACACAAACTTAGTAAGTTGATTTGTGTTCCAATTTCAATCTTTTAGGTCAAAATTCACAGAATTGAATTCATTTGATTAGGCCTCTACTGTTTCAGATTGTCACACATTTTGGAGTTATCAGTTTTTTTAGTTGAATGTAGTCCATTTTTAGCACTACATTGATGAGGTCTTTTCCTTTCTGCCCTCTTCCCTTCCTCCCCTAAGCCCCAGCTCTATCCCCTGCTTCTCCCCATCTCTGGTCTACAGGAGTTTCCTTTTACACTGATTAGCACGATTCTAAGAGATTTGCTGATGCTGACTCACTTCCCCATTAATTAGTGAAGGGCATGATCTGGATGCATTTCCCACGTGTTTATCAGAGCTAAAGCCCTGTTAAATGAAGGGAAGTGTACATTTATTACCCTCCCTCGGTATGCTCTATCCTTTTATTTGCCTTATGCCTAATGAATATCAGTGATCACTGAATACTTTATTTTTGTACAAAATGAAGAACAGACCCTCAAATAATTAGCTTGTTATGGGCAATGATCAGAAAATTTTAGTTCTTGCTTCACAGCAATTATTTCATTAAACTTCATCATCAGACTGCAATCATCCTTTTAGCATCGGTTCTCAACAAAGGTAACAGTCATCACGTGTTTTCTCTTTTCTGCCTTCAAAGTGACGCTTAATTAGGGCAAAGGAAACACTTCCTGGCATATCCCCCACTGACTGCTTTTTGCTACACTTCTGTTCACTACCACTTGAATTCCTTTGCTTCTTTCATCTTTCCCAAGTCTAGAGTGGATTCTTCAACCTCCTCAGTCTATGCCTGGACGCACTGGATCCCTTCAACAGAGCACACCTTTACCATCTAGTCCTCAGCATGCCTGTCCTATACCGAACCACACCCCATCGCACTCACACATACCGTCCTCTCTTTGGCCACTCTGTCTACTATCTCTTTCACTAGTTCTCTTAGCAAGAGAGAGTGAAGGAATAGGATGCAGTGCATATCAGTAGGTTTTTCACAAGATATGAATGTGTCCATGTATCCATTTACAAAGGAATCAAGAGGAGCACACGGGATTTTGTGGGAAAGATTCCAGGAAAGATAGAGCAATGATTCTGAGAAGCTATAGTTCTAGCACTATTCTAACTTAGGATTGGACAGAAAGGAGTGATTATGATATATTTTCAAATAAACAGTGACCTTTGATTTTCAGAAATAGAATCTTTTGGCTAGCTTTCAGTTATTTATTGTTCTCATAAAGTCTGGTTGTTTTTGTTCTATGTTTTTGGTTGGCATTTGCTTCCTTGGAACATGTGGCCAGCAACTTGCAGTGACTGTATTGCCTTTCCTCACTGAGAATATTAATGAAAATAATTAGAATGATTAAGGAAATGTTGCCCTTTTAGAAAAGTTGGATAATGGGTTTCAAAAGGTTTTCAAGTTAAGTAATGCTTGTTTAGCCTGCTGAGTATTCCACTTAATGGCTAAGACACAAGATGAATGAGCATCAGATGTATTTGTTATAATTTTGTTTTAACAAAAGATTTGAAATGTGCAATCAGATAAATGGTCCCAAATGTTAATGTGGCTATGCTTTTGTTGCATATAGCTATACAACATTATTATTATTATTATTTTTTACCCACAACACTTGTCTTAAATGATGATCAGTAGCAAAGAGACCTTGTTTCAACAGGCCTGGGATTTGTGTCTTTTATTTGCCCACCGGCAGAAACACAAGTGATCTGTATATGTTGAAGAGATACTGATGTGTTATCAGAGTTTTCTCCTCCCCTCTCTTAACCTTTTCTGATCTGTCCCTCCTGCTTATTTGCATGTGACTCCCTAGTAATGTTTGTTAACACTGTTCCTGTGGTCTATATATGATAAGTGTTAGCTTATTAAGATTTATGGTTTGTGGGCCGGGCGCGGTGGCTCACGCCTGTAATCCCAGCACTTTGGGAGGCCGAGGCGGGTGGATCAGGAGGTCAAGAGATCGAGACCATCCTGGTCAACAAGGTGAAACCCCGTCTCTACTAAAAATATAAAAAATTAGCTGGGCATGGTGGCACGTGCCTGAGTCCCAGCTACTCAGGAGGCTGAGGCAGGAGAATTGCCTGAACCCAGGAGGCGGAGGTTGCGGTGAGTCGAGATCGTGCCATTGCACTCCAGCCTGGGTAACAAGAGTGAAACTCCATCTCAAAAAAAAAAAAAAAAAGCAAAAAGATTTGTTGTTTGCTTTCTGGTTACTTTTTTTTTTTTGTTTAAATATAAGTATTGATTCAATGATCTCCAGATTTCTGAGCTTCCTTTTTCCCTCTCTTTCCCTCTCTAGCTTTATCTCTTTCTTCTTGTCACTCTTGTCATTTTTCTGTCTTCTCTTTCTCCTTCTTTCCTTCTTCCCTGCCTCCCCCTCTTCCTTCTTTCCTTTCTCCCTTCTTTCTCTCTTTCCTTGTTCTTCCTTCTCTCCCTCCCTCCCTTCCTTTTTTTCCTTCCTTCCCTCTCCCTTTTCTCTTGCTTATCATACTCTGATACCATTGCTTTATAGTCATGATGCACTTTAAAGAAATCCCAAGTCCTGTGTGACTAATGGCTCAATTTCTTCTAATTGCTAGCCCTTTAATTCTGGTATGGAGATATTAGTAAGATGTTTTTAACTAGGAAATTCAGAGACATTTTAGGCAATCTACACTAGAATACAAATTTCTTCTTATGCCGATCCAGAAGTTTAGAAGTACCACATAGCTTTCATGTCAAATGGCTAAGGGAATAAACATCAGCATTGCCATGGGAAATTTCATAATAGATTTTGATATATTTTATTTGGGTTTAATTATTGTTTCATAGTTTGTATAACTATGTGAACATGTTTTTAGACCAAGATTTTTCTAGTTTTGCCTTATATCAAGTACATTTCCCTAACATTAAACACTGACAGAAAATATGAGTATAATTTGTTCCTGCACTGCTACTGATGTGAAATTTCTATCATAGGAAAGACCGTACTAGCATTATATTTTTGGAAAAAGATTTGGCTTTTTAGAAATCAAAAGGGTGTGGAAATTGATAGCAGCTGACAGATATGGTTTGTGTAATAGAAATTTTTAGTAATAGATTTGTATGGCAGTTCTTCACAACATAGGGACAGTGTAAGTTTGAATGAATTACATTTTTAATTCAAGTGTCAGTTGTTAAGAAATGGTTGTGATATAAAGGTAAAAGTGATACCAAGTTATTATTATACTTTGAAATTCAGCTTCAGTTATTTATTCATTTATCTTTTTAGACTGCATTTTCTTAAGAATATCCCATTACTGGGTATATATCCAAAGGACTATAAATCGTTCTACTATAAGGACACATGCACACGAATGTTCATTGCAGCACTGTTTACAATAGCAAAGACCTGGAACCAACCCAAATGCCCAATGATGATAGACTGGACTGGGAAAATGTGGCACATATACACCATGGAATATTATGCAGCAATCAAAAATGATGAGTTTGTGTCCTTTGTAAGGACATGGATGAATCTGGAGAACATCATTCTCAGCAAACTGACACAAGAACAGAAAAAGAAACACCGCATATACTCACTCATAGGCGGGTGAGAAAAATGAGAACACATGGACACAGAGAGGCGGTCTACTATACACTGGGGTCTATTGGGGGGAATGGGGGAGGGACAGCGGGGAGGGGGCTGGGGAGGGATAGCCTGGGGATGAATGCCAAGTGTGGGTGAAGGGGAGGAAGGCAGCAAAACACACTGCCATGTGTGTACCTATGCAACTATCTTGCACGTTCTGCACATGTACCCCAAAACCTATAATGCAATAAAAATTTAAAAAAAAAAAAAGAATATTCCAAAAGTTTCCATTGCTGTTGAACACATATATTAGGGCAAGCATCCTATGTTAGGAATTAATGAAGAGGGAAATATTTTAAAAGATCTAGTGAGGGATAGTGTAATGAGAGTGAAAATCCATGTCAAGGTTCCGGGGTTCTTACTCTTGTGTATTTGATAGACTTTGATTAAGCTAAGTTTCTAGGAAACAGGAGAGGTAAAGTGGGGACATGGGTGTTTACTGATGTAAGTTTGGGCTACATCAACATCATGTTATCTTGCAGTTGACCAACAGCTCAACAGAACACCCTCACTTATGCTCTGCCTGCTTATAAGGCTTTTGATTTTTAGCTTTTCACTTCCTAATCCAGAATTCATTTCCATAGAGACACAAATAGGAAGAGCATCATGAGAGCAATTTGTCTGCTTCTGCTTCCATTTAGATGGAAATGAAATTTACAACAGAAAAAAGCAGAGAGAGAGCTGTAATAAGTAATATTTTCAAATGCACCCTTTAAATTTAACCCTCTCAACTTATAAAGTAGCTAAAAATTTGAACTATAACAAGGCAATTTTATACCTGGACAAATTATAAGGCTTGCACTTAAGCAAACAGGCTCCTGACCTTGAAGGGACTGCCTGTGTGAGCTATTGCTCCAAAGCCTCTGTACCTTTCATATCCTAAGGCACATTCCTTTTCTTTCCAGAGAGACCAGCAAGGTGGGCGTGTGAGTGGTTACTACGGGTGGAGTAACTTGGGATTCCTCAGTGCATTTTTTGTCTATTTCGACTCCAATAGAGGACTTCTACTTTTTAGGCCTTAAGCATATTCTGCTGCTGTATATTTGTAATATTAACTGAGCACAAACTATAGGCCAGACACGGTGAAAACATAGGAACTTCACATTTTGCCCTTTAAAGAAAAAAATGTCTCGCTCAGCGCTAAATAAACAAAATGTTTGTTGCTGATCAATAAAGGAAACAAAGTTGATGGGCAATATGAACAACGCTGTGTCCTCTTAAAAGTCACTTAGTGCTGGGCGCCGTGGCTCCAGCCTGTAATCCCAGCACTTTGGGAGGCCGAGGAGGGTGGATCACGAGGTCAAGAGATCAAGACCATTCTGGTCAACAAGGTGAAGCCCCATCTCTACTAAAAATACAAAAAATTAGCTGGGCATGGTGGCGTGTGCCTGTAATCCCAGCTACTCAGGAGGCCGAGGCAGGAGAATTGCCTGAACCCAGGAGGCGGAGGTTGCGGTGAGCCGAGATCACGCCATTGCACTCCAGCCTGGGTAACAAGAGCAAAATTCTGTCTCAAAAAAAAAAAAGGCACTTAGTTCATTTCTCATTTTTAAAAAGCTACTTTGCTAAGAATTTTGAGGTTATTTTTCAAGTTTTTAATTCAGAAGTACTTTTTGAATATTTTAAGTTACAGAATTTAAAAAAAAAAACTAATTTCTAGGCAAGTTAAACAAAACCCAATATTAAACATGACAGATTGTAGTTCTTTTTACTTTAGTTGGATGAGTTAAATAGATTTCTGACTACAGTCACTTGACGTGTTAGGGTTTCTAAGAAGCCAGAATCGTCGTTATGGATGATGTGGGAGGAGGAGTGCAAGGAGGGAGAGATGACAGAGTTTTAGGGGAAAATAAGTAGAATGATGGCTTTCTAATGTAATGGAGAAATCCATTTGAGAAATAGCCAGCCAAAAAATATTCTTTTTCAAGGCAATGTGAAACTCAAAAGATTCTGTCTCCTCACCTCTGCAATACTCACTACTTGATCTCCAAGGGAAAGAGAAAAGGCACGTTGTACAGGAAATGCCATCAGGCATTTTATAGGCCACACGGTGAAGGAAGTTGCCTTGCCTTAAACCCAACACAGCAGGCACCTGGGCACTGGCTGGAATAGAGAACTGCGTTCAATTAAAGGTTTGTGATTTAAAAGTCCCTACCTTGAGTAAGTATAGCCTGAAACTGAGTAGTCTTTGAAATTTTACTTTTTTTGGTCTTAAAAAAACAGTCTGAATCTGATCCTAGACACCTCACAAGTAGATCAATAAAGGACAAACAATATAAGAGTCCCAGACAAGAAAAGAATGACATTCCTTTTAGCTAATTACATTTTACTAATACCCTAGAAATTAAAATTATTATTTAATATAAGGCCATACAATATATGTAGCTATGTTTTATTTATAGTTTGCTATATTAATTTGCGCTTATGTTAGCATTAGCTTTTTTTTTTTTTTTTTGAGACGGAGTTTCACTTTTGTTACCCAGGCTGGAGTGCAATGGCACGATCTCGGCTCACCGCAACCTCCGCCTCCTGGGTTCAGGCCATTCTCCTGCCTCAGCCTCCCGAGTAGCTGGGATTACAGGCATGCGCCACCATGCCCAGCTAATTTTTTGTATTTTTAGTAGAGACGAGGTTTCACCTTGTTGACCAGGATGGTCTCAATCTCTTGACCTCGTGATCCACCCGCCTTGGCCTCCCAAAGTGCTGGGATTACAGGCGTGAGCCACCGCGCCCGGCCTAGCATTAGCATTTTTTTGGGGAGACAGAGTCTTCCTCTGTCACCCAGGTTGGAGTGCATTGGTGCAGTCTTGGTTCACTGCAACCTCTGCCTCCCAGGTTCGAAGGATTCTCCTGCCTCAGCCTCCTGAGTAGCTGAGACTATAGGCACATGACACCACGCTGGGCTAATTTTTTCTATTTTGTTATGTTTAGTAGAGAGGGGGTTTCGCTATGTTAGCCAGGATGGTCTTGATCTCCTGACCTCGTGATCCACCTGCCTCAGCCTCCCAAAGTGCTGGGATTATAGGTATGAGCCACTGTGCCCAGCCAGCATTAGCATTTTTATTTCAGCGGAACATGGCCAATGTAAGTAGTAATGGCTCATAGTTTGTTACAAGTTCTATCAACAATTCTTCCTGAACTATTTCCAGCATTTATTGATTTCCCATGGAAAGGTACACAATAAAGGTAGGGCCCTGCACTGCTCAAGGCTCTGTCCTAGAGCCTATAGCAGTGCCTGACACAGAACAGGTACTTCCTGCTTGTGCAATGAATGAAGAAAGCACAAGGATGCTTTTCAGTATTGTTAGGGAGAATCTCAAACCAGAAGACGCTAACTAATACTTTTGGGTGACATGCTTATGTTGTCAGTGGGCATAATGGACAAGCACTAATGTGCTGTCTGCATAAAGCTTATGGAGGTTTAGCTTTGTTGCACCTAGACAGTGCCTGGGTGCAAGAACATGAGCTTCAGGGTCACACAGACCTGGGACTGCTGTGTGCACACTGCTCACTAATTGGGTGAACTTTGGTAAAATTACTTAACCTTGCTGGGCCACGTTTCTAATTTGAAAATAGAGAATCAACCTCAGTGGCTTGTGGTAAGAATTACAAGGCATGGAACAATGCCTGGCCCAGGTAATGAGCTGATATTCAAACACAGAGTAGCTAGATCCCCAAAATGGCTAAATTATCTTCATCTTCTCTTTGCCATTGAGTGCTTTATAAGGTTTTGGAGCCCTGTGATAATACCTGATAAGATGATGATGATGACGATGATTATTATTATTATTATTTTGAGAGAGGGTCTCACTCTGTCATCGAGGCTGGAGGACAGTGGCTCAATTATGACTCACTGCAATCTCAAGCACCCAGGTTCAAGTGATTCTCTCACCTCAACCTCCCAGGTAGCTGGGACTGGAGTTTTTAAAATCCTACATAGAGTGACAAAATCCAAAACAGTGATGTGCTCTAGATTTTTGTTTTTTAATTCCAGCCTGGAATGTGCTTCAGCACTGAAGAATTTCGGTTGTGTTGGTTTCCATTGTCATCATTTACGCTGGGGCTGCTCCATTATGAAGTGATTCAATAACCTGTTTTCATTTTTCCTACTCCATATTACCTTTAAGACTCCTGGCAGAAACTTTGTCTGACCTGGTTGCTTTCCTCCTCAAGCCCCTGGTTTTCATCTGTGTCCACTTCCACACCTGCTCAGGCCCTTTCTCTGTCAGTATTGCACTTCCCTGTCTTCTCCACATGTCCCATGAGGCTTCCCTTGCTGCTGTTTCACACTGACCTCTCTTGACTCTGGCCTCTCATACCCTTTCCCACCTGCTGGCTACTACCCTCTGTTCCTTTGCTTTGTTCTCCAATTATTTACTGAGGGCAGAGATCTTGGTTCTGAGGGTGCAAACGTTTTGGATACAAAGACCACAACTAGCATTTAGCACAGAGTACAGCACATGGTGGGCACTTGATTGGTTAATATCTGAATTGATAAAAAATACTTTATATGTATTGGGAATTTTTTCTTTTTTTGAGACAGGCTTGTTTTGTCACCCAGGTTGTAGTGCAGAGGTGGGATCACAGCTCACTGTAGCCTTGACCTTTTTGGCTCAAATGATCTTCCCACCTCAGCCACCTAAGTAGCTGGGATTATAGACATGTGCCATCACACCAGGCTAATCAATTTTTTTTTTTTTTTAGAGACAGGGTCTTGCTATGTTGCCCAGGCTTGTCTCAAATTCCTGGAGGAAGTGATCCTTCCATCTTGGTCTCCCAAAGTGCTGATTATAGGCATGAGCCATGGTGCCCGGCCTGTACTGGGGATTTTCCTCCTGCAGTATCAAGAGCTATCCAGGTAATCTAGAGTATTTAGTGGCCTGAAGAGCATCCAAGAACCTCAGCCTGGGGGGCCCAATTTATACCAGTTTGCTAGAGAAAGTCACGTATTTGTGACTTCTCAGACAAATACCACATTTTCCATTATACTAAAATTGAATTGCAATGTGATTTTCCTCTACAACATCCAGCAGATTTAGGATATCCTTATTTCAGCAAGTAGATGAATTGCTCTACTTCCCAAAAGAGCTGGGGACTCAAGGAGCAGCTATTTTTCTTCCAAAGCATTTCTCTGCCATTGGTCATTGTGAGATTAAAAGAATATATTGAAAAAATTATCTTTTATTAACACCCTACGGTGTCTCTGATGAGGCTACCACATGTAGTTTGGAGAATGATGATGGAAACTGTGAAATGATGGCGTGTTAGAGTAGAGTCTTTTTTGCAGAGAAGGCAGCGTGAGGATTTGATGGTGTGAGGCAGTATTCCATCCCGGTGCCCACTACTTGCTTAACCCCAAATCAGGAGCCACCAAGGAGTGGAGGCAGCCACCCAGAAAGATGAATGACACCATCTTCCAAAGAAACACTTCTTTTCCTTTTTTTAAAGAAAAAAATACAATTTTTTTACATACTTATAGAGTACATGTGAATATTTTCTGCATGCATAGAATATGTAATGATCAAGTCAGGGTGTTTGAGGTATCCATCGCCTTGAGTATCTATTATTTCTAGGAATTGAGAACATCTCCAGTCCTCTCTTCTAGCTGTTTTGAAATATACAAGGCATTGTTGCTAACTATTGTCACCCTAGTCAGCTATGCAACATTGGAGCTTATGTATTCTATCTAACAGTATGTGTGTACCCGCAAACCAACCCTTCTATATCCCCTCTCCCACCCACAGGTACTTCCCACCCTCTGGTATCCATCATTTCCATCTCTGTCTCCATGAGATCAACTTACTATTTGGTTATTTTTTAAAAAATGAAATCATGTCATTTGCAGCAACATGGATGGAACTGGAGATCATGATGTTAAGTGAAATAAGCCAGGCCCAGAAAGACATACCACATGTCCCATTCATGTGGAGCTAAAAAGGAAACATTTCTGTTCACATAAATAGTTTTCGCCTGGAGACTGACTATAGCCCTGAAGTCTGATTTCATCACACTTCACTGTGTTCTGTGCCACCGGGTTTGTTCCTTCCATCCTAGTCTGCACTTTGTTCTCTAGTTTCTAACTGAGATTCATTGATGTAAAGTTATCATTCAAAAAGGGGCCATGAATTATCATGATGTGCAGGTCTCATATCACAGGTCAACTCCAGTTAATTCTTAAGAACTGTCTAATATGCTGGGTAGAGAAAAACTTATAGGTGGTCTCTGGGCCCAGTAGGAATAAATGTCAAGGGAAATATCTGTGTTGGAAGAGGGAGGGTCTGGTGATGCTCTCTCATGCCATAATCACTAACTTTTCTGACTGAAATATTTAAAATCTGTTATTAATTTCCTTGCACCTTATAATGTATGCATCATAGCATAGGTACAGTGTCCCAAATTAATACAACTGATAGTGACCATCTTGTTTTAAAAATATTTATTAAAACATTTTACCACTTGGCAAACAAAATTCTAAAGTACAAAAAGTATAAGATGAAAAGTAAAATTCCCCTCCCTGTCCCTTCACATTAAGCCTCCTAGATCCTCTCTTTGAAGCTAATGTTAACCGGTCTTTGAATATCCAGCTTCCAAAATGCTGTAAGAACATTCAACTACAAATTTTCCCTCTGAGCCTCTTGCAAGTTTCTAGGAGCTATGAAATGTACCATATGGTTCCTGTCCTCAGGAAGCACACAATCCAGCTGATGAGAACAGCATGCTGAAGATGTGTGGCAGGTAGCGCCCAGGGAGCACTGAGGAGGCGTTTGAGCAGGGCTGACTCTGAAAGACACTTTAGTGACCATGTTGCCATGGTAATTCTGTCTTCACCCTCAGATGTGTTGACTTTAATGCAGGAGGCTAACCGCTTCTCCTGCTTGCTTTCTGCCAGAGGTGAATGAGGGTAGCTGAGGCCTGAGGAGCCCTGCAGGGTGGAGGTGGGTGGGAGGAAGAAAATGTTACTATCCTCCTAGACTTTAGGGAAAGCCTCCATTGATCCCTCAGAGGTTTCTGGCCTGTTTGGGAAAAATTGCCTAGATATGAGGCCTTTGGATTTAAAATATATTTGCAGGGTCCCTGAAATATCCATGAAAAGCATCGCTCTAACTTTAGCTGATGAGCTGGTTCTGCAGAACCCCCCCTCCTCCTGTCATGTGGAACTGGCCTCTTCCTTCCAGATACCAACTGCCAAGATTTCCGCTAGCTCCTGGAGGTGGCAGCTGTGCTCTGATTCTGGATCATTCTGGGAAGATTTTAGGTCTTGGCAGGCCCAATACTGCTCCTCTTCCAGGCCAAGGAAGTTTCCAGGCCAAGGAAATTTCCAGGACAAAGAAATTTGCTGTCTTCACATCCTTACAGCAGCTACCCTGCTAGTTCACATACAGCCACCATGAGGATCTTCCCTAAGTTGATAAAGCTTAGAGGGACCAACACACACAAATACCAGAGTGCTGAGCTCAGCTCAGTTTCAGTTTTTTCCTTTTTTTCCTTATTCCGTTTAACCAACTGATAGGTCTGGAACTCCACCTTCTGAGAACAGTCTCCTTGGGCTTACAGAAGAGAAGTGCTGTCTACAAACACTTGCACAAGTTTGCTGGTGGCATATCATCAGGTTCAGGAAAGAGCCACCCTTAAGGCCTGCTCAGTAGAGTCCATCAGAGGAGTTTAACCTGAAGCTGCACTGTTTCCACTTCTAGTACAATTCGTTTCTTGATTCATTAGGAAGAAATACTATGTGAGGTTCAAAGTGTCTCTACCTCTTTACTACTGACACAAACAAAATCCTCAGCAGTTCTGCCATAGTGCTTTAATAGAAATAAAATTTACATCCTTGTGTTAAATCTTAGAGACGGTGCTAGTATAAATATGGTTGAGGTTCTACTACGAACACTTGTCAATATGGAGACAGACTTTGTCTTGTAGATGGTGTACCATGAAACATCCTCTTAAAACTCCCATCACTAGGAAGCTCCAGCTCTGCTCAATAAGATCATCTCCATTGTTAGAGGGAGCCTAGAGTGATGGCTTGTGTGTGGAATACCCACCATCTCTCAAGAGCTGAGATTCTGTGAAGATGAAGAAGAGGGAAGCCTGCAAAATGTAAGACTCCTGGTTATCCATTAAAGAATACTCTATGCACAGAAAGACAACCAAAGGGATAAGAGATGGAAAAGATTTTACATTATCCTCTGGCTCTGTACACATTCGTGATCATCTAATAGCAAGATTTGTGTTGTTTATGTTGGCATGGCATTTCAGGAGTACTGAACATAATAAGGTTACGAAATGGCAACCCATATATTCAACTGCCTTCTTGTCCTACAGGCATTTCCATTTCAGTATCTGACACTGAACTAAAGATCTTTCTTAGGTCTTCAAGCATGCCTCACTTCTACTTGCCTCGGGGTATTTGCACATGATGTTTTACCTCCATGTTTCTCCCATATCCAATTATTCCAGCCTGTTCTTCAGATATCTGATCAAGGATTTACTAAGGGAGGCTTTCTCTGACATTGCTGAGTCTGACCATCTTGCTAAATCTCTCACAGCTCCCGGTATATTTTCTATACAGTTCTTATCTCAGTTTTTAATATGTACTATATGATTATTTGATTATTGTCTATTTGCCTCAATATAAAGTAAATGTTTTCAGGGAAGGGTCATATTTGTTTTAGTTCAATGAATTAATATTGGCTGTAACAGTCATTGATTATCATAAATCTTTCAAGGCATGGCCTCTCTAAAAGGTTGACCCTATGCTATGGCTTTTTCTACTACCCCCTAAGCAGGGGTTGATGCATAGGATGATATATGAAGCTGAATTAAATGAATTGATATGCAAATAAATGGATCTCCTAATTTCTTGGAAATTTACAGACACACATGCACACAAACTGTGTTTACGTGGACTGAAAACTCTGCTGGCTTTTCTACAATCTTCCCAATGAACTTCAGATGCTTGTGGTCACTTTGACCAGACACATATATATGTCTCATCTCATGGTGAACCAAATAGTTCTCTATCACGTCCCACCTCTTCTGCCTCATTTAGCCATTCCAAAAGCAGGAAACACTGTTCAGGAATGCAGCAGGGTATAAATGCGCCTGTGGGCCCATAAAAATTTACAGCCATGACTATAACATAGTGAAACTGCATAGATTACTGTCAGAAGATCACTATGTTATTATGGTCAACATTTTTTTCTATGAAATTCAGTCTTCTCAAGTATTACAAATTTCACAAAAGAATGAACTACTTAACTTCCTTTGTAGGCTAGGGGCAAGAAAAAGTAATCACAAGCCCTCAGCTTACTAGGAATATTATTATTACTTTTGAGTCTAGCAAAAATCCTGTCAATTCATATATACTTTGCTGTGATTAATTACACTGCTGAAGATTGTTTACTTAGGTTCAAGTCATTTTTTTTTAAATGGCATTTCAGCTACCTGTGTAATGAGGGAGAAAAATACCATTTTTCAAGCTTGTCTGATTATTGTTTGCTGAATACATAAATATGTTTGGTCACTTTCTTTGAGTTAAAAGGACTTTTAGTAAAATTATTCACCTAATTTATGACACTGCCTCATGTTAATGGTGAGTTGATTATGAAATTGGGGCATAATGCTTGGATTTCCTGTGAATTAATTTTACAAGTCAACTCGGTTGAACAATCTACAGATAAAGAAGGATCCAGACAGAGGCATGAGTTGTCAGAGAGAGGCAGACATGAACAGCCCTAATGATTATTCATGCACACCTTCTGAGCTGCATTTATTCAATTTGCTCTTATGTGGCTCAAAGCAGCTTGATAGTTTGACCTCTCATTCTTGTTTTGGTTTTTATTCTCAGAGTGTATCTCTGTGCATGGAAGTTATGATGCTGGAATATCTTTCTGAGGGCAGCCACATGCACCAGAAGAAAAAGATGCTGAATTGATAAGACTCTTGATGATGCTCTTAATCATCACCCCCCTCCCCACCCCGAGTAATGCGACTCTTTTGATGATGTACTATCCAAAGTACATGATTTTTTCCCCAGGCTCCATGGAGCTGGCTTCATAGGATGAAGCTGTAATGCACCTAGAAGTAAAGGAACAAGTGGATTTCATGACTTTAAAAGTCCAACATTGGGAAGAAGTAAGTAAAGGGCAATTTTTACTTTAACTTTCCTGCCTCGGATTTGGTTTTAGCCTCACTGTGGAATAAAAATCCAGATAAGTGAACTGTAGGTTTCAGTGAGATTCTTGAAGCTAATGATGGGGTTCTGGAGAGGCTGGGAGTGGTGGCTCACACCTATAATCCTAGCACTTTGGAGATCATGAGGTCAAGAGATTGAGACCGTCCTGGCCAACATGGTGAAATCTCACCTCTACTAAAAATACAAAAATTAGCTGGGTGTGGTGGCGCATGCCTGTAGTCCCAGCTACTCAGGAGGTTGAGCCAGGAGAATTGATTGAACCTGGGAGGTGAAGGTTGCAGTGAGCTGAGATTGTGCCACTGTATTCCAGCCTAGTGACAGAGCTAGTCTCCATATAAAAAAAAATGCCCAGTGGAAATTGTACCTTTGTTTCCATTAGTGCTGATTAGCTGACTAAAATTTCAGGGTTCCATAATTCAGGTCAGTGTGGCATTGGTGTCTTTGGTTGACTCATGTACTTTCATGTATTGACCCATTATCCTTTGGTCAATAAAAATTATAAAACTATCTTTCTTAAAATTTATTTGATAGCCATATTTTTCAAAATATAGGGTCCATATAGAGAAAATTCTCTGAAGAGGTTGTTGGTGAGGAACAATTGTTGAATCCTTGATCCACATCTGCTCTGGTGATTAATGAGGTGAATTGTTGTTGAGACACGGCCAGTCCAAAGACCACAGAGTTCTGGGCAGGTTGATTTTATTGAAGGATAGCTACAGAGAGCTGATTATGTTTCAGACTGGACTTTGAACTCAGCCTCTTCCGTGGAGAAGCCAACCTGTGCATACTATCAGTACATCTGCAAGCTGAAAGGCTCAAGGAGCAAGGCTCAGGAAGAAACTCGGGCAGACTTCCAGAGCCAGCTTTGTAGCTGTAGCGCAGCTGGTCGTCTTTCACCCATTAGAGCTCCAGCAGGTACTGCAGGCCTTCCTGCCTGACCTTCTCTTGGAAGCTAGAGTTGCCTGAGCAAACCTGCCCAGAACTTACTGGTTGCATTTCTTAACTCTTAGGCTGCAGCTGAAGACCAAGAGGATTGAGTTCATCCCCTGACAAACCATCGAGCTTTCTTTTTATTGTAGTTGACTGCAAAAAATAATTTTAAAAACTGGTTTATTAGTTTTTTATTTTTTTTAATTGCATGCATGTCTATTTTTAGGTTTGAGTTAAAACAAAATAAATCAAAGCATTAAACACTTGTCTGTAAGTCCAACAGAGATGATAGATGGAAGTTGTATCCTGGTGAAAATACGCTGAGAGACATTATATCACCTGCAACTTTGAAATTTTGAATATTCACTGAATCCTATATAAATGCTGGAACATTATAATTTTATCACTTGGGTTCCTTTTGCTTTAAGTATAGAGAGAAGTAGGATGGATGCAGTGGTTTACACCTATAATCCCAAAACTTTGGGAGGCCAAGGTGGGTGTATCACCTGAGGTCAGGAGTTCAAGACCAGCCTGGCCAACATGGCAAAACCTTGACTTTATTAAAAATACAAAAATTAGCTGGATGTAGTGGCACATGCCTGTAATCCCAGCTACTTGGGAGTCTGAGGTAGGAGAAGCACTTGAACACAGGAGGCAGAGGTTGCAGAGAGCCGAGATTGTGCCACTGCATTCCAGCCTGAGTGACAGCAAGACTCTGTCTCAAAGAAAAAAAAATTATTCCTTATATATTTTTTAAAATAAAACAAAATACAAATTAGTAAATGGATTAGAAAATTAATATTAGAAAGTACACATAAAGTTGAAGTCCTAGTTTCCTTTCTCAAACCCATTATAATCATTTTCTTCTCAGAGATAATTACCGTCAGGAATTTGTAATACATTTTTTCAGTCCATTTACAAATGTTTTACCTACTTGTATGTGGTATGGTTTTGAATGCATTTAAAGTTTTACATAAGCTACATAATATTATACATTCTATTTTATTAGCTTAGTGCAAAAGTAATTGTACTTTTGTCACATCCTAATACAATTTCTTTCTACATTCTACCACATTCATTCATTCAATAAATACATATTTTGTGTCTACAGTGTTCTGGGTACTTTTCTAAGTATTAAGGCTGCCGATGAGCAAAACAGGAAAAATTAGCTTGTCTTCTTGGCATTTATGTATTAATTAAAGAGAGATAGTCAAAGAAGGAAATCAAATATGTATTCTGTCAGAGGTTAGAATGTAAGAAAAATAAAACAGGAAAAGGAGAATGCAGAGGAATAGGCATAGGCATTTCTGGGAAAAATGAGATGAGTCCTGAGGATTTCAAAAGACAAAGGAGTGGCAAGTCCCAGAGGGTTGCTTGGAAAGGAAAGGCTGGAGGAGATGTGGGGGAACTCACCTGGAACAGGCAGCGTTTGATGCTTCTTCCTTACTGGACCCGATGAGGTATTAGTAAGATCTACTTCTGTTGATGCAAAAAACCTGCCTTACAAATGTGAGCATTCCATTCTATAGTGCATTCCATTTTGCACATATGCCATATTTTCTTTATTTATTCTGCTATTGATACCATTAGGTTATGTTCCTCTATTTGTTTTTCTTACTGAAAGTATTGCTAAGAAAATTCTTGTTCACTTCTCCTTGCATTCATGTTCAAGAGTTTTCTTATAAATCAGCCCAGAAATTGAACAGAACATTTTTTGTTATTCACACTTTCAACTTGGTCAACACTGATAAATTACTCCCTGAAGTGTCTGTGTACATTCCCCCATCAATGTTTGAGTTAACACATGTAGAAGTGGTTCTGTTTCCTTACAGCCTTGCCAACACTAGATGTCATCAATCATTTTCACTTTTGCCACTCAGATGATTGCAAAGTACAATTTTATTGCTTTAATTCCACTTCTCTTTTTGCTAGTGATATTAAGCATTTATTTATTGGCCATCACAAAGATGCTTGTATGAAGTGCCTTTCATATACTTTGTCTATTTTTATCATCATATTGTCTGTTTACTGAATGATTTACTTGAGTTTCTTATATATTCTCAATATGAAGCCATCGTAATACACTCTGTAAATATCTTCTCCAAGTCTGTTCTTGTTATTTATCTTTGCCTATGCTGTTTGTAAATGTACTTGGGTTTTAAGTTTTGATACAGCCCAACCTACCAATCATTTATTTTAGATTGGAACTTTTCAGTGTCTGAAAAAATTCTTCAATATTCCTGTGCCACAAAGATATTCTCAATATATCTCATTTATCTACCTATCTGTCTATCAATTATCTATCTCCCTGTTATCTATCTATTGATCTGTCTGTCTATCAATTATCTATCTATTTTTTTCTAATCTATCCATCTATTATTAAAGGTTGTTTCTTCATGTTGTGGTCTGTAGTGAATGCTGTGGAGCACAACTTGGATTGTCTCTCAACAACATTCTCTAACCGCCAGAAGTATTGTCCTCTGATAGCTTATAGTTCACTTTCTTTTTCAAAATCACCCTCAGTCAAATGAAGCTGTTTTGCTGAAGATAGCTCCCTCCTCAGAGACAACCCTGCATTCAATTACTACTTCACATAGAGGACAAGAGCCTGGCGTCTGGGCTTTATTTGGAACTTTTCTAAAGGCACAGTGCAACCTCTAAGTTAGTCCTAACAGACTAACTTAGGACTCTGCCTCAATGCATCGAAGTTCAACTTTTCTCGCTGCCCAATTTTACTTCCTTACCTCCTTTACACTAATCACTCACCAATAAACCAGCTGCATGCCAGTATCCATCTTAGAGTCTGTTTTCCAGAGAAGCTGATCTGGGACAATTGACAGCAGAAATAATCCTAGGAAACAGATTCTAAAATAGATTTTAGAACTGGATCATCTACTAGCTCACTGGCAATAATGATGCATATCACAGATGAAATAATGATAAACCCTGGCATGTGGCAGCTTAAAACTTGGAATGGGGGTGCTAAGATGGCATACTGCCAGAAGAAAATGCACTGCTGGGTGCAATATCTCAAGTGATTGGGAGATTCTAAAGAAGTAGTAAGAATCTATAAGGCTTTGGGAATTGGATGGCTGTTGCTGGGAGCTACTGGTGCACTGGAGAAAGACACAAAGCTGAAGACAATTCACCACCAACGTAAGGTTCTGTGATAGAGACTGTCCTCAGAGGTGTATAAAGAGATACCAGCTTCTGCAGCAGCCCAGGGCTAAGAATACAGGTAGCAGAACTCCAAAGAAAGTTGAGTTCTTAGCCCTAGAAAGTGTACTACACCAAGTTTAGGGCAGTATTTGGGAAGGAGTGGGACACTAAGACTTGACATTGAAAAGACTGAGTGAATGCACTCAAAAATCTTAAATTCTTAAATTTTCCTGAACCCTCCAGACCAAGAAAGTGGTTCCCTTCTTGCTGTTAGAGTCTTTGTATTAAGATTATGCAGAAGTCTTCTTTGCAAGAAAACATTTGCCCTCCCTAAAGTCTCTCCTGCTTCCTGCCCTTAACTAGGGTTAAGTAATAACATAATCTAGACAGTGAGATCTGAGCCTGCTAAGGGAAGAACAGGACTACACTAGGAAGAGCTACAGGACCTTTCTAACATATTCCAACAGGAGACGGGAGAGTATGTATTGGAATATAACATCCTAAGGGTGCTAGATCAAACAAGATGAAGTGTGAAGTTTGATAGGGAGGCTTTAGTAATATGGGAATAGTCATTCATGATGCAAGTTTTCATACCCTTACAAGGACCCTGGGAGTCAATACTAACATGCTTTCCAAATGGCTCTTGAAAACCTGGAAAAAGTGAGAACCCCACATTGCTAAGGTCTGAGTGTTTGTGTTCCTCCCAAATTCATATGTTGAAACCTAGTCACCAATGTGATGGTGTTAGGAGGCAAGGCCTTTGGGCAGTGATTATCAACTCATGATGGTGGAGCCCTCTGGATGAGAGTAATGCCCTTATAAAAGAGACCCTGGATAACTGCCTTGCCTTCACCATGTGAAGACACAGCAAGAAGTCACCATCTATGATAGAGGAAATGGGACCTCACCAGACACCAAATCTGCCAATGCCCTGATGTTGGACTTCCCAGTCCCCAGAACTAAAGAGAAATAAATTTCTGCTTTTTATAAGCTACCCAGTCTGTGGTAGTTTGTTATTGCAGCCTGAATGGACTGAGACACACATTATGTGAAGCAGAAATTCTATAATCATTGCAGGCAGTGGAAGATGGGATTTAAAATCATAGGAAATTGAGCCTGCTAGAGAGGATATACTAAGAGAGCTGGAAAAATACTATGAGAGGCTAGAAAATTTACCAGCTGACTATGTTTGATGAAAGGGTCCAGAGTATACTCCATTTATCAAAATGATGAGGTAAAAACTGATAAGGGGGCCAAAGTAATGCCGAGAAGTTCAATGGTATCCTTTGTAGTTCAATGTTGATGTTAGGACAGAAGCCCTTTACAGCCGTGGAGATTATATGATAACCCAAATAATTATGGGTCAGGTGGTGATGCAGAAACAAGATGATGTAAGCATAATGAATGAGAATGCTACAATATTTGTAACATAGGATTATGCCCACCAGTGAGCATCTCTTTTGTGAGCATCACTAAACAGCCAGTTAGACAGAATGATTCAGTTAGTTGGCATCAACCATACCTAAGGGACCATCTTCGTATTATATAACACAATGGATATAAAAATGGAATAGTCATTGTGACAGCTGATTTAACTAACACTCACCCAGGCTGATTTAACTGCTGATGCTGCTGAGTGTCCAACCCTGAACAATGCAAACCAACAATGAGACAAGCTCTCAGTATGGCGCCATCTTTCTAAGAAGCCACACAGCCTTTTGGTAGGGGATGGATTACTTTGGATCTCTTCCTCCCTGAAGGGGCAGTGATTTGTCTTGAAGGGAACTGTGTTGTTTTGCCTTTCCTGCTTACAGGTCTTCATGCAGCACCATCATCTAAAGACTTGCAGATTTACATCATTGACACAGGATTCTGCATAAAATTAGATCAAACTAAGATTAACTGTAGCAAAAGGGTTGCAGAAGTAGGCATGTGACATAAGATACACTTGTCCTATCACATACTACACTATCCAGAAGCTCCCAGCCTGTTAGAGTGATGGGATGGCTTTTATAGGTGTAACTGACAGGCTAGCTTGGAAACTGTACCATTTAAGGATGGGCATAATGCTCCAGAACACAATAAATTGATGAATATAATTTGGCGCTGTGTCCCTTAAAGAAAAAACACATGGTCTAGAAATCAGGGAGTGGAAGTATGCATGACCCCATTTCTCTTCTATGGGCCCAAACTGGCAAATTTGGGCTTTCTATTCCTGTAACTCTAGGCATTTCAGGCTGTGGATTCTATTGCAAGAAGACAGAATACTTCCACTAAGAATGTTACTGCAGACCCCCAGTTATTTTGGGCCGCTTGAACCACGAGCCCTGTAGGCAAAGGAAGGCATTGTTATTCTGGCAGAGTTGATTGATCTTGACTGACAGGAAGTGGGAGGGCTGCTGTTTTTTAGTGGAGGTTGGGGAGAATATATTTGTCACCAGGTGATTCACTGGAGCATCTCTTGGTACTCCCTTGCCAATTTTATTCATAAATAGAAAGACGCTGGAGCCAAAGTCTGAGAATGGCATGGTCACCAGAAGCTCATGCCACTTATAAATGTGGGTCTAGTTTATTCCGCCAAGTGATACAAACTAAGAATGAAGGGAGTAAAGAATGAATAGAGGATGGAGAAAATGAACATTTGTATGGCCAATAGACGAGATGCATGAGTGGAGGCCTGTCATATAAGTTTTCCCGAGTGAAGAGACCAGCTAGAATCCTAGAGGAGCTTTTACTACCTGGGTGAACTGAACAAAGTAATTGAATCTGAGCACTGCAAGGGATGGACTATAGTAAGTGCCATTCATTCATAACTTAAACCCAAATCTTCCTTTAAAGAAGCAAAGCACTTGTTTTTTAAGCTTCTGGGAGTTTTGGGTGATGAATTTTCAGAGCTGGATGCTTCCACAGGATTTGTCCTCCATCAAAGGATGCTGCCCCAAAAGTTTGCTCTCCTTCCTGGGGGCCTGCTTCTCCATTTGGGATCTCGCTGAAGAGACTTCACAGGTTTAAAGCTCACTGTGGGGTCAGCTGAAACTTCTGTTTCACTTGTCGCAGTTCAGTTTCTCCCTTTGTCTAATTTTATTTCTCTTGCTTTTGAAGAGCATGCCCAAAGAAACCTCCTGCGTGCAAATCTGAGAGTCCGTTTTCTGGGGAACCTGGTCTGCTACACGATCTTAATCTAGTATTTATTTGTGTGGGGGGTGTTATTAGGATTTGGTATTAATTTTATTTCATATAGAAAGCTTAGCACTCTAAAGCTATTGATTAAAAAGCCCATCAAAAAGTGCATTGAATTGTAATGTTAACAGTATTATACATAAAATTCTATATAAATGCCTTTTGCCTTTATTTTTTGCCTTTGTTTTTTAGTCTATTGATCTGTTTCTTACTCCTATATTAATGTCACATTATTTTAATTACCATGTATTTGTTGTAAATATTGTTATTGATTAGAACAAGTCTCCTTTCTTTGTTCATTTATTTTATATTTATCTCAGATATTCTTAGTTATTCCATTAGTTAATGGTGCCATTGTTTATGCCATATAAAATTTGAAATTCTAGTTTCAAGTTTTATGAAAACATTGTTTGGGTTTGAACTATGAATGAATGAAATTTATAAACTGGTACAATAAAAACTGATAGCTTTCAATATTGAGTATTTTCATCACTTAACATACACTTAACTTACAAATATGTAGAGATATAGTTTCCTTTTATGTTTTCCCTTTAGTTCTTCCCATCTCTCTATTTTTTTGATACTCCTACCTCTTTTAATATTGTATTTTCATTAGTTTGTGATGCCATTTATGTTTCTTTCTTTCTTGATTCATTTTCTTTCTTGAGAATTCTTCCCAAGATCTTTAACTTGATTGTCTACCTCATAAAGACACACAGTGTACTTACCATTCAGCCCAATATATTCTAGGTATACTGCTTCTTACCCAGTGGGAGATCAGCCAAATTATGGGGGATAATAAATTCATGGAAGACTTGTAGGGTGATGGGAAATAAAAGGTAACATAAGTTAAATTCACAGATCATGAAATGCCACGTCACTCATCAATTTACAGCAGCTGTATTAAATGTAAAAAGGTTATTACCTTGCATCTATCCTGGTTCCTGAATGTTTTTCTGTATTCATGTAAAGCAGCCCATTTTTGATTTTTCAAAAAGTATTTACTGAGCACAGAAAATAGCATAAAACCAAATAGCTGTCACCTGCAGTAAAATTAAAGATTTCTCCAGAGATTTTAGTTTCCATGTAATTTTAGAGAAGCTAATATTGTTCAGAATTGATATGTGTGGAAAAAACCATTTTCTACCTCTCTTTTTGCTTTGGAAACAAAATCTTCAAACGAGTGAACATCAGCACGTTGAACAGCTGGGCCAGGATTTGGTGGCAGGTATTGCCAGAAGCAGAACAAGATTTTTTGTTTTTTTCTTTTCTGTTCCACTATCACAGAATTAACACATTTGGTGTTTAGAGTCTGAATTTTAGTGTCAGATGGTGAGGTAAATCTTGAGTCATTACTAAGGTGCTCAATCAGAAAATATTTTATTGCTATCTTCCTTGTGTTAAGGAAGTCTGGGTTTTTCAATATACACATGGCTAGGCTATGCACAGTAGTTCACACCTGTAATCCCAGCACTTTGGGAGGCCAAGGCTGGTGGATCACTTGAGGTCAAGAGTTTGAGATCAGCCTGGCCAACATGATGCAACCTTGTCTCTACTAAAAATATCTCAAGAGGTGGAGGTTGCAGTGAGCCAAGATGGAGCCACTGTACTCCAGCCTGGGTAACAGAGCAAGACTCTGTCTCAAAAAAACAAACAAACAAACAAACAAACAAACAAACAAACAAACAAAAAACGAAAGAAAGAAAGAAAAAGAAAAGAAAATTTAATAAAAGAAAGAGAAATGTACATGGTTAGGTAAATTCTGTCTCAAAAGTTATTTTGAATTCCACTTCTAATTGGAGTAAAAGAATTTGTACTTACATTCCCATCAGAAACAACTAAAAAACTGGACACTATATGATACAACTCTTTTCAGACATATGATAAATGGCAGTTTAAGACTATGATTCCTGAGAGATAAGAAATAAAATTGGTGAATTCTGCCATTTCTTGTCCCAGATTTATTCTTGCAATAAATCACTGGGCAGTAGCATAAAGAGGTAAACCAGTAGTCTTGCTGTATTAAAGAGCCGAAGATAGGAATTCAAGAACTTTGAGGTAGCTATAATTTTCAAGGAAGAGAGTACTCTAGAGGAGGGAGCTAAGCAGAAAAGTAGCTCCAGAAATGTGCACAGGCATCCCTTAAATCTTTGAATCAATACCATTTTACACATGCTATTGGGCGTGAGGCTAGGTAAAGAATAACTCCTAGAGAAAGAACACTACTGAGGCACGTGAGTTAACCTCTTCTCAGAGTTTATACATGGGTGGAAAGTAAATTCTTACTATGCAGGGTATAGAGGCCTCACCAAGTCTATAAGGAACTCAGTAAAGACTCCAGATGATCATACCTTAATCATAAGGCAAAATTTGCCCTACAGAGAAAAAACTACTCTAAGTCCATCTGAAAAAAAGAGATTAAAAACAATTATCAAAGGAGCATGTAATATTGAAATAATTTAACTGCTTACTAGAATAAGCCCAAAACTCTTTACAAAAATACAATTGTATCCAAATTTCCTCCTGTGGTGGAAAGGATATAATTTTCTTCTGCCTTTGATATTTTGATATTAGGTATATTATGATTGTCCTTGATTGATTAATAAGAGTATTTAAGCTACAAACAAATCTGTTAAGCAAGTATTTTAGTAGTTTTTGATTGTATTTTTTTTAATTTGAAAAATATATAATCATTAAAACATATTTTCCCTAACACATTTTACTTATAATTAAATTATAAAGTCTGGACTTCTCTTTCAACTTTTTAGATTTTTTTTAATCCCAAATTTGGTAAACAAAAAAGTTTTCGCAATAGTGTTGAAGTAACTAAAATGTGGAGACGCCAAGGAAATCTATTCCTATTATGTTCTCTTTATAAAATGAAGAAACAAATCTATATGTTAATATTGGCCATTTAGGAAAACCAAAGGCACCTTAAGTATTAAAAAAACTTAACTTTTTTTTCTTAGTTTTCAGTTTTTAGTTTGGGGTTTGAATTAGATAAAGGTAAAATCAAAGAAGAGTTTATAAAGGAGTTAAGCTATGACTGAGTCTAAGTCACAAATATCGAAAGATATTAGCTATAGGAATATCTAAGAAATATCTAAGAAATAGCTATAGGAAATATCTTTTAAAAAGTAATTGACAATGATTATTAGGAAAGTTAGTTAAAGTTATTTAGAATTATGTTAAAATCATAGAGCATTACAAAATATTCGGTAATTAAAAAAACCTCTGCAATCTGGGCCCAAAAAGCTTTGCAGGTTTGACAGAAATAAAGCACTTTAATTTTCTTTAAAATTTAGAATTTCAGTTTAGAGCTCTGCGTATTAAGCATGTAACAATTTGCAGTAAAAGATTCACAAGCCTTTTTGCCTCATGAATAAACTTGTCATGTTTACTCATCTTTGCTAAAAATCAGCACATTTTGTTCATTTGAAAATTACCATGTGTAGGCATTCTATTCTTGAAAAATCGGGTTAACTTGTCCTTAGACCTAAAGCACTGAAATAATAAGAAGTATCCTCTTCAATGAGAATAAAATAAAATTAGACATCATCACAGAAGGAAATCTGAAAAATTTACTTATATGTGGAATTTAAACAATGCACTCCTAAATAATCAATGGGCCAAAAAAGAAATCATAAGGGAAATTAGAAAATACTTTGAGATATATTAAAACAAAAACATAAAACACCAAAACTATTTGTATGATACTATAACAGTGCTTGGGGTGAAATTTATAGCTGTAAATACCTATAATACAGAAGAAAGATCTCAAATCAGTAACTCTCTACCTCAAGAATCTAGAAAAAGAAGAGATGACTAACCCCAAAGCAGGCAGAAGGTATGTCATAATGTAGATTAAAGGCAAAATAAATGAAATAAGGAATGTATAAAAGAGGATTTAAAAATGAAATAGATAAATGAATAAACCCAAAAGTTACTTCTTTGAAAAGATCAGTAAAATTGACAAACCTTTAGATAGACTGATCCCTAAAAGAGAGTGGAATGGAGAAGTCAAATCATTTAAATTAGGAATGAAAGAGAGGACACTGCCTCAGATTTTATAGGAATAAAATAAATATGAGCCAATATCATGAAGATGTTTATGCCACCATTTAGATAATCTAGACAAAATGAATAAATTCCTAGAAAAACATAAATTATCATTGACTCAAAAAAGAAAATAGAAATAGAAAATCTGAATAGATTTATAATAAATAAACAGATTAAATTACACAATTATCTCCCCACAGAGAAGAGCCCAGATTCAGATGATTTTGGTTGAATTCTCCTAAACATTTAAAGAACAGTTAACATGATCCTTCAAAAACACTTCAAAAAATGGAAGAGCATTTTAATTCACCATTTTATAGAGCTGCTATAAACATGTATTATTACATGTTTTACAGACAAAAACAACAGAAATTTGCTTTCTTATAGTTCCTGAAGCCAAAAGTCCAAAATCAAGGTGTTTGCAGTACAAACGTAGCCTCACTGGGAGAAGCATTTTGCTTCTTCAGCTCCTGGTGGCTCCAGGCATTCCTTGGCTTTTGGAAACTCCAATATCTGCCTCTGTCTTTCCATAGTCTTCTCTCCTCTGCCTCAAATCTCCCTCTCCTTATATAAAGATACCAGTCATTGGATTTAGGGCCCACCCTAAACCTAGAGTGTCCTAGGACAATCTCATCTCAGCAATGAGTTGTGCAAAACTCCTGTTTCCAAGTCAGGACACATTTACAGGGGCCAGGAGGTAGGACTCAGACATATCTATTGGGGAGCCACTATTCAACTCACTACAAAGAAGGAATATTTCCTTCTCCTTCTCCTATGAGGCCAGTATTACCCTATACCAAAGCCAGAGAAATAGATCAGAAGAAGAGAACGCTACAGAACAATATTATATAGATGCAGAAATCCTCAAAAAAATACCAGCAAGTAAAATCTAACAACATATATAAAAGATTATAAACTACGATCAAGTGGAATTCATCCAATAATTAAAGATTATTTAAAAACACAAAAATCAATATGTAATAAGCCATATTACAAAACGTATGATCACCTCAATATATGCATAAAAACATTTGACAATACAAAATATCTTTCTATGATAAAAGCACTCAACAAACTAGGAATAGAAGAGAGCTTCCTCAACCTAGTAAAGCATATCTACACAGAAACTCACAAATAACATGATTCCTTTTTTTTTTTGGTCTTTGTACAAGATTTTATTAAAGGTCTTTGGAATTCGGGAGCAGAAAGCAGCTTCCACTCAGTGTGGAAGGGAATAGAGAGAGGTGGAATTGAGGAGGGGAAGACAAACTTCCACAAGAGAGTGTGGAAGGGGACCCCAGAGGGGAAATCCAGGAAAGAGAAAGATGGATTCCATAAGAGTGTTCGTGGAAGGGGACCAAAACATGGAGTCCGAATAACATGATTCTTAATTGTGAAAAATGGAATGCTTTCAAAGATTGGGCACAAGATGAAGATTTGCATTGAACATCACTTGTATTAAACCTTGTACTGAAAGTAGTAGGCAGTAAAATGGCCAGAAAAAGAAAAAAAGAATCCATTTTTTAAAAGAAAATAAAAGTAAAACTATATTTGCAGACAACATGATCTTGCATGTAAAAATTCCGAAGGAATCCACCAGAAAAATATTAAAACTAATAAATGAGTTAAGCAAGTTTGCAGAATATAAATCCATATATAAAAATCAATTGTATGTCTACATACCAGCAATGAACAATTTAATTTACAACAGCATTGAAAAAGAATACTATTTGAAGAATGAATTCAACAAAGTAGGATATTCCACACTGAAAATTATAAATCATTTTGAAAACATTCAACTTATACTGAAATAAAGACATCCTTTGTTCATGAATTAAAAGGCAATATCATCAAGATGGTAATACTCTCTAAATTCATCTCCAAGTTTAACACAATACCTATTAGGCAAATCTATAGGTACAGAAAGTAAACTAGTGGTTGTGTGGGCCTGGGAGGGGGGAAAAATGGGAAGTGACTGCTAATAGGCATGGGGTTTCTTTTTAGGTTGATGAGAATATTTTGAAATTGGATTTTGGTGATGATTGCACAAGTCTGTGAATAAACACCACTGCATTGTAAAATCTAAAAAGGTGAATTGTGCAATAAGTAAATGATATCTCAATAAACTAGTTACTTAAAAAAGCACAGGCTCTGCCTCCAGAGTTTATTATTCAAGTTTGGGGCAACACTGAGGCTCAGGTTACATGTAAACTGTGGAATGTTGTGAGCTATTAATTATGCTACTGTGTCTTCAGAACACTGATGTCAAAATGCAAATATAGTATCTCAGAATAGAAAGATAATAAACATCATCCCATAGGTAGGAATTAAATTATAAGGTTCCTATCTGTCCTGTGCGCCCTGAGGGACTGAAACCCAATCATGAGCAGTTTAGTGGAGAAAGTGGGAGACATGGCTGACAATGGGGAGGTAGGAAGTGAAGAGACCTAGGAGGGACATCAGCAGGAGAAGGGAGTCCAGGAAGACAAAAATACCTGGAGGTGATTATTTGTGGGCTAAGCCTGGTTCTCTCAATTTAAGCATCAGAGGAACTAATGATAGTTAACATCTATTAAGCGTTTATTTTATAGCAGGAAATGTTCTATGTGCATTATTAACTAACTTGATTTCTCCTTAGAAAATCCATAAACCCAAGAACCGTAGAAAGACCATGAATACAATTATGATTTCAATATTTTGAAAGAGGACACTGAGTCTCAGAGCGAGCGATGATCATGTACCAAATCACTTAGCTAATACAAGGATCACTGGTGATGGCAGAGGACGGAAGGAGAGCTGCCAGTTGTCTTCACCCTGGCTTCTAGGGGCAATATCACAGCTGTATGGTACTCCAGAGACGTTGAGGAATGCAATGTGGTTGCGGAAACAGGCATTAGATTTGGATTTGGACCATCTGGAATTTAAATTCTGACTCTGCTACATATTGACTGGGCGGTTGGGACATGTGACATTTCAAGATTAGAATTTCTTCATCTATACAAGAGAAAAATAATATTTTCTTCACCTTCCCCACAACCTTATGATGAAATTTAAACTCAGATAATATGTTCCTAAAGCTTTTGAGGAACATATTACCTGAGCTCAAAAGCTTTAGGAACAATTTTTTAAATATAAAGTCAGATGGTAGAATGCCAACAGTGACAAATTTAAACAAAAGCCGGGATTCGGCTTTTAGATATAATGATTCCTGGAGGTTCCTGGATTGGTAAAGAGATCTGGCCAAGAACATCTGACCAATCAATCCTTAGAGTGGAGAAGTCTTCATTGAAGTTGAGAACTGCAGTCTCCCAGGTTCTCCTGCAGGCATCTGAGGAATAGCTAAGCTCCATTTTAAGTAATTGACAATTAAATAAATTCTATCCAGAAAATTATTGGAATTTTTATTGAAAAGATTGAGAGAAGAAAAGTTAATTTGGCATACACTCAGCCAATGGAGCTCTCATCTCTACCACACATTAACGGCTGAGCAGATCTTTTAGGAGCCCGGCTGTGGCAGCAGCTGTTGCCTGGGTGAATGGGCAAATTCACCCATCTCAATAGCTCAGTGCAAATTGGAATGTTGTTCTTGAGTCAGTTGGGGTCCATCTTTTATGTCTGTGTTATACACAGTTAAATGGCAAGAAGGAAGAGGAGAAACGATTTGATTTTGATTTCAACTTTCTTTGATTAGGGGTTGCTGAAGGACTTTTTCTGAATGCACCATTAGGATGGCTGACAGATGTCTTCTTACCATTTGTACTGGAATTTAGAGAACTTAGCAAAGTGTGCTCAATGACTTTCTGGTAGATTTCATAGCATCTGAATGTGATAATTTAACTTTTGTTTAGTTTGGGGAGCCTTGTTTTGAAATCATAGTGAAGAAGGCTCTGAGGCTCATTTTGAAGGAAAGTTGGTTTGGAATATGGTGACAAGCTGATAAACTAAAGGCCATAACTGTGACCAGTTGATCATGAATTTGTTCTCTGCTTCTTGAACGACCAGATCCTGCATATTTATAGCAGACTTAATGCTGACGATCTGAACAACGAAAAATGTCTGTGATTTTATTCCTGCATGCAGAGGCTGTGGTGTATAATGGAAAAAAAAAAAATGCCTACCTGGGAGCCTGGAACCTGGCTTCCTAGTACCTTTCAAAGCCCAAATGAGCCCCTATATCCTCTGGATCTCCATCTTAATAGCTGGTAGAATAAAAGCTGAGAAGCCAGGCACAGTGGCTCACGCCTGTAAGCCCAGTGCTTTGGGAGGCTGAGGCTAGTGAATCACGAGGTCAGCAGTTTGAGGCCAACCTGGCCAATATGGTGAAACCCCGTCTCTATTAAAAATACAAAAATTAGCCGGGTGTGGTGGCGGATGCGTGTAATCCCAGCTACTCAGGAGGCTGAGGCAGAAGAGTTGCTTGAACTTGGGAGGCGGAGGTTGCAGTGAGCTGAGATCGTGCTACTGCACTCTGGTCTGGGCAACACAGTGAGACTCTGTCTCAAAAAAACAAAAAAAAAACAAAAAAAAAAACCAAAGACAAAAAAAAAGAACAACACAAACAAACAAACAAACCAGAGAATTCTGGGGCTTTGTAAGGAATTTTGTTTCCAAGAGTTGTGGTTTTTTTTTTTTTTTTTTTTTTTTAAATTGGGCTCTCTATTTTCTGCCTAGGCTGAATTCATCAATCAACAGGTCAACGTAATTGAAAATAATTTTAAGAAATAATTAAGAAACACCTTATTTGCTCAAGTAATGAAATAACTGTTTTGTTCTAATCACAGTGGATCCATATATTTGTGAATAACAAGGGCACTTAATAGCATTACTACTTTGTATTAATCAAATATATCGTTACCTCATCAAACAATGATGATGCATGGGCCCTGTGTCCCTGGAACCTTGCACCCTCCATATAATTTGTCACTCATGCTAGCTTTGTCACTGTTGAGAAGTGAATGTTTCTGTCCTCTTAGTCCTGCTTCTTCTCTTTTGAGGGGCTCCTTATGGATCCTTCCCAAGGGAGGGATAATTACTGATTAGATTCTACATGTTCTGGGCAGAGCTTAGAATATACCTTGGGTCTTGTTTAATTAGTTGATTGGGTGATTATTGTGAATCAATGACCGGAGCTTGTATGTGGCCTTCTCTTCTGCTTTCCTAGGGAGGCCTGACCAGGTTGCTCTCTCTCTTTCTATTTCTTTTGTGGATATAATTGAGCATCGAAACATGTTACCAGAAAGGGGCCCCAATCTAGACCCCAAGAGCCAGTTATTGGACCTCATGCAAGAAAGAATTCCGGGTGAGGGCACAAAGTGAAAGCAAGTTTATTAGGAAAGTAAAGGAATAAAGAATGGCTGCTCCACAGGCAGAGCAGCGGCTGAACTGCTCAACTGAGTGTACTTGTAGTTATTTCTTGATTATATGCTAAACAGAGGGTGGGTTTTTCATGAGTTTTCCAGGAAAGGGGTGGGGGTTTTCTGGAACTGAGAGTCCCTCACCTTTTAGACTATATAGGGTAACTTCTGGACATTGCCTTGGCATTTGTAAACTGCCACGGTGCTGATGGGAGTGTCTTTTAGTATGCTAATTATCATAATGAGCGGCGAGAACACTACAGGTCACTTTCATGGCTGTCTTGGTGGGTTTGGGCAGGCTTCTCTACTGCATCCTGTTTTATCAGCAAGGTCATTGTGACCAGTATCTTGTGCTGATCTCCTAACCTCATCCTTTAAGTAAGAATGCCTTAACGTCCTGGGAATGCAGCCTGGTAGGGGTAGGTCTTAGCCTTCTTTTACTCAGCCCCTAATCAAGACAGACTCACAGTGTTTCAAATACCTCCGACACACAGATTCATACTCCTTTGGTTTCTGGCTTTTTATACTTCATAGGCCCAGCCCTCCCAAGCAAACTCAAGATTTACTTTCAGAACATGAGTCCAACTTAGACTCAGGTATGTGACAGATACTCCAACCTGGCTTTTACCAAAAGACTCTGCTTTGGTTTGGCAGTATCAAATATTATCTCACTTATTAATGAACACTCGCTTTCCCATATGGCCAGTCTTCCTTTCTTAGAGTCCCCTTGTGAGTCCCCAGGGAAGGAAATGTGAGTAATAGCTTAGGACTTGGATATTCTCGAGTCTCTAACACCCTTAGAATAAAATGAACGCTTTTTTTAGAACTCTTAACAGCAAGTGCTGCACACCTTGCTTAGCAGACATACTTTTGCTTACTTTAAAATGGAATCACATTGACCTGGCAATCTCTTGATTCTCTTCTCTTCCAAACTGCCTCTTCCTGTTTTTGTGACTTTGGCCCTTAATGTCCTCATTTACGAAATGAAGAGGATGAACTAAATCCTTTCAAGGTCACCTCCAATCCTCAACATTCTTTGATACATACTGGAAATGTCCCTCTGTGAGTTCAGAGCCTGCTTAGATAAGACATTCATTTTAAGTTTTAACCATTCCCTACATTCCCTTTTGAATCCTGGTCTCTCTCTCTCCTCTCTCTTTCTCTGTATCTGTGTCTCTGTCTCTGTCTGTCTGTCTTTCTCAGCACATACACTTAAATATCAATGAATTAAATACATTTTCTGTGAATGGAGAACTGGAAGAAAAAAAACAGGGTAGAACAGGCCTCACCATATTTAGGAGGCCTTTTAAAAAGCAACTTCAAGCCAAATTTCCTGGTGTTAGAGGAAGCACATTAAGCAGCCTCCAATCTGCCTCATTTATGGCCTTTTCACATAACCCAGGGTATCACATCTTTTAAAGAATGAGCCACGCTGCAGTCTGAAAAGAGCTTAATGTTTCTGTGAATAACATAATTAAAAAGAAGATTCACATCAATGGCTTAATCTAGGCCATTGCTTTATGAAGAAGTTCAGAAAGAAGTATTTGTTAAGGAGGCCTGTGGGGAGGATAGCAGGATGGTAAAATATAAAAATACAGCTTGACTTTGGAGCCAGAGGTTACACAATTGCAGAGGGCAGCTTCTGAGTCCAGCTGGAGGAAACAGCAGGCCAAATGGACAGAAGAAACACTGCATGGAGGAAAGAAGAGTGAAATACAAAATTTAGTATCTGAGAATGAATACATTAGCTGCAACCTCCATGCCTATATAGATGAAGAGGAGAGTTTGTTAGAGCTTTCGGCATTTGTAAAATAATAGAGCAACCAAGGGAATGGAAACTTACCACGTGCTATGAAGGTCTCTAGTATAATTTTTTTTTTAGCTCTTCTGCAACTTTCAGCTAGGGACTACAAATCTCATCTTACAGACAAGGAAATGGAAGCTTGAAGAGGTTATAGAAAGTTACCAATGTCGCCTCATAAATAAGGTTTAACTTTTAAGAGTCTGATCTCGAAGACTGATCTCTTGACATTATTCTACACTTCCTCTACATTGGAGAGACAGCCTGGCCAGGAAGAGGTACTGCACTTTCTACTGGGCTAAGAGGAGTTTGAGAGTTTGATTATTCCAGGTCTACTTTTGTCATACACCTTCACAGAAGCTAAAAACAGAGCTGCCAGATAACAGGATTCTTCTTTCTGCTTAGCCACGGAGCTTTCAGAGATTAGAATTTATTGTACTGTGTGCAGATATTCAATACCACCCTCATATCCTTGAGGAAATAGCCTTTGCTCTGACAAATCCTTATATGATTTTGTTCTATAATCTCCACTAAGTAACTAGTGCTTGGTGTGTTTTTGCTGTATCATCTCAAGTTGAGGGAAAGGCAGTGAGAAGTGGTGGAAAGCAAGCCAAGCTCCTCACCAACTCTCATGACCACCTCAGAGGAGCTTCTATTTCATGCACACATTGTTTGGTATACATTATTCATGGAATCACTCATGTGAAACAATGAGCTCTGAAACCCAAAATAATAATTTATATTCACACATCAAATTTGTCCTCCAATTTTAATTATTATTTGGAGAACTTAAGGGAAGTAGAATGTTGATATTTCCCTAATTTTTCTTTGTACTACCAAGAGACCATTCTCCATGGGTCATTCATATTTCTGCACCCCTTATGACAGATGCACTAACTGCCCTTTCATTTTGAACTACCATTTAGTGTTGGCATAGCAAAGAGCCTTGGAAAACTTGTCTTTCTCCAAAGCAGAGGGCAGGCATGCTTTCTCTCCAGTAAAAGATATACTCTCTTTCTAGAGCAAAGAAGAAATATGCATGTGCCAATCGTAGAAGATGGTTTCTTTTCCTTTAATGCAAACCACTTGTGTACAGGAATCTATCTAGGCCCATTCACGTCATCCCTGTGTGACGTGGGACTAGGGGAAAAGTGCAAATATGCTGATGTTCACGCTGCTTGCTATACTATGAATAAGAAAATCCTTTGTCTCTGTCCCAGGAATCTTGTGTCTTCTGCCGGTATCCATGAACTGCTAATTCACTGTGGCAGGCTAACATGTTAACTTGCAAATAGGGTAAAATTGCAGACAGTTAACAATTATTGATAAGGTATTGCCAAGGATGAGATGCTGACAGAGACACATAACTGAGAACAATCTAAACACTCTTCTCCCTTTATTTCAAAAAGATAGGAAACTGGACAAGGAAATACTATGATACTATAATTTCCATGGCTTTTTAAAAATATGTCTCCCAGGGCTGGGCATGGTGGCTCACACCTGTAATCCCAGCATTTTGGCAGGCCGAGGCGGGCAGATCACCTGAAGTCAGGAGTTTGAGACCAGCGTGGCCAACATGGTGAAACCCTGTCTCTACTAAAAATACAAAAATTAGCCAGGTGTGGTGACATGCACCTATAATCTCAGCTACACAGGAAGCTGAGGCAGGAGAATCACTTGAGCCCAGGAGGTGGAGGTTGCAATGAGCTGAAATTGCACCACTGCACTCTAGCCTGTGCGACAGAGAAAATTTCTGCCTCAAAAAAAAAAAAGTCTCCCAGAAAAAAAAGTTTTACAGATTTAGATTGCCTTTTGTTATAATTATTGCATTTGAAATAAGCTGTGTAGACTTGAAAGATCAGTTTATTAAAAGTGAAAACAGATAGAACTATATAAACTCAGAAAACATTGAAGTATCAGGGATCATCTGAATGATAATGTAAATAAATTTAAAAAATTCTCTGGGGCTAAACTCTTACCTAAAGCCAAGTTTTATCTAATATATAGTAGGTATATACCGATGTTTGTTAAACTGAATTAAACAAAGGACATTTTGCTTAATTCTATACATACATGGTACACATGGCCAGTACATAATTAAATATTTACAAAATTTATCAACTTGATTGGGAGGGAAACAACTAGTTTCTAGATAGAAAGAGAAAAAGGAGGAAAAAACCGGTACTGTAGAAGGACTATGAAAGGTTGAGAAAATATAAGTCTGAGAAAGGGCTTCAAGCACAAATACGATTTAACCATAAAATAATCAATCTTTCCAAAGAACATAAAATTTCTCTGAACCATTCTTATCAGTTAACAACAGGATGAAGAGGGTGATGCTACAAATATACCATATCTGCAGATGTGATATACCCATGTATGCTTCCTAATTGCAGAGTTAGACCTGGCAGTGTTATCTAGGCCTGTGGTTGTGACTGATAAGCTAGTGCCCAGCCAGCTGGCTTTGCAAACCTTTAGTTTAGAACTGCTACTCCTCTTTGCAGAGCTTTTGTACTGTGTTTGTAAACCTGCACTTTTGCTTGGAGTCTGACTGCTTGCACTTAGAAAGATTTTTCTAGTTTCATCCCCAGCAGCCAGCTAATACACGCCCAAACAGGCTCACTCTTCATAGTCTGATTAAGGCTTTCTGTATAGGTTAGGACTTATTGCAAGAGCGTTACCTGATTTCAGCCACTGTTTATTATTATTTGCATTGTCTTTTTCAGTAATGGATTTATTATTCTTCTCATTAATCTTTATGCTCAGGAACCGAGAATACCCCATCTCTAGATTTTTTTAAACTTTATATATCACAAGTTACATATGTGTGTATATATATATATACACATACATACATATATACATATATAGACACATAAACTTTTCATATCACAAATTATATACATATTTGTACAATAAAGATACATGGGTTCCCATTAAACAGTAGCAAGAAGTAAAATCTTAGAAGGCTTCTTTATGCTTTCTTCCAACAAGCACTCCTTCCATCTTCCAAAGATAGACAGTATCTTGACTTCTCACATCAGAGAGAAATTTTGTCCTTTTTTGAATTTGACATAAGTGAAAGCAGACAGTATACATTCTTTTGTGTCTGGGCTCTCTGAATCATAATTATACTTATGAGACTTACCTTTGTTATTGCCTGTAGTCATTGTTATACTACACATGCACACACATACCCTACACCATGCTGTGTATATTCTACTATCGATAGACTATTGGTGTGTTTACAGTATTTGGTTATTCTGAATAATATTGCTATGAATAAGGTTTTACGTGTAAGTTGGGACAAATGTGCATATCACTTTGTTGGATCTATAACTAACTGAAATGCTGGGTACTGTACATATGTGTGCTCACTTTAGTAGATACAAATGAATACTTTTCTGCAGAAGTTTATTGCCAACAACATATGGTAGTTCCACCTCCTGGCTGACATGCAATATTGTCAATCTTTCAAATTTTCTTATGTCTAGGTTGTGCCACATTGTGATATTAATTTGCATTTATTTAATGGTTAATGAGGCCTAGCATCTTTTTGTTTATTTAGGGGCCATTTGTAAATTCTTCTTTGTGAAGGGCCTGTTTAAAAGTGAATTGTTACTTTCATATTGATTTTTAAGAGTTTAATATAATTCTGGATTTGAGTCCTTTGACATAGGAATGCAAATAGCTGTCCCCACTCTGAGTTTTGCCTTTTTATTCTTGCAACAGTGACGACACAAGCAGAAGTTCCTAGTTTTAATGTGGAACAGTCTATTAATTTATTTCTATATTTAGTTCTTGTTAGAGTCTTGCTGTTTGAAGACTTTCCCCACTCCAAGGTCATGAAATTGTTCTTTTATGTTATCTTCTAGAAGATTTCTGATTTTACTTTTCACATTTAGGTCTACATTTCACTTAATTTTTTTAATGAAAGAGTCAGGATTAGTTTTTTTTCCCATGTAAAATTCTACTTGGCAGAGTCTCATTTTTTTAGAAACACTGTTCTTCCCCCACTTGTCATAAATCAAGTGTCCATGTGTGTATTGATCCACTGGCCTGTTTTCTCATTCCTGTGTCAGTACTATTTAATTAATAAAAACTTATATAGGTTTTAATATTCAGTAATGAAAATGCTTCTTCTTTCTTCTTCTTTAAAAAAGTTTTATTATTTTTGGCAGGGAGTAGTGGCTCACACCTGTAATCCCACCACTTCGGGAGGCCAAGCCAGGCAGATCACTTGAGGTCAGGAGTTTGAAACCAGCCTGGCCAACATGGGAAAACTCTGTCTGTACTAAAAATACAAAAATTAGCCAGACGTGGTGACACACACCTGTAATCCCAGCTACTTGGGAGGCTGAGAGGGGAGAATCGCTTGAACTCAGGAGGCAGAGTCTGCAGTAAGCTCAGATTTTGCCACCGCACTCCAGCCTGGATGACAGAGCAAGACTCCCTCTCTTAGAAACAAAATTGTTTTGTTATTTTTGGCCTGTTGCATTTCTTTATGAATTTTGGGATCATTTTGTTGGTTTCCATTAACAAACAAAAGAAAAATCTCAAACTGATTTTTATAATATTGAGTTTTCTAATCCATATATGATGTATCCTTCCATTTACTTAGTTCTTTAACTTCTCTCAACAATGTTTTTGAACTTGAATATAGTGGTCATGTTTATTTAGGAAATAATATTGACAGATACTTGGTGTTTCTTGATGCTAAGTTGTATTATCATTTTATGACATATTTTTCAAGATTTGTTGTTATTCTATAGATATATCAGTGAGCTGTTAACACAATAGTGCTCCATAATGAAACACAACAAAACTTAATGGCTTAAAAAAACAATTTATTCTCATAGATCTGTGGTTCAGCTGGGGAAGCTCATCAAGGCTGCAGGTTCAGCTAAGCCTAGTTTTGTTGTGACTATGTGACACATGCTTATTCTGATTCCTAGGGTAAAGTAATGTATTTTAATTGCCATTACAGACCCAAAAGATGGCAAGCTCAATTGTGCAAGTGCATCTCAAACTTTTGATTGCATCATTTCTCTAGTATTTTATTGGCTAAACTATGTAAAATGGTCCAGCTCAAAGTCAAGGTGAAGGAATGGTACTTCATCCTTGAAAAGGCTATCAATAGTCATGAATGCAGGGGAGGGTAAAAAATGATGACAAGTAACTCATTTTACTATCATAGTTACACAATATATTTTTCTATATTGACCTCATGTCTAGCAACTTTGCTAAATTCACTTTAATAATTATAAAAGTTTGTGTATAGGTGTATTTAGAATTATTGTGTATACAGTTGTGTTATTTGCAAATATTGACAGTTTTAATTCTTCTTTCTCAATTCTTATGCTTTCAAATTTGTCCTTGCTCTATTATCCTGGCTAGGATCTCACACACAATGTTAAAAGGAGCAGTTATAGTAGGTATCCTTGCTCATTCTCCTACTTACGGGGAAGTTTACATTATTACAAAAGAGCTATGATGTTTGACATTGGGTTTTGGTTGATGTTATTTATCAGATTAGGAAAACCTATTTATTTATACTTTGATAAGATTTTTAAAAACATTATTCATGGTTACTGAATTATGTCAACTGCCTTTGCTTCAACTGAAGTGACCGTATGATTTTCTCCTCTTTATTCCTTTACAGGGGTCATTAGACTTGTGAATATTATATCAAAATCCTTTTCCTAAAATAAACATAATTGGTCAAAATCCTTTTCCTAAAATAAATACATTGTCTCTCTTACATAATAATGGATTGTTTCCTAATGTTTGTTTACTATGTTTTCCTCTAAGTTCATAAGAGATTCTACCATGTTATGCCAAGGTATATGATTTTCCTTCTGTTTTTCCTGCTTGGTGTTTATAGTTTTTCCTGAATTTGTGGTTTGATATCTTTTATCCGTTTTAAAACATTTTTCATTATTAGCTCTTAAAATGGTGTTGTGCCATTCTCTACTTCCTTTCTTTCTGGAACTCCAATTACAAGTTATTATAGCTATCTATTCTTCCATCTGTCCATTTTTTAATCAATTATATTCTCATGTATTACTTTTATCTTTAACTATATCAAATTTGCTGTTAATGCTCTATATTGAGTTAATTTTAGTTTTGATACCTTCATTTTTAGAATTTAATTTGATTTCTTTTAAAGTTGCTGGTTCACCTCTGAAATTTCCCACCTTTCTTTTAATTTATTGAAGGTATAAATCATAGTCACTTTGAAGAGCGTGTCTCTGATAATCTTCTGTGGTATGTTTCTAATTTTTCTTTTGTTTCCCTTTTTGGATTTATCTTTGTTTGTTCAAACTATCTAGTCTCCTGATAATGCTGATAATTTTTAATTAAATCCTAAAATAATTGTAGAGATAATTTGATGCTCTGGAAGATGTTATCTTCCTCCAGCAAGAATTTATTTTTCCATCTAGAAGACAGGTATCCATTATTTTAATTCATCTAGGAACTGAATTGTTTTGAAGCTCTTGATGAGGTCTGCCCTATTTTTGCTTCATTATTACTTTTAGAGTATAAATATTCTCACCTCTTAGCTGAAAACCTTGGTTGTTTGCCAGAGACTACACTACTGGAATTGTCAGATTTCACAGAAACAAACAAGAGTGAATAAAAGCCCAAACGATACAAAAAGAAAGCTCAATTTTGAACTTTGAATTTCAAATATGTCTTGGGACACACTTATCCTGAAAAAGTATTTGTTTATTTCTGAAATTCAAAGCCTACAGGCATCTGGTATTTTATCTGGCAACCTATGTCCCCCTTGATTGGACCTACTCTTCCATTTCCTATCAGTCTATCCTGTAAGACTTTTGAAACTTTTTTCCTAGGTTCTTCTTCTCATCCTTCAGTTTCTATTTAGCATTACAACCAAGCTTTGGAAATAGTAAAAATCTCAGGGGAAATATGGTGCTGAATACTGAGCTCACCCTGAAACTTCCTTTCTCTCTTAGTCTTTTAAGTCTTTCCACAATAGTGGCTCTCTGATGACTTCCAGAGAAGTTATTTTGTTCTAGAAGTCATCGATTAATATAGAAATCCTATGTTTTCCTGGACTCAAATTTTAGGTCCACTTATTAAAAATACAATTTTTGATTTTTGTTAAAATAATAGTTATAATAACAGAAGTAACATATTGAGCACAAAATGTCTGTCTGGTGACATTTTAATTATTTTACATGAATTGACTAACTGTCACGAAACTCTTTGAGGCAGATACTATCATATCGATTTTTTAGATTGAGTGTCTTAAGAACTTGCATGGTGTCTATTAAAAGCTAAGGAGCACAGGCACAAAATATATGGAAAACATCTACTGCTCTGAGTTAACATTTAACATAGTGCCTAGTATGAAACAATCACCTGTTGGTAATGATGATCACAGGACCATTTGCCACTCAGGTGGCACAAATCACATTGGTTATTTCCATTTAATTGGCATTGGTAAAATCTACCTCATTCAGAATTCCAGTTCTTAAATGTCATTCTACTTTTTTTGTTTCCCCAGATAATTTCGAAACTATGCTTTTCAATGTTTTCAAATCTTGTTTTGGTAGCAGTAGCACAATACCCAAAGCACACAAAAGTTGAAGAAGTTTAGGGTGACACTCAGCCCACTCAATCATTCTTCCCTGTCTTCACTGTGCACTTAAAAGCATCTAAACATCTCTAGGGCGCTGAAATAGCACATATTTTTTGAAAGAATTTCCACTCTAACTCCAACTTGATTATTCCACAAATTTCATATTAGTAAAATAGGATTCCAGCTCATGGGCAAGGCTGGTAATCTAGTTGACCATGGGTAGCTGAGGTAAATTGAATCAATATGAATTCTTCTTCAGTGTTTTGGGGAGATGAGTTGAGGAAGCAGCTAGGCTTTACGATGTAAAGGAACCCATTATCGGTTCCATAACAGGTAACTTCAATTTTTCTCCTAAACTTGAGAGTTTCCAGCTTTGGAACATTGTACTTAATTCTAGTGAGGGAAGTAGCCAGAAATCTATTAAGAAGTCTTCAAATGAACTGCAAGCCTCTTGAGGGCCCAGGCCATGTTTTTTTATTACTTAGCAGCACTGCCTGTGGTGATAGCCATAGTGATGCTCATTTTTGATAAGAACAGAGGAAGAGCTTCTAAGAGGATAAATTTACATGGCTCAATTATAGGAGCAATTAGTATGAATTTGGAATTTTTTATTAATATATTAGGTCGCTGGTTCTTCAGTTAATCTCTAAGAGTATCGTGCAATCCCTGAACAGAAAACAAAATTTCTTTTGTATTTATTTAGAATATATAAAAGAGATGATACAAAGTCAAACAGAAAGTAATACAAGTTTGTAACTGCAAAATGATAAATAGTTTCAACAACATAGACAGAGAGTAGCAGAAGTGGGTTTTTATAGGAACGTAAAAAACGTTTGCATAGAAATCTACTTCTGAGGGGAACAGAGGCTGTATTTTTCAGAAAAAGAAAATATTGTGTTGTCCAATATTACTTTACTTCTCTAAAAGCATCTGGTGGCTCAATAGAAGGAAGGAAAGAAAGGAAAGAGGAAGGCAGATAAAGGAAGAAAGGAGTCAGGGAAAATATTTAGAATCTGCAATGAGTCTTGCAAAGGCAGCATGCTGATAATGAGAAATCATCAAAGCAGAGGTGACTTGAAGTAATAGATGATTCAAGCAGGCTGGTTTCAGCCGAACATAGATATAATCAAAATAAGGGAGATATTGTGAACATCGGTAAGAGAAAGCAACTGTGCTTTTTATCTAAAAAGTTATCTGTGTATATAGGGCCTAAAACGCTGAGGGGCAGAGCCATGTGTTTTAGGCAGGGTTTTCCAGAGAGACAGAACTGATAGGAGATAGAGAAAGATATATGAGAGGGGATTCATTGGGAGAACTGGCTTACTCAATTATGGAGCCTGAAGATCCCACATGACAGGTCATCTGCAATCTGGAGACTTATGGAAGCCAGTAGTGTGGTTCAGTCCAAGTCCAGAAGTCTCAGAACTAACGAAGCCAATGATAGAACTCCCAGTTTAAGGTCAAAAGAGGCAGAAGGACCACTGGTGCAAATCCCAGAGTCCAAAGGCCAGAAAACCTGGAGTTCTGACATCCAAAGGCAGGAGAAGGGCATCCTGGCTCTGGAAGAGAGTGTTAGAATTCATCCTTTCTTCACCTATTTGTTTTATCTGGGCTCCCAGATGATTGCATCATGCCTGCCCCCAGGGCAGATGTCCGCTCAGTTTGCAACTTACAAGCCAATCTCTGGAAACACTTGCACAGACACAGATGGGGCACCCCAATTGTTCTAATCAAAAGTGAAACCAACTAGGGGTTTTTTCAGTAGAAGAGTATTAGGCTGAGTGGCTACTGAAATGTTAAGAATAAATAATGCTTTGACCAACTATCAGGGTATTCTTTAATCCAGTCAAGTTGACACTTTAAATCAACTATCATACTATGGAACATTGAACATGTATCAAATATGACAGTATCAGTTAGCCAATCATATCTTTATGAGGCAGTTATAAGACACAGATTCCTGCATATGTCTTCTCTTCTCTAAAATGGAAATAATAACGTTCATCTTAGGACTTTTTATTTATTTTTTAAGCATTGTAATTACAAATCAGAGTAACCAAAGCCATAAACTTGTTTTAGAAAACACATCCTAGGAAGCAAAGGATAAATCTTTAACACTGTGCAGAGTGACGTCCCTTGCTTTCAGCTGGTAATGGGGCTATCAAGTCAATATACCATTGTCCTTAAAAGACCCACTTCTAGCAATACAAGAGGTTATGATTGTACAAAACTTTTCATGTTTAAAGCACATATGTTCTGAGGCATGCAAAAACTAGATACAAATAAAGATGACAGATGTGTCAAAATAAAACAGTGAAGTCAAATCTGTACCTAATTCTCCTTGCTTTTTCATACTTTTCTATTTCTTATTCAACAGAGCATTTTAAAGTGAACTGCATCCAAACAGTACAATTTCAGTTCACAGAAGCTAAGAAAAAGAACTCTAAACAGCAGAGTGCCACCTCAGAAAGAAACCACTTAGGGGAAAGAATAATTCTACTTGAAAAGCAGATTAAAATAAAAAATCAGAAACAAGGCCAAGATGTAAATTTATTTCCTCAGGCAGACTCTGTGGGTACATTTTATTTAACTTTCTCTTTCAGTAAAGAATGAAATTGGCCAAAGAGATTTGCTCTTACTTTCACTCTAAGGACTATGATTTTAAATGGACATTCTGCCATCTTCTTTGAGGAATTTGGGCATGACTGTTATTTATAAATGTTTCATTTAACAAATAAGGCATAGACACTTTCTTCTGTCTGCTATTGCTCCCTTTGCACCTACCTATGAGTTATAGTGGAAATGTTGATATTGCATTTGCACCAGTGGAGTCCTCCTCTCATTAAATAAGAGCATGGAAAGTCAAGGGTATTATTTTAAAAGGCTACAGTTCAAGAGCCCCTTCATTTCTCAGATTCAATGTTGGCATGAGCCAAGAACAATTCCTCCAGTGCCTCAGTATGAGACAGAAGAAATTGCTATTTAGCTTGTCTTTGTAGTCCAAGGTCACTTCCCAGACTGTGGTATCTAATTTGAATTGCTCTATAAACAGCACAAATGTTAACCAAATAATAATTTATACAATGGCATGTATTAGGACAGATAAAAGAAAGAAAGCTGATGCCAAAGAAATAGCTACAGAGTTGGTCATTGTCTTTTCTTCTCTAACTCATTCTGGAAATGCTAAAAAGTGGTTGGTAGCTAACATCTGGATGAAAAAAAGTCTTTTGAGCAGGTACTTACGATTAGGTACTTGTAATACAACATTGGAGTACACAAGGGTAAACGTAGTTGTGTGAAATTCTACATTTCACTGTCTTTTCCAATTTTTTTTTTTCTAAATGTGCTTTATCTTTGATATACCTCCTGTTCCTTTCAAGTCACAATTTTTAAAGATTTCTGTTTATGAGTATCTATTAGTTAAGGTGTTGCTAACTGTAGTAACACGTGAACCCTCAAATCTTATCCTTAATACAAATTGATTCCTCCTTACGTGAAGTTTAAAGTAGCTGTTCCTGATCTAGGCACCTTCCATTTTGTGGCTCCATGGTCTTCATGTGGCTTCCAAAGTTCCTTCAGAGAGCGTGGAGAATCACATTTGGAAGGTTTTACTGGCCAGGCCTGAACATACCACTTCAGCTCGCATTCCACGGCTACAACTCAGTGGCACAGCACACACCCCTGTAAGGGAGATCAGGAAATACAGCCAAGCTATTTGCCTAGGAGTTTAGAGAAAATGGACTGGCCTAACAGCAATCTCAACACTGCCACCAAGCATTTCTAACTTGAGGTGGGCTGAGAAAATGACATTTTAATTATTTGGGGAGGGTTTTTAAATTGCTGGCTGAATTAAAATGACAGTTGAATTATTGTATTTTACCAACGCTCTCATAGGTTTCTAAGAACACACGTATTCCTAATCAAAGGAATTTATGAACAAGTAATGTCACGATTATTATGAGAGTTTAAGCCCACTTAGATAGGAAGCTGAATAATATAGAAAAGCCAAATATTTCTGAAACACACAGTTCTTTGAATCTTCTTGAATCAAAGCACAATGCACATATGTTTCATTAAAATATTAATAGATAGTTTTGAGTTTTAAAACCTTTTCTTACAATTTTTATTACAAAATCCATATATAAAACTTCTAAGCCAGTCCCCGGACACCAACAAATTTCATAACTTTACCAAATGTGAGATTCATTTGCTTTACAAACCATATTGGACATAGTGTTGTAATGAGCCACATTTAATAGTCTTATTCAGAGGAAAACATTTTCAAAATCACCACTTTTTTTGTAACTAGAATGTTCTCTAGATTCAGAGAAATAAAAGCCATGCAATAAATATCTGCATTAAGCAAACATTATGCAGAATAAATGTGCTCTTTTCTCACCTCAGTGTAATTTTTGGTATTAAGAACAGTGATTATGTGGGAAAATTAAGGTTTTTGGTTTCAAAGAAAATACACTTTTTAAAACCTAAGGTTTAAATTAATTTACTTTCACATAGTAAGAATGTGTAAGAAATAGATTTTCATGTTAGTAAATATTAATGGCTATGATCACAGTTAATGGTTGTATGATGTTCCATGTTACGGGACTGAATCACATTTTACTAAGTCATTCCTCTCATTAGGCATTTATTTTATTTTATTCTATTTTTCAAATTAGGACATTAAAAAATCTCAACAGTTTTGGGTAACAGGTAGGTTTTGGTTACATGGTAGGTTCTTTAGTGGTGATTTCTGAGATTATGGTGCACCCACCACCTGAGCAGTGTCCACTGTACCCAGTATGTAATCTTTTATTTCTTATCCCCCACCTAAACTTCCCCCCAAGTCCCCAAAGTCCATTACATCATTCTATGCCTTCGCATCCTCGTAGCTTAGCTCCCACTTATGAATGAAACATACTATTTTGGTTTTCCATTCCTGAGTTACTTCACTTAGAATAATGGCCTCCAGCTCCAAACAAGTTGCTGTGAAGGCTATTATTTTTTATTCTGTTTTATGGCTGCATAGTATGTCATGGTGTTTATATACCAGATTTCTTTATTCACTTGTTGATTGGTGGACATTTAGGTTGGTTCCATATTTTTGCAGTTGCAAATTGTGCTGCTATAAACATGTGTGTGCATGTGTCTTTTTCATACAAGGACTTATTTTCCTCTGGGTAGATACCTAGTAGTAGAATTGATGGATCAAATGGTAGGTCTGCTTTTAGTTCTTTAATTTTTGTAATTGCTTATGCAGTTGCTTTCAGCAGAAGTTTAAGGTTCAAGTATGCAAATTGCTTCTAAAAAACTAATGGTGCTTATGAAATTTTTGTTTGACATTTTTTTGGCTAGTTCTTCTAGCCTCTTCTCTTCATTCCAAATTTCTACTTCTTCTGTTTCCAGATCTCTTGGCTAAAAGACAGTGCATCTTCTTTCAGCAAATATACTCATACTCAAACCTAAAACATAGATGTTAAAAAAAATATTAGAAGAAAGGCAGAGCATATGCTATTCCTTCGAGTTTTCTGCTTGAAATATATGTACCCACAGAATTCATATGCTGAAATTCTCTACCCTAAAGTGATGGTGTTAGGAGATGGGCCTTTGGGAGATGATTAGGTCATGCATGGGATTGGGGCCCTTTTAAAAGAGGCCTCAGAGAAACACCTCAAAGCTTCCTCCATGTGAGGTTAAAATGAGAAGAAGGCTGTTTAGAAGGAAGCAGGCCCTCAGCAGACAACAAATCTGCTGGCATCTTGATCTTATACTTTCCAGCCTCCAGAACTGTGAGCAACAAATATCTGTTGTTTATAAGCCACACAGTCTATGGTCCATTGCTGTGGCAGCCTGACACAGACACAGTCTAGATTTAATTTGGGCTATTTTGTTTTTTTCTATCTCTCCATATATTGGCCATATAAAACTAAAGCATTTTATTTCCAGATCTCTTCAAATCATTGGGACTATGCTTTGTCCACTTGGACAGATAGGGGTAGACATGTTTCAGCTGTCTTATTGTTATATTGAGAAGTTGGCCTCATCCCCACTCCCACTAGCTACTCTCTGGCTTATGTGGATGTGATATTGGTATTACTGATACACTGTTAATTCACCAGAGCTACCACCAAGAAACCTACCCTGAGACCTGACATTTCACCATCAGGAATTAAGTTTTTATGAATTAACATTTTTATTAATTTCTCTTTGTGGTTTGTGTTTAAAAAATTAAATTCCCTTGGAAAGGCTAGCCCTTCAAAGAAATGGGAAAAGGAGAAGTCAGATTCACTGTATTCTTTATCTCATTTTGAGTAGAATATGTGGGTTCTGTGTATCTATTTTATGATGTCTGTTTCTTTGTGCTAGATAAGCATTTCATGATGAACTTCTATTTTGATTTTTTTTAATTAATGAATTCTTTTTTTACAATTTTTAAAAATTTTTAATTTTTTTTTTTTTTTTTTTTTATTTGAGACAGTGCCAGGCGCCAGGCTGGAGTGCAGAGGCGCAATCTCGGCTCACTGCAATCTCTACCTCCTGGGTTCAAGCAATTCTCCTGCCTTAGTCTTCTGAGTAGCTAGGACTACAGGCGCGCACCACCACACCCAGCTAAGTTTTGCGTTTTTTAGTAGAGACAGGGTTTCACCATGTTGGCCAGGATGGTCTCGATCTCTTGACCTCGTGATCCACCCGGCTCAGCCTCCCAAAGTGCTGGGATTATAGGCGTGAGCCACTGCGCCCCGCCTTAATGAATTCTTAATACAAGTATAACGATAGTAACTATTTACATAATGGTAATTCTCTAAATAGATGCATCTTAATTAGGAAATCAATTTTCCGATCATGTTTGACCTGTCAGAAGAATATGGATATTGCTATTTTTAATTACCTTATCCTTTAAGACCCCAAAGGAAATGCAGATAACTGACTCAAAATCGAGGAATGATTAGTGGGAAATGTAGAAAATTGTAGGTAATGTACATGTCAAAAAAAATTGTAAGTATAAGCTATAAAAACATGGCAGTAATGCATGAGAGAAAAAATGATTAAAAGCACTCTGTAATCAAAGTATTTTAGAAAATGTCTAATTCTTGTTAAGAACAAGAAATTAATATTCATAGTACAATGCTCATTTTTGTAATCAGCAACTACAAATGTGTTGCAAAATGCTCAGACATGTTGATTACCTAATTAAATATAAAATTGACTTAGATGAAATAAAGTATGTTAAACTAAGTTTGATTTAGAACAATTAGCATGTAGTTATTTTAGGTTTAAGGAAACTTTCACCAAATACAAATTTCACAATTCATTTATTCACTCACCCATTTATTACACAGATATTTTTGCATGAGATCAATATTTTTTCTTCTATTCATCTTTGAACACCCACAACATGACAGGAACTGTGTTAGAGCAGCTGTTACAGAGCAGATCAGACACATGAGGGAAGTGACTAGTTAGTTCAGTCTGGACCTTTAGGTCTCCATCTAAATAGCCCTTCTCAGGCCTGCCCTGACTACGCAATCAAAATGTGTTTCCACCATCTCAGATGCAACAGTGGCAATCTTGTCTCTCCATCCCCAGGCTTCTCCAGCCCCTAAGCCTCCCAGCCACCCCACAACTGATGACAGTACTCACAGCTCATTGATGAGAATGACTGGGACCCAGATACTGTCTGTGGGGATGGACAACTTGGTGATGTTGTCAAAGTCCTCAGGATTCCACTGGAGAAACATGTCAGTCCAGTAGTTGGGGAGGAGCAGGAATGGTCACGGTCAGCCCCCTCCATCTCCAGTGAGAGTCGCCTGCAACTCAGGCAGACTTCACCCTCAGTGCCCAAGCAACAGGTGAGCACCTTCCTGGGAAAGGCGGGTGTCAGTGGCACCCAAATCCCTCAGCAGTAACTGAGAGTCCCCCCACCTCTTTATTTGCACTCTGCCTACACACATAACAACTCAGATGGATGCCGCCTTGCCCTGGGAAGTAAGTCAGTCATTTCCAATGCCATGAGTCCCCCCTCCACCAACTGGGAATCTCACACAAATAACTTCTTGGATCTTGGCCTCAACATATTTATATGTAGATAATAACATCTACTTCTTAGGGTAGAGATGGCTGTTGTTAAGTTTTGATTAATGTATTCTCCATTTTTCATGCCAGGAGGGCCAGCCTAAATTGTAAATTTGATCATTTCACTCCCTTGCTTAAAATCCTTCAGGGGTGCCCCATTGCCTTTAGGATAAACTTCACAGACAACACAGGCTGATATTAAATATATATATATTCCCACAATAATTGCTATGTCAGCCCTTGTAAACTTCCTTTGCAAGACATATCATGACTTGTGTTTCTCCTTATAAATTAGATCTCTGTCATCACAGTATAAGCTTAATGAAGATAGGCTCTTTATACATCTTGTTCATACTAGTATCTTTAGCACCTAAAACATAGTAAATACTCAATAAATAAAATAAATAAGAAAGGCATGTATTACTTTAGGGAGTATGATCTTTGGTAACAGATAAATTCCAAAATCTTGGTGGCTTTGAGTAAATAGACACTTTTTCTTCCAATGGATAAAACACAACCAGAGTGAAACAATCAGCAAATCTATAAGAAATGAATCGTATGGACTCATCTAGATGCAATAGTACATGATAACACAAGTGACAGAGGTATACATCAAGAACTGAGGAAGCAGGGATGGACCAACTACCTCTACTTAGCAGAGAACAGATAACATCTGACTTGGGTATTAAACGACAAATTAGAGTTTTCTAGGAAAACAGCATTCAACATAGAGCACAAAGCTGAAAATGATCTAAAGGGCTTAAAAGTGTGACTTTTTAAAAACTACAAAATAAAGGACTTGTATAAGTTACATTTCTATTAGCTATAGTCAGACATTAATTGTACCCTATAAATATATTTAATTATTAGTCAATTAAAATAAAAAAAAATACAAACCTTCTTCAATATCAAAAGATATTCCGGAAAAAAAGCGAACAGACAACATAGTATACTATGTAATGAAAAGAACTGGAGGATTTATAGTCCTAGCATCTCAAGTGTGAAAGAGAGGCCATCAAGGCCTACTTGTAGGTTGAATCACTCTCAAATTATTGAGTTACTGCATTGAGCTTATCAGAATCTATTTTACATTTTTCCCTTTAAATAAATAATAACAATAATAAATCTCTCCTCGTAGTTATTGCAATCCCTTCTTTTTTGTGTATATGTGACATAGACCTGCAAATCTGCCTTATGGTGGGAGGATCCACTGGAGAGTCACAGGAAGCAATTCTGGCTAGATTTTGGTTCTCAGGGTTTGCATGAAGCTGCTGGCTGCCTGGGAGAGAAGAAGGGGAAAAGGAGGGTCATGAAGGTCATTACATGAAGAAAGCAGCAGTAGCAATGACGAAGGAAGGACAGAGGGCACTTCTCCTAGGACTCCTGGGTTTTTAGGGGTAAGTGGTAAAATCCTACCCATAAGCAGAGAATGAGCAGATAATTTTCAGAGAGCAGCTTTGCAAAGGGTGTAATCATGTCTCCAAGAGAGGAAGCCAACCTGCCCTTGTCCACTTCTGGCTACGAGTGGATAAAATAGAGTGCCAATACTTTGAATGATAACTGGGATTCTGCAGAATCTATAACTTTGTGATATCTGCAGGTTAAATACATGCATTTTTTTTTCTGTTGAGTAAAACTCAGTCTGTATCAATATCTTGAGCATGCATTTAATTGAGGAACATTAGTCTTCCCATGGTGGTATGTTTTGTCCTAGCTGAGATGAAATACACTCCAACTGCGACCTTGTGTTAGATGTGATCCATCATGTTATACATGTCAATCAAAATCCCAGTGACTGAAGTACCATTAGCATAAAATAATCAGCAAATCCACAGGTATTTTGGAATGCATACTTTTCACTCATTTGCTTATTCATTTAATTGTTTTTTCAGATTCTGGTCATGTTTTTTTTTTTTTTCTGTCCAGAACTTTGCCAGGTTAAAAAAAAATAAATGTTAGGAAGTGGCACTTGAAGAAGATTAAGTCTAATTCCTTTGAGACACTTATTGACCCTTACAGGGTCAACTATTAAAAAGCACTGTAGCCAGTGTGTATCTGTGAGCATGTGAGGTATTACTGCAGAAGGGATTTCAGTGTCCATCTTACAGCAAATAGTGCACAGTGCTCCTCTAGCCCCAAAAACTTCCGCAAGGGAGAGAATAAGAGCTTGGACAGCTGACCTTCCAAACCTCAAGCTGAAATTTGATCCCCAGTGTTGGAGGTGGGGCCTAATTGGGGGCGTTTGGGACATAGGGGAAAATCCTTCATGAATGTCTTGGTGCTTTCCTCTTAAGGTAATAAGTTGAGCTCTTGCTCTGTTAGTTCCCATAAGAGATGATTGTTAAAAAGAGCTTGGGACACCTCCCCGCACACCCATCTTTCTACTCCCTTACCATGTAATCTCTGCCCAAACTGACTTCCCTTTCTTTTCTGCTCTAAGTGGAAGCAGCCTGAGGCCGCACTGGAAGCGGATGCCGGCACCGATGCTTCTTGTACAGCCTGCAGAGTCATGAGCCACATAAACCTCTTTTCCCTATAAATTTCCCAGCTTCACATATACCTTATAGCAACACAAAACAGGGTAGACCATGAGTGTTGTGAGGTCAGTGACTCATGTGATCTAGAAGGTTTTGGATTTTCATAGAGACCTTTTTTATAAAAAAAAAAAGGAAGAAAAGTTCTACTGAAAAGATACGTTAATGCTATATATTAGTGTGATATAAAAATTAAGCACAGAGAAAACATTTTTACAATTGCAAGGTGTCCTTAAATTCAATAAATTTGCAATTAATGTATTGAGTGTGTTTATTGAGGCAAACACTCGTAATGCTATTTTCAAAATAACATAAAAGGAGAGGCACAACTGATTCAGCAAAATATGCCAGTTACCAAAGGACTTGTTTTCCATTCTAAATGGGTTCATTATAAAGTCCTGACATTTTAATGAACTTTGATATTTGATAGCTTTTGACCAATTAGAACCCCATTCTATAGCGTGTAGTGACATTTCTTTCATATAGCAGGATTTTTTTTTTAAACAACAAGAAAACTGGCTGGGTTGCTCATGCTTGTAATCCCAGCACTTTGGGAGCCCGAGGAGGGCAGATCACAAGGTCAGGAGTTCGAGACCAGCCTGGCTAATATGGTGAAACCCTATTTCTACTTAAAAAAATACAAAAATTAGCTAAGTGTGGTGGCAGGTGCTTGTAGTCCCAACAACTAGGGAGTCCAAGGTAGAAGAATCACTTGAATCTGGGAGGCGGAGGTTGCAGTGAGCCGAGATGTGCCACTTCATTCCAACCTGGGCAACAAAGTAAGACTCTGTCTCAAAAATAAAAAGAATAACAATAAGAAAACTGCTCTGTTACTTAAACAATCTTAGAGCAACTCACTTTTCATTTTTGTCTTATCATGGGCAGTAGTAGCAAGCCATCCCTCCTGCCCCATATGATATGGTAAATCCAGCAACACAGAGAAGTGTTCTTCAGCAGCCACTTAATGCACACATTTTAAATTCAGCATTGAGTGTCATAGCCTTGTTGTTCTCAATTAATGTCTCTCCTTTTAATTTTGCTTTCATGATTTGTCTGAAAACTTGGTACTACTTAAAACTTGGTACAGGCTGGGCGCGGTGGCTCAAGCCTGTAATCCCAGCACTTTGGGAGGCTGAGGTGGGCGGATCACGAGATCAAGAGATTGAGACCACCCTGGCCAACATGGTGAAACCCCGTCTCTACTAAAAATACAAAAATAATCAGCTGGGCCTGGTGGCACACGCCTATAGTCCTAGCTACTCGGGAGGCTGAGACAGGAGAATTGCTTGAACCCGGGAGGCGGAGGTTGCAGTGAGCCGAAACTGTGCCACTGCACTCCAGCCTGGCGCCTGGCGACAGAGTGAGACTCTGTCCCCCCCATAAAAAAAACTTGGTACAAAATCTTTGGTTTCCCTTCAAGATTTCAATTTGCCTCCTTTGGCTACCTCAGGCTAAGATCAGTTCCATCTAACTTCTCTACCTTTGAAAGAACCTCTCTTTACTACCTTTTCATGTTTCTTACTGTCGACAGAGTCTGGGCAAATTTATTCCTTTCACAGTATAATTTGACATAGCTAATGTGTGGAACATGACCTGTTTCATTAGCCTTAGCAATTTTAGATTTCCTAATCATGGAAATAATAAAAAATGAGTTAATTAAGTGATATTTAAAATATAATTATGTCTAAAAAGGAGAAGACATTAGGACTTATAACTTAGGGTCTGTTAGACAGAAAAGCTTGATGAACATGGAAGACCATCGTTCTTTTTCAGGATACAATGGCACTGAAGTATATGTCTCTCGAAGTTCTTAGGTAACTCCAGTGTAAACCAACATACTGCCTCTGATTCTTTCCCCTGTACCTTAGGGCTCTCAGTAAATTACCTTCTACACAAGAAATAAAATTTTTGCAAAACTCTGACCTCTGCTTGTTCATGCTGGGATATTTCTTGTTGCTATTAAGGAAGTTATCTTAGATATATTTCAAAGCTACTGGATTGAGAGGAATTGGCATGAAATACGATCTGAGGACCAGAGGGATTTGTCAGTATCTTCATGTTACCTCAGTCTTTTGTGATCTCCTGCAGGTCAAGAGATGGAGGCAGAGGAAATTAGAGCTGCATGGTCACAGGTGTCATTACTCCTCCTTCCTCTGCACACAATGGGTCTCCTTGGCAACACATTTTTCTCTCTTGCCTTTGAAAATCGTTACAAAGTAGAAACAATTTGGGTTGTTTTTGCAATGAAGATGACTAAAACCAAGGCCAGGAAATAATTGTTGTTCTCCCCAGTAGAAAAAGAGCTCTCCCATGAATATATTAGTCATGAGTTGAGCATTTTACTCATACTTGATGCATCCTGTGTTTTCAGAGGACCTTTATGCTTGCATCACATAAACTGGGCTTGAATATACCTTAGAAACCCAAGTGACTGTTGCCAGGAAATCCAAGTGACTGTTGTCAGGAAAAGAACAATTCCAGATTCTTTATAAGAACCAATTCTAGGGGAGAGAAAATAAAAATTGGGCATGGTCCATTTTCTGCTTTTTTTCCTGTTAAATGGAAGAGACCACAGTCTTGTTAGTTACCGATCAGAAAATGGAACAGGGCAGAGCTGCAGTTATTTAACATAAATATACTGAGACTATGTATATATTAAACTTAAAATTACTGATAAAAAATGTAACCTGTCAACTAAAGATTTTTCTTGCAACCTTGAAAGTAAAAAGAGGCAATGCATTTAAATAGATGAGGATTCGTGCCCCTCATTCCTTCCAGTTCTAGGTACAAATGAGGTAACATTAGTATCTCCCTGGCCTCTGTAATATAGTATCTTTACAGTAATATAGTATCTTTAGCATCATTTAAAATATCACAAAATTACCACTGAGAGTCTCTGGAATGTCACATATGAGAGCATGGCAGTATTGAAATCCATGTTCTGTTTTAGCCCCTTGGAGATGCCCATTTCTCTCCACAATCCATGAGGGCATCCCACAACTGTTAATACTCTGTCTGGCAGTTCATACCCTGAGAATGCTGATGTTTATAACAAGGATTTTATTTCTTGATGCTCCAAATAGCCCTGTGTATGTTGAGGTCCTCCATGCACTGAAGGATGAGAAGGCCCCCACATCTCACAAAATCCCTATGTGTATAGCTCCTTCAGATTCTGCCTATAGGCTTGTGTTCATAGACTTGGGCATAATTCCATGAGGCTTGGCAAGACCAGTAAAATTTTAAGCTTAACACCACGCTTCAACTTCTTAATCTCTTTCCTCCAGTCACTCACATGCAACAGCTCACCCTTCATTTCCAGTTCCAGCTCTTTGACTCTATGAGAAATTCTTTTATTCTTAAACCCTAAGCAAAATTTGAATAATGCAAACCAGCAGTTCTAAAGGTATAGTCCATGTACCTCTGTTACAGGTGGAGGTGGTCCCTGAAACCCTTTCGAATGGCCCATGAGGTGAAAAACAATTTTATAGACAAAAGACCTCCTTTCATTATAGTGTCCCTAGATTGCCAGAAAGTTTGTATTCTCGACATGAAGTGAGCACTGTTGAGGTCTCCACTCATACTAATCCCTCTGAAAACTGAAAATCAGCAGGATTTGCAGGAGCTAAAAGACCTGCATGACTCCCTAAGAAGTCCAGTGCTAAAGCTTGAGAGACTGGTTTTATGTAGGGCAGAGTGACTACCCTATATTGCAAGGCAGAAAAATAAGTGATTCCTAGGTATGAGGCATAAACAGCTGGGCAGTTTGTGTTCTTATTGACTGAGATTGGGAGACTGGGAAGGAGTTGCTTGGGAATATAGAAAAAAAGGAATTCTGTTTGGGCACTTCATGTTTGAAGTATCTGGGAAACAAATATGTATGGATATATTAAGTAGACAGTTCTAATACCAAGTTAAGTAGTCCCTCTTTCATACTTCTGGATCAGAAAACATCAGATCCTCTCTTTTGTTTCCACAGCCCGAAGAGTCATCAACCATTTCCTACATTACTAATATTTGGGTCATCTCTCTATTCCCTTTTTGCTCTCTCAGCTTTTTCGACTCCTGTAAAACAAATTTCCTATATCACATTCCCTCTATTTGAAATATTAAATTGGGTTTCTGTTATTCTTTTTTTTTTACTGGACCCTAAGTAATCCACCTGATAAGCAGAGCCTTCTTCAGCACTCCAAGCACAAGGACAAAGGAGAGCCATAGACTGCTAAGTGACTTCTTGGAGTTGCTATTAAAGACATGGGGTGAGGACAGCCACTCACGGGGCAGAATGTAGAAAGCACAGTTCATCGCCAAGGAAATGAGTCAGCAGAACGTTTATAAAATTCTGATATAAATCACTGACCAGATGGTGTTGCTGTATAAATCCATGGGCTTGGTCAAGGTCTCTAAGTTTTGGTCAGTTATCATTCCCAGACAACTGTAAAAAGTTGCTCTCTAAGTCCAGAGTGTCCAGATCACTGTTGCCGATGACAAGGATGCTTACTTGCTGGCCCTATAAGAAGGGAGAGTGACTGGGGAGAGTATTATCCCCTCAACTGCAGACCTATAGGCATTCTAACACACACAGGATGGGGCATGCACCTCTGTGGAGTGATGACACTGGGAAAACCACATCTACTCTTACCTTCTTGCTGCACGAGGCCTTGTGAGTTTCTACGTTTCTACCCCAAAAAACCTGTTCCTCAATGTGTTCCATTTGCTGTTTTGTAATCTATCATGAATCTTAATATATGACAAGTAAGTACCAGGATAAAGCCAAACTTTCACGGTTGGCGTGTGCAAAGTCATAAATAATTACAGTATGAAACTAATAACAATAAGGTATTACAGTCAATCCTTGAACAATACAGGTTTGAACTGCATGGGTCCACTTATAAACAAATTGTTTTCAACTAAATGAAATAAAAAATACAGTATTCATAGGATGTGAATCCCTCGTATAAGGTGGCCTTGACTTTTTGTATATAGGTGGTTTCTGCAGAGTTTGAGTATGCATGGATTTGAGTACATGCAAAGGTCTTGGAACTAATCCCCATCTATATGGAGGGACAATTGTACTTTAAACCTGTAGAACTGGCAAAAATTAGGAAGCTTAATAATCCAAAGTATTGGTGGGATATGGGAATATAGCATTTATTGTGCCCTGATAGCAGGGGCAGTGTGGATATATTTAGTCAAATTAAGCACACAGAAACTTTATAGTCTATCTCTTTCTGAGCATTTATCGCTGAGAAATCTTCATGTAGGCACTTCATGCAGGACACATATTAAGAATACTTATCGCAGTGCCGTTTGGGAAGGCAGGGAATAAAAGAATCTAGATTGTCCATTAGAGAGAGTAGATAGGTAAAATGCAGTGGAAGAACACTATGATTATGCAGTAATTAAATAAAACAGAAGAGGCGTACACATAGCAATATGGAAGGATCTTAAAATGAGCGCAGTGCAAAATGTGAATTATATAACATGACATTTAAATTAAAATATGTATGCACACAATATCATACACATTTTATATAGTATCTAATATCATATGCAAAGAAATATGTACTAAATAAACACATTGAGTGGTTGTAAAAGGGGATAAGGTAGGTAGATAAACAAAAAAGTAATATGTAAAAGACCAAAACAGAGAGATCTCACATGGCGGTAAAATGATGTCATACCTTGAACCTCAAACAAGATTAACTCAATCCCCTGTAATTATGCAAACACACAGCCACAAATGCAAACATATTACATGCTAATTAACGATCTAAATGAAAAACATACGTTTTCAGAAAAAATGTTAAGACTGCAGAATAAATATAAAATCAAAATGGCCAACAAATCTTAAAGAAATTAATATATTCACCCAACACTATCTCCTCCCTAAATTCTAGGTTAAGACAACTTTAGATAAATTTTACCAGATTCCAAGAAATTATTAATTTCACTCTACTACAAGCATTTCCAGAAAAAAAAACACCAGAAGCAAAACTTCCCAGTTCATACCATGAGCCATACATAACCTCAATTCCTACAGTAGATAAAAGTAGTAATTGAAAACAAAGAAAATACTGGATTTTAAAATAATTTTGTTATTAATTTCTAATTTTACTACATTATGGTTTGTACAACTTCGTCATAGTCTATAATATATTGAATTGGGGAATTACTGAAGCTTTATGGCCTCATGCCTCATGCACTTTCTAAAACAGCTCATGTGTGTTTGAAAACAATGAACATTTTCTGTTAAGTGCATATGCCTAACAAAAGTGTAGCAATCACAGATAGTTCAAGCTTATTGATTTGATCTCTGCCAATTTTTTTGTTTGCATCATCTTCAGCTTTGGAATGAAATGGAATAGACTAAAATCTTCAAGTAAAATTATTATTATTTTTTTTCTGCAGTTTTGCAGTTGTTGATTTATATATTTTAGAAGTACATCTTTAGGTACATATATGTGTATGACCATTATACCTTTCTCCTCTAATATATTTACGGGAATGTAAAATGTTTTGTATTAAGATAACATAACTGCTACTAGAAAATCCTAGATAATTCACAAGTCATCAATGATTTAGTAAAATATAAAACACTTTCTATCTCACACAAAGAGTGATTAACTCCAGATAAGTTGGTGTGTTCCTCAAGGCCATTCAGAGACCAGGACTGACAGTCAATGCTACCGCCAATACACAGCTCCCAAATTTGCCTTGAGCACCAATATTAGCAAACAAACATGGGACATGAACATCACACAAGACTTTTAAGGGCCAGGCCTGAAGTGGTGTACCTAGAAGTAGTGTACCTGGAGATGTAGCCCCTTTTCCCTTGGCCAAATTATAACTACAGGGCAACACCTAACCTCAAAGAAATCCAGTGAGGTAGTCTTGCTGTGTGTATGCTTCAAATTTAAATAACAATCTGGTTGGTTCAAAAATTATAGTTTCATTTGATTTTTAAAAATACTTTAAAAATATTGTTTCATTGCCTTCTTGCCACTAAAGTTACTGTCAAGAATTTTCGTATGGATCTGGTTCTGTCTTTTTTATAGAAAGCTCTTAGAACTTTCTAATATCCTTATATTTCACTGTAAGTTCTACTTTTACTTCATGTGATCTTTTTCTAATATCTCTGTTTTTTATGTGTTGGTAGTTCTGTTTATATCATCCACATTTCTTAGCTTTTTTAATGTATTACTTCTCATTTCCCTTTCATACTACCTTTGGGAAGAGTTCTTCAATATAATCTACAGGTGCACTAATTTATTTCTTAACTGTTTTCATCCTACAATTTATTCTTAACTATCACAGCTATTTTATTTTGCAGAACTAACATTTTCATTTTCTATTTATGATTTCTTCCTGCTTCACACTACTAATATTCATCTTTTTGTTTTTAAGAATATTTATCAAGAATGTTTAAAATTATTTCTTTATTTTTGTAATTGCATTATGTAATATTCATTGTTATTTTTGCTTTCATTGTTATTTTTGGTTTCTTTTTTGGAAGGATGGTTCTTCAGAGTCTATTTATGTTGCCTTGCAATTTTATGTACTCTTAGAATGTCTTCCTGTTCTGACACATAATGTGTATTGGGGAAAAGCTAAAGGTTTGGCAGTGCCTGTCATCTCTGTGAGTTTATGGAAAGGGCAGGAGAGGAGACCAGTGCACATAACCCCAGGCACTACAGAGCCACTGTATAGACCATTAGTTACAGAAGGATTCACCCTTAGAGTCATCCTTGACAGAAGCAGCCTTAGAAAAGGTCATTTCCTTGGTTGGATGTAAAGCCTGCTGTTTGGAACAGAGAGAAGGCAAAGAATGAACACCTGAGGGAAGCTTATCTTTCCATAACTGTTTACATCAGCTTCTTGCTCCAGCAGAACTTTGGTGCTACCCTTGAGTTATTTTCAGTGTTCGTTTATTTTCCCAAGACCAGGCAGCCTAGGCTTGAGGGAATTCTTATGGTGATGGGATCTATAATGATCAGAGGGAAGAATAAAGCTTAGTACCTCTCCTCCACAATATTCCCTCACAGATATGATGGGGCATTCTTAACCGGGTGCTAATGTCACCTGTACCAGGGTCCTTCTCCACAGTTTCCCTCCACATGCCTTCAGCCAGTATGGGGTTCTCAGGTGGACATTGTTTTTTGAAGTCCTTGATTCCTCTTATCTTCTGTAACTTATGCAGGGCTGAGCCAAAGGAGGGAGAAAGAAGAATTCTAAATCAGATTATTTGCTTTTAATTATGATTATGTTACTTTTGGTTGAATAGAAATGTCCATTTTTACTGTAATCCAATATTTTGTTCTTTTAACTTTATTCCATGTGGGTTTCCCTTCAATTCAACTCATTTGGGAGATATAACAAAGACACATTAAAAACCTTTTTAGACATTGGTTTTCTAGTTTGTGACTAGGAGGCACACAGCAGGATGTGTGTACGTGTGTGTGTCTTCCGTTAGAGGAGAGAAGAATGTAAGCAACAAGCCACCTGAGAAGTCAAGCAGAAGAGTTTAGCATTGTTTTTCTAGGAGACATAACTATTTTACTCAATTTGTCCATTTATTTTCTGGATAGTAGAGGGCTATTGACGTTCTGTGAATAAAGAATCAATGTGAGAATAGCAGTGTTTCGTCAGATTACAGTGTGCAGCTTAAACTGGAAGAAAAGATGGTAGAGAAGAGAAAGGCCATATAAGAAGCTATGCTGATACTTCAAATATGAAACAGTAAAAAGAAAGAACATGAAATTTGAGCACATTGAAGTTGGAATAAGTTGATTTAATTATTATATGTGAAGAGAAATTAAGGGGCAATAATCATTTTACTAAAATAATACAGAATAGAGGGAGAATAGTTTCTGATAAGGAGTGATGACCATAGTGTAGAAATAGAGGAAAGGGTTTAAACTGTGTTTTAGGGATTATTATTAGTCTTTAGATGTATTTCAGGCCTTGTGCAAGTCATTGCACTTAATTTGAAAAGAAATTATTACAAATGTTGACATTAAATAATCCACTCACTTAAATGCATAATATATAAATTTTAGCTCATTGACAGCAACTAATGACATTAAACCTGAGTCTCCACACTAACCCAATTTTTTATGTGTGAAGACTAAGAATAAAGCATATGTTTCCTCTACATCTACCCATTTAGAATTCGTATAAAATATTGATCAGTGGCCAGGCGGAGTGGCTCATGCCTGTAATCCTAGCACTTTGGGAGGCGGAGGCCTGTGGATCATGAGGTCAGGAGATCAAGACCATCCTGGCTAACACAGTGAAACCCCATCTCTACCAAAATACAAAAAATCAGCTGGGCATGGTGGCAAGCCCCTGTAGTCCTAGCTACTCAAGAAGCTGAGGCAAGAGAATTGCTTCGAACCTAGGAGGCGGAGGTAGCAGTGAGCTGAGATTATTCCACTGTACTCCAGCCTGGGCAAATGGAGCAAGACTCCGTCTCAAAAAATAGATATATTAATATAATGTAATATATTATTATAATATATATGAATTAATACATATACACATATGAATCAGAGACTGTTGCTTCTCAGTGGCATTTTTGTGAATTTAGGCCTGCTAACATGACCACACTATATATCTGCACTGCATGCTGTGGTTTGAATGTTTACCATCCAAAATTTGAGTGTTGCCAATGTGATGGCACAAAGAGAAGGTACCTTTAAGAGATAATTCAATCACGAAGGCTCCTACCTAATGAGTAGATTGGATGCCCCTATAAAAAGACTTGATGGAGAAATTTTAGAGGGAATTTTTCCTTTCTTGCCCTCCTTCTTTCCATCATTTGAGGACAAGGTATTCTTCCTCTCCAGAGGATGCAGCACTAAGGTGCTATTTTGGAAGCTAAAAGCAGTCTTCATCGTATCACTAACCTGCAAACACCTTGTTCTTAGGTTTTCCAGCATCCAGAACTGTGAAAAATAAATTTCTGCTCTTTATGAATTACCCAGTCTCAGGTATTCTGTTATAGCAGCCAAATGAACTAAAGTAATCTACACGCAAAACAAGTTACAGAAATCTATCTCAACTGCCATCCACAACTCTATGTATGTATGTAACAAACAGTCTAGTTGTCACATTTAAGGACATTATAATAAATACATGCTATTTCGTTAGTTATAATCTGATTAAGTATTGGGCTCCTATTTAAGACTTGGGTTACACAATGGAATCTGTGTGTAGAAAGATTTGAAAGCTACTGGTTTAGAATACACTATGTTTGAAAGTTTGGAGAAACATAGATGGAAATAACAGAACATTGGGAGTGTATGATTAAATATTCTATTGACAATTTTGAGACTGGTGGTTGCTTTGAAATAACTCAGGTAATTAAAACTATACGAAGGAATGGGTGAATTAGATGCATCCAAAGTATGAAGGGTGAGAAATAGAAGAATCTAGGGCTAAAATAGAAGGGAAATCAGAGGCTTAATCAGGGTTTAAGCACCTCAGATTATTGGTCTTACTTTGAGAAACCAGTTAAAAAAATCTCGATCTCCACCGAAGTAATCTCTTAGCTTTATATGAGTTAACTCTAAGACAAATGCCTGGACAATAAAAATTAAACTCCAGAGAGTTTAAGCAGTTGTCGAAGACGACTTTAAAATGTCTGGCAGCAGGAAAAGCCTGCCTAAAGGAAAGTAAATGGCTGAATTGCTTCTATGATAAAGTGATGGTCCAAGAGAAAGGGTAGCTAATACAATCTTTTCTGATTGATGAGAATGAGAGGGAGGGAAAAGGAGAGCGGAGAGCAAAGGAAGAGAGTAAGGGAGATGGAGAGGGATAGGGAGAACAACAGTTCATTTAATATCTGAGGTTAAAAGAGTCCTCAGTATGTATTTCAAGTATGTGCCATGTCAAATCCGGAGGTAGATGGGAAAAGAATAATGAAATGGCATTTATTGTATAACAAGTTAAAACAATAAAACTGAGAGATGGGAAACCAGCAAATATGACTGGATAAAGCTGAACAGAGAATAAATGCAAAACTATCAAGGGTTAATTGAGCACATAAGAAATGTATAAGAGCTGGAGTTCCGTCAAATTTCTCTGGAGCATGAGCAAACACAAAGCTAAACTAGGAGAGAAAAAGAGTGGTTTTGCAACAAGGCATGCAGAAAAGGAAGGGATTTCAATGAAGTGAGTCTGTTTCCATTTTCCATGCTCTGGAAATTACCTTTATTTCTCTCTCAGAAAATGGGAACACTTACACTCCATTAAGGATCCCAGGCAGCTCTTGTCAGAGTTTATATTTTTTCACTCTCAATTTTTCTTTCTGATTGGAGGAAGTATTTCATCTTCTGCCTTAATAAACTGTGTAGAAACTCGCTGTTGAATTCTAGCCTCTTTCCTGGAATAGGCTAAAAAGTGATTACACTGGGCTTTGAGCAATGAAAACACTTGTCTTTCTGCTTATTTAACTTTTGAAACTTGGTGCTTTTCTCAGTATTGCATAAAGAGTAAGCTTGTGCGGTATATTTATGTATATGTAATCTATTTAAACATACATACATATTTATATACAGAGAGAGAAAGACTGTGAGTGCAATTTCATGTAGCATGTCTCTGTGGGTTTATGTATGTTTAAATATACAATTTAGGAGGCTCTAGTGATGATAAGAATAGATTCAGTAAAGCTTAATGTGACACTTTCTAGGGATGGCACATTTCACAGTAGCACATTTATACATATAAACTGTTTCCAATTAAGCCTTGTCTAAACCATGTTTTCTTGAGACTTTCTAATCTAGATAATAAATTCATAGCACTCTTGGGCCATAATCACATTAAATTGTCTCAACTTTTCCATAAGGAATGTACACAAAAATTAATCTACTCTTGAAGCTGGAAAAATTAAGTCCGAATGGATGATAGTTCTTTCAAGAATCTATCACAAATCTGAAAACATGCAAAAAATTCAAGGAAGTTCCTGCTATGTCTTTCTCTTTTCTTAACAACGAAGTCTACTTGAACCCACCTGCACGTTCCAGGCAGCCCCAACTGCTAGAACCATTTCTGGTTTTAGGTGGAAGGGATTTATCTGGTGCTATGATCTGGGGGACTAAACACAGTTGGAGCAAATCTGGTCCTTACTTTCTGTGTTAGTTCTGATTACATTTCTGGGGTTGAACCTCTATTCTGGAAACCTGCTTTGCCTTTTCAGGCCCCTTTGAAGTCCAGTCCCAATTTCCAGGTGCCCTGCTCACGGCCAGACCTCCTATCAGTGGGCTCCACATCAGCCTGTGGGGCTCTGCTCTTCTCACTTGGGAAGGCACAATGCCATGTCCTCTTGGCCCCTGGTGAGTACCTGGCTGACCTCTAGCCTTCTTTCTATTACCAAGCCCAACACAGCAGCAGCGTCAGAGCTTCAGGCCCAGTTCCCAGGTCCTGCCATCCATCCATTTGTGCCATAGTTTTCTCCCTTCTCCTAGCCAGCTCTGCACCTATCAGACCCCTTCAATTAATCCAGTATCTGCTGATGTTGGTGGAAATTATAACAGAAACATAACAGCATTCGTTTTTTGGTTGTAGATTCAACTTATAGGTTTATAACCTGGGAAAATGTGAATAAAGGCTAGCCTGAAGGTTGATATAAATTAATTAAGGACAATAATCTGCTAAACAAAATAATAAGGCATCAAGCAGAATATTTACATTTTGTGAGACAATAAACTCTCCAAACACATTTTCACCTATTTACATTAAACACTAATGAATTCCTTGGGAATCTCATGTACTCAATAAAACACTTCCTTTAAAGAATACTTTTCAGATAAATTCTATTTACTATGTAAGTTAATAAGATTGCATGTCTTTAAAATTTTTTTATTGATTGCCTTCAAATAGGCTGCTATTTCTCTTCACTTAGTTAAAATTAACAAGAGATTATTACGATAGTTTAAGTTGTTTAGATTTTCTATAATAGGTACTTTTGTAAACTGACAAATATATAAATGCCAGCAGAAGTACCTATAGTAGAAAATCTGTAGAAATCAAAGCCTCAATTTGATATAACTGGCAATGATAAACTCTTTATAAGTTCCATTGAAAACTTGTACTATTGAGTGGTGTTAAAACATGGACACAGGGAGGGGAACACACACTGGAGTTTGTTAGGATTTGCGGGTGTAGGGGAGGAATAGCAGGGGGTGGGGAGATTGAGGAGGGATAACTTTAGGAGAAATGCCTAAAGTAGATGAAAGGGGGATGGATGCAGCAAACTACTATGGCGTGTGTATATCTATGTAACAACCCTGCACCATCTGCACATGTACCCCAGAACTTAAAGTAAAATTTATAAAGAAAGGAAATTTTAATTTTACACACACACACAGACACACACACACACACACAACATGCTCAACCTAATCATGTGAAAATGAGACTCTGGCCAATGTAAAATTCAGCTCTCTTTTCCTTATGTTCATTCTTGGTGTTATTTCCCTGCAATTGAGTTTTCCCATTAAGAATGAACATAAGGAGGCTGGGCCCAGTGGCTCACACCTGTAATCCCAGGACTTTGAAAGACCGAGGTGGGTGGATCACCTGAAGTCAGGAGTTCGAGACCAGCCTGACCAACCTGAAAAAACACTGTCTCTACTAAAAATACAAAATTAGCCAGGCATGTTGGCACATCCCTGTAATCACAGCTACACAGGAGGCTAAGGCAGGAGAATCCCTTGAACCCAGGAGGTAGAGGTTGCAGTGAGCCAAGATGGTGCCATTGCACTCCAGCCTGGGGAATGAGAGCAAAACTCCATCTCAAAATAATAATAATAATAATAATAATAATAAACATAGGAAGTAAAGGATCCCAGAGAACTGGAAAGTGTATGAATGGAGAAACATTTGAACCCTGGATCTCCTTTAGAGCTGTGACTCCCTGTGAAATGCCACAGAGAAGGACACTTTGGTGTCCTGGGGACTTGTGAAGGGTAGTAAGTAATTATCTGGTAAGAAGAAGAAATGGAGAAGGGAAGGAACTACCATGTTTTGAACTCATACTGTGTGCCAGGTATTTTACAGATGTAACTTGTTTATTGGGTTGGCTACACTTGGTGTTAGAGCATGAACAAATAGTTTTATATCTGTTCTCACCAGTGCCCTTCAAACTAACTCTTGTTTAGCTCATCTCTGAAAGGTAATCCTGTATAAGAACCGGAGCTTTTTGGTCACTTTCTGTTATTCACACAGATCTCAGGATCAGGTATTACAAATCTGAGAGATACTGAAGTTTCATCTGATTTAAATTACAATTTAAGCTATTGTAATAATCTCTTATCAACTTTAAGTGAAGAGAAATAGCAGCCTATTTAAAGGTACTAAAAAAAAATTTTAAGACATGCAATCTTTTATTTTATCATCTGATTTAAATCTTCTCTCTCTCCTACAGCTTAGCATTCTGGGGTAGGATAAAGGTGAAAAGTTCTGTTTTAAAGAATTCTCCCAGGTTCTTCATCCTCAATTTTTATCATCCATGTGAGGAAGAGAGGGAAGTAGAAAAGGACAAGAATGTCTTTTATTTAGTTAGAGACATTTGTAGGTTTTTAAAAAGATATCACATCCATTTGCATGTTCAACACTGAGCCATTCTCTCATCAGCCAATGATATAGATTGCTTGGTACACCCACGAGGGGCTTCCAAAGCTGCACTAGTCACCGATGTTAGGAGCTGCTCTCTCTAGATAACCTCTAACAACCTCTTTTTAGCCCCATGCTTTAGTGGTGCTGCCCACCTAGATTTTCACTATCTGGCTTTCTTCATTCTAGAGGACAGCTCTTGGAGCAGAGTACTTTAAATAGAATGTAAACCTGGCTTCCTCCCATAATGTCCATTTTGGCCTACATCCTTGCATATCCTTTGAATGTCCTTGTTCCACCAACGTTCTGGGAGCTGGGTGGAGAGGACCCACATGATCTGCTGCTAACAAACATCCAGCCAGGGTCATGGCAAACTCGCCGCTTGGAGACTACTGTCTTTGAAATGACATTTTCTCCCTCAATCATTCTATAGAATGTTCTGCATTAGCAGGATTCCTTCTTAGAAATTTTGTCAATAAGAGTAAAATGCCTCATGTTCAGTCATATTCCAAATTTCTTTCAAGTAATCTAAATAGTAAACAGAAAGCTATCTATCAAAAAGTTCAGATCGTACGTGAACCTGGCACTCCTTTCCTCCCTGTCTTGCTTCCGCTCTCTCACCGTGTGACCTCTGCACACACTAGCTGTTTTTTGTTTTTATTTTTATTTTGCGACAGGGTCTCGCTCTCTCATCCAGGTTGGAGTACAGTGGTGCAATCTCTGCTCACTGTAACCTCCACCTCCTGGGTTCAAGCGATTCTCATGCCTCAGCCTCCTGAGTAGCTGGGATTATAGGTGTGCGTCAACATGCTTGGCTCATGTTTTTGGTATTTTTAGTAGAGAGAGAGTTTCACCATGTTATCCAGGCTGGTCTTGAACTCATGACCTCAAATGATCCACCAAAGGCTGTAATCCCAGCCTTCCAAAGTGCTGGGATTACAGGCGTGAGCCACCACACCTGGCACTAGCTCCCCTTCTCTTTCTACCATGAGTGGAAGCAGACTGAACCCCTCACCAGAATCAGATGCTGATGCTATGCTTCTAGTACGGCCTGCAGAACCATGAGCCAAATAAACCATTTTTTTATAAGTTACCCAGATTCAGGTATTCCCTTATACTGATATAAGTGGATTATGACAGTAGGCAACATGCTCTTCTCGAGGAAAGGTAATTGGAATCAGGTATCATGGGGATGATAATAATAACAGCAGCCAGCACATAGTGGAAATTTACTGCATGCACAGCACTCTTCTAAGCACTTTAAGTCATTTGATCCTTTAAGCATTCCTGTGAGGTAGGTGACCTTATTACCCTCTTTGTACAAGGGAGAAATTAAGGTAAAGAGCATTCCATTAATTTGCCCAACTGGTGTTCCTGGGTTTCAAAACCATGTATTTGGAATCCAGAGTCCAAGCTCTTATCTCTACCTTATACTGATTTTCCATGATCATGAACATAAATAAACTAATTAATTAACTTTATACCTTTTTATTTGGATTTTTCTCTGATCCGAGGTTGAGTTATTAGAGTAGCACTTTTAGGACAACTAATACCACTAAAGAATTAACAATGAAAAGATAATTTATTGATAAAACTTTATTTTGTCTGTTAAAAAATCTAATACATATTAAATAGTACAGATCACATCAATAGATATTTATGAGTTTAAATTAAGAGGTAATATTTTAAAAATAAAAATTCTAGCTTGCTAGAAAGGATCAGAATATGGATTGATGGTTTGTAAAGATGTATGTATTTGGACATGTGGAGGAAAACTTGTAATTCCAAACAAAAATAAATACCTCTGATAATTCCTGGAAAAAGAATAAGTACTGAGGTGTTTTTGCAGCTGTTCAGAACTGTTAAAACCCTGCATGCATGCGGCGCAGGCTTGAAGAATATGAAGTGTGCTTGGGTGGTAGGAAGAAAGGAATGGCAGTCAAGGTGCCTTAGAGGTCTGACCACTGCTGATTCATCACCTTTACGTAAAACCTTTGGGTTTTTATTTCAGTTCTCTGCATGGCATAAAATGAGGCACTGCATTACTAGTGAGTGAAGTGTTATAAGTAAAAGTGAAGGGTTAATCTGTGCTTCTCACACTAAGAAACCTCAGTGTATGGAATGTTTTAAGAGGGCAGAAAGGGCCTCTACTTTAGGCTTTGATACATCCCCAGAAGCCAGCGAAAATCCATCAGTGAACAGATATTCAACATATACACATTGAATGAGTAAATGAATGAATGAATGAAAAATACATGAATGCTCTCTTATAAGAATATTGGCAGAAGAACTATGTTGCTGATCTAGCTTGGACAAAACAATCTGAGTTTAACTAAAAAATGACGTGACCAATTTGCACTTGGTATAATCACTGAGAATGGATCGGTCAGGTTGCTTTAAAGCAGAGCCTAAGAGGGGAACCATGTACAAGTAATTCGTTAAGTGAGAACTCTTAAGAGATAAAGAGAGATGATAGCGAGGGGAAGGAAAACCAGCTAGGATGCAATTTCAGGTGAAGTCTAGTCTTAACCTGCTTCTCCTTGAAGGATTCGCCTGCAGATTGCACCACACTTTGTCTTGCCTTAAAACAAGGAAACTGGGTTTGTCCAACCTTGGTATCTAATTGTCTACTTGAGAATGGTAAACCCAGAGGGAGAGGCAACAGCACCCCCAGTGAATTCCTCTGGAAAGGCTATCAGGTCTGAGCCCTGCTGGAACACAGGCGGCAGCTGCAGGTCTGGATAGGGCACCAAACACATCTTCTATTTCTTCACTTTGAAATTCCCAAACCATTTCCTTTGGGTTGTTTGAAATCAAAGAAAAGGTTTTGGAAAACTTAGGAAAACAGAACAAATGCTGTTAAAAATGCCATGATGTTTCTAGTTCAGAATATAGCTGTCCTTAAGGTGGTGTGGGTTAAATAAGTTGCTTTCTAACCCTCCCTCACTCCTCCACTGAAATCATCACAGTCTGATTCTTTTTGGTCCCATATTGAAAACTATTTTGGAGACAAATAATGAGGCAGTGAGGGTTGTGGGGAGTGACTACTAGGCTAGGCCATCACAAATTATTTTGAAGCTTTGGGTGAAAATAATGGCTCCAAATGTATGTGTTCCTGCCTATTTTTGCCAGAAAACCAGTGCTTCAAGAGAGCCTGGTTATATCATCTGTATCTATATATCTATCTTTAGCTACATCTATATCATTTTTTTGCCGAGACACAGACTATTTTATTTGACTTGCTGTATTTATGCAGGTATAATATTTATGTTAGGTATAATATTTATAATAATTGTTTGCTGTAGCATGTATTTTTCCTTGGCTAGCTAAAAGGAATTCAACAGCTGTGCGATTGTTCATGGCAAAACAAGATAATACATTTAACTTATTTTGGGAGACTTCCAGATCAGAAGCTATCCTCATAAGAAGTGCCTTCAAGGGATACATTTCCTACTGGCAATATACTAGTGTTTTCTCAGGAATGATTCAGTTGGTCCTTTAAAGGAGGTAGATCACTATTATTATTGTTGTTATTGTAGCCTGGAGGATCTCTGAATAGAATAGATTGATGATTTTAGCAACGCAGCTCCAATATTAGTTTTCGTTTCTGGTGTGCTAGGTTTCGTGATGTCCTGAGGAGCGTTGTGTTGCTATGGAGTCAAGGTCCTTTTTTATTTTACAAAGATGAAGTTTGGAATTCATAATATGATAGGAGTATAAGGATCAGAACAGGCTTATAAGATAGTATCTTCCTTTTGATGTGTTGAAAGGAATGGCTGTGACAGTATTTTTTTGGTCAGCAGAATAAGCTGCAGGATGACAGATCCAGCCATGAATTAAATTCAGAAGAGGAGCTAAAAGAAAAATGAGCAAGTGTTTGTTTTTCCTTAAGTGACAGAAGAAGATCTGAGGGGACAAAAGGTAACAGAATGAAGATAAGAAAGAATATGTTGAAAAACATTTATTTGGTTAGCAGAGGGTATCAAAGTATAATAATAAATAAGATTAGAAGTGAACAAGGAAAAATAATACTGGGAATAAAAAAATTATTCTTGTTCTGTTGTCTCGGATGGTTAGTTTGCTATCAGCTCTACAGATAGTCTTGGGAGGACACAGTTTACCCTCTGCAGCAGTCTATTTCTGGATGATTCCTGGAAATCTTCAGTTTAAGTACATGTAATGAAATGCACATCTAGTGGTCTAGAGAAAATGGTGTTAAGTCTTGTTAATTCAGAAACGTGAGTCTAAAGATTAATATCTTGGTGTTCTACTGCATGCTAATTGTTAACAGCACATGATAATGTTCTTTCCATCATGTTTCAAGGACAGAGATCTCCAATGCTTTTCCTGGAGGATCAACCTTTCAGGCTTCAGATCATGCCAGGGCTGCTTGGGTAGTTGTTCTAAAAATGGAGCTTGAAGCCGTTAGGGGTAAATCTGGAGGTAACAGATAAGCCCCTTGTAGTATTTATTCACATTGCTTTGTAAAAGGTAGACTCTGAGGTTGGAAATGAAATTCCCAAACACAAAGGATGGCTTGTTATCAAGTGGTGAGGAGATAGCACCTGGATCCTAGAGGCAGTTGGTCTTGTTGACATCAAGTCTGAATGGTAATACTTCAGTCTTGGAAGTTTCAAGAATTTCTTAGAGCTTTGCTTATAATTTCATTGGTTCTTTTCACTTTTCCTGATCATTTTGAATAGAAAGGATAGCAGAGTTTCAGAATAAAAGGTTAACTTTCAGTGATATCTAATCAAAATACCAGTGAAGTATGTACTGTCACTGGAGAGATAACTGAATCCCATCATCACCACTTCACCTCAAATTGAGAAAAGAAAATTGAACATTAATAATAATTTTTATAATTAACTTATGCATAATAATTATATATTATATAAAATATATAATGTAATAAACATGTATAGAATTTTATTTACTTATGATATATTTATTATATTATATTGTTATTATTTTTATTATTATTGCTACCATTGAGACTATAGCTCTTTGGCCAGGAAAACCTTCAGTTCACCCTAAGGATAAGGAAACAATAGCCAGAAACTGTCATAGCTATTGCAGCTATACAAATTCTTGGGGCATTGGTATAAAATCTGTTTGGAGGTGTTCAAAGGGGCAGCCATTCCTTTTTTGTATCCTGCCTTTAGTTCTGCCAGGATCATGAACACTAGATGCATTGATTGCTCTAGGATAGGGCCTGAGAGTCACTTGAATTTTTAAAACTCCAGAAGTGAGTCTTGCATGAAGCCTGCACTGAAGACCAAGTTCTAGAAGTGGGCCTGGTGCTGTTCCTTTGATTCTGGAGGCCAGGTGGCACTGGGGGAATAGAGCGTCTGAGGAGCTTGTCCTCCTCTAGCTGCCTCTGCCTCTGCCTCTGCCAGGGTTGGTGCACAAGCTCGTTGCTGCCTGTCATCTAAGATATTTAGGAAATAATAATTAAAAAGTAAGCTAAAATTTTTATGGGATTGAATTTTGACTAGGTAAAGTGTTTTAGAAAAGAAAAGATTGAAAGAAAATATACTGCAGTTAGTTGTAGTGATAAAGTTACTTCTTTTTCTTCTTTTTTTTTTTTTGAGATGAAGTCTTGCTCTTGTCTCGCAGGCTGGAGTGTGGTGGTGTGATCTCAGCTTACTGCAATCTCCACCTCCCGGGTTCAAGCAATTCTCCTGCCTCTGCCGCCGCCTCAGCAGCTTTGATTATAGGCACCTGCCACCACTCCCAGCTAAGTTTTGTATGTTTAATAGAGACAGGTTTTCACCATGTTGGCCAGGCTGGTCTTGAATTCCTGACCTCAAGTGATCCTCCCGCCTCAGCCTCCCAAAGTGCTGGGATTACAGGCGTGAGCCACTGCGCCTGGCCAAGTCACCTCTTGATATTGGGACTGTAAGTACATTTTTCTTCTTCTTAATATGTTTCTATTGTTAAATAGTAAATAAAATTTACTTTTTGCTAATCAGAAAAATGAGTGCAATAAGGACCACTTGTGAGTATAAACCAATACATTCATCAAGTCATTGCTATTCACTATGATTATTTCAAGAGAAAAATTTGTTATTTTATTCTGTTTCCCTATCAATAATCATATTTTTCTTTTGCTTAATTCCCAAAGACTGCTTCTTCACAGGATGCGTTTGTTACTCTTGCTGCTCATATTGTCTCTATGGAGACCTACGCGTGCTACCTGGTTTATGAAGACAAGGCTGTTTTCCTTGGAGGTGACCTATTCTCCACAGGAATGGTACTCTAAAGTCATATTAGATTTTGTTTCTTCAAACAGAATATAAATTAGTCTCTTTGAAAATCAAACTCTCTGAAAATAAATTAAAATACCTATTTAGTGCCCTGATCTCAGATCAATCTAGATAAATTTCAGATTTTTCATGACAATAGATAAAAGTGTATAACACAGGGGCACACACACACACTCACGTACACATAAGGTGACACTGTGACTGAAAGCTAGCAGCACTACCACAGGGATTTTGTGGCTAGTCACTTTCATTGATCACAATCCAAGCATCTAGAAAGTTCCTTTGTAAGGGCAACTTACTTGAAATTATAGTCCATGTGACTCATGCCTGTAATCCCAGCACTTTGGGAGGCCGTGGATCACCTGAGGTCAGGAGTTTGAGATCAACCTGGCTAACGTGGTGAAAGCTCGTTTCTACTAAAAATAAAAAAAATTAGCTGGGTATGGTGGCACACACCTGTAATCTCAGCTTCTTGGGAGGCTAAGGCAGGAGAATCTCTTGAACCCAGGAGGCAGAAGTTGCAGTGAACTGGGATTGTACCATTGTACTCCACCTTGGGCAACAAGTTCGAAACTCCACCTTGAGGAAAAAAAGAAATTACAGTCCATGTTCTTAATGCACTTCATTTTCCAGTCCCCCAAATCCCTGCTTTTACATGACTCTATGTCTTTGTATACATTATCATCTCGAGCTGGAGAGAGAAGGTAACTGTGATAAATGTGTACTTTGGCGTCAGAGAAACATGGGTCCAAACCTATTCTTTATAACTTGTTCATTATATGGCCCTAAGAAAGTATTTTACGCTCCCTCAGCTTTCATCTTTTCATCCTTAACTTGTAGATAAGAACAGTGACTATCTCACAGAATTCTGAGACAATACTGGTGAAGGACTTGGTAGCTACTAAAAAACTGTTCAGTGTTTCTCTTTCTCACCCTTCTCTAACTCTTGTCTTTTCATAAATACATGCTCTTGAGATGATAAAAAATAAGAGCACTGGCTGAAGCCCTCCTAGTGGCAGAGGTGGTATGGAAGAGCAGAACTCATTCTCAGCCAACGGTGGTGGATAGGTCAGGAGACAGCCAGAAGTGCAGGGGCTTTCACATTTCACTTGCCTGTTTTTTTTACTTCACAGATGGGAACATTCGCAGATTGGATCAGTTTTTTTGCCTGGGGCTAAGGTGAAATACAGAAACAATCCCAGACTGGTCAATTCATCCATCAAACTTCAGTGGGTATCCGCTATGGTTTGTATGCTTGTGTCCCCTTTAAAATTTATACAAAACTGAATTCCCAATGGAATAGTGTTAAGAAGTGGGCCTTTAGGGGACGATTAGGCCGTGAAGGCTCCTCCTTCAAGGGTGGGATTAGAAAATGGCAGGAGGGAACTAGGCAGGCCCTTTCCACCTTCTACCATGTAAGGATCAACAAGAGGTGCCATCTTGGAATCAGAGCAGTCCTCACTGGACACGTAATCTGCCAGCACCTTCATCTTGAGCTTCCAGCCTCCAGAACTATCAGAAAATAAATAGCTATTTTTAAAAATTACCCAGACTCAGATATTTTGTTAGCAGTAGTAATGGACTAAAATAGTTCCTTCTCTCTCTCTCTTTTTTCTTTTTTTTTTTGAGATAGAGTCTCACTGTGTCACTCAGTCTGGAGTGCAGTGACACAGTCTCAGCTCACAGCAACCACTGCTTCCTATTGATCCTCCACTTGATCAATCCTTCTAATTGATCCTCCCACCTCAGCCTCCAGAGAAGGTGGAAATATAGGCGCACACCAACATGCCTGGCAAATTTTTATGTTTTTAGTAGAGACCAGGTTTTACCATGTTGGTCAGGCTGGTCTCAAACTCCTGGAACTCCTGACCTCAAGTGATCTACCCTCCTTGGCCTCCCAAAGTGCTGGGATTACAGGCGTGAGCCACCATGCCCAGTCTCAATCTTCTTTTCTGCAATGTAACCAATCCCTTCCTTTATGTTTGTCTAGCCTCTCCTACTAAGTTTCCTTCTTCTGCTTTCATACGTGGTTACCATCATAGAGTAATGTAATTCGAAGAAAAACTACAAAGAAAAGACATTTTAGACAAGCAAGAGACCGGATCTTTTTAATGTTTGTTACATCTACACACTGATATTATTAAAAACTAGAAACATCTCAACCTGAAGATGATAAAAGTTCATACATAGAAGACCCAGGGTGAAAGTTGCAAGTTGCTTGTGTGAGCCCCATTATTCCTTAGAGCTTAAGCTTTCCTTAATGTTACTCTAAATAATTAGTGAGGAGTGATGAAGTATCAACAGGAAAATATAAATCATTTAAACTACCTGCTGAAGAACCTAAGTAGAGATACTGTGAAAGCCCTGTGTTTCCTCATGAGAAGTGGCTTCATTAATCATGAAGTATATTACCATTAAGATGACTATCCAGGGAAATTATCAATATTAATATTGCAATGACAGGTACGTAAGTATTCTTTTTCCAGACCACAATATGCAATGTGTTCCCATGGGTACCTTTAGCTCATCTGAAGAAAAACAGTGCTAATAAAAAGCATGCTTCTCATATTGCCCTGATGATCTAAATGCCAAATGCTAAACTGTAGATATTTCAGTGATCTAAACTTTAATAGTTGGAAGCAGCCTCAAAATTTAATTCCAATTATTTACTAATTACCTAAATTAAATGTTTTCTTTACAAATGAAGCCCCTATTTAGGGAAAAATGAATGTTAACAATTTTGTTTTAAGAAACACTGTTGACATTCTTTTTCTTGTTGTTGTTAGACGGAGTTTAGCTCTTGTTGCCCAGCCTGGACTGCAATGGCATGATCTCGGCTCACCGCAACCTCTGCCTCCCTGGTTCAAGCGATTCTCCTGCCTCAGCTTCCCAAGTGGGATTACAGGTATGCACCACCACACCCAGCTAATTTTGTGTTTTTAGTAGAGATGGGGTTTCTCCATGTTGTTTAGGCTGGTCTTGAACTCCCAACCTCAGGTGATCTGCCTGCTTCAGCCTCTCAAAGTGTTGGGATTACAGGCATGAGCCACTGAACTTGGCTGACTTAGTCATATTTTTACATGGAATTAGGTTTGCCAGTTTTAAGTAGTGTGAAAACTGAGCAAAGGAAAAGTTAATTTTTTAAAAAACACAAGACTACAAAATTTGTTTTATTTATAAAATGTTCTAAAGTGAACGTGGATACATACATGTTATTTGACTACATTTTATTTCCAATTCCATCCTTAGATGTAGCTTGCACAGAGGGTAAATAGTTTGCTTGCTTTTTATCCTGGCGTGCTTGTTGCTGCTTCATTTCATTGTTCATGATACTGGAAGGCATAAAAGGAGGAAGATACATATGCTATTATTCTTCACACCTCTAGGTCAAAATGAATATGGGGAGACCTTGGAAGTACACGTAACATAAGCGTAAGTATGGAAAGATGGTGGATGAAGCAGAGTGAAGCGGGTGCTGGGGCACAGTTGCCTGTGGGCCACCTGTGAATGGCAGGCACTGTCAGGACCGGAGTCTCAGAAGAATGGAATCCAGGCACAGAGTGGGGAGAGAAGGAAATGTAAAAGGACCAGTTAGGCTGGCAAATTGTTACAGAGTCTACAATAGTGTTTCCTTCTATAACCCCTACTCTAACCCTAAATATTGGAAAATATACAAAAATCATGGAATGTTTGGAGGCTGGAAAAGCAGAGGAATAAACATGAACCCAGCATGAGAAATGAAGCCACATGTACTACTGCTCAGAGTCACAGGGAGTTGCAGAAATACTTGCAGTGGGTGTTTTGGAGTTTAGGGAGTATAACAAGCCTGTAGGTCCTAATCAGAAAGTCAAATGGGAAGGCTGCGAAACTCCTTGTAAAATCACAGGTTTCAGCCTGAAGAATAGTGCTGTTCTGCAGAAGATACCATTATCCTCAACTGAGGTACAACTTTTGGAGCAGTGTGAGAAAAGGGACAGACATCCAGCAGCCACATCAAGGAAGCGAACCTTCACTATCAAAGGAAATGGAGAGTTTTCATAGCCTGGTGTTCTCCCTCCACCTGATTTGGAAGTGGAGCTTTTAGGCTGGATATTTGTAAGTAAGGTGTCTGTATAAAGCCTTATTTTAAAAACTTTAGAAAAAGATTGCATTCATTTGTAATAAGTTTAGTTATTGACTTGACATAATGTTTTTCTTGACTGTTATCCCCTTTTCAAGCAAAGTAGGACATGAGAAGACTCCCCCACCTTCTGCTAGTGAATGAACAGAATGAATCCCAAGCACTAAAATATCCATCTTGGGGACATACACAGCTGCATCATCATGACAGTGAAATGCAATTGTCTTAAACTACACTTGTAGATTGACTAGTTGTAGGAAGCACAGTCATCACACTGAAACATATTTGACCTGACAAGAACCTGACAAGACAAGACAAGAACCGTAAGGAAAGCATACTATTTCAGTTGGACTGATTAACTGCAACAGAATTTCTGATCCGCCTGATGAGTCTGTCTGCCCTCCTCTTCTCCACGTGACACACACTACAAAGCCTCACATAGGACTCCTTGATAAACCCAATACACTGTTGTAGACATCGGCTCCTTTTAGAGAGTCAGAGTGACTCATCTTGCATATGGGGAATTGTATAAATATGTCATTACACTGAAGTAAGGAAAGTCAAAATCTCTGGTCTTTCAGGAATTGAGAGAAAGCTAGTAGAAGCAGAGCAGTCATTGCTTTTAGATCTTCAGGGTCTAACAAACAAAAATTCAATTTTCACCTTGAGCTTCTGTTAGCTTTAACTGGAGGCCTTTGTTTTTAGAGATGAATCAGAAAGTCGACAGATCCTCCTCAATTCTTTCTTTTATTTCATTGTACTCTCTATGCAGCTGGTTACCTATAAATTTTATGTATTTTTCTAAATAAATAAAGGATTGTGACCTTTGAAAGACAGCAAAGCACAATGGAAAAAGCAAAATAGTCTGTTAGTTAGAAATACCATTGTTTTCCCAACTCTGCCTATTAGTAGTGGTGAATTTAATGTGTATTTACTTTATCTATATATTTTTGCCTCATTTGTAAAATAAGAGTAACAGTCATTTAATTCTTTAGGTTTTGATGAGGAATATTCGATGACATTACATTTGGAAGCACTCAGTACCATGTATTGAATAACTAATAAGTAGTCATCATTATTATGAACAATTGGTTTAATTCATTTTAGTATGACAGGTCATTTGCTCTTGGGTTTTCTTTTTGCAATTTGATATAACCAGGTTTTTTGTTTTTTCTAAAATTATAATGATGTTATGTTGTAGATAAAATAGGTATTAAAGTTATTTCTTAGTTTACATCATAGCACAGGAACAGTGACATCTTTATTCTGAGGCTGTTTATTCAACGCTGTTGAAGGCAGTGATATTGCACACAGTCTCTATGAGACTGGGGCTGATGAAATTGTGCCTGTCCGCTTGGTTAGGTTACATGAATTTTGTTTCTGCCTGGCTGCTGTGTGTCCATACACACAGCACTTTGGTAGATGTTATTCCTGTCTTTGAAAAAGGAATCTGGTCCTGAAGAGGAAACAGAGACACTTAAAATGGCTTGGAAACAATGGCAAAGTCAACAAAAGCAAATCATTGTTTTAGAAGATAAATGTAATTGGTGAGAGAAGACAATTGAGTTTAAGAGATCCCCAGAGAAGGTTTTCACAGCCTGGTGTTGAGTTGAACATGAAAAAGATGATGAACATGGACTTTTGAAAATTAGCCATTTGCTTGTGTGTCCTAAACAATTCAAAAGTTGTGAATATAAAGTATTATAGCCTTAAAATGGAAATAAAGTAATTCTTAGAGTGAAAACATATAAACATTTATTGTGACCCTTTATGAGCTGAGAATAATGTTAAGCATGTTTACTCATTCATTTCATTCAATACATATATTTTATTTACATGTACTAGCTGTTATTCTAAAATTGCTTTGTCCAGTTTTACTTTTTTATCTTTTAATATTACTTGTGCTATCCTTTTATTTTTATTTTATTTTTTTACAAATGGAAAAACTGAAGCTCTGAAAAATAAGTATCTTACTCAAAGTTACACATGATCTGGAAGATATAGAATTGAACCTCTTCTGTTTGACCATAAACCAATTTGTATACCATGTAGACTCATTAAAAATAAGTTAATTTATAGACTTAGGGAAATGCTATAAAAACATTTTCTTCTTCTTAGCAAATTTTTCACTCTTCCAATAATAGGTGAATTTCTGTGGTTTATTTTGTTGTTGTTGTTTTTGAGATGAAGTCTCACTCTGTCACCCAGGCTGGAGTGCAGTGGCACAATCTCGGCTCACTACAACTTCTGCCTCCCGGGTTCAAGAGATTCTCCTGCCTCAGCTTCCTGAGTATCTGGGATTACAGGTGCCCGCCACCATGTACAGCTAATTTTTGTATTTTTAGTATAGACGGGGTTTCGCCATGTTGGCCAGGCTGGTCTCCAACTCCTGACCTCAGATGATCCGCCCGCCTTGGCCTCCCAAAGTGCTGGGATTACAGGCACGAACCACGGTGCCCAGCTATCAATATGTGTTTTTAACTAACTGTATATATTATACATGTGAGATCAAAATCAGTGGGTTACTTAGAACAGTTTGGTGAGAAAAATAAATCTCTTACAATAAACATGGTTTACAAAAAGGAATTGTAAATGCCAAAGTGTCCAAGATAGGTCTCAAATCAATTTTGAAGTTTATTTTGCCAAGGTTAACAATGCACCTGGGAGAGGGCATCTCCAAAGATGTTTTTGAGGGATAAAATATTTAAAGGGGAAAATTAGGCTGGAGGGGGAAAATGCAGGGTTTGGTAATCCACATGTTGCAGGAGAAAATGAACAGGTAGGGGAATAGTCAATTATGTATTCATCTGGTGCTGAGTAAATCAGCACTTTATATAAGATAAAGGGAGAATAGAGTAGCTACCTGTGAAGGTATTTAACCTTTTATACCTATGTGCTTAGGAGCAAAAGAAAAGGCAGTTTCTTGCATGACTCAGATTTCAGCTTAATTTTATTTTTTTGGCATAGAGAATTGGGGTCCTGAGTTTTTATGTTCTTTTCACATTTCTCCCCCAACTAAAACAAAATCTTTCAGAGAAAGCGTTTTAGAAGAAAACCAGTCTCTGGTCTCAGGTTTTGTCTGATGACTCATGGCTACCATGGTTTATTCCTAGAGAGATAGGTCCCACATTGTTAGGAAAGCTCCTTTTTAGCAGGTTGTGAAGACTCACGTCCCAGGAAGAAAATATAGCGGGCGCAAGAGAGAAATAAAACAACACATGAAGAAAAAAAAAGAAAAGAGGGAAGAATAAGCCTGGAAAACCAACATAGACCATATTACTGTGAAGTCTATCCATCCATAGGCAGGTATGAAAGTGGTTTGTGTATATTAATAGGACCCTGTTATTGTCTTCTGAAGTTTAAGTTGTTAGCTTCAGTTCACAGGGCTTTAAGAATAGTACAAATTAATTTTTCACGTTTTCAGATCAGAAAAAGTGGAGAGAAAAGAAAAAGAAAAACAAAAAAAATGAAAACATTATTTTGTACAGAATTCAGTCTAAATTGTAGAAAATAGTAAAAATTGAAATGAATTAGGCAAGGCTAGAATCTAAGCATAGAATAATAATAATTGAAAATAATTAGATAAAGCTGGAATCTAATAACAGCTGTACTATAATTTATTTTGAAACATAACTTTTCTCTCTCCAGTTCCCCATTTTTATTAAAGACAAAAATCATAGAAGGACCAATTTATTTGTAAAATAACTTTTAGTCCTATTATTCTTGGCTTGATTATTTGCATAAAATGCAGCAAGAATAATAATTTGCCATATAAGTTCATTGTTTCATTTTTAATTGGCTTTACTAGAACATATTTCATGAGTCTAGGATTACACCATTTTTTTTTTTTTTTTTTGAGATGGAATTTTACTCTTGTTGTTTAGGCTAGAGTGCAATGGTGTGAGCTCGGCTCACTGCAACCTACACCTCCCAGTTTCAAGCAATTCTTCCTCAGCCTCCTAAGTAGCTGGGATTACAAGCATGCACCAGCACACCTCGCTATTTCTTTTGTATTTTTAGTAGAGACTGGGTTTCTCCATGTTGGTCAGGCTGGTCTTGAACTCCCAATCTCAGGTGATCCACCCACCTTCACCTCCCAAAGTTCTGGGATTACAGGTGTGAGTCACTGCACCCAGCTGACTACACTTTTTTTGAAAGCCTCAAGCCCAGACAAGGATTTCTCTGTGCCTGAAATACCTGTGGGAATTGGGTTAATTTTTCTCTTTTCAAGGTCTCAGGAAAACTTGGGGTTCCTGGGCCTGTCAGAAAGTGACATTCTTTACTTACCACAGGTCAGAACCCTGTGAATGACAAGGTATGGGCCCAGGTTTTCCAAGGAGACTTCATCAGCTCTATAGGTCAGCCTCATTTTCTCAAGGCCATATGAAAATATGTTATTCTAGTCAAAGACTTGGTAAAATAACCAGTGTCTCCATTTATGCTCTGTTATAAAAGAAAACAGATATTTATTCAACTTTTGCAAATCATTATATTATCATAAATTAAGAATACTCACAAAATAGCTTCCATATTTTGGAGAAATTAGGCGAGAGAAAGGAATTATGTTTAAAATTTTGCTCCTAAGAGTATACCTTATTAAATTGTTGAGAGCTATAAACAGCTTACAAGAAGATAAAGTTGTTTTTGTGTCTGAAAAATAAAAAGAATCATCAAATATTTTAAATAAAAAGTCATAAAACATTATTTCAACCTTCTGTTAGTTCAATTCATGCAATTAACTCCTATTGTGCTTGATACTGAAATAATAATCTTTATGAATATTTTGGCTTTACATGAAAGTCCTGGAAGTTTTTCTCTCTATTCCAGTGGCATAATCTCTAAAGTTAACAGAAACTTATATTTACAAGTATGCCTCAGAGTTCTATAGCTGATTATAAATGGCTCAATAAAAGTATAAAAGTTGCCTCGGCGTAGTGTCTCACTCCTGTAATCCCAGCCCTTTGGGAGGCCAAGGCAGGTGGATCACAAGATCGGGATTTCAAGACCAGCCGGGCCAAGATGGTGAAACCCCATCTCTATGAAAATTACAAAAATTAGCTGAGAATGGTGGCAAGGCACCTGTAATCCCAGCTAGTTGGGAGGTTGGGGCAGAAGAATCCCTTGAACCGAGGCAGTAGAGGTTGCAGTGAGCCAAGTTTGCGCCACTGTACTCCAGCCTGGGTAACAGAGTCAGATCCATCTCCAAAAAAAAAGTATCAAAGTTAAACAACAATTATGGATGACAAAAGTCTTAGCAAAGCCATGAATGAAGACACAGTTGACAAGGAAATTTGGTTACTTCTGTGACATACAACAATTTTACATAATATCGTAATTTTTACAGATGACATATACAAAAACATAGCAGAATCACAGAACTTTCATATAATTTTGGAACATATACTAACCACACATTTATATAAATGTTATAATCCAAAGAAGGTTAAACACTATTTCATATTTGGCAATCCTTCCTGCATGATTTTCTTATAGCAAATAAGCTGAATATGCCTCTTTTGAACTTCAGGAGACTTATAGTAAAAAAATTAATGAGGTCAAAAGGGCTAAATTTTGAATAAGATTTTGAAAAGTGTCAAATATCAAAAGTTACTTGATATCACAAAATAGAACCACAGGTTATTGTAAAATAAGAAATTAATTTAGCCAAAGTGATAAGTCAAAGATTTCTTAAAAAACAAACAAACAAACATTTATTCTGAGAGAGGAGACTTAATATTTCAAACAACAAGTCTTAATAAAGAGATCAGGAGGCCAATAAAATCTGTCTCTCAAATCTTATCAACAAATCTATTAAATTTTAATCATCTTGACTATTAGATATAGTTTTGATCAGATAACCTTTTTTATAACCTTTTATTTTTTTCTTAAATTGAAAAGTAGGATAATGCTCCAAGGAAACCTTGTTAATCTGACACATGGGTCCAGATGCCGGTGTTGCATCAATGTGCCTTTCATTTTAATGTTTACATTAGAGAAAAACTCTGAATTAACTTTATCTCTCAAATTCAGTGCTTACGATCTCACATGCCTACCTCTTTCATGGTAGTTCCTGGGCTTAGGGTGGTTGAATTGTTTTAATTTCTGGTCCTGTGTCTCAGGAACTTGTCTATTTTGTTTGTCCTCTTCCCTGGGTCTGAAAATGAGGCTTTAGCTGTGGTCAATGTTTAAGATTTAGCAGTATTTGCTGTTCTTTATAGACCCAGGAGTCCTGTAAATTAATAGCCCTGTAACTTAATAGCACAAAGACTTTAAAAGCAGTATGTAAAAAGTTACATGGATGTACCTTAACTTTCCATTTAAAAAAAATATTTTATTTTATTTTATTTTTTAAATAGAGTCTTGCTCTGTTACCCTGGCTGGTGTTCAGTAGTCCAATCTTGGCTCACTGCAGCCTCCAGCCTTCTTGGATCAAGTGATCCTCTCACCACAGCTTCCCAAGTAGCTGGTCACATGCTACCCATCAAACAAATGTCTGTATTTTTTCTAAAGATGGTCATCTCATCATGTTTCCCAGGGTGGTTTCAAACTCCTGGGTTCAAGTGATCAAACTTCCTTGACTTCCAAAAGTGCTGGGATTACAGGCATGAGCCATTGTGCCCAGCCACATTTCAGTTTTCCCTAAGTAAATCTAGAAGTTAATAACAGTGACATGGGAATTATTTCAATAAATAAAATGTAAAATCTGTTAGGCCAGTTACAAAAAAAAAAAAAAAAAAAAAAAAAAAAAGACCTGCTACAGTGTGATTGCTTTTTCCTATGTGGACTCCATTTAGATAACCTGTAAGTCAAACTACTGAAAATGGTGGTTGAATTAGTTAGACATACAAAATATGTCCTGGGTTATAAGTGAAGGTTTTCAGATTTATAGAACAGTTTAGGCATATTAAGAAAATCCAAAAGCACAGAATGTTGTATTGGATGAAACACTTCCTTTATACTTTTAAGAAAGTCGTTTTAGCATCAGGCCACAACAGCAGTTTGAAACCGAAAGGAAACATTACAGGAGCTAATGAGAAAGTTGAAGGAGAGAGTTATCTAAGGCCTTCTCAAAGAAGAGAGAAAATTAAAAATATAAGATGCAATAAAAGTTAAATTTGGCAATAAAAATACTAAAATCCAGTAGTTAAAACTGACAAATCCTAAGTCAAATATAATTTTGATCAAGAATAAATCCAATTTGGGACTTTTTTTCAATTTTATAATATACACATATGTATTATAAATTAACTGCATATCTATCTGTCTATCCATCCATCCATCCATCCATCCATCCATCCATCCATTCATCCTCTATCTCCTCTCTGTTCCTTCTCCCTCTTCACCTGTATCCCTCTCTCTTCCTTCCTACTTTGTACCTCCCTTACATCTCCTTTTTAGGTGATAGGAGGAAATTTAATTCATCCTTTCTATTCTTAGAAGTTTATTTGAGAGTTTTCTGTTTATATTCATAACACTATGAGGTAGCAATTAAAATATTTCCTATCCTAATATAAACTAGAGCCTCATGTGGATTTTTATCTCATAAACATTTTCAGCATTTTAGTAAAGAAACATAATTCTCATATCAAAATTTCCAAAGGTGAGAACTCTTCTCAACATGAAGCATTTTTATAAAGAAGGAATTGCATGATGTGGTAAGCAGCAGGAAATGGGCAACTTGGAAAGAACTGTCTCTAATTCTTAACTGGTTTTCTAGAAAGCTTGTGTCTGAGACCTGCTGTGTGTCCAAGTTGGTTCTTGAGTACAGAAAATAACCTTAGAAATTCTTTTAGAACAAAGATAATGAAATCTCAGGACTTCTGGGAAATTCAGGATCAATGAATGCTATCCAATTTCCTCAAAAGTTGACTTCAATTGAAAAGTTATATGCATTTTATTCTTAATTTAACTATTTTATGAGATCTTGACATATAGAATCATTGTTAATAGTATGAATATCTGAGTAAAATCTCTAAATTTTTGAACCTTCATTTCTTTCATCTTCAAAATTCGGTATCATAAGATTGTTTGATGATCAAATTAGATAATATATTTAGATGGCATAATTACCTACCTGAATCATCAGTAAATATGACAGGTATTCATGAAGATGGTAATAATCACAATGACGATGATGCTGTCAAAGCCAGACTCAAAGCTTTGATACCTATTTTAGCTCTTCCTATGATAAACTTTCCTTGCTCCGATTTCAGATACTCTACTGCGTCAAATCTCCAACTGGGAGTTTCATAAGTATCTAATATTAAAATTTATCTCTCACAATTTATAAACTTCTATTTCTCCTTCCAGACCTCTAAACCAATCTCATCTACACCCCTATCATCTCCTCCTTCCCAAACCTTCCACCATGACACTATCCTTATCTTGGTGCTTGGCATCCTCAGAATGTCCCAGGCCTGCTTTCCTACACAGAAAAATGTCCTCCTAGGTGTCTCCCTTGCACCACACACCATCTGCCTTCCCTCATGTCATCCAGTCTCTCATCTCTGCCTAATCTACCTGCGAATGAAAATGCTAACTACTTACTGGATGTTTTTTCCTTGGCAAGCACAGTGATAATTAGTTTAGGCCTATATCACATTTAATTTTGTCAATAGATTTTTTGTTTACGGAAGGACGTATCACCTCACATTCATTAGGATGATCATTATTTCAAAAAGAAGTGTTGGAGAGAAGGTGGAAAACTGGAACTTTTGTGTACTGTTGGAAGGGATGTAAAATGGTGCAGTCACTATGGAAAACGGATAGAAGTTCCTCAAAAAATTAAAAATAGAATTACCACATGATCCACCAATCCTACTTTGGGGAACTTATCCAAAAAAATTAAAATCAGGATCTCAAATAGATATTCTCCCTCCCATGGTTACTGCAACTCCATTCACAATAGCCAAGATGTTGAGGCAAACTAAATATCCATCAATGAATAAATAAAGATAGATTGTGGTGTGTGTGTATATATATAATGTTGTGTATATATACAATGTTGTGTGTGTGTGTGTGTGTATGCACAAAACAAGTATTATTCAGTATTTAAAAAGTCCTGCTCTATGCAACAACATGAATGAACTGGGAAGACATTATGCTAAGTAAAATAAGCCAGTCACAAAATGATAAATACTGCGTGATTCTGCTTACATGAGATATCTAAAGTAGCCAAACTTACAGAGACAGAGAGCAGAATGGGGTTTGTCAGGGGTTGTGGGGAGGGAGAAATGAGGAGTTGCTGTTCGATGGGTATAAAGTTTTAGTTTTACAAGATTAATTTCTAGAGATCTGATGTACACCCTTATGCTTACAATTAACAATACTGTACCTTAAATTAAAAAAATTAAGAGGGCAGATCTCATGTTATGTATTTTTGATCACAATGAAAAACATTATGCTACATAATGTGGATTCTGAAAAGAAGATCTCAGTTTACTTCTGCATCTGTCAGTTTCTGAACTGAAAAAACAATCCTCAACATGAACTATATTAATTGCAACACTGTTATTAGACTTTGTCCACTAAGATTTATGTTTTAATTCATTTGATAATACACAGAGTAATGTACCGTCTTCAATGAGGATTATGAACTCTGGATGTTTCAATATGCAAAATGCAAATTTGAAAGAGAAAAATTTGGTACTTATTTTCTGGGCTTATTAATCTTAGTGCAGAATGATTTTTTTCTTTTTTTCTCTAGCTTGGATGTACCTCAGATAAGAAATGTTCAGATTCATTTCTAAAAGGACTCAATCATGTCTGAACAAATAAAATCTTAGCAATATCAAATACACTATTATGAAAATGTCCTGTAATTAGACATCATGATCTATGAGTAATTAAATCTTGCAGAGAGACAGCAAAACAAAACCACACAAGTTGTAAGGTAGTTTTTGGCTTCTTTTCATATATACCATAATAGTTGTATATTAAGATGACAATATTTAAGAAAAATAACCAAAGAACAATACTCCGATAGGCTAAGATGTCACTGATACTGACAATATTTTTAAAAAGATGTCTTGTAATTAAGTCATCCAAAAACTTTATTAATAATGTTATCTTTTGTTTTTATGTTTGAAACAAAAGATAACATTTGAAAGTAATATAGGTAATTAAAAAATTACAGCCAGTTGAACCTTAAACTTTATATTGATCCCAGTCATATTTTCTAGCACCACCTCTTCTACCTCAGTCTTTTAATTTTTATGTTGTTAGCATCATTTATTTTTTAAAATTGATATATAATAGTTTTACATATTTACGGGATACATGTGAAATTTTGATACATGCATACAATCAATATGTAATGATCGAATCAGGCTATTCATACCTATCACCTCAAAAATTTATTATTTATTTGTGTTGGGAAGATTTTAAATCTTCTCTTCTAGCTATTTTGAAATATACAATAAATTATTATGGCTAACTATAGTCACCCTATTGTGTTATCAAACATTAGAACTTATTTCTTCTATCTAACTGTGTTTGTAGTCATTAACCCAGCCCCTCTTCATCCCTCTTTCATCACTCCCTTCCCAGCCTCCGGTAAGCATCGTTCTACTCTCATCCTCCAGATCTACTTTTTAAACTCCCGCATATGAGTAAGAACATGAAATATTTGTCTTTCCGTGCCTTATTCATCTCATTTAACATAATGAACTCTAGTTCATGTTGCTGTAAATTACAGGATTTCATTCTTTTTATGGATGAAAAGTATTAGATTGTGTATCATTCACTTTTATAATTCATCATTCCCTGCTCAATCACCCTATGCCAGTCAATTCATTCTTCTTTCTAGAAACTCTTATTTGTGATGTAATTATTGGCTTAGGTGCTTATCCCCCTTCCCCCTTTCAAAACATAAGCTATTTGAAGCAAAACTACATTAGTCCGTTTTCACACTGTTGATAAAGACATACCTGGGACTGCGAAGAAAAAAAAGCTTAATTGAACTTACAGTTTCACATGGCTGGGGAGGCCTCCGAATCATGGTAAGAGGTGAAGGGCACTTCTTACATGATGCTGACCACAGAAAATGAGGAAGATGCAAAAGCGGAAACCCCTGATAAAACAATCAGATCTCATGAGACTTATTCACTACTATGAGAACAGTATGGAGGAAACCACCTCCATGATTCAAATGATCTTTCACCACGTCCCTCCCACAATGTGTGGGAATTATGGGAGTACAGTCCAAAATGAGATTAGGGTGGGGACACAGAGCCAAAGCATACTAAGGGCTCACAGATTATTACTCTTTGTACACACAGAATTTAGGGTAGTGTCTGAAACATGGTAGTTGATTCAAGCAAAAAAGAATTAATACGTTTAAATATTAATTCACCTCAAATGCATAAAAAAGATACTAAATGTTGTTTTTATCCTTTTTTTCCTAAGGACCTGAGCTCTTAAGTTTACCCAGGGGACGTAATCTAATTTCTAAAAGGGACATAAAGTAACACTGACATTAAGGTCACTGGATATGTGAAGCTGTCACTAGATATAATAGATTGGCCACCATGGTGCTAGGTTTAAGTCATCCAGGCTATATTGTTAAGATGGCTTTATCAAATCTTTCTTGGAAAAGCTGGAACAAATCTTGGACTATTGCTTCTCTTGGTGCATGCTGTCTACTAAACTGCAATAACTAGAGTGAACTTTGTTTTTCTGGATAGACCAGAGTATAGCCATGGCCTGTCCCTGGTTTCCTGATTTGATTTGCTTTTTTGCCATGTAACCTGGAGAGGAAATAGGATGAAGAACTTCTGAATCCAGTTTAGCTGATGAAAGGTTGTGGTTCAGGAGTTAAATGGCCTCAAATTCCTCCACTGAATAATTAATTAATAATTATTACTGGCACTTACTTATGCCAAGCTTGGTAAAAGATTCTGAGAGATAGCAAATATCTTTTCTCTTCTCCCTCATTAGTGATCTTTTATGTTTCTTCTTTCTCTTTACCTCTTCACTCTTATTTAGGGGTTTATTCCACATTCCTCCTGGTTCTTGTTTCAGTTCAATATCTTCTCTTGAGCTAAATGGAATGAAAGAAATAATGCCATTTTATCTTATTTTCCTTTTATTTCAAAGAAAGTTAAAACATGATCAAATTGTCTTTCTGAAAATTTGCTGTTTCCCTTAATATGTTGTGAAAAATAAATATACTCTCAGGCTCTTACACCTAAATATTTTACAATGATTTCATTCTTGAGTCCAATTTCTCTTCTCAGCGAAAGACTCAAATTTCCACTGTCACCCTATGCCATTCCTTCTAAAGTTTATCACCAGACATAATTGCGCCCAGGCCTCTAACTCACATGTAGTGAGTACTCAACACATATTTGTATGGATATCTTAGAAACTTATTATGGTTGGCTGAGTACAGGTAAAGGTAATAGGGTGTAGGTTCATGCTTACAAATGTCTTGATAGAAATTACCAGAGAGTCAGGAATTTGCTTTTTAGAGAGAATTTTAAATTGATGTAAATTCTAGGCACCTTTTACATCAATCAAGGCTAACTCTTGGAAGTTAAAGACTGGGTAGCACATGGTACTGACCTCTTCAGAAGAGTTCAGTTGAAGAAGGGAGAAATCCTATGCCTGTAGACTTCCTGAGTGGAGAAAACCCAAGAGATCAGAGGTTGTTTAGGACCCTGAGTTACCCATAAAAATGGCTAACCAATAAAATAAAATGCCTCAGAAAAGTGACCCATTGGAATGAACACTCTAGTATCCAAAATGTGTTAATGACAAGATTTGCAGATGCATAAGATGAAGGTAGTCTGGGCAGGAGCTGCTTTCTGATTGATATGTCTCTAGCTGATATATGGTGGTAGTTCAAAGTCTATCAAATTGTCTATAAAAGCTTGCTGAGTCCAGGCTGCTGTGCTACCTCTATCTATTTCTCTAGCTTTAAATCTCAAGATTTGTGCTCTGAAACCTTACATGGTTTGGATTTGGTCTTATTCTAATCATTAATCAATTGCTCCTTTCTTTTCCACATGTAATCTTCTCACAGTTTTGTGGAAGATTTTTACAAATATCGCAATGACAGTGTATTATCTTGTATTTATACCATTTGGTTGTATCTTCTCATACTGTCTGTGGGATTGCCCAGGAGATTTACTGGCGAATGGAACGTTTACAAACCTCATGGATGCATATGCTGAAAGTGTTTGCACATTGAGACTCACCCTCTTTCTGTTCTTGGAACTGTGATGCTATTTCTGGAAAACTAAGCCCCAGTCAACTCCCAGACATGTGAAATGCCATTATTGATAATACAGCCACCAGCCACCTTGCCAGCTGAATGCAGTGCTTGAGAGAACTCAGTAGAGATAAGCTTAGCCAGCCCCGATCGGAAGAACCACCTAAGCAATCTTCAGAATCGTGAGCTAGAGAAATGCTTGTTATTTTGAGTAACTACATTTGGGAGTGATTTGCTTTATAGCAAGAACTGACAGAGAAAGTGATACCTAGACTCGGGTGCCTCCATAACAACAAAATAAAACATGTGAAATTAGCTTTAGGACCATGCACTGGGTAGAAGTTATAAGATGTTTGTGAAATCTGGAAAATTGGCAAGCAAATTATTAGTGGAGGATAGAAAGATTGTGCTACACGTTATATAAGATTACAAAGCAATGACCAAACTCTTTCCTGGAGTAATTTGGAAGATAAAAAATGTGAATCATGGAAAGATAATTTTCAAGAACACTTTAAAATGTTATTGGCTTCTTTTAGTTTTTTATGATAAGTTATAGGAAAAGGGAGATAAGCTAAAGAAAGAACTGATCAGTTTGCAAGCAGAGCTCATATGGAATATAGAGAAGCCAGGGTGTGCTGGATTGGGAACATAGCTGTTACTTTTGTGAAGTCTATCCAGCCAAAAAAAGATCCTCAGACTAAATTAAAACCTGAGGGTGTTTATCAAGATCAGGGCACTTCCAGTAAAATATTTCTTCTGTGTCAAGAGGAAATCAAGAACTTAAGAAAAATTTGTGTTGATAACAGTAGTCTTTCTCAACTAGACAAAGAGACTTCTAAAACTCTTAACAGCATTGCCTCACAGCAGCTTAACAAACTGCCCAAGGCAGAGAGAGGCCAGTTTTGAAAATAATTGTGGACATCACTTTTGTTAAATGATATATAGAAAGCCCATAACCTTTTTAAGGGAATTATAGCAGCAAAGGGCAGCTAACCCAGAAAACAAAAACAAAAACAAAGAAACACAACCTTGAGACAGTTCAAGTAAAGCCTCTATAAGGAACTTAAATCAACAAGCAAAAAACAAACAACTCCATTAAATAGTGGGCAAAGGACATGAAAAGACACTGTTTAAAAGAAGACATAAGCAGCCAATAAGCATATTAAAAATGCTCAATATCACTAATAATTAAAGAAATGCAAACCCAAACCACATGAGATTCCATCTCACATTAGTCAGAATGGCTATCATAAAAAAGTAAAAAAATAACAGATGCTGGTGAGGTTGTGGAGGAAAAGGAATGTTTATACACTGTTGGTAATAATGTAAATTAATTCAGTCATTGTGGAAAGCAATTTGGTGATTTCTCAAATAATTAAAAGAATTATCATTGGACTTAGCAATCCCATTATTGGGTATATACTCAAAGGAATATAAATTGTTCTACCATAAAGAGACATGCACGTGTATGTTCATTGCAGCTCTATTCACAACAGCAAATATATGGAATTAATCTACCTTCAAGGTAGCCTGGATAAAGAAAATGTGGTACACATACACCATGGAATATTATGCAGCCACAAAATGGAATAAACTCATGTCCTTTGTGGGAGCATGGATGGAGCTGGAGGCCAGTATCAGAAGTGAACCAATACAGGAAAACAAAAACCACATGTTCTCACTTATAAAAAGGACACAAAAATTGAGTACATTTGGTCACAAAAAAAGGAACAATAGACTGAAGCCTACTTGAGGATAGAGGGAAGGAGAAGGATGAGGATCAAAAAACTATCTATTGGTTACTATGCTTCTCACTTGGGTGACAAAATAACCTGCATATCAAACCCCCTGACATACAATTTACCTATACAATAAACCTGCACATGTACTCCCGATCTAAATTATAAGGTAAAATGAGTAAATAATTTATTAGAAGCCTCTAGACTATCAAATTTCTATTGGAAAAAGACTTAGAAAGCAACTCAATTGTCAGCCTGGGCAATTTAATTTTTACAGAAAAATAAGAGTGCCTTGGAGTAAGGATGCAAATTCCAGGGAGCATAGCAAAGAATTAGGGAGAAAAATGTCTAGGGATCCTCTCAAGCAAGCATAACAGAGTTCTAGTCAATAAATATTTTCTAACCCTTGGTGTAGGGCTTCAGGCAACATTTGCCCTGTCAGGTTTCGGAACTGTTATGGACCAATGATTATTATGTTTTCTTTTTCTCTCTCTTTCTCTTTCTGAATAGGAGTGTTTATTGCAGTTGCTCTGACCTTGTCTCAATATTATATTTCAGGTGAATTGGGATTCAGATAGCTTATCTTTTTAGTTGATATGTTTTGATCAAGAGGAATTGCAGCAGAGTTGTTAATTCCTGCCTGATTTGGATCAGAAGGTACTAGACTTTAAGCCTGATACTGTAAAATCCTTTTATTTTTTCTTGCTCTTAGGAAGGAGAACAAACCCTGTAATACAGGATACAAGGCTGTGAAAAATCTGCCCCTCAACAGCCACTCTGCATTACTCTTCACCAATCTCCCCTCCCTCTCACTGCTCCAGTAATGTTGCCTTCCATCTGGGTCTGTTGGGGGTGGTCAATCAGTTAGCCTGGTACATTCTTAATCAAGTTGATATACATTAATCTTTCAGGTTACCACATTACATCCTAATGAAACTTTCTAACAGGTCATGATGGTATGTTTTTTCTTACCCCTTCATTTATTTTTCTTTATAGAACTAAATATTGTATTCATACATTTAATTTGTGACTTCTAAAACAGGTCTTTCTTCTTGTAGATGACAAGGAAGTTGCTATGCTTATTTTAGCTCCCATTTTATTTCTAGAATTCTCCTACTATATAATTGAAGCTCAAAAAATATATATTATATGACTGTATGAATAAACAAGTAAATGAACAAATAGAGCAGATTAATAGAAAATGATAGGAATAATAGAGTGTTGTATAGTATTGTCTAATTTTAGGATTGAAGGATAAGAAAAGGTAATTAGAACAACCTTACTTCCAAATTTCCTAGTATAAGTGGGAATTCCAAAATGAATCTTTTTTTTTGCATATTATGAATGCCTCTGCTTTTAATATATTCTGCAATTTGTGTTATTTTTCTAGATCACTTGTGCATAGAGATAGCTGCATTTCTAGTATTAAAGAAAATTTAGAATGATTGACAATGGTGCCTGATAATAAAGTTTTCAAGAAATGGTCTAGTATTAAACAAGTATGAACTTTACAGTGCATTTATACAAAATAATGAACAATTTTTTACATATTCACCCTATTACCAAATACCACATTTATTGCAATGTTATGAGTAATTTTTTAAAAGTCAAATCTAGCATGCATCATTTGTTTGACAAATGTATGCCTCCAACACTTACCATAATTTCTCTTTTTAAAATTTATACTTAAAAAGATATGTGATATTAAAAAAAAAGACTTGATAAACTTTCACAGAAACAGAATTTCTACAATTGTGACTGCAGAGGAATTATTAGTGTATTTTTCCTCATGAGCCACTGCTGTTTCATTTTCCTTTTAGTTGTGTTTGCCAGATTTGGTATCCTGCTGTTTGGATCTATAAAACAAGATGCTGCATTTATGCAAAAGATTACTGAATGCTGGATAAATGAGTTGCCTGAAGGTTGATTGGTCTGGAAACTTATGTCTCAGAAGCCTTAAGAGCTCTCTCGGGACACTGACCTGGGAGTGCTAAGCAGTACTGCCTCTTTCTGTCTCAAGGACATCTTTCTATTAGGAAGATGAAACACTGAGTTGATGGTAGCGATGGATGGTTTTTAATCTTGCCTTGTAATCTACAAGAAACTAACACTGTGTTTTAGTGACTTGATGAAGATGAAATGGGTGCTTTTTTGTGCAACACATTTGAATTTTTTAAATTTTTATTTTTTAATTCAATAGGTTTTGGGGGGACAGGTGGTGTTTTGTTACATAGTTAAGTTTTTCAGCAGTGATTCCTGAGATTTTGGTGCACTGAACACCTGAGCAGTTGTACAATACATTTTAATACTTTGCTTACACTGGGCAGTTTGGTAAAACCTATCAAAGTTTCACAATCAAATACTCCATATCTCCATGTTTAAGAATATATCCTATACGTATATTTTCACATATGCATAAGAACCTGTGGTCAATGGCATTCATTACAGCATTGTTAATAGAAAAAAAAATAAACTTAACCTAACCAAAAATGTAACTGGTTTAGTAAATTATGGCATATTCATTCAATTGAATGCTATGTGATAATTTTAAATGAACATATTATATCTATAGGTACTTTTTATAGAGGGGTATACTGTTTCCCCACTTCATTGAGAGTTTCCGTACATAGGGAATTTTCCCTCTAACAGTCTACATTGAACCCATGAATTATTCAGTAAACGCTGGATTACGTAAATGATTCTAGTAAAAGCCCGCAATTGTTAGAGTAACTTTTACCTCTAACAGTCACTGAGAGGTGAAATATAAATATATTCAGTAGCTTTATGAAAATTTCTAGATGTTCTAAATTGTTTTGGTTTACACTTACTCCTCCACATTTAGTTATGTCAGCAACTGATGAGTGGGAGATAGGCATTGATTAATGTTTCTCAAATTGGTAGAACCAATCCACCGTCCTTCTGCCTCCACTCAGACAGTGGGAGAAGTAAGTTGTAGAGTGTGTCTGCTCTGCATTTGACTTTTTCTCCAGTCAGCTGTTCCAAGGTCCTTACTGTGGAAGAGGAGACTAGCAAGCCCTTTGGTTCTCACTTTAAGCTAAGTCCTCTTACCGGTTCTTCGTCAGTACTAAAACCGATTTGTGGGTTCTCTATCTGGTGACCCTTGTCACCTCTCAATTGGTCAAGAAGTCTACAGGAAGAAGAGTTATTTCTTTTGTTTTTTGAGTTTTTTGTTTGTTTTTCTGAGACGGAAGCTTGCTCTGTTGCCCAGGCTGGAATGTATGTAATGGCATGATCATAGCTCACTGTGGCCTGGAACTCCTAGGTTCAAGCAATCTTCCTGCCTCAGTCTCCCAAAGTACTAGGATGACAGGCATGAGGCCCTGTGCTCAACCTATCTCATAATTTTAATTTAAAGTACACTGTGTTTCATTTGGTGTATTTATGAACTCCAGATCACTCCATGTCATAGAATTTCCTTGGGGGCTAGAACAATCAATTCTTCTTAAGTCTGCCATTTCCTAGTGGGTGACCTTGGGCAACTTAATTCATTTCATTTTTTTGCATCTCTTAAATGAGGTAAAAAAATACTTCATAAGGTTATTATGAAGATTAAATGAAATATTTGACATATAATGCTTAGGGCCCATACTAAGTGCTCAATAATTCATATCTATTTATTATTACTATCATATTCTCTATCCTAAAAATCAGTTTTATATTCGCCTAAGACCTTAAAACTGTAATATCGCTCATATATAGTAATAATAGTGTGAAATGTTGGTTTTGGACAATTATGTCAAGTAAACTAAATATTAACTAGAATATTTTCCATTTCTTAAACAGAAAGTTTCTTTTTTTAATGGAAAGTTTGTTTTTTAAATGGAAATTTTTATAAAATAAACTTTAGTGTATTGTAAACTCAAACCAGGTTGGAATAAATTATATATAATTTTTCTTTCATAAGTCAGATTGATTAAACCAAAAAAAAGCTGAAAATATGTATTTTTTAGTCTTAGAATGGTATTGGTGATAATGTAAGCTATATAATTGTTAAAGAATTGAGGCCAAAATATGAATATTTTAAATAAAAATCTCTATTTGAATTCATTGTATTATTATGAGCATATAAATTGGTTGAAGTTTATAAGGAGCCAGTTGCTCTCCAGATACATGCTATGAATTATTTTTTCCAATTTAATATTATACACTATATACATTTCTGAAGTTTGTGGTGGGGGGGTCATTAGGTTATTATGGCTGTTATTTCATCCCTAAATGGCATAATAGAAATATAAAAATATTAGGCACTTGAAGTCTTCAGTTTTTACTCTCAATATTATTATATGTGTAAGCTTATATGTTTATTTATTATATTAATTCATGACTCATTTTGAAGTTATTCCTTGGTTACAATTTCTACTGAATTTGATGTGTCAGCCATTCATTTAATTTTTAATTAATGTTTACTGTTTCTTCTTAACATTCATTTTATGACTAGTTTTATGATCTAGAAGAGATGTAATTTTTGTCAATACTTTATTGAGACATAAATTACATACAGTAAAGTGCCAAATTTTAGATATAATGATCACTGAATTTTATCAAATGTATATATGTGTGTAATTCTCTTCCAGATAAAATATATAGAAGATAGTAAACATCACAGAAGTCTCACATCTGTTCCCTCTTCATTACTATATTGAAGATTAGATTTGTCTGTTTTAAAACTTCATGTTTAATGAATCATACAGTATGTTCTATATTGTGTGTAATTTTTTCTTTTGCTCATCATGTTTATTAGATTCATTTAAGTTGCTGTGTGACACATATCTATTCCTTTTTCATTGTTAGTTTTCCATTTTATGTATATAAATAGCATATTTCTCTAATTTACTTTTGATAGCTTTTTCTAGTTCTTGGCTATGAACAAAGCTGCCGTGAACATTTTTAAAATATATTTTTGGTGCAAATATGTTGGGTACATACACTGTAGTATAATTACAAAATCACAGGGTATGCTTTTCTTCAGCTTTAGTAGACATTCCTAAATACATTTTCAAAGTGGTTATAACTAATGTATATTCCCACTGATAATGTATAAAAATTTCATTTGCTTCACATTTTCTGAAATATTTAGTATTGTTATTCTGAAGAATGAGTGGTGGAATCTCATTTTTTCATTGATTTCATATTATTTTCAATTGTTTTATAATTTTATGGACATTTGATTTATGTGCTGTACACTTAACCTATTGTAAGTGTATGTTTCAACAATTTTTAGTAAATGTATGTGGTATCGAAGCAAACCTCAACAATTCAATTTGAGAATACTTTCATAGCCCCCCAAATATCACACATGCCTGTATGTATTCCATCCTTTCTCTTACCTAAAACTCAGATATGCTTTCTGCCTTTATAATTTTATTGTTCTCAAAATTTTATTTAAATAAAATCATATAACATGAAGTCTTTTGTGTCTGTACTTCACTTAGCATAATACTTTGAGGTATACCCACATTATTTTGTTTTCTGAGTACTATTCCACTGTATGTTTATATGACATTTTGTTTACACACCCAGCAGTTGGTGGACATTTAGATTGTTTTCAGCTTTTGGCAATTAAAAACAATGCTGCTATGAACATTCATATGCAAATCTTTGTGTGGAGTTGGGTATTTATTTTTTTTGGGTTGATACCTAGGAGTGGAATTGCTGGGCTGTATGGCATATTAGCTTTTCATTGCTGCATAACAAATCACCACAAACTTAGTGATTTAAATCAGCATCCATTTATTTTCTCATAATTCTGCAGGTCAGAAGTCCAGGCAGGCTTAACTGGGCTCTCTGCTTAGGGTCTCAGAAGCTGAATTCAAGTTGTGGGCCATCTAGGCTCTCAAATGGAAACTCTGGAGAAGAATACTTCCCAAGAATCATTTGTTCAATATTGGTGGAATCCAGTTTCTTGTAGTTGTAGAACTGAGGTTCTCATTTCCTTGCTGGGAGGGAGGTACTTTCAGCTTCTAGAGGCAACTCACATAATTTATCAGGCAAGCCAGCAATGGAGCAGCTTTTGTTTCAGATTTCTGTGAATTTCTCCTTTTCTACCAGCTGGAGGAAATGCTCTGCTTTTAGAGGGCTGGTGTTACTAAAATGGGCCCAACTACATAACCCCCCTTAGACTTCAAGTCAACTGATTTGTACCTTTACTTACAACCATAAAAATCCCTTTTAATATTATAACCTAATATAATTATAGCTACAATATTTTATTATATTCACAATCCTGAGTTTGTCAGGCAAGAAATCTTGGGGACTAGTTTTTAATTCTAACAATAAAATTTGGCAACATATGCTAATTTATTTTTAAAACTTCCTTATTGTTTCATAAAGCAACTGTGGTGTATTACCACAATTATACTGTCGTTTTATGAAGCTTTCAGATTTTCCACATCTTCATGAAAATCTGGTATTGTCAGTTTTACAATGTCTATTATATTATGCATGCAGTTGTATTTCCTTGTATTTTAATTTTCATTTTATTATTGGCTAAGTATGTCAAACTTACTCTCATGTGATTTCTAGCCATTTATATTCTTCAGTGAAATGTCTATATAAATATTTTGCCAAATATTAAATGGATTTTTTGAATTGAGTCATAAGATTCTTATATTTTCTGGATTCAAGTTATCAGGAAAAGGATTTATAAATATATTCTATGATTTTGTGGCTTGTATTTTTACTTTCTTAATGGTGACTTTGAGGAACTAAAGTTTTTACTGTTGATAGAATCCAATCTTTTTTTTAATGGCTCATGCTTTTGCTGTCAGGTGTAAGAAATCATTGACAAACCAAAGGTCATAAAGATTTTCTTCTAAAGGTTTTATATTTTTAGCTCTTATATTTAGAACTATGATCCATTTTGAGTTAATTTTTGTGTGTGATGTGCAATAAAGGTCTGTTTTAGTTTTCTGTTGCTGTATTAAATTAAATAAAAAACTTTGGGATTTAAAATAATACACACGTATCTCACAATTTCCTTGGGCTCAGAGTCTGGGCACAGCTTAAGTCTGGGCACACCAAGGATGCAACCAAGGTGTCCGTCAGGCTGCATTCTCATCTGCAGAACTAACTACAGAAACTAGAAAGAGTCCTTTCCAAACTTATTCAGGTTGTTGGCAGAATTCATTTCCTTATGTCTGTGTGACTGAGAAAGCAGGATTTTTTTTTCAGTTGCCGACTGAGGCTGACAGTTCCTTGCTATGTGGGCTTCCTCAACATGGAGGAAAACTGAATCAAGTCAGCAAGGAGAGTCTCTCATGTCAGTTTGTAGGGACAGAATCTCATATAACATAATGTAATTATGGGCATGATTTCCTATCACTATTGCCATATAACATTACCTGATCAAGAGAGTGACATCCCATTACCTTTGTATTTTCTTTTGGTTAGATGCAAGTTGTACATCCCACCAACACTCAAGTGGAGGGGATTAAACAAAGGCATGGACACATCAAGGTGAGAAACATTAGTCTAGAGTTTTTTCATCACAGAGTCTAAGTTGATTTTTTCTGAGTGTTATATGTGAATTATAACGATAAAATTAAAAAATGGAGAAATGAATGAAATATTTATTACTATGGAATTTATTATTAATTACATATTATTATAACTTAATGTCATATTATTTTTGATATGTACTTTATATTTTTATATTGTTATAATATTATGGAAAATAGGGCCAGGCGCAGTGGCTCACGCCTGTAATCCCAGCACTTTGGGAGGCCAAGGAGGGTGGATCACGAGGTCAACAGATCGAGACCATCCTGGTCAACATGGTGAAACCCCGTCTCTACTAAAAATACAAAAAATTAGCTGGGCATGGTGGGGCATGCCTGTAATCCCAGCTACTCAGGAGGCTGAGGCAGGAGAATTGCCTGAACCCAGGAGGTGGAGGTTGCGGTGAGCCGAGATCACACCACTGCACTCCAGCCTAGGTAACAAGAGCGAAACTCCGTCTCAAAAAAATAAAAAGTTATGGAAAATAATAGAACAATAAGATGGTTATTATCAACTGGTGAACTAAAAACAAAATGACAATCTTATAATAAGAGTTGTTACATGGAAAAGGAATTAAACTTTTGTAGCTTCATGGATAGAATTAAGGTTACCCTTTCAAATATATAAAGGAGATACTTTAACTTTAAAAAAGTCTTAACATCAGAATGGTTTAAATAACTGGAAACATAGATATTGTTCTTACTTTAAGGAAAGTTTCTGGTTTCTGATAGTACATGAGGATCACTATTTTTCAGTTCTGTTCTTTGTAAAATTATTTATTAGTTATACATTGCAGTAATCACTATAATATTTTGAAATATTTGCTAGATATTTTTTGCCTGCTATTCCCATTTTTTCATTGACAACTTCTTCATTTAGTAACTGGGTCATCCTGTATTTGTTGCTATGGGAAAGAAGTATAGAACAGAGAAAATATATCCTTTTCTAGATCTTGAGTTTTAAACTTTAGGCCTTGCAAGGAATGAGAAGGATTCTGGTAAAGATAACACTTGTAAAAATACTTGGATTGTTAGAAAAACATGGATTCTTGTACTTAAGTTAAAGGTCATCCTTGCTGTAGAGGATGGAGAAAGGCCAGGAGAGTGAGAAGAGTTTAGATGTCAGTAACTTGCTGACACTGACTATTCCCTGAGATCACACTCCACCAGAATAAGTGAAGAGGGATGTGGCAGTGGGGAACTGTCTGCCCTGTCCTGGAAAAGTGGGTGCCAACCTTAAGAGTAGCTATGGCTGCCTGGTTTGTCTAGGCGGAAGAGCAAAAACTCACCCCACAGCACCCAGATGGAGTCACTAGGGTTTTTTTTTTTTTTTTTAGTTCAGTTTTGTTTTGTTTTATTTTTTAAGGAAAGAAAAAAAGTTTGGCTTATTTTCCTTGACAAACAGAGTGAAGGAAGACTATGAAGAAAGGGTTCTCTTACTTCTATAGGTGATAACAAAAGTATCAGAAAAACTCTGTGTATTAGTCTGTTTTCATACTGCTATAAATAACTGCCTGAGATTGGATAATTATAAAGGCAAGGGGTTTAATCGACTCACAGTTCCACATGGTGGTGAAGGCCTCAGGAAACTTAGAATCATGCCCCATGGTAAAGGAGAAGCAAGGCACCTTCATGAGGTGGCAGGAAGAAGTGCTGAGTGAAGGGGGGAAAGCCCCTTATAAAACCATTAGATCTCTAGATCACTATCACAAGAAGAACATGGAGGAATCTGCTGTCATGATTCAATTACTTCCACCTGGTCTCTCACTTGACTCATGGAGATTATGGGGATTATGACGATTACAATTCAAGATGAGACTGGGTAGGGACACAAAGCCTAACCATGCCACCCTGCAAAAAACACAGGCTTGCATAAAGGCCGTCACAACCTTACACAGCAAAATACTTCAGCAAGGACATCTTCTCAGCAATTGCCTGTTCAATCTTAAACTGGGATCACCCTTGTTATTTATCTTTGTAGCCAAAGATTATTATCTCGAAACAATTATGTAATCTTCAATCTTTTCTTTAATAATGTCTTTATTTACCTGTCTGAATATTCATTTAATTACTATGTCATGTGTATTCTCTTTGCAATCTTCTACCCTGAATCAAGTTTTTCCTTAATTTTAGAGAGCTTCTCTTTCTTTGTTATGTAGGTTGACATAAATGGTGTCAGAAATGGGACTTGTAGTAAGATTACTGTCAGAAGGAAAACAGGTGGCTCTTGGGACTGATATGCAGTACTCACTTGAGCCCCTTAAGGGCTCTTCTGCTTCCATGGCTCACCTTTTCTGTCCTGGTTAATATTTTCTCAGGCTGAGCCTCTCTTTTTTTGGTAGAGGTTTTTTTGACATTATTTGGGATCTGGTTTGGATATAAGGTTATCTTAAATAAAGAATCTTACATCCCATCTGGGATGATAAAATACTTCTTATCCTATCTGCTAATTTCTTTCTGATGTAAAGCCAAGTGTCTTTTGGGTCAAGTATTCTGGTTTCTACAAAATTTACATTCTGTCTAAAAGGCATGTTTTATCCAGTGAATTTATTTTGTTGAACTGCACACCTCATATAAAATTTTTGTGAACACTGTTATGGTTTCTTTTGATTTGGTTTGACTCTTCTCATGCTCGTTTCTGAAAATCTTCTAATAACAAAAAATAAACATTCTAAATGATAGAGGAAGTATGGCTAATTAAAAGCAACCAGGGTGGTTGCCACCATGTGAAACACTGGAGGAAACTCCTGACACTCTCTGAAAGAATTTGTCGAATTTTCTTGGCTCTGGAGAGATTAATAAGAAACAAAATGGAATTCTCAAACATTACTCTGTGCCAGGGTTCCTGGGATTCTAGTCAGCTACATATAATGGCTTGTTCTTGTGCACAGTTCTTAAACTAAAGGGCAAATTACATTAAGGAAAATTCAGAGCTTAAATGGTCTTGACTTAACTCTTTGAAAAATCTGCAACTATAGAGTTAACATGTAGAGCCCTTAGTTCTCTAGCTCTCTCTATTTTTTTCTTCTGCCTACTTTAAGTCTGCTAACCTTTCTACTGGTGTTGAGATAAAACTTATTATTTATGGCATTCCAGCAAAGATAAAAGTCCTAAAGGGCTTTCAAGTTAATGGATTTACAGATTATAACAGCTCCATCAAAATAGTAAAATGAAAATATAAATATTTTCAGAATTGTCAACATACATTTTTGCCTGGGTTTACTAGCTAATAGTTTTATGTTTGTTTTCTAGATAATTTAAGGTGTCAGGATTTTACATAAAGATTATAAAGCTATAAATTCAACCTAAAACAGACAGAATAATCTTTGTATAATTTTTGACATATAAGATTAATCTAACTTTGTTGGCTTAATAAAAATAGCTGTTTGAGTTGTTGACAGAATATCCATATATTTAACTTAAGTTTCTCACTTAGGTAAACACCTGATATTCATAGGATATAAAATTGTTAACAGGGAAATAACTTGACATGATGAATAGCTTTTTCTAATATCTCAATTTTCATAAGTAATCTAGGTAAACTGTTAAATATTAAATAAATTAGGTACATGTAAATATGATAATTATCAATAAGCTTTTCATGTAATTTGAAATCTTAAAGTTATGTTGTATTTCTGTTCAGTAATTTGTTTCAGTTTTTTTAATGCTATTTGGAAATAATTAAGACATTTAATTAGTATCTATTATTTAATTTAACATAAGTTTGTTCTAGGCTTCTCAAACTTTATACAAAGGCTAAATATATTTGGGTTATTAATGTGCATAAAAATTTTGTTATAGGGAAACGTATCTTTAAATTATAAAATGGTTCTTATCTCTGAAATACTGATATCTGAGAGTTCACAACTGCTTGCTAAAAATTAAGGTTGCTAAGTTAAAATTCTCATTTACATATATATGTAAACACACACATACAAACATACATACATTTATGTATAATTCTATATACAAGATATATCAAAAAAGAAGTTTTTAATGAGTCAAATTATAATAAGCATATAAAAACTCCTGTTTTTAAGAAAGAAAGAATAATTTTGTCTAATTTGGAAGTTATTTAAGGGTCGTTTCAAAATATGAGTTTAAGAAGGAAATAGAAACAAAACTCAAAGGAACCAGGAGTAGAAGGAAGAGACATAAATAAAGTTATGAGTATGAAAGTGAATTTTTGATAATAAAGGTTTAAAAAAACCATAATAATTTTATATGAGAGATACTTCCATGTGGGGAATTTTTATCCTAAACTAAAATGATTGGTTATTTAGCAAGAGGAAGTGTAGAATGCAGAAATTCCAGGCATGTCATAAATGGTCTGAGCAAGTAGTGATAATGTTTGTGAGGTAGAAATTTATAAAAGTAATTATGTACCTGATTAAGTTGCTATAACTAGAAGGAAATTATTTATAAGTATTTCTAAAGATTGAGTTTTGATATTAAAAATACACTAAAACAAAACTAAAAATTTGGTTTCCTATGTTCAAACAAGGTTTTCGTAAAGTATTGATTTGTTCTTAGTAAAACTGCAAAAGGTATTGATTTTTAATGCTGAAATCTGTTTCTTTAACAGACACCTTCTAAACTGTTGACAGTTTCTATTTCTGCCACATTTATTCCTGAGAGCCACCAAATTTTCTTTGTTTCAGAGTGGAAATGCTGTCTTTTCATTCAGAATGGTAATTTCATTTCTTGAGGTAAAATTTTCCTTTTCCAAGCTTCTCAGATTTGTATCTCAGAGTTTCAACTCTTGCTGGATCTCACTTAACACAATTTGCAGGTCATATATCATTTCCTTTAGCTATCCTTCTTTCTTCCCTAGAATGGCAGATAGATATAGAGAGCTAGAGGTAGACATAGATAGATAGATGATAGATAGATACATAGATACATAGATAGATAGATAGATAGATAGATAGATAGATAGATAGATTAGATAGATAGATTAGATAGAGAGAGAGAGAGAAATAGAGATGATATAGATATTTGTTTGACTGGCATGATAACTCTGTTCTTCAGCCTTTTCATCATCTCCTATAATTTTTTTTCCCAGTTCCACCTCTGCTGTTTTGGCCTGATGCTGAAACCTTTATTTGGAAGACCTGGAAAAGCAATGTCTTTCTTCAGTATAAGTTGCTTCCATATTCATAGCTTTCATGATGTGTCTGAATTCTTTCATGTAGCCAGTAAACTTGACATGCTCTTACTTTTTTCTAAGAGCCAGGTATTCCTCTGCTCAATGTACTAGCTTTCTTGTTTACTTCCACTCTAATATAGTGTATACTCATAAACTTGCACATGTTTTCTTCTTGTCTGATTAAATTCAAGTACTCTTTTTAGCAGGTTCAACTTCCAGGTTGTCTAAATGATTGCAACCTTCCTGAGGCCTAACCATGATTGTAACCTTCCTGAGGCCCTCACCAGAAGCAGATGCCAGCACCACACTTCTTGAACAGCCTACAGAAACATGATCTAAAATAAACCTCTCTTCTTTATAAATTACCCAGCCTCAGGTATTTCTTTAGAGCAACACAAGTATGGACTAACACAAAAACTTGGTACCAAGGACTATGGCATTGCTACAAAGATACCTGAGATGTAGAAATGGCTTTGGAACTGACTAATAGTCAGAGGTTGGAATTGTTTGGAGGGCTCAGGAGAAGAGAGGAAGATAAGGAAAAGTTTGGAACATCTTAGAGACTGGTTAAACCGTTGTGACCAAAAATGCTGGTAGAAATGGAGACAGCAAAGGTCAGGTTGATGAGGTCTCAGATGAAAATGAAGAAGTTATTGGGAACTGGAGTAAAGGTAACTTGTGTTATACCTTAGCAAACAGCTTGGCTGCATTCCATTTATGTCCTAGGAATCTGTGGAAGTTTGAACTTAATAGTGATGACTTAGGCTATCTGGCAATTTAGAAGAAATTTCCATGTAGCAAAGCATACAAGAGGTCACAGTCAGATATGGGAGCAAAGAAATTACTTGAGGTTTATAATTAAAAGGGAAGCATAGCCTAAAAGTTTGGAAAATCAGCAGGCTGGCATTGTGGTAAAGAGCATTTTCAGGAGAGGAATACAAGTGAACTGCAGAGTAACCACTTTCTAAAGACATTAGTGTGACTAAAAGGGAGCCAAGTGTTAATATCCAAGAAAATGGGAAAAAGGCCTTGAAGGCATTTCAGAGATCTTCAAGGAAGCCCCTTCTTTCATAGACCCAGAGGTCTAGGAGAAATGGATGATTTAGTGGGCCAGGCTCAGAGCACTGCTGCCCTGCTCAGTCTCAGGACACTGCTCCTTGCAACCCAGCAGCTGTGGCTCCAGCCTGGGCTCTACAGGCCCCAGATACAGATTGGGCTGCTGCTTCTAGAGCACAAGCATCTGAAAACATTGATGGCTTCCACTTGGTGTTAAGCCTATAGGCACACGGAATGCAAGAATAAGGGAGGCTTCAATGCTTCCGACTAGATTTAGGAAGATGTACAGAAAACCTGAGTGCTCAGACAGAAGCCTACCACAGGAACAGAGTTCCTGCAAAGATTCTGTACTAGGGCAGTGACAAGAAAACATGTAGGACTGAAGTCTCTAAATAGAGCCCCCACTGGGTCACTGGCTAGGAGAGCTGTGGGAAGGGGGTCATCACCTTGCAGCCCCTAACATGGTAGAGCCAGAAGCAGCTTGCCCCCTTAGCCTGGTAAAACAGCAGGCACTCAACTCCAACTGGTGAGGGCAGCCACAGAGGCTACACCCTGCAAAGCCAAAGGGCAGAGTTTGCCCAGAGCTGCCCAAGGCCTTGTGAGCCTACCTCTTGTACCACTACCCTCAAAATGTGGGAAATGGAGTTAAGAGAGATTATTTTGGAGCTTTAAAGTTTAATGTCTGCCCTGCTGGGTTTTAGACTGGTGTGGGGCCTGTTGGCCATTTATTTTGACTTATTTCCCCCATTTGGAATGAAAATTCTTACCCAATGCCTATACCACCGTTGTATCTTGGAAGTAAAGTAACTTGTTTTTTATTTTACAGTTTCATAGGTAGAAGGAATTTGTCTTGAATCTCAGGTGAGACTTTGAACTTTGGACTTTTGAGTGGATGCTGGAACTTTTTAACACTTTTGGGGACTATTGGAAAGGGATGATTGTATTTTATAGTTTAAGAACATGAGATTTGGGGAGCTAGAGGTGGAATGATATGGTTTGGATGTATGTTCCCTCCAAATCATCTTAAAATGTGATGCCCAATGTTGGAAGTGGGACCTAGTGGGAGGTGTTGGATCATCTTTTGCTCCATCCCCTTGGAGTTGAGTGAGTTATCTCTCAGTTCATGCAAGATCTGGTTGCTTTAAAGAGTCTAGATCCTCCTCCTTCTCTCTTACCAAGTATACACTGGATCCCCTTTCAACTGCCATCATTGTAATCTTTGTAAGGCCCTCACCAAAAGCAGATGCTGGCAACATGTTACTTATATACAGTTTGCAGAACCTTGAGCAAAAGTAAACCTCTTTTCTTTATAAATTATCCAGCCTCAGGTTTTTTTTTTTTTTTTTTTTTGTAGCAATACCACAATGGACTAACACAGAAGTCTTTTGATTATTACTTCTCTTAAATGAATACGTATTGTTGTAGAGTGGCCTGCCATTCTGTTTTGAACAAATCATTTGAAACTTGAACATCTTTTACAGGTTTCCTTGGGATCAAAATTCTGAATTAAGGCTTTCTGGTCTAAAATTAACTGAGATTTTCCAATTGGGCCCCTAATGAGCTTTAAAGAATGTGTCTCCTACAGAGATACTAAACGATTAAGCTTACCTGGTAAATTGTATAGGAAGCATTGTCAAATGAAAAGTTATACTAGTTATTCTTCCAGTTACATTTATGGGTATGTTATTGACATAAATGTTTGAAAAATGATATCAATATATAGAAATCTAATAAGTTATGAGGCATTATTCTGTTTATGTTAAATCTTTCCTAAAGTTATGTTTTTATCAGTATGTTATTTATGTGAGTACTGTAATAATTACATAAGATTTGTAAAGGTGTTGGTTTTGATATGATGCTATCGGTCATGACTCTGGTTATCCTAAACGCTGTATTTAATAGAAACCACTCACTTTTTTTTTGGTCAATCATCAGATTTTTAACAACCATGGCTATTCTAAGTTTTTCTCATCCAGAGTTATTGGTTTGAATTCTTCTTTAAAAGCATTTGAAAACTATACTCCAAAATTGTTTCATGAAAAAGACTCCAAGTCTTTGTGAACAGAGATATCTGAAAACTTCAAGATCAATGCACTAAAAACATTTTTCCAGACTCTAATAAAAACAAATGAATTTATACAACTGCTAATGAATATCAAGAAAAATAAAAAATTAATTACATGAAATTCAGTAACTTTTGAAAATAACGTTATGATCTTTTTTTGGAGGATTGTTGGCTATTTACTTAAATGTTTTATTTTCCAGATTTAAGAAAATTGTCCTTAAGTGATCTCTAGTGTATAAAAATTTGGTAAAGTATAATTGTGTGAACAAAGATGGAAGCATTTACTTTTTCTCCCTACTTGATTCCCCCAAAATTCAGAAAATATTCATGAGTATTCTTATTTTTATGACAATATGGTTATTTTCAATAGTTCAACAAAAAATTGGATCCCCAGAATCCACCTTCAACTTCCACCATCAATGTAAATGTCCTAAGGCCCTCACCAGAAGCTGATACTGGCACCACGTTATTTATACAGTTTGCAGACCTTGAGCCAAAATAAATTCTCTCTCTTTATAGAGGGATATAATTGGTTACATTACTGAGGCTTTCACTGAAATAATATTTGAAAATGTGCATAAAATTCCTGGCTTCAAGGAATTCCAATCTTACAGTGAGTTTGAAAAAAAAAAAAAAATGTTACTTGCCGGCAGACCCAAGAACCTCATGACTGTAAGTACAATCTAAAGTCAATCTTGGTTTGGCTTCCTGTCTCAAGACTTTTTAATATCTGGGATTCCCGTGTAATCAATGCAGAGAGAAAAATGTATGTTTCTAAAAGAAAAACTGTCATACAACCTGTTAGATTGCAACCCTATGCATTGTTTTCAATTTCCTGTTACCTACCTGGAGACTAGACTAGATCCCAAATTCTCCCAATTTTATTCAATATTTGGCTACAACTGACCAATTTTAAAATCAGAATTTCTCTTTTCCTGAATCCCTAGCTGAAACTAGATGAATTTTAAGAAATAAAGCTTGTGCTTAATGTGTTGGCTGCACAGAAAGTTCACTAAACTCCTGGATGCAGGAGAAGGTGGCATTTTTACACTGTAGAAAGTTCTTCCCAAAGCATCAGAACAAGACTGTGTATCATAATAAGATTCTTACTCCTCTTAAGACCTACCTTTTTATTTAGCAGGAATAATGGTGTACATAATGAAATTTCACAACCAGTAGTTTCTTCTGGTAACTTAACAGAACTTAATCTAAAAAAAAAAATCCCTTAGTTAAGTAAGAAAAATATCTGCACAATTGTTAATACTGCTTGGTGGACCTGGAGAAATCCCCCTGGGAAAACTGAGACCCATATACACAAAATTTAAAAAATAGTCCACATGGCTACAACCTAACTCCCTAAGGTCATGTGATTTATTAAAGTGGTTGCCTTTAAGCTTGGGTTTATGGCTGAAAACTATTATGCAAACTGAGATTGTCATATTAATACTAATTTTATTTTGTATTTTTCCTTTTAAAACTTTGTATCTATTACTTGTGACATTTTTTTACAGAAGTTTTAATGTATAACAGAATAATGCTGGCCCAGCACTTTGAGATGATAACAAAATACCACGGAACAGACAAAATTGAACTCAATAATAGACCCCAAGTAGATTTTGCTATAGAGTCACTTTCTTTAAAACTCCCTTGTTGCTAAAATGTGGCTTAAAAAAAGTTTTGAACACTGATTCCTAGTTGCTAATCATTCCCCGCAATGTGGGGTGAGACCAGCAAGCAGGAAAGATTCATCCAAGCATCAAGGACCATTAAAACCTAACTCCAGGATGACTGACCAGTGATGCTTTTGGAAAAAAAAATACCTTGATCAAAAGGGGCAAATGTCAAAGCTGTCAGAATAAAAAGAAGTTACTAATATTTAAAAATATATAAATAAATAGAAACCCTGACAAATAGAGCCAGGGAAGGCCATGAAGGAAGGGTTCTCATGCTTGTGTGCCTGATAACAAAACTATCACAAAAGACTCCGCAAAAAACAACCTTGCACTAAGGTCATTGCAATCCTATACTAAAAATACAAAATCCTGTAAGGACATCTCTGCTGCAACTGTCTGGTCAACCTTGAATCGGCATCACCACCTTTGTTGTTGATCTTTGTAGCCAAGGATAATTATCTCAAAACAGTGATCCTCCTCATTTTTTGTTTAAAAACTTTTGTCTTCCTTTTCCTCCCAGAAAAAGCACATAGTTTAATATGGCATGAGTATGCCCATTGCAATGTTCTACTCCTGAATAAATACAGTTTTCATTTAGAAAGTCTCCCTCAGTTATTTAGGTTGACAGCTCCAAGTTGGCAAGAAAGCAGTAGCGTGACCCTTCGTGCTCAGGGTGCAGCATGGCACAGACCTGAACGGAACTTTTTGAAAGGAACGAAAATAACATGGCAGGATCTGCATTTAATAAAACCAAAGTCACAATGGACGTGAGGGGCCTCAGCAGATACCAATATGTTCAGGCACCAACCTAAACAGTTACCTGCCTCCCTTGTTGTCTGCCTGAGTCTGTATCATTCAAGTGTTTCTGGAATTAAAAAAAACAATCTTAGGTAAATGTCAAGTGGGGGCCTTTAAACTTACAAAGATTAAACATCTCCATTTGGAGAAGAGGGGCAAGTTTAGTCTAATGATAAAACAATATGGAGGATCATGTCCACCCTTTAGATGAATCTCAAATAAGGCTGCTCGAAATGGCAAATGTGTAGATAGTTGGCCCAGGACTCAGAAAACGATAAATAATTGTATCAATGGACCACATCCCTCAAGATGAAATGTAATGTGGACCAGGTGGACATAATGTAAATATTTTAGTAGATGATGTGGGCTTAGCTGCAGAGTACATAAATAGCTAAAGTTTCAATGACCCTTAAATGCATTAATAAAATTATAATAACTATATGGAAAGGGGACAGTTCGAATTAAAGGCACTGTTCAAGATATTCTTGGAGTACCGTGTGTGTGTGCACGCGCCTGTGTGTGTGTGTGTGTGTATGTGTGCATGCGCGCGCGTTTGTTTCCTAGAGATGAGAATTGAGGGGACGAGAAGAAAAGATTTAACTTAAATGGCTGGTTTCACATGATATGGTTTCACATGATAACAGCTATTACATGGAAGAGTAATTAAATTGTTCTGTGGTCCTAATGGGTAGAATTAAGGCCACTTGCTACATATATACAAGCAGAGATTTCTTTTTTCAACCTAGAAAAAAAGAACTTTTTACACACAAAACTGTCTGCAGATAGAGGAAGTAGTGAGTTCCCTGTCTCTGGAAAGGACATTCTGGTTTTGCAGTGAGGATCTAGAGGATCAAATAGCAAATGGGTGATGGGGGGTCAGATAAAGTTGGAATCCTTCCCAGGTCTAATATTTCATGGTATTATAACAGTTAGACTTTTGAGCTATGCAGAAAATTGGAAAGGGATTTGAAAAACAGAGAATGATTGTTAGAAATCACTAGAAGTTATAAGTTGTAGTGGCTGCTTCTGCAGCAGAAATAGTTGAAAAGGCATAAAAACTAAATGTTTCCATTTTTTATAATCCAAAATGTATCACTAGTATTTTCTGTACCATTGCATTTGCTAAATAATGTAAAAATCTTGACACATATATTTTGCATTAAGTGAATAATCTGAGACGCAGAAAGTCCTGTTGGTTTATGGATCCAGTGGATATTTTGGAGATGGCAAAACCCACTGACAGGCCTGCAGGTACTGTCTACCTCTGGACAAAGCAATGATGACATGGAAAATCTATGACTTTCTGTTGCCTTCAGATTTGCATCAATTGGGATGATTTCAAGAACATGTAACAGAAAATCCAACTAAACAAGGCTATGGTATAATACTACACTGCGTGGTAGGAAGCCCAGAACAAGGCAGTTATAGGACCGATGAATTCACAGGCTCAGTGCTGTCAGGTATTCAGGTTGATTTCTCTGTGGTTCTTGTTGACTTCTCCTTCATAGCTGCAAACTGGCTGAACAACAGAAACCACCGTAAGCTGCCTGGAGCAGCTTCACAGATACGTGATAATAATCACACATGATAATGCCTAAGGGGAAAAAAGAGTGTTTAACAAAACACCACTGGTAAAAGAGATGAGATGACCCTGAGTGACTTGGGTTAATTTACATTTTACCTTCTGTGTGGGGCCAGAAGTAGGCAAATGAGTGTTGTCTGAACAAAATCAGGGTTTTCTTAGCAGGGAGGAGGAGCAATGGAACAGGTATGGATTTTGTCTAGGCAACTAACAGTGTCTGCTACAAGCTTCTTGTTCCAGGGTCCAATGTCTGTTTTGAAACAAAAATGCTGTACCAGTGTAGCACATAACAAAGAACCTCAACCAGGCCAAAGGTGACAGAAATGCATGTCTCACAGTTCAGGAAGGAAGATGTTGGCTGGGCGATGCTTGCTCTAAAACCTGTAGGAAACTCCTTCATCACCTCTTCCTAGCCTCTGGTGTTTGCCAGCAATCCTTGGCATTCCTCAGCTTGTAGATACATTGCTCCAATTTCTGCCTCTGTCATCACATGGCTGTCTTCCTCCGGTGTGCCTCTGCCTTCTCTTATAAGGATGCCAGCCATGTTGAATTAGGACCTGCCCCAATGACCTCATTATAACTTGATTACACTACTAAGACCCTATTTCCAAATAGGGTCATATTCACTGCATTTCCAAGGGTTTAAAATTTTAATATATGTATTTTGAGGAGAGGGCACAATTTAACCCATAACACTTACATAGTGACAGTCTTCAAGGGATCTCAACCTTGCCTGTATGGAGTCTTCCTCTAAGGTCCAAGGTTTCCTCTCCTACACAGTGTGGGTAGGGAGACACCATGGTGTATTGGTAAGAGAACCAAACAGTATCATATGTTAGAAAGAGCATCAAAACAAAGCTTGAAGACTTGAACACTATTTGGATCATCTCAGAAAAGACACTTATTTTCTCTTAACCTGTTAGTTGCCTCAGTGTTACTCATCTAAGAACGTCCCCGGCAAATGGTACTCCAACCTAAAGGCATTGCTTGCCTGGTGCCAGAGCTGATGGCTCTTTATGGAGATGAACATATCTAGCCATTGCCTGATACCATTAAACATTCACTTATTTTACTCCTTTCTAGTGCAACACTTCTGAAGCACTCTCTTATTATAAAGCCTTCCCACATCTTGTGAAATTATAGATGTAAGTTTCCTTTCTCCAAGATTGTTATATTTCTCAGTATAATTTGAACCATTGTCCTTTAAATGCTGTGAAAAAATGAAGTTTTCAGTTTTTTTTTCTTTCTAAATTCTTGCTTGTAAAATGTCATGTTATTTTCCTTTAGTAAGTCGGGTTTACAAGGCAATGAGACCTTCCTGTTTTTATTAATATATGATGTTTTTACTTGATTAGAAATTCGTTATCTCAAATGCTTGGAGTTTAATAAGGGATACATAATAATTGAGATTTTTGCAAAATTACAAATAATTTACAAATTACAAATAATTACAAAATAATAGGAAAGTTTAGGGGTGAGCAAATTATTATCAGTGGCATTTTTACAGGAAAACACTCTGATCTGCATTTCCAGGAGCAGAATTGTCCAGAAGAAAAGTGAATTTCTTGAATTCCACTGGCTTCTTTAACAAAGGTTCATGAGTTAGGGTGTGTGAGCAAGCAAGCTCAGTGCAGGTCTAGCTGAGTTGGCATGAAGTTAGGGAGAGGGGCTGTATTAACAGATGAATGAGATCACTCATTCTCCTCCATTTCAGGATTGTCAGAAGGATTCAGAGCTCAATGATGAGAGTTGCCTCTGATTCTGGGTCAGGACACACACTCATGTCTTCATGACTATTGTAATTAATGTTTGTGTCTGCCTGATATGCTTTCTTCTCTTTATTCTAATGGAATATGCCTTTCTATCCACAGGGTGGTTCTATAACATAGGCGAGAACTGCCGTATCATCCCATGACCCCAGTGTTCTGGATTTTTTGTTGCAATATCCTCACCTTTAGCAGGAAATAAACTGATAAAGCTGAGCAGTGTCTGAGGAGGCATTGCACACATGCACCTACTTCAGATATGGCTAAGGAGGATAAGAGGTAAAGAACAAGCTCTCAGAAGACTGGGCTAAGAGCCACAGAAAACAATGGATTAGGACCTCAACCCAGGGAGAAGACTGTTTATTCAGGGTACCTTTATTTCTGCTGTAATATATGCATTCCTAAAATTTACTGCACTCAACAAATCACACAGTAAGAAAGATAGGCTATCTGGGAGAAATGGGGCTAGGAGCACAACACTGAAAAACTGTCAATAATATTTTTTTTTAAGTAGGAGCCTGATAAAAATGGCAGCACAGTTTTATTCATATTAAATGGTTAAAATTTTTTAAAAATCTACTGTAAATTTGGCACTTTACCCGGAGAAAAACTGAACTTTCTTGTATAACTGGGGATTGGAAAGGCTGCAACTTGTGCATTATTGTAAAGTGGAAGAAGGAAAGTTATTTGGAGTTGGATGGAAAGTGTAACACCAGAAGAAGGTAGGTTTGGCTTATAACACATGCAATGAATCAGGCTAGCTGGTAGCTGCTTGAAGTGAATCTATGTGTATATTTCTACATGTTTTTCTTTTTCTTCAGGTGAATGCAGTCTTCTGTGTTCACCTAGTGGACAGTATTGTGCATAAGCAAATTAGTGTTATGATCAACTTCTTTCATATAAGTCACATGAAACAGAGTTGTATTTTAGATATCTGCATTATAGTAGAACAGACTATTTCTAGAATACAGCCTATTTTTTTCTCTATTTACCTAAAGATATTTCATGGAAGCATAGTAAAATAAAACCTATCCCACGTAATGATCTAACAAAAAAATAGGTTCTTTTCTTCAAAATATGCGCAAAAGACGTCCAACCAGTAAACTGGGGGCATATTCTGAGATTCAATTTTTTCAGATTTGTTTTTGTTTATCTTATTTTATTAGTTTAAAAAATTACAGAAGATTTAAGGGTATGAGTGTTTTTTGATCACAGGTGTAAACTGTATAGTAGTGAGGTCCGGGCTTTTGGTATTCCCATCACCAAGTAGTATACATTGTACCCCATAGAAAATTTCTCACCTCTCACCTGCCAGTCATTACCTCGCTAGGGTTGAGATCCAACTTCATATGGTTTTATGACGTGCTGCTTGCTTCGGTAGAACTCGGGTTAGGAGCCCTTGCTGTATATCAGACAGATCCAGCCAATTGAGATTTGTAACGCCATTACCATTCTGTTTGTGTGTTTAAAATGTGTCTTTTCATTAAATTCCTTTTTTCTCTGAGGACAAATAAGTTAATCACACAACAAAAGGAGTAGAAAAAATCAATCGTTATTGATTTGGCATAGTCTAAATATTGTTATTTGGCATAGTCCAGATCAATTAAGCATTTTCCTCACAATTCTGATTTCCAATTTAATTAGAAAAAAAGTACTCTTTGGGATAAACAATGCAAATGTTAACTTTCTAAGTTTTTTTTTGTTTGTGGCTTTTTTTCATTTAGTACCCTTTGTGTGCATGTGTCTATACATATACATATATAATTCTTTAAATGGTTTTTAAAAGTACACATTTTACTTTCTTCATCCTCCTCTAGAAACTGGCAAGCCCGAATAACATGTTTAGGTGAAGAAAAAGAAATTGGAGGCTAAATGTAAGGCTGCACTGGACTCAAAAGGGGTTAGGTCCTAGTTCTTCACTCACCAACTCCGTGATCTGAGGCGGTTATTTAATATTTCTAGACTCTAATGAACCTGATGGACCCTGTGTTCTCCAACATCTATAAAATGGCCTGTCACTCATTCTTATCCTCCTTCCGCTCACACAATACTTTTTAATCAAAGCTACATGTAGACTGTGCAGAGAGTTAAAATCATGACTAGAACTAGAAAGTTTACATTAAATTTAAAAGAGAGTTAAGACAGGAAAAGAGAGATTAAATTTCTGGCTAACTTGTATTTTCTCCTAAACCTACATAAGGAAAAATTCCAAAACTCTTGACTTTTCAAGGGAGAGTGTGCTGTGTGACCACTTTCCTTATTCCTGTCCTCATACCCCGCCTTAAGTTCATGTTCTTTTCCCACCAATTCCTTCTTCTTGAATCTCTTTGCTCTTATGTCAAGCTCCTTTTCACTGCAAAGTTCTGCTTTTCCCCACAACAGTGGTTCTAGGTCACTCACTCTGCCATAATACACCATGAATCAAGCAGAATCAGGAACAACACAAGACTTTAGCCCCACAGTCCCTAAGCTTTGCAGAAAACTAAGATGGAGTGGGGATAGTCAGCAGATGGTTGTAAGGGAATTTGTTCAGCCCCGAGAGCAAATAGTGACACAAGTTCTCAAATCTAAATGTCTTTTATGATAGTCTACCATCATGCTACTCTCAATGTGTGCTCTCCTAAGAAGGGATATCCATTTATTTTTTTTCCCTGGGGGCAGAATGGAAAAACCCATCTGATAAGAAAATTTAGCAATATCTTTCCGACTGTTTTGCAGAAAAAAAAAATGGTTTTCTTTTTTTGGATTTTTCTTTTTTTTCCCCCTTTTTGGCAGGGGGAAAGTGACAAGGGGAGGAGGAAGGGTGCTGCAGAAACAGGAGACTTCAACAGCTGCTGTCTTTGTGGCTCTGGGAAGGGTTTCAGTTTTAATTACATTGTTAGAATTCAGAGTCTTTCTGTTAGAAATCAAGTAGTTTGAATATGGTACCTCTAGCTACTTAAATGTAAGTTTGGTATAGTTAATTAAGACTACAACCATACAGTATTTTGTGGTCTGTAAATTCTGTTTTAGAATACATTCAAGATTTCTAAGCAATTAGAGAGCTTTTCTTTATGTTGCTCAGATTATACTTTTTCATCACTTTGTGGCTATTACTGCATTTTAGAACAGAACATATTTAAATGTCAAATAAAGCTGTATATGGTTAAAAGTCTATTTAATATAAATGTCTTAAGCAAAAGTTAACAAGCTTGTAAATTTTCTCTATAATTATAGCCTTTGATTATTGGTTTCCAATTGGAAAATGTAAATTCTAATGGCAAGAAACATGATCAAAGGTACAGAAAAAATATTTTATGATAATAAAAGATTTCACTCATCAAGTATCTATAACATATCCAATTTGTATGAACCTAATAACTTGGCCTCAAACTATAAGTCAAAATTTGACTGAACTAAGAGAAAACAAATGTGCACCAAAATTCATGCTGGAGATTTTGATACATTTGTCCCAGTTCCTGATGCAGTAAGCAAGGATAAAAAATGGAAAATGGTCTTTTCAAATCAGAAAAATTATCCAAGATTATGGTTAATTTGGGACTTTCAGTATTCTAGTAATGTTGTGTGTGTAGACATGGGTGGTAATTACCAAAGTTATTACTAATTAGTGATAATTCATTGAGTCATACCACTACAATTGATACTTTTTATAGGTGTTTTGATTCAATTAAAAAATTAATCTTTCAACAGAAAAGAAGCTTCACCTCCCAAATTCTTCTCCTACCTAAATTTTGTTATACAGATACATGTATTTTTGTTTTTGTCATATACTGAACATTCATTGGTTGCACAGTGTACAGCTGGAGGCATGAACTGGGTCTTGTTTTCCTCTAGTCAAAAGTATTTGGACTCCAAATATAAATTTTGAAAGGTAAGGGAATCTGTACCTACAATCATCTCCTCATATCTCAGTTGTGAAAAATAACTTGGAAAAAAAAAAAGTAGGTGAGTGATTAGCATATTTGTGCACACAAATGTTCATTGCAGCACTGTTTACAATAGCAAAGACCTGGAACCAACTCAAATGCCCATCGATGATAGACTGGACTGGAAAAATGTGGCACATATACACCATGGAATATTATGCAGCCATCAAAAATGATGAGTTCGTGTCTTTTGTAGGGACACGGATGAATCTGGAGAACATCATTCTCAGCAAACTGACACAAGAACAGAAAATGAAATACCACATATTCTCACTCATAGGTGGGTGATGAACAATGAGAACACATGGACACAGGGAGGGGAGCACTACACACTGGGGTCTAGTGGGGGGAATAGGGGAGGGACAGCGGAGGGGGAGCTGGGAAGGGATAGCATGGGGAGAAATGCCAGATGTGGGTGAAGGGGAGGAAGACAGCAAATCACACTGCCACGTGTGTACCTATGCAACTATCATGCATTTTCTGCACATGTACCCCGAAACCTAAAATGCAATAAAAAAATAAATAAAGTAAAGAATGACCAAAAAAAAAAAAAAAAATAGGAAATTGATTAGTGAAATCACAACTTCAAAAGCTTTGGTAAAACTAATAAATGTAATCTTCATTAGCCCATAAAATAACCAAAATTAAATATGAATTAAGATTTCTACAATTTGCAATAACAATCATTATAGCAATATGATGATTATATTATAATATTAGGTATTAACAGTGTAATAATGCAGCCACATAGGATGGATACAGTGCATGACACATAGTAAATGTTCAAATATATTAGCTATTATAGTGTTATAAGTTATTAGTATTATATTGTATTGTATATGTTTGCTTCCAAGCTCATGTGGTTGTTGGCATCATTCAGTTCCTCATAGGCTGTCAAAATGAAGGCCTTAGTTTCTTGCTAGCTGCTGGATAGACGTCATCCTCAGTTGCCATGTAGGACTCCCCAACATGGCTGCTTGCTTCCTCAACGCCAGCAATGGAGAGAGACAGTCTCCTCCCAAGGTGGATATTATGATCTCAAGTAGTATAATCATTTATATGTAATCTCATGTACTTCATTGCCTTGACTAGCCAGAAGCAAGTCATAGGCCCTACCTACACTAAAAGGAAACTCATGAACTCATGATACAAAGCCATGAATACCTTGTTAGGGATTTTGATGGCTACATTAGAGCCTGTCCTTCACATGCACAATACACATTTACATGGTTTATTTCATATACTCCCCACAATAGTTCTAGAAGATAAGTACCAAAAATGCTTCTATTTTACAGATGAGAAACTCTGGTCATAGAAAGGTTAAGTAACTTGTTTGTTAATATATAGTGGATTGTGATTCAAGGTGGGACATTTAAAAATCGAGTTTATTTGCCTTTATTGAGTTATGGCTTATTATTTTATAATTAATAAAAATGTTATAATGAAGTAGATTGCAAAAAAGTAAAATATTTTCCAGTGTTACAGAAGAATATACTTTAACGAATTATTAAAACAATTATTCCATGTTATTCTTCTCTATTTGAATAAGTTGTAAATCCCCTCTGGAGATTAAAAAAATATTGAACCTGAAATTACATTTTGTTAGACTATTCCACTATGTTGATGAAAAATACAGATTTCTAGTATTTTATTCATATGTTCATATTGGATGCAAGATTAAATATTTTAGTGATACTGTTGAACATATTAAAGATATATTTAAGCCCAGAGATTGAACTTAATTAAAACTTTCATTAGTCTGTTTCGGCATGATTTAGAAATATTTTTTATCACATTTCTAAAAGGAGTAAGAGGAAGAGAAGGAGAGAACTGATGTGACCCTAAACTTTCTGTTAGTAATTAGCTGCAGGTGAGCTTTAAAGTGATGTGGTGCCACATGCTGGTCACAGGGATATTGAGTGACTTCTTATCATGTTAAGCAGCATGATCAGGCTGCAAAGCCCATGTCAGATGAGTGCTCTCAGAGAGCTCAGTGATGTGTGGATCAGGCAGCTGCTCCACACCTCAATGTTTTAAAGCAATGTGAAACCTGACTCTCTCCTGCCTGAGGCAAACAGAAGCAAGGCTCTTATCTATGACAGATATCAGCCACCAAAGCAGATATTTTCCATACATTTCCCAAAGCATAGCCTATAGAACATAATTTTCACAAAATTTTAATAAAATAAAGGGTTCCATAAAATAAAGGGTTTTATAGTCAAACGTGTTTGGGAAATATGAGAGTGACTGTAATTAGTAAGTTTTTACATGGGCTGTCTCTGGAGATTTATGCTGTCCTGCACTGTAATAATAAAAGGGATGTACTATAAAAAATGTCCTACAGTTTTTCAATCATTGAATGTGGCCAGAGTATTCCTCAAAACATGGTTGGGAGAAATGCTCCTGGTATTAAAATTCTTTTAAAGTAATAAGCAATAAATATTTTATATGACTTTTTAACATTCATTTGAACATTGTTTCTAGTGAAGAGGTTTCAGAAAGTCACAGTGTTGACTCAGCACCAACAATTGCACAGCATTCCATTAGTGACAATGAACATAATAATAATGTTCATTGTCACCAATAGGATAATAATAATAAATATAATTATCATATTCACTAATGGAATTATGAATGAAAATGATGATTATTAACGTTTATCAAGAGTTTACTATGAATACTGTCATAGGAATTTACATAGCTTATCCCGTGTGATCGTTTTATAGATAGGAAAACTGAGGCTAAGAAATTTGTCAATATCACATAACTGGTAAACCACAGAACCATGATCCATACTGCTTGAGTCCAGGTAGAGCAGCTCCGCAGCTACCAGCCATATGTGGCTAGAGAAACATCTTAAACGCTTTATTTTATGGAACATCTATTAAAAGATGTGCCTGGTTTAAAGTGAGATACACTGTGAGATTTTGAAGACTTAGTATTAAAAAAAATCGTAAGTAGTTCATAAATAATTTTTATATTAGTTGCATGCTTTTGTAGCACTTTTTGTACTATTAGTAACTTTGTTATCCATTATGAGTTCAATGAATCATAAAATATATCACATAAAGTGAGGCCTTAGAGGAGTAGATAACACTTATTTGAAAACATTCAATCTTACCACAGCACAGCAACTTTTGTGGATAGTTTCTAGTGGTTTTCCCAAATAACCAACAGCAAAGAGTGATGACTACTGTCTCTCATGCTTGCTTTCACTGCATGAGACTATCCAGCGGCATTCAGAACATGAGGAAAATATATACTGACAGGGCACAATGGAAGATTTTCTGTTTCAATATTTATAGTAAAATATTTCATAAATAAGTAGCATTACAAAACATTAGCTCTATGTCAGGCAGTGAATAATAAATAATGTATCATATAAACAAAATATTGGATCAGTTAAATAATTTGCTTAAGTATAAACAGCAGGTGAAAAACTGAGCAGGGATTTAAATCCAGGCAGTTACACCCAGTAGAATCTTCATCTAGGGCTTCTCATCTCTGGTATGCATTAGAATCACCAGGATAACTTTGAAAATATATAAATATTTTGGCCACCTAGAGAGTGATTAAATCACAATCTCAGGAACTGGGTTTCAGGCTTACTTATTTATTTATCTGGTTTTCACCATTGTTTATTTTTCCATGATCAAAATTACCCCAATCAGAACATGATTTATCTGAGGTCCACCGGCTTCATGGACCTCTCAGTTACCCCTCACCACCAGCCCCAGTGAAAGCCTTTCTTACGTCAGGATGAGATATGTAAACCATGATCCCAGCTAGCCTTTTTCAATCTACTCCCTACCTTTTACACTCCATTCAAATTATTTTATCCTTTCATTTTTTTTCTTTGCTTTTTTTATTTCATTAGGTTTTTGGAGAGTAGATAGTGTTTGGTTACATGAGTAAGTTCTTTAGTGGTGGTTTCTGAGCAGTGTACATTGTACCCAGTGTGTAGTCTTTTATTCCTCACTCTCCTCCCATCCTTTCCCCCAAGTTTCCAAAGTCCGTTGTATCATTCTTATGCCTCTAAGTCCTCATACTTTAGCTCCCACTTATGAGTGAGAACATACAATGTTTGGTTTTCCATTCCTGAGTTACTTCACTTAGAATAATGGCCTCCAATTCCATCCAAGTTGCTTCGAATGCCATTATTTTTTTCCTTTTTATGGCTGAGTAGTATTCCGTAGTATATTATATATACCACATTTTCTTTATCCATTTGTTGATTGATGGGCATTTGGGCTGATTCCACATTTTTGCAATTGTAAATTGTGCTGCTATAAACATGATGTGCAAATGTCTTAATTTGTATAATGACTTTTTTCTCTGGGTAGATACCTAGTAGTGGGATTGCTGGATCAATTGGTAGATCTGCTTTTAGTTCATTAAGGAAGCACCATATTATTTTCCATAGTGGTTGTACTAGTTTACATTCCCACCAGCAGTCTAAAAGGGTTCCCTTTTCATCACATCCACGCCAACATCTAATATTTTTTTATTTTTTGATTATGGTCATCATTGCAGGAATGAGGTGGTATCACATTGAGATTTTGATTTGCATTTCCTTCAGGCATTTTTAAAGCACTCCAGAGGATACTAATGTGCAATGAGGATGGAAAAGCATGGCTTTATGCCATATATTGTCTCACTTATACCACAAAATTTTGGTACACCTCCAAATTCTCTTAGCTATGTTCCCTTTTCTCTGTTTTTTTTTTTCTTCAAATTTCATGGTTAAGAACGCATAAAGATTACGTATTGAGGAGCCATATTCATTCAGATAAAGCCACAGACACGAATTCTCATAGAAGCCTATCAAACATAAACAGGTAACTAAATGTGCTTTTCTCTCTTTTAAGCAGTATCTTTTTAGTTTTGATTAATTTGGTTTTACTTCCTTTCTGTTGCTTAAAAGAAAGATTTTATTTCTCCTTTAGTTTAAATTCATGCATGAAAATGTTTCTAATTCCAATGCTTATGTACTTTAATACATGTTTTAATGCTTCAATAAACAGGTATTTAAACTGTTTCAATCATTTTGGGATTAAGTCCAAGTTAATTATCTGTTTGAATGTCAGCATGAGCTGCAGTTTTTGGACATCTGTAGGTGATTCATTTACTCCATTTCTGAGCATTAGATAACTGGCTTTTTCCGGCTTTCTGATCAGAGTTTTACATTGATCTTTTTCAGAAAGACTCTGGGCTTATAACATGGAAATAGTAAATTTCTGACTGCAATTGGTGTTGAAAAAGCTAAGAACCCAGTGTCTCTTAAGTAATTAGCTCCATAGTCAAAAGAATTAAAGTGTATGTACCAGGTACTGTTATAGGTCCCTAAATGTTATCTCACTTATTTCTTGTAAATATTCTATTAATATTTGGCAAATGCTGTGATTTCCATTGCAATAAAGTCAGTGAGAAGAAGGTCCCCTAGATGGTAAGCGATAGAGCTCAGATGTCTGGACAAGGAAATTTGGCATATCATTGGCTGAACTTTATATATATATATTTAAATCCCTTCTTCAAAATCTGTTTTAAGTATTTGGATCAAGATATAGTTCACTCAGTAAACAGCCTAAGAAGAGAACTTTTACTATATAAGGCATAAAGGAAGACTGTAGATTTAAAAATTACATTTTGGGAACTAAAATTATACATCCCCATTCTGGGAAGATAGTTCTCTTCCATCCCTAATAACTCGGAGACATAGGCATGATGGAAAAGAATTTCGGGAACAAGTGCGAAAAGTCTGAAAGTATGTTTGAGGAAGTGCAATTTGGAAAGTTCAGGAGAAGGAAGGATGTGAATGTAAATCATCTGATTTTCAGGCATTGCCATGATTCAAATAATTACTTTTGATAACATGAAAATTATTATACAATACTAGATTCGACCACACTCATTTTTATTCATTATGACTATTTTACTACAAGGACGTAAAATTGTACTTAATAAAACTGAGTTATTATGAAACTATTCTCTAATAGAAAATTTTAAAATCTTTAAAAATGGATTTGGAACCTAATATTCTACATGAAAGGGAAAAGATAATTCATTTTTGAAGCCTTAGGACCCACCCTGATCTTCTATCATAATTTTCCATAGTTTGAGAGAGTCTTGCACTGAATATGACTGAAATGTGAAGCAGCAATTTTAGTGCATCATTAAGGCAAATTTTGCCAACTAAGTACCATTTGCGAAAAAACAAGGTTTGGTTTTGTCATTATGATTTCAAGGAGTATGATGAAAGAAAAAGAAAATGATGCAAGTTCAGTATAATCTGCCAAAGTATCTGTAAATACACAGGGGAGCTACAACCAGTGAAAACTGTGTGTATTTAAAGTTTTTAAAAGTGGAAGAGAAAATAAGTATGACTCACCTGAACATCAGTTAAACCCCAATGAAGAAAGAAAGTGCTATCTGCACTATCTGTATTAAAACCAACCTCACTTCTGCTGTCTCATTATGTTTTGCAATATCCAAATCTTAGCCTAGTCTTTAGTCCTGTTTTTCTTGGTATTGCTGAGAAAATGAAAAGATCACTTTGTTTTATGTGTAACTAGCAGATTTTAATGTTGGTAAAAGCAGTTAGTTGCAATATTCATATAATAGTGATCTGTCAGTTTTTATGTATAATTTTTGTTAAAAGCCTATTCTTAAGTGTAGTGTCGAACAAAAATGACAAGATACTAACCTACTAGCTAATCTTTGCTTACACGTCTGAGAGAGTGATGCGTGCTAATTTTCTGTTTGTTCCAAGTAATAGTGGTTAAATGCTGATCAGTTCAAGCAAAAATATAAAAATAAAGAAAAGAAAGAAAGAAGGAAGGAAAGAAAGAAAAGAAAAAAGAGAGGGAAGGAGAGAGAATTTAATGGATCACACACACCTGGGAGGGGCCGAGGGTCATGCCATTGAAATGGGCCCAATTGTCCCGTTGAACTGATATTCATGGGATTTTTTTGAATGACCTTACAAGTTAACCTTCCTGATTTTAAAACTTGAAACATTCATCTGTCTCATCCAAGTTCCTACCTCAGGAAAACAAACTTCAGACAATGAACTGAAACTTACCAGATCACCACATCCAGACAAACATTCATCATGTTTGCTTCCTTACCCCTCCCTAATTCCTGTTTTTCCTGCTATAGAAAACCCCCAATTTCAGTTGGTTGGTGAGATGGATTTGGGACTTCTCCCTTTTCTTGGCTAAAGCATCCTATTAAAGCCTTGTCTCAGTGACTGGAAGTCTGTGCAGCGAGCAGCAGGACCTAGTGAAGCCCTGGCGTTTCACTAACACCAGCAGCCCTGCCTCTTTCGGTCCATCTCTCAGTCTTGCGTTGAACTCTGCTGGCTTTCTTCTCCGAGGGCGTCTTTCTACGTGGTAGGTAGCCACTGGCAGATCAAGGAATACAATGCTCCCATAGTGATCGTACAGCCTGGTTTGCTCAGGATAGTATGTGTTTGTGCCCAGTCTGTCGAACTATTGAAAGTTTCCCCTTTCCCTTTCAGAAGTCTTCTGTTTAGATGAGAAATTACGAGGTTACCCTAACCTGATAGCGGGTGCAGCCACCATGTTAGGATACATAAACGCAACTTCAGTTTTGTGTCCCCACAGATCTTTAGCATTTACTCAGTGAGGGTAGTCTCTCCTGCCCTTGTGTATTAGTCTATTTGTGCTGCTTTGGCAAAACTGCATACACTAGATAATTTATAAGGAATGGGAATTTATTTCTCACAGTTGCAATGACTACGAAGTCCAAGATCAAGACCCTGGACGATTTGGTATCTGGTGGGGACCCAGTGTCCCCGCTTCCAAAATGGTGCGTTGTTGCTCCATCCTCCAGAGGGGGTGAGCTCTACCTTCGCATAGCAGAGGGACAAAGTAGGAGCAGGATGGATACTGTGTTCCCATGGCGGAAGAACAAAAAAAGGGCCTAAGCTTGTTCCCTCCAGCCCTTGTCAGGACGTAGTCACTTTACAGAAGGAGAACCCACTTCTTAATTTCACCAGAAGAGAAATTAAGTTTAAACACATGCATTTTGGAGATGACACATTCAAACCATAAGATCAGACACTGCCCCCCCCCCCCAGATTTATGTCCTTCTCACATAAAAAATTCATTCATCCCATCAGTCCCCAAAATCTTAACTTATTCCATCCTCCACTCGAAGTGTGAAGTCCAAGTCCCACTTAAATGTGAAGTCAGAGATGGTTAGATTCAACAGTGTGTTTCATTCTGAGGCAAACTGCTCTTCAGCTGTGAACCTGTGAAATCAAACAAGTTATATGCTCCCAAAATACAATGGTAAGGTAGAAACAGGACCCATACTTTCATTCTAAAAGGGAGAAATAAACCAGAAGAAAGGATTAACAGATACCAAGTAAGTCCAAAACTCAACAGGGCAAGCAACATTAACTTTTTTATTATATTTTAAGTTCTGGGGTATATGTGCAGATTGTGCAGGATTGTTACACAGGTATACACACGCCGTGGTGGTGGTTTGCTGCATCCATTAACCCATCATCTAAATTCTGCTTACTCTGAAGCTATAAGCAGGTCTGTGGTTCTCGGTAGTCACAGAATAGTCTAATTTTAGTTATAAGAATATGTCTCGTCTAAGAATTTAGTTGCTGGTTTTAATGTTTCTTCAAATATTTCTTCACCAAGCTAAGGCCAGAGGTTGGCAGCTACTTGCCTTTGAAATAGTGTAAGGTCATCTGCTCTTGTTCCTCATCCACATCTTTCCTTATATCTTAACTACTGTTTTAAACCTACCAAGATGAGCATCAGGGGAAGATGGAGCTGTGTTAACAGCTCTCCTGGAAGAGGCAGTACCCAAAAAGTGTGGGTTTCAGGGCAGCAAAAAAGTGTCAGTAAATATTTATCTTGTTATCAATTTAACTCCATCTTTGTGTTCAGGATTATTTCAGTTCTTTTAATTTTGTTGAGATTTATTTCATTGCTTAGCATGTGTAGTAACTTGACATATGTTATATGTACTTATAAAAATATGTACATAAAGTTATAAAGTAAATATTTATGTAAGTGTCAATGAGGAGAAATTTTTTGATATTGCTATTTAAGTCTTCTATAATATTTTGGTTTTCTGTCTGCTTGTTCTACAAGTACTGAGAGAAGAGGTTGAAATAGGCAACTATAATTGGGTAATTGTTTCTTTATCATTTTACTATTTCAGTTTTTTCTTCATATATTTTGAAACTTATGTGAAGCATATTAAGTGTGTGCATTTAGAATTATCAAATCTGAATAAATAGAACCCTTTATCTTTATCTTTATTAATGAAGTCCCACTTTGCCTATGCTAAAATTATTTGTTCTGAAGTTTGCTTTGCCTGATATTAGTTTTCATAAAATTTGGAAACCCTGCATGTATTTCTTTAAGTATTTTTGCTGTTTCTCCCCATCCTCCTTTTGGAACTGCCATTGCCCAAATGTTAGACAACTTGATGTTTCTTCACAGGTCACTGAGTAATTGTGTGTAATTAGTCCTTTTTCTCTATATTCTTCATCTTTGCTAGTTTATATTTCCTTATCTTTAAGCTCACTGTACTTCTTATTTCCTGCAAAGACCAATTTGCTGGTAATTTTACTTAGTGACATTTTTATTTTTAATACTGTATTTTTCATGTCTAGAAGTTACTTTTTTCATATGTGCCATTTTTCTCTTAATTATGAACACTAATGTTTCCGTTGACAACCCTGAGAATATTCAACATAATTGCAATAGCTTTCTTAATGTTCTTGTGTGCTAACTCTATAATATCTTTATTTCTGTGTTTCTATTCTCTGATATTTTCCTGATTAGGGGCCATATTTTCCTGCTTCATTGTATGTCTACTTATTTTTTTACTGGATTCCAGGTAGTGGGGATGTTTTGTGTGTGCCAGATTTTGTTGTATTCCTTTCAGTAGTGTTGAAACTTTTTTGGCAAGCTGTCAAGTTACTTGAACGACACTTTGATTCATTTGAGAATCAAATGCTTTTAAAGCCTTTTAGAAGGCTTGTTTATAGTTATTACCCTTGGGTGTATTTAGACTCCACTTCTATGACATGACCAATTTAGGATCTTCACTGACTATCCTGTGTATACAGTGAGTCTTTTCAACTCTGGTTAGTGGCAACTCAAATACTCAAAAAAGAGCTCCTAGTACGATCTCTTGGGAGTTTTCATCTCTGGTGTCTGCTGTTTCTAAGGAATTTGTCTTTGGTTGTCTCATGTGATCTCACCTTCTGCATATACAGGTTGGTTTTTAGTCAAGACCCAACAGGACCCCACGCAGACTTTGTAGCTTTACTCTATCCCCAAAATCTAGACTTCTTAATCTCCCCAAGCTCTGGTCTTCATCTCCTCAAGTCAAAGACCAGTGGAGGAATATCACCTTCTCTTCCATCATCTTGAAATTTTCTCCTGGAAGAAAGATGATGAAATCATAGTGCTTATTTCAATGGTTTACTTTGTCTGAGACACAAGTCCCATACTTCCTTTTTTTTTTTTTTTTGAGTCGGAGTTTCGCTCTTGTTACCCAGGCTGGAGTGCAATGGCGCGATCTCGGCTCACCGCAACTTCCACCTCCTGGGTTCAGGCAATTCTCCTGCCTCAGCCTCCCGAGTAGCTGGGATCACAGGCACGCGCCACCGTGCCCAGCTAATTTTTGTATTTTTAGTAGAGACGGGGTTTCACCATGTTGACCAGGATGGTCTCGATCTGTTGACCTCGTGATCCACCTGCCTTGGCCTCCCAAAGTGCTGGGATTACAGGCTGAGCCACCGCACCCGGCCCCGACAAGTCCTATACTTTCTATTGTCTAGTATATAAGCATAGTTTTTTCTATATTTTATTTTATTTTTATTTTTATTTTGCTTAAAACAAAGTTGATTCCAGACACTGTTACTTTTTCTTTTTTTTTTTCTTTAAGATGGAGTCTTGCCATGTTGCCCAGGCTGTTTCCAAACTCCTGGGCTCAGGTAATCCTCTCCCCTTGGCCTCCCAAAGAGCTAGAATTATAGGCAAGAGCCACTGCACCTGGTATGAAACTATTTCACATCGAAGCAGAAATGCTGCCATCAGTAATTTTAAAAATAACATTTCTGATATGAATTTTTTATTTTTTATAAACTTTAGATGTACAAGTAGGGAAAACTTTTTTCTTTTAACACAAAGAGTGCTAACATCCACTTGTCATGAAAATTTGCTTGAATGCAGTTCATTACACAGATGATTTTCTACATCTTTACTCAACTTGAAACAATATAATTGCTCAGTGGAATAGATGGAATTTTTTTAGATATTTTATCATTATACTTCTACACAAGTTGACAAGATAATTTTTTACCAACTTGTATGGCCCATACTTTTTCCGATTCTGTTATTTTGTAATAAACAATACAGTTTTTATCCTTCTGACTTTTTTTTCTAATATTTCAGGGGAAAACTGAGGTTTCCTAAGTCTCTCCTTAAATCTTGAAACTCTAATACATATATTTGATGATGATTTTTTCTTTGCAAAGTCTTCCAGTTAGGATTAATGTTTTTATAGCTTTTGCATTAGAATAGGCATGTTAGTAGCTGTCTGTCTGTATGCAAAATAAGAACACCTAATTTAAAATATTTTATTGATTATTGACATTTTTATTTATATTTGACCTTTGAAAACAGGTTTATTTGTTACATATAAATAGATTATATATGATATAATATCTGTACATATGAACTGATAAAATTATATTTTATTGCTGATTCAAGTAAAATAAGTAGTCTAAAGGTCAGTGATGAGATTTTATCAAAATGGCGAGCCACTGTTAGCAAAGTTGAAGACATAAACAAATTACAGTTTTTCCTTCTTTGTATTACTAGAAGAGTCAGAATGATTAAAACTGTGCAAACATGTTTTTTGCTTTTTACATGACAGGGAGATCATTTCCAGGCTCAACTCTAGTGTCACTGTAGGCTCTTCACATGCACAATTACCTGGTAGTGCATTCAAGAGTTTCATAGTACATGGATAACTTCTCATAGTGAGGAATTGTCCTGATACTTGAGGATATCTAGACTCTTGATCTCATTCACTAAATGATAGTGCTACCCTTTAATCCATCCATCACTGTGGCTTCTGAAAAACCCTCACAAATTTCTGAAGCAGAGAATTGAGGATGTTTTTACCAGTGGCGTGAAATATTCAATGAGTTAGGGAGAAATAAATGTTGGAATACCTATAGAATATGCCAACTGCTCACCTGTCTCCTTAAGGATCCTCCATAAAAGAGCTTAAAAAAATCCTTACTATGGTCTGAATGTTTGTGTCTCCTCAAAATTCGTATATTGAAATCTTACCTTTAAAGGTGATGATCTTAAGAGGAGGAGCCTTTGGAAGACAATTAGATCATAAATAGGATTCGTACCCTTATAAAACAGTCCTAAGGGAGCTTTTTCCTCCTTCCACCAAGTGAAGCCACAATGAGATGGTGTCACCTGTGCACCAGAAAGTGGGTCCTCACCAGACACTGACTCTGCTGGCACCTTCATCTTGGACTTCCCAGCCTCCAGAACAGTGAGAAATAAACTTCTGTTGTCTACAAACTACCCAGTTTATGGTGTTTTGTTCTAGCAACCCAAACAGACTAAGACATTCCACACCAAGACATTGACAAATACATTAGTGGGAGCAGCACAAACTTCCTTAACACACATGGTAGGGGTCTTCTTTGTAGAGTAAGGATGAACATGAACAGGTTGCCATTAAAATGGGCTCTCTGAATTCATTGGGGATGATGGAATGTCCCAGTCAAAGAATCTACAAAATAGAACTTGACTGTCAGGGGCACAGTGAGTGTGGATTCCCCAGTAAGCAGCAGAACTAAAAATAATAAGCATAATGGTTTGTTCCACAGAGAGAATAACTAAATGCTAATTAATCATGGGCTCCTTAAGACCAAAAGAGTTATCAACCTTCTAAGGTATTATCTAAATTAAAGTGTGTAACTTCTTGATTCCCACTGTTGTATCGGACCGAGCACAGAAAGTCAACACCAAGACAAAAGTATGCCAAATTGCAGGGTTTATTGCTGGCGACCACGGAGGACTCACGTCTCTCCAACCCGTGGTCGAGAAAGAAGGGTGACAAGACCTTTTTACTCGCAAAACCACCTTGGGAGTGGGGGTGAGGACTGGAGATGGGAATGAAAGCTGTCAGTCACCTCCTAGGCTGAGACGAGGTTGAGGGGGTCTTCGGACATTCCAAGGGCCAGGGGACTTTTGTCATTCCAATTGCCACTTAAGTGGTTTACAGAGGTTAAGATAAACATTAGCTTATACATTATTTGGACAGGTGTGGGGTCCACAGATTTTTCAGTTGCTTGGCGCCAGGATGGAATTATCTGGGGGTGCTTACTCTGGTCAGTACCGGTAAACAAAGGCCAGCAATTCTGATAGTTACAGATAAGAGAAGGCATGAGTTTACAGAAGTCAAGGTTAGCAGTCATTGTGAGGAGAATGGAAACAGTTTTGTCCTTTATAAAATGGCAGTGTACAGGTTTTAACTCTAGGCTAGCTATGTCACACCACCACATTGCTCCCCTACTCCTCCAATCACCCTCAAAAAGAAAAGCATTTTAAAAACTAGGTATAATTTGAGTTAATTACCATGTTTCTGGAGTCCAGATAGTTTTATACATATCTACCCTCTTCAGAATTTACGACAAATTGCACTAACTACCCCTAAAAGCAATATGTGTCTGTGACTTGTGGGTGTATTTAAATTTCAGAGGTAACACAAAACTGCATTTGGTCATGTTTCCCAAACTAATTTAGTGATAATTCAGAAATCTGTAAAGGGGCCCAAAGAAAGAGAAGTTTTTATGGCTGTATCATGGAATACTGCAAGCCAATGTCATTTGGTTCTTTTTTAAATTATACTTTAGGTTCTGGGATACATGTGCAGATCGTGTAGTATTGTTGCATAGGTACACACCTGGCAAAGTGGTTTGCTGCCTCCATCCCTTCATCACCTATATCTGGCATTTCTCCCCATGCTATCTCTCTCCAACCTCCCCACCCCCTGCTGTCCCTCCTCTAGCCCCCACCAACAGACCCCAGTGTGTGATGTTCCCCTCCCTGTGTCCATGTGTTCTCATTGTTCAATATCTGCCTATGAGTGAGTCAACAGAGCAAATGTTTTTATTTTTTAATTTTTTAATTTTTTCTATTTCCATGTGAATGATGTTTTTAGTGTCTGTGCTGTGCAGAGCCTAAACTACAACAAGGCTACAACAGTAGAATCACAATGAATTTCTCTGGAGTTTTAAAGCCAACTCCTCTTGCTCAAAAAATAATTATTTTAAGATAATAAATTTTGAATAACAATTATTCTTCTTGGTTTTAAATAGGAACTTGGAAGAGAATGACTCTCTGAACATGGGACATAGGGAGAATAAAATTCAACTCAAGCTCCCCATCATGAGCTGTTTTAGTTCGTTTTTGGGTGAAGGGTTGAGATGAAGTCTCACTGTGTCACCCAGGCTAGAGTGCAGTGGTGGGATCTCGGCTCACTGCAATCTCTGTCTCCTGGTTTTAAGAGATTCTCATGTCTCAGCCTCCCAAATACCTGGGATTATAGGCACCCAACACCATGCCCAGCTATTTTCTGTATTTTTAGTAGAGATGGGGTTTCACCATGTTGGCTAGGCTGGTTTTGAACTCCTGACCTCAGGTGATCCCGCCGCAGCCTCCCAAAGTGCTGGGATTACAGGAGTGAGCCACCGCACCTGGCCAAGCTGTTCTAGTCTTATTAATCTGTTAAACCATAAGTTTGGGTATTCCTCAGAGCACTCCATCATCAAATAAATGTGTTAAAAACGATTCTGTGGCCTGACAGAGTAATGAATATACAAATTGTATTAAGCAATTGACTGACTCTCCGTGTTGTGCCTACTTGGCTAAACAAATGCCTCTCTTTCAGCACACATTTATGACCTCACAGGAGAGTTCTCTATGATCTCAGGGCTGAGGAGGAAATATAGGCGTTTTATTTCCAAATGACTTTGCATAATAAAGTGGGTCCATCCAGAAATGAGATGCTGTCCATCAGCTGAGGAAGACTGTAAGAGAGCCTGGAAGGAAATACACTCCAAGTTGAGCAGAACTTCAAGTGGAACATCTGATTTTCACTGTTTGTTTCTTTGTTTTTCTGGAGGACGAGATGGCCAGAGGCATGGATCTACATACATTTATGGACAATTTTTAACAATTGTGTTAAAGGGATTAGAGAAATGGGGATAAGGAGACTTGCAAGAGGAAGGCCTCAATAGTTGTTTTACAAAGGGCCTAGAGAGTGAGGAAATGAGTGAACCAACCGTGTAAACACTTGCTCCAAGATAGAAAGCATCCGGCCATTAAGTAGACAAGAACTTCTGCTCTGCAAAGTGCGTGCTTACTGAGTTCATGAATAAAATGAAAGTACTAGTGAGGACTACACACGGACTCCCCTGCAAACACTATACCCTCAAAGCCTCTAACCAAACCCCACACCATATTGTAAGCAAATAGACAAGCTGTTTACTCCACAATGAAAATAACCACTTTAAATTTCATCCTTAGTAAACTCCATCCCCTCTCTTACCTACAAATGTATCCATGTCACCCTTTTTCCTCCTGTATCCCCTTCAGACTCAGAATAGGAGCTGTCTGCCCAGTTTAGGAATGAGACCTCTTCTTTACTCTTGATGATATCTTGTTCCATTTTATTCAAGACTTAGCTATGTACAAGTGTACGTTCCTTGTACCCTTTCTACAGGTCATTTTTAGGCACAATGACATACCATCTTACTTAACAAGAACTCTTTCTTAATGCTGAACCCCACTTCCAGCCTCAAATAATATTTTTCGTTTCATACTCAGATAAAGTCCCTTGACAGACTGGCCCACCCTGGTTGTCTCTACCTTCATATAACCTTTTACCCTGAAAAGCTAAAGTTCATCATTGTACCTATTCTTACCAGAGACATATAGTATCAAGTAATTATTAAACCCAGAGAAATCATTTCTACTTGGAAATGTTTTAAGGTATCTCAGATTAGACTTGGAGAAACCCATACTACTCGTATTTATTCCAAGGCTAAAAAACAAAGCTAAGTATATACTCTCAGCCTATAAGTAAATTTGGGTGAATTTCTCTGTTCTAGAGATCCTCCAGAGTACACATTCTCTCTGCTAGGAAGGATCTATGAGGCTGAGTTCCTCAAAGCCATAAAAAAGATCTGAGACCTATTTTCTTCCATCAGCTTTGTAGGTAGTGGTTTCATACACTAAGTACAATCATTATTTCTTAGTATTTTATTTGTTATACTGAATAACTGAGAATCATTCTCATATGTTGTATTGTATGATAGCCTTTATTGTACAATCTATTTGTCCAATTATATCTGGTAAAATATAATACAGATTACTATCAAACCTATGCAAGTAACTGTATTGCCATGAAAAGTAATGGGAGGCAGTCAAAATATCTGTTTCTGAATTCTGTCAGTGAAAATCAGAATTTTTTTGGAAAAGATATATTTCATTTTATTTTTAAATGCACAGTCTGCTAAATTGAAGACTATTCATATTAGACATAATTAAAAATAAAGAAACATAGCTTCCTCATATTTTCCTTAAGAGACAAAATCTTTGAAAGAAAATCAATATTCTTAACAAGTAAACAAAATTCAATGTCCCTTATCAGTTTACTCAGTCCTTTGCAGTTAATTTCTGTTCCACTGGATCCTGGGTCAGCCCTCTGCTTTCATGAAGTCATCTGCCTCTGGAATCAAAAGAGCCACAGAAATTTTGACTCAGTCCCCTAGCACAATTTCAAAGACATACAAGGCATGTCTGCCTGGAATTCTGCATGTAAGAGTTTATTCTCTGAATTATACATTGTTAGGAGTTTCTATTACAATCTGTTTCTTAAGGCTCTGAGACTGTTGTTGGCCAAAGACAAAAATTCTGGTCTCAGCTAATAGCAGGTTATAAGGCTCAGAGTAAAGCTGATAACTGCAGATGAGACTGATTGGTATAGGTAATTTATCGCAATAATCAATAATATTGAAATGAGAGTAAAAATCCTCTGTTAGGTGTGTATTAGAAATACACACACACACACACACACACACACACACATACACGTACATATACACATTTTTTTTGAGACAGAGTCTTGCTCTGTCACCCAGGCTGCAGTGCAGTGATGCAATCGTGACTCAGGTTCAAGCAATTCTTCCACCTCAGCCTCCAGAGTAGATGGGACTGCAGTCACCTACCACCACGTCTGGCTAATTTCTGTATTTTTAGTGGAGGTGGGATTTCAGTATATTGGCCAGGCTGGTGTCAAACTCCTGACCTTTTGATCTGCCTACCTCGGGCTTCCAAAGTGCTGGAATTACAGGCATGAGCCACTGTGCCTGGCCAACATATATTTTTAATAAAAATTCCTTCAATGTTTCCTCTAAACATAAAGCTATATTATGATAGTAAGATTGTTAAAACACCTCCAAGGTCTTCCAGTCTATTCTGTAATCTCTGAAAAATTTATAGTAGTAATATTTTAGCCATAAAAAATTATCCTTTAAAATCTCTTCCCATAGAATACTTATAATACTGTTAGAACTTAAGAAATATGGAGCATTAAAAAACTGATTATGTCTATATCACTTTCTTCATAATGCAAATAAATAATTTTTTGACTCACTGGAGAAATCTCAAAGTTACTTTTAAATATTAAATAAATGCTTTTTTTTTCTAAGTGGAGGATCTAATTTTGATACAACAAAAATCAAACAAGTTTTTGAAAGTTTCTTGTCATTTGATTAAGTGAGAATCTTGTGCCTGGTGAATAACTATTTAGTCAGTGAATTACAGTATTTTAAGTAAGCATAACAGACAGTCACACCATTTACTGTAAGAAATATTAGCTTTTTCAGAGGTGAGTGAAATGTGTTCTTCTTTTGTTTTGTAAATAATCAAGAACATGATAAAACTTATACATGTTTCTGTCTCTGAAAAGTGACAAAAGCAAGAGAACACATTCATTAACAAGACCCAAAAGTATTGCCACTCAGTAATATACTAAGAATCAAAGTGACATGTGTTAACAACTATACCTTGTGACCAAAATATCAGCGTCCTTTCTTACTTAAAAGTTATCCAGAGATCTGAAGATTATTTATTAACTAGACTTAATATTAGTCCATGGTTATACAGTTAATTAAGAATCTTGGATATCATGTTTTCAACTAACACATTAGAGAGCATGAGTCAGCTTATATAAAACAATTTGTCAAACTTGTGACTCAATTTAGTTGAACACAGCTTTATATTAACCATAATGATGAATCATATTTTAGCTTATTTGATTAGTAATGCAGTGTAAGAAATTTAGTAAGTTCAGATGAACTAGTATCAACTAATGTGAAAACAAACACAAATCTGCAAATCACATCAAGAAAAAGCCAGTGTGTATAAATCTTTTGCCTTTTACTAAAGATTTCCATGGAAAAAGCCATGTAGCTGTATACATTTATTTATTTTTTTGTTTATTTTTTAAATTGACAAATTAAAATTGTATAGATTTGTGGTATACAACATGATACTTTAATATAGGTTTGCATTGTGGATTGGCTACCTCAAGCCAATTAACATATGAATTACTTGATATGCTTACTATTTTTTTGTGTATGGAGAGAACACTGAAAATCCACTCTCAATAATTTTCAGTTATATAATATGATGTTAGTACTATAGTCATCACAATGCATAGTAGAGCTCTGAAATTTATTCCTCCTAACTGACCAACATCTTCCCCATCCTTCCACTCCCAGCCTCTGATATTCACTGTTTTACTCCCTGTTTCTGTCAGTTCAACTATAGCTGTGTTTTAAAATCAAACTCATTCAAATAATGTGATTTGTCTAAGAATTTACCTGGATGATGTAAACTTGGATTCTTATATAAAAATATTTCTTGGTTATCAGTAAAAAGAAAAAAAATTCTTTAAAAGTCTAACACATGTAAGTTTGAAAAGTTCAGCTTCTTCATTTTCTACAATTTTGGAGAAATAGATTTATGTTAGTCTTATTATTCTTTATGAAGTAATTAGAACAGAGCTCCTTTAATTAGAGGAACTTCAAAATCTAATTAATTGGAACCTAATGGAAGTAGGAAATAGTTTGTACTGATGCAACAGATAAAGGCTTTTCTCAGTTACAGATGGGCAGGCACACAACGTGCAGCTCCATTCTCATCTGTGGGTAAACAGATCACGGAAACTCACTACACCAGATCTCCTTTCTAGTGGCCACAAAATGATTTCTTAATTAATTTGTGTGCACAGACAGAACAAAATAATAAGAAGGTAAATTCTCTACTATTTAACGTGGAACGGAATAGATTCCCATCATCTTGGCAGGAATCATCAAAAGGTCAGATCATAAAACTGGTTTACTGGTAATTGTCGCCATTATTGAGGAGTAACATTTTCTATGTGCAAATGGAATGAGACTAAGAAAGACAAGAACCAAAAATACAAAGAAACAAAGCAGTAGAGATAAAATCTAGAGAATCAGAGAGTCAGCAAAGGTAAAGTTTGATTGCTACTTCAGGAGCAGCTTGAAAGAGAGAGAGTTGAAAAAGAGAGGGAGAGAGAGAGAGATGCCTCTTAGGCAGTGCAATTTAATTGGCTTCATTAAATGAATTCACTTGGGCATCTTGGCAGTACCTTCAAAACCTCCAAAGGATAATTCTCAAAATGTAAAAATAAAATAAAAACATGATCATACAAATATAAACAGCTTGTGTCAAATATTTTCTTCATCTTATCGATGAAATGGTGCAGCGAGTTCAGAAACTATTCATGGCTCTGGTCATTTGTAGTTAATTTCATGACAAATAAGATAGCCAATGTAGTTATAAAAATATTTAATATCATACAGAAAAACAAATTATAAGCTTTATCTTTTCCACTAAAAAGAAGTTTCAACTGCACTGAACAAAAGCATGCAAGTTAATATGTAACCTAAGTCTAGGACATTTAATCTGTTGTCAACAGTGAGCAGAATGAAGAAGATTCTTCTAGATAATGAAATAAGCCTTTGGTTGGCCTGGCAAACAGTGCTTCTGAATATCATTGAATATATATGCCATCCACTTTTTTTTGCTGCCTTATTACAAAGTTGTGAATATTTTCACATAACACACCCCATAGGCACTTTGACTACAACAGATCTGAAACGAAATCCATTATTATTTTTTCAAAACATATTTCTCTTTTTCTACTTCCTCCTTTGGTTAGTGGCTTCACTGTACACTCAATTATATACCCAATGACCATGTCCGAAGCTTGATAATCAGGCTGTCTCCTACCTAACACCATTCCTCATACAAAAGGATCACCTGTTCTATGTACGTTATTTTTTTCAAAGTTTTTTAGATCCTCTCTCTCAGCTTAATTCTTGTCGTATTTTTGCATCCTAAAGTCTCTGATTCAGTGTTTTCAAACTTCTGCATGCATCAGAATCACATGAGGTTTGTGGTCTGTAGACTCTAAGATGGTTCCTGATTTCCCCTGTATCCCAATATTCAAGCCCTTGTATACATTTCTACCTTGAGAATGGACGCCATGTGAATTGTTTCAAAACACTAGAAAAGGGCAATGGTGATGGGAGGTCTCTTCCATAATTATGTTACATATGAGTATAACTTTCCTCTTGCTAGCAAACTCTTTTCCTTGCTGACTTTAATGAAGTAAACCTCCATGTAGAGAGACCCATGTGACAAGGGACAGAAGCAGCTTCCAGGCAACAGCTAGCATGGAGATAAAGCTTTCAGTCACAACCCACAAGAAACTGCATCCTGCTAACAGCCATCTGATTTTAGAAGCTGATCCTTTCCCGGTCAAACCTCAGATGGGACCCCATACTTGTCCAACATATTGACTGCAGCTTTATAAGATATGCTGAAGTAGAAGACCTGGATAAACCATGTCCTAATTCCAGAACCTCTGAGATAAGAAATGCTTGTTGTTTCAGCTGCAGAGTTTGTGGTAGTGTTTATGTAGCAACAATTAACTAATAAGGGAACTTTTAAAAAATACAAGTTCTCAGGCCTCTTTAAATGTGGGATGGGGACCAGAAATCTGCAGAGCTTTTTTAAAGCTCTTTGTGTAGTTCTAATATTACAATATGCCCGAACTGTGAATCACTGTTCTAAGTCAGACCCCCTCCCACTCATACAACTTTTACATTGCTACCAGAATGTTCCTACTAAATCTAAAAAATGAACAGTTTTTGTGTACTTTTAACCTCTCAATGCCTATACATTACCAATGCAATAATGCAACTAGCTGATCTAGAGTACACCCCCTTCAATTATGCAGATACTATGTACCTCCTCCGTATAAGCTTTTATTATTTCCAAAAGGCATCCTAAACTATTTGGAGTTGGTCCCCTGTGTCAGCATTAATTACATCTCCATGAATTTGCTAGAGTGCTTCCTCTGCTTAGATTTCCTATCTTCTGTCCTAAACGTCATCTGTTTGTATCTGGTAGATACAAATAAAATGTCAAATCTATGAATTATATATTTATCATAGGACTTACCACCTTGTGGCATAATTAATTTGTAAAATGTATCTCTCGTCCACTAGATGGTGGGCTTTTGCACGGGTTAGACCCAAACTTATGAATCTTTTAGAGTAGCATTGTTAGAAATTATACATCTATCACATGCATAGAGCAAAATTCATGCCACAAAGTTATTATTCAATATAATATAAAAATATATATTTGCTTTGCCCTAGTTGGTTATAAAATGCCATACAAACCGTCTTTCAGGTACCCTACTCATTAACATATATATTTCCTAATTTAATTTTTTATAAATCAAATAATGTAAGCGACTTTCATTATTTAAAAGAATTCTTCAGTAAATCCATTGGAAAGCAAAAAATCCTTTTGGGAACATGATATTACAATTTTCACATACTTACTCTTTCTTTTCCTTAAGTTATATTGAGTTGTTTGTCTTTTAAAGTAGTGTTCATCTGTATTTAGTGATATCAAATTGTACATTTGAACAAATGCTTTTCTCTCTCTGGAAGTCACTGAATATATACCAGAGCTAATGCTTAGATTTTTAAATCCCAGGAGAAAAAGAAAATGCAGCTCAAGCCCATATACAGATAGACATTCAAATTTTTAAAAACGAATGCAATGACTCTGCAAGAATGGCAGGGGCAATATTTTAATTAGAGTAAAATTTTAAAAATTCATATTTCAACTTAAATAAAAGATGTATCTTTTGGATGCTCCTAACTGGTAGAAAAAATGCTAATATTAAAGAATAACTCTATTAGTTGAGAGTGAGTTAGATGCCTGTTTTCAAGATTGTATTATTTCCGTGGAAAGGTCAAGAATATGGCTATTTGGAGTTTTGAGCTTTTAAGAAGAACAAGTATAGAAAACACATTCTGTAATCAGAAAATAGATTAAATAAATGATCAACCACTCAAAAGAAAACAGGCAACACAGTTTCATGGCCACCTTTCTTTTATTTTTGGTTTTCCCCAGCCTGAACTTCCTATAATATATTAGTGAGTAACGGCCAGAGAGTAAAATCAAAGGAGGGTGCTTCTTATATATTCTTGTTATGTTCTCAAGTACTGTCATGTTTTAAATTAAATACTAGAAATGTATATTTTCTCTACGAAATAGCAAATGCAGTTTAAGAACTGGTTAAGGATATATATAATCCATGATGATTAGCTGAGAAATTCATTCAATGAGGTAAACCAGAATTGCCAAATATCAATAGCAATTTACCTGAAATTTACCTGGGTGCATTTTCAGAGCTTTAATATATGAAGGTTATGTCTATATTGGTCAAATGAAAAGGCAGGCAATTAAATATCCAAGCATTTTTCTTATTAAGGGGAAAATAAGCAAATTGGTGGTTTTTCTATGTTGGCTCTCTCATTGGTACACAAAAAGCGTTTACATGATTACTGCTTGTGTTTCTCACTATATGTTTTCAATTCATAAACTTAATTATATTTTCAGAATTTAGTTTGTCAAAAAAACCTACTGTTTCTTAATTATCACAAGATCTTATTGCTGAAAGAGACTTTTAATGTTATCTATTTCATTGTTTCTCAACTAGGTAACTGTATGTTCAATTGGGAAAGACAAAGCACCTTTGTGTTTTTTTGGAAACCTCTAGCCTTAGGGAGCAGAGAAGAGGCAGGATAGGAGGAGGTGGAGAAGAGAATGGAGATGCACTCCCCAGAAGGTTGTAGGCAAAGACAAAGCCACAGGCACTTTGCTGAGTGGATCTTTGTTTGGTTAATGCTAACCTAGCTCCACATCTCATTTTCAGGTGAAGTGAGGACCGTAAAATCTCATATTCTTTGTCCAATAAGAGGTACAAAAACTGAGGCATTCCCTAGCCAAGACAACTTTCTACCTTACTACCTAAATGTAATTCTCATAATCTTGGAACTGTAGCCTAATTGGAAGGCGTTTCTTTCTTTCTGTTTGCACTTCTCTAAACTTATATGAAACTTTTTCTTTTGTTCAGACATCTGGCAAATGCATCGTGACGTATACTGAGGTACATAAATCTAGATGCCAAAACCCATTTCACATTAATCTTCTACTTTTAATGGGAAAATACAATTTATTGGAGGTAGATACTTATGTTTTCTCCTTCTGTAACTAAATGGCAAACCCTTATTTATCTTTCAAATCCTTGCCTGAATATCATGTCTACATTCTCTGGAAATGAGAAAGAAGAGAAGGATCATTGCTGTGTATGTCGTGGAAGGAAAAGGCCCAGGGTTGCCTACTGTGGGTAACAATCCATTTAGATTTCCATTCACCTGGAATATATTTTCCTAGAGAAAATTAACCATGGATTTTACTTTGCTGGACTAAATTTATGGGTTGTGGACTTTCTAATGTTGCATTGTAACATTTCAACTTATTTTTCTCATGTTAACACTGTAACGAGATTTTAAGCCCTTTGAGGCAAGAACTGTCTCTTACTTCAGGGACTGGTAAAGTGGTTGACACATAGTATATACTTCATAAATATTTTCTTTTAAAAGGTTGCTTGATGATTTATAGGACAATATAGATTCTAGAAATCATTTACGTTTGATACATTTTAAAGTCATCACTTTATGCAGTATTGTATGCAAAATATTCGTTGAGTGAATTTTCTGGTAATACTTTCATTTTATCTTTCTGTGTCCAATATTTATAGCATTTTTCTGTCAGGTAGAGGCATCAGGATTCTCTCAAATCCATTCTGCCTTAATCATGAAACTGCAAAGTAATTTTGGATCACAAGTGCTGTCTTTCAAAAGAGGATTATTATAGTATCCAAGACAGCTGCCAGAGATGAACACACTTGCTTTGCTTTGTAAGCTGACCTGCTGCTGTAACCTGTGGTTTTCTATTTAAGAAGGTATAAACAGTTTGTAATTTTGTATCTGTTAGAAACTTCTACAACTCTAAGAGACTGGCAAATAGAAAATAATTTCTATTTGAAATTATGTCACTTATCTGATTAAGGTGAGGATGTATCAGTGAAGACATTGTGAAAAAAATCCTAGTAGCTTGCTCATATTTTTGTAGTCATTCCATAGGATGATTTGTAATACTCAGTTTACATTCTCAATCTAGGGAGGAATCTATTTTCAGTCTGCATAATATGCACTTTTTTATAGACATATCTTCCTCTTAGTAAATATGTTTAATATCTCACACACAGTTGCAGTATTTTCAAAATTAATTGTTTCAGAGCTTTCCACTTCTATACTCTATCATTGATTCAAATACCCATCAATGAGTAACCAAGAATTTAGTAAATGTAACTCGAAAATATGCAAGACCTCAAGAGAGGCACAATTCTTATGACTAAAATTATTGTGAGAGTAAACCATTTTCTCAGCTACTAACCTCCAGACAGATAGTGTTTTCTAGAGCCAGTCTCTGGAAATTAGGAAGAAGAGAAGAATCATTGCTGTGTACGTCATAGAAGGAAAAGGCCCAGGGTTGCCTGCTGTGGGTAACGACCCATTTAGATTTCCATTCACCTGGAATGTATTTTCGGGTATGAGTGTCCATTTTAAATAGGTAAGAATGGAGTAGTAAGGAAGGTCACAACAGTTTTAAAGAAATCTGGTGTTTGAGAGTAAATATGTCATGAGAAGGGATTACAGGATCAAGCAAGGGTATTTAATTGAAAACCGATGAGTAGAGGAAGAGGCAAGATGTACATTTGATAGTAATAACCAATATTTTTGAGAGCTTACTCTGAGCCACGTGGAACTCTTTAATCCTAGATACTCTATGTATACTATCCCACCATATCCTCACAACAACTTTATATGTTCAATACTACCCTCTTTCACAGATAAAGAATATGAAGCCCAGAGAACTTGTCCAAGTAATTTGCCCAGAAGCCTAATGGCTAATGGGTGGCATAACAAGTATTTAAATCCAGGCAAGCTAAGTCCCCAGCCCATTTACATGTAATCATGAGGCCACCAGCTGTCTCTGTTAGATGGGTGAGCCATTATGTATCCAAGGTGCAAGCAGGAATTAACTTTAGAATTAAGGGCTCACCTGAGGAATGGGAGCCAAGGAGAAATGGAAGGATTTGTGTCCTTGAGTCAGAGGGAAATCTACTTTCCTTAGATGTTGGGGAGGATAACTTGTATCTAGAAGAGGAGGTGAAAGCAAGAAGTAGAGACTTGTTCAGTATTTTTTCTAAGAGACATGATGCCCACCTACTCGTGGCAGTGATGGAACAGAGAGTAGGACATTACGAGAGATTACTAGTTCGTACATCCATATTTACCAGTTAATAGGAGAAATATTTGGAACACTCACTACCTCTTCTACCTCTCCAGTACATACAAATATATGACAAACATTTATCGACATCTCTGTGTAAGAGGCACTGTGCTAGATGTTGATGATACAGTGGTGGATGAAACAAACATGAAAACAAACAGAAGAAACAAACACAGAAGCTGTCTCCTGTTCTGAAAGTCTCTCTGGGAAATAGGTATTCATCAAGGTGTAAAATAATCACATAAAAATGTGAAATTGAAAGTGCTAGAAGTGTCAAACAGCAGCACACAGAGCTAAGAGCTCTCTGATAAAAAAATTTAGCCTGCTTAGCATGCTAATGGACTGTTTCTCTAGGGAAGTGAGTCTCACTTTTTAAAAAATATACATACAGTGTTTGTTTGTCAACTATACCTCGATAAAGCTAGAAAACTGGAAGCAAATAGTACACATTTTTGTTTGTTCAAGATGAATAAGTCCCAGCTACTGTACAGCATAGTCTTTATAGGAAATAATATTGTGTTTTATAGTTTTTCTTCCTATTTAAGTTTTATTTTAGGTTCAGGAGGTACATGTGCAGATTTGTTTCATGGGTGAATTCCACCGTGTTGGGGTTTGGTGTACAAATGATTTCATCACCTAGGCAGTGAGCATAGTACCTGGTATGGTTTGTTGACCCTCACCCTCCTCTCATCCTCCATCCTCAAGTAGGACCCAGTGTTTTTTGCACCTTCTTTTGTGTCCAAGTGTACTCAATGTTTAGCTCCCACTTATAAGTGAGAACATGCAGTATTTGGCTTTCTGTACCTGCATTAATTCACTTAGGATAATGGACTGCAGCTACATTCACTGCCACAAAGGACATGATTTCATTCTTTTTATGGCTATGTAGTATTCCATGGTGCATATGTACCACGTTTTCTATGTGCATCACTGATGGGCATCTTGGTTGATTCCATATCTTTGCTACCATGAGTAGTGCTGCAATAAACACATAAATGCATGTGTCTTTTTGGTAGACAATTTATATTCCTTTGAGCATACACCTGGCCAGCAATCTCATTACTGGGTGAATGGCAGTTCTACGTTCTTTGGGAAATTGCCATACTGCTTTCCACGGTGGCTGAATCAATTTACATTTCCACAAACAACATATAAGCATTCTATTTGCTCTGAACCTCTCCAGTATCTGTTATTTTCTGAAAAAAAAAATTTTTTTTGAGACAGAGTCTTGCTCTGTCACCAGTGCAGTGGCACGATCTTGGCTCACGGCAACCTCCAACTCCCAGGTTCAAGAGATTTCCCTACCTCCGTCTCCTAAGTAGCAAGGATTACAGGCACACATCACCATGCCCAGCTAACTTTTTGTATTTTAGTAGAGACAAGGTTTCACCATGTTGGCCAGGATGGTCTCGACCTCCTGACCTCATAATCTGGCCACCTTGGCCTCCCAAAGTGCTGAGATTACAGATATGAGCCACTGTACCCAGCTATTTTCTGACTTTTTTATAATAGCTATTCTGACTGGTGTAAGATAGTATCTCATTGTGGTTTTGATTTGTATTTCTCTAATGATCAGTGATGTTGAGCATTTTTTCACATGCTTTTTGGCCAGGTGTATGTCTTCTAACTACAAAGTTAATTAAGCAAAGAGATGTATCCCAAAGAATTTACATTGAATAACTCCTATCTACAAAGAATTTTATCAGTGGAAACTGGATGCATTTTAACATTAAATCTGTAGGAGCAATGGGAAATAAAGATCTCTACAGCACCTTCTGAAGAATATAACATGTCAATTCGAATAATTCAGATTACGTTCTCTCTCTCTCCTTCTTTTATATTTATTCTTTTATTTATTGGCATATTAGCAAGATATTCATCCATGTAAGTGCTTCTTAAGAGTAGGTATAAATGAAAAGTATTTGGGGAGGTTGATAATTGCAGATTGTGTCTCTCAAACTAAGAGATTCTTTGGCCTTAATGTCTGGGCAAAGACCTGGAATCTGCATTGTTGTAAGGAACACCAGACTATCTTGGTGAAGGGAACCAAATTCTAGCACCATAGTTGAACAAACATAGCCTAATTTTTTTTGTTGTTGTTCTTGGCTGAGTTTTTTTTTTTTATTGCATTTTAGGTTTTGGGGTACATGTGAAGAACGTGAAAGATAGTTGCGTAGGTACACACATGGCAGTGTGTTTTGCTGACTTCCTCCCCTTCACCCACATTTGGCATTTCTCCCCAGGCTATCCCTCCCCAGCTCCCCCCACCGCTGTCCCTCCCCTATTCCCCCGAGTAGACCCCAGTGTGTAGTACCCTCCTCCCTATGTCCATGTGTTCTCATTTTTCTCACCCGCCTATGAGTGAGAATATGTGGCATTTCGTTTTCTGTTCTTGTGTCAGTTTGCCGAGAATGATGTTCTCCAGATTCATCCATGTCCTTACAAAGGACAAAAACTCATCATTTTTGATTGTTGCATAATATTCCATGGTATATATGTGCCACATTTTCCCAGTCCAGTCTATCATCGATGGGCATTTGGGTTGGTTCCAGGTCTTTGCTATTGTAAACAGTGCTGCAATGAACATTCGTGTGCATGTGTCCTTATAGTAGAACGATTTATAGTCGTTTGGATATATACCCAGTAATGGGATTGCTGGGTCAAATGGAATTTCTATTTCTAGGTCCTTGAGGAATCGCCACACTGTCTTCCACAATGGTTGAACTAATTTACACTCCCACCAACAGTGTAAGAGAGTTCCTATTTCTCCGCATCCTCTCCAGCATCTGTTGTCTCCAGATTTTTTAATGATTGCCATTCTAACTGGCATGAGATGGTATCTCAATATGGTTTTGATTTGCATCTCTCTAATGATCAGTGATGATGAGCATTTTTTCATGTGTTTGTTGGCCTCATGTATGTCTTCTTTTGTAAAGTGTCTGTTCATATCCTTTGCCCATTTTTGAATGGGCTTGTTTGTTTTTTTCCTATAAATCTGTTTGAGTTCTCTGTAAATTCTGGATATCAGCCCTTTGTCAGATGGGTAAACTGCAAAGATATTTTTCCGAATCTGTTGGTTGCTGATTCACTCTAGTGACTGTTTTTTTTTTGCCGTGCAAAAGCTGTAGAGTTTGATTAGGTCTCATTTGTCTATTTTGGCTTTTGTTGCCAATGCTTTTGGTGTTTTGGTCATGAAGTCCTTGCCTACTCCTATGTCCTGAATGGTTTTGCCTAGATTTTCTTCTAGGGATTTTATGGTGCCAGGTCTTATGTTTAAGTCTTTAATCCATCTGGAGTTAATTTTAGTGTAAGGTATCAGGAAGGGGTCCAGTTTCTGCTTTCTGCACATGGCTAACCAGTTTTCCCAACACCATTTATTAAACAGAGAATCCTTTCCCCATTGCTTGTTTTTGTCTGGTTTGTCAAAGATTATATGATTGTAGATATGTTTTGTTGCCTCCGATGCCTCTGTTCTGTTCCATTGGTCTATATCTCTGTTTTGGTACCAGTACCATGCTGTTTTGGTTACTGTAGCCTTGTAGTATAGTTTGAAGTCCGGTAGTATGATGCCTCCCACTGTGTTCTTTTTGCTTAGAATTGACTTGGCTATGCGGGCTCTCTTTTGATTCCATATGAACTTCATGGTGGTTTTTTCCAGTTCTGTGAAGAAATTCAATGGTAGCTTGATGGGGATAGCATTGATTCTGTAAATTACATTGGGCAGCATAGCCCAATTTTTAAATAATTTATTCCATATTTGTATTTTATCCACTATGCTTATTTAAATATAATCTCAGTATTATAACCTATATTTTATTCTATCTATTAATATTACCATCTTAGTGGTATATAATATAACATACAATCCACTTAACGTAAGACAATATTTACATTTTCTGTATGCTTTCCCTGTTTCAGGTAAACTCAATTAAGTAATTGACATCCCCAAACAAAACGATTTATTTATCAAATTTAGATGTGCTAGCAGACCGAGAGCAAGATAAATGAACCAGTCAAAAGGTTTACTATAGTTTTTTTAAAACTGCTACAAAAGAGAAGAAATCACAAAAATATGCCAGAGGACAGAACTGTTAGAAGATTATAATATTGTGTAATCCCAGCACTTTGGGAGGCCAAGGCAGGCGGATCACGAGGTCAAGAGATCAAGACCATGGTGAAATCCCGTCTCTACTGAAAAAATACAAAAATTAACTGGGCATGGTAGCGCGTGCCTGTGGTCCCAGCTACTCAGGAGGCAGGAGAATTGCTTGAACCCAGGAGGCGGAGGTCGCAATGAGCCGAGATGGTGCCACTACACTCCAGCCTGGCGCCTGGTGACAGAGCAAGACTGTCTCAAAAAAAAAAAAAAAAAAAGATTATAAGATTGTATGACATTTGCTTTTAGTTATTAGTGTTAAGAAAATAACTCAAGTGATGATGATAAGGAAAGTGTAGAATGAATTCCAGAAAATGAAAGTTTTAGTCAAGTGTCATCTACATTTTAAAGGATTGAATTGAAGATCTTAGTAATTATTTCTAGAAATGAAAAAAATCATAAATGCACTACCCATGCATGATAATATGGTCTTCAGAAGCTTGGGAGATCTTGCTGCTAAAATCCAAAAATGGAACTAAACCAAAATTATACTCCTTTTACATCCTGGTTGGTGCCTAACATTTATAGTGGAGTATTCTTTTCTCAGCTTCACTTTTTCTGCTTCATCTCCTTTTCCCCTTTTCATGTTAGTGACACCTCAGCATGAATGACCTTAGAGGCTTTCCTGAGAGTAGGTATCATGGTGGGAGGGAGAGGATAAAGCACCGAAAAGGAAATTCACATACTTTACCCTTGAAACTTTGAAGGAGTTATGGATGGTGGAAAGATGCTGAAGGGAATGGCCAAATGGTAACATAATTATCTTGAACAGAAATGGTATAATCTTGGGCTCAAAGGGACTACAGATTTAGATTACAGATTGAAAATGGCAGGAATGACTGAAAGTAACTAGGCCTAGGAAAGATGGTTCATGTCTTTCTGTGCATAGGATTTGAATTATGTCTGAAATTGTTTTGAGTAGCAGTTTGAATTAGGGAAGAGAAAAAGGCAACCAAAAAGCCTTTTAATAAGAAATTATGGAAGGTGTGTAGGTGCTTGATGGAGAGAGTCGTAGTCAAGGGTGGTGCAGCTGAAGTAACAGAATCACATGTGGTCCCTTGAGTACCTTCCAGATGTACTAAAGAGGACTTTCTGGGGCCAGGGGAGATCCCATCATCTGTATACTTATAATTCTAACGTGGGCTTTCAGCTCAAAGAAACTTATGTAGGCTACAGAGTTTCAGGGAAAGAATTGTGTGGATGGGACAGTAAAATTCCTATTCATTTTAAGAGATGTCATAAATGAAATAGCTAACAGGTTGAGTTCTACGCTTCACTTTTCCATAGCTATCTCTGTTAAAAGAAACTGTGCATAATATGTATTATTTTCATTGCTCAAAATGATGTTTCATTTTAGAATATTCGAAAAGAAGGATGAAGAAAGAATATAGTGCTCATGGCATAAATATAGTTAGCTTTTGTATATATTTCCTCTCAGTTTTTTTCAGTCATGTTTAGAAATATGTGATTATAATGTACATCCAACTTCATATCTTGGATTTAAAGTAAATATGCTTTTTATGGTAAACATTTTCCATTTTATATAGTTTTTCAGTAATGAGATTAGTAGTAATATCATATTTGAATGACTATTAAATCATTTATAGGTATCATATTTCTGAATAAACTTAAGGTCACAAATAGGAACGTAACTTATAATTTATGCTATTGTCTTCTCTACTCTTCCTTAAGTGCCTGTATGTCCCCTCTTTCCCTCCTTCCTTCCTTTTCTTCTGGGGCTTTCCTTCCTTCTTCCTTCCCTTCTTTCCTGACTAGGGGGAGCTCTCTGTCATCCTTGCTAGAGTGGGATGAAGCAGAACAATTCAAATAACTCCATAAAATGCTGATGTATGCATGCCAGCACATATATACAAGCTTTTACTAAACCCTTTCTATAAGGAAAAAGATAAATTCCTAACAGTAACTTTCACTGAAAAAACATCTTCGTGGGATAGTCATGTTAAGGAACTAACATGAATATCTAAATTAAATGGGTTCTCCATATGTGAACAAAATATAATATTCATAAGCATGGCCTGAGAGCAAAAACTTCATGGTGCCCCCAAGGGCCAAAAGAAGCACCTAAGACCTCAACTTATCAAGTAGATAAGTCCGTTTGAAAAACACACATATATTAAAAACGGTATTAATTTAGTCTTAAATAAATACAACCACATACTAATGAGCTGTATGTGTGCCTGGTGGGCTCTGCACAACTTCTCACACCACTTCTCTCATTTCCTGTTCCTCACTGACTTTTCACATGGTAATCTCTTTTTATCACAGCAACTATTTCTTAAACCAAGCTTCATAAAAATATTTAATATAAATATGTCATCAAACGGTACATAGCACAATTTTACACTGACATTGTGAAATTGCTCAAGCTGTACTTTGTACAGTGCCTAATATATATTAAATTTGGTATCTAACCGATATTGAGCATATCTGTGCTTTCCTCTAAAATGTCAAATACCCCATAAGCACTCATGTGAATTTTCTGTGGTGGCCTGGGTTACATCAGCGCAAAATGGGAATCATGGGCTTAGCATCATCTGAAAATTTTAATTCATTTTACATGTTTCATAGTATGGGCCTGATGAAAGCATTAAATAGTATAATGAATAAATAACCCTTTTTAGTGGAGTCAAACCAAATAGCAAATTAGTAAATTTCACAATTAATTATATATATATATATATGAATATATATAAAATATACAACTTTAAGTTATATATATATATATGCTATAAAGTACTATATATGATTTTTTTTCAGTTGGGGAAAGCTAAATGATTTTACTGACTTTCAGTGTCAGATGCCCTTGTCAAATTTAATATATGCCTCTTATTTTACAGTGGAGAAAGCTGAAGTTCAGATAGATTAAATGACATTTGCAAATCACATAGCAATTGACTCACATGTTCAAGACAGTGCTCAGATCTTCCAAGACCAACTTCTATGCATTGCTCAGCAGTAGGGTCAATAGGGTCATGTATACAATACAGGTAGGTCTTCCTCCTGGGCATACTACTCAATGAAAGTAGTGTTGAGAATGTGGTAGTTAAATATTGAAATTGGCTACCAGGAAACCTTGTGTTGTCTTCCTGCCTAGGGTTTTAATTAGTTTAAATACCATTCAGTTTAAGTAAGCCAATACAATAGTAAATTGACTTAAAACCTACAGTCTGGAAGTAGAAATTTCCTCCTAGTGTAACTTTTGCTTTTTACAAATAGTGTATGTGTACTGATCGTCATGTTTATCTAAGTGCACATGTTGCAAATACCTTCTATTTTCATTGTGTATTCTTATATAATGGGCTTCTATTGGCAGAGAAGATTTTAGATTTTGCAATCTCTGGCTCTGATAATCACATCACCTGCAAGCCAAAGAGTAAACTGTCATTGTGAAACTTCAGAAGTGGATGGAAAGTTGTTCTTTAATGAATGTATTAAACAAACAAACAGCATGTAAAATATAGTATAAGGCCCTATGAATACAGCTAACAAGGGACATGAAAGACCTCTTAAAGAAGAAATACAAACTACAGCTCAAGGACATGAGAGGATGCAAACAAATGGAAAACATTCCAACCTCAAGAATAGAAAGAATCAATATCATAAAAATGGTCATACTGCCCAAAGTAATTTGTAGATTCAATGCTATTCCTTTCAAACTACTATTGACATTCTTCACAGAATTAGAAAAAAACAACTACTTTGAAGTTCATATGGAACAAAAATAGAGTCATATAGCCGAGAGAATCCTAAGCAAAAAAAACAAAACTGGAGCCATCATGTTACCTGACATCAAACTATACTATAAGGCTACAGTAACCAAAACAGCATGGTACTGTTACTAAAACAAGACATAGACCAATGGAACAGAACAGAGACCTCAGAAATAACATCACAAATCTACAACCATCTGATCTTCAATAGATTGGACAAAAACAATGATAGGGAAAGGATTCCTTATTTAATAAATGGTGCTGGGGAAACTGGCTAGCCATATGCAGAAAACTGAAATTGGACCTCTTCCTTATACCTTATACAAAAATTAACTTAAGATGGTTTAAAGACTTAAATGTAAAACCCAAAATCATAAAAATCCTAGAGAAAACTTAGGCAATAGCATTAAGGACATAGGCATGGGCAAAGACTTCATGACTAAAATACCAAGAGCAATGGCAACAAAACCCAAAATTGACAAATGGGATCTAATTAAACTAAAGACCTTCTGCACGGTAAAAGAAACTAACATTAGAGTGAACAGGCAACCTACGGAACGGGAGAAAATTTTTGCAATTTACCCATCTGACAAAGGGCTAATATCCAGAATCTACAAAGGACTTAACAAATTTACAAGAAAAAATAAACAATCCCATCAAAAAGTGGGCAAAAGATATGAACAGAAACTTCTCAAGAAAAGACATTATGTGGTCAAAAACATATGAAAAAAAAAGCTCAACATCACTGAACATTAGAGAAATACAAATGAAAATCATGATGAGATACCATGCCATGCCAGTCAGAATGGTGATTATTTAAAAGTAAAGAAATAATAGGTACTGGAGAGGCTGTGGAAAAATAGGAATGCTTTAACACTGTTGGTGGGAATGTAAATTAATTCAACCATTGTGGAAGACAGTGTGGGGATTCCTCAAGTATCTAGAACCAGAAGTAACACTTGACCCAGCAATCTCATTTCTGGGTATATACCCTAAGGACTATAAATCATTGCACTTTAAAGACACATGCATATGTATGTTTACTGCAACACTATTTACAATAGTAAAGACATAGAACCAACCCAAATACCCATAAATGATAGACTGGATAAAGAAAATGTAGTACATATACACCATGGAATACTATGCAGCCATAAAAAGTAATGGTATCATGTCTTTTGCAGGGATATGGATGAAGCTTGGAGCCATCATCCTCAGCAAACTAATGCAGGAGTAGAAAATCAAACACTGCATGGTCTTATTCGTAAGTGGGAGTTGAACAATGAGAACACAGGGACACAAGGAGGGGAACAACACACACTGAAGCCAGTTGGCGGGTGAGGGATGAAGGGGGTGAGAGCATTTAGGCACACAACTAATGCATGTGGGGCTTAAAACCTAGATGACAGGTCAGTAGGTGCAACAAACCACCTATAGAAATCTTATACACACACACACACACACACACACACATATATATATATATATATATATATATATATATATATAGAGAGAGAGAGAGAGAGAGAGAGAGAGAGAAAAGGATGAGTAATGATATATATATGTGTGTGTGTGTGTGTGTGTGTGTGTATGTATATATATAGGCAAAAGGATGGGTCAATAGGTGCAGGAAACAACCTATAGAAATTTTACATATATATATATATACATACACATATACATATATATATATACACACACACACACACACATATGTGTATATATATATATATACACACATGCAAAAGAATGGGGGATATTTCTCTTAGACTATCATCAATTCCTTCCCTCCATTGTATATGCATGCCCTTTTCCCAGTCACAGGTAGAGTATTATTCTTCTTCTCCCTTTGCTTATAGTGTGATCTTAGAGATTTGTTTCCCACAAAGGATTAGCAGAAGAGATGTTCTGGGGCTTGGGAGGTCATAAGAAGCCTTATAGTTTCTGCCTGAGTCACATAGAACACTCTCTTTTAGAAGTTTCTTTCTTTGAAAAGCTAAAATCCATGTAATAAGTCTAAATACTCTGAGATGGTCATGTGCAAACAGAGGGAACTATGGGCCTCTAGGTACTATCACCAACTCAGTCCAGGGGCTAGAATATGTGAGTCAAGTTACCATCATTCTCCAGTTGATGCCACATTGATCAGAGATGAACCACCTAGCTGAGCATTTCCTGAACCTCTGACCCACAAAGAACAACAGAAAATAAGTGTCAAAAGCCACTGAGTTTTGGGGCAGTTTTGTTAGGTTGCAAAGGTGGAGTAGGATGATCACATGCTCTTTTAATGTCACATTGGAGCATCATCTTAAGACCCTAAAGGTCAGTTGACTTGCCAGGTTGAAGTGACCTATTTACTTTGACTTATTGTGTGCCCTTGATTACAGTCCAGCCTCATCAAGTTTGATGCAAACTTATAGAAAATTGAGAAATTTGATTTTCCCCAGCAGAGATGCAAATAATTACTGCGTGGTGAGAAATATGAGTCTGTAAGTTATGGCTTTATAGCACAGCAGGATGTCTACCACTTTTGCACTAACGCATTATTCTTATCCAGGATTCTTTCTTTCAGTGACTGTACATGCATTCATATTTGGGATCCTACTTTGAACCAGCTTTGTGGTTGTGCAGTTTCCCTTTAATTTAATCAATCAAATAGATCTTTGACATATACTCACTATATATTTTGTGTGAGAATAATGTCCTTAATTTTGGAAATTATACTTTGACATATGTAAATGATTGTTCTTCCCCACTGGGTTCTGGGTTGACTCAGTATCACACATCCCAGTTAAATGCAATGGAGAAATATATTTCATAAAGAGAATGATATCCCAATGCTGGCTAAAGCCAAGAAGGATTTCTATCTAGGTGTACAATGGGTTGGGGTACCTCCTCCACAAAGCATTTTTCTAATTCTTCCCACACACAACATTAATTTTTCAAAAAACAAAAAACAAAAAGAAATGACCATTCCTCCTTGGAGCCCCAAAGCTGCTGTCAGAGTCCACTGGGAAATCTCAATCTGTTTAATGTACTCCTTTATTTAAAATCCTGTATACCTTTAACAGACTAGAGGCAATCAATAGCAGGTCTGTGTGCAATCCATCTGCATATGGACAGCGTCTAGCATAGAACCTCAATAAAGATTTATTTACAGGAGTGGTGGGTAATAAAATCTTATATGAATTTTAGATAATTCTTTTATATACTAAAAGAGTAATGACTCATGCTTAAATTCTATTTGCATTATTCATTTCATGTTCTGAATTTTTATTTTGAGTAAGACATTTCACCGTCTCCAAAATTATATGTGAAAACTGTATCTAAATCTTTGACTTCCCCTTTCTCAGGAGATATCAATAGTAATTTAGCATGAGAAAGAGCTTTGATTTTACTTGTACTCTTGAAAAATAATTAAAACTTAAATTTGTTTTGAGTGTATGATTCAAAAATATATATCAAATTATGTCTCTATATGCTACAAGGGTAAACACTTATTAAATAAAATTGAAATTTCTAAAAGGGTGCATGTTTCCTCTTTAGCCATGGGTCGTCTGTGCATGTTTCAGATAATCAAATGAAAATTTGCATTGATTAAATTCTGAATTCCACTTAAAACTGTCCCTTCCTTTGTTCTTAGTTAAAATTCGAACTGTGAACATTTGTATTTAAATACCCTTTTAGGTTTGGTTCCTTACCAGTATCAATATCCATTTAGATGATTGCTAAAAGATAAAAATCTCAGCAGCATGCTGCATATGTTGCTTATAATCCTCCCTAATTGCTTTGAATCTGCAATGAAAAACTCAAAACAAAAATAAAAAGCCAAATCCATAGAAACAAAAATCATAGCAAATGATATGCCCAATTTAGGAAGTAGCATACATTTTACTTTGAATGACTATTTGCTTTTCTTGAATGAGACACCTGTCTTATTCATATTGCATACAAACATTTTAAGAAATTTAGTCTATCAGATTTGTGAAATTCATGATTTGGTGACCATTTCTTGCTCATTTAAACTTTACTGGAGTTCTCACTATAAATGAAGGTCAGAGAAGGAAGTCAATTTTTCATCAGAACAAACTTGATTAGATTGGCTAGTTTTTTGTTTTTTGTTTTTTTATTAATGGGGTTTTAAAAAGAAAGACTATTTTTAAAAGGTACGTTTATATAGACTTTTTTTTCTATGTGTATTTGATGCAGCTCCAATTATATTTGTTCAGGTATTAACTCCTTCTGCTCCTTCCTGCCTGAAAAGAAAAGCAGCATATATCCAAACAGAAATATATGTATGACTTATTGAGAATGTATATTATAACCAAATGGCCGTTAGCATATCTAGGTTCCATAATTTTTTCTACAAGGCAGTTATTAAAACTTTAAATACTATTTCTATAAGAGGGACTTAATAAGCTTAAAAATAATCACTAAATGTTTTGAGCATTTAAATAAAACAATCAGTTTCAAATATACTAAACACCATAACTACATGTTCAGCTAGTTTGATTATTAATATTTCCTACCTAGGAACTTATTAGGGTTTGTTTGTTTAGCATAAGAAGTTAAGTACATGACTTATTAGCTTCTCTGAGCTTTTCATACATTAATGGAGTTAAGAGAATTCTTCCACTTGAGCTGGCTGTCCTCACTCCTTGGTCCTGTGCTCTTCCTCCCTTCCTCAAATTTCTTACTTTTGGCTAGTGGCCTGATTTGTGGGTTTACTTCTCTTCTTTGGGAATCAGCTTCTGTATTTCAGCTGAACTGCACTACTTTGTTCTGGCTGTGGTTTAAGCCAGGTTGATACGGCTTGAAAGTTACTCAATAATCTCTCAAGAAGCCCTGATATTAAGGTGAGAAAAAAACTAGCCTTCTGGCAGAGTGAAACCAGGAAAAGTTTTCCCCCTGGAACCCAAAAAAGCTTATTGTCTTGTCCTTTCTTTCCCTCCTATTTTAGTTTCCCCATAGCCAAAAACTCACTGCTTCAATTTTCCCCACCTGGGGCCACTGGAATTTTTTTTTTTTTTTTTTTGAGACGGCGTTTCGCTCTTGTTACCCAGGCTGGAGTACAATGGCGCGATCTCGGCTCACCGCAACCTCCGCCTCCTGGGTTCAGGCAATTCTCCTGCCTCAGCCTCCCGAGTAGCTGGGATTACAGGCACGCGCCACCGTGCCCAGCTAATTTTTTGTATTTTTAGTAGAGACCGGGTTTCACCATGTTGACCAGGATGGTCTCAATCTCTTGACCTCGTGATCCACCCGCCTCGGCCTCCCAAAGTGCTGGGATTACAGGCGTGAGCCACCGCGCCCGGCCTGAAATTTTATACTAAACACTTAACGTGGACTCTGTAATGGTCCAAACTCCATGTTACCTGAAGTATTTGCCTTTTCATGGAATAAGGTTCTTGGCTTTCTTGTTATTAAATTTAACTTTCGTGGTTAAGGTTTATGTAATGTGAACTTGGCTTAAGGAAAACATTGTAAAATGCCTTGCTCTTACTCCCTGCTGGATTTACGTGAAAGAAATAACTGGGCAAGGGTACTGCAAATACATCCAAGATAGTTTATCACAGTTTTGTCCTTAACAACAATAACTCATGAGAATATAATCATACAGTTTAGGACTAGGCAACATTAAAAGGAGGATGGATATTTATACTTAAAGAAATGAAAAGATGTTTTTGACATATTTTTAAGCTTAAAAAGTTGAGAAAGCAGGCTACAAGTTAGTTAAAAGTGGAGATTTTACATGAATATGCTAATGATGGTCATGCTGAATGACGAAATTTTAGATTTTATACAGTCCACCACTTACATTCCCTATGAGGTCAGAGTTGTCATTCTGTATACTGGGGTTGGGAGGGAAGTGCAGAGATTAGTTTCAGGACCCCTGTATGTGCCAAAACCCACGCATATTTATGTCTGGCAGTCGGCCTTGCAGAGCGACATATATGAGAAATGAACCTTCTGTAAAGGCTATTTCACATCACAAACACTATTTTCCATTTGTGTTTGGTTGAAAAGATCTGAGTATAAGTTGACCTGTGCAGTTCAAACTGTGTTGTTCAAGAGTCAACTGTATTTAATTTTGCTTTCAAATCAACTATAATTAAATAAAATTTAAAATTTCAGTTCCTCAGTTGCACTAGCCATGTGTCAAGTGCTCAATAGCCATGTATGTCTAGAGGCTACCATACTGCACAGCACAGATACAGAACACTTCCATTGTTGCAGAAAGTTCTGTGGGACGGCATTGTTTTCGATAATGCCTATTTATTCTTCCTTGTTTTTGTTTAACTTTCTACAATGATTATAAATCACTTTCATTGTCAAAATAACAATGAAATTATTTATACCCTGTGGTATAAACATCTTTGCTGTTAAAGCATAATTATACTTAAGGAAATCTATATCATGATTTTCTTTATCTAATAAGTATGTATCACAAGTGGTCCTCAATACTGATATTAATGAACTTTTTCTTCTTTAATGAAGAGCTTTTCTGAAATTTCATCTAGCTATCTAAAATATTTGAATTGTTCAGTTATTCAACAAATCCCTTACTGCAGCGTCTCCTTGGGAACAGCTATTCAACCAGAAATGAAAAAGAAAATTACTTATTTGGCAATTTTTGGCAGTATTCCTTTTGTATTTATTTGCATTGAGAAATAGTCAATGGAGTAGAGAAAACGGTAGTAGAACTATGCTTTAAATATTTTAGGAGATTTATAAAACATCAAGTACTAATATCACAGGCTACAATATCGGAGGACCATGAGTCAGGCAGCTATCTATCTATCCATCTATCAATCTATCTATTTATCTATCTACTTTTCTATTTATCTGTCTCTCCATCTCTCTGTCTCTCTCTATTTATCTGTGATTTCTTATTTATTTTGGCTTATCCACTAGGAGTTTTGACCTTTTAAAATTAATTTTCTTCATTTAAAATTCAGAAGATTTTTAACAATATGGATTTTGCTTGTCTTAAGAATCAAATCTGACAATACTGAATAGAGATTTTTGTAGGGCAGCTGAGTGTAATCTGAGAAGCAATCTCTCCATTCAGCTATGGCATGTGCTCTTCAAGGTGTTATAGAGACCACCATTTTCCACTTTCTCCTACAACCTGGCTTGGGCTTGCTGGTTCATTTATGTCATTGGCCCTAACCATGCAGGCATCTGAGTTTGAGTCTGTTCTCTATTTGAAGAGCAGTCAGCACATATTCTGGTTAGATATGGAATTTCCTGAGCAACTAAATAATTTGATACAAAAGAAATCAAGCCTCAATAATCTCATCCTATTTCAATTTGGATTAATAGATATTTCACCACCACTTCCACAAACTCCCAAACTCCTATCAGTGTCGTGACTGAGTTTATGGGCTTTCATCACAGTGGTTTGCTGTTACGCCAGTACACAGGATATGCATGCACATTTAAGGATATCAATTAGACTGTGAGGCACAAAGATGTCATAAACTAATTCCCACAGCTATCCTTGATGATATGATACACTGTAAAGCCACTTCAGTTTCAATTTATCAGTTTCTCAGCCAATTCCTAACTTTATTAAAGGACAATGAATCATAGAGATCATTTACTCTTTTGAGGTTGTTGACTAGATGTCTGTGGAACTATATGAATCTACTAAGACAAATATACATGTTTATAAGAGAGTGAGACAAATATTTGTTTATGGCCGCTAAGATACTTTTGAAAGGCAATTTTAAAGAAGGCAAAAAATGTTTTGTGCAATCAATGTCAGTGAAATCAGTTGAATTTTCCAAAGCAATTGTTCTAAAAGACAACACTCATCTCTTTTCCTGGATGTTTGATTTGTTTTTATGGTTATTGTTTAAATGCACTTCTACTCTTTTAAAGTTATAACTTATTGGTATATAGTTCATTCTTTACCAATGCAGATATATTAAGAAAAATGGAACCTGCCACATACAGCACATATTTGGGCAAAGAGTATTCTCTTACAGAAAAAAAAAAAATGCTGCAAAAAGACTTTAAGTCGAACTGTGTAGAACACGTTAGATATTTCCAATTTTGTACCTTTATTTCTAGGAATTTCAAAAGCCCAGGCTTCTTTGTTTTATAAATAGTTCCTATATTCCTGTGAGCATAATTCTATAGTAACCGAAGATGAATTTCAGATTACCCTGTGTAAAAATGCCTTACAAATGCAATACTATTAGGGTGTGGGAAAAAACCCTGAAGGGATTGAAAATCCAATCCATTTGAAGGATACCTTTAATTAAAATCTTGGATAATACGTATTACCTTTATTAACAGCTAAATATATACATATTTTGTTTCAGAGTAGAGGAATCTAATCTTAATCTAATCATTTGGGGGTATATTTCAGAGACATTCCAAGCTCATCAGTGTGACCATCCTTATTTCAGAAATGACAGTGCATAGAGGAAAAGTAATGTGTGCAAAGCCTCCTAATAGGATGGTTAAGGAAAGACAGGTTACTAGTTTCAGGCTTTTGCTTTTTATCTCAGTAGCTCTACTGCCTCCTCTAGAAACGAACAAAGGAAAGAGAGACTGGCTGCAAACTTTTAGAAGGAAGGGCTTCGAATAGGGTTCCTGGGAGAAATCACGAGGAAACAGACGCTGCTACTCTGCTGATTGTCTCCACCATCCTGTTTTGCCCCCACCCACTAATTCAGCCTGGGAGGCCCTGGGCACTAGCGGAAGTCTTCACCACAAGGAGCCGGGAGCGTGTATTCCAGAGGCAAAGGCTCCTGGTGGCTTAGGTCAGGATCCAAGAGTGAAGGATCGGGAAGTCAGCTATAAGGAGAGAGCGAGATTGTGTTTTATCTGTGTCCCATAGCTTTCCTATCCTATCAGTATCCTAGCTTTTGCCCTGAGCCAGAGCACGCAACACAAGTTCCTAGCTATCGACTCTGAATCCGCACTACCCAACTTATAAACTGTCTGCAGACACCTGTTAGGGAAATTACTGATAATGGGCTGCATGATCTGAACTCGCTTCACCGTCTGGTTTGGAGCACAGGGACCGCCCAGCTAGAGGAGCACCAGCGCACTGCGCCCACCCCTGGGCGAGGGTGCGGAGGATTTGTTCTCGGTGCAATCCTGCTGGCGCTTTCCCGTGGTAAGGCGCGGATCCAGCTCCCCATCTCTGCTCCTACACACACAAAAGAAAACAACTCTCGATTGGAAGTTGTGGAATTTTCTCAGCCCCTACGAGGCGCGCGGATGCTGCAGCCCCAGCCCTCTTCCCGCCAGCTTGAGGTCTCGTTCGCTCACCAGCCCTGCTAGGGACCGCAGCCCCTCGGCCTCAACTGAGTCTGTCCGCCCCACCTTTGCCCTCGCCTTTCACCCGGGCGGATTTGGTGAACTCGGCCTCAAGTCCAGGAGGTCTGTCTTCGCCGGGCCATCTCCCGCGGAACTGGGGAGCAGAGAGCAAAGGGAGAGGTTCGTGGAAGGGAGGGAGGTAGGGGTGGTGCAAACCCCAGAGCATCAAACTTGAAGGAGGCACAGTAGGTGACAGGAGCAGCTGCAAGTGGTGGTTGGGGACCCGCGAGGGGGCGCCGCTCTGGGTACGGTCCGGCTGCGAGGGCTTCCAAGCCCGGAAGACAGCCCAGAGCCCCTGGACACTGTTCCTGCTCCCTCGCCACCAAAACTTCTCCAGTTCCTTCCCCTGCAGGACCATCGCCCTGTAGCCGCTGCACCTGTTTTCTTGTCTTTAAAGGTGAGGATTGCCCCCTCCCAACGCCCCTATCTCTGATCCTCCCACCCTCACCCGCCCACCCCGCGAGTGAGTGCGGTGCCCAGGCGCGCTTGGCCGGAGAGGTCGGCTGCAGACCCGGCAGCGCCAGCCATCCAGCCGCTCCCACTGCTCCAGCTGCCTAACCGCGCAGCGCCGGCCGTCCTGGACCCTAGGAGCGGACGGAACCGGACTTGCCTTGGGGACCTTCCAGGGCCCTCTCCGGGTCTGCTGGCTCATCATCGGACAGACCAGCCGCCCACGTCTTGTTTCCGCGTCTTGGCAGTAAGTGTAATTCCCACTTCTGATTCACCTCCTGGGAACAAGAATATCCCTAGAGGAGCTATCGGTTCCTAAGAAGAGGAACGCGAGGGGGTCCCCATGAGTGTATGGACTCTTTCCTCCTCCTTTAGGCGGGAGGTGGAGGTTTGGAGGGTGTATGTAATACCATCCCCATTTTCTACTCTTGCTAGATTTTCCCTTTTCTGTTGATTTCTGTTGAAGATTATTTACTATTTCCTCGACCTATCTTTCTTTCCAGAACGGAAAGTTGTTATTGTTCCTGCCTCTTTAAAAATCAAACATTTGTCTAAAGCAGAAGGTCCTATTGGATTCTCCAAAGCTGTTCAAGAAGAGACACATTCATTTAAGCGTTTGCTCATTTTTCATCAGAAAGGCTCACCCACTGGCAGTAGCTTTTGGTGGCAGGGAAAGGAGGCACTAAAACCTTTCAGACTTTTTGCAATAGGTACACATCATTTAAAATCCAGTGACATGAAATGGAGATGCTGTTTCCAAAGAAAGGCTTCCCACTGCCTTTGGTAAATATTTTGAACTTTCTACTGATTAGCCAAACAATCATGTCTTGTATGTAGGTAGCATTCTCGAAACTTCCCTTCTTCCCTCTCCTCCGCCCCCATCCCTAGAACTAATTAGTGTAGGCAAATGCAGGGCTTATGATTTCTGAGATAGTTTTCCCCGGAAAAAATGTTCTGGAAGACATTGTGCTTGATAAGATGTCTAGCTTTACTAAGGCCAACCTGTGACAATACTGTTGCAAAAAGCCCCCACAGATTTGAATATCACCTCAAAGCATGAACTGGTCTCTGACACAAATAATTTGAAGTTTCTTGAATCTTGGGTGTTGGGGCGTTGGGGGAAGCCCTGAAACACTTTTCCTATTCTGCAAAGAAATGTTTCTATAACAAAGTTTCTAAGGATTCCCTTATTCAGGAAAATTGTACTAGTGAAAGTTCTCTTTAAATGTCACATAATGTAAACATCTCATTTTGCCTTATATCAAAGAGAGGTTATTCCCTTGTCTGCTTGCTGTTTCCTTCATGTGCTTTTGATGGCAATTTCCTCTGTGTACCGTTTCCCTCTTCCACTTTCCAGAAGCGCTGTCATGAAATGATGCATTTTCTGCTCTAGGGTAATGCTTTGACCTGGCTGAAGGCCAGTAGCCTGCTTAAGCACAGCTAATACTGTCTATATGCTAATAGCTTGTAGGTCAATAACCGTTCGGACAGAGAAGTTGTAAATAAAAGAGCTTCAAAATTTATAAAGCAAGACTGAGAAGAAAAATCAAAGCAAGTCAATAAACCAAGTATACTTCTTCTCCTAGTATCCTTCAATCTCATGCTTCCTCTCAATTTAGTCAGCTACAACCTCCAAACTCCAGCTTCTTGGAGTCTCTAATTCTGTACATGGCTTGTCAGGATTCAGTAACTGTAGTCTAAAACCAGTCTCTTTCTTACTCTAGGGGAAGTGGTGTGGCCTTTCAAACATACACTCCAAGATTTGAATGGCTGGTTTCAATGTTCCCTAATTACTAAGGAATGGAGGCACATGTGAAAAAAGGCTGGGGCTCCTTTGAATATTCTATTTGAAATTTATGCAGAGGGAGCTGGAATACATCGGTAGAGCAAACACTTGAGTACATGGAAACTCCTATCTCTCTCTGCATAGTAAGGCTCCTATGGAAGGGGTAGTGGTGAGAGATGGAGAGACAAGGAAAGAGGGGGAAAGAAAAGAAAAAAAGCAAGAGAAATGGAGAGAGGGAGAGAGAGTTGGAGGACCAGAAATCTTTGAGATGGAAAGTTTTTTTTTAGTGGGGTATACTGACAATTTTAAAATGTTATTATCAGGAATTATTTAAAAAGGTCTCAGGACAATTTTTTTTAATAAGTAGTTATCCGATTAATAATCAGAAAATAAGCATAAGGATGTATGTCACGGCAAATAATCCTACATAGGTAGTTGTCTTCAGTAAAGGAAAGGATCAAAATTGTACTTTCCATTTTGCTGACATTGGTTATTCCATGAAATTGTGCTTTCCTTTAGCTTTATATTTGTTCTGCCAAATTCGAGTACCTGTAGTGTACTAGACAGTGTGCTGGGGATTAAACAGTGGAGGAAGAAGGTCCAGGTTCTGTCTTCAAAGAGATTGCTGTGGTGGATAAACAAAGCAAAACAGTCACAAGGTGGCATGTGGTACATGCAGCATTAGAAGTGAGCACAGGGGTTTGGGATACCTGAAAGTCTCCCCAGTTTAAAACAGGGAGGGCAGAAAGGCATGAGAAAGGCTCAGGTGTTGCTGGAATTGAAAGTAAGGCAGAATGACCAAGGTGGACAGCATATTTTGGGCTGTCAGGAGAGATGAGGCCAGAGGGATATGCAAGGATGAGTTCAAAAGCTTCGAATACTATAGTAAGGAGTTAGGATTTTCTTCTATAGGCCAGTGTTGTCAACCTGTGGGTGCAGATCCTTTGGTGGGAGAGCAAATTAATGAAAGCATATATGCATGTTACTATCGGATTATGCAAAACAGAATCTATTCAAGAATGTAAAAAGGGAGGAATTTAATGCAGATAGTTGGTTAAGATGAAAACTAAACAAGGGATGTTGAGAAGACCTAGGGATTAGCAAGAGCAGGGAGTCATTACTGCCTCTAGCTGGATGAACATGGGGAAGAGGTAGTGTGACCAAGGTCCCCAGACCATGGACATCCTCTGGAATCAGAATCACAATGAGTCTGTCCTGTGGAAACCAGAGCTACAGAACAGCTGCAGATGCAGTGGCAAGAGCAGAGAGGGAAGAAGAATATAGTGACTTCTCCCTTCCTGCTGTCCTCCAACTGCCTGCCAGTGCCTCCCACCGACCGAACCCAGCCAGAATCCCAAGAACTTGGAGCCTGAAAGTGTTTGCAAGAGTCAGCCCCCCCTGCGGTGCAAAGCAGAACAGAGCAGGGGAAGGGTGAGGGAAGGAGCTGGGGAGCACACAGGACCAGCCAGGCATTGTCTGTGGGCTGAATAAATACATGACTGTCCTACCATTATGGAGTTAGATGCTATTAATTACAAACACATCCGTTTAAAGGTTCATAAAAACAAATTCATAAATGAAGCACTGAATGAACAGTGGCAGCCTTTTGTGACTGTGAATATATTTAAAAGGTACTATCACTATGGTGTTGGGCTCTGAATGCTTTGACCGACTGAAAAAAAGGAAACTTGCATTAGAAAATGATATATACTGTTTCAAACAATCTGGAGACATTAAGGAAAACAATATGATCACATTCGAATTTCAGAAAAAAAGTTAATAGCAGAGTAGGCATTGTCCAGTAAAATGGGAGAGCCTTTGAGTAGAGATACTATCCTATTGTCTTCCCCTGGCAAAAACCCTAGTTCAAGACATAGGCTTTTAAATTCGTGATGAATGCAGTTTTGAAAACGTATAGGCACCAGGATGGTAAAGCCACCCTGGCATTGAGTAGACACTTGATTATTTCTGTTAGGTGAATGAATTAATTAATAAATAAAAGGAACGAGGATGGGAGGTAAGTTAGAAAATGATTAAAGTTATATGATAAGAGATTAAGAAGAATGAAACCAATGTTGTAGAAATGACGAGAAAACAACAAGTGGAGATATGTAAAAGACTAGTCCGAGGTTCTCTTAACTATGGGGGCTAACAGAGGTTTTGAGAAAGCATGAAATAATATATGTTAGTTCAGAAGTTTAAGATCGTTCAAAAAAGCAGCTGTTCCAACCCAAGTGTCCTTAGGCCATTGAGTGGATAAAGGAAATGCAGTATGTATATACACCATGGAATACTACCCAGCCATAAAAAAGAATGAAATGATGTCTTTTGCAGCAAGTTGGATGGAGCCAAAGACCATAATTCTAAGTGAAGTAACTAGGATGGAAAATCAAATACCATAGATTCTCACTTGTAAGTACAAGCTAAGCTGTGGGTACACAAAGGCATACAGAGTGGCATAATGGACTTTAGAGACTCAGAAGGGAGAGGGTGGAAATGGGAGTGAGGGACAAAAGAACCACATATTGGGAACAATGTACACTACTTGGGTGATGGGTGCACTAAAATCTGATCTTACTGCATACAGTTCATCCGTGCAACCAAAAACCACTGTACCCCAAAAGCTATTGAAATTAAATTTTTAAAAAGTAATTCCTACATATTTTAATACTATTAATACTAAGCCGTGTGCCAGAAACAGAATCTTCTTGTGAATTATCTTATCTCAGATAATTCACAGTCCCAAAATTCAGCCACCAGACAATAGTTTTGATATGTTCCCCTTTCTTATACAATTTTTTGCTGTATATTTATAAATTTGAAACAGTCAAGATATTGAAGGAAACTTTACTTTTTTATCCACCTGAAAATTAATTCAATGAATTTATAGTGGTTATAAAATTCATAAAGTTTATAATATTCATCCCACTTAAAATGAAATTAATCCATTTGGTAGCATTCACTTTGAAATTATGTCTTTTTTTTTCAGTCCTAGAGCCTGCAATATTGTAATTTATTGTGAAACCATGTAACCAAATACTTAAGTATATCCACAACATCTATACCACAGATATACATAGTACATAATATACTAACATCTCAAAATAAACTTCTATTACAGTTTTATGCAAACTATGGTATAAGATTATCACCTGCCACATTTAGAATGGCACCAACTTTAACATCAATGCACTAGTCGAAATCCTTACTAGTAGTGATATCTTCTGCATTATCATCTGAACATTCAAAATCAAGCTGTTAATCTAATAACCATAGAATGTTATCAATTAAATCACTGTATAGGCCAGGCGCGGTGGCTCACGCCTGTAATCCCAGCACTTTGGGAGGCCGAGGCGGGTGATCATGAGGTCAAGAGATCGAGACTATCCTGGTCAACATGGTGAACGGTGAGCTGAGATCGCACCATTGCACTCCAGCCTGGGTAACAAGAGCGAAACTCCGACTCAAAAAAAATAAAAATAAAAATAAATAAATAAATAAATAAATAAAAATTAAAAAATCATTGTATATTTGGATGTTAAAGCAGGTAGTAATACAGCAGGAAAAGTTTTTCTAATTCACAGTTTTAAAAATAAAGGGTGCAGTTTTCAAATATCTGATTGCTTAAAACTGGTCACTCAATTTAACAACTGCCTCCTTCAATACATGTAAACTATGTTTGCACAGCATTAGGAGATGTCTTTTATTTCAGAATTAGTTCTTACTAATTCTGGTACAGGAGCACCACAAATTTGAAAAAAGAGGCTACTGTGTGAAATGAGCTCACTGAAGGATATGTTAAATAAAATTTTAACTACAATATAAGTTACTGCAAAAACTTTGTTCCCCCAGCACAGCTCCCTTAATCAGGAAATGTAATTACACTTACCAAATACAATATGTAAATTAGCTCTACAGGAGATGGGGAAAAATTTAACTAAACTAACAGAAAATACTATTAATAACTAACAAATCTGTGATAGCTGGCTTCAGAATTTTCCTAAAAGTAAAATTCAAAAGCATACACAGTATTTATATCATTTGATAAGGAATGTAGACATCCAAAGGAAATGAAAGAAAAATCTGGTTTTAAGAATTTCTAGGTGGAAACACACGTACACAAATGGGTAACTGAGAAAAACTGAGCACTTGAATATTCAAATTTTAAGTGTGTAAGATTTACAATAGAAAAAAGGGGCAAATTGTTACTGTGACTTGATCTGCTGAAAACATCTGCAAATTCACACTGGCATTAAGAAAATCAAAGTTTCAAAAATGTTCTCCTTTCTTTCCCTCCAGATAATGTGTTTTCTGTGCAAAAATAGATATCTGAAAATTGCACTAATAACATTTTAACTTCTATATTATGAATAATCTGCACATGCTGCTTTACAGACAATACATATTCGTAAACTTGCTCAAGCAAAATTAGTGTGCGCAACGGGGATATTAATTTTATACTTAAAATGATACCTTATTATCATTTTAAAATTGCCAAACCCTCTGAAATGAAAACAAATCTTATGTGGATATTCTTGTCTGCCAGCTAAAAATCAATTTATGTCGCTGAAAACAAAGTTATACAAGAAAAAGAAACATGGTTTTTGTTTTGCAAGATTTTTGATTTTTAAATGAGAAAATTATGTAAAAGAAAGAAATTCATGGTCACAAAATGTTAACATTTTAATCCTAAACATTACAGAGTAAATAGATACTGGACCCTATCTCCATACTCCATAAAATCCTAACTTTTAATTTCCATTTTAAATGTTGCTGAAACCACTGAAACAATAGTGGTTTTGCAATAGTGGTTTGGCTTTCTTCCATTGTTGTTTTTGTAACATTTATTTCCAAAATAATGTCTTTACTATTAGTATTATAGTTTACCATCATAGCATACATTTCAGAGACCTAATTTAATTGATCCATGTTTGACAATAGACTTATTAAAGGGTCTATTTTATTCAAATGTCGAATAGAGGGTATTTTGATCCCCAATCAAAATTAAACCAGTCCATTTGTGAAATTTCTTTGCTTCACCTTTGTGTTTTCCTCATTGCATTTGTTGTTCTTGTTGTTGTTTTGCTTTGTTTTGTTTTCTTTTTAGGTTGTAGACTCTTGTGCTGCTTGCAGGCTAAGTGGAACTGTACTGAAAATGGGTCCAATAGGTGCAGAGGCTGACGAGAACCAGACAGTGGAAGAAATAAAGGTGGAGCAATATGGGACACAAACCACACCTAGAGGTGAACTGGCCCCTGACCCTGAGCCAGAACTTATAGATAGTACCAAGTTGATTGAGGTACAAGTTGTCCTCATATTGGCCTATTGCTCCATCATCTTGCTTGGGGTAATTGGCAACTCCTTGGTGATCCACGTGGTGATCAAATTCAAGAGCATGCGCACAGTAACCAACTTTTTCATTGCCAATCTGGCGGTGGCAGATCTCTTGGTGAATACTCTGTGTCTACCATTCACTCTTACCTACACCTTAATGGGGGAGTGGAAAATGGGTCCTGTCTTGTGTCACCTGGTGCCCTATGCCCAGGGCCTGGCAGTACAAGTATCCACAATCACCTTGACAGTAATTGCCCTGGATCGGCACAGGTGCATC